>CM056734.1:922500-3422500 GCA_029844215.1 Przewalskia tangutica
CAGAGCTCCAAATTCAGAATCTCCCTCGTCTGCAGTGTGGCTCACCAGATCAGTTGTAGGCGGTGAAAGATTTCCATCTGTAGAAGGCACCTCTGTCTCTATAGATTCAATGGACTGGATAGCTTCAGAGATGAGCTTCCAAGTTTCAATGAGCGACGCTTGAGCAACAGGGCTACTCTGGGCAGCCACTTCCAAGGCCTCTGCAGCTTTCTCAGCCTCAGCGATCAATGCTCTGCAAAGTTGTCAACACACCAAGAACTTATAAGTTACTATCTAGCAGATTGAATCCAATGATACCAGCGTGTAGAAATCGAAATTGTTCCACCTCTTCGCAGTCTCAAGATTATAGTTTCCTCCACTATTACATTTCACCTCCTACCAGAAAAGTTTATGATAAATGACATCTTTGTTCTTACAGCATACTAATTTCTTCCACATCTTTGTTCTTACAGCATACTAATTTCTTCCACATATTTGTTCTTACAGCATACTAATTTCTTCCAACGAAAGATGTTCACAACGTTAAAAACCTTTATTTTTTGTGATAAAGTTGTTTCAAGAGCTAAGCGATAACCACATTTCCTCTTTAATTTAGTTAAAGATCTCATCTTTTGTAACAACACTCTTTCTAATGTTTTCTCATTTGTGAAAAGATTGCACGACTGGAACAATTCCGTTTCAGCCCCTGATAAGAAACAAAGTCGATATGTTTCCTAATCATTATATTTGATGGAAACAAGCAAGGTTAGAAGCCAAAAAAACTTAATTTAATCACCTTTCTTGCATTTCCACTAGAAGTTGTAAAAACCTGTTCGCTATTTCTCTTTTCCCTATCTAAAAAAAAGGCAGCCCGGTGTGCACTCAGCTCCCGCTATGCGCGGGGTCCGGGGAAGGGTCGGACCACAAGGGTCTATTGTACATAGCCTTACCTCACATTTAGGCTGTTTTCACGGCTTGAACCCATGAATTCCCAAGCAAGAATTAAGTGAAAATAGACAACAAGTTCTTATAATAAATATCTCATTTAACCTACAAAGGGAACATAATTACAATGAATATCAAAACGATGGCACTTTTTCTCTCAGCAACTCATTTTAGTTCTTTGGGGACGGGGACGGGGACGGGGATAGAGGAGTTGGAAGAAGGAAGAAGTTTCTAAATTTTTAACACAAACCCTTTACTTACTTGTAAATCATTCAAAGATTTTATATACAGATGTGAAAATAGGGAGAGAAGGAGAAGTCTACAAATCCTATTTTAGTTTATTTGCTCTGGCTGGAAGAAAAGAAGGAAATTTATTGTTCCCAGGGGTCCCTATACCGAACACAGAGACAAATAGGTGCCAAATCTTCATTGCTTTCTTTATTGACGAAAAAATTATTTCCTCCGCCTTGCCTTCATTTCTCTCCCTCTCAGTTCCGAAAAAAGCATAGACATCACTTACTAAGTCACTGGAATTCTGTAGAAAGTAAATTGTGCTAATTAAAGATCCCTGCCAATATATGGACTGACGCTTCAAGTACAAATTAATAATTTCAGTCAATAAGGATTTGGGGGTCAGATTAGTCTTATGCATTAAAATTGGCACTTCTTCATTCAGAGAGAATTTAATTTTCACCAATTTGGAAGCACTTGTATCAGGTTGCTATGAGGTTCATGAAACAACAGAGTGACCAGCAGACTTCAGATGGAAAGAGGTAGAGCAAGGTAGCAAGACTAAAGAGACAAATTGAAAGGTTACTTGATTCAAAGATTTTATAACAACTTACTTTGCTCTTGTGACGGCTTCAATTTTCTTCTGGTCAATACCTGCTCTCTGTGCCCTGATATTCTTTAACATTTCTAATTTGGAACTAGCCAAAGGATCCTTGTATATTGGTGTGTTTTTCCTCCTCAATCGAACACGTTGAACTTGGCTCTTGGGCTCGGGCTTCACCAGATTATCTATTTCATTAGCTTTCTTTTTTGGAAGGCTTCTTTTTCTGGTCTGTCCATCACTAACAGGCTTTCTCCTTGGTCTTCTTTCAACCCCATCAGGTACTCCATGATATTTATTCAGAGCAGTACGGACCCGGGTACGGTACTCCTAGTTGGAAGAAAATGTAGATTGGTAAAACACCGTATTTGGAAAGTTACCAAAATATGAGGAAGTTCAAATTGACAGCCTTCAATCTCATAACTAAGATCCAAGTCAAAATAACCTTGGGGTTTGGGGGGGAGGGTCTAGTCCAAACAAAGAAAAGCACTTACAGGATCAGCCCATTTGGCTGCAATGGCCTCCGAAATCTTCCTCCTCTGTTCAGCAGATTTGGGAGCTCTCTTGTTACCCTTAAGCCTGGGCATATTTTTTCTTTCCTCAACACTCTTTATCCACTCCTGCTCAAGCTGTTTGCTCAAAATCTCATAAGAGTCCCACTGCAACTCTTCCTCACCCATAAGGCCACATCGAGAAGCTTCTGCAATCAAATTTTGCCACTCATAATGGCAAGTTTCCTGGAGCATCAACTTCCCACGGCGCCTTTCCCATCCCATCCTTACAGCAACACCAATTTTCAATCTTGTTTCCTCACTGCAATTAAGAAAAAAAATCTCCTTTAGCAAGTTCGAAACACAAAATTTCACAAATCTTCATTTTCATTTGAGATTCTAGATAAAGAGGGTGATTTTACAATTATGAATATGAAATACTCCGTAATGAATTAGTACAACATTGGTAGGTTCAATTGAATTCCCAAGCAAGAATTAAGAGATGAAGAAGTTAAAACTTGCGCACTACTGGCATGTCAACTAAAGGCAATACCTCTCAATGTCTGTGCTGCACACTCATTAGGCAGGACTTCAGTGAAGCTTGAGTTTCACACATTGAAGCACAAATTACCATGAAACAGGAAGCAACAGTTTGTCCAATACTCTATTCCTTTTTTTACCATCATTTCTATGCTATTTCAACTACCAGAATAGACAAATTCCACCCAATTGGAAAAAAAAACTTGTGCGCAGGTTATTTTTCATTTAAAAATAATCTTGTGCACAGGTTATTTTTCATTCACCTCTTGATTATGAGACTCCACTATGCTATCAAAAGGGTTAAAAAACAAATTTCAAAAGTAATTTGCAAAACCCACCTTTGAGCATGCCCCAGGTTAACCAACTTCATTTTCACCTGTATAATTAGAGCTTATCAGTAATATTGTCAAACAAAAACTCTGAACCGTGAAGTTAAATGGATAAGTATAGCTAACGAAATATTAACTGGTTATCTCAGAGTCCACTAGATCGTTTGCACAATCTGAACAGAATGAACAATATCTTATTATGTTGTTGACTGAATCAAATTGGTTATTTCAGATGCCAAAATGAAGGGAAAGAAGAAGTCACACCCTGTCCAGGGAAAAAATGTTGCAGCAAGATCAACAACATAGCTATAGTAAATGAGACTAATTGATGTTTGTGAGTTGAAAGTTGTCTAACATACAAGTTTAAGATTTTGCCTGAATCATCACCTAACCACATCTTCCTCCTCTTAAAGAAAGACGCACTCTACCTTTACATGGGAACATTTTGAATGCGAGCTTTTCAAGTATAAATCTGGTGAGTTCGCAACCGGATTCAAACTTGACGCAAACAATTCAAAGGAATAAAATGTGTTGATATAAAAGGAGATTCAAACACTCGTATGTATTCACAAAGGACAAAAAGAATATCCCGCATGGATTTGGAATGTTGCATATCAGTCCCATATTCTGGAAACTCCTATCTGCTCCTCATTGTGAAGTTAGAAATCACTTCTATATATATAGCTTTGCTGGGCAGGACTAAGTCATGTATATCCAGATGTGAGATGACCACATAGCATAGTAGAGATGTAGATAATGTCATAATACGCTCAGATGACACTAATATCCAAGACTCTTTTAAGTTATTTTCCTCGGAAATGCATAACGAAGTTTGCTGAGATTAACGACATTTAGAGAAAGTCAATAACTACTGAGAGTCTGAGAAATGGAAAATACAATTATCTCAAACTTCTCCAAGAGTATTAATTCTCTAGTCCCACGCCGTGCACTCTTAAACGGGTTTGAGCCTAGCAGAATGGCCACAAAACACATCTTCCAGCTGAGGAGATCGAGCTTTTTTCCTTGACAAAAATGGTAATTTGTATATTCCGCTCACATCCAACTTAGTTAGTCCCTATGTGTGTTCTAATTATATCTTTTCTTTGGCTACCTATGATTAACATTACACCTCGACAAAATGACCATAAGACGGTACACCTTCACATGCACACTAATGTCGTAAAAAATTATTAGAAGTCATTACACTATGTGTATTACTGTTTCTGGAACTATTTAGAGGTCCGTCTTCTTAATCAAATTCTCATTTTTTACTACTTCATTCACAAAATTATGCTTACATGACATCACCTTAGGATCCTGCATTGCAATCCTGGTACGCTCTCGAATCCTTTGTAAAGTTTCTGCAAATGGTTCAAACACGTTCGAAAATATTAAAATTTATCCAATAACAAACAGCTCAAGATAATTACTTATGCATGTTTTAAGTACCTGGACTGTGTTTCCTTCCTTTATTCCAAGGTGTGTTCCCTTTATTAGCTTTCGATATCCTCGTCCGCCTCAATTTCTCTCTGTCATTCAACTCAGTTTCCTCACTTGTTGACTCCTGGTCATCAACCACACTAGAAGTTGAGGTTCCTGAATATTTTCCCATCCTCACACCACCAAATTCCTCATTGGTTTGGGTGTTCTTGGTGGGTCCCTTTTCAAGGGTAGCTACTGCCCTTATCATCAACCCACCCTGAAATAACTTAATTGTTGAATTTGGAGGTTTTTGTGGTATACGGAAGGAATTCCAAGTAGAAATAAATCTAATATCATTGTTGTACACAAGTCTAGTACCAAAGACAGTTTGAGAACAAGACTGTGTAGTAGCTATATCTGCGCAATAAAGAACACAAAACATGACGGCTACTTCAGTACATATCCCAAATAGGCGACAGGTTGTGAGACTTACCCATGAATCCAATTACAAGGAAAAAGTGGTAGTTCACCTAATAAAGGCATGGGGAGCTCATCCAGTCAAACTCCAAGTCAACAAGAGAAATGCAATGTAATTTTCAGTTGTTAGAGGCAACGAATTGAATTGAAATCTTGTTTATATTAGGTTAGGGGTTAGTGTTGTTGGAGTGAAGAAGATAAAACGCAAACGCGGTTGCAACTTGCAAGGGAGAAGCGGGAGAGAGGTTTGGGTTCTGCTCTCACACAGCGATAACCACACCACAAGCGTTGGATAATTATGCTACTTTCTAGTATGATATTTCTAAGAGCCTGTTTGGATTGCCTTATTTTTTGTGGTTTTAAGTCAAAATAATTTTTAATCACTTTTGAAAGTGTTTTGAGTAAAATAAAAAAAAATGTTTTTAAATCAAAATAATAAAAAAAAATCAAAAGTCATAAGCTAAATTTTCTACCATTTGTTTTTAAACCAAAACAATAAAAATAAGCCATCACAAGTTCATTAAACGGCTCTAAGATATATAAATTTCAATATTTCCCAATAATTTCATTTACCTTCAATGGTATCATTTTTTTCTTACCTCTCTAATTTTCTCATATTATTCATATTTATATTTTTTATAATAAAATTATTGGACATGTGGACACTTTTTCGTTCAATGTGCATCCATTTTCGCGAGTCAGCTCGTAAATTTTTCGATTATTCTAATGTATTTGTTATCTCACACTAATCCAAATTTATCCATTAAAATTTAAATAGATGAGAATAAATGACCGAATATTTTTTTCTTTCAATATGATTTGCATCTGAGACCTCTATGATTAAAGACCGAAAATCTTTATATAGAATTATTTTTTTGTATTCAAATTGTAAGTAAATATAAAAAATAATTTTCTCCTTCAAAAAAGTTCACACTAAAAATTTAATTGAGGGAACAAAGTTCATATTCTAGTATGATAGTATTATAAATATGCCAGAAACATGTGAACTATTCCGTCTTGTCAAGTATTCGGGCAATGAGTATTTGTTACATTCATCAACAAGGTATTAGGTAACTAGCGGATAAAAAGAAATCACTCTTTAGTATAATGTCTTTGTTGGAATTTTTACGCTATGTTGCTCGGACTTTTTAAAAATATCATTGAAAGGGTGTTGGATCCTTCAAAAATAGTATATTTTTGGACTATCCAACGCGAGTATGACAACATTTTTAAGAAATCAGAGCAAAATAGCCAACAGCTACAATGTTTGCAACATATTATGGCAGAATTCATTCCACAACGTAACCACTATTTTGTCTTATTTTTTTCTATTTTTCTTTTAAATTTTCCTGCTATTTGACCGGAATGCTATAGCTGATTGACCGCTGGAACCATGTTTTGTTTCCCTTTTCAGCACATGTTGCTTCTAAACTTCGTGCCCTGCACGCCTGCTAGTTGATCAGAACTTCAAACTCAAACAATTTGAATTTGAATGCCAATTGTAACACAAAATACGAACGAATTCAGCTTCTTGTTTAGGCCAGTAGTCAAAAGAAAATTATTTTTTCCTCTCCTAATATCCACTCTTGGTGTTCAATTAGTAGCCAACTAATATATTCAACAACCTTGTAAAAAACCTCAAACCATGCACTATAAATATAAACATGCAGGGGAGACCTCAAACATCACCATATATTAAAACCAAAAGCAAATTAATGGCACAAGTGGTTTCTCCAAGCACATCAAGCAGTACTGAGATCATAGCCATAGCAGTAATTGTAGCATTTCCTGTAATGTCCATACTAAGTGCACACACAGGTGTAGCCAAGTCATTGTTGTCGCTTGTAATCGCCTTTTGCAGCTCTAAATATACCATTGCACGAAAACAAGATAGCAATTGTATAGATCACTTGGTCTGTATAATATGTCTTAGCGACATTTCTTTGGATGAGTCGCTGCGGGTGCTTACCATATGTGGACATGGATTTCATACTCACTGCATTGATTCTTGGCTAAAGATAAATTCAATTTGCCCTCTCTGCAGAATTCCTGTGCCTACCAATATTTCTATGCGTTGTACCAAAAATCGCTTCGTTTCGTCTTTGATATCTGCTCTGGAAAATATTTGGAACTGGTTTCTCGACCCGCTTAGCTCTGAGGTTATAGCTTCACTTACAAATATGGAATGCCTGAGCTAAACAAATTAGCATCAGAGGAGGAGATATTAGAGAATCATTATTGTAATTGCTCTCAATAAATTTTATTTATTTATTTATTTGACAGGAAAATATGTGTATATAATTTTTCTTCTGAATTTGTATTGCTGATGTACAAAAAGACATTCAACTTTCTTATGAAGGCTCAATGCTTCAATGTACAGTTTTACCAAAGATAATGTTCAGTAAATTAAATTTTGGACCATAGTATTGGTAAATGTTGGATATTGTGGTGGGATGAACCAAAAGGTAAAACCACATAGATTACTAGGAGAAGAGCCAAAATTGGTGAACATAAAATAAATCATAAATTAGACAATATTTTGCTTGCCTGTGAAGGTTTATCATGTCCAGTTGCCAGAATATTGAACATGATTCAGCTCATAAAATATATTACGGATCATGTATAGAGAGTTTTAATTTTGGTAAATGTTTCCCGTATATTGTGGTGGGTAAATCAAAAGGTGAAATCAAGGTGAAGAGCTAATAATTGATTTTTAATTGAATTAAAATCTGCGAATTATAAATCTTTAAAGTAAATTCTAGCTAATACTAATTAATAAAAAATAAAAAATAAAAAATCTATTTTTTTTGTTTTTCGGGGATCAGCACAACTTGGTACAAAGACTAATTAGTCTCGTACGCCGCCATGTTGGGAGTCTTTTGGTGACTCTTCCTTATTTTCCTGGCTGACTCTTCTTTTCATTTACCTTCCACTGTCCCAGTCAACCTTAGACTCCATTCTCACCTTCTTCCTTTTCTTTTCAACTTTTAAACTCCCTTTCACCTCCTAATTAGACCCAAGTTTCATTGAGTTGCATTTTCCCTCTTCACCTTTAAACCTTCTTTACAAAGCTTCCAACTTTTCAGAGTATACTCAATAATTCCTTACTGGGGTTTAGCTGAATTCTCCACATGTTATTGGGTTGAGTCGAGGGTCTTTCAGAAACACTTGTTATGTTGTTGTTGGTTTGCTAAGATTGTCAGAATTTTCAAATTCTTTAAAAGTTGTTTTAAAATGGGAAGTGGTAAATTAGGTGACTCGGGTATGGTTGCGCTTACCGCTAAGATCATGATGGCAGTAATCATGTTTCTCTTCCTTGTGGTGGTCTTTGTATTCTTCCTTCACATATACGCCAAATTTTTCTGGAGCTCCCGGCAAGAAGACGACGGCACAAGGCGGCGGCGCCGTCGTCATCGTTTCGACTTTGCGGGTGGAATGCTCTCCGTAGAGGACTTGACCCTTCTATCCTTTAATAGGACAGGGGAGTTAATAGGGCAAAATTTTTTTTGTGCAAATTTAAAGATATAATCTGTTACGTTGGGTTGTTGTACTTGTTAGAATTGGATAAAAATTTATAGAGATGTACATCTTTCTTTTACGGTCATATTGAGACTTTACGGAGATTAATCTGACTTACGGTTTGAAAGTTATCACTGTTTAAAATTTCTGTCTCGAATCAACCGAAATCTGGAAGAGCAGAATGTATAACGTAAAAACTGTACAAATAGGTAAAGAATCTGAAAGTTTGTGCTGAATAAAAGTTCTAGATTACTTCTTATTGACAGTTTGAGACTTTACGGGGATAACTCCGACTTACGGTTTGAAAGTTTATCACAGTTTAAAATTTCTGCCTCGGAGCAACAGAAATCTGAAAGGACAGAATGTATAACGTAAAAACTGTACAAATCGGTAAAGAATCTGAAAGTTTGTGTTGAATACAATTTTTTGTTTTATCTGTTCTCGACAGTTTGATACTTTATGCGGATTAATCGACTTACGGATAAGAAGTTATGATTGTTTTAAGATTATGTCTTGTTTCATAAAAAATTTGGCGAGCCAGTTTTTATAGGGTTGTTCTTGCGCGAATTTGTACTAGTTATATTAAGTATTTCAAGAGTAAACTTGGGATAATATTAGGTCTCCGTGTTACCTTCAGCTCGTCGTAAGAAATACCTTATTTGGGGTTACGGTTTGAGAGTTGTAACCCTTACAAGTGGAAAGTGCGAAAGATTGAAAAAAATTAATAACATTTAAAAAATAAACTCAGTTCATAAATTACTTAATATTAAGAAATTATGACAATATACTGATTGTTCATCCATTTTTAAAAAATAAATAAAAGAATTTAACAAAATAAATACCAAGTTGAAAGTGAAAAATGAAAAATAACATAAATAGGACAGGGCGGGGCAGGGCATAACCGGACAGGACAGTGCAAATTTTTAAAAAATGTTAAACGGGGCAGGACAGGACGGATTAACATCTTCACCGGTCAAGGCTTGCCCCGCCCTAACCCGCCCCATTGGCACCCCTAATTAAACCTACCCATTGCAACACTAAAAAATCATCTAGTGCAAGGAACTCTGACTCAAGTCTCAACCAAACAAACTTGCTAAGTTACCAGATAAACAGGTCCATAAGATTGAACACCAGGAGTACTATCCTTAACCTTCTGAAGACATAAATATGGTACTTCATTATCCACTCTGTTCATTGTGCTGAAAAGACTTGTAAGGGGCCCAGACAAAGGCTTATTGGGTCTGCCAGCTATAGCACCCGGCCCATTAATCCCTGAAATTGGGCCAGAGACACATCCACGCTTGGGCTTGTTAATATTGGAGCCTTTTGAAGGTTCTCTGCCTCTCTGATTCTTCTTACTATCACTCTTCAGCCATGAAAACAGAGAGCTTTTCCATGACTTTTTGCTAGTTTTCTTCACGTCCTTTTCGTAATTGTTCTTTCCCAATTCCACTGAACGTTGAGGCATCGCGGCGAATTTCTCTTCAGATGCATGATTTCTTGCTTCTGATAAGAACTATAAAATGTGCAAATCGTAAATAATCAAATGTAATATTACTCCTAACTAGAGACGGACGCATAATTTAAATTTGATGCCCTCAATTTTTTAATGTGTTGTCATTGAATCTATCGCACTTTCATAATTATAGGTTCATTTTGGAAAGTTACACTATATATACAAGATTAATTTTTTAAATATATGTATATAACATATGTTAAATTCCATACTGAAAAAATTCTGTCTCCGCCACTGAATTTGAAATTGTTACATACTATGAGGGGAGAAAGAGAATAAAAGATAGAAACATCATAGCCACACTAATATGTGTTGAAAATAAAAGGAAAACAATGACTTACATCTGTAAAGTCTGTGTGAGGATCAAATTCATAGCCACAATAGTCCCCAGCTTCATATTTTGGGTATATGGGAAACTTGTTCATTGCTTTGCTCTGGGAATTTTCAAATTGCAAGTTCAGTTTGAGCACTGTGAAGTGAAAATTGTCAATGTCTATAGAGAGAGTACATTTTGTTCATTCCCTAATATTAGTAAGGTACTGTACTTTTTTTTTTAAATAAAGAGGGAAAGTCCAGCTAAGGCTTTTATATATCCAATGAGAATGTATACGAGAAAATGGCAAAACATTACAACAACAACAATGTCAAAATGGCTAGAATATACATGCACTTCACGCTCATCGATAGATCTTGCTTTTTGAGAGTCAATCAAAATGGCAAAACATTGTGGTTGAATTAGTTAAGGAAAGCTCTATTTACCAAAGCTTAACAATGACAGGGACAAATCAGCATAAGCAACTGTTTTTATTAGTTGAAATGGGTCAACAATGTCACCATCAGTACAGAGATATAAAATGACTAAGTAGGCTAAATTACAAATCTCAAAAATAAAAATTAGAAAGAAAGTGAAGGGGTGTTGTTGTTTTCATTTTCATAAAGAGCGCATACCTAGGGAAAGAACTTCTTCAAAAAAATGTCCTTTGTAGCACTTAATTCTTGAGCTTTTCTGGCTTGAGGATGTATATTCATAAAGAAGTTAATGTTATGGTCTTATGGAGTTGGTAAAAAGAGGTAGAGAGTAGAGACATGAATTATATATCATAATTAATTAAATAGTAAAAGCAGGGAATAAAGGCTACCTTTTTGCTAACGTAGGATTAATTCTCCACTGTAGAGACTCTAGACTATAGAGTATTTATTTCTATAAAGACTATTCAGGGAGTAAATGAATGGAGTGTATTAAGATAGGGAAATTTTACGGCGCAATTATCGGAGTTTAAGGTGAGAGGTTTTTATAATTACCTAGTGGGCGACAAGGCACGTGAAAACAGGATTAATATGGGCATCATCATGCCAGGAGTCATGGGTTTCAACCATGGCTCTTGCTAATTATGGATTCATCTGTCTTTACATAATATTTACATTATGTGAGTTGTTATAAATTCATTTTCATTGATCTACCATTCGAATTCAGTAGTGGCGGACTGGATTATAAGTTAACACCACCGAACTTACTTACTCAAAAGGTCTCGGGTGTGAGCCTTTAGTATAAAAAAATCCTTATCCCCAGAATCTCTATTGAACACAAATCTGGAATAGTCGAGCCTCAATACGGATACCGAACACCGAATAAAAAAAGGATTATAGGTTGCAAAACTAAAGAGAATTTCAAAATTATGGCACTATATATTGTTTATCATTAGGGGTGGCAAAATTAACTCAAACTCAAATGACCCGTCCAAACTTGACTCACGAAAATACTTAATTTTAATGATTAGAATTCCACTCTAAATTAAGATTTTTATTTATAAATAATTATTTAAAATTTCTTTTATTATTTCAGAACAATAAAAATATACCAACGCACCCCAACCACACTACACATCCACCCTACCCCCTCCCCGACACCAACCCCCACTTAAGCACTGAATCACCCTCACATCTCTGCCCCTACCTTGCCTACTCCACCTCACCCCTACCACTCCATCCCACTTCTACCCCACCCGCCTACCCCATTCTCAAATTTTTATTTAATATTTTTTTTACTTTTATAAATAATTTATAAAAAATATGAAGTTTTTCTTATCTTGCCTTACCCAACCCATTCTCAAATTTTTATTTCATATTATTTGTACTTTTATAAAAAAATATTAAAAATATGATATTTTTTCTTACCTCCCCTACCCCTCCACCCCACTCCACTGTTTCGTCTCATCCTCGAATTTCTATTTCATATTTTTGTTACTTTTATAAAAAAATTATTAAAAATATGAATTTTTTTCTTACATCCCACCCCACCTTACCCCCTCATTGCCCCACCACATCCTCAAATTTTTATTTCATATTTTTGTTACTTTTACAAAAAAAATTATTAAAAATATGATATTTTTTCTACATTTCATCCTCAAATTTATATTTCATATTTTTGTTACTTTTATAAAAGAAATATTAAAAATATGGCTGATGTAATTCCGTTTTTCCCATAAAGAAAAGCTCAGATTTTAACGAACAAGTACAAATCAAGCATGGTCTTGTCACGAGTAAGCCTCACAGAAATAGTTGGTTTACCTCTTAGCTAAAGGTTACCATACGGAATAGCTGATCGAACACGTGAACAGCAGCACGAGGAAAAGCATTAGTAATGACAGTTTGCCTTTTCGTGCCACCATTCTCATACTATAACAGATCTGATAATTTTGCCAGAAAGAATGATAGACACGACACACTATCACTATGGCTCGGACTTTGACTTCACTAGCTGAAAATGTCAAGAATACAACTACAAAAGACTATATATACCTCGCAAGAACATACACTCCCTACCATCCCCCTCACACACACACCCAAAAAAGAAAAGAATACACCCACATTTCTGAACTAAACGAAAAAGGAAATAATCACCTCCTGCAACTCTGAGCCCTTAACAAAATAACCACATTATATTATCTTTCCATTGACATGCACAATAGGAAAGAGAAGCCCATTAGCTGGATTAAGAGATCAGTTGGATCTCCACTTAAAAGTCATGCCAAACGAGTAGAGAGAGATCCAATCTCTACCAGAGATCACACATGGCTTGCCAAGTGTGGTTTACCTGGCTGACGTGGTTTGCAGGCTACTGCGTCAGTCCGGGGTTTACCCTGTGCGCACTCGAAAGAGTAGCGGCTGCGGGTTCCTTCGTCAACAAAAAAAAAAAAAGTCATGCCTATACATTCCCCAGAGTAAATGAAACCTACACAAAACATCAGGAAACAAGAGCAGGGATGACAACATATTACTGCGATTTAGGGTGCTCTGTACTTCACTGTAGTGAATAACACAAGATTCCAGTCATCAAAGCTGAAGCAGAGGCAGGGCCATTACAACACCAAAAATTGAAACTAGCAACAGCAACAACCAAGTTGGGAAAGATTTCCTCTGTTGGTTTTTGACGTCTTTTAGATTTAGAGGCTTCACTCTGTTCATTTCATCATTTGTGGAATTGCCATGCTCTACCAAGAAGGGTCTAGACTGTTCTGCTTGAGCTGGCATGGATGATACCTGCTCCGGAAGCTGCTTTGGGAGCTGCTGTTGTTCATACTTCTCCACATACTCAGGAAACAATTTCCTAAAGGTTGGGCTATACATAAAAAATAGAGAGTAAGTTACCCCGACCTAATAGAAACATAATTAAACAAAATACACGCGGTAAAATAGCATATCCGTCTCTCGTTCGGCAGATCTTGTACCGTGGAAACTGAAAAGCTCAAGGCAATTATACAAATACAACACAAAAGCAAGGAACTCACGGTCAACTCACTTTTTACAATTAAAAGCCAGAGATGCCTTCGCGAGCTTCTCTTTCTCAGAAACTGTTGTTGTTACACTGCCTGTGGTAGGACTATTGTCCATCTGCAAGTAATACATAGTTAGAACATGAGAATAGCAGCTGTATTACGCAATGCATGTTTAAACCCCAATATAATTTGCAAAAAGAAATGACTCAGCAGATGAAGATGATGTTATTTAAGCAAGCCATCAACTCAATCAGTACCACCTTTTCATAAACTGCAGATAGAAATGGGAGAAATGGTTCATGTTTCTGAATATTTTTGGTGTCCACTGGGTCGTGCCAGGTGGTCTGAGTGAAGCTATCATCAAATGGGTCAAAACTCAAAAGATAAAAAAAAGGGCAGTCCGGTGCACTAAACTCCCGTTATGCGCGGAGTCCGGGGAAGGGCCGGACCACAAGGGTCTATTGTATGCAGCCTTACCTCACAAGAGGTTGTTTCCACGGCTTGAACCCATGACCTCCTGGTCACATGGCATCAACTTTACTAGTTACTCCAAGGCTCCACTTCTAGACTAGCATAAAAAAGTTTGGAGAACAGTCCCTTTATGCATATTTTGGACAGTGAGGATAGATGAAAATATTAGATAATTCAAGGGCAAGATCATATAGCTGGAGGAGGGCATCCTCGTAAAGGTGATAAAATAGGGAGGTTTAGAATGCTTTTCTTTGTAGCCAGACGTAGAGCCACAAGGGATATGTTCGGGGCAACATCACCAACTATTGGAGCTCCCTCCTTTTCTCCTATACCACTCAGAGGTAGCTTTTACGCTAGCTCAAATGATCTTAATGTAACGGGAAGAGTTCAGATTGTTCTCAACCCCTACCAGTGGTCTCAAAATGAAGAATCTATTTCATTTAGTATGACTTCTATGCACAGAGACAGATAGAACTCAATTGTCCAGACACATATAAAAGAAATGAACATTTAATAAACGGGAAAGCACAAAGTAAACCAAGCATGACTCAGAAAATACATGAGTAGATGGAACGGGAACACCAGGAGTCATTATAAGCTACATCAGTTGGAACGAACTTTACCATAAATGAGAGCAGTCCTGTAAGTATGCTGCATGCAGAACAGGGATAAATTAGCCCAAGCAAAGAAGAAAATTATTTAGCTCATTTAACAATAAAACTTCTCATTTTAGCTTGTAAGAATAAATAGACATGTTTCTACTATGTTGTTTCAACAATAAATCAGAAGCATGTTAAACATCATATAGAAATTTTAAAATATTTACAACAAATGGAGGTAATTTATCACGAATTCTCTAGGGAATTTTATTGAGTTAGCTGAAAAACAGAAAACAATTGGAAGCCAAAGACAGATATAAGAAATTATAACTAGTTGGGAACAAATTGTCGTGGTAGGATTATATTAGATCCGTTGTCTGTTACGAGTCTTTTAATTTGTTAAGACATTTATATATCAGTAGAAAATGCGAAGAACCTCTAGTGTTGAGAACCCTTAATTTATCCTAAAAAGACAAACTATCGAGTATTGACATGAAATGGGTCCAAATGGAGTGCAACTGTGCAACTGGTATTTGAGATTTCAGATCATTGACTGCAACTAGCTTGGAATTGAGAGTAGTTGCTTTTGTTGTTGAAAAATTGTTAGGCAAAAGAATTATTCGAAGCAAATTTACATGGAATGAGTGAACGGGAATTAAAAATAGGGGGGAGAGAGAGAGCAAAGGTTTAAGCTAAGGTGGAGCATAAGAGGGGGCCTGGCTGCCCGGGGATAGGATGTCTGTTTAGGGTGGGTCTAGAGTGCAGTGAGGCTCAGGTGGCAGGGAAAGACTGAGGAGTGATCCTGAAAACAAAATGCTTCATAAGTGAGCTCATTTAATCTTTTCGTTTGTCCCCTCCAGTCAAGAATTGGGGCCTCACAATCACTAGCCAATATGCTTAAGAAATCAGGTTTTCCTTTGAAAGTTGTACGAATGATATGTTTTTCCTAGTCATTGCAGAAATCTTCTTTTTTTTAAAATTGCAAGAATGATTTGTTTTCCTTGCCATTACAGAAACAAAAACAGACAAGTTTTTAGTTACCAAACAGGCACTAAAGAACGTATGGCCCGACAAATAAGTAATATGTTATTGTTGGCAGCTCATTACCTTGACACGGACCACATTGGATTCCAACTCTCTGGGTGGACTGTGAAGAAATAGACAACAACGGTTAAGAACTTACAAAGATCATCTCAAAGCAACAAAAAATTATGACTACCATGCAATTCTAAAAGCACTTACAGTCACTCATAGATAGACAGATTTTCTTTTGTGTCATGAATCTTCCGTTTGGAGTAGTCATACTGCAGTAAAGAAAACATACGTGCTGTAAAAATCAGCAGGAACAAAACCCTCAAAAGCATGGAGACAACCTAGCTTGGAGAGTTGAAACAAGTCAGGGAATTTCAAACTCATCTGAAGGTAGACTACCTGATCCCTGGAGGTTTAAATGGATATTCTGGAGGAAACTTGATCTTCCCATAATAATATCCACCTAATGATAGGAATCAGTAAACAACAACAACAAAAGGAGCATAAGTAAATTCCAGAAAAATAACAAATATTCAATAATGACGAGAAACAAGTGCAACAAGATGGGTTGGAGGAACAAGAGTGTCATCTCCCAACAATATTAGCTAGTCAAATAAGATAAATACTGAAGTCAGAAAAAAGTAGAGACCTGCAAATGGTGTTCCTTCACTCCCCTCCAAAACATAATCTGGAAACACAGTTTAGGTAGAAGTAGGGCCATTAGTAATACTAATATCCCAACCAAACAAATGACGAGTTAATTGATGAAGAGAAACCAAAGGAAAAAAAAGGAAGTGAAAGGAGGGTCACTCCCTACAAATAAGTCTAGTCAATTAAATTAATTAGAAATAACACTTCATATAGACTTACTTTACTTATAAAGAAAAAAAAAGTTAATGTTAAGAGACAATTTTACTCCATAATTGACTGCAAGAACATGAGCAGAAGTAGGACTCACGCCACTCAAGGATATCATTCGGAGAAGGGCGAGCCACAACATGGGAGACAGGTTCCTGCGATGGAGATTGCATCAATACCTTAGAGCACTTGTAGAACATAATCAAATTTGCATGGTGTAGAATAGTCTAGCCCACAAAAGGCATATAGGGATGTCATCCCACATCAGTAGGTCCAGGAAGTAAAACATTCTCCATGATATGACAGGAATTCAAGCACACAACTTGCATATTTTCAGACCTAGCAATGGCGTGGAGAAAAGCAAGAATCCACCATCCCATAATTAACAAATACTAGTCTTAGTTTACGCGCCTTGCACGTTCCCTCGTATTAATGAGAACAAACTTTTAAAAATAACATAAAAATATTTAAAAGATGTGCTTGCGCTATAATATAAAAATTAACAAAAAATTGCAAGTTCCAAAATGATAAATATTAATCATGTTTAGGTATTTGATCCACTCCAGTAGTTCTTCCTTCCATTCGTTCTAAGACTTGCTTCATTGTACAGAAATTCCATCAGAGTAATGTTTGATTAAAAGGTAAAAAAAGTCATTCAACTTTGCATGAGCACTTGGGTACATGCATTGCATGTACATTTCATGTTATTATTATAGAATTTGTGTCTGATAGTTTACCAACAATTAAAAATTCTTTATCCACATTTTATTCAACTAGGCAATAAATGTGAAAAAGAATTTGAGTGTACTTCCAATTCAACGTCTTATTGTTCAACAAAAACAGAACGTTCTAAATTCGTGACCACCTCTTATATCTGTATGAATTGTCATTCATGCTTCCATATATTCTTGTTTTATCAACTCATACTTTACATGGACTTTCAAACATTAGGCATAAAAGTTGAACGATCTATTAATTACTTTAATTTCGTTAAGAAAAACACACATTAATCTTGATCACTAGAAAAACATACGTTACTTCTACTCTTTTTTCCACATAATATACATCCATAATCAGTATATTATAATTCTCCTTAGTATAATTCCTTTCATGTTTCTGTGTATAATAATTCCTTTCATCTTACTGTTTAGGATTTTCTACCTAGTTCAAATAAGGAAATTAAGTTTTAATAATCAAAACTTTAGCCGAATTCAAAGTTTAAATATTAAGAAAATAATTAAATGATTATATTGTTTAAGCGTGAAAATAATTCTTGAAGGGTAAAAAAATGAATGATATTTAGCGGAGGACACTCGTTCTTATATATAAAAAATATAGAGAATATAAATATAGATCCAATATATAATTGGTGTATTCTATTCAAGGCCCAAGCTTTAATTATTAGTTATAAAACAACTCCACTTTAACTATTACGTGTAAATATTTGTATTCAATGGTCAAATCTACAATAATGGATATTAGTGTTCCATTAAATATTTGTATTCAATGGACTAATATTTCTAGTTATGTTCTTTCGGTTGTAACATTCTTTCTTCAAAATGGAGTATATTTTTCAAGCTTCTTTTCAAGGAAATACTTTATATAAGATAAAAAGTATTAGCTGATTTTAAAGTCCTAAATATTAGGACTTCCTACCTAATTCAAATAAAGAAAGAAGGAAAGATTTAATGATCAAAATTTTAGTTGTTTTCAAAGTCGTAAATATTAGGAAAATAATCAATTGACTATTTTGTCTAATGTGAAATCTAGTTTTAAAGGGTAAGAAAGAGACATATTTTTTTGATAAGTAATAATATTTTTTAAAAAATGGAGAAACGACACTAAGATGGTGCCTTAAAAATTACAAAGTGTGCAAGACCTCAATCATATCTAGCATGGCAAAGGTAGACATAATATTATTTCAAACATTTCTGCTGATTTGCAGTAGTTTCACACTCTAGAAGCAATCTTTTTGCTTGCATGTAATCAATGCATCAACAGACGAGATTAAGTTGACAATTTTGCTTGTACGTAATCAATACACTCTAGAAGCAATTTGTTCCTCCAAATATAGGAAACTAGGGAAAGTTGCAAATAACTTTAGACTGAAATGAAGTATCTGGTAATGCTTCAAACGTAGAACAATTACCAGCAGCTAAAAGGTTACGTACTTTACAAAGTGCTCTATATTCCTTCTGAAGGCGCTTTACACATGCTTTTTCTGCCATGTCTTAGCTTCAGAATATATTGAAACTAAGAGATAATGCTGTGAAGCTTCCCTTATCCTCTTGACCAACAGAGAAATAGTACAACCTGTAAACATATGAGATGTTTAATAAACCCAGAAGAAAATAATGCAGGAACAGAAATCAGGCAAAGCCAGCTAACCCTGTTAATATGTTCCCAGTAGCAATTAGGAACAATGGCGGAGCCAAGAATTGGTTGGAGGAGCTTATAAAGGGAAGCGAGCAATATGTATTTTCAGAGAAAACAATAAACAGAGAGCATCAGAATATTTTTAAAAAGTTTCTTCTACACTATCAAATTTCCTAACGTAAACAAACCAATAACTTCACATTTTGTTAATAACGGCAGTGTCCAGGTCAACCAATGGGAATTAGTCACTAGGGGGGAAAAGAGTAGAGAAAACACAGTTGGCCCCCTTAGGAGGGGGTTTTACTGACAACAAGAAGAATCGAGAGAAAAATTGTTCAGAGTTGACAGGTCATTTACAATAAGCATCCATATTGTGCATTTGATTTAGAAGGCCATCTATCATATTTAATACAGGTCACTTACTAGCATAAGTCCAGATTATAAGATAAGGACAAGAAAAAGATTGAAAAAATAGGGTGTGATGGAAGTAGTGACTGAACATAAATTCTAGCCAGCAAACAAATGCACTCTCTTCTGACTATTGATAGGATTCACTTTGCTTCACCGAGGCCTTCTGTTGAGGCATCACCTCTTTTCCAATCCTCCCTTCTCTTCAGGGACAGATTGGATTCTTCCCGGACTATGAAATGTGTATAAATAAACAACAACATACCCAGTATAATCCCACAAGTGGAGTCTGGGGAGGAGGGTAGAGTGTAAGCATACCTTACCCCTACCTTGGGAGGTTGAGAGGCTCTTTCCGAAAGACCCTCGGCTCGAAATGTGTATAAATAGTAGGTCTGTAATTAAATGGTAAAACATTTCCCACAAGTCATAAAAAATGGCATACAAAGGATAGGACAGGTCTGCCAAAGTAATGAGGGCAAAGAATAATGGAATAAGCCAAAGATTTGGCTACAAGTGAAAAGAAGAAGTTATTGATGAGGAAGGAACACAGTAAGCTAGAATGACCAGGATGTTCGTTAAAGAAGCTAGTCTTCAGCTCAAAAGCCTATACTATGTCATAAGAGGGACCAACACCTATCAAGTCCTTACTCTATAGTACATAAGATTCAAACACCTACAAAGATTCCACATACTCAAGCATTGTGGAGGAGTGAAAAAAAATTGATCAGGAAAGGCGTGAAGAATTTGTGCTTACTTCATAGAGTATTCACGGCCAATCATCGATGGGGCAGGAATGTGAGTACAAAATCATTGGCAAAGCTATAGGATATAGCCAGCAGATAATACTAGGGCATGGATATCATCGAGCATGGCAGATCTTTCTCGTAGAAGGTTTGATCCTTTTGTACTCATATGGCTGTTGCACGAGAAAAAGTTCAATGCCTTATAAGGCATTCCCTTTTATCTCAAATGGCATTTTGATGAGACCTAAGTCTGTCAAGATATCTAGAGAACTATACTCCATTCATCTGGTCATTTAGATATTTCTAGTACTACTATTACTATATGTAAAGAACCTAATGAAAGAAGTTTTCTTAAAAGAAACAGTGAAGGCAGCTGCATAACCGAGCCATAACAAATGAGAAGCTATCCGACTCTACCAAAAGGCAAACATTTGCTAAATATATTTTGATATTCCAATACACCACAATTAACTTAATCATCCATTGAGCCTTAGTAACCAAAAAAAAACATTGAGCCTTCGCAACTGAACCGCAAATATGCTAAAACTCTATCTGGTCCACATTTGTTTAGGAATAGGTTTGGTCCATATATGCCTACATTTATAAGCAAGTTTTTCATTGTTATTTTTCTCAAATATCCAATTAGGGCAATCATAAACACTAAGACTTGAACGGCAAATACAATTAAATATTCAAAGGAAAATAAGTGATGCAAATGCTACAACTACATAGCAGGAAAGAGTTCATAGCCAAAGCACGTAATTCAACAAATAATTGTTCCAAGTAACCGGAAATCACAGTATTTAAGTACATTACTATCGAACAGAAAGAACATATCATCGAATTAAAACATTATTGATCATAAAACCCGATACATACGCATCCTACAAACAAGAAAACAAACCGCATAATAATCGAGGAATTAGATCGAAATTCATGGTTTGAACTTTGAACATCAAAATTAACGAAAGCAAACGAAACATGAACATCTACATACATAAAATAAAATAAATTACCGAAGATCGAGACGAAATTGGAAATTAATTTAGCGAATTGAGATATTTGATGAAGATCTAGTTCAAAGGGGGGGGGGGGGAGTTGAAGGCAAATTTGAAGAGAAGATTTTATTTGTTTTGGGCTTCGAGATGATGGAGACTGACCCGAGACGAAGCTGAGTCCGATAATGCAACTCCATAAAATTTAGGTAAAGACAAAACTGACCTCCTATGTGCTTATATTATACTCCTAATATTTGTTGGACGAATTTACCCCTATGACGAAATTTCCCCGACTTGTCCTTCTCCGTGTGGCATCATGGCGTGTCCACCTTTTGGCCCTCCCCCCAATTTAAGAGATAGATGTTTCTTGGGAAGCGTCATCGCGCAGAGCCGAATTTATCTATGCGGGTAAGAGATAGATGTTTTCTCATCGGATGTTTGGTATTATATTAGGGATTTGGGTTGATTAATTCAGATTTACATCGCGTATAAACGCTTTTTATTGAGATTTTTTTATATTTAAAGTTCAAATTCAAGACGTGTAATTAAGAGAGGAGCATTCCGGTGCCACATTCTTTGGTGGTGATATTATTATTCTTTATTATATTTTGTGTATTTGTTTAATTTTGTGCAGTCAAATAAGTAATTGTTTTCTTATAAATTATAACCCTGTTTGAGTGTTCTATTTATACAAAAAAAAGTTAAAATAATTTGTGTTTGAATTAATATACAAAAATAAAATAGATGTCTGGACTATAATAGTCCAAAATCGGTCATTTAATTCTAAATCAAGTATTTCAAATGAAAGATACAACAAAATTACATAATAGAAATAAGTGGGAGGGTTGGCTCAACTTGTCTGTTTTCATGTACTAATGCTTACCAAAAAAAAGTATAGCAACGTTATTTAAAAATGTATGTGATGTTTTCTTTTTCTTTTTTTTGGTTTTAGATTTCTGAAATGCAGTAAACTTCCCAATGGAAGAACCATAGTCCTTCAAGGTTTTTATTATTACTGAATCCATTCTATTTATTACAATTTTATTAAATTTTTATATTTATATTTATACGTCACGTTGAAAATATTTGATTCAGATAAATCCAGTGCAAGAGTGTATCTGCATCTTAAAATCCATTATTGAGTACGTAATCTTGATGAGATTTAAACAGAAAATATATATTTGTGAAGCTTTTCGTTTACAAAAGCTTGTTTGTAACATTTTGAGTTTGTTAGATTTTGTAGGAGGATGAAGATCGAGCAGGAAGAAATCTGAGGAGCAGAGGAGTTGGGAGAAAATCGCTCTTCTGTGATGTTTTCTATTTATTTGCTCAAAATGAAATATTACAACTATTACACTATTTATAATAATAACTTTGCAGAAAATAACCACTAACTAATACTAACAACATTGTATGTGTATACTACTAAATATACTAGTGAATATCTAAGTATACTAGTGAATATCTCAATACTACTAAGTATACTAGTGATATCTCAACATCCCTCAAGCTATGCACTGAAAACATCGGTTTCAGTCCTAGCTTGGAGACAATGTCAAAGCACTTCCACCAATCCCTCATAACTCGCAGCTTTCCAACAAGCTTCAGATATCGATTTTTCCTTTTTTTTTCTTTCATTTGCAGGAGCAACAACCTGCAGTAGGCCATCCAAGAATCCAATCAATTTCCTATTCCAGCAAGATGTATTCTTGCTCAATACCATACCAGGACTCCTCAATAACAACATCAGTGTGTGTTGCTGAAGATCTTAGCAGCATTGTGCCTCTTGTTTGTTGGAATAGGTTCACCAGCGGGGGTGTAACAATCACAGATGACCAAGATATTATTGCCTCTCCTGAATGGGTCATTCTTCTAACAGGGTCGATAAGACTCTCATATGCTTCCTGAATAGCTATGAAGTGGTCTTCTATTACCTCCTTCTTAGCAGTAACACAACCAACAAACCACCAGTTGAAGCAGCCACAACATCCTCACCTGAGCAGGAAATACCAGCAGCCACAACAAACAGCAATAATATCAGCAGCAGTAACACCTGCTGCACACAGAAAACAGTCCCGCAGCTGCAGGAAATATAAGCAACAACACAGCTTGCAGAACAAGCAGCAAAACAACAATACATCAGCAGTTTTTGCAATCCATCTGTAGCAGTTTCTGCATTTTCATAAAAACGATGCAAAAATCGTCTGAAATCGATCCTGCAGCGAGAACATCGCCTATTGAATCTCTCGCCATCGCCCTTAATTCGACAGAATAACCACTGGATTCTTCTTGACGGAGAACCCCTCGTTCTCTAGTCTCACTCGGACTAGAGAATCCCTCAATTCTCTCTATGGATTTGTTCTGAACCAGCACCAGCAGACTACAACTTTGATTCTGAACCAGCACCAATAGAATTTGATAAGCGGCAAGAACCTCTATGTTCTCTAGCCTCCCTTGGACTAGAGAATCTCCCGATTCTCATCACGCAAGCAATTTTAATAAGCGGCAAGAACCTCTTCGTTCTCTAGTCATTTGGACTAGAGAATCTCTTGATTCTCATCACGCAAACTATTCTATCCATATCTAGTATCTGACGAAGTATCCCTCGGTTCTCAGTCTGTTTGTCGCTAAGAATTCTTTGATCCTTCTATCGATAGACATTTCCTACCCTTATGATCAATATAACTAGCACTTTAAATCCGATGGCGACCGGTTCATCGATCTTAAATAAAGGCAAAGAATATCTGATGTACTCACACCAGCAATACCAACACACCAACATGTCGCACTAGCTTATAAATCTTTAACATAGTAATAACAAGTCACAGTGCAGCAACAACAAGCCAACACAACAGTTGCTAGTTTATGAGCAATATTAATAATCGCAGTGAAATAACAGCAGCAATCCAACATTTAACCAACACAACAACGACGAACTCGATAATTTTCCTCCAATTTGTTGAGTCACTAACACACATACAATTCTAACAACATAGAACCAGTACTGACCAGAAAACAACATCAATAATAACATAACAGGCTGCTTCATTCACCAACACGAATCAATACGAAAATGAGAAAATGAGAAAATGAAACTGGATTTCCATCAATTCGACTAATATACCTCAGAAGCACATATATCATCGGCGATCTTCGACGTCGAAACGATAGCCAAAGGCGGAGTGTATCCGCAGAAAATAGAAGCATCTCCATCTCGAATCGATCTTCGATTTCAATTCCACAATTCCTTTCGCAACTAATTTTTCAGAAGTCGCGATTTCTGATTTTCAGAATTTTGATGCGATTCTGATTTTCACGATTCTGATTTTTCTCATGTGAGATCGACTCCTTTGGATCCTTCGATCTCGGTTGCGTCGCGATTCTAATTTCTTTCGGTACCATGTTAGATTTTGTAGGAGGATGAAGTTCGAGCAGGAAGAAATTCGAGGAGTTGGGAGCAAACCTCTCTTCTGTGATGTTTTCTATTTATTTGCTCAAAATGAAATATTACAACTATTACACTATTTATAATAATAATTTTGCAGAAAATAACCTTTGCAGTAAATAACCACTAACTAATACTAACAACATTGTATGTGTGTACTACTAAGTATACTAGTGAATATGTAAGTATACTAATGAATATCTCAATACTACTAAGTATACTAGTGATATCTCAACAGAGTTGGATTTAGGCGAAATGCTTTGCTACGCCTCCAGCTAAACAAAGATAAATCTCTTTGCTAAATTAATTAATTACAGAGAATTGTTTTATATACTAGCTATTTTGTATTCTAAGGCACACCGACGAAGAATTTTAATTTGTTTGACACGTTGTTATATACTTTATACGTAGATATGTGTATTCATTATTAAACCAACAAAATTAGATATCATGCAATGCACAGCCACCTCCTTTAACAACTAAACTAGGCAAAAAGATGGTCATATGATTAGGAAATTATAGTTGGAAAGGGAACGCCTTAGTTGTATATCTGTATCTAATGTAGACAAATTGATCTACGAAGCAGCTTTGGTTGATGCAACTTTGAAGTTCTCTTGGTCGTGTTTTTCAACTATATATGATTCTTTCCGTCTTCAATTTCCACATTTCACACGAATTTCCAGAAAGTGGTACTCGTCTTCTTCATGTTAGATGTGTAAATATTATTAAAATTGATAGTGCCAACCCACCACCCTGGGCGGAGTTAGTGTATTTACGAGGGTTCATCCGAATACGTTGGTCAAAAAACTACATGGTATGTAAAAGGTCAAAATTATTTTTATGTATATATAGTAGATGTTTGATCCTTTTGGTTACTTCTTAACCAAATCAGGTCCGAGCCATGGAAGATATTACGCCTCGTAGTATTATGTTCCATCGCGTCATCAATTAATACCGGCATTCTGGGAAGATAGGTAACCTTACGGAAGGATAATGAGAGTTTAAAGATTGTCTACGAAAGTATCGAAGTATATGAAAGTTAAACGGAAAAGGAAATACGTTTCGACGAAAATCTGCGGAATTTCAATTTGATGGCCCAAAAGGACGGACCATACAAAATTGTACGGGCCGTCAAAATAGTGCCACTATCATATTTTTTTAGAATAGATTGTACGGTCCAAATTGACATATAGTCATTTATCAGAGATCTTGTCGGTGTATGTATTATCTCATATGCTCTAAATATCAGAATTGGTACGTTAGGGTCTTAGGGCATCGAATGTCGGCCACACCCAAAGGTTAGGGTGTGACTGAAGAAATTATTAATAAAGAATGCTTCCTCTTTATAGTCCTATACTTAAAGTCAAAGACGAATTTAGAAGCGTCTGAGTTTATCCAAATGAAATACATATAGTAGATGTTTAATTTTATTGACATATTTTTGTTTGTTTTTTATATTTAAATATACTTAATAAAAATTCTGACTTCACCGCTGCTTAACGTGAATCCAAATTAATCAGTTTAATGTATTTGGAACATCAAATAGTTCAAACACAAAAATTAGTGTCAATCCGAAGGAGGGGGAGGTCATGAAAAGTGCTACTTTGATCATAAGACCATGGTCTTCAAATGGATGGGGATCTGCGCTTTTAAGCACACCGATTTCAGAACGCTTATTTCTTTAATTAATAATACTAGCAAATTAGCAATAACGCCAAATAGAAAGTGAAGACTCCCTCCTTCTTCCATAAACATTTTCCAAGACTGCATCCGCCGAATATTAAAATAAGAGCATCTTTTTTACTTGCAAATACTCTGAACCTTTATACAGAAGCCTTATAAGCTACACGTATTATTTAGACAATGTTTAAATTAGCGGTGGACATAATTGATTCTGTCATTTATGTTTGGATGCAACAATGTAAAAGTGATTGTTATAATTGATTTATGTTTGGATAGTTTTGATCAAAATTAATTTTGAATATAAAATTACAAAAATGAACATTTAGTCAATATATATAAATAAAAATTACTAAAAATAGAAGTATGTAAATAATTTTTTTAAATAGATAATAGAAATTAAAGTGTAATATAGTACTTAAATATTAGTAGAATATTATTACAATACTAATTTAAAGTGTAAATAGTATTTAAATATTATTACAATACTAATTTTGCATGTGCTCTATAATTTGATTGCGGACTAAGTCTCGAACGTGATTTATTTCTGATGAAGAAGCTACATTAAAAATCTGTGATTGATCCAAGTTAGATGATCTATGATAATCATCATGGTGAATGATTGTGCTTTCATCTCCATAAAGATCAAAATCAATATCTGTTTCTGCATTTCTTCTGATAAAGTTGTGTATAGTCATTGAAGCGATGACTATTTGAACATGTGTTTCAAAATTGAACTTGGGCATGCGACGTAAAATTGCAAATCCGTTCTTCCATACCCCCAAAAGTTCTTTCTACTGTGGACCTTAAACTTGAGTGGTAATTGAATACTTCATTATGATTTGCAAACCCGTTAGAAGCCCTAAAATCAGGAAGGTGATAACGTTCACATCTGTAGGGACAAATGTACCCAATTGGTGTTGGATAACCAAAATTTACCAAATAATACTTACCTGAAGGAGAGTGTGGAAAATTAAGGTTCACATTTGTGAGAGTGTCACGCCCCGACTTTTCTTAAGTCTTTCCTAAGGCGTGATGACACCTGGACAATTATTTATTTTCCAGACGAACCGTTAACTTCTTTTCTTCCTAGATTAAACATGTATTTAAATGCGAAAATAATATATATATCATAATAAGCAATTCAAAGCTTACAAAGAACAATCTTGTGTGGGGCATTCCCCGAGATAATGGAACATAGTTCTTTAAACATACTTTATGAGAATAACTTTCACCAAATCCGAAATAATGGATTGGTGGGTCAAAGAGGCTGCGGGACGATCGCTAGCCCTGTTGCGGAGTTTTTCCTCTATCACGCTTCCCTGAAATATGTTAAATAAAAGAGTCAACCCTACCATCCGGGGCTGAGTGAGAACCTCACCCTATAATTCAAAGTAATCTCACAATATTTTAAGTACAAACATATTAGGATACAATAACCATGTTATGAAACAAACTTCAACATTCTCTATGTATCATAATCAAGTATTCACATAATAATATTCCCTTTCAATTCGTTTTAGGACGTACTCAGCTTAACCAACATACATGTTTTATCTCATGTTACATATTAAGGTATTCCTTTGTATTTACATATTTGTTGCGGCGTGCAACCCGATCCATTATGTTTACGTATTTGTGAACGCGTATTCACTTTACATTTTGTTGCGGCGTGCAACCCGATCCATTATAATTACGTATTTGTGAACACGTATTCACTTTACGTTTTGTTGCGGCGTGCAACCCGATCCATTATGTTTACGTATTCGTGAACGCGTATCCACTTTACGTTTTGTTGCGGCGTGCAACCCGATCCATTATAATTACGTATTTGTGAACACGTATTCACTTTACGTTTTGTTGCGGCGTGCAACCCGATCCATTATGTTTACGTATTTGTGAAGCGTATTCACTTTACGTTTTGTTGCGGCGTGCAACCCGATCCATTATATTTACGTATTCGTGAACGCGTATTCACTTTACGTTTTGTTGCGGCGTGCAACCCGATCCATTATATTTACGTATTCGTGAACGCGTATTCACTTTACGTTTTGTTGCGGCATGCAACCCGATCCATTATGTTTACGTATTTGTGAACGCGTATTCACTTTACGTTTTGTTGCGGCGTGCAACCCGATCCATTATATTTACGTATTCGTGAACGCGTATTCACTTTACGTTTTGTTGCGGCGTGCAACCCGATCCATTATAATTACGTATTTGTGAACACGTATTCACTTTACGTTTTGTTGCGGCGTGCAACCCGATCCGATGCATTTACAAATGCATTTACATATTTGTTTTGTATGTGTTGTATGTTCAAAAGGCTCAATTAATATTCCTTTCTTTCAATATTTCGCCCTGCCCACTTGTACGGGCTACAACTCTCAAACCGTAAGTCGGATTTATGTACGCAAAGTTTCAAACTGTCGAGAACAGAATAACCTAGAACTTCTATTCAACACACAATTTTAAATTCCCCACCGAAACATTCAGTTTTTCAGTTTTAACAAATGCATTAAGAACTGTTTGCCGAATTTATTATCAGAACGACACACGATCTTAAAACAGTCATAACTTCTTATCCGTAAGTCGGACCATGCCCCGTAAATTCTCAAACTGACGAGAAAAGACAAATCTAGGACTTTCATTTGAATCAACATTTCATATTCTGTACCCATTGCTACAGTTTTACCATTTTACCCACTGCTTTATGGACTTTCAACCGATCCGGCGCAGAAACTTTAAAATACGATAACTTCTAAACCGTAAGTCCATTCTACCTCTTCTTTAGTTCAATATGTTTGTAACAAATTTATTTATAACCATACCAAATTTTGTCTAATTCTAACAAGTGAAACTCGGGAAAAACAGTTCATAATTTTACTTGCTCTCAGATTTCGTCCAAATCTGTGGCAGAAAGTTTAAACTATGATAACTCTTAAACCGTAAGTCCGTTTTATCTCTTCTTTAGTTCAATCTGTTCGTAACAAATTGATTTACAACCATACCAAATTTCGTATAATTCTAACAAGTATAACTCCGAAAAACAGTTTGTAACGTTCATGTCCCGAACTAGTTGTTTAAGAAATCTAAATTCATAAATTTTCTTTTAACACCAACATTATATTCTAACATGTATAAAACTTAAAATAAAGGATTTCACTAAGAAATTTGAGTGAGAAAAACTCACCTTAGTTGCTTCGTACAACGAATGATTTTCCCAACTTTGGACTCTTCCTTGCTCTCTTTAACTATATATTTTTTTCCCTTTTCAGATTGCTTTTGGTTTCTCTGTGTTCTGTCCCCTTTTGTTGTATTTTAAATAACAGTATAAGTGTATGTGTTATGTGTCTTGGGTGTGTTTATGTAGAGGTGCAAACTGCACACAAATCTTTAGAATGTGAGAAGTTACAATAGGGAGTTAAGAGGAGTAGAGGGCAATGTTAAGGGGGAGGGAGTTGGACGTGCAGAATTATTTTCAGATTCCTTTTTTTTTTTTTTTTTGTTTATTTGTTTAGCTAACGTTTTCTTTTTCTTTTGTTTCTTTTTTTTTTCCAATTTTCCAAGACTTCACATTATCCCCTCCTTAAACAACATTCGTCCTCGAATGTGAATAAGGGTGTAAAAAATATAGATATGCAAACTGCACACACATGTTAATTTTCCAAGACTTTACATTCTCCTCTCCTTAAACAACATTCGTCCTCGAATGTGAATAAGTCGTAACATATGCACACAAACATGCAAACTGCACACACATGAAACACAACTTAATACTTTTTATTACCTTACTCAAACAAGAATGGATATTTGACTTTCATCGCGTCCTCAGCTTCCCAGGTCGCTTCTTTTGTGGAGTGATTCTTCCATAAAACTTTCACGGAAATAATATTTTTGTTCCTAAGACGCTTAATCTGTCTATCCAGTATTTCTACCGGAATTTCTTCATATTGAAGCTCTTCATTCAGGACTATCTCCTGGGGTTGAATGACGTGACTTGGATCGTGCAAGTATTTTCGTAACATTGACATATGAACGACAGGATGCACAGCTTCTAATTCTTGTGGAAGTGCTAATTCATAAGTCACATTCCTAACTCTTCCTAAGATTTCATATGGTCCAATAAACCTTGGACTCAACTTCCCTTTCTTTCCAAATCGCATCACTCCCTTCATTGGAGAGACTTTTAAAAATATTTTCTCTCCTTCTTGAAACTCAAGATCTCTTCTGCGATGATCCGCATAAGACTTATGGCGGCTATGAGCTGTCTTGATCCGTTCCCGAATTATCCGGACTTTGTCATTTGTTTCTTGAATTACTTCGGGTCCGAACAGTACCGTTTCACCCACTTCGAACCACCCAAGTGGAGATCTACATTTTCGCCCATACAATGCTTCGAACGGGGCCATCTGTATACTAGCATGAAAGTTGTTGTTGTAAGCGAACTCAATTAGACATAGATGGTCCAACCAATTGCCCTGGAAGTCCAGCACACACGACCGCAACATATCCTCCAATGTTTGAATTGTTCGTTCAGCTTGTCGTCGGTTGTGGATGGAAAGCCGTACTCAACTTGACCTTTGTCCCGAGGCCTTGCTGGAAACTTTGCCAAAAGTGTGAGGTGAACTGGGAACCCCTATCCGAAATAATTTGTAATGGAATCCCATGTAACCTCACTATTTCTTTCAAATAAATTTGCGCATATCGCGGTGCCCGATATGTAGACTTGACCGGTAGGAAATGGGCTGACTTTGTAAGTCGATCAACAATCACCCATATAGAATCATAACCTTCTTTTGTTTTTTCGTAGACCAGTTACAAAATCCATATTAATGTCCTCCCCTTTCCACATGGGGACGCCAATGTCCTGAAGTAGTCCGTCGGGTTTTTGATGTTCGGCTTTCACCTGTTGACACGTAAGGCATCTTTCGACAAACTCTGCAACATCTCTCTTCATTCCTTCCCACCAGTAATTTGCCTTGAGATCATGATACATTTTCGTTGATCCTGGATGAATGGAATACCTGGTGTTGTGACCTTCATTTAAGATCTTTCTTCTTAGATCTTTTATCTTAGGAACACACAACCTGCCCTTATACCGAAGGGTACCATCATTTTCTCCTAATGTAAATTGTGAAGGTTTTCCCTGTTGAATCCTCTCTCGACATCCAACAAATTCCATGTCCTCAAACTGAGTTTTCTTTATTTACAAGCTAAAGGTGATCGCGAGGTATCATGTACCACCACCCTACCTTCACCGACCTCAGTTAAACCAACCCCGAGATTTCCCAACTTTTGTACCTCCCGAACAATGCCTCTCTTTAGTATTGCCAAATGTGTCAAGCTGCCCATTGATCTCTCATCGAAAGGTCGCCACCACGTTAGCCTTTCCGGGATGGTAAAGAATATTAAGGTCATAATCCTTAAGCAACTCTAACCATCTTCTTTGTCGGAGATTCAAATCCTTTTGTGTGGTTATGTACTGTAAACTCTTATGATCTGTAAATATGTCTACATACACCCCATACAAATAGTGTCTCCATATTTGTAAGGCAACACCACCGCGACGATTCAAGTCATGAGTTGGATAATTCTTCTACGTATCTTCAATTGTCTAGACGCATACGATAACTTTTCTAAATTGCATCAAGACGCATCCTAACCCCACCCTAGATGCATCACAATAGGTGAATCCTCTTGTCCCGATGGTAGGGTTAGAAGTGCGGTAGTCAACAATTCCTTGATTTCAAAACTTGCTTCACATGCTTCTGACCACTGGTACTTAACCGCTTTCTGAGTCAATCGGGTCAAGGGAGCAGCAAGACTAGAGAAACCCTTCACAAATCTTCTATAATACCCAGCCAAACCCAAGAAACTCTTAACTTCTGTTGGAGTGGCAGGTTTTGGCCAGTTCTTTACTGCTTCTATCTTTTGAGGGTCTACCATAATTCCATCATTTGACACCACATGGCCCAAGAATGCTACATTTTCCAACCAAAATTCACACTTTGAGAATTTAGCATACAATTTCTCCCGTTTCAAAACTTGAAGCACTACTCTTAAATGTTCTTCATGTTCTTCCACACTCTTGCTATAAATTAGGATATCATCTATGAATACAATCACGAACAAATCTAAGAATGGTTTGAAGATTCTGTTCATGAGATCCATAAAATTTCTTTGAGGCATTAGTTAATCCGAAAGACATGACCAAGAACTCATAATGGCCATATCGGGTCCTAAAGGTCGTTTTTGATATATCATTCGGGTTTATTTTCATCGATGATATCGACGAAGATCAATCTTGGAAAAATATCCGCTCGCGAAGTTGGTCAAAAGATCATCGATTCTCGTAATGGGTATCGATTCTTGATCGTGACCTTATTGAGTTGTCGATAATCGATGCGCGTTCGGGCGATCCATCTTTCTTCTTCACAAAAGATCGTGCGCCTGCGGAAACACTAGGCCTTATAAATCCTTTATCCGTAAGATCATTCAATCGTTTCTTTTAACTCTCTCAATTCAGTGGGGCCATTCGATATGGAGGAATAGAAATAGTCTTGTACCGGAATTAATTCTACAAATAACTCCACCTCTCTCGTGAGGCGTGCACGGAAGATCTTGGGGAAGATCTCTGGAAAATTTCGAACAATAGGGACATCATGCACTGTCGGGGACTCTTTTTGGGTATCTACTATATTAGACAAATATGCGTACTCCACTTTGTGACTTCTTAATAATTTTTGAGCCCTAAGGTAGGAAATAAGCTGACATGAGGATATTCCAATCCTACCCTTTATAACAACTTCTGGTTCCCCGGGAAAAGATAATTTCACTATTTTTCGTCGGCAATCTAACACGGCATAACATGCTGACAACCAATCCATACCCAAAATGATGTCAAAGTCTACCATATCAAGTAGTACTAGGTTTACTATTGTTCCTCTACCATTCACTTCTAAAGGAAAATTTTTAATTACTTGAGTGGCCCAAACCGAGGCCCCTACTGGTGTCATAACCTCAAAAGATTCACTTAAATAGGAAGGTTCCATGTGTAAATTCTTAGCAAAACCCATAGACACATATGAAAATGTAGAGCTGGGATCGTATAATACAAATGCAGGAATACTCGAGACCAAAGAAATACACCGTAACCACCGCATTAGATGCCTCCGCCTCATTCCTCTGTTGCAAAGCATAGAGCCGACTAGGATTGTTAGGTATTGCCCTCGACGCCTGCATCTTGGTTTCCACGATTTCCTTTAGCGGTGTGTGGTTCTTCGACCTTCCCGAATAGGTTGGGTTTGGGTTCCTTTTGCAAACCACGGCAAAGTGTCTGATCCTCCACGCTTAAAACACTTCGCGAGCCAACATTCTCCAACATGTTTCCTCTGACTAATCTTACAAACTGGTTTGTCACCTCTTGTGTTAGGATTGATGGCCTTGTCGTTGCTACCTTGATTATTAAACCAACTATTTCCCTTAGGTTTGAAATGAAACTGGCCCACAGACTGACTCGGTCTTGAAGATCCCTTACTAAACTCCGGCTTCGAATTTTGACTCTGATTAAATGATCCAGACGTCCGAAATCTTTTCTGTGAATGCTCTCTCTTTGCCTTGGCAAAATCTTCTACCCTCATAGCCATATCGACAATCTGAAGGTAAGTTCGATCGTTGGCTAACGCCACTACCTTCTCTGCCAGGTTCGGGTTTAAACCCTCAACAAATCTCTTAACTCTCTCCCTTTCTGTAGGAACGACATGTGTGTTGTATGCCGACAACCTCACGAACTGTGTATCATATTCTTGCACACTGCGGTCCCCTTGCTTCAACTGTTCAAATTCCCCTCGGAGTGCATCCTTGCGCGTATTAGGCATGAATTTTTCAATGAATGCAGCCCTGAACTCCCTCCAAGTCATTGGTGGTGACATCGGAGGACAATTTCTTCTAAAATTTCTCCACCACACCCCTGCATCCTCCACTAAACGTGCGCCCACTAAATTGACGTCATGTGTCTCCACACATCCTAAGGTAAACATTAGATCTTCTACCTCGTCAAGGAAAACCATTGGGTCAGATTTGGAGTCCTTTCCCGAGTAGATCGGTTCCCTTCTTCTCATAAAATTTGCCCACAATCTATCGTCTTCGATCGAGCTTCTACATTCCCAGCTAGTGGTGCAGTCACGACGGTTTCCTGGGCCGGCGGATTCTGGGTCGGGGCCGTGCCTGAACCACCAGGTGTAGGTTGAACCATTTGTGGAACTGCAGCTGTCATCAACATTATAAGTCTATCTAAATTTTGTCCTACCGTCTCCTGAGATGTTTGGCTCTCATTTTCTTCCACATCATCCACAATATTATCAGACACTGCTACCTCAACTGGGGGTATAGGAGTTTCGTCGTGAACCTCATCTTCAACTCTTGGTTCCTGTGCCCGGACTCCTTGGGGTTGCCATTGTCTTCCCCCTCTTCCCCGAGTAGTTCTAGTTGATCTACGCACCATTTTTCTGTATGTACAACACATTCATATTTTAGAAGGCAGGAAGTCAAGTGTTAACTTTCCACAATCTCCTTATACTTCATAAGCATGCAACACCACAATATGCAAAAAAAGAAAAATAATTTAATAAAACATATCCTTTATTTCTTGTATTCATAGCACTTCATTCATCATATTTTAAAATAACAATGTCATGACTACAATACATCACATCAGGTCAAATCCGCCACTGTGCAACCCGCTATAGCCCTTGTACTGGAACATACACCTACTATCACGCGTTCTAGAGGGCTTAACCGCATGATTCGCCTATTCTGCAGGTTGACATTCAACTCCCTGTGAACCTTCTTTTTTGCTTCTCTTTCCATATAGTTCATTCTATCCCTTACACCTCTTACCTGATGCAAAAATTGGTGCAATGAATTTTCTGTAATATCTTCTCTTAGCATCCTTGCCTTTCTGAATGCGGAATGAAACTTTTCTGGGACGGAATTGACTATTATATGTAGTATGACTCCAATTGGAAAGTTGAAGAAGGTCGGGTCGTATGAACGTCTTTTCCTTCTAGTCCTAAGCAAATATGTACATAGTACGATTGTGTCATCAATGTAATCATCAAAATCACCTTCTGAGTCCATCTTACGACACATAACTTCATCTGAGCTCTCATTCCCTTTGCATGTTCCATGAGTACTTCCCTCTTTGTTGGAACTCGCCTTATAATCGCCATCTACACAAATCATATTAGTCAGTATAACGTTGTACAATCCTCTTTTCTAACCCGTGTGGAGGAGGTAGTATGAGAAATCAAGTCTTTGAAAAGACTCACGATAGGCACGAGAAGAGTACGAAAGAAGGGAAACTTTAGGATGTTATTCCGTTCACTTATTACTAAGGTGGCGCGCACACCGTCGCAATAAGTAACCGTTCAAACACCCAACTCAAAGAAAACTTCCTAGAATCTCTTAACCTGGTTTAGCTTTGATACCAACTTGTCACGCCCCGACTTTTCTTAAGTCTTTCCTAAGGTGTGATGGCACCTGGACAATTATTTATTTTCCAGACGAACCGTTAACTTCTTTTCTTCCTAGATTAAACATGTATTTAAATGCGAAAATAATATATATATCATAATAAGCAATTCAAAGCTTACAAAGAACAATCGTGTGTGGGGCATTCCCCGAGATAATGGAACCTAGTTCTTTAAACATACTTTATGAGAATAACTTTCACCAAATCCGAAATAATGGATTGGTGGGTCAAAGAGGTCATGGACGATCGCTAGCCCCGCATGAGCTTTTCCTCTATCACGCTTCCCTGAAATATGTTAAATAAAAGAGTCAGCCCTACCATCCGGGGCTGAGTGAGAACCTCACCCTATAATTCAAAGTAATCTCACAATATTTTAAGTACAAACATATTAGGATACAATAACCATGTTATGAAACAAACTTCAACATTCTCTATGTATCATAATCAAGTATTCACATAATAATATTCCCTTTCAATTCGTTTTAGGACGTACTCAGCTTAACCAACATACATGTTTTATCTCATGTTACATATTAAGGTATTCCTTTGTATTTACATATTTGTTGCGGCGTGCAACCCGATCCATTATGTTTACGTATTTGTGAACGCGTATTCACTTTACATTTTGTTGCGGCGTGCAACCCGAACCATTATAATTACGTATTTGTGAACACGTATTCACTTTACGTTTTATTGCGGCGTGCAACCCGATCCATTATGTTTACGTATTCGTGAACGCGTATCCACTTTACATTTTGTTGCGGCGTGCAACCCGATCCATTATAATTACGTATTTGTGAACACGTATTCACTTTACGTTTTGTTGCGGCGTGCAACCCGATCCATTATATTTACGTATTCGTGAACGCGTATTCACTTTACGTTTTGTTGCGGCGTGCAACCCGATCCATTATATTTACGTATTCGTGAACGCGTATTCACTTTACGTTTTGTTGCGGCGCGGCCGATCCATTATGTTTACGTATTTGTGAAGCCGTATTCACTTTACGTTTTGTTGCGGCGTGCAACCCGATCCATTATATTTACGTATTCGTGAACGCGTATTCACTTTACGTTTTGTTGCGGCGTGCAACCCGATCCATTATAATTACGTATTTGTGAACACGTATTCACTTTACGTTTTGTTGCGGCGTGCAACCCGATCCATTATATTTACGTATTCGTGAACGCGTATTCACTTTACGTTTTGTTGCGGCGTGCAACCCGATCCATTATGTTTACGTATTTGTGAACGCGTATTCACTTTACGTTTTGTTGCGGCGTGCAACCCGATCCATTATATTTACGTATTCGTGAACGCGTATTCACTTTACGTTTTGTTGCGGCGTGCAACCCGATCCATTATAATTACGTATTTGTGAACACGTATTCACTTTACGTTTTGTTGCGGCGTGCAACCCGATCCGATGCATTTAAAATGCATTTACATATTTATTTTGTATGTGTTGTATGTTCAAAAGGCTCAATTTATATTCCTTTCTTTCAATATTTCGCTCTGCCCACTTGTACGAGCTACAACTCTCAAACCGTAAGTCGGATTTATGTACGCAAAGTTTCAAACTGTCGAGAACAGAATAACCTAGAACTTCTATTGAACACACAATTTTAAATTCCCCACCGAAACATTCAGTTTTTCAGTTTTAACAAATGCATTAAGATCTGTTTGCCGAATTTATTATCAGAATGACACACGATCTTAAAACAGTCATAACTTCTTATCCGTAAGTCGGACCAAGCCCCGTAAATTCTCAAACTGACGAGAAAAGGCAAATCTAGGACTTTCATTTGAATCAACATTTCATATTCTGTACCCATTGCTACAGTTTTACCATTTTACCCACTGTTTTACGGACTTTCAACCGATCCGGCGCAGAAACTTTAAAATACGATAACTTCTAAACCGTAAGTCCATTCTACCTATTCTTTAGTTCAATCTGTTCGTAACAAATTTATTTATAACCATACCAAATTTCGTCTAATTCTAACAAGTGAAACTCGGGAAAAACAGTTCATAATTTTACTTGCTCTCAGATTTCGTCCAAATCTGTGGCAGAAAGTTTAAACTATGATAACTCTTAAACCGTAACTCTGTTTTATCTCTTCTTTAGTTCAATCTGTTCGTAACAAATTGATTTACAACCATACCAAATTTCGTCTAATTCTAACAAGTATAACTCCGAAAGACAGTTTGTAACGTTCATTTCTCGAACTAGTTGTTTAAGAAATCTAAATTCATAAATTTTCTTTTAACACCAACATTATATTCTAACATGTATAAAACTTAAAATAAAGGATTTCACTAAGAAATTTGAGTGAGAAAAACTCACCTTAGTTGCTTCGTACAACGAATGATTTTCCCAACTTTGGACTCTTCCTTGCTCTCTTTAACTATATATTTTTTCCCTTTTTCAGATTGCTTTTGGTTTCTCTGTGTTCTATCCCCTTTTGTTGTATTTTAAATAACAGTATAAGTGTATGTGTTATGTGTCTTGGGTGTGTTTATGTAGAGGTGCAAATTGCACACAAATCTTTGGAATGTGGGAAGTTACAATAGGGAGTTAAGAGGAGTAGAGGGCAATGTTAAGGGGGAGGGAGTTGGACGTGCAGAATTATTTTCAGTTTCCTTTTTTTTTTTTTGTTTTTGTTTTTGTTTTTGTTTATTTGTTTAGCTAACATTTTCTTTTTCTTTTGTTTCTTTTTTTTTTCCAATTTTCCAAGACTTCACATTCTCCCCTCCTTAAACAACATTCGTCCTCGAATGTGAATAAGGGTGTAAAAAAATATAGATATGCAAACTGCACACACATGTTAATTTTCCAAGACTTTACAGAGAGCCTGCTCAAAAACACGAGCATCATAGGGAGTACCTTCCCAACCAACTAATACAAAAGTGAAACACATATTCCAATCATATACAACCATTATATTTTGTGTTGGATATTCCTTTCTTCCAATAAACCTAGGTTGCTCGTTGGCACTAACTACACATGAAACATGTGTACCATCAATTGCTCTTATAGCATTCTTAAAAAAATGTCAATATCTTTGATCATTTTTAATTTTGGAATGACAATCACAAAACATAGAATCTTCGGGTTTAATATATTTCATTGATAACTTAAGGCAAGCATGAAGTACCCGATGACAATGTCTACTTACAGTCTCACCCGGGTGTTGAAACCTTTCTTGAATCATTCTATTACCTACCCCGTGGCCAACAACAACTAAAAACATTGCAACAACTTCTTCAACTCCCATTTTTTAGAAGACTTTAAATCATGCTCAACCATTTTGGAGTATTTGAAAGAAGACAGTATGAAAAAGAGAAGGATAATCCTCGTATAATCTGACAACGTTAGGATGTTTGAAGAGTTTAAAGTTCCAATCTGCAATTACACATGAACAAATGTCAATTTTAGTAGTATATTTGATTTTTTTAATTAAAACAGAACATGAGTAGTATAATTAATTTTTTTTAGTAATTATTTATAGATATTTAAAGAGGGTAATGAAAGTTGTATATTTGAATTTTTTTTTAGTAATTATTACTAGATATTTAAAGAGGGTAATGAAAGTTGTATATTTGATTTTCTTTTAGTAATTATTTCTAGATATTTAAAAAGAGTAATGAAAGTGAATAGAGTTGTTGATGAAAATTAAAGAGGGTAATAGAAGAAAAGGTAAAAATTCAAATTGAAATAAATGACAAAATTGATTCTGGCAATCCAAACATATCAATTTTCTGATTTTCACGAAAGTAGGTACCCAGAATTCCAAAAGTCAATCCAAACATGCACTAAGAGGAATAAAGAAGGAAATTGCACCTATCGTATTTACAAAAACAATACGATAACAACTACAATTACGTTTTGATTCCAAACAAAGTTATCATCAAGTATATGAATTCTCAGTGACCATATCACATTGTTATCAACTGCAAATGAATTCTCACTAACCATATTGGTACATTTAAGTTCTCTAAGACAAACCACAACACATAAATATCGCGAATGCTTTTTCATGAAACACCAAATAATAACACAAGCCAAAGGTGAATTTTGAGGTTGATATTTGAAAACCAACAAAATGGTAGCACAAAAAGTAGTTGAGTTAAAGGGAAGGCCAACTAGCACCAACCCATTCAAAACAGCTTCAAGAGGATTAGAATAAGATCAAAGCAATTCTTAAGGGATGAAATCAAATCTTCCACCAAAAGTGAAAGGCAATATTATAATAACCACCTCCTCAGGCTTCCACAGAAAATAAAATATTATCACGTGCCAGGTCACATGATCACTGAAACTTTCTAACAACTTATCTGGAAATCAGAGTTCCAACACAGAATAGTCAAAGGAACATCACATGATCCCACTAAGCATCGGATCCTTCAACACATTCAAACATCATATATAAATCTCATCACCTCAACTTTAAATCTAACAAATCAACATAACCTATTACTTACTATCTTGATTACCTCTTCCACTCAGCCTGCAGCAGAAAAAATATCATTAACATCCTTTAACTCAGTCTACACAGCATGAGTATGAGGTCCCATTCAAGAATACTAGCTGCTTTTGTTCTAGCACTTTTATTGATTCTTAGTTCAGAGTCGAATGCCGCACATGCAGCTCGCTTCCTCGTTAGTAAAGAGCATCCATCAACCAAAACTTCGACATCACAACCACTCAAGGGTCTGCATACAAATCAGAAGAAACCATTCAAGAAAGTTGATTCAAGCTTTAGAAGAATACCTCCAAGCAGATGGAATCCTATACAAAACAAGTAATTTCTGAATCCAAAAGTGTTCATCACTTACCTCCATAAGAAGTTTTCTCAAATATCACATTCTTGTACCAGGTTCAAGCCTCCATAGGATGACTAAAAGAAGCATCATCTCAGCAAACAACAATGCCTCCAAAGCAATTCGTTCATTCAATTTCAATGTAGTTTGATAGTACAAAGGTAGTTTCCACTACAGTTAGGATAGTCACTTGCAGCGCAAATACAAGATCCATTTTTGTTCTTTGGTAGCTGTGAAATTTGTTGCCAGATGTATTTCCCAATGTTTGATAGATGTGAAAACTATTAACTTTTTCATATCAGTGCATTTATCAACCAACAATTTAAACTTACCCATGAAGAATTTAACTAAATGAAGAACAAAAATTGCATGAACAACTAAATCAAGTGTATTCGGCATCCAATTCCATGTATTTCTGATCAAACAACAGAAAGTAACCAAAAACTGATCATTCACAGTAACGTAAATGTGAATAAAGAACCTATAAACATTACAGTTAAACTTTTATCTTCTTTTTCTGAGATTCTGACTCGCCGTCTTTCCTGTGCCTTTTCTTCTCGTCTTTCGACCTTCTCACTTTTTTTGAAACCTGATGAGCCAAAAAGGGAGTATTGGAAGTTTTGGCAGAAGCCAAAGTCGTCTCAATCTCTTTCCTAATGTCTTTTAACTTTCCTGGCTTTGATTTGGAAACAGTATCAGCAAGAAAGCTCTCCTTTTCGAATGGCTTTCTGACAGACTCATTTGAATTGGTTTCCGTTGGTCCAAATGTAGCATAAAATTCTTTGAGAGCAGATTGTTGTGAAGCTTGTCTTGACTTCCACTGATCAGGTTGCCTTGCAAATCTATCATGACAGAAAAGGAAGCCAAATAAGTGCAAGAGAAACCAGGAAAGTTCAACACAACTTTAAATGAGTCTGTCAGAATGGTTTCCTAAGGTCTTCCCACTGTTAATTTGCACTTCTCCAATGTAGATGAGTGAATTAATTACAGCATGTAATCTCAAAGTTTAGAAATGCTAATGTCTTTTTATAACCAAAACATTTGCTAATAGCGGCAGTTTGAACTGCCACAAAACATAATTCACAACCTTTGTAGGCGTCCATTCAGATGCTAATGTTAATGCTAAACAACTTTAAGTAACTAAATTATAAGGAATAAGAAACATGCGTGCTTGGATGAGAAGAAACTATAATCTCAATGTATGCCCTTTAACTTTGTGACACAAACAAGATTAAAATGCATAAAAAATACGAGTTATGACATAACATATCCTGGATCGGGAAAAATGTGTTCTCAGCCACAGGGCACAATAAACTTCACCGTTAATCTACATTAGATAGTGAAAAAGGGGGGAAGCAGTGAAGATGGAAACGAAAGCCTATAGCTTACCCATCAATATCGAGTTTCCTCAGTAGGTAAGGTCCTTGCTTAGTCTTGGATAGCTCTGCTTGGAGAGGTAACATTTCCGACACTATTGTCTCTCTCAGATTCAAGTTACTAGCAGTGAAGCACTTTTCAACTGTAAAAGAACCAAATGGGTGCACTGAGAGCTCACCAAAATGTCCTCGAAGCCTTCAAGTTACAGATCATCATTATTTAGCAAATCAACAATATCATTTCCAACTGTAAATGGTAACAAAAGTCTTTGGTAATACATACTTGACAACTAACTTCCTCTTTTGTTTTGCCGATATATTCGAGTTGAGAAAAGATTCAATGACCCGTGAACCACTAGGATCTTTTGATGCCTCAAGAACTTGATGCTCTTCCAAAGATGTGATACTAGTAACATAGACCTGTATGAGTTCCTGTAGCATATCAAAAAAGATTAATCATGCTGACAGTAACACTTCACTAGTTACTATAATGGCAATATATTATAGGTTAAACATAAGATTCACGATAACTAAGCACTGGTTTTGAAATAATAGAAGATAAAAGAGTTGAAGCAAACAAGCTAGCTAGAAGACTTATGTCAGACATAAGCTAAGGACTACCAACATAGTAATGGAAGAGGCAGGGGGTGTTGGACGAGGTGAATATGTGGCATAGACATGCATAAACATAGAATCAAATTCAAGAGAAGAATGAGAAAGGGACACCTACACTGGGAAGTCTAAATACTGACTGCAGAATCAAAGATCCAACTACATGGATCTTTGTTCCATGTGGCCAACTCCAGTTAGATTTGTCTCTTGAGCAAAAGAAATTTTCAAGAAATAATATTCGGGGGACGATACACTTGGGAAACTCATCTTCTGTGCATAGAGCGGCAGAAATGGCCTGACAACACTGAAACCGAGAAGACACAAGGAAAGCAAAATATTCAGCTGATCCTTCATTCCTTATAGTAAACATAAATATTTTTCAATATATGAAGGAAATGAAGACAGATATATTTATCCATAAACAAACTAAACACTGCATAAATGAATATTTCTTATGACCAGGTAAAATAAATTTTATTCAAATCAGTACCAAGATGGTACTGTGAGAAGTACAAAACAGCTTAGTACAATTCCTCCCCTATTTCCTCATATCATCCAAAAAGAATATCTAGAATGTTTGAACACAGCAGTTGGGAAATATAAAGTGTGACCTCGAATATTCACAACAAACCTCATGTTCATGGCTGTGGAGTCTTTGAGTTGCAGCAAGGACAGAAGCAACAACTCCAGCTTTTCCCATTTCGAAAAGATCGTGAAACTTTGTCCCAAGCTCCTCCCAGATCAAGTCCATCTTGTAACAAAAAAGAGGTGTGAGTGATACTATAAACAAACATATGATAAAACATGAGAATCCGTTGACAAACCTATTTCAAACTATCAGTATAATGTTTAGTCAGATAATTTTAATGTGCAATGAAAATAGAAGACATGCCTTAAAGGTCATCTGGAGCACTGCATACTTTTTTTTGATAGGTTGGCGCGCTGCATACTGATTTTAACATCTACCAATATTTGGATCTAAATGAAGTTCTCAAGATCGTTAGACTCAATTTTACTGGTCTTTAGGTTTATCTATTTGGATCTAAATGAAATTCTCAAGGTCGTTAGACTCAATTTTACTGGTCTTTAGGTTTATCTTATATGAACGCTATATTCCTACTGTTGAAGTTTGAAAGGCCTTACATGATCAGGATTTTTGGCGTGAGATGCTAAAGCCTGCACGACGAAGTTCGCACAGTGATGAGTTGACATTCGAAACAATGACTTCCTGAAAACTTTCGTTAACAACTCATTGTACAATGTTTCAGGAGCAAATTCCAGGATGGCCTGCAATATTGTGAAGTAAAACGTTAAACAAGTTCTAGCAAGGAAAACAGTATACAAGTTAGAAAACAATGCAGCTAAAAGAAGCAGAGTAAACCATCATGTCAGAAACCTTACAACGTCTCTATGGACCTAGGCTTCAGCTGATTTTAAAGAAAAAAAGGGGATTAATGTTGACAAACCACAAAGAATGCTGAAATATATGTGCACACAGTCCTCTTCCAGGATTAACAAATATATTTTCTCTAAGCTTTTCTTTCAGATGGTTGGATTGTGTATCCGTTCAACCATCCTCTATCTAGTATACTAGATTGCAGAAATAGAAGGCTGATATGCTAAATATATGCGAAGGCAACTAATTCAGCTGGAATGTTTAAAACTGCAGGACTGTGGGCTCATAACAACTGAGTGTTTCTGCAATCTACAGGCCACGACAATCACTCTGGGGCAGCATAGTGGGAAACTGTTGTTCAAGCATCTAAAGTAGATGCTGAAGTGTACACTACCTTTTTTTAACCGGAGAAGTGCACTAAAGTCCTACGACAAAATATCCAATTGCTCCATTCAAATCAGACTGAACTATCACTATTGTGATAATACCGTTAACAAAAGTGGAATACTACCATGTGCAGCATACAGATAGACTCCATGACAAGGAGCTCTTAAACTAGCTAAATATACAACCACAGCTGGAAAAGCATATACAGAGAGGAAACATAGACAGGTATAGATATTTTACCTCCATTAAATGACTGTATGCAGTTTCTTCCACTAGCCTTAAAATGTTTCTTATGGGTTTTCCTTCTAACAAGTTTCCAGCATTGGCACTTTCAATGCTGCTCCCAAGAAGAAGAAGAATTAAATGCAACAATTCCTGTTCATTTCCAGCCAATAATTTCAAAGCAGTCTGCAAATAAGAGCATAAATTGATTATTGCTCGTGATATGTAAGTCAACAGTTGTGGTTTAAACCGGTAGCCTTAAACAAGATATGAATCATTAGTTGACATACAAGCAATTATTAGTAGTGTTTACTTAGTCGTCTTTATCATCTTTTGCACATTTAAATACTGTCAGCAAAAAGACTGATGTAAGAATGGAGCCTGGGATCATATATTATATACCTGCAGAACTAAACTGCTGAATTGATTAACTTGAAGTGTCGAAATGTCTTCACTGGCAGCATTTAACATCTCTGATACGAAATGTTTAAGCAAATTAGGAAATATTTGCTGAGACTGCAGTGGGCCATTGTCTTTTGCATGACGTGCCTTAAGATTCAAGCGTTCAGCCAAGCCAACTGATGATTTTGAGGAATGGAATTCTTCTAAAGGCACCCCTTTAAATAGGCAAAGAAGACTCCGAAGAACATGAGATCCATGGCAGTTGCACATTACATCAACAGGATTGACAACAATTGCCTGACGTGGAAATAAAATAGCCAGTGACCAATCAAGTTAAGAACCTGGATCATATAATGCCCAACTTTAAGAAATCTTGTAGCAGATTCCTAGAAGAGCGTTCACATAGAACCACAACAACAACAACATAATCATTGTGATCCCATAAGTGGGGTCTGGGTAGGGTGGGGTGTATGCAGACATTACCCCTACCTTACCCCTACCTTTGTGGGTAGAGAGGTTGTTTCCGATAGACCCACAGCTCAAGAAAAGCGACGTTTGCATAGAACCACAAGAGCGAAAAAGGATTATGCAAGCAACTAACATGTTGTAATGCACACTATGCAATAGGACAACATTACACCATTATAAACAATGAAGACGACACTATTTCATACCTTACAAACTTTAGTCAAAGTCTTTTCAATCATAGAATGGTTCTCATTATCCTGAAGGTGAAAAGATAGAGATTTTAAAGCTGTTTCAACCACATGAGAGCCCGATCTATCAGCTGCAATATGAGAGAATTTTTTTGCACAGCTCTGAAGGAAACTACAAAGGTGATCCAAAGAACAGCCTTCAAGTAGAGTTTGCAAAGTATGGCTTATTATATAATCAGTTGCAAGTTCTGCTTCTTTCCCTCTGGTTTCTTCCAATGCATTTCCACAAATGACAGACCGCTCCTCTGGGTCAATTTCTGTACCTTCTATGGCATTAGCAATCTCCGCAAAGTATTTTGCAGTCTCGGGATCAACTTTCTGTCTACATAAGAATTATAGCAAGGTATGAAAGTTTCACATTGCAGTGTGCCAAATAGTTCATCTAGTAAAATTGGAAATGAAAAACCAAGTATCTGAAGCAGTTAGAACCTGAGAAATGATGTCTGTGGGACAGGGGTTGCATTTTTGTCCTTGCGAGGTCTATTATTGTCATCGGCATTCCCTCTAGACACACTTTCAACAGTATGGTCAGCATTAACTCCCGCATGTTTTTTTGATGACTTTCGGCCCATTGTTCTTTTCCTTTCCCCCTGATTATTCGTTTGATTCTCCCGAGCAGTTGGTTGCTCCGTCAAATCACAGCCTTTATGTTTTCTCAAAATTAAAGCACGTCGACCTACAGAAACCATGGGGTTTTATACTGCAATGTTTCCCCATAGTAAACTAAAGATTCAATAGCATGCTCAAGTAAATGCATATGAATTATTTTTAACCAAAAAACGAAAAACGATTCCTTATATTGTCAAAGAAACAAATTTTAGTGTTTTCAGAAAACGTCTCAGTGAGAGAAAGAGAAAACTATTTTAAAATGTTTTTTTACTTCAATACAAAATAATAAAACTATAATCTTCTAAAAACTAGAGGTTATAACTTATAACCAGCTAAATACGGCAAAATATAACACAGAATCCATGTATATCAGGAAAATCCAGTTAAAACAACACCCTCATTTAGCTTAAAACAAGAAACCCTAGATTATTCAATGAAGCAAGTGACAGATATTCACATGTAAAAGCCAATTATACAAAACCAAAGACTAGTGCCCAGAAACCCAAATAAAGCGAAGTTAACTTCACAGACGATAAGAAGATCCTCAAAGATATTTGTAGTGAATAATATATAGCATAAAGTTACATACAGGAAGCACAAAGTAGGTACAAACATGCAGATAAATAAATCAAAATAATTTGGGGGGAAATGCAAGAAATAGCATTAGGTTATCAAATTCTTACAGTGAATTTCTTAAAGAGACAGCAGTAACGCGAGGACAGTGATGAATTAATTAGGAAGACGACCAAACGGATGATTTGTCAAAGGCCCAATGACAGTGATTGGGCTGTGCCACACAGGTTCCGTGACGGTCAATCTATCGCCTCCTTTACTGGCCTATTATACAACTGCCATAATCCTTGGGCTTTTATCTATCAAAAGCGGATCGGCCCATGATAAGTCCATCATAAGTTGCTCAAGTTATAATTCTTTTTTTTGTGCGGATTTCTCTTCAAAAGCACTGATCTTTAATTTTTGCCCCTCAAATTTTAAATCTTTAATTTTTGTTTTTTGCCTAAAAAATTATGTATTCCGGGTTTGAACCCCCGCTCAAGTAAAAATAAAAAAAATTGCAAGCCAGAGGTGTAGATTCGCTAGGCAAAGTTCGCCTGCAAACTCTGCTCCATCGGTCATAGTTTGCCTTAAGGAGATTTTGCACGCAAACTATGCGTGATGGGGCATAGTTTACTGCAAACGATGTCTTATCAGGTAGAGTTTGCTAAGGCATAGCGATTTTTTAAAAAATTTGCATCTGAACAGGTTGAAATTTGTTCACTGAATTTTGAGGAAGTTGCATTTCAAATTTGAGCTCATTTGATTGAGAATTGAAGGAGATTGACTCAATTTATTTTAGCATCATTCTTGGAGAAGAAGATTAAATCGGGGTTGGGTCGGGAGTGGGGCGGTTCGTGGAAGGAATTTGGTAATTTCTTTAAAATCGGGTAATTCACTAAGAGGAGATAAAAATAACTAATAAAATAAAGTAGAAATGTATATTCGACCCCTTTCCCAATAATAAACTCCAGTTTGTCGTATTATCTATAACTCTAAGCATCCTCCTTTCACCTTATCCATTATCTATTAGACTAATTTAGAGGGTATTTTGCTAAGCTTATAAGGTGATCAAACTAGTTTATAATTATATTTTTGTTTTTTTATGCGTTTGATAAATATAAAAAGTATTTATAAATCAGGTGCTTATAAGTCAAAAGTTATAAGTTGGTTACCCTCAATTTATAACTTTAAGTTTATAAGTGCTTTAAATTTGATTAATATTTTTACTATTTTATCCTTTATATTTTTTTTAATTCTCAAAATATCTTTTTCAAGACAAAATCGCTAATTTCATCTTCAATCTTGTATATCGTTCCTCATTTTCTTCAGATACTTTTAAATTTACTATTTTTTGTAATAACTATATTTTTGTCATTTTAACCAAAATAACTAATCACAATTTTCTATCAAACACATCAACTTCTTATTATCAGTTTAAGCAATTCTATCTAAATACATAACCACTTATTTATAATATTAAACTCAACACTTAAAGATGTACAATTCTATAAATTTTATCCAATTCTAACAAGTACAACTCATCGTAACAAATTATAATTTCACAATCCAAACTTGTTAGAATTTTCTAAAAATTATAACTTATTAACTGCCCTACCCTATTTAAAATTTTCTAAAAATGTGTTTTGACATGTCCCGTTTAGACATTGTCCTGCTCTGCTCCGTTTAACGTTTGACATGTCCTACCCACTCTGCCCTGCCCCATTTGCCATCCCTATTTGTCAACAACAAGATAAACTATAGACTATAGTAAATTCTATCAAAGGTTGAAAAAGACATTCCATTAAAAAATCATACATGTCTACCTACAAATATATTCTAAAGTGTAGCTGTGTTTTAACGTTGAGTTAGTGCTACATTAGAATTTGATGTCCAATATCTGTATTTAATCAGATTATTAACTTAGACATTTAGTCTTATTTCTTTAAAACAGATGTCCATATTTATTTGATTTGGTATTTCTTTAATCAAACTTCGACAAGTCGCATGAATTTCTCCTTATTTTTACCAATCAATCATATAACGTCTCTATTTAAACGTCCATCTCTATTTTTCTTCCTTATGTACACACCAATTACTCCCAGGTAATTAAACATATGCGTCAACATGCGTTAGACAAAATCATACAACTACTCCCAATTTATTACTATTTAAATGGCCACTGAATTATTAAAATTAAGTGAACACCGTACCTTATTGCTTAGACAAGGAAAAAAGTTTGTACAATTTGTAAAAAGAGTCACTTTCTTAACTTTTAATATTTCACTTAGAATGTCACTCAATTATCGGGTAACTTTTTAATGACATGATACTTGATTTTTTAAGCCAAAAAGATATAAAACATTAAAGCCAAATCATATTAACCAAAAGTCCAAAACTCACCTACCCGTGACTTAATAGCCAACAGTAAAATTCCTTTGTATATGATAAATAAATGGCCAACATGGTGCTATAAAGCTTCCATCAGTAAAGAAGGAAAAATTACTTTTCTTGTTTACGTGAATATATAAAGCTTAAGCTTTATTAATTCCAGTCCAATTATGTACTAATTTTTCCAAAAAAGGTGGATCTCCCACCAAGTCATGGTCCCACACCTTGTGAATGAATTGTCGTAGTAAGCTGTTGGTTTCAAAAGTTAGACCACTATCACGCTGCTTGCAAGAGGCCTCCTTTATTTCAAGAAGAATTCCACTGCGACGGGATTCGATCTTGGTTTTTTGATTATCATCGAGAATCAATTGAAATTTCTTGCGGACAATTATGTACTAATTAAGTATAATGAAGCTTGATGTCCAACTGACATAATTTTAAATGAGCAAATGATGTACTTTGGAGTTTTGAGTATACACACCTATAATGTTTGATGGATTGGGACATATTCCAATCCCTGGATTGAAATATACTTCGATCCATCAGTTTTCTTTTACTTGACCAATATGCATTTTGCATTCTTTTATTGAACTATGCATATTTACTATTCTTTCTAAATCTAAATTTAAATATTAGCCAAGAAATTAGTGAAATGATTACTTAATGATAAATGTAAATTCTGACAAGTTGTTGGAAAATTTAACGGAACTAGCAACATCAGTGCGGAACAATGAATACGACACCAACCAAGAAGATTATTGATGTGGTCACACAAGTTGCCATGTGAATTAATGGTTAAGACAAGAAAACAAAACAGTGGAACGCCAATATTGATTTTAGTTTATTACACAGCTACCAGTAGCTATAATCCATTAATACCTAACTAATTTATAAGTTCATGTCTCCCCTACCCGCAAGAATGTAATGGCCAGAAGAAGAGAAATGGACCGCAAGGTCGAATTCAATCTCGCATAAACCTTCTGTTTAAGTTATGTGTGGTTAATCTACGACGTGGTTTGCGCTTGCGTCACCGGGGTTTCTGTATGCACTCGAAAGAAAGAATGCGTGTTCCTTCGTCAACAAAAAAAGTTCATGTCTCCCCTAAGTCAACTTTACTACGTCGACTAGCTGCGATCCTTCTTCTGTACCTCTTTGAAATTTCAAATTGATAGTTGGAATTAATAAGTTATTACTGACTTGTTACATCAATCGTTCTTTTTGTAAATAAATATATATGGTCAATCTAGCTAAAAGTTTGAAGTTTTTGATATAATCACATAATTTAATACGATATTAGATCATGTAGACATTGTGGATTTCACCTTCATGTACCCAATAATTAAAATGAATTTTCATGTGTTTTGTTCATGAAAAAAAAATAAAAAATTGTATGAAAAAAGTAAGAGCACTCATTAAGATGGCGTTAAAGAAATAATTAAGTAATAAAAAATTGTCACACAATTTAACACTAACTGAACAAGAGAGATCTCATCATCTGTGTCAATTAGTTATTGGTAATGGGAACAAATCATGTAAAATTATAGATGTGTTTGTACGAAGGATTATGTTTTTCATGAAAAACATTATTCCTGAAAATAAGTAATTTTCTTACTTTTTTCTGATATTCGATAAGTAAATAAAAAATGTTGTCCCGAGAACATTTATATATGATCTAAGCAAATACTAAGAGGTAGGGGGTGGGGGACCAGAAGTGTTAGGCTATGTGGAAAAGAGGCAGTGTTCACAGCACACTACAAGAAGAAAGACATTTGTCAATAACTTTTTTTGTCATATGTTAAATATTATTACCAAAAGTACTTTTCGCAACAACAAAGGTTGTTGCATGTCGTTGCAACAACAACAAGAAGTTATTTTAGCAAAAATATATTAAATTTTTGTTGTCATTTACGTTTTTTACAACAATACATTTATTATTGCTAACGTTTACTTGCCAATATTAATCTTTCTTGTAGTGTAAATGCCACTTATAAAACTTGTTTTCCCTACTTTTATCGGAAAACTTATTTCTTGATTGTTACGGAACTAGTTTTTTTTTTAGAGAAAATAATTTTAAAAATATTTTACCAACGCCGAATATGAGAAATTGGGAAAATTCTACATTTTTTTACAATAATTTCCTCCCAATACCTACTTAACACACCCTAAGAATAAAAAAATTGTTTATGAAAATTAACATAAAATGTACACGTGATTGTCTTCTTATCTTTTCATCTTTTGTGGGGTTTTCACCATTGAATTTAAGAGATGTTGGATATCGTCTCTAATATTTGTGGGAAAATTGAGAGCTACATATACTTAAGTGTAATAACAGAGTGGATATGTACTTACTATATTGTTTTCGTCATGGGCAATTTATACACGTAAATTAGATCACGTAAACTCATGATCACTCGATTAAACTTGATATATATTATGTGTATAATTATTAAAATTTATTTAATATTAACTGAAGCAATTTATGCTTAAATAAAATTGAGTGGTGCATTGATTAAGCTAAGAATTTAGTGTTTTAAGATTTTGGGATCAAACCTAACTTGGTATATTCTTATGTCTTTTTTCAAAAATTTCTAAAGCAGTCTTTAAAAATAATAGTCATACTTCTAAAATTCTAAATTCGCCTGTTGTTTACCTATACAATAATGAAATCCGCTGATAGTGGCCCAGTGGTCATTAGTCAAATTTGTGGTCTTAGGGTCACAAGTTGGGTCACGCCGGATCGTTCTAAGGCGTATATGCCGTATTAAAGTCAGTAGCTAACCGCGGGCGTGTTGCGGTGTGAGTTTGATTCTCCGCATGTCCCGCATGGTCGGTCTTGAAGCGTTGATCGGGTGATAGCGATCAAACACTGAATGCAGGGTGCACATCCCGCGATTTACCCGGCGATGACGGCTAAAGACGGGTTCCATCGTCTTCAGGAGCCTAGTATCAATACTTGTGCAGGTACTAGTGATATGAGATACTAATGTCATCTCGAGATCTGGATTATCAAAAAAAAAAAATGTTAAGAGAATAGCATATTCGCACCTTATTTATCACACATGGTGACATGCTGGGTAGCTGGCATCGCTCCAATAAAGCTAAAGTACTGGCGGCTTCTCTGTAATCACTCAAAAGCAGTGATTAATTACTAAGATCGTGGCATTTAGTATTATTTTGTTTTAACTAACAATACGTCTGTCCAGTCAATTTCATAGGTCCATTGGATCCTTTTACTATTGGATATTTGTAAACAATACGTGCGATATCCAATTGGTCCCTATTCTCTCGAAGGCAAAAAAATATCGGCAGCACTTATTTTATTATTAATTATCTATATAACATTCTTTTTTTTAAACACAAAAATAGCACTCAACAATCATGTTAGGTGTCACTCTCATCCATTCTTACGTTACTTTTTAGTTTTTTATTTTTTAAACTCCACCACCACCTCCCAAGTCCCAACTCAATGTTTTCAATTAATAAAGTAATTAATTTTATTATAAAATAGTAAGTTAAGTAGTAAATTAACTAATTACTTTATTTAAATTAATTAATTAACTATTTAATCAATTAAATATTCACATTAAAAATTATTAAATAAATTATATATTTACTAAGAGACCATAAAAATAATTAATGATATGATTGGAAGGAAAATAATTGAACTTGATTGAAAAATTTAAAATTCAAGATACAAAAGGGGCACAAATACACAAATTTTCTAGTTTTGTTGAAGTCTAGTACGGTTAGGGCATTGATTCTTGCTATGTCCCTCATTTCGATAGAGTTCGCATCTCTTGGGGTGCCTATTCTTTTCTCTTTGATCCATCTCAGTCCGAATGCGAGTAGACTTTGGACGACCTTTTGGAGCTCTCCGCATGTCCGGATTGTGGCACAATTCAGTTCCAATATATTCAGGCCAGTATGACTGAAAAGGAATCGCTTGGAACTCTTCGAGGTAAGTGTTTAAAACATATTGCATTGTGTATTGTGGAGGCACATACATCATGTGGTCATGGCTAATATGCGAACAAACAGCGATGACATGGGAACAAGGATAATGTAATGCTTGGAATTCACCGCAGTCACACCATTATTTTTCAAGGTCTACCACGAATGTCCCTGTTGATCGGCCGCTTGGTGGGCGGACCAACTCTTTCACTCTAAAAATACTACGTTCTCTATTGTGAATGTGAACTTCATGTGAGTTAGAAATTGTTCGTTGTTTCTCAATGTTCTCCATAACTAAATCTGTGTAAATCATACCGGATGTCATCATTGATTTAGCTTGGCTACCCCTCTTGATAAATATTTCAGTCTGATAGGTTGCCTCCACCACTGAACTAACTGGAAGATTGCGTGCCCCCCTTAATACCTTGTTGATGCACTCAGCAAGGTTAGTCATCATATGTCCCCAACGCCGCCCTTCATCCCATGCTTGGAGCCACTGTTCCTTTGGGATATCGTCAACCCACCGAGCGACATCTTCATTCCAATCATTAATTTGGCTCCTGTAGTATGCAGTGATCGGTTGAGTCATGGAGTATCCTAAAGAAACAATGTTTCATATTAGTAAAGACAAAATAAAAACAAAAAAAATTATGAATGCAAATGAATGGTATACTAACCCATATTAGTGACAGTTCTTCTCATGTTTGCATTCTTGAAAGTCCTCATAAAATTTTGGGATATGTGTCGAATGCAGAAGACATGAATACAATTGTTGTTAAGACGCCTAACAACACTTTTTATTGCTTCATGCCTATCTGAAATCAAGCATAGGTCATGTTGGGGTGTGACCCAATAACGCAAGCGCATGAGGAAGAATAACCATGCATCCGATGTCTCACCATCCACAAGGGCATATGTTATTGGAATGGTGTTGTTCCTCTCATCCTGGGCGATTGCAATCAGTAAGGTCCCTCAGTACTTTTCATACAACCATGTTCCATCAACTGAAACAACTGGTTTGCCGAAACCCCTTAATGCATGGTTTGACAGACCTACATCAGGTTCTCTATCCTCATCGTCATCAGCAACATGTCACTCAAGAAGGTAGTCTTCATTTTCACTATAATCACTGACCTCTTCGTTGTGGACACCAGCTAGAATACTAGTAGGAACATGATTATCTAAGTTGTATTGACCCAATGGGGTGTCAAGATCAATCCCCAGAGAGGATGGTGTCGGGTGATGTGTTGATGAAGAGGGTATGATGTGTTTAGAGGTTTTAAACATGTCAAACATCAATTGTATGTCACCATCTCCTACAACATTTAAGGACTCGTACCAAACACATCCTTGTGCAAGAGTTGTAGGTGTATCGATAAGTAATTTCTACCACCCTTTTTGGTTGAATTTGACTGGATTTGTTGTATCAACACGTCTAGTTTCTTGTTAGTCTTCACTTTGAGCAGCATTGTATCGCTGCATGCAAAGACCACACCTTCTGTGTCTCTCCTTTCGACATGTCCATTGTAATAGAGAGAAAGAAAGCACTTTGTTGGATGCATAATTTAGGAAGAAAATGGTGTAAAGAAGGTAAACAGATCGAGTTTGTGAGAGCAGAAGGATGAATTGTGTGTGAAGAATAAGTTGTCAAGTGTGTCTATTTATAGGGGTCTGAGTAACTTACTAATTAGTGTAATATGAAGAGAAATCCATAGTGTGAATATTAGGTTATTTGAACAAGGCACATAGTATCGGTTTCATCTCATCCGTTTATTGTATCGGTATGATCTCAGCCATTTAAATTGTAGGAGGATGCTCTAGTAAGTGTGAAGGAAAAGTAGTGGAAGAAAATTCACCGGACAATGTGTCATTGATGTTTCTGTCTTTCTAGACAGAAAAAGGAGTGGAGGAGAGTGCACCGACAAATGTGTCACTGATATTTTTGTCTTTTTAGACAGGAAAAAGTGTGGAGGGGGATACACCGGACAATGTGCTATTGATGTTTCTGTCTTTCTAGACAGAAAAAGAACGGAGGAAGGTGCACCGGACAGTGTGCCATTAATTTATATGAATTTTTAATTCATTAAATAGTCAGTTAGCAATAGTAAAAAAAATAATCACTTTGATTATTTTATTAAAATAATTAGTAAACTTATAATTATATTTAAATTATTTTAATTCATTCATTTTTTGATTTTTTTAAACAAAAACAAAATAAGTTAACAAATAAAAAAATAGAAACTATTGGGATATTGATGAGTTGATGGCATGAGATTACCATTTCTCACCTTTTATAGAAAAATGTGCTACTTTTGTGTTTAATTTCAAATGGATGCTGCATCCGTAATAAATAAAAAAGTGATGCTAAAGACATTTTTTTCCCTTTCTCGAACGTGGTACAGAAAAATGTGGATTACAATTGCTAAAGCGTCAGTCTGCATGTCTTGTTGGCATCACATTTTTGGATAAAGGACATGCAATATTAGCGTACCGGAGTTTAAATTTAATACTTTTAATGTGTAACATAAAATAATATATAAAACTTTGTTATAATTATGATGAATATATAGTAGCTCTACATCTATAATTTTAAAAAACACAGTAAATCAGTAATAAAAGTTAAAAGTTAAACGCATAAAATTTAAATTCTAAATTCGTGTATGATAAAACATTCAACAAGGGAAGGAGTGTTGATTGTCGGCATTTTACTCCTCAGCAATCACTAGTTAAGTTGTTCTGAATCGGAAAGCTAATCATGATCAGTACAAGAGGCATTGGCGGATATAGGATATTTGTCAAGAGTATTCATACTTTTAGGTCAGGAGACGGTTGAGGAAAAAAATTAGAAAAAAGTAAGCAAAATGTAGGAGCTGAGCTCAAACCCACACCTATAAGGCGAATTTGCACACCCTCAACTACTGTATTATCTTTCACTTCCTTATTAAGAGTGTTCAACAATTAATATATATCAAAAAATATCAGTATTTAACCTATATGCTTGAAAAAAAACGATGAATGATGTTAAACCTGTCTACCGGTCCGGGCTGACCCGGAACCGGACCGGTTACCCGGTAGAAAATTTGGACCGGCCCGGACCGTTAAGGGCTTACCGGGTTGGGGGTTGGATTGGCCCCCAACCCCAACCCGCACGGGTTAGAAAAAAACCCGGTAAGGCCCGGACCGATTAGACCCGGTAACGGAAAACCGGTTCCATTACCGGTTAACCGGTCCGGATCGGACCGGTAACACAAAAAAAAAATTGCACAGTGCAACGGTATTGTTAGCGTTGGGAGGGGTGGGGGGGGGGGGGGTGTGCCAACGGTCATTTCGACCGTTTGGCTGCATTTTTCCTTTTTTTGTTTTGTTTTGTTTATTATTATTTTTAATTACATTTTAACCCTTTAAAAAATCTATAAATTCTCTACATTTTTTTCATTTTTATCACACAACATTTCTCTCAATTCTCTTATTCTCAATTTCTCACACTCTCTTAATCATCTTTATTATCAATTTTCAAGTTATTATTATTATTAGTTTTCAAATTCAAAGTAGCAAGACGCAAGGCTTCGAGTTTCAATTGAATTCTGAATCCCGAAGTTTGGTACACTCGTTTCATTCTCTAATTATTTTATTAAATTGTCATATTTATTTCTTGATTATTTAAATATTTTATAATGTCTTTACTAAGGGGAATTGCGTTGTGACTGCGCCGTAAATCTAGTTCAAGGGGTAAAAAATTTATAGGTTCTTCATCATCTAATCAAAATATAGATTATGATCAAATGCAAGAAGATTTTGGAATATAAGATAATGAATATGATAACGTTCAATTAGATAATATTGTTGAACTTTAAGAACAAGAACCTCCTACACCTACTAGTGTTCCTTCTGTCAATGTTGGTACTGCTAGTGTTAGTCGTAGTCGTAGACATCCTTTACCAGAACCAGTAGCAAGAAAAAAAGGAGTAAAGTATGGCTCTTTTATGATAAAGTTGTGAGTACTGATAGAGTTAGATGTAATATTTGTGGGAGAACTTATAAACATAAGACATGGGGTGGTGACGGGGGGACGGACACTATAGGTAGACATATAAAACACGATCATACAACACAATGGAATGTTGTCTCTGATTTAGAACCCGATCAACGACAACTTAATACATTAACTGGGGGATGGCTAAGTACGATCCAAAAAAGGATCGCATTGAATTAACAAAAATGATTGTCGGAGGTTGTTTACCTTTTTCTTTTGCTTTTTCTTCATATTTAATTACATATATTCAAAGAGTATATAATCTTTTTTTAAAAGGTGTTCCTCGTAGTACTACTAGAGCCGATATTTTTAGACTTCATAATGATTATGTTATTTTTTTGCAATATTTGTTTGATAACCTTCCATGCCTAGTTAGTTTTACTTCAGACATTGGACATGCATTAAACGGTTATGATTATTTAACAATTACTTGTCATTGGATTGATGAAAATTTTAGAATGAAAAAACGTATTATTGCTTTTGCGTATGACGAGGATCAAAGTCATACTGGAAAATATATAAGCAAAACTATTTGTTCTTATGCCCAAAAATATAATCTTTATAATAAAATACTTTGTGCATCATTCGATAATGCATCTAATAATACTGTTGTTGTAGATCTTTTAAAAGCGGAAGTACAACCACCACTTCCTGATATATTTCATGTTCGTTGTGCTTGTCATATTTATAATTTAATTGTTAAAAGTGGTCTTGATTTATTTTCACCTGAAATAAAACTTGTCAAAAGAGTTGTTGGAGTTATTCAGGGTAATAATAGGAAAAATAGAATTATAGAATTTAAAGAAAAATGTAAACAATTTAATTTGAGACCTAAATTCATGCCAGAAAAGATTATTACACGGTGGAATTATACTTATTTATTTTTAAAAGAATGTTATAAGTATAAATACCCCATAACACATGTTGCAAATGCGCATCGTAAGAACGTGATGTATATGTTAACCGACGAACATTGGAAATCAATTGGTGAACTTTTAAAAAATTTACGTAAATTTTACACTGCTGCTGTTGAATTTTCAGGATCTTATTACCCAACAGTTTGTAATGGTTTGGCGCATATAGCTAAAATTTCATATTTACTTTTTGGTTTAAAATCAAATGTGAAATATAAAGATGCAGTTACACTTATGTTTGAAAAGTTTAAAAAATATTTTTTCCCTATTCATGATATTTATTGTATTGGTGCATTCTTAAATCCTTCTATTAAAAAAGTAGATTGTCATAATTTAATATGTAGTTTATATACTTATATGGAAGTAGGTGAAACATAAACTCCATCTTCATTTGATTGCATAAGTACACTTGATACTAATTTAACTACATTATATGAATATTATGCTACATTACATGATAACAACAACTCTGCTACTAATATTTTTTCTAGTTCTGCTTCTGTGTCTACACCTTCAGGATTCAATGCTGACGACGATGAAGAAGAATCTTTAGACATATGGAGCACTTTTACAACACAAGCAAGCACAAGTCGATCTTGCGATGAGATGTAATTTTATTTGCAAAAGCCAGCGGAGCCGAAGAAAAGTTTTGACCCTTTACAATGGTGGCAGGATAACAAAAGGCAATTCCCGGTACTTGCAGCGATGGCTCGGGATGTTCTTAATGTGTTATCTCAACAGTGGCTTCTGAAAGTGCATTTAGCAAAGCACGAGATCAAATAGGAGACACACATCACTCATTGGGTGAAAGCACATTAGAAGTGTTAGTCTGCTTAAGGGATTGGATCAGATCAGAGAGAAGAAATCAAGGATGTGGAGACGTTAATTCTCCGGAAGATGAACGTTAATTCTCCGGAAGATGAAGAAATAGGCAATATTTTGGAAGGCGGGAACGGAGGCGGGACTGAAATTAATACTCCAGATTTAGAGGCTATGGAGCATAACCAATTCAATCAACCTATAGATTACGAAAAACTTGCAAGAATGATGCATAATATGTAAATAAAATTATTATTACTTCATTATGTACTCTTATTAACATTATGAAAGTTCAAAAGTTTACATCTTATCATTAATTTTAATTTTACTATATATTTAGTTGTTAATCTGTTATTACTTATTTGTTAACTTATATCTACTAATCTAATAAATTAATAAAAGTATAATTACAATATAAAGTTATAAACGATAAAGTATAACTATAACAGTAATATAAAGTAAACTATAAAATAAAGATAAAGTATAAAGTTATAAACTATAAACTATAAAGTATAAAGTTATAAACTATAAAATAAAAAGTTAACTTTAAAGTTTCAATTTTAATATATAAAACTAAATTATATATTATATTATTATATTACATATTTAAATTGAATTTAGTTTACATTATAGAAAATAAATACTAGAAATTAAAAAAACGGACCAGAGGCTTGCTCGCACTTGATCCGCACTCGGACCGACTGGAGCATCGAACCGGACCGGTTGGCCCGGTAGTTCGGTGAACCGGTCCGAAACCGGTTAAACCCGGTAAGGGGCTACCGGTCCGGACCGATTCGGCCCGTTAGACAGATATAAATGGTGTTTATCTAACCACCATTGGGTGGATGTAGCTTCGTCCCTGACAAGAAGACACATGAGAAGCAGCCTCATGCATGTTACTCTTCTATTTCATTTTACATAATGGTATTTAATTGAGTACAGAATTTAAGACATTAAAAAATCTTTAGAATTTGTGATTTTAAAACGTATCATGACATCTATGTAGTGTTCCATTAAACTAAAAAATAATCGACTATAAAAAAACAAAATTCGTCGTCTAGTCAATTTCTCTCGCTTTTGGATAGATGTCTTTCATTTCTCGATTTCATTTGATAGATAACTTTAGGTCTTTATATTGTACATCCTACCTTTCTTTGCGAATTCTCAATTTTTGAAGAGTAGCAATATGTCTTGGGCTGTGAAAAAACTTTACCTATAGCCAACATTGAATGTTTTACTTTAATATAGTTCGGGCCTACACTCTCTTTTGGAATGAAGAGTTACTTTCTTTATCACACTAACCACCTTAGTGTTGGAAGTTATAGTAACGGACATGCACCTTGATAAAGGAGTATATTATATAGTAATAATTTCATAGGCAATTAAACGGGAAATAATGCCGCACAAGAGATTTAAGTTTGGATTACACTAAATTTAAGTTTGTCAAGTGGGTCGGATCGGGCCATTTTGATATGGACACCAGGCCGGTTCGAGGTCGGACTGGGCCGCTATTAAGGGATCGGGTTGGGGCCGGGTTTGGTGAGAGAAAAGAATGTCCGACCCAGCCTCTACCCGGATAGGGGTACATAGTGGGCTTACCGAGCCGGACCGAGTTTTAATTAGTGTGTCGGGTCTGTTGACACCCAATTTTGACCCTCTCGTCCAGTCATTAACTACAAAATTACATTAAATTTTTATAATAATTTTAATAATTTTATAATAATAAAATGCAGCGATAAAACATTAATACAGGCATAAATTACGCACTTAGAGTCTCGCGCCCATATTTATTAATTTTAAGCCCTGTCATAATTCTTAATAATAAATAATAAATACATAAAATAATAATCTAATCACAATTTAAATAACTTACCACTAATTAAATACCTACTACCTAAAACCAATTCCTAAAACTAATAACCCACTTAAATTTAACCTTTAAAAACGCAGCCCAATTACCCACCCCGCAGGCCCAACTCGCCCCAGGCCCCTATTTCCCTTTCCCTTATCAGTCCAAAAGCCCATCGCCCAGCCCCACTATTTCCTCCCTTAGCGCAGCCCAACTCATCCCCTTCATCCTTTTAGTCCCCCTCTCAGCCCATTTTCACTCCTCTCCTTCAGCCCTTCCCCTCCAAGACAAAACCAGCAAAAAACCTAAACCTAAGCTTTTTCAGTCGCCGCTCTCCTCCATCTCGCTGACACCCGCAATTCTCGCCGGAAAATTCGAAACCAAAATCCCAAATCGAAACCACAATCAAAACTTACCTTAATAGATACTCAAAAATCTTATACCATAAAATCGCCACTGATTTTGGTTAAGATCGAAAAACGCCCACAAAATCACATCAAATCAGGGCGAAAATCAAAACTCAATACTTACTCAGATTGGAATCCCAATTAAGGCTATATAAATCATTCAAATACACATGCAAAGGCAGAGGGGGAAGCATCAGAAAATGACAAAATAAAACAAGTAAAAAACAGTAGAAGACGGGGCTATTATGGGGAACCCAGCAGATTCGTGAAAAAGAATCAGTCGGGGAAACAACAGCTAATAGCTCCATACAAGCAAGAATACACTAAAACGCTAGTTTCGCACAAGCATTCAACCTCGAGTTTCTGTTTGAAAAAAAAAGGAAACTTCATCATTCTAATTGCATCGCGACCCCGAGTGAATCGACGACTTGATACGCTTCTGTCACGCCTTATTGCGAAGGTAAACCCAAACTCTTTTCAGCTCATTTGTTATTTCAGGCATTATCCGTATTAAACGTGTAAGAGTTTAGTTTTGTTCGCATAACTGAGATTAATATAGATACTGATGATCGTTATTTGTTGTATTGAATAATTATGTATTGTTGGTAAGTTGGATGAACTTGTTTGGTCTAAGTGATTTAGTAAGCCTCTGTTCATTAGATAAAATATGAATGACGAACTTAGGACTATATTATGTAAAATGACAGAATGAGTATGTAGTCACGGCCAATGAACCCTCTTATGTGAAATTTCTATTTATGAAACAGGCTATGGAATGAGCTGTACAAATTATGGTTAATGCATTAATTAGAAGTCGAGAAACTAGTTAGTCATAGATTAATTTAAACATTATATTATCAATCCCTGTTTTAAACCAGTTTAAAGCTGTCCACAGATTAACTTAATATTCTTAATTCAGCTATTGATTTTTGTGGGTGATTTGATTAATAGGTGTTTATAGTGTTAGTACAGGAACGACTCAATTCCTATATTTAAGTTAAATGAGATATGAATGGTCATAAATTTGCTCAGATAATTCATATTTGTCATGAAAGTCTGCTTAGTCAGATCTATCCGACGATTCCTCGATCACAAATATCAAGCCATTACCATAAAAACTTAAACGCCATTATAGTACATCTCCTTTCATACCGTTGTCATTGTCTATCTACCAAGCTTATTCATCAAGACTAACACATGTTTATGAAAGAATATAAAGGACTCAATTTTCTACGATAACCCTATATGTTAGCTTAGTTGCATCGACAAATGAAATCCAAATCCAAAGAGATCGAACAGACGTGACGCGTCAACGGAGTCGCTTCTTTCCTCCTTTAGCTATCGATCATTTTTCTTATGTGTTATCGCCATTTGTTAGATATAAGGTAATATACTTTGTCGCCATCTATAATATCCGCGTTCATCCATTTTCGTAATGATATCTCGCTTTTTTAGTATGAATGTAAAGGATCGCCTCAAGCCCACAAGTCTAGCTTCGCCTCTGCATCGTTGTGAAAGACTATCCTCACCCTTCCCCTAGCATTTAGATTTCTATCTTTGTCTTACATGTGACAAACTAGGCCAATTGTGGTTTATCTTTTATCGATCCTACGCTTTGGTCGAAGTATAAGACGTGTGTTAATTCTCTATTTCAAGCTCACTCACCATCAGATCCTACTTGTTGGCTGGTTGTTGCAAAGAATCAAGTCACTTTATCTCTTGATTTACACATCTTTACGTGCGATTACGTATAAACTAGATTACGTGTGTGTGTAGATTTTTATGATTCAAATAAATTGAGTGCATACTAATCTTTATCTTTTTTTTTTACATGAAATGCACCGGAGCAACAAAGAGTTTCATGACGAGACTCATCTTGAGCTACTTCAAACGGCGCCCGCATTTATGTTCATCCACCTCGCATAGGAAAATTCCAAACCGCGGCGAAAGGACATCGCCATTCTTCGAGTCATCATTAATTCATATCCTCACCCTATTATTTGGTTGTAATTATTTGCCTAACATTTACTCTAACATTAGTATATTTAGAATAGTTCGAGCTTGGGTCGTCCTTAGTAAGGAGTTTAACATTAGAAATTTACGTGTCTCTCTAAGTAAATCATTTTAACTTAAGTTATAATTAAACCATTTAGTCGCATAATTATTCATGTAGTCTATACATTATTTTGTCATTTAATCTTAACTTGCATAACTAATCATGTAGCTATGACATTATTCTTAACCCATTTGCTACAAAATCTATATAGAATCTTATTTTTTTATGTATACTAAGGAACCCCCTTAAGCATGTGGGATACTAATCAAGGTAGGCAAATGTATACATTTAGTCAATAAATCCACTTTGCATCACATATTTTTCATAAATAATATAGGGCATGCTTTAAACTCTATATGTGTTTTACATCACTAATCATATTAATCTTTTGCCAAAAATACTTTCTATTAAATATCTTTTAAACATGCATTCTTAGCAATAATAATTAACCCTAGGTTTGAACGGACAACCGCAAGTTAGCGGATCCTTTAGGGTGCCTAACCCCTTCCCTTTAGGATAATAAAGAACCTCGCCTAATCTTATTAAGTTTAGCAGACCATTAAAATGGAGTTAATGTTTACTTTAAACTAGTTAACATTTAGGTGTCCTAATTCATCCAAACTAATTAGGTGGCGACTCCGCGAACCCTTTAACATTTAGCACCTTTTGGCACTTTAATATTCTAGCACTTTTTAGCACTTTTAATATTCTAACACCTTTTAACACTTTAGCTCTTTTATTTATTTTCTAACATTTTTACTTAAGCAGGGTTCGCTAGAAAATGTCGCGGTCGAAAAGGGGCGTGACAGAGTCTTTAAGTTTTTTTTTTTAAAATTTAATACTAAAATAGACATTTACATTTACTATTAATAATAAAATTAACATTTACTTCTAAAGATAAAATTGGTAAACTAAAAAAATAGTGTTGCCCAATTAAAAAAACTAGCCAACTAGTCGTTGTCAATTTTAATTGAACCCCTAAATTTATGAATAATCTACACTTTGGCTCTATTTTCAAATTATAAATACCCCTCCATTCTTATTTATTTTCACAGTATTCTTCCACATTTTTATCTTTAAATAGACACATTGTTAATATGTCTATTTGACTGGACACAGTTTAAGAAAGAAGAAAAACTTTAAGCTAGTGGTGTTAATGAGTCACACATATTTTATGTGGCTATAAATCATTGGGTAAAAGTAAATAATTTTCAAATTAAATATTTAACTTTAAGAATAAAGAAGGATGAAAGAGTATTTATAGTTTAAAGATAGGGTCAAAATGTAATATATAAAAGTTTGGAGTTAAAAAAAGATTGGGAGGGTAGGGGCTGTTTTGGGGGCGGAGGAGGGATAAAAACGGTTATATAGTCATTTGGAGATTAATTGGACCGTTGGTGGCCTCACTCCCAACGACTGAATTTTTTTATAAAAAAACAAATTTATTTATAATGGTCATATATGATTGCTGATTATTTTAGGTAACAAACAAGAATATAGCTCAATGGTTGAGAACATGTTTTACATGCGAGAGGTATGGGTTCGAACCCCTGTGTCTCCTAGTAGAGTTATATTTTACAATCGTTGAAGTTGGCCGGTCCGGGCCAGACCATCAATTGGACCACTAGTTGGTCGGGCTAATGGATCTTCCATCTTGTCTGGCCCAATCCCCTAATAAAATCCACCTAGTCCAGCCCCATACCTCCTTAGTCGAGTTAGTGCCGGGTTTATCTCCGACACACTTCACATGCTTAACTAAACTGCTCCATATAGCAGTCAAGTTTTTTCCCAGGAAATGTCATGCTAATCGTTAAACCATTGAACGAAGATATGCCAGGAAATGTCATGCTAGTAGTTAAACAAACAAATTACTAGAAAAATAGATTAACATATATGTTTATTTCGATTTGTCATTTTACAATGTCCAACATCCTGACCCAAGGCAAAAGTTTTTTTTTTGCTTGGTCCATTTGTTATTCTGTTAGTAAAATTTAATTTTCAACTAATTATGTCGCTATAAAATAGAGAGAAATGATTTTCTAGTACTTTATAATTTTTTTTTAATTTTATGACTTATTTTTATAAAAAATGTGAAAATATATAAAAAATATATTTTTCTATTAAATTGTAAGAGATCAAGATATCTTATACAAATATCAATGATGAAGGGATAGTATTAATAATTGATTAAAGTTGATAAAGGCACGAGTCAAATGGGGCACACACGAGAACAGAAAAATGAAATAAAAATCAAAGGAAAGAAAAGTATAGATACCTTTCCCACCATTCACATGGCATGTCTTATTTATTATACATGCAAATTTTAGACAAAAACACATAGATTAAGCAGAGGCTGAGTTTAGTATATTTAATTTTACAGGTCCTTGGATTAAATTTCCTTTATTGAGTTCTAAATAAATTATTATTATCTCTGCCTCAATTTAAATGTTTTAATTTAATTTGATATAGAATTTAAGAAATAAAGAGATACTTTTGAATCTTATAGTTTTAAATAAAAAATGTATGAGATTTTTTAAATTTGTGTTCTTAAACTTTCATTAAAATTGAAAAACTTACTAAATATAAAAAGAAAACGCACTTTTCAAGACAAACCAAAAAAAAAAAAGATAATTAAACTGAGACAAAAAAAAAATAGTACATATTAAATAAATTTTGTAATCACTAATATATAATTTGAGCTAAAGCTTAGCTAACTGTCGAACCAGTCGCCATAATTGTGGCTATGCCCCTGAATTTAAGTTACATACATTATTATTATTATAAAAACTCTCTTATATTATCTGACATCCAAAAAATATATTTACAGATATACCACTTTAAAATGAGATATTTATAATATTAAAAATAAAAATAATTACTTGCTACAACGGCAAATATAATTTTCCACATATAGTAATGTATATAAAACTCAAAAATAAAATAGAATTTTTTGAAATTAGGACAGATTTTAGTCATTTTACTAATATAAAACCCCACCAATCCAACGCCAATTCTCCCCAACAGTCCCATAACATTCTTCATCTGACATGACACGTGTCAGAGAATTCTTCGCCGGAGTGTTGGATTCCGGCAAGAACATTGATTTTTCTAAAAGAAAGAAGAAGCTCTACTTGGCCATTGTTGCCTCAGTGCTACTAGTTGCTGCAGTTATCGGAGTAGTTGCCGGAGTAAAATCCCGTTCAAATAACTCCGACGACCATGCAGACATACAAGCCATTTCCTCTGCAGCTCATGCCATTGTAAAATCTGCTTGTAGCAATACTCTACACCCTGAACTATGTTACTCTTCAATTGTCAATGTTACTGGTTTCTCAAAAAAAGTAACTAGCCAAAAAGATGTGATTGAATTGTCCTTGAATATCACTGTCAAGGCCGTTCGACACAACTTCTATGCAGTCAAGAAACTCATCAAAACTAGAAAAGGTATTACTATAATCATCTCATTTGAAAGTTTTTGTTAGTTCATATAGTACACCTTTAATTATTTGACTATATGATGAGAGTGTTTGACTAAGCTAATAAAACTCGCAAACTAGCCTATAAGTATTTTTTGCTTAATTTACTGGAGTTTGATAGTCTCAAATATGCTTATAAGCTAAATTGAACATAGTTCATAAGTTGGTTAACATTTGATTTTACAAATACTTTTTGATTTGATAATTTTTTTTATGATTTTATTCATAATAACCATAATTTGATTTTCTAATTTAATCGTATGTAAAAATACGTTTAAATATATATTTTCTTGAAACAAAAATATCTATCAACACTTTTTACCAAATACACTAAACGTTTATTATCAGTTTTAACAATCTTATTAAACACCAAATTGCTTCTTAAATAAATCAGATTTAACGCCTTAATATGTTTTCAAGGTAACACTTGATGTTTATCAGTCAATCTAAATAACCTCTATGTCTTATCATATTGTCCATCCCATATAGATCATGTTGAACTGTGTAACTAATATTCTTAATTACTATTTAATTATATTATGTCTCGACAGGTTTAACCACACGAGAAAAGTATGCGCTGCACGACTGCCTGGAGACAATGGACGAGACACTCGACGAGCTCCACACTGCAGTAGCAGATCTCGAACTATATCCCAACAAAAAATCTCTGAAAGCACACGCCGATGACCTCAAAACCCTAATTAGTTCCTCAATTACTAACCAAGAGACTTGCCTTGACGGTTTCTCCCACGATGACGCCGATAAAAAGGTCCGCAAGGCTTTGCTTAAAGGTCAAAAGCACGTTGAAAAAATGTGCAGCAACGCTTTAGCTATGATATGTAACATGACCAACACAGACATTGCAAATGAGATGAAATTAACGGGTAGTACCAATAACAGGAAGTTAATTGAGGATAACAGTGAGTGGCCTGAGTGGTTGTCCACTGGGGATAGAAGGTTATTGCAGTCGTCGACGGTGACGCCGGATGTGGTTGTGGCGGCAGATGGGAGTGGAAATTTTAAAACAGTGTCGGAGGCGGTAGCGAAAGCGCCGGAGAAGAGTAGTAAGAGGTATGTGATTAGGATAAAAGCTGGTGTTTACAGGGAAAACGTGGATGTGCCTAAGAAGAAGACGAATATTATGTTTATGGGAGATGGCAGAAGTAATACTATTATTACCGCAAGTAGAAATGTGCAAGATGGTAGCACCACCTTCCACTCTGCTACAGTTGGTAAGTTGTTATTTTCATATAGCTATTTCTAAAAAAAAAGTGCAATTAATTGTGGTGAAAATAGTAAATAATTTGGTATCACAAGATTTTTTTTTAACTTTCCTTTATGGATAAGGTCCGTAGGAACAAGTAAAGTGTATGGCAAATAAACATCGTGTAGGCGTATAATACTCAATCTAGTAATAACGAATCTCACCTCTGTAAAGGTGGATAAAAGAAAATCGAAGGGACAGCATGATTTAGATTTGTCATCCACTTTGGCTATTAGTGCATCTAGTGAATAGTTATGATCAAAAGGCTGTCACCATCACTCGTTGCTGCTTTCCAGCTGGGGTTCCTTTTGAAATATATCATCACTTTTGACATTTGACAATATATCATATCATATACTCCGTCCCCTTTTTTTTTTTTTTTAGGAAGTAACCCGAAACCGCTACTCGAAACGAGTGCGCACATGATAAATTCCGGACTGACGCAATAACCTGCAAACCACGTCAGCCGATTAACCACACTTGACAAGTCATGTGTGACAGACTCAACCAAGAAGGTTTATGCAGATGATCGAACCCGCGACTATGGTCCGCGCTTCTTCAAGCACCAATTTACTCTTATGCAATCTGGCCCCATTTTATTTTATATAAAGTTGTTTAATTGAACATAAAATTTAAGAAATAAATGAATTTTTAAAAATTTATGATCTGTTAGAAATCATTTTATTAAAGATAAAAAAAATAGATTCGAATTGTTATAAACATAAAAAAAAAATTATTTTTTAGAACTTACTAAAAAAATGTTATATAAATTGAAACGGAAGAAATACTTGATATAGAATAATTCTTTGATTATTTCTATTAGCTAATTAGTTTATATACATGATATACAATAATAATTCTAAACTATAATTATGAAATTAATTATATACCTAATTAATACAAAGTTCCTAACAATCTTTACCAAATTACTAAACATATTTACATATATTCTATCAGTACTAAAGTAAATACCTCCTTCCCACGCTTAGGAAAAGATCATCTATTTTCCCCTTTTATTATATTTTACTACTTATATATGACTGTGGTGAGAGTAGGAAACTGACATTTTCTTTAATTAGTTTTCAATTGGGACCAAAGGTAATTTTCTTAATTGCAGTTAGGGGTGGTAGATGGCTATTTAGGCTGAAGTTGGGCGGATTTAAAGTTTTAGATAGGTCAATGTCTAATCCGTCCAAAATTTACGTGGATTAAGATGAGCGGGTCAAGATGGGCTAAATGATGGGTCATAACCCAAATTATCCAACTTGATCCATTTCTTTTACAAATTTCAAACTTAAATTCTATGATGTTATTTTATTTTATATGATATTTGATTTTTCCATATCTTTATTTTAAAAATAAGAATAACATTTTACGATTTTTTCATTTTTTATAAAAGCAAAAAAAATATGAAATATAAATTTGAGGATGAGGGGGAGATGGAAGGGGTAGGTGTGGATAGAAGCGGAGTAAGAAAAAAATTCATATTTTTTATAAATTATTTATAAAGTAATAAAATATAAAATATAAAATAGAAATTTAAGAATGGGGTGGGGGTAGGGCTGTTATCGGTCCGGATAACCCGAGAACCGGATCGAAATACCCGAATTGATACTCGAACAGAAAAGTTAACGGTCCGGATACGAGTACCAGACATAAGGATCCGGTCCGACAACCATGTATAATTACCCGATAACTTATATGATATCAGTCTCGGGCCGATACCCTTAGAATAGTTTGGGAATTGAGATGATGAATTGATGATCAATCCTTGGAATATTGCTACTATATATTGCTTTAAGTTTGTTAATATGTATTATGTAAAGCAGTAAAGGCAGTAAAACAAAGTTTTTTATAAAAAAAATTATAAGTAAAGTTGAGATTTTTAAGTTAAGTAGGAATTTTAATATTTTGGACCGATTTCAGACAGAAAACAGTATTCAGAATCGGACCAGTAACCTTATCGGTCCGGACCGGGTACCCGCCCGATAAGGTATTTATCTGGTCTCGATCCGGACCGATAAATTTATCGATCTGATTTCGGTATGTCGATACCCGGACCGATCCACACCGATAATAGCCCTAGGTGGAGGTGAGGTGGTAGGGGAGGGTAGAAAAAAAATCATTTTTTTTTTATAAAAGTAACAAAAAATATAAAATAGAAATTTGAGGGTAGGGTGGGGTGGGGTGGGGAGGGTGGGGAGGTAAGTAAAAATTTCATATTTTTAATATTTTTTTTTATAAAAGTAAAAAAAATATGAAATAAAAATTTGAGGATTGAGTGGGGTGGGGTAGGGGGTAGGGTGATAGGGTGGGGTAGGGGGTAGTGTTGGATGTGGGGTTAGGTGGGGTAGAAGTGGGTGGGTGGGGTGGAGTAGAAAATGTATGGGCATAAATGTGATCGTGGTTCAATGCTTGAGTGGGGGTTGGTGTAGGGGTTGATGGATAGTGTGGTTGGGGTGCGTTGGTGTATTTTTATTGTTTCAAAATAAAAAAAGAATTTTTAAATAATTATTTATAAATAAAAATCTTAATCTAGAGTGGAACTCTAATCATTAAAATTAAGTATTTTGATGGGTCAAATTTGAGCATCATCATGGACTCATTTGCACTGTTGATTTATGATGAGTCAATTTGAGCTAGCCCATGAAATCTTAGACGGATCATTTGAGTTTGGACTAATTTTATCACCGCTAGTTGCAGCAGCCTGAAGTAATCGTTTCCCTTAATTACGGTCCCGATAAGAATAACTCGAATGGTACATTCTTAGCCGACAATAATAGTCCTTCCCTGTTTTGTATTTTAGTCGCTGGGATATTTATTCGACTTTGAAAATTCAAAATCTAACATGGCATACATATTAATTGCTCGTTTTGTGCATTATTGTTGGATGGAATTAATGACGAGTTGTTTCAAAAATAGAAAATGACATAACTAATTTTCGTCTATGTGATGCAGCCGCTGTAGGGGAGAAGTTCTTAGCCCGGGACATAACTTTCCAAAACACAGCAGGGGCTTCGAAGCACCAAGCCGTAGCACTTCGTGTGGGGTCCGATTTGTCAGCATTCTATAGATGTGACATGTTAGCCTATCAGGACACACTCTACGTTCACTCCAATCGTCAATTCTTTGTAGGGTGTTTAATCGCTGGAACCGTTGATTTTATTTTCGGCAATGGGGCTGCTGTGTTACAAGACTGTGACATTCACGCAAGGCGTCCTGGGTCGGGTCAAAAGAACATGGTCACAGCCCAAGGAAGAACTGACCCGAACCAGAACACTGGTATTGTTATCCAGAAATGTAGAATTGGTGCAACGTCTGATTTGAGACCGGTTCAGAATAGTTTCCCTACGTATCTAGGAAGGCCGTGGAAAGCATATTCGAGGACTGTGATCATGCAATCGTCGATCACTGATGTAATTAATCCTGCTGGGTGGTTTGAATGGGATGGGAATTTTGCACTGAATACTTTGTTTTATGGGGAGTATGCAAATACTGGGGCAGGAGCTGGGACATCAGGAAGAGTTAAATGGAAAGGGTTTAAGGTTATTACAAGTGCAACTGAGGCCCAAGCTTATACTCCTGGCAGGTTCATTGCTGGAGGTAGTTGGTTGGGATCCACTGGCTTCCCGTTTTCTCTTGGTCTCTGAAAAAGTGTCACATAAAATGAATATTATTTTGTTTTAATTATTTACTTTTTGTTGGTACCTCTCTATGTGAAGTTATCTTTTTAGAAATGGTTAGTTTGAGCTGTGGAGAGTGCATTTGGTTGGATGACTAAATAACAAGATTCAACAACGAATTAATGTTGGAAATAAACATCTATTCGAGCTAAGGAATTTCAGTGATGTAGATCTCAATATTCCCTAGTGTGTGTAGTTATCATATATTTAAGTGAAAAGCCAAAAGAATGTTGTTATTATTATTATTTTTCGTTATTCTTCCCTTAAATCCCAACAAAGTAATAAATTAATTGAGTTTTACCAAATTAACATGCATTGATCTAAACTTCTTGAGAATAGTTGCTAATTGTTCTTTCTGCAACATTAATTAATGATTGAAATCCGACTGCTACCCAGGTTTGTCCATAAAAGTTGATCACTAGCGGGCTTGTGGCTATATTGTGGGCTTGTGCTTGGGTGTTTCTCTTTCACCTTTCCTACGAGTATCTTGTCACCATATTGTCACGCTCCGATTTTTCTTAAATCTTTCCTTAGACGTGATGTCTCCTGGACAACTATTTATTTTCCAGGCGAATCATTAACTTATTTTCTTTCTAAATTAGACAAGTAATTGAACGCGAAAATAATACATATAATAAGCAATTCGAAGTTTGCGAAAAAAGACAATCTCATATGGGGCATACCCTGAGATAACAACAACTTAGTTCTTTAGACATACTAAATCTAAAATAATTTCCACCAAATACGAAGTAATGGATTTGTGGGATAATAAGACTGCGGTACGATCGCTAGCCTTGTTGCAGAACTTTTCCTTTATTGCGTTTTCCTGAAATATGTTAAATAAAAGGATCAGCCCTACTATATGGGGCTGAGTGAGAACATCGCCTTACAATTCAAAGTAACCTCACAGTATTTCAAGTACAATTATATTATGAACATAATAAGCATGTTATGAAAACGGATTACAGCATTATCGGTGTACAAGCCAACAAAATATTCGCACCTCAACCCTCCTTCTAACTCGTCTTAGGAAGATACTTAGTTTAATTAGTACCCCGGCTTTATCCCATATAACATATTATACATTTGTTGCGGTACGTGCAACCCGATCCAGTGCATTTATATATTTGTTGCGGTACGTGCAACCCGATTCAGTGCATTTATTTATTTGTTGTGGTACGTATAACTGATCCAATGCATTTATATATATTTGTTGATGTCCGTGCAACCCGATCCAATGCATTTATTTATTTGTTGCGGTCCGTGCAATCCGATCCAATGCACTTATTTATTTGTTGCGGTCCGTACAACCCGGTCCAATGCAGTTGCGGTACGTGCAACCCGATTCAGTGCATTTATTTATTTGTTGTGGTACGTGAAACCGATCCAATGCATTTATATATATTTGTTGCTGTCCGTGCAACCCGATCCAATGCATTTATTTATTTATTGCGGTCCGTGCAATTCGATCCAATGCACTTATTTATTTGTTGCGGTCCGTGCAACCCGGTCCAATGCATTTATATATTTGCTGCGGTCCGTGCAACCCGATCCAATGCATTTATTATTTGTATATATATGTTATATGTTCAAAGGCTCAAAAATATTTCCTTCTTTCAATATTTCGCCCTTCCCACTTGTAAGGGTTACAACTCTCAAACCGTAAGTCGGTTTTATGCCCGTAAAATCTCAAACTGTCGAGGACAGAGTTATCTAGAACTTTTATTCTGCACAAAATTTCAAATTACCCACTGAAACATTCAGTTTTTCATTTTTAAAAACTCCAATAAAACTGTTTCGCCGGATTTATTGTAAGACCATACACAATCTTAAAATAGTCATAACTTCTTATCCGTAAGTCGGATCAAGTCCCATAAATTCTCAATCTGATGAGAAAAGATAAATCTAGGACTTTCATTTGAATCAAACTTTCATATTATGTTACACCCCGTAGTTTCAGGGTATGTATATGAGGACGTACGTAAGAGAATGCGACCTTAAGTTTGAAAAGGAAGAAAGGTTTCTTTTTCCTACGGAAAATATTCCGAACCTCGTGAAGGAAAAAAATTTATTATTGGGAATTGGCTTCTCAATTTTGATAATTGAGACTTATAGAATTTTTAAGAATTATAGAATTTTATTTCCAGATTTGGTCATGTGGGACCCACCCGGGAAATTTTGCTATTTGTGGGGCCCACAAGGTTGTCGATTTTTGACATATTATTGAGACTTTGGAGAGATGAAATATTTTGGACCAATAGGAGGCCGACATGTGTCACCCCATGGGGCTCATGTTGGGCGAGAAAGTGAGGAACAAGTGGCAAGCCAAGTGTCTCAAGATATTTGTTGGACAAGTGGCTTGTGGGACTCACACACACTTGTCGCCAATCTAAACCACACATTTGTTTTAATCCTAGCCCTTGGTTGTCTTATATATACACACCTAGAGGTTGAAGACTTCAACACTTAGAATTATTTCCAAAACAAAAATATACTCCCTTCCTTGTTTACTGCTCTCGGCACCCCCCCCCCCCCTTTGTGAAGAACAATTCTTCAATTGTTGTTGATTAATCCCAATACTTAAATCAAGTGTCCCTAGTAGTGTTCTAAGAATATCCCAACACAAAAATTCCGAAAATACTACGTTAATCTGATAGTCGCAAAGTGAAACCCTAAGGTGATCTTCATATTTTTGGATGAAGTGTTAAGAGAAGTTGGTTAGGAATTTCTAAGGGTTGCTTGGAGTGGATTGGAACGTAAGGATTAGGAGCTAAAGTTGCTAAGGATCGACTTTTAGATCTTGAATAATTTTGGGCTTATTGAGGTAATAATCTTTGTCCTTCTAATGTAATTGGAGATTACATGTTATAGTAGTTTAAAACTGAGTATGTGATATGTGGAAGGATGATTGAGAGAATTGAACCTTAATAATATGTTAAAAACCGAAATTGGCATGCTAGCCATTAAAGTTGTTAAAACCGAAAATTGGCATGCTAACCATTAAAGTTGTTAAAACATTATCTATTACTTGTTGACATAAAGGAATCTTGTTGATAACAAGTTAATATAACTTATATAAAGATTGAAATATAAGTTGGAGGATTATTTGTCACGACCCGACCCCGGGCCGCGACTGGTGCCCTACCTGGGCACCCCGTTCAGGTATACATCAGAGAATAGCAGCGGAACATACACAACATAAACACATGTGTAAATAATATACAACACAAAGCAATGATAAGTGCCGCTTCCATAATATAAACAAAGTCAAAGTACAACTTACAACTCTTCTTATAGCCCAACCACATACGTGAATACGCACTTCAGGAATAACAATGGCGGGGATGGGCCGCCATACCCCGAATGTACATAATCTACAACATCGTGACAAGATCGTACTAAAGAAAGACAAGCCTCCGAGAATGGAGCTTCCGACGCCCGATAAGTGATCCAAGAATGTGGATCGCCACCGCTACTCCTTTCTCTGCAGATTTAACGCAGCCCCAGAGAAGGGGTCGATACAATATGTACTAAGTATGTAAAATCGAAAGTACCGTAATTACAACATAAGTTTAATAGAAGCCGAGACATGTATGATAACAAAATTACGACACGCGCCTTACTAACAATGAGAGTACATCAAGAGAATACGATAACATCACAATAGCGGTCTCCGATCATACCACGGGTAGCGAACCCATAAAAACAGGTGGTATAACGCCTTGGGGTGTCTACCCTCATTTATACTCTTACCCTCAAGCGGTGGTATAACGCCTTGGGGTTTGCCCTCATTTATACTCTTATCCCGTAAGATAGTAACGCAGTGGTATAACGCCTTGGGGGCTTCCTCATTTATACTCTTATCCCGAAGAAGGTGGTATAGCGTCTTGGGGTTTGCCCTCACCGATACTCTTACCCTATCTCAAAACCGTCATACAATAATTAAGCAAGTTAGCAATCCCCCTAACTTCTTATTAGTCTTATTCATCTACATTCTCATTTTAGTTTACTTAAGGCACTTTCATGTCTTTTATAAGAATCCGGGAATTTAACCCAAAGTACTACATACTTCTATTCTTTTAAAAACAAATGACTCTTTTAGTAGAAAGCTTCCAAGACACTATTAACCATAGTATCAAGTCCAAAGTACATTTCAAGGCAAGTCACAATACCTTTAGAATTAAAGTAGGTTTCTAAATCAAATGACTCATTTCTTATTAAACTCGGGCAATTGATACCTTAAAATCAATTTGCCTTTTGTTAACACAAGCCATTTACCTTTGCATAAAGTCAATATAACCAACTCCCCATAAAGTCGTTATATTCACTTTATAACTTAGTCAAGTACATTCTTCTCCTATCCAGGACTTATACGATTAAAACGACACAAGTATCACATACTTTAAATCTCTTCAAGTCCCTTAACTTTACTAAGACTTAAGAGATACTTAATATTTCAAAGAAGTGAGTTAACTTCCTAACTCACCCGAATTGGCATTTTATAAGGCTAGTAAAGAATGTCAAAGGCTCAGACGCCCACCGCACTACATACGCTAACTAGTCATGCTCAAAAGATAGGAAAAGTTCTACATACCTTGTCCGTCAAACCACTTTGCCAAGTACGAAGTCCCGCTCAGATTATGTCAACCTATAATATTCACAATACGCCTATTAAAGCCTTACTTCAAACGTAGAATATTATAAGTATTAAGTCTCCATTTTCTACGGAAAATCTGACAAAGACCTCCTTTGTTTTTACTCACTTTGCCACCTTTTCAAGGCCAAATACAATAACCAAACAGCCCCAATTGGCTCACAATTATATGTAGGTAGTCCAATACAATTAAATAACTACACAGCCCCAATTGGCTCACAATTTTATGGAAAGTAGTCCAATACAAAGGAATAACTACACAGCCCCAATTGGCTCACAATTATATAGAAAGTAGTCCAATACAATTAAATAACTAAACAATACAAACTACATTCCAAATTCGGCCACCTTGATTCAACAAATCCAATTCTTATCCAATTTCCATTTCAATCCAATTTAGTAGCATAACATGATATCAAGTCGCATTTGAGTATCATAACCATAATCTTTAAGTAAGTAACATGCGACGATTTCTAAAAACGACCAATTAGTAATCCAATTTCCAAGCGGCTTGTATAACATTTCGGATTTAACTACAAGAAATCCATAATACTAATAACTTCAACCTATCAACATCATGCTAGCAACAAGTAGAGCTAACAACAACAATATAAATATGTAATCTTGTAACACCTTTAAAAGACAAGATTTTACCTTAACGATTCTTAATCCAACTCCAATCCGAAGTCGCTCCTTAGTAGTTTAGAGCCTCTCCAAGACACCTCAATCCGCTTGTTGAGACCCTTAGAACAATACCAACAATTATCCTTCAAAACTCCAAGCAAAACCTAGAAAGACCTTTAGGTTTTCGCTTGACTAACCCGTAAACAATCTTTTTCCAAGATTTTTCTATTGAGATGTGTTTACAATACACCTAAGACCCTTGGTTTAAAGTGTGGAATCAAATGGACAAGAAACGAAAATTTCTCCCTTTCTTTCAATGAAGAACCCGAGAGCTTTGCCTATGTTTCTTCCAATTTTTGTGTGAAATTTTCTAAGTGTTGGCTCTCTAGCACTACTAGTATTATATAGAGTAAAGGATGGTCAAGATAATTACAAATGTGAGGCTTAGATGTGGTCTTCCAAAATATCAAGACTTATGACCTTTGACTTTAGTCAATAAACTCATGCTACAAGTTGCAAGACTTAGCCTTAGAAGACTTATGGTAAATGACCATATCGCCATGCCATTTTCGTCCAAGGCACTCTAAGGGGGGGTGACACATGTCGCCCTCCCATTCGTCACAATAATACGTTTTCCGACAATATCAAAATTCCGATAAATTTTTACAAGCCTCAAATCTTAACACTGGTGAGTTCTTATTAACGTTCTTAAAACATGTCCTGTAAATACGGGGTGTAACATTCTTCCCCCCTTAGAAACATTCGTCCCCGAATGTTCCTTCGGAGTCAAACTTAAAATTAGCGACCTGGTTTTCTTTCACAACCCCGACATACCAATAATGCCAATCATGGCCACATAATGTCATTTAGGCAAAAGAGATACTTCAATTTAAAACTTGACAAGTAAAGGAAGATGAATTACCTGAAGGTATAGGAAATAAGTGAGGAAACTTCCTCAACATGTCCTCCTCCGCCTCCCAAGTCATCTCCTCTCGGTTATCATTCCTCCACAGGACTTTGACGGAAGCTACATCCTTGGTCCGCAGTCGCCTGACCTGGCGATCGAGTATCGCTATGGGACTCTCCTCATACGATAATCCCTCTCACACCGACCTCACTAGTAGGAAAACTCTCGCTGTATCACCGATACACTTCCGCAACATAGAGACATGGAAGACCGGATGTACCGCCTCTAACTCTGATGGCAGATCCAACTCGTAGGCAACCTTGCCCACCCGACGAACGATCTGGTAGGGCCCAATGTACCTTGGGCTGAGTTTCCCCTTCTTACCGAATCTCATCACACCCTTCATGGGTGACACCTTCAAGACCCAATCGCTCACCAAACTCCAAATGCCGACGCCGATTATCTGCGTAAGACTGGCCGACTCAGCCGCTATCAGCTCTCCCGATAAGCTTCACCTTATCCACACCGTATCAAGTTCCGCCAACTAATCGTACTCGCCCACGCCGAACCAACCGACGCGACTGCATTTCCGCCATATAAAGCCTCGTATGGCGCCATCTCAGATACCGGAATGGTAGCTGTTATTATAAGCAAACTCCACAAGAGGCAAATGATCCTCCCATTACCATCGAAATCAATCACGCAGCTCGCAGATATCCTCGTTGTTCGGATAGTGCGCTCGCCGCCCGCGATCCGAGGATGAAATGCCGCCGAGACTCACTGTGTCCCCAAACCCTTCGGAAAGACCTCCGGTTAGCGTCAGAACCGGGCTCTCTATCCGATATAATCGACACGAACACCGTGCGGCCTCACTATCTCTGATGTACAATCGCATAGTCCTCACCAAACGCCGTCCGATCGGAAGGAAATGGGTTGATTTCACACCACAACAATAACCCAAATGGAGTCGCATTTCCTCCGAGTACGAGGTAACCTCAGAACAAAGTCCATGTTGATCATCTCCCACTTCCAAGTCGGAATCTCAATAGATCGCAATAAACCACTGGGCCTCGTGCTCGACTGACTACGGGCAATTAGGACATCAGGCAACAAAACTCGCCACGTCCTCTTCGTGCCATCCCACCAATACAAACATCCGAGGTCATGGTACATCTTGGTCGACCGGATGAATAGAATAACGAGCACCGCGCCTCCCGAACTGGCCACGACGGTCCTCGATACATCGGAACACACAACCGACCTCAAATCTCAAAGACTTCATCAGCGCCACTCGAATAGACTCTTCTCCTCCCGAAGAGCCGCATCACGCATCGCACCAACACCGGGTCCTCAAATCGCCGCTCTTTACCTCATCAACGATGGAATACTCGCAACCTCACGAACCCGCACTCTACTATCGTCGGTATCGATCAATCGAACCCCAAGGCTCGCTAATCGTGGATCTCGACGGACCATGTCCCGCCTCTCGGCCGTACCTCCGATAGGCTCCCATCGATCTACGACTCAAGGCATCAAGAACTACGTTGGCCTTCCCGATGGTATGTAATATCAACATCATAATCTTTCAAAGAACTCTAACCACCGCCTCGCCTCAAGTTCACTCCTCTCGCTCAAGATATACCGAGGCTCTTGTGGTCAGTATAAATATCCACATGAACCCCGCATAAATAATGTCTCCAAATCTTCAAGGCATGTATAATCGCGCCAACTCTAAGTCATGGGTAGGGTAATTCTCTCATGCTTCCGTGAATCGCCGAAGCATAGGCTATAACCTTGCCGTCCGCATCAAAACACACCCTAGCCCGATACCCGAGGCATCACAATAGATTACGCATCCATCTAACCTCCTAAGAGTAAGAACTGAGCCGTAGTCAACCTTTCCTTCAAGAATCGGAAACCCTTCTCGCAAGCCTCACCACTGGAACTTGGCCGCCTTCGCCACCCTAGTCAATCTGCTAAAATCAAGCAACCGCTTCCACAAACTCGCGATAATAACCCGCCACCCTAAGAAATCGCGCACTTTGGCCGGAGTAGTAGGTCTCGCCAAGACTTGATCGCCATCTTTGCCGTATCTACCCGAACACCATCACCCAATAATATGCCCGTGAATGCCATCGAGGCCAACCAAAACTCACACTGGAGAACTTGGCGACAATCACGGCCCCGAGAATCCCAAGTACCGCCTCGTGATCTGCATGCCCTCGCTCGTCGCGAATACACCAGATGTCATCATGAATACAATCACAAATGTATCCAAGAATGACTTGAACACCTTGCTCATCAAATCCATAAATACACGAGCGTTGTCAAACCGGAAAGACATAACCTCGAACTCATAGTGCCCATACCGGTCCCGAATGCGATCTTTGGGATATCTCGCCTCGAACTCGAACTCGATGATAACTGCACCGCAGTCTATCTTTGAGAAACACCTCGCACTCGCAATCGGTCAAACAAATCATCAATCCCGGGAGTGGGTACCTATTCTTAATGGTTACCTTATTCACCGTCAGAGTCAACACACATACGCAGCGCCCCATCCTTCTTCTTTACAAACAATACCGGCGCTCCTGCGGAGATACACTAGGCCTAATAAAGCCTTTTTCCAGAAATCTTTCACCGGTCCTTCACTCCTCAACTCGGCAGTGCCATCCTCAGATGGGCGAATGGAAATAGGTCGAGTGTCCGCAACGTGTCAATACAAAACTCAATCTCCTCTCGGGAGGATACCCTAAGATCATCCGGGAACACATCCGCAAACTCCCTAACCATCGCACCGATCAAGAACTGCACCTCACCAGACAAATACCCGCACTGCATGATAGATGTACTTTCTCGCACCATCTTCCTAGCCTTGAGGTAAGAAATAAACCTACCCTCGCCGGCGCTTGTGTTGCCTCCACTCGATAATCGCTCGCCAGAAATCGAACCGAACCAACCTGTCCCTACCAACGTTGGCATAACAAGAGGCCAACCACCCATACCCATAATGACATCAAAATCACATCTCCACTTATCAAGTTCGCAAGGTCCGACGATCAGAATAAATACCTGACAACCTCTATACACCCGCTTAGCTAACACCGAATCACCAATCGCGTAGCTACCTCAAACGGCTCTATCGACACCGGCCATTCGATTCTACCCGCACAAGAGGGACACATAGGACAAGGTAGAACTCGGATCTATCAATGCATAAACATCACAGCCTGAAATTAGTAATATACCTGTGACGACGCCGTGGAAGCTCTCCGATCCCGGGCGGCCGGGTTAGAGAATATATGCGCGCTCGGGACCGCTAGAATCGAACCACCACCACGACCTCTACCGCGCTGCGGCCGTGAGTACCCGCTCCGGGCGCATAACCACGTAAGGAGAAGACCCAACAATCGATCCCGCTTACCGTGTCTGCACCACCCATACCGCTTCTGACGACAATCTCTCTTCAAATGGCCCACCGCCACAAGAGTAACAAGCTCCCGGCTCACGACACTCGCCGTGGAACCTACCGCATCGAGCACACCGAGGCGTGGGTGGTCCCGACGCGATTTCGCCTCGCCTCGAAATCTCAGAGTCCCGAGCTCGACCGCTTCCCGATCGACCGGCCGGGTCGACCTCTGCCGAAACCGTGGACGAGCACTCGGCCGGGCCGAACGTGGACTACTCGCTGCCGAGGCCGTCCCGCTCGAAATCGCCCGAGACCCCGGCGTCCGCCTCTTGGGCCGCTCGTCAATCTGGTCCTCCTCTCTATCCTCTATCCTCGCAGATAGGCTCGCATCCGGCGATGTCCATACCGGCCAAGAGCCACCCCCAAGCATGTCAGAATCATATGACGGTCCAGCCCCATCACATAACGATGAACTCTATCCGCCATGCTAGCTACAATAGTGTGAGCATGCCTGGCCAAGGAGTCAAACTCAGTGTACTCCTAACGGTCCTCCCGCTCGCCGCAAGGTCAAAAACTGTCTACCCGGCTCTCTCTCATCTCGGAGGTAAAAGTGATCCATAAAGGCCTCTCAGAACTCCTCCCAAACACCGGAAGAGCATCATCACCTCTCGAAAGCAACCACGACTCAAACCAGTTCAACGCAATATCGCGCAACCGTAAGAGGCTAGTGTAATGCACTGTCTCTCAAGCCCTAAGAACTCGTGACGGTCCGTAGTCGCCGAACGAACTCCTGCGATCCTCGCCGACCTCGAACCATAAAACTCGTGTGGATTACATCCCAAAAATCCCTAATCCGCAAATGGCCGCTTCAGCGGCTGCCGCTTCCTCGCTTGCCGCCGACTACTATATCGTCAATAACCGACCGCTCCCGTAGTCTCTATACTCGCACCGGCCGGGAACCGAGGGTCCGTATCGGAACCTCTCGAGCTACCGCCGCTCTCGCCTCTAATCGCTTGCGTGGCTGAACTCAACGACCCGCTTACTACCTCGTGCATAGTCGTGCTCGAGCCCGTGTGACCTCGAGTACCGCTAGCAGCCTCGCCGCCGCTTGCCCTTCCGGGCCCCGTAGCTTTCCGCGAGGCATAATCGTTTCATAAGAAGAGGTCGAGAGGATTCAACCTAATAAGACAAATTTCTAATGCACGATCTCAGAGAGAGAAAATGGAAACCAATCCTAAATGTCTGCAGCCTCCTCGATTATAGATGTGGTGCACAACACACCGATAATCAAGACTAGACACACGCCTCAGACACTTTCCGAGGACTAATCGCTCGATACCACTTTTGTCACGACTCCGACCGGCCACGATCGTGCCCTACCCGGGCACCCTGCCTGTATACATCGAGAATAGCAATGAACATACACAACATAAACACACGTGTGTAAATAATATACAACACAAAAGCCGATAAGTGCCGCTTCCATAATATAAACAAAGTCAAAAGTACAACTTTACAACTCGCTTATAGCCCAACCACATATGTGAATACGCACTTCAGGAATAACAATCGTATGACAGGCCCGCCATACCCGAATGTACATAATCTACAACATCGTGACAAGATCGTACTAAAAGAAAGACAAGCCTCCGAGAATGGAGCTTAGACGTCCGATAAGTGATCCTAAGAATGTGGATCGCCACTGCTTACCCTTTCTCGCGGCGTGAACGCACTTCGAGAAGGGTCAAGACACATATGTACTAAGTATGTAAACTGAAAGTATCGTAATTACAACATAAGTTTAATAGAAAGGGAGACATGTATGATAACAAAATTACAAGACACGAAGGCCTTACTAACAATGAGAGTACATCAAGAGAATACGTATAACATCACAATAGCGGTCTCGATCATACCACGGGTAGCGAACCCATAAAAACAGGTGGTATAACGTCTTGGGGTGTCTACCCTCATTTATACTCTTACCCCAAGGTGGTATAACGTCTTGGGGTTTGCCCTCATTTATACTCTTATCCTGTAAGATAGTAACGCAGTGGTATAACGCCTTGGGGCTTCCTCATTTATACTCTTATCCCAAGAAGGTGGTATAGCGTCTTGGGGTTTGCCCTCACCGATACTCTTACCCTATCTCAAAACCGGCCATACAATAATTAAGCAAGTTAGCAATCCCCTAACTTCTTATTAGTCTTATTCATCTACATTCTCATTTTAGTTTACTTAAGGCACTTTCATGTCTTTTATAAGAATCCGAATTTAACCCAAAGTACTACATACTTCTATTCTTTTAAAAACAAATGACTCTTTTAGTAGAAAGCTTCCAAGACACTATTAACCATAGTATCAAGTCCAAAGTACATTTCAAGGCAAGTCACAATACCTTTAGAATTAAAGTAGGTTTCTAAATCAAATGACTCCTTTCTTATTAAACCTTGGGCAATTGATACCTTAAAATCAATTTGCCTTTGTTAACACAAGCCATTTACCTTTGCATAAAGTCAATATAACCAACTCTCCATAAAGTCGTTATATTCACTTTATACCTTAGTCAAGTACATTCTTCTCCTATCCAAGGACTTATACGATTAAAACGACACAAGTATCACATACTTTAAATCTCTTCAAGTCCCTTAACTTTACTAAGACTTAAGACATCCTTAATATTTCAAAGAAGTGAGTTAACTTCCTAACTCACCCGACTTGGCATTTTATAAGGCTAGTAAAGAATGTCAAAGGCTCAGACGTCCACCGCACTACATACGCTAACTAGTCATGCTCAAAAGATAGGAAAAGTTCTACATACCTTGTCGGGTCAAACCACTTTGCCAAGTACGAAGTCCCGCCGCAGACTATGTCAACCTATAATATTCACAATACGTCTATTAAAGCCTTACTTCAAACGTAGAATATTATAAGTATTAAGTCTCCATTTTCTACGGAAAATCGGACAACACCTCCTTTGTTTTTACTCACTTTGCCACCTTTTTCAAGGCCGAAATACAATAACCAAACAGCCCCAATTGGCTCACAATTATATAGAAGGTAGTCCAATACAATTAAATAACTACACAGCCCCAATTGGCTCACAATTTTATGGAAAGTAGTCCAATACAAAGGAATAACTACACAGCCCCAATTGGCTCACAATTATATAGAAAGTAGTCCAATACAATTAAATAACTAAACAATACAAACTACATTCCAAATTCGGCCACCTTGATTCAACAAATCCAATTCTTATCCAATTTCCATTTCAATCCAATTTAGTAGCATAACATGATATCAAGTCGCATTTGAGTATCATAACCATAATCTTTAAGTAAGTAACATGCGACGATTTCTAAAAACGACCAATTAGTAATCCAATTTCCAAGCGGCTTGTATAACATTTCGGATTTAACTACAAGAAATCCATAATACTAATAACTTCAACCTATCAACATCATGCTAGCAACAAGTAGAGCTAACAACAACAATATAAATATGTAATCTTGTAACACCTTTAAAAGACAAGATTTTACCTTAACGATTCTTAATCCAACTCCAAACCCAAGTCGCTCCTTAGTAGTTTAGAGCCTCTCCAAGACACCTCAATCCGCTTGTTGAGACCCTTAGAACAATACCAACAATTAACCTTCAAAACTCCAAGCAAAACCTACAAAGACCCTTAGGTTTTCGCTTTGACTAACCCGTAAACAATCTTTTTCCAAGATTTTTCTATTGAGATGCGTTTACAATACACCTAAGACCCTTGGTTTAAAGTGTGGAATCAAATGGACAAGAAACGAAAATTTCTCCCTTTCTTTCAATGAAGAACCCGAGAGCTTTGCCTATGTTTCTTCCAATTTTTGTGTGAAATTTTCTAAGTGTTGGCTCTCTCTAGCACTACTAGTATTATATAGAGTAAAGGATGGTCAAGATAATTACAAATGTGAGGCTTAGATGTGGTCTTCCAAAATATCAAGACTTATGACCTTTGACTTTAGTCAATAAACTCATGCTACAAGTTGCAAGACTTAGCCTTAGAAGACTTATGGTAAATGACCATATTGGCCATGCCATTTTCGTCCAAGGCACTCTAAGGGGGGGTGACACATGTCGCCCTCCCATTCGTCACAATAATACGTTTTCCGACAATATCAAAATTCCGATAAATTTTTACAAGCCTCAAATCTTAACACTGGTGAGTTCTTATTAACGTTCTTAAAACATGTCCTGTAAATACGGGGTGTAACATTATTAAAGAAGTAATGAAACAATTTTGGCATGCTAGCAAAAAATTGGACAGTTTTGATTGTAGTAGTTGGCCAAGAACACCAACTAAAGGACCGGAGTAATGGATTGTATTAGTGGACTAATGGACTGTTTTTACATTGGACTATGAACTAGTTTTAATGGATAGTTTTGGTAGATTAAGGGGCTGAAATTTACACGTCCAGTTAGGCGTGTAATCCCCTTTGACTTGCCAAATTATTGCGCCTTAAAAGTGGCATTTGGTTATTGATTTCGGACCTTGAAAAAGGTGGAAAAGTACGTAAAAACAGGGGAAGTGCTGCCCAATTTTCCTTAGAAGAAGGGACCTTATACTTAGAAATATTCTACGAAGAAAACTAGAAGTTGATAGACGTGTTATGATTATTATAGGTTGATACTCTACGCGCGGCATATTCGACTTGGCAAGTGGATTAAGCCGAGGAGGAATGTGAACTCTTCCTATCCTCTTGAGCATGATTATTATGAAATATATAGTATGGTAGGCGTACGTGTGTTAAATGAATTTGGTTTCATTTGATGTCCTTGACTTGACTTCTAAATCTTAAGAGCCTTGAACTATTCTAAAAAGTTGTGAATCATTATTCGGAAAGAAACTGATACTTGGTTTTAAAAGAATAAGTTCTCTTGGTTTCCCAAATGGATGTAATTGTTTTTGAATTGCTTAAAACATAATTGTTATAATAGGTTTATGGGAAGTTAGTTATAACGACTTTAGGAGGATAAAAGAACGGTTTACTTACTTGATTTTAAAGGCCTTGTAATGATTTTCTGAAGGTGTAGTAACTTGATTTGATAAGTAAACGTGTCTTGATACTACGGGTATTAATGTCATTAGACTTTTATGTTAAGGGGGTTTTCTTAATTTGCCTATGTTGTTTACGATAGCCGGTTGCACTTGTATTATATCACTTAAACCCCTGTCCATGTTACGTTGTTCATATTCCGCGGGTTTGCTCCCCCCGATGCGAGGAATACCTCATGCGGGTCCAAGAGGCTCATGCGGGACGGGGTCCTATGCGAGGATTACCCTAATGCGAGTCCAAGGGGCTCATGCGGGACATGGTCCTATGTATTACCGCGGGTTTGATTCCCCCGATGCGAGGAATACCTCATGCGGGTCCACGCGACCTATGCGGACTAAGAGAGTCCAGGATTAGGATTTGCATAATGATACTATGGGTGTCACGCCCCAACTTTTCCTAAGTCTTTACTTAGGTCGTGATGACACCTGGACAATTATGTCCCACCAGGAGCACCATTTAATTCTCTTTATTTAGAAATTTGAACTTATATTTCAATACGGAGCTATTAATAAAAATAACAATAAAGAAATCTGTTTATGACTTTATTAAAAACATAACGCGAGCCCATGCTCGTGCAAATATTGTTTCTACCTAGACATACTGACAAAGATTATTCTAAGTTGGAAGGGAGACCATTCCACACGGGCATTTTTCGAGACACTGGAACTGACATCCTGAACCTGACGAATACCAAGCCCGAAGCAATGGACTTGGTATGACAAGAGGCTGCGGGACGATCGCTAGCCTTGGCGTGGAGCCTTTCCTCTATCACGCTTTCCTGAAACATGTTAAATAAAGAGTCACTCTACCATCCAATGGTGAGAACCTTACCCTGCAATTCAAAGTAACACCACAATATTCCAAGCGCAATCACATTATAACGTAATAAGCATATTGCAAAAACATATCAGGTTACAACATTTTTAAATATGCAACAACTCCTCATAGAAAATTCTCGGTTTAACTAACACTTCATTTTATCTCGTATTATACGTTAAGACATTCCCCTGCATTTCCACATGTTTATTACATTTATATATTTGTGAACGCGTATTCACTTTTCATATTTATATATAGGTGAACATGTATTCATCTTTCATATTTGTTGCGGCGTGCAATCCGATCAATTATATTTACGTATTTGTGAACACATATTCACTTTACGTTTTGTTGCGGCGTGCAACCCGATCCATTATGTTTACGTATTTGTGAACGCGTATTCACTTTACGTTTTGTTGCGGCGTGCAACCCGACCCATTATATTTACGTATTTGTGAACGCGTATTCACTTTACGTTTTGTTGCGGCGTTCAACCCGACCCATTATATTTACGTATTTGTGAACGCGTATTCACTTTACGTTTTGTTGCGGCGTGCAACCCGACCCATTATATTTACGTATTTGTGAACACGTATTCACTTTATGTTTTGTTGCGGCGTGCAACCCGATCCATTATGTTTATATTTATATATTTATGTGAACACGTATTCACTTTTCATATTTTTCAGAAGATCGGATAAATAATATTCTCTTTCCCAACATTCTGTCATTCATACTTGTAACAATTATAACTTTTTAACCATAACTCCAACTAAGGCGTTTTTCAAGCGGAAACTAAGGTAAGACGGGGATCTTTCACTGTACCAAATTTCATTTAAAACTACTTTGGGTAACTAACACAAATTTATCCTCAAAACAGCCACATAAAATTTGTTTCGGCAGAATTTTTATTAAACGTAACCCAATCTTAGAATAGTCATAACTCCTAATATGTAAACCCGTTCAAGCCCCATAAAATCTTAAAACGACGAGAACAGAGAGCTACACGTCTCCATGTGAACCATCCTTTCATATTCTGTACCATTTGGTACAGTTTTACACTTTTATTCGCTGCCCTTCCTGGATCTCGATAGATCCGAGGCAGAAACTTTAAACAAAGATAACTCTCAATCCGTAAGTCGGATAGACCCCCGTAAGGTCTCAAAATTTCCACAACCGAGAGATCTAGAACTTTCATTTAGCACAAATTTTCATATTCCCCACGGATTAGTACAGTTTTATGTTTCAACGTCCTGCCCTTCGGGATTCCGATGAATCCGAGGCAGCAACTTCAAACTACAATAACTCTCAACTCGTAAGTCCGTTTTAATAACTCTTTATCTATATCTGTCCGTAACAGAGAGATTTATAACCATGTAAATTTTCATATAATTATAATATGTAAAACTCAATTAAAACAGTCCGTAATTATGCCTTTCCGAATTTCGGCCAAATCTAAGGCAAGAACTTTGAACTATGATAACTTTCAAACCGTATGTCCATTTTACCTCATTTTTGATTCTATATGATCATAATAGAGAGGTGTACCATTATTACGAATTTCATCAAATTCTAACAATTATAACTCAGTGAGAACAGTTCGTAAATTTCATGACGCAACTAGTTGTCTAAACAATCAAAAATTCAATATTTCTTTTCAACACTCAATTCTTATTCTAACATGTATTGAACTTAAAATAAAGGATATTACTGTCGCGCCCTTTTTCGGCCGCGGCATTTATTTTCTAAAAATAGCGAACCCTGCTCAAAATGCCAAATGTTAGAAAATAAAAATAAAATGCTAATAATGTTCAAAAAAGGCTAATGGAAAATGCTAAAAGGATGCTAAAATTGCAAAAGATGCTAAAAATGGAAAAGAGGCTAAAATTTAAAAGGGTGCTAAAAAGGTGCTAATATGCTAAAGGGTTGCTAGAATACTAAGGGTTCGCGGAGTCGCCACCTAATTAGTTTGGGTGAATTAGGACACCTAAATGTTTAACTAGTTTAAAGTAAAACATTAACTCCATTTTAATGGTCTGCTAAACTTAATGAGATTCCGGGTAAGGGTTCTTTATTAATCTAGAGGGAAGGGGTTAGGCACCCTCTAAGATCCGCTAACTTGCGGTTGTCCTGCCAAACCTAGGGTAATTATTATGCCAAGGTGCGATGCATGTTTTTGAAAATATTTGAAGAGAAAGATGATGCAAATGTCTATAAAAGGGATGCATTTTGATAAAGATTTGTAAGACTTGTGTTCTAAAAAATACATGTAAGGTTTAAAAGTATTCATTTATTTTTATTTATAAATAAGTGATGCAAAGTTGATTTATAGACTAAATGTATGCATTTACTGGAAAATTTGATTTTTTATAGGTGGCATAGTGCAAAGGACGATTATCATTTGGCAAAGTTTAGTTATGCGTGGCAAACCTAAAATAATTAACTTAAAGGGAAGCAAATTTCTAGTATCCAACTACTCGCTAATTTATTGATTCAAGATTTAACTATTCTAAGTGTTCTAATAATTAATGTAGCGTTAGACAATTAATTACAACAAATGAATGAGGGCGGGATAGAAAACCAATAAAGGCGACTCGAAGGAGTGGCGATGTGATTCCGCCTGTGGTTTGGAATTTCTGATGCAGATAGCAAGATACACACGAATGCGGGTGAATGCAAATCTTCAATTGATTGAAGACATAATGAGTCTCGCTATGAGACTCCTCCTTTTGCTCCGATGCATTTCATGTAAAATAAGAGAAGATAAGGATTAGTATATATATAATTACTTGAATCATAAAAATCTATACACATAATATATTTGCATGTAATCAGCATATAAGAATGTATAAATTAGTGAGTAGAATGGCGCAGCTGTTGCGACAAGCAGCAAACAGTGGGTTATGGGTGCACGCAGCAGGGAGATTTTCCTTCTTTTTCATGTGGACATGTTTAGACTGAATGTATATAGTCAATAGGTACACTTTTAAGCAGGGTACAACACATCAGATTGGTAGTGGCACCACATTAGAAAACAGTCCACACAAGATGTGAAAGAATTGAGTATTATAATTCCAATATACAACCTCAAAGTAAAAGAGTAGACCCGACAACATTCTCGCATATCAACACATCATATCTATACTTTAATCGAACAAATCAGACAGCGGGGAAAACAAACACATCAGAGAGATCCTGGGGGGATAGAAGCTAATTAGGACATGTCGGACACCAATCAACAAACAGGACAATTGCTATTTTTCTTTTAGCCTCTTTTACATCCCATCGATGTTAAATTGTGTGAGTTACAACCCAATATCATAGATGTTCAGTTCAAACAAATAAAGACACAATCGTTGTAACCCAGACTAAGGCCATATCAATAACACCTCGACTAAGCAAGACACAAAAGAAAACCAGTTGCCAAAATGGGACCAAACTTGAAACTGTATTCAAGCTAGAGTCACCAACATGTGTATTGAAGCATTACTATGGCATATTGACACAATTTCTCATCATCTCGTGATTCTTAAGAGTTCAATATTTATGAAGATTAGGCTGCCTGTGCAAAAAAAATCACTTTAGCTAGGTGCAAACCCCTTAAGAGGGCATAACATGGGCAGTTCAGTGAATAAGGGATAACAGTGAATTTTGATTGAAAAATGCAAATAAGTTTAGCTATTTCATGAAGAGTCAACAACACATTATAGCATGAGTAACATTGAATGACCTTGAAGACTGTCCTAACCACAACTCATCTTTTAACAAATTCGATTCCAACTAAGCAATGACAGATAAAACCGCATGCACGCAGTCAACTACACAGATTTCCAATTTTGATATTAACACCTTTTATTCGCAAGCAAAAGCAGCAAGAAGGGGCTTCTAACATCCAATACACCACATAACTGGGCTAATCCATACAGACATTCGATAAACGCTAGATATTGGTCTAATCGCATTAAAATACAATTGCCAACGACAATTAACTAAACAGGTCTTGCGACTAATTTCAGGGATCATAAACAATCGTCGACACCAACTCGATACATAATCGATACATGTTTGAGTAAACTGAAGCATATTGAACACTAATGTAATAATGCTAACAAATATCATCAAGAAATGTATAATCGAACAACACACAGATTTGCATTAAGAGTCGAAAAACTCGAAAGAGAAAGTAGGTCAAGTTTACCTTCTCCGCCAACCGAGGCAACAGATCAAGTCGCTTCGAGCCACTCGACGGGTTTTGGGTTTGCGATGCGAATAGAAGGGGTAAAATGCTTGCTGATTTTGGCTAGAACTGAGAGAAAGGTTCGACTGATCCCTGAATTGATGTTCTCCAAGCTGAACTCTGCTATGGTGGTGCTTTAACTGCTGCTAGGGTTATTCTTTGCCGCTCGTAAAAAACGATTGCTCTTGACCCATCGTGCTCGACCTCTCCGTCGATGCCCTCACTGAGTTCTATTGCATGTTCTTATATAGCCTAACCCTAGGTTCTAATAATGGTAAGCAATAAAGCGTGATTGGGTGATAATTCGTGCTGATTCGATCGGGATTTGTGGAAGATTTCGCAATAGGAAGGAAAGTGGATAATGGGTTTAAGGTAAGAGGAGTCGACTGCGCTTGCATGAGTAAGGAAGGCCCGGATTCTCCGCGAAATCCGCGACGCAAAGCGCAGGTTTTAGGTTCGCTTTTTGTTTTCTTTTTGGAAGAGACGAGATGGGAATGAGCGTGGGCTTCAAGGTAAGGCATAAAGGCGGCGCGTGTGGGCTTTGGGTGGGCCTCGCGGTCGCGTCGACGGAAATTGGTGGGTAGTTAATTAATTAGGGTATTAGATTAGTTAAGTTATTTAATTAGTTTTAGGCTTAGTTAATTAGTTAGCTAATTAATTCTAGGCAAGTGTATTAATTAATTAGTGATAACTTAAATTAACAAAATGTGATTAAAATAATTAGGTGCTTTATTAAAATAATAAATGCGCGTGTTATTCAATTAGTGCTTAATATTTTAGAATGCGCGCTATTATTTAAAAACTTATTATTATGCATTATTGAAGTTAAATTAAAATTGAATTGAGTTTAGATTAAATTATTTAAATGCTAAATGCAAGTATGATATTTAAGAATTGTTTAAAGCTTTTTACAAATGCGGTGCTATTAAATGCATGTATTAGATTAAAATTGATTTTAAATTACAAATGATTACTAATAAATGCGCTTATGCTACGACACGGCGTCATTGCTAAATTACTTATTTTATGTATTTATTAATGACGCATGGGCTTAAAATTAGTTAATGCGGCGGACTCTAAGTGCTTAAAACTCTATGCAATGCCATTATTAAATTAATTATTTATGTCGTATTTAATGTTTTATTGTTGTATTTTATTATAAAAATCCTAAAAAATTATTTTACAAAATTAGTGTAATTTTATGGTTAATGGCTGGACGGGAGGGTCAAAATTGGGTGTCAACAGATGTCCCTCTTTGTATGGAGATGATGGAAGAATCTTCGGACAAAGACGTTGACTCATAGCCAATTTTGTCTCGATCTTCGACGGTAAAAATGTTGGGCGGTAGACAAGGCCGACGCAAAATCAAAATCGCCCCATGTCGAAGTTATGACGACACCGATACCATGGTCAAAACACTGGCGCGCTAACGCGACTGAAGCCGCCCCAGTGTCGAAGTTATGGCGACATCGGGCTACCATGGTCAATACACCAAGCGGGCTAACGCGGGCTTAAGATCGCCCCAAATGTCGAGTTATGGCGACACCGGGCTACCATGGTCAAAACACTGGCGGGCTAACGCGGACTTAAAGCCGCCCATGTCGAGTTATGATGACACCGGGTTATGGTGCAAAAGTAAAAGAAAATAAGCGGCGAACACAGGGTGTCTTGCTATGGCTTGTGGTCTTTGGGTTCTACGGTGATGTGAGCGAGTGGACCGACGCTGAGGCCGCTTCGCCAATCGTGGGAAGGCCGCCTCAACGTTGCCCGGTCAGAAGAGAAAATCCACGTTGTGCTCTAACTGCCGCATGCTAAGACTTGAACAAGCGGTTAGTGCATAATCGCTAAGGCAAAATAATTTTAAAACAATGTAATCGTGAATAGAAAAGGTTATCCCGCAAAACGCGATGCTGTTGTGTTGATGCGATTTTGCGAACGCTGTGATTTTCGCCCCGCATGCACGTGTTGCGATTGTGAACGCGTATGTTGTCCTTGCTGCAATTGTCCTCGTACTAAAGCTCAAGAAAGAGTTAGTGCATAATCGCTAAGACAGAATAATAAAGCGTGCGTAAGAAATGCAATTTCGGAGTATAGAAATCGCCCTGCGTGATATCACGATGATGGCGCTGCTGGACTTGTTGTCTTTGATAAGCGCCGCTTGACGTGTTGCCGCCGGGCGCCGCGTGAGACTTGCTGTGGCCGATAACGTCATTATGCGGACGTATTCCGCTGGCGCCGTTGCATGGACTTGCTGATTACGTCGTTGTCTGGACGTGTTGCTGCTGGCGTCGTTGCGTGGACTTGCTGATTACGTCGTTGTCTGGACGTGTTGCTGCTGGCGTCGTTGCATGGACTTGCTGATTACGTCGTTGTCTGGACGTGTTGCTGCTGGCGTCGTTGCGTGGACTTGCTGATTACGTCGTTGTCTGGACGTGTTGCTGCTGGCGTCGTTGCGTGGACTGTGCTGATAACGTCGTTGTTTGGACGTATTGCTGCTGGCGTCGTTGCATGGACTTGCTGATTACGTCGTTGTCTGGACGTGTTGCTGCTGGCGTCGTTGCATGGACTTGTTGTGCTGATAACGTCGTTGCCTGGACGTGTTGCTGCTGCTCCTGTAGAATAAATGCTCCTGCAAGCTAAGCTTGAGAAAACGTTAGTGTATACCTGTTTAAACAAAATGATAAATATATATGAGAAGTGCAATTTTATGGGTAGAGATGTCGTCCCTGATATGCCGGATGAATACTGAGATGTTGTCCTTGCACGGACTGACGAATTGCCATAGTGTCCTTGTTGTGTGCGTGGGTTGCAACTTTGACTTTATGTCCGAGCTGATGCGCTAGGTTTTGTTGCGGAACTCTGAACTTTGACTGCTGATTGTTGATGCCCCTTTCTGCTGCTGCTCTTGCTGCGGACTTTTGGATTGTTGTCATCCTCTCGCTTTTCTTTGCTCGCTGCGAAGAGACTTTTCGTCGTATCTTCTGCTTCGGCTGTTGCACTTTCTGCTTCTGTTAATATTAAAAGACCTGCGCTCAAAGAAAAATTTGTGAGTTTTGGGGAGGGGTCGATTCATATTTGACTTTGCTGCCTTGTTCCTTGATATCTGCGTGCCTGGCTTGTTTGGACTTGCAACCCCTGTCTCCCCGCACCGCCCGCTTTGAAAAGATTGTCCGCCTAGAATGAGTCTCAATGTAGTTGCTTGTAGGCTATGTGTATTCTTGTCATTTTCCAAGCAAAGGGAAAGTTTCCTAATGGTGTGACCGAAGCCGATTTAGGCCGCCTACGTATCCCCATGAGGGAATCAGGTCGAACGTAGTTCATTACAAGCGAATATTGGGAAAATTAAAATTCTAGGTGTGGGACCGCTCAGACGGCCGCCACGTATCCACTAAGGGAATCGAGGTCAAACGTAGTTCATTACAGCAAAACGAAGAAAACATTATTAAAGCTAAAAATGAGTTTATAAATTATTACGCTAAAATAAATCGCTTTTTCCTATCCGTGCTCTGGCGGACCAAGACAGGTGCAAATCCAATCAATGTGCCTTCATGCTCGCCGTGGATGGTCGGGTCTTCATGCTCGCTATCTCCTCTTCCGGCCTCTGCGTGACGCTCGGATAAATGATCGATTCGAGGCGGAATGGGCATAAGCAGTGAGTGTATTCCTCATCTAAGGTTATCAGTGCACATTGACGTGGCGTGGTTTGCAAGGGTTATCATGCACATTTGGGCGGGATCCTTTAGCCGAATTACCCTTCTCCGATCGTGCCTCGATTCGCCCCCGAGGAGTGGCAACCTTCAGTCATGTCCCCGGGCTATTGGGTGATACGCGCGGCTTGTTCTCATCATACCATCTTGGGATAGGTCGTGATCCTTCCCGAATCGGTTGGATTAGGCCTGCACCGCAACCTTTCATATATTTGAGGTATGGGTTCAATAGTGGGTGCGAACTTTGGGTGGTTTTCCTTCAAAATTCTTATTTGCTCTGGTGCATTGGGTGCTCTATTCTGGGCGGGCTTGATGGGTGGATCTATGCGGGCGTGATAAACGTGCTTGTGAAGTGTTATATATAGAGGCCGTGTGGTAGTTGTGGTAGTATGATGGGTTTTGGTATGTTATGAATGCTTCGGATTTGCGTTCTTGTACAAACATGGAAGGGGAAACTGTCTCTTTCTTCCTCTGTGAAGTACTCCCAGTGTCCTCGATCAATCGCCTTATTAGTTGCTGTAATGCCAGATTTGTAATCCTACCAGTTTTAATACCTTAACTTCTACGGTCGCCATTCTAATAACTTCGCAAAATTCCGCCCGATGACGCTTATCATCCGCTCATAGTAGGTTGCATCCTTCAAAGATTGTACAAATAATGTGGTCATCTCACTCTCCACCATGGGTGGTTGCACTTTCGCTGCCTCTGAACGCCACCTCATGGCGTATTCTCTGAATGTTTCTGTAGTCTTCTTCTCCAACTTCATTAAGTAGAACCTGTCCACAACGGTTTCTGTGTTGAACCTGAACCGCTCCACAAAATCTTGGGCCAATGCATTCCAGCTATGCCATTTCCGCGGATCTTGGCTGGTATACCAATCTAGTGCCTCGCCGGTCAAGCTCCGAATGAACAACTTCATAATGACCGCTGGGTTCTTCCCTACCCCGATTAGCTTGTCGCAATATGACCTCAGGTGTGCACGGGGGTTCCCTTTTCCATCAAATGGTTCAAACTTCGGCACCTTGTACCCCATAGGCAGTTCCACGTCTGGATGCATGCAAAGATCCTCGTAGTCTAGTCCTTCGTGACCTTTGTCCGATCGCATGCCCCGAACCGCTTCTTTCAGACTATGAATTTCTTTGGCCACGTCCTCGTCCATTTTGGCTCGGACTTCCCTCTCCATCTCTTCATAATGATCCCCTTCTTGGTGAAGCACGGGGACGGTAAAAGGCTGGGCTTCTGTTGCATAAGTTAGCTGTCTGGGTTGTTTGCTGGGGCTGGTAATGGGTGTGGTGCGTGGGTATTGGTTGGCCTGGCGATTAGGGCTGATTATGGTGAAGTAAGCAGGCGGGGGCTGAGGTATATGGGTAGTAGGAGGGTCATTTTGAAGGTGGGGTTGAGGGTTGGCTGGGCGAGGGGCGGTTTGTTCGGTGACTGGTGGCCTTTGTGGAGAGTTTTGGGAGATATGTGGTGGAGGCCGATCTGGGATGGTTTGTGAAGTAGTGGCCCTTTGATCTGGCATAGGGGTATTCAAGCTAATGGATAGGTTGGTCAGATTCCGTAGCCTCTCCATCTCAACCTGCATATCAGCAATTTGTTGCAGCAGCTGTGCAATACATTCTTCCTGACTGGTGATATTCCTCCCTTCTGAAGGTTCTGTTTCGCTGACAGGAATAATTCCCAAACCATTTGGCTCAGACGCCCCCGAGCCAGTCATATCATCATTTCTTGCCTTGGACCTGGTGAAGTGTGGATGCTCCGACATTGTTGAGTCAAATACGAACCGACCCTTTGGGGAGGATGATAAATTTTCTAAACAAAATGCAACAAACGGTGTTAGCATAAAACACATAATTTGCAGGCATGTAGCAGATATATCACACATAGTACATTCAAAACGTTTCCTAACATGCAAAGGGAACCTCTTTATGCCAGAGGTAAGCCTAAACGTCACTTATGCGAGATTATGACGGATTTGTCCAAGTCGCCCAACTGTAATGCTTTTGTTGGAAATGGCGACCAAATGACGGTGCACTTTTTCCAATTTCAGCCTGACATGATTAGGTTTGGATTTGTCCATCATCGCCACGCTACACATAATATGCTGGTTGGTCGTTGGGTTGAGAAACCCGTCGACAAGTCTGGTGTCTTCCTAATTGTGGTGCCGATGCCAAGGACCGACCCACCTAAGGTAAATGCATGCATGCCCTAAAATAAGGGTGGTATAGCTCTATCTTAAGTTTGCTAAGATTTGGCTTTTCTAGACGCAAGGTTCCCGAGCGGACTACTCGAGTGAGAAGGCTACGCGGCCACCGGTTAGACCGGGCACTCCACGTATATTACCAACTCTCCTAAATTTGGTTTTTGAAGAAAGAATTTTGCTGATGCACCCAGCGCACCTCGCATGTAGTGTGTGATTGTGTGAATTTTCCAGAGTGGAAGAAATATGAGCGAAAATGCCAGTTTAAGGAAAGCAGTAAAGCAGGTAGCAATCAAAAATAAATAAAACAAAATACAACACACAAAAATTAAATGCCAAAGTAATTGCCAAATAATTATCCTAGATCTGTTGTGGTTAAGAACCTAAAATCCCCAGCGGAGTCGCCATTTCTGTCGCGCCCTTTTTCGGCCGCGGCATTTATTTTCTAAAAATAGCGAACCCTGCTCAAAATGCCAAATGTTAGAAAATAAATAATAAAATGCTAATAATGTTCAAAAAAGGCTAATGAAAAATGCTAAAAGGATGCTAAAATTGCAAAAGATGCTAAAAATGGAAAAGAGGCTAAAATTTAAAAGGGTGCTAAAAAGGTGCTAATATGCTAAAGGGTTGCTAGAATACTAAGGGTTCGCGGAGTCGCCACCTAATTAGTTTGGGTGAATTAGGACACCTAAATGTTTAACTAGTTTAAAGTAAAACATTAACTCCATTTTAATGGTCTGCTAAACTTAATGAGATTCCGGGTAAGGGTTCTTTATTAATCTAGAGGGAAGGGGTTAGGCACCTCTAAGATCCGCTTAACTTGGTTGTCCCGCCAAACCTAGGGTAATTATTATGCCAAGGTGCGATGCATGTTTTGAAAATATTTGAAGAGAAAGATGATGCAAGTGTCTATAAAAGGGATGCATTTTGATAAAGATTTATAAGACTTGTGTTCTAAAAATACATGTAAGGTTTAAAAGTATTCATTTATTTTTATTTATAAATAAGTGATGCAAAGTTGATTTATAGACTAAATGTATGCATTTACTGGAAAATTTGATTTTTTATAGGTGGCATAGTGCAAAGGGCGATTATCATTTGGCAAAGTTTAGTTATGCGTGGCAAACCTAAAATAATTAACTTAAAGGGAAGCAAATTTCTAGTATCCAACTACTCGCTAATTTATTGATTCAAGATTTAACTATTCTAAGTGTTCTAATAATTAATGTAGCGTTAGACAATTAATTACAACAAATGAATGAGGGCGGGATAGAAAACCAATAAAGGCGACTCGAAAGAGTGGCGATGTGATTCCGCGTGGTTTGGAATTTCATGCGGATAGCAAGATACACACGAATGCGGTGAATGCAAATCTTCAATTGATTGAAGACATAATGAGTCTCGCATGAGACTCTCCTTTTGCTCCGTCATTTCATGTAAAATAAGAGAAGATAAGGATTAGTATATATATAATTACTTGAATCATAAAAATCTATACACATAATATATTTGCATGTAATCAGCATATAAGAATGTATAAATTAGTGAGTAGAATGGCGCATTTGCATAAGCAAAGAAACAATGGTTAAGGGTGCACGCAGCAGGCAAACAGTGGGTTATGGGTGCACGCAGCAGGGAGATTTTCCTTCTTTTTCATGTGGACATGTTTAGACTGAATGTATATAGTCAATAGGTACACTTTTAAGCAGGGTACAACACATCAGATTGGTAGTGGCACCACATTAGAAAACAGTCCACACAAGATGTGAAACAAATGAGTCTTATAATTCCAATAGACAACCTCAAAGTAAAGAGTAGACCCGACAACATTCTGGCATATCAACACATCATATCTATACTTTAATCGAACAAATCAGGACAGCAGTGGGAAAACAAACACATCAGAGAGATCCTGTGGGGATAGAAGCTAATTAGGACATGTCGGACACCAATCAACAAACAGGACAATTGCTATTTTTCTTTTAGCCTCTTTTACATCCCATCGATGTTAAATTGTGTGAGTTACAACCCAATATCATAGATGTTCAGTTCAAACAAATAAAGACACAATCGTTGTAACCTGCACTAAGGCCATATCAATAACACTCGACTAAGCAAGACACAAAAGAAAACCGCTTGCCAAATGGGACCAAACTTGAAACCGTATTCAAGCTAGAGTCACCAACACGTATCAAGCATTACTATGGCATATTGACACAATTTCTCATCATCTCGTGATTCTTAAGAGTTCAATATTTATGAAGATTAGGCTGCCTGTGCAAAAAAAATCACTTTAGCTAGGTGCAAACCCCTTAAGAGGGCATAACATGGGCAGTTCAGTGAATAAGGGATAACAGTGAATTTTGATTGAAAAATGCAAATAAGTTTAGCTATTTCATGAAGAGTCAACAACACATTATAGCATGAGTAACATTGAATGACCTTGAAGACTGTCCTAACCACAACTCATCTTTTAACAAATTCAGATTCCAACGGAAGCAATGACAGACAAACCAGACAGACGCAGTCAACTACACAGATTTCCAATTTTGATATTAACACCTTTTATTCGCAAGCAAAAGCAGCAAGAAGGGCTTCTAACATCCAATACACCACATAACTGGGCTAATCCATACAGACATTCGATAAACGCTAGATATTGGTCTAATCGCATTAAAATACAATTGCCAACGACAATTAACTAAACAGGTCTTGCGACTAATTTCAGGGATCATAAACAATCGTCGACACCAACTCGATACATAATCGATACATGTTTGAGTAAACTGAAGCATATTGAACACTAATGTAATAATGCTAACAAATATCATCAAGAAATGTATAATCGAACAACACACAGATTTGCATTAAGAGTCGAAAAACTCGAAAGAGAAAGTAGGTCAAGTTTACCTTCTCCGGCGGCGAACCGAGGCAGCGTATCAAGTCGTCGGAGCCACTCGACGGGTTTTGGGTTTGCGATGCGAATAGAAGGGGTAAAATGCTTGCTGATTTTGGCTAGAACTGAGAGAAAGGTTCGACTGATCCCTGAATTGATGTTCTCCAAGCTGAACTCTGCTATGGTGGTGCTTTAACTGCTGCTAAGGGTTATTCGCTGCTGCTCTCGTAAAGAAAACGATTGCTACTGACCTACTGTGCTCGACCCCTCTCCGTCGATGCCCTCACTGAGTTCTATTGCATGTTCTTATATAGCCTAACCCTAGGTTCTAATAATGGTAAGCAATAAAGGCTGATTTTGGACTGATAATTCGTGCTGATTCGATCGGGATTTGTGGAAGATTTCGCAATAGGAAGGAAAGTGGATAATGGGTTTAAGGTAAGAGGAGTCGACTGCGCTTGCATGGGTAAGGAAGGCCCGGATTCTCCTGCGAGAAATCCGCGGCAACAGCAGGTTTTAGGGTTCGTTTTTGTTTTCTTTTGGAAGAGACGATGGGGCTGATGGGAATGAAGCGTGGGCTTCTGAAGGTAAGGCATAAAGGGCAGGGGCGTGTGGGCTTTGCGGGTGGGCCTCGCGTCGCGTCGACGAGGGAAATTGGGCTGGGTAGTTAATTAATTAGGGTATTAGATTAGTTAAGTTATTTAATTAGTTTTAGGCTTAGTTAATTAGTTAGCTAATTAATTCTAGGCAAGTGTATTAATTAATTAGTGATAACTTAAATTAACAAAATGTGATTAAAATAATTAGGTGCTTTATTAAAATAATAAATGCGGGCGTGTTATTCAATTAGTGCTTAATATTTTAGAATCTTGCGCTATTATTTAAAAGCGTATTATTATGCATTATTGCAGTTAAATTAAAATTGAATTGAGTTTAGATTAAATTATTTAAATGCTAAATGCAAGTATGATATTTAAGAATTGTTTAAAGCTTTTTACAAATGCGGTGCTATTAAATGCATGTATTAGATTAAAATTGATTTTAAATTACAAATGATTACTAATAAATGCGGCTATGCTACCTGACACGGCGTCATTGCTAAATTACTTATTGTATGTATTTATTAATGACGACAGGGCTTAAAATTAGTTAATGCGGGCGCGGGACTCTAAGTGCTTAAAACTACATGCAATGCCATTATTAAATTAATTATTTATGCACGTATTTAATGTTTTATTGTTGTATTTTATTATAAAAATCCTAAAAATTATTTTACAAAATTAGTGTAATTTTATGGTTAATGGCCGACGGGAGGGTCAAAATTGGGTGTCAGCAGATGTCCTCTTTGTATGGAGATGATGGAAGAATCTTGGACAAAAGCGTTGACTCATGTAATTTTGTCTCGATCTTCGATTTGCAAAATGTTGGGCGGTAGACAAAGTGGCGCGAAAATCAAAAAGCGTCGATGTCGAGTTATGGCGACAACTGGGATACCATGGTCAAAACACGGCGGGCTAATGCGGACTGAAAGTCCCGGTGTCGAGTTATGGCGACAGGCTACCATGGTCAATACACGAGGCGGGCTAATGCGGGCTTAAAAATGCCCCGATGTCGAGTTATGGCGACACCGGGCTACCATGGTCAAAACACGCGGGCTAACGCGGACTTAAAAGCATCCCGATGTCGAGTTATGATGACCTTTGGGTTATGCAAAAGTAAAAGAAAATAAGCGGCTTGAACACAGGGTGTCTTGCTATGGCTTGTGGTCTTTGGGTTCTACGGTGATGTGGAGCGAGTGGGCCACGCGGCAGGCGGCTACGCGCGTCGTTGGGAAGGTTGGCCCCAACAGTTGCCGGTTATTTGTAAGAGAAAATCCACGTTGTGCTCCTGCTGCTGCATGCTAAGACTTGAACAAACGGTTAGTGCATAACTGCTAAGACAAAATAATTTTAAAAACAATGTAACTGTGAATAGAAAAGGTTATCCTGCAAACGCGATGCCTGTTGTGTTGATGCGATGTTGCGAATGCTGTGATTTTCGTCCTTGCACAGACGTGTTGCGATTGTGAACGCGGGTATGTTGTCCTTGCTGCAATTGTCCCTGTGTACTAAAGCTCAAGAAAGAGTTAGTGCATAACTGCTAAGACAGAATAATAAAGCATGCGTAAGAAATGCAATTTCGGGAGTATAGAAATCGTCCCTGCGTGATATGCTGATGATGGCGTCGTTTTTGGACTTGTTGTGCTGATAGCGTCGCTTGGGCGTGTTCTTCTTTGGCGTCGTTGCGTAGACTTCTTTGTCTTGATAACGTCATTATGCGGGCGTATTCTTCTTGGCGTCGTTGCATGGACTTCTTGATTACGTCGTTATGCGGGCGTGTTCTTCTTGGCGTCGTTGCGTGGACTTCGATTACGTCGTTATGCGGGCGTGTTCTTTCTTGGCGTCGTTGCATGGACTTCGATTACGTCGTTATGCGGGCGTGTTCTTCTTTGGCGTCGTTGCGTGGACTTCGATTACGTCGTTATGCGGGCGTGTTCTTCTGGCGTCGTTGCGTGGTATCTTGATAACGTCGTTGTTTGGGCGTATTCTTTCTTGGCGTCGTTGCATGGACTTCTTGATTACGTCGTTATGCGGGCGTGTTCTTCTTTGGCGTCGTTGCATGGACTTGTTGTCGATAACGTCGTTGCTGGGCGTGTTCTTCTTTGCTCACGTAGAATAAATGCTCGCAAGCTAAGCGAGAAAAGCGTTAGTGTATAACTGTTTAAACAAAATGATAAATATATATGAGAAGTGCAATTTTATGGGTAGAGATGTCGTCCCTGATATGCCGGATGAATACTGAGATGTTGTCCTTGCACGGACTGACGAATTGCCATAGTGTCCTTGTTGTGTGCGTGGGTTGCAACTTTGACTTTATGTCCGAGTGATCGCTAGGTTTTGTTGCGGAACTCGAACTTTATTTGCGATTGTTGATGCCGCTTCTGCTGCTTCTTTGCTCTTGCTGCGGACTTTGGATTGTTGTCATCCTCTGCTTTTCTTTGCTTTTCACCTGCGAAGAGACTTTCGTCGTATCTTACCTTGGTTGCACTTTACCTTACATTAATATTAAAAGACCTGCGCTCAAAGAAAAATTTGTGAGTTTTGGGGAGGGGTCGATTCATATTTGACTTTGCTGCCTTGTTCCTTGATATCTGCGTGCCTGGCTTGTTTGGACTCGCAACCCCTGTCTGGTCTCCTGCACTGTCCCAGTTTTGAAAAGGGTGTCTGGCCTAAAATGAGTCTCAATGTAGTTGCTTGTAGGCTATGTGTATTCTTGTCATTTTCCAAGCAAAGGGAAAGTTTCCTAATGGTGTGACCGAAGCCGATTTAGGCCGCCTACGTATCCCCATGAGGGAATCAGGTCGAACGTAGTTCATTACAAGCGAATATTGGGAAAATTAAAATTCTAGGTGTGGGGCCAGGCGAGAGCGGCGCCACGTATCCACTAAGGAATCGAGTCAAGCGTAGTTCATTCTGAGCAAAACGAAAGAAAACATTATTAAAGCTAAAAAATGAGTTTATAAATTATTCTGCTAAAATAAATCGTTTTTCCTATCCAGGCTCTAGGCGGACCAAGACAGGGGTGCAAATCCAATCAATGTGCCTTCATGCTCTGCTTCGTGGATGGCTGGGTCTTCATGCTCTGCTATCTCCCTCTTCTGGCCTCTGCGTGGTGCATGCTCGGATAAATGACTGATTCGAGGGCGGAATGGGCATAGGCGAGTGTATTCCTCATCTAAGGTTATCAGTGCACATTGACGTGGCGTGGTTTGGCAAGGGTTATCATGCACATTTGGGGCGGATCCTTTAGTGAATTACCCGCCTGCGATCGGTGCCTCGATTACGTCCCGAGGAGTGGCAACGCCGGTGTCATGTCTGGGCTATTGGGTGATCTGCGGCGCTTGTTCTCATCATACCATCTTGGGATAGGGTCGTGATCCTTCCGGAATCGGTTGGATTAGGCTGCACCGCATGACCTTTCATATATTTGAGGTATGGGTTCACTAGTGGGGTGCGAACTTTGGGTGGTTTTCCTTCAAAATTCTTATTTGCTCTGGTGCATTGGGTGCTCTATTCATTGGCGGGCTTGATGGGTGGATCTATGCGGGCGGGATAAACGGTGCTTGTGAAGTGTTATATATAAGGTGTGTGTGGTAGTTGTGGTAGTATGATGGGTTTTGGTATGTTATGAATGCTTGGTTGCGTTCTTGTACAAACATGGAAGGGAAGCGTCTCTTTCTTCTCCGTGAAGTACTCCCAGTGTCCCCGATCAATCGCCTTATTAGTTGCACTGTAATCTTGCGATTTGTAATCCTACCGGTTTAATACCTTAACCTACGAAGTCGCCCATTCTAATAACTTCCGCAAATTCCATCATGACGCTTATCATCCGCTCATGTAGGTTGCATCCTTCAAAGATTGTACAAATAATGTGGTCATCTCACTCTCACCATGGGTGGTTGCACTTCATTGCCTCTGAACGCCACCTCATGGCGTATTCTCCGAATGTTTACGTAGTCTTCTTCTCAACTTCATTAAGTAAAACACATCCTGCGGTTTACGTGTTGAACTGAACCGCTCCACAAAATCTTGGGCGCATTCCAGGTATGCCATTTCGCGGATCTTGGTGGTATACCAATCTAGTGCCTCGCGGTCAAGCTCGAATGAACAACTTCATAATGGCCATTGGTTCTTCCTACCCGATTAGCTTGTCATGATATGACCTCGGTGTGCACGGGGTTCCCTTTTCCATCAAATGGTTCAAACTTGGCACCTTGTACCCATGGCGGTTCCACGTCGGATGCGTACAAAGATCCTCGTAGTCCACCGCCCGTGACCTTTGTCCGATCGCGTACCCGAACGCTTCTTTCGGACTATGAATTTCTTTGGCCACGTCACCGTCCATTTTGGCTCGGACTTCCTCTCCATCTCTTCATAATGATCCCTTGGTGAAGCAGGGACGGTAAAAGGTGGGCTTCATTGCATAAATTAGGTATGCAGGTTGTTTCTTTGTAATGGGTGTGGTGCGTGGGTATTGGTTGGCTTTGCGATTAGGGCTGATTATGGTGAAATAGCGGTAGTGAGGTATATGGGTAGTAGGAGGATCATTTGAAGGTGGGGTTGAGGTTGGTGGGCGAGGCGGTTTGTTCGGTGGTGGTGGCCTTTGTGGAAGTTTTGGGAGATATGTGGTGGTGGAGGCCGATCAGGATGGTTTGTGAAGTAGTGGCCCTTTGATCGGCATAGGGTATTCAAGCTAATGGATAGGTTGGTCGATTCGTAGCCTCTCCATCTCAACTGCATATCGCAAATTTGTTGCGAGAAGCGTGCAATACATTCTTCCGATGGTGATATTCCTCCTTCGAAGGTTCTGCTATTTGACAGAATAATTCCCAAACCATTTGGCTCGGGCCCCGAGCAGTCATATCATCATTTCTTGCCTTGGACACTGGTGAAGTGTGGATGCTCAGACATTGTTGAGTCAAATCTGAACCGACCGCTTTGGGAGGATGATAAATTTTCTAAACAAAATGCAACAAACGGTGTTAGCATAAAACACATAATTTGCAGGCATGTAGCAGATATATCACACATAGTACATTCAAAAGCGTTTCCTAACATGCAAAGGGAACCTCTTTATGCGGTAAGCCTAAACGTCAACTTATGCGAGATTATGACGGATTTGTCCAAGTCGCCCAAGTAATGCTTTTGTTGGAAATGGCGACCAAATGACGGTGCACTTTTTCCAATTTCAGCGACATGATTAGGTTTGGATTTGTCCATCATCGCCACGCTACACATAATATCTTTGGTTGGTCGTTGGGTTGAGAAACGTCGACAAGTCCAGTGTCTTCCTAATTGTGGTGCCGATGCGAGGCCAAACCACCTAAGGTAAATGCATGCATGCCCTAAAATAAGTGGTATAGCTCTATCTTAAGTTTGCTAAGATTTGGCTTTTCTAGGCCTTGAGTTCCCGAGCGGACTACTCGAGTGAGAAGGCTACGCGACCAGGTTAGGCAGGGCACTCCACGTATATTACCAACTCTCCTAAATTTGGTTTTGAAGAAAGAATTTTCTTTGATGCACCAGCGCCTCGCATGTAGTGTGTGATTGTGTGAATTTTCAGTGGAAGAAATATGGCGAAAATGCGGTTTAAGGAAAGCGATAAGCAGGTAGCAATCAAAAATAAATAAAACAAAATACAACACACAAAAATTAAATGCCAAAGTAATTGCCAAATAATTATCCTAGATCTGTTGTGGTTAAGAACCTAAAATCCCCAGCGGAGTCGCCATTTCTGTCGCGCCCTTTTTCGGCCGCGGCATTTATTTTCTAAAAATAGCGAACCCTGCTCAAAATGCCAAATGTTAGAAAATAAATAATAAAATGCTAATAATGTTCAAAAAAGGCTAATGGAAAATGCTAAAAGGATGCTAAAATTGCAAAAGATGCTAAAAATGGAAAAGAGGCTAAAATTTAAAAGGGTGCTAAAAAGGTGCTAATATGCTAAAGGGTTGCTAGAATACTAAAGGGTCGCGGAGTCGCCACCTAATTAGTTTGGGTGAATTAGGACACCTAAATGTTTAACTAGTTTAAAGTAAAACATTAACTCCATTTTAATGGTCTGCTAAACTTAATGAGATTCCGGGTAAGGGTTCTTTATTAATCTAGAGGGAAGGGGTTAGGCACCCTCTAAGATCCGCTAACTTGCGGTTGTCCTGCCAAACCTAGGGTAATTATTATGCCAAGGTGCGATGCATGTTTTTGAAAATATTTGAAGAGAAAGATGATGCAAATGTCTATAAAAGGGATGCATTTTGATAAAGATTTGTAAGACTTGTGTTCTAAAAAATACATGTAAGGTTTAAAAGTATTCATTTATTTTTATTTATAAATAAGTGATGCAAAGTTGATTTATAGACTAAATGTATGCATTCTGGAAAATTTGATTTTTATAGGTGGCATAGTGCAAGGGCGATTATCATTTGGCAAAGTTTAGTTATGCGTGGCAAACCTAAAATAATTAACTTAAAGTGAAGCAAATTTCTAGTATCCAAATACTCGCTAATTTATTGATTCAAGATTTAACTATTCTAAGTGTTCTAATAATTAATGTAGCGTTAGACAATTAATTACAACAAATGAATGAGGCGGGATAGAAAACCAATAAAGCGACTCGAAAGAGTGGCGATGTGATTCCTTTGTGGTTTGGAATTTCGATGCGGATAGCAAGATACACACGAATGCGGGTGAATGCAAATCTTCAATTGATTGAAGACATAATGAGTCTCGCTATGAGACTCCTCCTTTTGCTCCGTCATTTCATGTAAAATAAGAGAAGATAAGGATTAGTATATATATAATTACTTGAATCATAAAAATCTATACACATAATATATTTGCATGTAATCAAGTATAAGAATGTATAAATTAGTGAGTAGAATGGCGCATTTGTTGCGACAAGCGACAAGCGATGGAGTTAAGTGCACGCGAGGCAAGCGATGGGTTATGGGTGCGCGGCGGGAGATTTTCCTTCTTTTTCATGTGGACATGTTTAGACTGAATGTATATAGTCAATAGGTACACTTTTAAGCAGGGTACAACACATCAGATTGGTAGTGGCACCACATTAGAAAACAGTCCACACAAGATGTGAAACAAATGAGTCTTATAATTCCAATAGACAACCTCAAAGTAAAGTGGGACCCAACATTATGGCATATCAACACATCATATCTATACTTTAATCGAACAAATCAGGACAGCAGTGGGAAAACAAACACATCAGAGAGATCCTGTGGGGATAGAAGCTAATTAGGACATGTCGGACACCAATCAACAAACAGGACAATTGCTATTTTTCTTTTAGCCTCTTTTACATCCCATCGATGTTAAATTGTGTGAGTTACAACCCAATATCATAGATGTTCAGTTCAAACAAATAAAGACACAATCGTTGTAACCCAGACTAAGGCCATATCAATAACACCTCGACTAAGCAAGACACAAAAGAAAACCAGTTGCCAAAATGGGACCAAACTTGAAACTGTATTCAAGCTAGAGTCACCAACATGTGTATTGAAGCATTACTATGGCATATTGACACAATTTCTCATCATCTCGTGATTCTTAAGAGTTCAATATTTATGAAGATTAGGCTGCCTGTGCAAAAAAAATCACTTTAGCTAGGTGCAAACCCCTTAAGAGGGCATAACATGGGCAGTTCAGTGAATAAGGGATAACGGTGAATTTTGATTGAAAAATGCAAATAAGTTTAGCTATTTCATGAAGAGTCAACAACACATTATAGCATGAGTAACATTGAATGACCTTGAAGACTGTCCTAACCACAACTCATCTTTTAACAAATTCAGATTCCAACGGAAGCAATGACAGACAAACCAGACAGACGCAGTCAACTACACAGATTTCCAATTTTGATATTAACACCTTTTATTCGCAAGCAAAAGCAGCAAGAAGGGATTCTAACATCCAATACACCACATAACTGGGCTAATCCATACAGACATTCGATAAACGCTAGATATTGGTCTAATCGCATTAAAATACAATTGCCAACGACAATTAACTAAACAGGTCTTGCGACTAATTTCAGGGATCATAAACAATCGTCGACACCAACTCGATACATAATCGATACATGTTTGAGTAAACTGAAGCATATTGAACACTAATGTAATAATGCTAACAAATATCATCAAGAAATGTATAATCGAACAACACACAGATTTGCATTAAGAGTCGAAAAACTCGAAAGAGAAAGTAGGTCAAGTTTACCTTCTCCGGCGGCGAACCGAGGCAGCGTATCAAGTCGTCGGAGCCACTCGACGGGTTTTGGGTTTGCGATGCGAATAGAAGGGGTAAAATGCTTGCTGATTTTGGCTAGGCGAGAGAAAGGTTCGTGATCCTCGAATTGATGTTCTCAGTGAACTCTGCTATGGTGGTGCTTTAACTGCTGCTAAGGGTTATTATTTCTTTGCTCTCGTAAAAACGATTGCTCTTGACTCATCGTGCTCGACCCCTCTCCGTCGATGCCCTCACTGAGTTCTATTGCATGTTCTTATATAGCCTAACCCTAGGTTCTAATAATGGTAAGCAATAAAGCCGATTTTGGGTGATAATTCGTCTTTGATTCGATCGGGATTTGTGGAAGATTTCGCAATAGGAAGGAAAGTGGATAATGGGTTTAAGGTAAGAGGAGTCGACTGCGCTTGCATGGGTAAGGAAGGCGGATTCTCTGCGAGAAATCAGGCGGCAACAGAGGTTTTAGGGTTCGTTTTGTTTTCTTTTTGGAAGAGACGATGGGGTGATGGGAATGAGCGTGGGCTTCAAGGTAAGGCATAAAGAGGCGGCGTGTGGGCTTTGCGGGTGGGCCTCGCGGTCGCGTCGACGGAAATTGTTTGGTAGTTAATTAATTAGGGTATTAGATTAGTTAAGTTATTTAATTAGTTTTAGGCTTAGTTAATTAGTTAGCTAATTAATTCTAGGCAAGTGTATTAATTAATTAGTGATAACTTAAATTAACAAAATGTGATTAAAATAATTAGGTGCTTTATTAAAATAATAAATGCGGGCGTGTTATTCAATTAGTGCTTAATATTTTAGAATGCGGAGCTATTATTTAAAAACTTATTATTATGCATTATTGCGAAGTTAAATTAAAATTGAATTGAGTTTAGATTAAATTATTTAAATGCTAAATGCAAGTATGATATTTAAGAATTGTTTAAAGCTTTTTACAAATGCGGTGCTATTAAATGCATGTATTAGATTAAAATTGATTTTAAATTACAAATGATTACTAATAAATGCGGCTATGCTACCTGACACGACGTCATTGCTAAATTACTTATTTTATGTATTTATTAATGACGACAGGGCTTAAAATTAGTTAATGCGGGCGCGGGACTCTAAGTGCTTAAAACTCTATGCAATGCCATTATTAAATTAATTATTTATGCCTGTATTTAATGTTTTATTGTTGTATTTTATTATAAAAATCCTAAAAAATTATTTTACAAAATTAGTGTAATTTTATGGTTAATGGCTGGACGGGAGGGTCAAAATTGGGTGTCAACAATTACCAAGAATTTCTGAGTGAGAAAACTCACCTTGTAAGTGTGAAAAAGGATTGTGGTTCGGTTGCTACAAGTGGTCTTTGCTCCTTAGTGTTCCCTAATTTTCTTGTTCTCCTTCTGTCACGCCCCGACTTTTCCTAAGTCTTTACTTAGGGCGTGATGGCACCTGGACAATTATTTTCCACCAGGAGCACCATTTAATTCTCTTTATTTAGAAATTTAAACTTATATTCAAATACGGAGCGATTAATAAAAATAACAATAAAGAAATCTGTTTATGACTTTATAAGAAAAATATAACGCGAGCCCATGCTCGTGCAAATATTATTTCTACATAGACATACTGACAAAGATTATTCTAAGTTGGAAGGGAGACCATTCCACACGGGCATTTCCCGAGACATTGGGCGACATTACGAACTGTGAGTACCAAGCCCTAACAATGGACTTGGTATGACAAGAGGTGCGGGACGATCGCTAGCCTTGGCGTGAGTCTTTCCTCTATCACGCTTTCCTAAAACATGTTAAATAAAAAGTCATTACCATCCGAATGAGTGAGAACTCTACCGCAATTCAAAGTAACACCACAATATCCCAAGCGCAATTACATTATAACGTAATAAGCATATTGCAAAAACATATCAGGTTACAATATTTTTAAATATGCAACAACTCCTCATAGGAAATTCTCGGTTTAACTAACACTTCATTTTATCCCGTATTGTACGTTAAGACATTCCCCTGCATTTCCACATGTTTATTACATTTATATATTTGTGAACGCGTATTCACTTTTCATATTTATATATAGGTGAACATGTATTCATCTTTCATATTTGTTGCGTGCAACCGATCCATTATATTTACGTATTTGTGAACACGTATTCACTTTTCATATTTTTGAAGATCGAATAAATAATATTCTCTTTCCCAACATTACATCATTCATACTTGTAACGATTATAACTTTTTAACCATAACTCCAACTAAGGTGTTTCTCAAGCGGAAACTAAGGTAAGACGGAGATCTTTCACTGTACCAAATTTCATTTAAAACTACTTTGGGTAACTAACACAAATTTATCCTCAAAACAGCCCCATAAAATTTGTTTCGGCAGAATTTTTATTAAACAACACCCAATCTTAGAATAGTCATAACTCCTAATCTGTAAACCCGTTCAAGCCCCATAAAATCTCAAAAGCAGCGAGAACAGAGAGCTACCCGTCTTCATGTGAACCATCCTTTCATATTCTGTACCATTTGGTACAGTTTTACACTTTTATTCGCTGCCCTTTCTGGATCTCGATAGATCCGAGGCAGAAACTTTAAACAGCGATAACTCTCAATCCGTAAGTCGTATAGACCCCCGTAAGGTCTCAAAATGTCCACAACAGATATATCTAGAACTTTCATTTAGCAACAATTTTCATATTCCCCACATATTAGTACAGTTTTACGTTTCCACGTCCTGCCCTTCTGGATTCCGATGAATCCGAGGCAGCAACTTCAAACTACAATAACTCTCAACTCGTAAGTCCGTTTTAATAACTCTTTATCTATATCTGTCCGAAACAGAGAGATTTACAACCATGTAAATTTTCATATAATTCTAATAAGTAAAACTCAATAAAAACAGTCCGTAATTATGTCTTTCCGAATTTCGACCAAATCTAACGCAGAAACTTTGAACTATGATAACTTTCAAACCGTATGTCCATTTTACCTCATTTTTTGTTCTATATGATCATATTAGAGAGGTTTACCACTCTTCCGAATTTCATCAAATTCTAACAATTATAACTCAGTGAGAACAGTTCGTAAAGTTCATGACGCAACTAGTTGTCTAAACAATCAAAAGTTCAATATTTCTTTTCAACACTCAATTCTTATTCTAACATGTATTGAACTTAAAATAAAGGATGTTACCAAAAATTTCTGAGTGAGAAAACTCACCTTGTATGTGTAAAATGATTGTTGTTCGGTTGCTACAAGGGGCCCTTGCTCCCTAGTATTTCTTTTATTATTGTTCTTCATGCCCTCTTGATATTTTTTCCAGATTTGTTTTATTCTTGTTCATTTGTGTTTTTTTTCTGATTTTCTATTCTTAGTGGTAGGTACTTTGTTTGTGTATAAGTAAGAGTGTTTGTATAACCTATGAGAGGTGGAAGGCCAAGAGTGGAGGGAGGTGAAAAGGGAAGGGGGAAGATGCATGTGCATCTTTTAATTTAGTTTCATCCAATATGACTCAACATAATTTTGCACGTTTTCATGACTTAACACCTATTATCAATTTATCATTTTATTTACATCAACATCTAAATAGACAAATTAATTGTCCTTTTCACTAAAGAATTGATTGCTTTTTTTTTTATTAGGCTAATGTACTTGAAGCTCCACGTTAAAATAATCTCTAAATCTATTATTTTTTTCGAATTTTACATTCTCTCTTCCTTAAGCAACATTCGTCCTCGAATGTGAATAAGGTCATAACATAGACACCCAACAAATTTTGGGATTTTTTACATTCTCTCCTCCTTAAACGACATTCGCCCTCGAATGTGAATAAGGTCGTAACTCATCCATATATACATGAAAAAGCACACATATGAAGTATTATTTAATATAGTTTTATTACCTTATTCAAAGATAAATGGATATTTGACTTTCATCGCATCTTCGGTTTCCCAGGTGACTTCTTGTGTGGAGTGATTCCTCCATAGGACCTTCACGGAAGCAATATCTTTATTCCTCAGGAGCTTAACCTTCCTGTCAAGTATCTCTACCGAAACTTCTTCATATTGAAGATCTTCATTAAGAATTATCTCCTGAGGAAGGATGACGTGACTCGGATCGCGCATGTATTTTCGTAATATTTACACATGAAATACCGGATGCACTGCTTCCAGCTCTTGTGGAAGTGCTAGTTCGTAAGCCACATTTCCTACGCTTCGCAAGATCTCATATGGCCCAATAAACCTTGGGCTCAATTTCCCTTTCTTACCAAAGTGCATCACTCCCTTCATTTGGGACATTTTTAAAAATATTTTCTTCCCTTCTTGAAATTCAAGATCTCTTTTGCGATGATCCGCATAAGACTTTTGACGACTATGAGCTATTTTGATCCACTCCCTAATTATTTGCACTTTATCATATATTTCCTGAATGACTTTGGGTCCGAACGATTGCGTCTACTTGCTCGAACCACCAGTGGAGATCTACATTTTTGCCCATACAAGGCTTCGAACTGAGCCATCTGTATGCTTGAATGAAAATTGTTGTTTTAGGCAAACTCAATTAGACATAGATAGTCCAACCAGCTGCCCTGAAAATCTAGCACACAAGATCGCAACATGTCCTCAAAGGTTTGAATTGTTCGCTCAGCTTGCCCATCTTTTTGTGGGTGGAAAGTCGTGCTCAACTAAATTTTTGTCCTGATACTCTGCTGGAAACTTTGTCAAAAGGTTGAGGTGAACTGGGAACCCCTATCCGAAATAATTTGTAATGGAATCCCGTGTAACCGCACAATTTCCTTCAAATAAATCTGCGCGTATTGTGGTGTGCGATACGTGGTCTTGACCGGTAGGAAATGGGCCGACTTTGTAAGCCAATCAATAATCACCCAGATAGAATCATACCCTTCTCGAGTTTTCTGTAGACCAGTTACAAAATCCATATGAATCGTCTCTCATTTCCACACGGGGACACCGATGTCCTAAAGTAGTTCACCAGGTTTTTGATATTCAACTTTCACCTATTGGCATGTAAAACACCTTCCGACAAACTTCGCAACATCTTTCTTCATTCCGTCCCACCAGTAATTTGCCTTGAGGTCCTGATACATTTTTGTTGACCTGGATGGATGAAATATTTTGTGTTGTGACCATCATCTAAGATCTTCCTCCTGAGATCATTTCCCTTAGGAACACATAACCTACCCTTATATCGAAGGGTGCTGTCATTTTCTCCTAATGTAAACTGTGAAGGTTTTCTCTGTTGAATCCTCTCCTGTAATCTAACAACTCCGTATCCTCAAACTGACTTTCTTTTATTTCCGAAGCTAAGGTAGACTGGGAGGTATCATGCATCGCCACCCTGCTTTCACCGACCTCAGTTAAACTAACTCCGAGGTTTCCCAATTTTTGTACCTCACGAACAATATCCCCTATTTTATATTGTCAAGTGGGCCAAGCTGCCCATTGATTTTCTACTGAGTGCGTCAGCCACCACGTTGGCTTTTCCAGGATCGTAAATAATGCTAAGGTTATAATCCTTAAGCAACTCTAACCATCATCTTTGTCGGAGATTCAAATCTTTTTGCGTGGTTATGTACTGCAAACTCTTATGATCTGTAAATATGTCCACATGCACACCATACAAATAATGTCTCCATATTCGTAAGGCAAACACCACCGCAGCTAATTCCAAGTCATGAGTTGGGTAATTCTTCTCATGTATCTTCAACTGTCTAGATGCATACGCAATAACCTTTCCAAACTGCATCAAGACACATCCTAACCCAACTCTAGAGGCATCGCAATAGGCGTGAACCTTAGCATCCCGATGGTAAGGTTAGGGTAGTGCGATGATCAACAATTCTTTTAGTTTCAAAACTTGCTTCACATGCTTCGACCATTGGTACTTAACCGCTTTTTAGTCAACCGGTCAAAGGAGCGTGAGACTAGAAAAACCTTTACGAATCTTACATAATACCCAAACCCAAGAAACTTCTAACCTCTGCCGGAGTGGTCGGTTTGGCGATTCTTCACTACTTCTATCTTACGAGGTCTACCATAATTCCATCCCTTGACACAACATGACCCAAAAGGCTACGTTTCAACCAAAATTCACACTTTGAAAATTTAGCATATAGTTTCTCTGTTTCAAGACTAAAAGCACTACACTCGGATGCTCTTCATGTTCTTCAACACTCTTCAGTAAATTAGGATATCATCTATGAACACAATCACGAACAAATCTAGGAATGGTTTGAAGATTACATTCATTAAATCAATAAAAGCATTGGGGCATTGGTTAACCAAAAGACATGACCAAGAACTCATAATGGGCGTATCGGGTTCTAAAGGCGTTTTGGATATATCATCCGGTTATTTTGGTGATGATATCGACGGAGATCAATCTTGGAAAAATAGTTAGCTCTGAAGTTGGTCAAAAGATCATCGATTCTTGGTAATGGGTATCGGTTCTTGATCGTGACCTTATTGAAGTGCCGATAATCGATGCACATTCGAGCGATCCGTCTTTCTTTTTCACAAACAGATCGTGCACTAAGGGAAACATTAGGCCTTATAAAGCCTTTATCCAGAAGATCCTTCAATTGTTCTTTTAACTCCCTCAATTCAGTTGGGGCCATTCGATATGGAGGAATAGAAATGGGTCTTGTACCGGAATTAACTCTATAGCAAACTCCACTTCTCGATCCGGAGGAAGACCTGGAAGATCTTCAGGAAAAACCTCGGAAAATTTGGACAATAGGGACATCATTCATCTTTGGGATTCTTTTTGGGTATCCACTATATTAGCGGATATGTGTACTCCACTCTGTGACTTCTCAATAACTTTTGAGCTCAGGTAGGAAATAAAGCGGCACGAGGATATTCCAACCCTACCCCTTATAACAACTTACGGTTCTCAGAAAAGTTAATCTCTCACTATCTTTCGTCGACAATCTAACATGGCATAACATGCCGACAACCAATCCATACCCAAAATGACGTCGAAGTCTACCATATCAAGTAGTACTAGGTTCACCATTGTTCCCCTGCCATTCACCTCTAATGGAAATTATTTACCACGAGAGGCCCAATTGAGGCCCTGCCCTAGGTGTCATAACCTCAAAAGGTTCACTTAAATAAGAAGGTTCTATGTGTAAATTCTTAGCAAAGCCCATTGACACATATGAAAATGTAGAGCCGGATCGTATAATACAAATGCAGAATACTCGAGACTAGCAAAATACCGTGACCGCATTAGATGCTTCGCCTCATTCCTCGGGGCAAGCGTGGCCGATTAAATTGTTGGGTTGTTGACCTCCACGACTCTGGCGGGGTTGGTTTCTGATTTCCCAGAGGCGGTGTGGTTGCTCGACCTCACTGAATAGATTGAGTTTGGGTCCTCTTCTTGCAATCCACGCATAGTGATCGACTCTCCACGATTATAACATGTCTTCGTTAAAGCCACATTCTCCATTGTGTTTCCTTTGACAAATCTTACAAATCGGTTTGTCACCTCGTATGTTAGGGTTAGTGGCCTTGTCTCGCTACCTTGGTAATTAGACCAACTGCCCCTTAGGCTTGAAATAAGATCGCCAGCGATTGGTTCGGTCACGAAGATCCTTACTAAACTCCCGCTTCGATTTTGACTCGGTTAAATGATCCGACGTCCAAATCTCTTCCGCGAATATTCTCTTTTGCTTTAGCGAAACCTTCTACCCTCGTTGTCATACCGACGATCCGAAGGTATGCGATAATGGGCTAATGCCACTACTTTCTCTTCCAAGTTTGGGTTTAAACCTTAACAACTCTTTTGACCTTCTCCCTGTAGGAATAATATATGCGTTGTATCGCGACAATCGGATGAATTAGGTATTGTATTCTATCACGTTGCGGTCTCCTTGTTTCATGATTCAAACTCACGTCGAGCGTATCTTTTCGGAGTTAGGCATGTACTTTTCACCGAATGCGACTCTGAACTCCCCACGTCATCGGTGGTGACATCGAAAATGATTTCTTCTAAAATTTCTCCACCACACGTGTGTCGTCCACTAACCGCGATTACCAAATTGACGTCATGCGTCTCCACACATCCTCGTGTAAGCGATGGGTTTTCTACCTCGAGAAATACTATTGGGTTAGACTTGTAGTCATTCCACTGTATAGATATGTTCCCTTCTTCTCACAAAATTTGCCTCATAGTCTATCTGGTACCTCTTCTACCTTTTCGGTCGGTGGTGCAGTCACATCTGGTTATTTTATCGTTGTACACTCCCTTCCACAATCCTTTGAAGGAGGTAGTACGAGAACCAAGTCTTTGAAAAGACTCAAGATAGGCACGAGAAGAGTATGAAAGAAGTGAGACTTTAGGATGTTATTCCGTTTACTTATTACTAAGGTGGCGCGCACCGTCGCAATAAGTAACCGCTCAAACACCGACTCAAGAAACTTCCTAGAATCTCCAAACTGGTTTAGCTCGATACCAACTTGTCACGCCCGACTTTTCCTAAGTCTTTACTTAGGCGTGATGGCACTGGACAATTATTTTCCACTGGGAGCACCATTTAATTCTCTTTATTTAGAAATTTAAACTTATATTCAAATACGGAGCGATTAATAAAAATAACAATAAAGAAATCTGTTTATGACTTTATAAGAAAAATATAACGCGAGCCCATGCTCGTGCAAATATTATTTCTACATAGACATACTGACAAAGATTATTCTAAGTTGGAAGGGAGACCATTCCACACGGGCATTTCGAGACATTGGGCGACATTACGAACTCGGCAGTACCAAGCCCGGAACAATGGACTTGGTATGACAAGAGGCTGCGGGACGATCGCTAGCCTTGGCGTGGAGTCTTTCCTCTATCACGCTTTCCTAAAACATGTTAAATAAAGAGTCAGCCCTACCATCCAAATTTGGTGAGAACCTTACCCTGCAATTCAAAGTAACACCACAATATTCCAAGCGCAATCACATTATAACGTAATAAGCATATTGCAAAAACATATCAGGTTACAATATTTTTAAATATGCAACAACTCCTCATAGGAAATTCTCGGTTTAACTAACACTTCATTTTATCCCGTATTGTACGTTAAGACATTCCCCTGCATTTCCACATGTTTATTACATTTATATATTTGTGAACGCGTATTCACTTTTCATATTTATATATAGGTGAACATGTATTCATCTTTCATATTTGTTGCGGCGTGCAACCCGATCCATTATATTTACGTATTTGTGAACACGTATTCACTTTTCATATTTTTCAGAAGATCGAATAAATAATATTCTCTTTCCCAACATTCTGTCATTCATACTTGTAACGATTATAACTTTTTAACCATAACTCCAACTAAGGTGTTTCTCAAGCGGAAACTAAGGTAAGACGGAGATCTTTCACTGTACCAAATTTCATTTAAAACTACTTTGGGTAACTAACACAAATTTATCCTCAAAACAGCCCCATAAAATTTGTTTCGGCAGAATTTTTATTAAACAACACCCAATCTTAGAATAGTCATAACTCCTAATCTGTAAACCCGTTCAAGCCCCATAAAATCTCAAAACGACGAGAACAGAGAGCTACCCGTCTTCATGTGAACCATCCTTTCATATTCTGTACCATTTGGTACAGTTTTACACTTTTATTCGCTGCCCTTTCTGGATCTCGATAGATCCGAGGCAGAAACTTTAAACAGCGATAACTCTCAATCCGTAAGTCGTATAGACCCCCGTAAGGTCTCAAAATGTCCACAACAGATATATCTAGAACTTTCATTTAGCAACAATTTTCATATTCCCCACATATTAGTACAGTTTTACGTTTCCACGTCCTGCCCTTCTGGATTCCGATGAATCCGAGGCAGCAACTTCAAACTACAATAACTCTCAACTCGTAAGTCCGTTTTAATAACTCTTTATCTATATCTGTCCGAAACAGAGAGATTTACAACCATGTAAATTTTCATATAATTCTAATAAGTAAAACTCAATAAAAACAGTCCGTAATTATGTCTTTCCGAATTTCGACCAAATCTAACGCAGAAACTTTGAACTATGATAACTTTCAAACCGTATGTCCATTTTACCTCATTTTTTGTTCTATATGATCATATTAGAGAGGTTTACCACTCTTCCGAATTTCATCAAATTCTAACAATTATAACTCAGTGAGAACAGTTCGTAAAGTTCATGACGCAACTAGTTGTCTAAACAATCAAAAGTTCAATATTTCTTTTCAACACTCAATTCTTATTCTAACATGTATTGAACTTAAAATAAAGGATGTTACCAAAAATTTCTTATTGAGAAAACTCACCTTGTATGTGTAAAATGATTGTTGTTCGGTTCTTCTGAGGGCTTGCTCCCTAGTATTTCTTTTATTATTGTTCTTCATGCCTCTTGATATTTTTCCAGATTTGTTTTATTCTTGTTCATTTGTGTTTTTTTTCTGATTTTCTATTCTTAGTGGTAGGTACTTTGTTTGTGTATAAGTAAGAGTGTTTGTATAACCTATGAGAGGTGGAAGGCCAAGAGTGGAGGGAGGTGAAAAGGGAAGGGGGAAGATGCATGTGCATCTTTTAATTTAGTTTCATCCAATATGACTCAACATAATTTTGCACGTTTTCATGACTTAACACCTATTATCAATTTATCATTTTATTTACATCAACATCTAAATAGACAAATTAATTGTCCTTTTCACTAAAGAATTGATTGCTTTTTTTTTTATTAGGCTAATGTACTTGAAGCTCCACGTTAAAATAATCTCTAAATCTATTATTTTTTTCGGATTTTACACCTTCCTCCCTTGATATTTTCTTGATTTTTTTCCTTCTTGTTCACTTGATTATTTTCCTGATTTATATTCCTTGTACTAGGTACTTTATTTTGTGCTAAATACACTATATAAGTTGAAGTGTTTGTATAACATATGAGAGGTGGAAGGACAAGAGTTGGAGGGGAAATGAAAAGGGGAGAAGGAAGGGACGTGCATGCTGCATTGCTTCCTCTTTTTTTTTTTTTTTTTTCTTATTTTCATTTTATCTATCTATTTATCCAACTTTAACATTAACTCTATCCATGCAATTTATTCTTTGTTTTCTTACATTTATATATATTTTTATTAACCCAACCACAACTATATATTATTATTTTTTTTTTTCCGGATTTTACAATGGGCGAGTGGCCCTAGTTTGATCATTGGCTGCCTATTCAGAACCGGCCACGTTACACATATTTACTCTCGTATATACTAAGGCACAATGTACTGTTAATTGGTTTGTCATACATGTCTCTGGATTTGTTTTTAGACTATTGTGATTTCATTCTGATGCTGATTTCGCCACATACTTGGTACATGTTGTACTGACCTCCTTCGGGGGGCTGCGTTCATGCCGCAGGTAGAGGTACACCGGTTGTTGATCCTCGCTCATAGGATCACAGTTCTGCGTTTTGGGAAGATCCGTTTCTCCGGAGGCTTATCTTTTGGTATGGTTCCGTGTGATTGTAGGTACATGCACATTCAGGGGTATGGAGGGGTCCTGTCCCTTCATAGTTGTTATGTAAAAAAAACTCTTAGAGGTCTGTAGTCCTGTTGTGAGCTGGTTTTGTAAAGGATATAACTGTTCGGGCTTTTGATATTTATATATATATATATATATGTTGAAAGGAGACCTTATCGGTTAGTCTGTTTCCTTTTCTACATTGTTTCATGTGTATGAGTTTATTCCGCTGATTTTATCTGATGTATACCTACTAGGGTGCCCGGGTAAGGCACCAGTTGCGGGCCCGAGGTCAGGTCGTGACATATTCTGTATCAATTGGTACAGTTTTACCATTTTACATTCTGCCCTACAAATTTCAATCGATTCGAGACAGAAACTTTAAAGTGCGATATCTCTCAGACCGTATATCGTTTTTATCCCCTCTTTAGCTCTACCTGTCATTAAAAGTGATATTTACAACCATGTAAATTTTTATCCAATTCTAATAAGTAAAACTCAAGTAAAATAGTTCATAATTCCGTCTTCCCGAATTTCATCCAAATCTGTGGTAGGAAGTTTAAACCATGATAACTCTTATACCGTAAGTCCGTTTTAATCCATCTTTGACTAGATCTGTCCGTAACAAATATATTTACAACCATGTAAATTTTTATCTATTTCTAATAACTAAAACTCAAGTAAAACTATTTTTAATTCTGCCTTCCCGAATTTCATCCAAATCTGTGGCAGGAAGTTTAAACCATGATAACTCTTAAACCGTAAGTCCGTTTTAACCCCTCTTTGGCTAGATCTGTCCGTAACAGAGAGATTTACAACCATACAAAATTTTATATAATTATAATTAGTATAACTCAGAAAAACAAATTCGTAAAGTTTATGACTCGAACTAGTTGTTTAAACAATCAAAGTTCATGATTTTTCTTTTAACACCCAAATTATATTCTAACATGTATAGAACTTAAAATACAGGATTTCACTAAGAATTTTGAGTGAGAAAACTCACCTTTGTTGCTTCGTAATTGTGGATGAACTTTAACTTCAAACTGTCCTTCAATCAAGTCTTTATTTGATACTCCTTAATTGTTCATTTTAATCTTTGTTCTCTGAAATTTCTGGATTTTTCTTTTCTCTTTGTTTTGTTCAGATCTTTCTTTGTTTCTTGTGTTTCTCCTGTGGTTGTGTTCTTTTAAAACTGTATGTTTGTGTGTGTGTTGGGTATAAAAACTGTGCATGTTTTCACAATTAAAGGGACGTGAGTTTGTGTGTGTGGGGGGGGGGGGGGGGGGTTGTGAGGTGTTGGAAAATATGCGAGGGAGTTGTGTGAGGTATTGGGCAGTATGTGAGGGAGTTGTGTGAGGTGTTGGACAGTTTTTTTTTTTAAATTATTATTATTATTATTAATTTGGGATTTTACACATATCTAATTGGACAACTATATTGGGTTGAAGTAATCAAGTCCATATGTGAGAGAAGATATCTAGCCAAATTGACATGGTCAATCTCTTGCTTGATCAATGTTCTCCATTTTGGTGAATTATTAGTTTACTACTCATATTAGTAAACTTATCCGTGCTTGGTGTGGTGGTAAAATTTAAAAAGAAAAAAAAGAGTAAAGAAAATGATAGCATCTACTATTTATTAATTTATATTGACAAAATAAACGGGATTGATAGTTTGTTACAAGAGTAAAGATATATCTCATGTAATTTTTGTTGAGATCGAAATAATAGGACGTCATGCGAAAGTTAATAATGCGAACTTTGAATGATGATAAATCAGAGGACATAAAGCTATATTAGAAAACAAAATATTAATATGATTTGGTCAAGTGACCTACATATTGAGAAAACTAATGTAAAAAACTTATAACTTATTGAGAGAAAATTTCCTCCAAACAAAACTCTATAAACAACTACATTGTGAATGTTATTGTGTTATTGAATAAGAAGAAAAAATCTTCTATTTATAGAAGTCTAAAACTTCTCATCCAATAAAATGATAAATATAGTAGAGTCCTTTTCTATAAAAAAAAAAAACCTTTTCACCAATATTTTTTTTTTAAAATAAAACACAATTATAATAAAATTAAAATAAGATAGAAAATTCAGGACAAACCCTAACAATTTTCATATATTAACTTGCCTCATTTTGTAGCTCGATGAAAGATGAAAACTTAAAAATATACTCGAGCTTCACATGCATAAAGATAATTAGATATATTTAGAAAATATAGGAAAATATACATAATCATCACAGAACATCATATGATTTCTTGATATTTAGTCACAAAAATAGATTATAATAATATATATTTTTCAGACCTACTCATCCCTAGCTCTTGGGTAATTACTAACGAATTTAATCAATCATGCTAATTAACTACCAAATTTATAAATTTTGAGTTTTGACATATAAACATATTGAGTAAATTATCTATTTGTATATATAATTTTTTAGTGTAAGTTGTTTAAGTTTTATTATTTTACGCAGGTAGCTAGTACATAAAAATATTTAAGAGAGAAAAAGGGAAAAAAAATATAGCGTCATCCAAAATGATTCCATTTCAGTTCCCTTTTTCCTTATAATTTCCTTCAGTTTTATTTTTGCCTTCTTTTTGCCTTCTTTTTCCCTTTTTCCTTTCTTTTTCTTTTTCTCTCCACTATAACTATATCCGGGGAAATGCTTAAAATACACCTCAATCTTTATTCAAATTTGGTGTAACACACCTAATTTTTACGGGAATCCTATTACCTCATGGATATATTTTTTAAAAATATCTTTGACATTTATCGAGTGAGTTGGATAACAATTCAAATACGTACTGAACAAAAGGTCAAAACCCAAAGGAGTTCGGCCATTTTTAGGTCATTTCACTCTTCGAACAAAACAAAAAATTAAAAATCTCTCCTTCGCTCTTAATTTTTTTCATAGAGAAAGCTGTTGATTCTCTTGGAATTTGATCTTGTGAACCAATATATTCTTTCCTAATTGAGTATTGACTTGTGTCACGTTGGATTTTGATTCGAATTTTCCAAATAAATGTTAAAGAAACGCTTTAAAAATATATTCAGAGGATAATATGACCACCATAAATATTAAGTGTGTTAAAGCAAATTTGGGCAAATGTTAAGGTGCATTTTAGGCATTTTCCCACTGTATCGCAAATTGTCTTCCTTCTTCTCAGAATCTATCGTGAGGCCCAGTTTCAGTCCGTGTAAAATTCTTGATATATTAATTTATGGTAGTTTATATATTAGTCTTATATCTTAATTAAAATTGTAATATTATTATAATTATATAGTTAGTCTCCTTATACAATAAGAATTTAAATGTAGAATATGAAAATAATTTTATTATTATAACTTGTATATATATGTCTTTTATCAATAAAAATAATCAAAAGAATTAATTCTTTCATGACACAAAAAATAAACTTACCAAGCTTAGAGGAGGGATTTGAGTAGAGAAAGAGCGTTATAAGCCGCAATTAGCGGAGCACGGAGACAACAAAAATGTGCTCTGTCAAATGGGATCCACACTGCACCTTCTTAACGCTTTGCTGTTTCCATGTGGATGCACCCAAAATGACCACGCCGTCCACCTACAATATATTATTAATCATTGTGTTGTATTGATTAATAACATAACATTTCAGAAGCTTAATTCTTAAGACACATGATCGCACACGGCATATGACGCCCTTTCCTTCCATTTGCATTGACCTTCTTATATTTGGTTCCCCATTGAATCTCTATATATCTCACATTTGGACTTGCCGGCCGCGTATTGCCATGATTCCAGGTGCATAGTCAATCTACCGGTTAATAATTTATTTAAAGACGAATTTTAAATTTTAAATAAGTGGATACAAAATATTTCTCACATGAAAAACTAAATTCATAATTTAAAGTTTATGACTCTACAACAATCTTTGTGTTCATAATAAAAAAATTATAAATATTTAACAGTTTGTTTTAGAGATAATGTTAAAAAATTAAACACATCTAAACTATCACTTTTTTTGTGAGTTTCCTAGATGTAGGAAAACTGAAGAATTATTAATTGAGGTGCGTTTAGATAAATAAATGATGATATTTCAGGAAGAAAACTAGTGCACTTGATAATTCAGATAGAAAACTCATGAAAATGTAATAGTTAAGATCTATTTTTGACAATTAATTCATTTTTAAAATATACACAAGGCACTGGGCAAAAATTAATGAGTTCATGTGAATATATTTGTTATATGCTAGTGTGGGTGGTAATGTGTAAAACGGAAAAATAACAACAACAACTATTTGTTAGAAATCTGGAAAATGATCAAATATGAGGGCTTGCTAAGTCGACCAAATTCTTGATCTATCATTAAGATAATATTGCACCGTATATCCTTTCAACGGTTGTAATGACAATTTATCTCCCAAGATAAAACATCAATCAAACAAATGAGTAAAGGGAACTCAAGTGTTCGCTTGGAAGAATACAGTCAGAAATGTATTGTGTCAATTGTATTTTGCAAATGAGCCAAAGACCTCATTTTATAGTGTTGGGAGGAAGACCATCCAACTAGCCAATTTATGGCTTTGAATGACCAAGTAGTGACCATTGGTATGAAGTTACAATTCAGCCAAGTAATGACTGAATTAAAGAGCAAAATACGGAAGAGTTAATCCTCCAAAGTCAACTCAAACGTCAGTTTTTATTCTTCTCCAACGGATCAAATCGCGCAGTCACGCTTACGCAGTTGGCGCGCCGAACTTCAGAGTTCCAGCGCCGCGTAGCCCCGCAGCGCGCCATGATTCTGAGATGGCGCCGCGACGCCGAGATGATTTTCCGGCGTCGCGGTCCTTTTTCCGACTAGTTTCGATATTCACACTTTGTACATTTCTTCCTTCATTTATCAACGTGAAACCAACGTCATTTGGCTAACAACCGTCTATTACCTTACGTCTCAAATAATTTGTATACGTATCAATATCTCTTCCATTTAAGGAAATTATGATCATTAGCATTGTATGTACACGTGTGTGGAAACAACGTTTCCGACGTGTGGGACCCCTAATTGTTCGATTCGTAATTAAATAGGATTAACTTTATTTCACGTTTAATAAATATTTCCAACAATCCCCTCTTGGAAGAGATTTTGGTGCACGCGTATGGTGTCTTTCTAGTAATCACTTGGCGGAACGATGTTGCATCTAGAGAGATATCCGGAGCTTTGAACCTTCCATAGTAGAATACCTTCGTACATATTTACTGCGCGGTGAACGTGATGTCTTGAACCGTCAGTGTTTAGTATATGTCAAGACAACGGTATCAACACAACACCTTTTCTACTCAATCTTTCTTATGTTTTTGTCCGTCGTGGGCCGTGGACACACTTGGATTCTTAAATGCGTTCATTTGAGGAGGCATGTCCTCGCACTTAAATATGTGGTCTCCTACAAGGTATCCTGCAATACCCAGCTATACAAGCGTTAGGAACCATTAAAATTTTTCCAACGTAACCTCAAGTATTGAGGATTATTAAAGGTTTGGAAACTTATCTTTTACTCCCTCTTACATGTAGCACTTTTTGTCTATCACGGGAATGACATTGGATTATATTTCTTGAGAAGAAATCATTATCCGAAGTGCTCTTTCTTCCACCGAAGCGCTCAACTGAACCTTTACAGTTTAGTTTTCTCATTAAACCTTATCCCTGGGATCTCCAGTCCGTAAGGTTGGGTGTTCACTATATTGATTCTTATTGATTGGGTTTTAAGCCCATTCCCTAGACGGACATCTCATCTGATCTCTGGCTATTCCCTTTGTCAAGGGATCTGCTATGTTTTTCTTAAATTTTATGTAATCAATGGAAATCACACGCGATGTGATCAGTTTCCTAACAGACTTATGTCTCCGTCGGATATGACGAGACTTGACGTTGTATATCTAACTTCATGCTCTTCCTAGAACCGACTGACTGTCGCAGTTGATCATTACAGAAGACACGGTTTTATCCCAACATGAGACATCTTCAAAGAAACCATAAAGTCATTCAGCTTACGGATGAGTCTTGCCAATTTATTGACTACATACGCGATATCAGGTCGAGTGCAGTTTGTGATATACATCAGATTCCCAATCTCCTGCGTATCGTTCCTGGCGTACGGACACACCAAGATGTTTGTCAATCTTTTGACTTTTGTCCAATGGTGTCGTTACCGGTGAACTGTCGAACATCTCAAATTTCTTCATCACATTCTTGATGTAGTGAGATTGAGACGAGACCAATTCGTTAGTTGTCTTAGAGATCTTGATCCCTAAGATAACATCTATGACTCCCATATCTTTCATGTAAAAATATTATTTTTAGCACTTTCTTAGTCTCTAGGATTACCCTAGGACTGCACCCATTGATCAACAAGTCGTTTACATAGAGGAATGTAATGCCTAATGAATCGGTCATTACTTATGCCTAATGAGTCGATCATTTTCTCTTCATGCAAACACACTCGTCTTACTTGTTTGTCGAGACCCCTTTCGATAGTATGGTACTATTAAATTTCTCGTGCCATTATTTAGGATCTGTTTCAGCATGTACTATGATTTGACAAACAGACAGACCCTTGTCTCTTATTCTGGAACCACATACCCCTCTAGTTGGTCTATGTATATTTCTCCTTCTAAATCATCATTTGGGAAGCCCATCTTGACATTCATTAGATGAATTTCAAGATCCCGCAAGACGGCGATAGTTTTGAACATATGTATGGATGTCTTAGGTTTGTACTCGTCTATAGACCCATTGGCATTGTTGATTCTCAACTTATGCTTTGTAGCGTTTGAATGCTTCAAAGACTTCATCTTTACTAGTAATGTAACAAAACCTTATGCCATCATCTATGAAAGTCACAAAGTACGTGCTCCCCCTCTAGTTTGAGCGAACTTCAAATCACATATATCAGTGTGTATAAGTTCTAGATGAGCGGTTTCTCTTTCGACGGATCTAAAGGGACTCTTGGAAAGTATTGCCTCTACGCACACCTCACACTTATGTTGATAGTTTATGTCGATAGACAGCAATGATTCCAACTTTACCAACCTTAATTTAAATTGATAGTTAACTCGTCTAATCTATGGTGCCATAAATTAGAAGACACAAACAGGTAAAAAGAAGGCCCAATTTTATTGATAATAGAATGCAGTATAAGTACAATATTTGCCTTAAAGAGGCCTTCACAGGCGAAGCCCCTTTCTAAGTAGACGGCATTATAGGTGTAGCATTAACCTTAAGGAGGCCTTCACGTGTGAAGCCCCTACATACAAATATTCCGTTTTTAGTGATTACAAATTTATTAGCCTCTAAAACTAGTCTAAAATCAACATTCACTAATAAATTTCCAGAAATTAGATTTCGTCGAATTTCTGGGACATGCATCACTTCTTTGAGAATAAGCTTCTTTCCGGACGTCATCTTAAGGATTATCTTTCCTACCCCAACACCTCTGAAGAAGAGTTATTGCCCATGAACAACTTCTTTTTTGTGACTGGTGTATACGTGGAGAAAACGTCTTTCTTGGAACAAATGTGACGGGTAGCACCCGTGTCCAACCACCATTGCGTCAGATTCTCAACAAGGTTTGCTTCTAGTACCACTGCTGAGAATTATTCAATCATATCATCTAGGAGCGTGTCTTCGACGATGTTTACCTTATTCTTGCCTTTTTCATATTTTTGCTTGCGGCAATCTTTGGCCATATGACCAACTTTACCACAATAGTGGCATGTTCCCTTAATCTTTTCAGTTGTTTGGGACTGACCATCCTTCTGGAACTTCTGTTTTTTCTTGGATTCCCTTTGACTTTCGTCAGATTTGCTTTAGCCTCAGCGGGTTGTTCCTCCTTTGACATGGACTTCTTATTGTCCTCTTGAATTTGGAGTTTGACAATAAGTTCGTCTAAAATCATCTCCTTCGTTTTGAGTTTCAAGTAATTCATGAACTCATTCCACGAGAGAGGCAACTTCTCGATTAATGCCCCAACCAAGAATTGCTCGTTGGGATTCAATCATTCCAAGTCTAGGTGATGTATAATCATTTGAATTCTTGGACTTGGGATGACACACTTTTTTTGTCCACCATTTAAAATTTTAGAAATTTTTCCAATGATGAACTTCTTGCTACCGCATCTTCAGTGTTGTACTTCTTTTGTAGTTTGTCCCACAACTGCTTGGCAGTTTTAACGGTACAATATACCGTGTAGAGAGAATCATACAAACTGTTTAGATTGTAGTTCCTGCACATGAAATCACTGTGTTTCCATGCTTCGCGAACCACCCTCATGTCGTCATCAACATGGTTACCTCGGCCCCCTCCCGCAAAATCATTTGACTGAGAGTATGTCTTCCCTATCTTGTGGAGAGTCTTCGGTTAGGAAACATTTTAGTCCCATAACCGTTAGGAAAAACAACATCTTTTGTGTCATCGCTTGAAATGTGCACCCATGAACTTCTCGGGTCGTTCATGGTGGAAACCAGCAGGAGTTGGAGCAGGAGTGCTCCCTTGACCAGTAGCAAATGCATTGTAAATACCTTGAGCAAGAGCATAGGCATTGTGAACGCCTTGAGGAGAAGTGGGGGCACTAGTTGTGCCAAACGCAGCAGGTTGGAAGACATTTTAAATGCTTGGATTAGTGGGAGAGTAGGCAGTGTCATTGCCTTGAGTGGTGGGATTGAAGACAGCAGGATTGCCTTGAGCATTGGCGTTGTTCAAAGCGTTGAATTGATCTTCAGCAGACATGTTTTGTTGTTGAAATAACCAATATTATCTTAAGCTTGTGGGTGGTAATGTGTAAAACGTGAAAACAACAACTACAACTATTTGTTAGAAATCTGGAAAATGATCAAATATGAGGGCTTTCTGAGTCGACCAAATTCTTGATCTATCCTTAAGATAATATTGCCCCGTATATTCTTTCAACGGTTGTAATGACAACTTATCTTCCAAGATAAAACAACAATCAAACAAATGAGCAAAGAGAACTCAAGTGTCCGCTTGGAAAAAAAGATCTTTGAGTGTTTTTGTGATTACAAGAGAGGAATAATACTTTCAGAAATGTATTGTGTCAAGTGTGTTTTGCAAATGAGCCAAAGACCTCATTTTATAGTGTTGAGAAGAAGACTCTCCAACTAGCCAATTTATGGCTTTGAATGACCAAGTAATGGCCATTAGTACGGAGTTACAATTCAGCCAAGTAATGACTGAATTCAAGAGCAAAATAATGAAGAGTTAATCCTCAAAAGTCAGCTCAAACGTTAGTTTTTATTCTTCTCCAACGGATCGAATCGCCGCAGCCGCGACTCGCAGTTGGCGCCGAACTTCGATAGCTCGGCGCCACCGCGCCATGGCCCTGCAGGTGGTGCCGCGGCGCCGAGATGATTTTCCGGCGTCGCATTCCTTTTTCCGACTAGTTTCGATATTCACACTTTGTACATTTCTTTCTTCATTTACCAACGTGAAACCAACGTCATTTGGCCTATAATCGTCTATTACCTTACGTCTCAAACAATTTGTATACGTATCAATATCTCTTCCATTTAAGAAAATTATGATCCTTAGCATTGTATGTACACGTGTGTGGAAACAACGTTTCCGACGTGTGGAACCTCTAATTATTCAATTCATAATTAAATCAGATTAACTTTATTTCACGTTTAATAAATATTTCCAAATATCTGACTCCATATTTGAGGATTTAAACTTCATATGAATATGAATTTTGTGGAAGTTTATTTTTGTAGTATATCATTGCTTTCGGTCAAACGTCCATTCAAATTGTCCAAAATATAAAGAAATAGACATGCCAACTAATATCATTATTTCTGCCTTTTAAATTAAATGCATACAAGGGAGTTCAGATTACCGAGATTTAAAATCTCAATTTTCACGGTTGGAAGTACAGAATATACTAATTGTGGTGTGAAATTTGACCTGCACTACTTTTATTACTAGTAATCTACAATCACTTGATGCAGATTACATGATTTATTGACCGAAATTCTAGCTAGCTAAGCAATTTATTAGTTGTCATTGTAGTCTTATTGAGACTCATTCCGAGCTTCGAACTAATGTAGCAAATTCGTTGTCATCTTTGTTCATTGGCATGCATTCATCGAATTAGTTGGGGTCTAACGGTAAAGAATGAATCTTGGACACTCTCCATTCTATATTCGATGTGAGACTCTTAACATTCTCCGCATGCTCATACATTCGATGTGAGACTCTAAACAGTCTCCGCACGTTCATACTTCGTTAAATGGAGCGTGAACAATATAATTTGAGAGCCCAACATCGGTGAACAAAGAATTGAAATACCATATAAAGAATGGATCTTGGGCCTAACTCTAACCCTAAAAGCTAGCTTGAAGGGTGAAGATTGTTCAAGTCCATATAAAGAATTCATGTTTCTATTCAATATTCGATGCGAGACTATTAATACTAACATTTTTTCATATTACTATTCTCACCATCATAATTTACGTGTTTTGTTTAGATGTAAGTTGTAACGGATATTAAAGGAGAGTAATTTGGTTTGAATATTCTACTAGACCTTTTCTTTTAAGCTCACATTTTGTTTTCAATTTCACAAACAAACATGATTCACGATACTAGGTAAAATTGACCTACAATAATAAGTAAATTTAAAATTATAAATTTCACATTTTAATTTACACTAAAAAGTACTTATATACTAAACTTATTAATTCCTGTTGCTCATTCTGCTTCACGAAAGAATTAAGAAGACAGGAATCATGTTTACGTTGGTATAATAATAGTAAAATAAAGTGACAAGTTGTGACACTAAATTATTTAATCAAGGAGTGTCACCTTAACCAACCCTTTACAAAGATATCTGAATACACACTTCCCCAATAACCATCCAATCCTTTACAAAAATCTGTAAAAGAACCCTCACAATTTCATTTATTTTCTTCCCCAATGGACACAATCAAATCCTTCAAAGGCTATGGCAAAGTAGACGAGGTAGAAGAACAAGCATTCAGGAAAAAAACCCGTAAGCGTATTATTATACTAATTGTCTCTGCCATACTTCTCCTCATTGCAGTAGTAGCCATAGTTGTTGGTACTGTTGTTCACAAAAACAACGACAATTCCAAACAGATCCCCTCAACAGCCCAATCCATAGTAACTATCTGTAGCATAACTGAGTACAAAGATTCATGCTTATCGAGCTTATCAGCCTCAAATGTCACTGATCCAGAAACACTATTTATATTTTCTTTAAAAATCGCCATGGATTCAGTCATGAATCTGTCTTCTGTACCTCAAAAATGGTCGAGATTGACTAAAGATCCCAAAGTACAACGCGCATTGAAAGTATGCGAGACTGTATTTGACGATGCAATAGATAAGCTTAACGACTCTGTTTCATCAGTAAAATTGAACCAAGCGCAAAAAATACTTTCAGGACCAAAAATTGATGATCTCAAAACTTGGTTGAGCTCATCACTTACAGATCAGGAAACATGTTTGGATGCACTTGAAGAAATGAATGCCACATTTACAAACGATGTCAAACTTTTAATGAAGAACTCAACTGAATATACCAGCAATAGTTTAGCTATTGTAGCTAACATTTTGGGGATTCTAGGTCGATACAACATTCCAATTCACAGGAAATTGTTGAGCAATGGGGAGTTTCCGGAATGGGTCGGGTCGGGTGATAGGAGACTTATGCAGGAGGTTAACCCGAAACCGGATGTGACTGTGGCGAGTGATGGATCCGGAGATGTTATGACTATTGGAGAGGCAGTGAAAAGGGTGCCTAAAAAGAGCAAAACGAGATTTGTGATACATGTTATGGAAGGTGTATATGTTGAGACTGTGAGAATGGATAAGTCTCTTTGGAATGTTATGATGTATGGAGATGGTAAATCTAAGACCATTATTTCCGGCAGCTTGAATTTCATTGATGGAACTCCCACTTTTGAGACGGCCACATTTGGTAAGTTTTCATTAACCTCTAATATTTTTATTTGCTGCATTTGAAATTTTAGTGGTAGCTATGATGCTCTGACTCTTAAAAATATCCAAGTGTGTATGCCAAATTCTTTAAAGTAATGTATTTTTGAAGAATCCGACACGAATGCGACATGTAGAGTGCGAGCAAGCAATTCCTGTTTCCACTTGTATAGGATTTTTATCAAATGGTCTTAAAGATAATAATACATCAGTTTGTATTTTCAAAAGAAATAGTTGGAAACGGGAATTGCTTGATACATGGAATAGTGAACACATGGATTCATGTTAAGGTGTGTTAGCATGTGGGCCGATAGCCTTATCAACTGATTCAGTGTCATCAGGATGCAGATGGTTTTTGTTTGTCACCATGTGAATTTATGCCTCAATTTGCGTGCCCACCAATGTCACACTGGCGCAGTAGTTAGCTGAAGCATTAAAATGGCATCTATGTTGATATGTCATTTTCCCTCTCCTTTTGGATTTATTAGCCTGCTGTGCACTTCTGCTGTTAGTTGAGATCTACTAAATTTGCTTTTAGCGAAAATGAGATGAATAATAGCTAATAGGTGAAAGACATTAATGGTACAGTCAAATCTCTCTGCCTTGGCCTCGTTTGTCCGAACATTTCATGATCCATATAGTGGGATGCTGTTATATATGTATACTGACATTTTATATTTGGATTTCATTTAGCCGTTATAAACAAAAATACGCAAATAATTATTTTTTCATACTTTATATACTATAAACGAAAATAATATACTTGTTAATTGAACTTCAATTGATTTTCATATCCCATTAAATAAAAAGACTAATAAATTACAAATAAATCCGTGACTGCTTGTACCATACCGATAAAAAATTGAAATCTAAGAAACATATTTAATTAAATTAATTGAGAATTTAAATTCAATTTCAAGTTTAACGTACGAATTCTATAATTGTAGGTTATTTCGTAAATTACAGTTTTAACAATAATATAACGCTTGAATTGACGAAGAATTTTGTTCAGCAAAAGGAAATTAAGTGAAGATTGTTTAAGAGTTTAACATGTGATTCTTTTTCTCACCCCAAGTAGCAATATGTTGAGACTCTTCATCAACACTTTCATTGTCACCTTCTGTATCCGTTGTCTTTTGTTCTTCTGCTAAATTTCAAGAATTGGAAGAGTTGCGTCAAACTCCGTATAAGTGGTAGCATTCATTGCCTGATTAGTGTTATGAGATGGATTTGAGATATAAGTGATGACACACTACCAACAAGTTCTAAATTTTCACTATTAATATTAGAATTTTGATATTTCTCCAACAATGGAGAATGATATTTCTACATTTGTAGGTTATTTCGTATATTTCAGTGTTTTACTGATAATATAACGCTTGAATGAAGTAAGATTTTTTTCCAACTTTCAACAAAAAGGAATTCAATCTTTCTTTTGATGATTGCCATAACTATTTTAATATTTTATTTTTTATACATAATATACTTTTTATGTATAATATTTGAGTATGACTGTTATAGAGGTAATTTTATAAAGAGTGTATCGCTATAATAATGTCGTTGTTGTTATAGAAAAGTAAAATATAACATGAAAAATCGATTCTGGAACTGGTTAGATGACTGGTTCATTTTTGTACATGTATGATGTATCAGCTGTTGCTGGTAGAGGCTTCATTGCCAGAGACATAGCATTCAAGAACACAGCTGGAGCAGCAAAGCACCAGGCTGTAGCTATGCGATCAGGGTCCGATCAATCTGTATTTTATCGATGCTCCTTCGATGGCTTCCAGGACACCCTATATGCTCACTCCAACCGTCAATTTTACCGCGAATGTGACATTACAGGTACAATTGATTTCATCTTTGGTAATGGCGCAGTTGTTTTCCAAAGTTGTAAAATCCAGCCCAGACAGCCGTTATCCAATCAGTTTGTCACCATTACTGCCCAAGGCAAAAAAGACCCAAATCAAAACTCAGGAATGTCTATTCAAAAGTGTGATCTGTCACCATTGGATGATCTCAAAGCTCCAACATACTTGGGCCGGCCCTGGAAGGAATACTCCACCACAGTCATTATGCAGTCCAATATTGCTGCATTTTTGCATCCTCTTGGTTGGATTGAATGGGTCAAAGGTGTGGAGCCAGCCAGTACCATTTTCTATGCCGAGTATGCGAACACCGGCCCAGGTGCATCTGTGGCCCAAAGGGTTAAATGGGCCGGTTATAAGTCCAGCATTACACCAGCTCAGGCGGCCCAATATACCGTACCGGCTCTCATACAAGGCGATACTTGGTTACCAGCGACGGCTGTTGTTTTTGATTCTACCTTGTAAGTAAGATAGGTTTGCTACAAGTTATCTTTTTCATTTAAGAAAAATAACCCAGTTATTTCGCAATCTACTACTATGTGTATTCTTTTTCTGGTAATAACATTCTTTTAACTAGTATGTTTTATTAAAGCCTTGTAACAAAATTGACAAATGTTTTTAATTTTGTAAAAGCCTTGTGAACAAAACTGACAAAAGTTGAGACAAGTCTACATAGAAATGGTCAAATTTGTATCTTAGTCTCACATGTGAAAAATGTTCATTGAAGGGAATAATAACTCTTCATGGTTCAATGGAGGCAGAGGCGAATAGATTCTCTTATGATGAAGAAAACCAAAAATACTTTAAAAAAGAAAGAAAAAAATAAGCTATAAATTCTCTCACTTGCTTTAGTTTTTCATGTGATTCTCTTATAAAAAAATTGAATCAAGTTATATTAGGATTGAAAGAAGGATAATCATTGTCTTACTCATGGTTTGTCTACATAATGATCTTAATTCATGGATTAGGATTAGGATGAAGATGACTTGATCACGCCTATAGAATAAAATATCACTTTCTCCGTCTCAAAATATTTGTAGTATTTTTCATTTACACGACCCTTAAAAAATATTAATAAGGTAGCATTTGATTAATTTACCCTCTTAAAATACTTCTCCATGTTATCTCAGCCTTATTCCCGTGATGCAATTGCAAGGTTAATTGAGTATTATTGTTGATTATGCGATCGTCGGGTCATTTGTGCAAACATTCTAGTTGTAGGAAATCGAGAATGATCGTGCAAATGGTAGATTTCAATAATTTAATATGCTCAGATTAAGTCGTTAATTATACAAGTGAATCGTCCGGAGGTACACCGGAGAAGTGAGAAATACGTGTAATTTTATAAAATGTGGTATTAAGGGCCCGTTTGGTACAGTTTACTAAAAAGAGTTTTTAGAAGTAGGGCTTTTAGGGGTAGAACTTTTTTTTTGAATGAAATCTGCGGTATTATTAATAAGCCAACAAATCAGCCAGCAAAATGGCTTGAAGTTCAGTAGGGACATGCCCCCTACCGTAGCGACAACCTGCATGAGAACAAGCAACATTAGTCAAGAAATTGACGGCCTTGTTCACAGATCATTTAACAAAGACAATGGAAACATTGTTTAAAGAAGTACAAAGAGAACGACAATAAAAAAACAAGCAAACCAAATGGAGAAAACATTTCAAAAGAGCTAGAAATTGCATTGACAACCACCTGACAATCCGATTCAACAATAACTCTTGAAAAGGATTGTTGTTTGATCCAACTAAGCACTTCTTTCAACCACACCTCAGCATGGTTCGGCTGAACTTGGCCCGAAAAGATCTTCGAGAAAGCATCAATAACATCTCCCAAATGGTCCCGAGCGATCCACCCAATACCAAAGTAATCATTCGAACTAACAACAAACGCATCCACATTGACTTTAATCGTATTAACAACTGGTAACTTCCAATGCTCCACACTAAAACTAGGGGAACCAGAAACTTCCCCTGCATTAGTTGAATTAACTTGAGCATCATTCCATTGATTAAAGTATGTTAAAGTAGATGACACAACCCCGTTAACAACTGCATTCTTACTTTGCCAAACCAGTCTATTTCGGACTCTCCACAACGACCAACAAATAAGAGCAATTTGACAGACTTTAGTCTTCGACAAATCGGCCAGAACTGCTTGAAACCAGCAGAAAAAATCTGATTTATACAATCTTAAAATAGCTGCATCAAACCGTTGCCAATATTGCACTGCAAGAGGACAATCCATTAAACTATGAAGGATAGATTCATGTCCCCGCTACAGACCGGACAGCTGATGGCAACCTTCACATGACAACCCTTGAGTTGAGTCATAGTCGGTAAACTCCCCGTACAAGCCCGCCATAAAAAATTCTGCACCTTCGGAGGGATCTTAAGGTTCCATAAAGAGCGCCAAAAACCGGAATTATTATCTACATCCCACCGGCCATGTATCGATTGGAGAAGCTTATAAGCACTCTTCACACTATAAATTCCCGACATCTCCTTAGACCAATACCAACTATCTCGACCATCATGATCTGAGAGAATAATACCTTGGATAAGCTCTTTCTCGTGAGAAGGGAAAATATCATCAACCACCTCAACATCCCACTCTCGTGACTCCGGGATCATCAACTGACAAACTTTAGCTCCGATCAAACATGGATGAGAAGAAGTAACCATCGAATAATCATCACTAGGAAGCCACGACTGCCTTAAAACATCAACCAAAGTACCATCCACAATACTCCAATGGCACCCTGCTCGCAAGAGAGATTGAGCCTAAAAAAGACTCCGCCAAACAAAGCTAGGATTACTCCCCAATTCAGCATTGAGAAAAGAACCTCGAGGATAGTACCAAGCCTTAAAAATACTCTCCTCATGCGTTAACAATCTCTAAGCCTTCTTCCCTAACATAGCTAGATCAAAAAGTTGTTAGGTGTTTGGTTGTCAATAAAAAAAGTGTTTTTGACTTAAAAATAGTCAAAAACAACTTTTACTTCCAAAAGCCTAAAATTTGAGCTTTTGGAAATAGAGGCCAGATTTTCAATCATACACTCCAATTTTTGGCCAAAAATGTTTTTCGCCTTCCAAAAGTACTTTTGGCAAATCTAAAAACCCAACCAAACGGGCAGCAGAGCCGGTTATTAGGTAAAGCCACCAAAGCTCATGCTTTACCAATATAAGACTTTAATAATTTAATGCTTTCAAGTGTCAAAAAATCATATTTTTGTTCCATCTAAAATTTCTTCTTCTTGACAATTTTATTATGTAGGTATAAATTATTTATTACAATGTAGATATGTCAACTAGAAAATATGAATTGAGTTATTTATTAATAAAAAAGAAAAAGAATAAAATTGATTCTTAATACAATATAAAAAATGAGCTCTTTATAATTTTTAAACAAATAATAAAAGACTAGGAGTGTGTTCGGTAATAGAGGAAAATATTTTTAAATTTTTTCATGTTTCATTCGTCAATTTTTTTGACTTTTTTTAGAAACGATAAATTCTTAAAAATGAGTAAAATGACTTTCCAAGTGAAAGTAGGAAAAACAAATTTCATACGTAAAATTTCACAGTAATTGTTTCCTCTATGCATTAGGGATGGAAGTTCATTTTTTAGAAAAAAACAAGGCCTCACGGTGAAGTTTGGCTTGGTGCTCGTTTGGTACGTCGCACTGGACTGTACTAATTTCATTGGACTGGATTGTATTGTATTGGACTGGACGGTATTAGGGTATTAATATATAATGAATTGTATTTTTTTTTATTTTTAATACAGTTCAGGGGAGACCCACCTGCTAGATGGGTATCAAAAATGATGATTACTGTCTTATTTCTAAAAATAAATACATCAGTCTGATCAAACAGCCAATAAACGTTATATTATTTTTTTATCCAAGATAATCAGAACAATATCTGACCAAACGCGTCTAAAAATATTGAGCACGCTGTACATTGAATGAGAAGTGAGAAAGATACGTGTAATCTTGTAGTAGAAATCGTATGTAATGGGATATTAAGAGGTACACTTAATGAGAGGTGAGAAAAATATGCTTAATTTTGTGACAAAAAGGGTATCAAACGGAGTATTAGATATGGCATGCACTTATCGTCATTATTATAGCTTATAATTACACATAAACAGGGGCGGGGAGGGGCCATGGCCCCCTCAAAAACTTTTTTTTAAAAATAATCTTCTTCTTCTTTCTTTTTATATCGGAATGATATTGCAATGTTATGGTGAATAAGTGGTGGTTATGATTGTTTATGATATCGGTTTGGTGATAGAACAATGACGACTACTAATTGTGGAAAGAAAATATATGAAAATAGAGAAGCGAGGAAGAAAGATAAAAAATACCTTTCAAATTCTACGTTATGAGATTTATCGCATATTGTATATGATTTGTTAAAAAACTCTTTGGTTACAACATATCTTATATATAAATTAAAAAAAATTTAACTAATTTTTTCATAAATTAATTTGAGCTATATATCAATATAACTTTTGGGTAACTAAACTTTGTATTAATCACAAAAAACGAGTACAATGAAAGAACCTTTACAAGTTACAAGTCTCATTTTCGAGCATAGAAATCCTAGATTTTGAAATTACGATCTGGAATTTGTCTTTTATCAAAATTCTAACTATTCTTTTATTTTTCAAGGTTTCTCCTAGTCTAATTTTTTTTTTGTGTGTGGCTGAGTTCGTGAGATTGAAAAACTTTGAAAAAAAAGCACGAATACATATTACTTGATTGATCGAATAATCCGTCTTATCTTAACTCTTTCAGTTTCTACGGCTACTATAGAAAGATCATTTTCAACAATGAAAATAATCAATGTTGCGTAATAAGATTTTTGGCAAGTTTCTACGGCTACTACCGCCCAGGGCGAAGTCAGGATTCCGGGCTAGGGGAGCCTATTTTGGTCTAGGGGAGTCTATTTTGGTCTAGGAAAGCGAAAAATTGAAGACTTTTAATCTAGGGGGAGCGAAAAATTGAGGACCCTATTGTAATATCATGAATAGTAGTATACTAGAAAAATTTTAAATTTGAGGGAGAGCCCGGACCCCCTGGCCACCATATAGTTCTGCCCCTGCTACCGCCCATTAATATTTTGATCAAGCTCCGCCACCGCACGTGATAAACCTTATATTATAAAATATAGTATCCAAATTAACACTAAAACTGGTACCCCAAATCTCGTGATTCATTTTAAACGGATGCTAATACAGGGGGGCGGCGACGCGGAAGTTAGTCGCCATCGACAGAATACATAGACCAATATAAAAGTAGCAAACCCTACAACCCTCACCAATCCGATCAAAACTTTGTCAGAGAGTACTAATTCTATGCCAAAATTGTCTTGTCAAAAACTTGGGCAGTAAGTCAAAAGTGCACTCGATTTGTGCGTAAAGAAAGAGTGGTAAAAAATTCGCGAATCTTGAAACATTAACCACTCTGCCCACTGTTTGTGTAAATCCAGAATGCGGAGATTCGTAGCTGATAAAGTAAAAAATCTGATTAATAGGACTAGGACCACCTGTTCTTCTCATACGAACGTCACTTCTTCTCAATCTGTTGTTCGATTTTTGTCCACTCTTCATCCATCTGATTCAATGGGTTCCGATTATTCATCTACTCCGGTCACTCTTAAGTCTTAACAACGTCAATCCAAAGGTATAGTCCTATATTTCTTTTTGCTCTTAATTTTCTGCATGGACCCGCGGGTTTTTAGTTTGACCCGATTTAATGATTTTCAAGTGTTTTATAATGGATTTCCTTTTAGTGCTTCCGTTTTTACAAATTCATATACAAGTAACCTCTGTAAATTAATACTCGATAAATTAATAATCTCTAAAATAATAATTTTCTCGGTTCCGACTTGTGCCAATATCTAAATTAATAATGTAAATAAATTAATAAAATAATGGCCCCTTCAATATTATAAATTAATAATTCTATAAAATTACATATATAACTAGGACAACTTAGTAAAATTTAATTCTATTGTTGTTTGCTTTTTCTTAAAATTTAAATCTAGATGTATTTAATCTCTAACTTTCCTTACTGCATCCAAAAGCTCCGGTGTTGCGTTCTCATACTGCAACAAAAAATTCTGAAGAGTTGTTGCCGCTATTAGGGATTCCTTCCGCGTAATTGGTTGCAAAGTCATTGTATCATCTTCAGTTTCATCGAGTAGGATTTTCAACAACACTAGCTACAATTTCTTCTAAACTTTTGACCTCTGAACATGTATCATTTTCACCCGGATAATCCAATAGGTGATTAACATTCATTTTGTTGCGCTACCAAGGCCATTAATCATCGTAACAAGTTCGTGAATGTATTATATTTAATTAGTCACATTGTGACTTCGATAAGCAAACTTAGCCACCAAAGCAAATTGCCTGCGTGTTTCAACGAGAACACCGAAAAAACCTAATTCAACTCCACGTAAGATAGCCAAAGTACGGTTGAGCAATCGACATGATATATTTGCGAACATCATTCAATTAGTCAATACAATGTATATGTTTTATTCATAAGAATAATGTAGATTCGTTGAATCGAATTTTTTTCTGTAAATTAATAAATTATTAATTTATCGATTAATTAATACCTCTTTAAATTAATAAAATTACGTGGTTCCGACATTATTAATTTATAGAGGTTTACTTTTTATTATTATTTATAATTATTTGTCTTGGGCGGTGATTTGTGTAAGCCTTGCTGGATATATAGAGTTATCCTGGTACCCGTACTGATAGGAGGTAGTACGTAAGTGGGGAATTAGTCGAGCTTTGCCAAGTTGGCGCGGATACCACTGTGATTAAAAATGGTTAAAATTACTAGTTATAGACCACTTTAATCTCTTCTCAAAAGTAAGATCTTTTCATGTATTTAGTCTTTAACATACTTTAATGAACCGGATACCAAGTAATGTCTAGAAATTAGTATACTAAAGACTAGTGAATGTGACGTCTTTATTTTTAGTTTATTTTTTATTTGTTTCAATTCGGGTGTGGATGATTCTTAATGTTTTGTTTTGCTTTGCTCAGCATCTGATTGGAACCTTGATCATCAACGTGAATGCTATAAGTTTGCCATGTCCTAATGTAGGGTTTCACTGTATCCTCTACAGTCAAATCACTTATTGCAATTTATTGTTGGTTTCAGGTTTTGAAATGTGAGTATGCTGTCCGCGGAGAAATTGTCAACCTTGCTCAGGTAGTTCTAAAACTCGATTTTACACACTAGCTAGAATTATCAATTTGAATTTCAGAATCTTGTTAGTTGCACTTGCACCATTATTTCTTGGGCATGCTTAATCTTCCAAATAAAAACAAAATATTGACGGTGTCCTGTGCGATGCATCGTTATGCAGAAATTACAGCAAGACCTCAAGGAGAATCCAGGCTCTCATCCCTTTGATGAGGTACCAACTCTCACGGACTTGGTTTTTCGTTTCCATTTTAAGTTATCATATAGGTGACCTGGAGTTTTATTGTTGTCTAGATCTTTTCTGTACTCATTCCTCTAATTCATGCAGATCTTATACTGCAATATTGGAAATCCTCAATCTCTGGCTCAGCAGCCTATTACTTTCTTTAGGGAGGAGAGAATAAATTGTCTGATTATACATTATGTTTATTTGTCTCATCATCAACATCTAAGGAGGCTTTCTTTATTAGGTTCTTGCATTATGTGATCATCCACTTATTTTGGACAAAAGTGAAACACAAGGTTTATTCAGGTATGAAGTTTGTCTATCGACCTTAGTGCACCTTGTAGCTCAATGAAACAATTTATGTTCCTTGGTTTCTATGGATGTCTGAAGAACTGGAACTGACATGACTAATTTCCATACAATAATATGTTTCCCTATATTTTTAAACATGGTACAATTAAGTCTCCTGCTACTGATGCAACCTTTCGTCCTTGCTATTGTATAGTAAATAATTTGCAGTAGGAGTAAGAATCAAATTTTAATGATTGTATTATTTTTTATTCTTTTAAGTCAAATGTCAAACTTATAAAACCAAGTGATATTACTTCCTCCGTCCCAATTTATATGATGCAGTTTGACTGAGCACAAAGTTTAAGAAATAAAGAAAGACTTTTGAATCTTGTGGTTTAATACAAGCTAAAGATATTTGTGTAGTTATAGATCATCTCGTTAAGCTTAAAAGGTAGTAAAGTTTAAAGTTAAATTATTGCCAAATAAGAAAATATGTCATTCTTTTTGGGACTGACTAAAAAGAAAAACGTGTCATATAAATTGGGACAGAGGGAGTATAATTTATGCAAGTGAGCAAAAGTGAACTATGAGGGTGAAGTGATCCATTCATGTAAGATCGCTGTACCTTTGAGAAAGCACGAGGATAACACAATCTTTACAAAAGAGACAAAATACAAAAGATTTTTATGCACCCCAAAGTTCTAAGCATTTATTTAGCTTGTAAAGAAAGTGTTGATGATAATGTTGCAATTTGCTTTCCATAGCAGTTTACTATTAAATGCTGCATTCCTTCTTCACACAAATCGGAAGTCCCTCGTCCATTATCAATGGAATTCCCTGTTCACATGTACAAAATGAAAAGTCCCCAAGGTGAGCATGCAACTTGGGGCGATGGGCCTAGCCTGGGTGCTTGTTTATGATCACAACCCGTTGCTGTTAGATCACATCTACTTGAATTTTCTATTTCATGTCGACTTGACATATCAAGTAATGTTCTTGAGGCCCGACAAAAGTGAAATGTATAATTTTAAGCTAAAAAATCAATAGGGTGTGGAAGGTTATGATGATTGAGAAGCTCTAAGTTGAATATTTTTGAGATAATTGATGATTCTGTTTTATTTGCACCTAATGTCTATGGGTATTTTTTCTGTTTTTGGTTCAAAATGTATACATATTATGTGGCTATAATCAAACTCCTACTTTTCCTTATTCTGTGAAATCAGTGCAAGGCAGTGTTATTATTAAATTACAGTCATTCACTTTTTGTTTTCAAATTTTTGGTATGTTTTAGCCCATATAGTACCTTTCTTGAGTTCTTTTTCCTAAATACTATGTTATTGATTATGGCTTGTACCCAAATAGAAGCAAAAAACTTACTGTGATAAATTGTTATTTTGATGCCTTCCATTCTCTCTTTGCTTTGTAGTGCGGATTCAATAGAACGAGCTTTCCAGATCCTCGACCAAATTCCTGGTAGAGCAACAGGTGCATACAGCCACAGTCAGGTGACTATATCTTCTATTGAATTGTCCTAGTTTTGCAGCCAGTATAGTCATAGAACATATTCTTGTGTTTGCTAAATATAGGGCATTAAAGGACTACACGATACAATTGCTTCTAGTATCAAAGCTCGTGATGGATTCCCTGCTGATCCAAATGATATTTTCTTGACTGATGGTGCAAGCCCTGCGGTAAATTATATTGATCTTAGAAAGTTATCGGTATAGCTTTGAAAGAAGTGCTAAAAGAATATCAAGATGTTTATAATGTCGGTTTTTCATCTTCTATTCAGGTTCACATGATGATGCAGTTGCTCATCGGGTCAGAGAATGATGGAATTCTCTGTCCCATCCCCCAATCATTCTCTGATCCATCCCCCAATATCCTCTTTATTCCGCTTCAATTGCACTCCATGGCGGCACTCTCGTAAGTGTATTTGCTTCAATTTATAGTTGATCAGTGTTAGTTTTATAGTTATCTTTGAATGCAACTACTAGATCTTTATAAAAAAAAATTATATTAATAGGCTAGGTTAACCTGCTTACTTCTGGAGGAGATTAGTGTAACCTACTCCATTAATAAGAACTGACCTGATTGACTTACTCTTCAGTTGAAGGTATTAACCACACATGAGCCTCTTATGTACTTTTATCTGGTATTTTAGGTTCCTTATTATCTTGATGAGGAAACAGGATGGGGACTTGAGGTTTCAGAGCTTGAGAATCAGCTGAAAACTGCAAAATCCAAGGGTATTAACGTTAGGGCTTTGGTTGTGATCAATCCAGGCAACCCAACTGGGCAGGTAATGGTTTTCTAGATTCTGGAATCTCATCGTACCTTTTTTATGGAGGATGTGGTTTATGAGAACCTACTGTGGTGGAAAATGCTGGTCTTCCCTTTCCCAATAATATTTCAGAATGGCATGAGTAGTTTTTTATGTATACCTTAGGTTCTTGCTGAGGCCAACCAACGAGGAATTGTGGAGTTCTGCAAGAAAGAAGGCCTTGTTCTTCTGGCGGATGAAGTGAGTTTATTCCCCTCTAGATGCTTCGTTGCTTGATTCTGACAAATTCTTATACTTCCATGGGAATTACCAGTGATTCTCCACTTGTTTGGGAGGGTTCACAATGTCTTTCGCTCCTGAGTATTGTGCAATTAATATTCTAAGTTATAAGTCCTCATATCTTGTGGAACTCATGCAGGTGTATCAGGAAAATGTTTATGTGCCTGAGAAGCAGTTCCATTCATTTAAGAAAGTTGCGCGCTCTATGGGATTTGGAGAAAAGGACATCTCTTTAGTTTCTTTTCAGTCTGTGTCAAAAGGTAGATTCTACTGCCTCATCGATCCCTCTTGTTGGCTGTCTTTCTCTTTCGTTTGTCTGTATGTCACAAAAGGGGCGTGTTTTCATTTTCACAAATGCATCTGCTATTTTTAATCTTTTAATCCTTGGCTGTTGCTAACTAACTTTACTGGCTTTAGGATTCTATGGAGAGTGTGGAAAGCGAGGAGGTTACATGGAAGTCACTGGATTTAGCCCTGAGATAGAGCAGATATACAAAGTGGCATCTGTCAATCTGTGTTCCAACATTTCTGGTCAGATTCTTGCAAGCCTCGTCATGAGCCCCCCCAAAGGTTGGTAATGCTATGTTTGTGTAATACATGGCATTGCATTCCAAAAAAAGGAGCAAAATTGATGGTGAGGTGCATTTGTTAAGAGGAGGAGGGTGGGGTGTGTGTGTGTGTGGGGGGGGGGGGAGGTCCTTCATCAATAGAAATTTTGGAAGTGGTAGTTATAGAATCTATACGCAGAACGAGTAGTACGCAGAACGAGTAGCTTAATGACTGTCTGGCTAATTTTGTCGAGTTGAATCTGAGTCTCTTGCTACAGTTCAAATAGGAATTTTGGTACAAGGATAATTGCATGGAGGAATTAGATGTAGGATAGGAGTTTTTTAATCATGTTGGTAATGATTATAGCAGGATTAAATTTTTCATACATAACAATCTTTTTCGAATCATGGTGAAAAAAGTATAGACAGAGAAAGAGAGATGATACAAATCAGGAAAATTATTTGAAGTGACGAAATCTACAACTGCATGTAGGTGGTCTCTGAGGTGTAATTGTTGCCCCTTATCCTCGATTATAATCCTCCAACGGCCTAAAAGTCACCAATGGGACTTGTAGATTCATACCGAATTTGGTGACCTCATGGCAGCATCAACTTGGTTTGATGAAGTAATTACTTTCGATCAAGGCTCAATAAACCCTTTTTGAGTTGGGCTGCTGGAACATTTTTTATTGTGTAGGTGTATCATACTTTTATGTGGTGAGCTAAACATTATGTGTCACTACAGTGATATGCACTCAGCTTTTTTCTATGAACTTAGAAGTTTGTTGGGATGTTCCTTGTATCTGTGTTACAGATGCTTGACTATCAGCACTGCTCTATTAATTTCTGCAGGTGGGTGATGAATCATACGAGTCTTTTGCTGCTGAGAAAGAAGGGATACTCTCATCCTTGGCAAGGCGTGCAAAGGTCAGTAGAATCGACATATACAACTGGTGTTGACTGAATAATAAACTAGTTTGTTTTGAAGTAGTGGGAGTTGTTTTTGGATCATGCACCTTGTATCTGAAAAGAAGAGCATGTTAAAGTAGGAAGCAGAGATGATGTCTGAAATTCTCTCAGAAAGTTGTCCCAAAATAATTTCCTCTAGAGTTTCTTTTCCGCTTTTCAGAAATGGTATCTAAATTTATGCCTCCTTTTGGTGAATTATATCTAATTGGTACATTTTCTGTTTCTTGTGTTTGGCAAAATTTTTGACCAATTTGTCAACAGACGCTAGAAGATGCATTCAACACTTTGGAGGGAATAACATGCAATAAAGCAGAGGGTGCAATGTATCTATTTCCACGTATTAACCTACCTGGCAAAGCAATAAAAGCAGCAGAAGAAGCTAAAACTGCACCAGATGCCTTTTATGCTAAGCGCCTCCTTAATGCCACTGGAATTGTTGTTGTCCCAGGCTCTGGATTTGGCCAGGTGATTGTTATATTTTTGATCACTTGCATCACCATATTCCTAGTATTAATATGGTTGTTAACTGTCCCAACTACAACAACATATCCAGTACCCAGTGAAATCCACAACGTGGGGTCTGGGGAGGGTAGATTGTACACAAACCTTACCTCCACCTTGGTAGGTGAAGCGGTTGTTTCCGGAGACCCTCGGCTCAAGACCAAACATCATATCATGCAAAACAAAGCAAGAGAAACAGTCAGACTCAGACGAGAAATTTAAGCAATATGAACATATAAATAATAAAATCGAATACGCCATGGTAGTGCATTCTAACAAGAGGAAGTAGGGCTGCACAAAAAATGGACCGGACCGAAAATAACCCTTGAACCGAACAATTCGGTCCGGTCTTCGGTCCTCGGTCCGGTCCGTTTTTTTTTCGGTTTTTAATATATATTGGACCGGACCGGACCGGGCCGAATTTTTCGGTCCGGTCTTCGGTCCGACCTTTCTGGATTTTCAGTCCTCGGTCCGGTCCGGTCCGAGGATTTTGTGCAGCCCTAACATGAAGCAGTAGTTAACACAGCTAAATAAGACAAACAAATTACACTAAAGAACACATAGTAGCATGAATGAATTAAACTACAGGGGACTATAAAACACTCATGCGCCTATAAGTGTGGTAGGCTAATCGAGTCTACAGTAATAACACTACACTATCATTTTGTAAGCTTAGGTAGGATTACACTCGACTACCTACTACCCTTCTACCTTAATCTGTGTCCTCCACAACCTCTATCTAAGGTCATGTCCTTAGTAAGTTGTACCTGCGTTATATCCAGTCTAATCACCTCTCCCCAATATTTCTTCGGCCTACCTCTACCCCCATGAACCCGTCCATAGCCAACCTCTCACACCTTCGCACTGGGGCATCCGTGTCCCTCCTCTGCACATGCCCGGACCATCTCAACCTCGCTTCCCGCATCTTATCCTCCACCGAGGCCACTCCCACTTTATCCCGGATATCATCATTTCTAATCCTATCTCTCCTTCTCCTTGTATGCCCATACGTCCATCTTCATCATCCTCATCTCCACAACTCTCATTTTTTATATGTGCGAAGTGTTAACTGGCCAACACTCCGCCCCATACAACATCGTTGGTCTAACCACCACCCTATAGAACTTGCCCTTGTTTTGGTGACACATTTTTGTCGCACAAGACTTCAGATGCGAGCTTCTATTTCATCCACTCTGTCCCAATACGATGTGTAACATGTTAACTGTCCCAATACGATGTGTAACATATTTAATGGAAAATGAATTCAGAAAAGAAATAGGGCTTTAACAAATTTGGAGGATTATTTCAATAGCCAAAAAAAAAAAAACTGACTGCTTGTTTTATTCTAGAAACGTTCCTTTTGTCAAGATGCTGATTAGATTGCATACCTGGTAGACGTTAAAATTTCATTCCTGTTGTAATTTGAGATGCTAGATACCAACATAGGGAAGATAAGAATGCAGTACCACACTTTATCTTTTTCTTTTTTAATTTTTTTATTACATAAGGGGGTAGGGGAAGTGAAAATGGGGGAGGGGAAGTGAAAATGGGGGAGGGGAATACAATGTGTGATTCGAACCCTCGCCAACAAGGTGAAAGTTCAAGTAGTCAACCAAATGAGCTACTAGATCCCTACCATACTATATCTTCTAAATAATGTTCTAAATAATGAGAGGGTGATGATATTTGGTGCAAAAGAATCACCTTACCAATAGAAGAAACCTATGTTGCTTGGACTCTTCACTTTTGTTGCCATACCCGTGTCGACACGACATGGGGTGTGGGTTGTGGGATCCGTACCCGATCTGGTCAACCGATTTTGGATATTTTGACCATAATTGACAGAGAAACAGGTTCAGTGATTTCCTTAATCAAAACAAAAGCTAAGGTGAAATTGAAGAAAATGGAATACCTTGTATATAGAAATTTCTATGTCACTCCTTTTTCTTTTATCTCCATTCGATATTATCCGATATTTTCCTCTTGATCAATATTTTATCCTCAATTTTGTCTCATAATATCTCATAATTTAGGTTTTATAGCTCTATTTTAAATATTTGAATTATTTTTAGCCAAATCCCCATACCCCTATCCATACATGGATCCGTATCCCCGAATCTTAAAATTTAGATCATGAAAGATCTGACCTCTAGATCCGCACCCGTATCGGACACCCGCACCCGAGTCCGAGCAACTTAGGAAGGAACTACTTATTAAAAAAGAAACACCTTGCCAATAGAGAAGAAGCTGTTTATTGTTGAGAACTAAGTGTTATTTTGTTATACTACTGTTTGTTGAGAAATTTTGTTTTCACTAAATCTTTATTTTGCCTGTTGTTTCTGTGTAGCGTCCTGGAACGTGGCTTTTTAGGTGCACAATATTACCGCAAGAAGAGAAGATACCAGCTATTGTATCTCGTCTTACAGAATTCCATAAGCAGTTCATGGATGAGTTCCGCGGCTAAGGAATCTGGGAGTACATTCTATTGGAGCCTGATTATAGAGAATTTTGAATTAGCGATCTTTGTATGTTTTATTTCCATCCTCACCAAAAACAATTGTGCTTCAGTAGTGAAAGCTGATAGGATTGTTTGGCACTACAAGTTGGAGTTTGTTTATTCTAATCTTATTTGTATTTGACTTGACATTGATCTTCTCTCCTTCTAGATGATCAATGCGAAGATTGTTTTCTATGCCAAACAGGTTAAGCTTTAGCCAAAGTCGACATGGTTAATAGAAATTTAAACGTTGTTGGTCTTTTTTGCAATCATGGCCGAATACAGGCAGTGTTTGTCACTTTCAATTAGTTTACTCAAGTCAACCAAGTCCCGTTTTATACCACCACTGGGTAAGTTATGTCTACACATGAAAGTTGATGATCAGAGGGGAAAAAAACTTGTTTTAACCTCGTTTTTATTGACCCTCCGTATCAAGTCTGATGATTATGGTTGCATATGCAGCATGATTTTAGTCATAGGAGCACTAGATCAGTCGATTTAGAGAAGGCTGTTTTTTTTTTTTGCTAGCCAAGAAATTTTTGAGGATTAATGGTGCATGATTCAAAACATGGTGTATAATGGGTCGCTTGTTTGCATTTGTAAACTTACATACAAAGTTTTTATCTGCTGGTTCAAACACCAAATTCACACAATAAACACCCCAACTTTGAAAATGCACATCTAGACACCTCAATTGGCACGTAAACATCCCAACTTTGATAATGCTCATCTAGACATGGCTAAATTTAAGTTATCTAGATGTGCATATTCAAAGTTGGGGTGTTTACGAGGGCCAACTTAAACCCAATTGATGTGTCTTTATTTGCTAGTTGAGGGCAAGTTAAGGTGTTATCTATGTATTATGCATTTTTGAAATAAATGCTACCTTATTAAGGGCCGGAGCGGAGCGGGACTAGAGTGTAGGAAACCAATAGGTTTAGTTTAATCCTGTATATTGTCTTAAGAAATTTATTTAATATATACAAATTATTAATTTAGAACCTAGTAACTTAACATGATTAGATTCCTGAACCCATTTCAAATGCTGGCTCCACCTTTGACCTTATTTATTTTCCAAATCTAAAAAAAAAAAAAAAAAAAAAAAAGGAAAAACGTCTACAATGTATTGATGGTGTCCTGTGTAATTCTTTGTCATGCAGATATTACAACAAGACCTCAAGGAGAATCCATGCTCTCATCCCTTTAATGAGGTACTAACTCTTGTAGACTTTGTTGTTCATTTCCATTGAAGTACTATATCTCAATGAATTATTCTTCTCTCTCTTCTAACAAAGCTCAATGTAGGTGACCTTCAGTTTTGTTAGTCGTCTAGATATTTTCTGTAATATTCTCTAATTCATGCAGATCTTATACTGCAATATTGGAAATCCTCATTCCCTGGGTCAGAAGCCTATTACTTTCTTTAGGGAGGTGGGAACAAATTGTGTGATTCTAGATTCTGTTTTTTTAGTCTCATAGAGTGGTTTCTAAAGAGGCTTCCTTTATTAGGTCCTTGCATTTTGTGATCATCCACTTATTTTGGACAGAAGTGAAACAAAAGCTCTGTTCAGGTATGAAGTCTGTCTATCAACTTGGGAAGCTCTAAGTATATTGATTGTGAACCTGCTGAGAAGATCGATTTCTGTTAATTATTTTGGCACCTAATTCATATGATTTTTGTTTTCAACATGCTTTTTTGGTGTTTCAAAGTAAATGCAAGTGGCTATCACTTTTCTTGTTCTTTGAAATCAGGGAAATGCAGTCTTTTAATGCTAGGTGTGCTTCACCATTTATTTATCAATCCACCCATCCCCCATTGTCATTGACTGATTTGTTTCGTCATTCGTTGAAATCAGTGAAATGCAGTGTTGTAACTGTTGTTATGCTACAATGCGCTTTTTTATTGAGTTATCAATTCGTCCCTTGTTGTTATTGACATAATTCATATTAGTTTTTCCTTATTACAATTATAATTATTCTCCTTTTGTTTTCAAATTTTGTAAGTTTCAATTGATACTTGATAGGTTCTTTTTTGAGTATTTTATCTGAAAATTATTGTATCCTTTGTGCCTTACACCTGAAGAGAAACATAAAAGCTTGCTTTTTGAAGCATTGGTCACAACTATAAAAGAGTACGGTGAATAATTCTCATCACTTCAGCCATATTCTACAGGATATTTTGGTCTAAATGGCATTCTCCCTTTCCTTTGTAGTGCGGATTCTATAGTACGAGCTTCCCAGATCATCGACCAAATTCCTGGTAGAGCAACAGGTTCATACAGCCACAGTCAGGTGACTATATCTTCGTATTGTCCTAGATTTGCATCCAGTATAATCAATGAACTTAGTCTTGTGGTTTGCTAAATCTAGGGCATCAAAGGATTACACGATACAATTGCATCTGGTATCGAAGCTCGTGATGCCTGCTGATCCAAATGATATCTTCTTGACGGATGGTGCAAGCCCTGCGGTAAATTATATTGATCTCAGAAAGTTATTCTTACATCTTTGAAAGAAGTAACTAAAAGAATAGGAAGATGTTTATAATGTTGGTTTTTCATCTTCTATTCAAGTTCACGTGATGATGCAATTGCTCATCGGGTCAGAGAATGATGGAATTTTCTGCCCAGTATCCTCTTTATTCTGCTTCAATTACCCTCCATGGTGGCACTCATGTACGTGTTGTTGCTTCTATTTAAGTTAATTAATGCTAGTTGAGTAGTTAGCTTTGAATTAGTTTCTTTAATAAAAACTTAGTTTAACCTACTTACTTTTGGAAGAGATTTTTTTTTCCTTGGGGATTATCGAGAAATCCCCAACGGCCAGTGGCACATATTTCGAAACTCGATGGATAATAGGCCCACCCTCTAACCTCTAACACTTAAATGCCAGGCTCTTGGAAGAGACTGTTGCAAACAATTATTAAAGAGATATCTGATTTGATTAAATTTAGTCTTCAGTTGAAGATAATCCACACAGAAGCCTTTTATGTATACTTTTATCTGGTGTTAGGTTCCTTATTATCTCAATGAAGAAACAGGTGTTGGAAATTTACTAACATGTGGAATTAAGTTTATCCCGTTATTTATGACTCAGACAATTGGGCTCCCCCGCACGTCGGAAACGTCGTTTTCACACACGTGCATTCGTAGTGCCAAGTATCGTAAATTTCATTAGTGAAAGAGATATTGGTGCATAATTAGAATGTTTGAGATATAAAATGATGGACGGTTATTGGTCAAATGACAAGTATTCCACGTTGGTAAATGAAGGAAGAAGTGTGCGACGTGTAAAAATGAAACGAGTCGGAAAGGGTCGTGAAGGGCCGCGACGCCAACCTGTCGGAGCCGCGGCGCCTCCAATCCAGAGCCGCGACGCTAATTCGTTAGTTGGTTACTGGTGTCGCGACGCTAGTTCAGCTGAGTCGCGGCGCTTCAGAGGCAGAAAAGTCGACGAGAAGCTGAAAGTTTCTGACTCTTGGGCTGGTTTTGGAGCATTGAATCTCCATTACTTGACACATGAATTCAGTTATTACTTGACTGATTGTAACCTCTCAATAAGTGTCATTACATGGCTATTGAAGGCATTAGTTGCCTAATTGAGAAGTCATCTTCCTAGCACTATAAATTGAGGACTTGACTTAATTGGAAGAACACAATACAGATTTTCTGAACTTCTTCTTCTCTAAGCGTTCTTTCAAACACTCAAGGTTCTTCTTCTAATAAACACTTGAATTTTTTTTGCTCATTTGTTAGTTGTTGTTTTATCTTGGGAGACAATTGCCTATTAAACGTAAAAGGATATACACGGGGTAATCTTGTCTTAAGGACAAAGTGCTAACACTCGACTCAACAAATTTTCTCATAGTAGCTTATATTTGTTCTTATTTCCAGTTTGTAAATCTTTGTAATAGTTACTTATTTCCCGTTCACAGCAATTGTTGTACTAACAATCTTAAGACGAGATCTGTTGTAAGTGCTACGAAAGATGACTAGAAAAGAACAAATCGGTTCTGGATCTACTGCTGCCACACCGAGATGCGATAAACACTACTATTATTTGCAAATCCAGTGGATATACAATCTACAGTCTTAGGTCCAACTTGACCTGTTTCGGTATTCCAATCTCCACCAATCCACCTCATATCATAACATTTGTAGATGAGATCTTTTCCATGTTTCACATGAAGGGTTATCCTTATCCTTATGCTGAGTGCTGTTGAGAATCACATTAGCGGTAAGGATCGCCTTGCCCCACATATCTTGAGTGTACGGATCTGCGCTTGGCTAACACCGTTAGACTGAGGTGAGTAAGGAGTAGTCGTTTGATGAACGATGCTTCACATTCTCCCCCTCTATCCCTACAAATTTCTCAATCTGTAGGCTTTTCAACTTCTGCTTTGTAGCGCTCATCCGCTTCAACAACTTCATCTTTGCTTTTAAACAAACAAAGAATGCAATACGTTGTACCATCGTCAATGAAGGTCACAAAGTACTTGTCTCCCCCCTCTATTTTGTACAAGCTTTAAATCACCCATGTAGGTGTGACTGAGTTATAGAGCAACATTTCCTAATAACGTACCAGCATTTCCAAATAACATAGATGTAGACTGAGTTATAGAGGAACGGTGTTTCTTTTGCTATTCCTTAGACGGAATGGAAAGGTTATTTTGCCTCTTCGCCTACCTCTCATTCAATTTGAGGGTTTATGTCGACAGACGACAACAATCTCAACTTTGTTAGTTGTTGAATGACTTTCTATTTAACATGTCTTAATCTATGATGTCATAGATGCACAGATTACAAATATATCATTCATTTGGCTACAGACATATTGTACCATTCTTGGTTATTACAGACCTGTTGGACTGGACTCAACCAGTTTGACAGTGTTCCTGAAACCAAGTTTGGGACATGTATCACCTCTCTTTAGAGTGATCCCATCCCCTTAAGTCCTTTTGAGGACAACCTCTCCAACACCTTCTACTTTAGAGGCGGCGTTGCTTTACATGAACAACCTTTTGCCCGTGGTTAGGGCGTAACCGGATCATATGTGATCTAGATACTCTGGCCCACTCCAGTCGCCCATAGGCTTTGTATGATTGAGTGTCCAATATCATCCTATCAAGTGATGGATCTTCTGTCGGAAACGGTGACATGTTTGTCTTAGTCCTCTAGTCCTTGTCTTTAGTCATCTAGTCCTCTTCCCTTGTGATTGGTGCCCAGGGAAATTCCTGACGCTTACTTAGGATTATCCATAAATCCAATTTATTACAACCTAAGTCTATATCTTTTAAACCGTTGTTTACAATAGTCCAATCTTTAAACGGTAAGGAGAGTAATCCAATTTTTGATTTTAGGGTGTAGGGAATATAAGTTTTAATGAAAATACTTCATATTCCTAGCCTTGATTTGTTCCCGTTTATTTAGAAATTATATAAACACATTATGGACAAGGAAGAATTATTACCTTAGACCTTTTGGATTCTTTGTCTGGGGACTGTGATAGGTGTAGGCCCTGTGCCACAAGATAGAACAACATCTTCAGCCTTCTCCTCTTGTCCCAGTTGATATCCTCAATCTCTCGTGGCCGCTTGTTTCCACCACTTTTGGGCATGGTGACCGCAACTCTTCCTTCCTTGATCCTAGCCGTTCTAACATGACTATCAGCAGTATCTTGAAGCACATCTTCAGTGACAGAAATCTCACCTTTGACGGAAATAAATTTGTAACTGTCGTCAAAGAGAGACCCAAAACTAGGACCAGATCTGAAAGTACAGTTGTTGACAGAGACATTGTTTGAACTATTAACAGAACTGTCAACGGAACTGGTTTCAACAAGAAACTCACAGCCAGATTTGGGATCATATCTGCTGGCAAACATCTTTCTAGCACTAGTACCGATAATGTATTAAGATAGTGAGAAACACAATGGATGTACGAGATTAGTAAACAACTATTATTAGTGCTTCGAAAGGGTAAACAATAGGATTCAATAGCAATAAACTTGAAGCCACCAAGAATTGTGGCAACAGTAAGTTTTTGAGGTCTTGATATTCGTTCTTGATCTCTTGAAATCTTGGATCTCTGGATCTTCGTCCAACTGCAGCACCTTGATTTTGATAACCTAAAACCAAAAGACACTAAACCTGGTAGCTTTACAGATGCACTGCTGAGTCGAGTGATATTCACTATGTCCTTAAGACATTATTGCCCCATATATACCCTTTTACGGTAATGAGCAACTGTCTCCCAAGATAAAACAGCAAACCCAAGTGTTTCTCAAGAAGAACCTTAAGTGTTTGAAAGAATGCTTAGAGAGGAAGAGTTTCAGAAAATCTGAATATAAGTATGAGTGTTGTGTTCTCTAATTGAGCCAAAGGCCTCAATATATAGTAGTGTAAGAATGTCTCTTCAAGTGCCCATGTAATGGTCATTTAAGTGCCATGTAATGATCAGTTAATTTACCAAGTAATGCAGTCAAATAATTGTTACACCCCGTAAGTCCAAGACATGTTTAAGAGAATGTACGTAAGGAACACAAGACTTGAAATTGGTACGAAAGGAAGAATTGTTTTTTCCGACGAAAAATCTTCCGAACGTCGGAAAGGAAAAATGTTCGTTGAGGAGAATTTGATTCTCAAAATGCATTAATTGAGGATTATAGAATGTATTTTCATTATGGAAATTTATTTTTACGGATTTGGTCACGTGGGTCCCACCCGAGGAATTTTACGTTTTGTGGGACCCACGAGGGTTACAAAATTTTATGGACGAATGGGAGGGCGACACGTGGCACCCCCCCCCCCCACATGGTCTTGGACGAATTGAGACAAGGGTATAATGGTCATTTGACCAAAGTTTAGATGACAAAGTCTTGCAAGATAAGAGCTTGACATTGTTGACTAAGTCAAGAGCCACTTGACTTGATCCCATTCATCCAATTTTAACATGTGTTGTAATCTAGACCCTCCAATGTGTTATATATCATCCTAAGTAGCAAGACTTAGCTCACAACACTTAGAAAAAAATTGAAGAACACTTGTTCTTGAAACATTGTTCTCGGCTTTGAGCATTTGTGAACAAGATTTTTTTTTTAATTGTTGTCCAATATTCACAAGACTTTAACCCAAGGTCCCTAAGGGAATAGTAAGGATATCTCAATAGAAAGATCCCGGAAAAACCGCATTTTTACGTTAGTCGCAAGGCGAAAACCCAAGGTGTTCTTCAACTTTGAAGTTGGAAATAGAAGAGGAGTTTTTCACAAGCTTCTAAGGGTTGCAAATAAATGGATTGGAACGTCAAGAAAAGGAGTTGGAGTTGCTAAGGATCGACTTAGGGTTTTGGATCATTTTGAGCTTAAGGAGGTAATAATCTCCGTCTTGCTATTAAAATTCAAGATTTCATGTTGTAGTAGTTAGAAATGATCATGTGGATTATATTATGAAGAATGATATGTGTTATGGAATATTTGGATGAAATCCGAAAAGTTGCATGATTTAGCCTTTAAGATTTCAATTCAATTGGATTATTAGTTTAATCGTCACATGTTATATAAAGAAGGAATTATAATTGTTAAGTTGTTTATGACTATATAACATGTTAGGCCTAAGAAGTTGGATTGAAAAAGAATTGGAAAAGGACTTGGTGTTGTTGTATATGTTTAGCCAAGAATGGCTTTAAATATGGAACTAGTTTCGTATTAATTTGTGGGGAGGAATTTTACACGTCCTGTTAAGGCGTGTAATCCCCTTTGGTTAGCTGAATTGTTGGGCCTTAAATGTGGCGTGTTTGGTTATTGAATTCGGTCTTGAAAAATGTGGCAAAGTATGTAGAAACAAAGGAAGTGCTGTCCGATTTTTCGTAGAATTTAGTGACTTTGCACTTAGAATATTCTACGTTTGAAGCTAGAGGTTTAATGGACGTATTATGGTCATTATAGGTTGAAGTACTAAGTATAGAGTATTCTACTTGAAGGATGGAATAACTATCAAGGTTGAAGTACTTTGGAGCATTTTGCTATTTGTCGATAATCGTCGCGAGGTATGTGAACCTCTTCATTCTTTTGACATGATTCTATGTATGGAGTATACATGTAGTACTATTACATGATTCCTTCTACTCTTAGAAGTTAAGAGGTATGTATGTTGATTTACTCTACGTAAAGGTTATGTCTAAGTTATCTTAAGTTCTTACCAAGTCTTATGAGGGATGTTGTTAAGAGTCGTTAGGAGGTATTTGGAGCCAAGTTGACTTGGCTAAGTTATGGCACAAATGAGAATAAGAATCGAACAAGCCACTGCAGCGTTAATAAAGGAAAATGTAATGACAATCAATTAAGTTAAAATGAGTAGAATTCTCCATCTGCATAGAAGCTAAGATAAGACAAAATTGTATTACATTTTCTAGATCATGGCTACTTGATTAAGATCGTTATAAATAAGTATAACTTATTCACAACGCACCAAAGTATATGTTATTTAATTTATAAGAATTTACGTATGAGGTTTTAAGACTATGAACCTCAAATTTTTAAAAGGTTAAGGGACTTTATTTTTCAAGTTATGGGACTTGATTCTTAAAGGAAGAAATGAATTGATTTAAAAGTATAGAATACTTGATTTGGAAAGTATTGATTTCTTGCCATTCTAAAGTTAAGAAACTTGTTTTCTTAAAAGTTAAGAGACTTGAAGTATTTTGAAAGCTATGTGATTTGATTTGAAAGTATAAGTCTCTTGGTTATAAAAGGAATGAATTTGTCTAAGACATAAAGAGTTATAACGGCTTTATGGGACGTTGGTTATAACAACTTTATGAAAGATTAAAAGAATGGTTTTCTTCAGTAAGGTAAGCAAAGAAATGATTTGAAATAAAGAAGGGCAAATTGTTTTAATGGTACCAATTGCTTAAGGTTTAAAGAAAGAAGTCACTTGATTTAGAAGCCTGTAAATGTATTTCTAAAAGGTATTGTGACTTGTCTTGAAAAGTAAATATGACTTGATACTACGGTTATTAGTATCTTGGAAGTTTTATTTGAAAAAGAGTCATTCTAAAGGAGTAGAGGTACGTAGTACGTTGGGTTAAATTCCCGGATTTTATATGACATTATCGCGTTCCAGAAATGGGTCGGGCAGTATACCTTTATGGGCAGACTATATGACATTATCGCGTCCCAGAAATGGGCCGCAAGATACCTTTATGGGGCGACTATATGACATTATCGCGTCCGAGAAACGGGCCGATGATACCTTTATGGGCGACTATATGACATTATCGCGTCGAGAATGGGCCGGCAAGATACCTCTACGGGCGGACTTATGTGACTTTATCGCGTCCCAGTTGGGCAGATATAGGCGTCCCTCCATAAAGGGCCGGATTATGTTATGCAAGGTAAGTAAGTTATATGGTAATGAACTTGACGGTTTTTCCTAAGCATGTACGTAAGGATGTGACTATAACTTTTATGTAAAAATGGGAAAAGATAATAAGGTACGATTAAGTTCACAAGATGGTAACGACACGGTAGAATCTGGTATTTACCTTTTTTTTATATACTTGCCCCTGTCATTCTTTTGTACAGTTATGATTTGTTTACTGTACCTTATTTTCCGTTCCATATTCTGCACTGTTAGATCGACTTTCGGGGCCGTTCATGTCCGCAGTTTAGGTAACGCCATTGTGGATCCGCGAGCTTAGGATCCTGGTTCAGCATTTTGAGATGGCTCCAATGTTCCGGAGTTGTCATGGCTATGTATATTCAGGGATACGGCGGGGCCTTGTCCCGTCATAGTATTTGTTCAAATCTTAGAGGTCTGTATTCATCCGTAATTTGGATCGCTAGAGTTGTTTTTACATTATTAAACAGTGTAGACCCTTTCGGGTAATTTTTATGTTATGGCAGCCTTATCGGCTTGGCCTTGGTTTAAAAAAAAAGAGTGTTATTTATCTTCCGCAGTTTTTTATGTTGTATGATTAGAAGGGTGCCCAGGTAGGGCACCAGTCGCGGCCCGGGGTCGGGTCGTGACAATAATGACTGATTTATGGAGGATAAACTGATATTTCAATGCTCCAAAACGTCCTCATAATCAGCCAAACTTTTAGACTTCCGTACACTGCCTCGTTAGCGCCCGGCGCCTCCGGGAGCAACGTGGATTGTAATTGTCATCACTCATTTGAAACAATTACACATGGCTTTCACCTGGATTATTGAACATGAACAGAGAAAACTTACCAAGCATTACCGAACACTTTGAATATATTTAGCTACAGAAGGGTCTAATTAATTGGAAAATATATTGCAAAAAGAAAATTGGGCAAATAAAAGAGGAATCAAGGTTGCAGTACCATATAGTATCTTCTAAATAACGAGAAGAAGAAACTGCTGATTGTTTGAGAATTAATGGGGAATTTTGTGACACTAATGTTTATTTAGAATTGTTGGTTTTAACTAAACCCGTATTTGCTTGTTGCTTCTGTCAAGCGTCCTGGAACGTGGCATTTTAGGTGCACAATATTACCGCAAGAAGAGAAGATACCAGCTAATGTATCTCGTCTTGCACAATTCCATAAGCAGTTCATGGATGAATTCCGCGGCTAAGGTATCTGGGAGTACATTCTATTAAAGAGAATTTTGAATAAGCACATCTTGTGTGTGTTTTATTTTCCATCTTTACCAAAGCATCGTACTTCAGTAAGGGTTGTTTGACACCTACATATTTATTAAGGTTTGTTTATCTTTTAATCTTATTTGAATTTGACCTGATATCTTTTTTCTCTCTCCTTCTAGATGATCAATCTGAGATTGTAAATATGCCTAAATAATAAGAAATTCCTCATTGATTATGTTACGTATGTAAATCCTAGATGTGAATATATACGATTCTTTGGAGGGGGAGTTACTTCTGCAAATTTAAATTATTCAAAATAAATTTATTAACGCCTTAAAACTTACTTCCATTGATAGTACTCAACGCCTTCATGAGTCTGCACTCTAGGGCAATGATGGTTTGCTTTACCTCAATCTCGGTTTGCATACGCCCATTCAAGTCATTTCGGATGCTTTTAATCTCTTCAAGAGTGTGCCCCTCAAGAACACTAAGGGTTCCCTCCACCTTCCCCAGACGTTGGCCAAAGATGTTGATGGCGTCCATTCCTACGTTAACCTTCATAATCCACTCTTTACCGAGCGAAACGTCCTTGGGCAAGACCTCCACGTCAATCTCGCTCGTATCAGTGGCAGAAGGTTCTTGGGATGTAAGCTCTTCGTTTGGCACAACCTCTGGTGGCACCTCATGGCTCTTGCTGGCGGCATTCCTCTTTTTGGTATGGTCTGTGTTGTGTGTTGCGTGTTGCATCCTGAGGGACGTTGGCTTGGGTGTTAGCAACATGAATTTCTCGATCGTTTGTCATTTCCTTAGTATCAACATTTTCGCTCTGATATCATGTTGTCACATCCTTAGTATTTAATTAAGCACACATGCGACACTTGACAACTCGCTCACGTTCTTGCACAACTTGGTCACGATCTTTCTATGCCATGTCATTCTAGATTACGACACTTAAGATCGCTAAGGAAATGGTAGATAAGGATGACGAGAAATTTGTTAAAGAAAACTTTTGTACTAGAGAGAACTTGTTGTTAATTTTGCTTGATGGTTTTACAAATGAATCGCCCTCTATTTATACTACTCACCTAGGAACTAATATGTAAATAATAATTAGTACAAGTCCCTACATATTTACAAATAAGTCTCTATTCTAGAAGGCTCTACACAATTAGAGTATTCTAAGGACTTTCCATGCAAATTCATGAAATTCTAGGGTCTTCCAAGAAAATCTTCCCAAGAAAGCTCTCCGGGGCTTTAGAATTCCGCTTTTTCTATGTAAGCATCCACATGAATAAAATATGTGTCAAGTGGCACTTATGTGGCATGATGATGTGGTGGGTCATTACATAAGATTCACCATAGCAATGGGTATATATTTGGTTTTGGAAAAAAAGAAAAAAAAGGCCATTTGGAGGCTCGAATTATTTTGTTACCCTATAGGTTAGTGTCTGCTTGTACTTGCACGCCAGCAGCTTTATAAAAGGTAATTGAAAAGTTGAAATAAATCGAACTAAGTATAAATAAGATTCACTTGTAGGTAAGAAAAATTGACCATTTACCTTGTGAACAAGAAAAATCTGTGATTTGTACTGTCTTGTATCCAAAAGAAATCTATCAACATTATCACCTATACTTTCTTCTCTTTTCCAGTTTTCTTGTTTAGGGGCCTCTATTTTTCCCAAGTATAGAGCTTGTCAGATAGACCTCAGATGAATGTTTTTGTCTTCATGTCTAATTTGGAAATCATGTAGACCAAGAATCTTAAAAAGCCCTTGTTACATATCTTAAGGCATTTTGGTACTAATACATCAGAGCACAAAAATATTTGAATTCTTATGTAATCACTTTTTTATTTTTAGTGGTGTCATCTGTCATGTTATGGTCAGTGCTTAGTAACGTCAATTTTTAATTGATGCAACTCTTGGGATTTAAGTATTTACCATAATAAGAGAAACTAACAATCTAAATCCTAGAAGGATGCATACATTGCCATGAAAGTAGTAGAATCATTATTGAAAACAATCTAAATCCTAGTTTAGTTTTCTCTACAATCTAATTAGTGCTGCTTTCATTGATCATTGAAGGTACAATAATTGCACCAAAGTTGGCTGCTTATAATGAGAACTATTGAGAAGCTTTGCGGGAATTGCCAGAATCTCCGTAGCAGTTGAACGTGGTCCCAAAGACATTTCAAATCAAATCAATAAATCAAACTCATGAATACATAAATTAATGAAGTTCATGTATATGCTCACTTATGTAGTACTTTTTAAGTTACTCACTTCACTTATTATAGACAGTTATTTATATCACACAATTGACAGCTCCATTATATCTCTACAACCTCGGAAAAAACGTGGTCCTATTCAAGACAAAGGGCCTTCAGATTTTGCAATTTCAGGCCAAAATATTGTTTCTTGTTGCACACTTGCACCCCAACTTTGATGAGCAGATACGTTAAGTTGGTGGATTCTCACTTTAGGAGTGAGGCCACATTCTAGGATATAAAGTACTAACAAATTTTTTATCGTATTGTTCAAGTTGTAGAACTTCCCATAAGTGTCATAGCTTCTTTTTATCACTTAGACGACAACATTTTCAAGTGACTCGTCTATTAGAAGTTCATAGTATGATGTGTTGGCCCGTAAAACAGTGCTCATTAATTACTAATAGTAACTCATAGGAATACAGAGTGAATCATTGCTGCTCGATTCGAACTAAATATGATGGTTGCGACATGGCAAACAGCCACATGAAGTATGGGCAGATAAATGTGAGTTTTGCCTTGTCAACATCTTCCGTCCTTGGTCAGCCACTTTTTCTATTTGTTCCTTGTGTTGAAGTTGAGCTGTAGTTCTCCATTCTTCAGCTTTTCTGTGAACTATGGCCATCCTTTTCATTAATTTCTCTTCCAAAATTGATCTCATCTTCTGGATTTTCACCTGAAAACAGAAGCAAATGCTAATTCATAACCCATGAAACAACCATAGTTGGCGCCTAGTTTGAATTCAGCACTATACAATAAAGTAATAAACCAGAAATATTAAATTTTAAGCATGAAATCCTAATGGTCAAGGTTATACACCAATTTCAATAGAATTTTGTTACTGCAGCTGCTGTGCCCATTCTTCACATGGGTTGCAGCTTCCAGATAGAATTTGTCATGCATGAAGATTTAATAATGCATTAGTGCTGACTAATCTATGGAGTATCTTCTTCCTTCTTGCATGTGAAATGATTAAAATTATAAGCAGTACATGGGGGGAAGAGGAGAAAACACTTAATACGACGTTGGACCACAATTGAAGAGTGAGTGGCTCGATGTAGATCAATGCTTTTTATACAACTGATAAATTCTTACCAGCTAGTAAACAATGCACAGCAACTCCTAGAGACTTTATATAGTTATTTTCTTAGGGAAATGTTGGATAGTTCGTAATATGCAAGTTGTTATTAACCAAATAGACATACGTTTCGAAGAGGGTCCAATCTTTGAAATTATATCATTGCGCACTTCTTTCTTTGTCAACTTACAACAGAAAGAACTACAAATGATCAATAACCGATCCAACCAGCTCAATTTCATATTCTCCATCTCTAGTTCCTCTTGCATGGCGATAAAACTGCCTTAATATACTTGAAAAACAAATTGGAGTAAAGGCTTACAGGCAAATTTAATGAAAGCAACTCTAGCATTGAACTTTTCTAAATGGTAATAATTGTATTCATAAACGACACAAACCTTAATGTACTTGAACATATTGGACCAAAGAAGAAGTAATGAAAGCAGCTCTAGCATTGAAATTCTACTGCCCAAAAGATAAAGAAGAATACAAAATAATACCTCAAGTTTTTTCGATTGAGCTTCTGCTTTTGCATTTTGTAGGTTTATCCAAGCCTGAATTTTTGCTTCTTCTCTCTGGTACCTGCAACTCAAATAAAAGTTAAAATGGAGTACACTCTAAGCACATATGAAAAAAGAAACGGGCACTGCAAAAATAACTCACCTGAGGCAGCATTTATTCTTTTCATCTTCTTCCCACGACCGTGTTTTGGACTCTGAGACGCTCTTTCTGCATTCATTATTAATCTCAAAATGTCTCAAACTCTTCGAAATATCCTCCTCTTCCTCTTCCTTCGAACTCCAATTGGTTGTAACAGAATCGAATTGTGTCCCAAACTGCAACTTTGCTAAATGGCATTCTTGAAATTGCATTATATCAATCGTACTATCAGAACCTGAACTTGGTAAGGCTAACGGTCCAGATCTGTCCGCAGGGGTATTATGTCGGGCAGGTGATGGGCTCTTGAATGGAGTATGGCATCTTGAAGTAGTAGAGCTGCCAATTGGGGCCATTTCTGTCCCAATATCTCTGTGTTTAACCTCATTAATTAACTCTCTTGTTGCTTCTATAGATTTTCCTGCTCCATTTCCAAATAAAAATCCTTCTTTTGTAGGTTCTAAGCACCTAAATTTGGGATAAATAGATTCCATTTCATCTGTGAACTTATCTGCAGTTACAATAAAGCTAGAGTTCCTTCAATATCCACCATATCATTCATAAAGTGTTTCCCCTTTATCAGTTTTAGATTTTACCAAAAGGGGAGCTAGAAATATAATGCACATTGATGTGTCCGTCCCATTTTAACTGCCGCTTTAGCTCTTTTTACGTTGAACTACTTCTTTAAATATTAAGGGTATAGTTGGAAACAATTGCTCACTTTAGTCTTGAATTCCAAATATAGTAATTATTTTGGGACAATTTTCTTGAGCTAAAGTGACAATTAAAATGAGACAAAGGGAGTAGCATGCTGGGGCAGATAGAGCCTATTTTTGTTTATCTGGGTTTCCCATCTGGTCCAATACCCCCATTGGGGCCTAATTAAATGCATATTCGCGCCGGAAAGTACTATATTGAGGACTAAAGCACTCCCTAACAAAGCCCTAACAAAGCCGACTCCATACACATGGCTTGAACCTGTGACAACCAGAAGGCTTACGATCCACCGCAACTCTTGATGGTAGGGCCTATTTTTATCACTTTTGACACATAACATAGACCTATATTATATGTGAAAATTCACTAAAATTTCAACAAATATTGAATTCTGAACCCATAATTTCACAGGTACAATTAGTTCAGGGCTAAATACTTAAAGTTGAAACTGTAATTTACTAAAGCTAAGGGAAAAAGCAAGCTTTTTTACCTTTTAGGAAAACATCTGTTGCAGGAGAAACATTATTGGAAGCTCCAGCAGAAATATGGTGATGGTTTAAAGGTAAATGCACCTGAAAATCTGAAGCAGCTTTAGATACCTTTTCATCAGTAACTCTATTTTTTTCTGCAAAGACATTTTCAGCTTCTTTTAACTTGTACCCATCATTACACTGCTTTAACAATTTTGAGGATTCTAATGGTCCCTTTAACCCATTATTAGGGGAGTCTTGAAAAGAACTTCCATTAACAAGCCATTTCTCTGCATCATCCCATTTTGAAGGGAAATTTTTTCTTGAAAAATTCCCACCAACACTAAAGCTGAAAATGGGTCGACCCGGTGTTGATGGAGCATCCATATTATCCCTCCTTGTCACTGAACTTAGACCTTCTTTCCTTAAAAGAACTCTGCTTTCAGTAACATTGCTTGCTGTTGGCAATGACTTCACAAAATCAGATGTTTCCTTTAGATTAAGTTTGCAAAGAAGGTCAGGAAAACTATCCAAGAATGGGTTCCCATTTTCCCCTACTAATGTTGCTTCCTATCAATAACCAAAAAAAAACAAGAATTAGCAACCAAAAAAAAATGTTGATAAAATTATTCAAGAACATAAAAGAACAATCTTGAAAATTAATGGCCTAGCATTATTTTTCGCTTCTAATGTTGCTTCCTATAAAGGACCATGTAATGATCTAATAGCTCAGTTGGTTCTGGTGAGTGTTCTAATCCCCATTGTAATCCCTCACCCATTTCCCTTACCCTACCCCTATGTAATAATAAAAAAAAGGACCCCATGTAGGTCAAAATATTCAATATAAAAGAACAATCTTGAAAATCAATGGGCTGGCATTATTTTTCACTTCTAATGTTGCTTCCTATCAATAACAAAAAAAAAAGAATCAGCAAGTATTGGTATAACATGCATTGGACTGACTGGCAGACAGAGGACAAAGACCATATACAAATATGTTGAGTTTCACCACTTCAGTTGAAGAGCTGAAGGTAAAATGAAATAACAGTGTTTATAGTCCTGGTTTATAGTGAGGACAAGGAAGAAAACAAACAAAATTGTACTTAAAAAAAAATGTTATGCTCTTGGAGAGGTGTGACTTGTGAGTTGTGAGGGAGCTTTGGGAGAGGAGAAAAGTTCGTCAAAGTTGTAAAATGGATGGATTATCAAATCATGGATTAGTTTTAAAGATTTATGTAGTAAGTCTGTTATATACACTATTATATAGTAGATTTTTTTAGTTACTTTTTAATTAATGCTTTAATTTTTTATTCACTCAATTCCACTTTACCCCTAACATTTAAGGGTGGAGGAATATAACCCCTCTACATATTAAATGGTAATGACAAATCCCTCTCACTATATTAATTATTTATTTTTGAATAAAAATCTCTATGTCTTTCTAAAATTAAAATATGAAACTATATAACTCTTATTATTGTCCCATTAACTTATTCCTTTAACAATATATATAAACTACTTGAAATAATTTGTAAATAAATTTCATTCCACAAACAAGAATCAAATACAAATAATGCAGATTAACAAGAATGTTAATAACCACAAAATGCACAAAACTTCAATAATTGAACTCAAATTATGCCTTTTAGCTAAATTTTATCAAATCTCATGAGTTATCTTTATTCAGAACATCTAATTTAAGTCTCCACTATTTAATCCAACCTCTAATCTTAACCTTCCATTTCAAAAAGTCAAAATTCACTAATAGAAATCCAACATCACCCCCCCCCCCCCCCCCAACCAAATAGTAGTAACCACAAAATGCACAAAATAACAACAATTGAACCCGAAATCACACATTTTAGCTGTATTTTATCTTTCTGCGGAATATCAAATGGCGGTCTCATAGAAGCAAACATCAAGTAATATTTCATCAACTGAGATATCTGATCATCGTTTATCTCGAGATATCCTACTGTTTTTCTATTCATGTAGTCATTTTCTCCCTCCCAATTCACATCTATTTGCACTTTAAAGCACTTCATATAATGTGTTGCGTTTCATCTCAGTATCTTAAGCAGCATGTGAATACACAAATTTCTAGCACAGATGCAAATTCAATGACATGTAATTTGTTCCAATACAAAGATGTCTTAAATAAATATAAGTAACAAATATCTAAATTATTGAAGGACTTAATCAGAAACTATATGATCCCTCACAATTTGGACTATTAATCAACCAACATACTAGATGCAAACTCAAGAAATCTGTGCACAAATACAAAGCTTTCAGCCATTAATATGGAGTAATACTTTAATGTTAAAGAATACTCACCTTCAAAAGTTTGTCCTCATTAGATATCACTTAGGTTTTGCAAATGGCAAAGTGAAGGGTTTGCTACAAAATTTAAGTAATTTGTGCAAATAGAGTTTTACCAAGAATAAAACGTCAAAAATGAAAAATAATAGCGCCAAAATATTCCCTCCAAAAAAAATATTATTGTGACTTTTTAATATTTTTATTATTATTTAAAAATAAATAATTCTCGCGCGAAAAATATAGTGAAGGGTTGTCGTTCCCATTTAATAGGTGGAGGAGATATCGTTTCCGAACTCTTAAATGTTAGGAGGGTAAAATGAAATTGACTTTTTTTTTGGGTTTATCCTAAAAAGAATTAGAAATAATTTTGCTTCAAACTTCTTATTATAATCAATCTTAATGAGATGTTTCATAGACACATAAATATGATTTATTTTAAATCACAAGTTTAAAAGTTTTTTCTTTATTAAATTTTGTGTTCAGACAAACAAACACTACATATTTGGGTTTAAAAGAGTTATCATATTTACAGAATTACTTAATTTTTTATCATAAAAATTTACACGCAAATGCCTTACAAGAAATTAAATGACCTTATTGTGTAATATTTGTTTCCAATATAATTTGCATAGAGTTCTATAAAGTGTCTTAGTGTCATTCTTTTAGAGGTAGTTTGGTACTAAGGATAAGTAAAAATAATCATGAGATAAGAATTTAGTAATTTTTTATTTTTTATTTTGTTACTTTTATGGGATTATTTCATGAATAAAAATAGTAATGAGATAATTTATACCTGTTATAAGGTGGAATAAGTTATTCTAGAATTATAAGAAACTTTTTCTTTTTAAAAATTATCCAATGTATGTTACTTTTAATACAATATACCAAACAATCAATAAAAAATAATCTAAAATAACTAATTCCAGTGTAATTTATTTTCGAACCAAACAACTCCTTAAAGTGTTTGAACTTTCATATACCAATTATATAAAGTAATTTTTGTATTATTATATCAGCTAATAGAAAATTTCACCTAAAAGGTTGTGAGTAACTATTCATGAAAAGTTGAATTATCAATAAATGCTAATCTCAAGCTACAACTTCAGATTACAAGAACAACATCATGGATATTTTATTACTATATGCAATAATGTAACAAGTAGGGAAACTTATTTTAAGGTTATTGATAATGTTATTAAAGCCCTAAACGTCCGCTGTAGGGTTGGCTCATGCTCCTAAGACTGAATAATTAAAGGTTAAAATAATGAATGCTTTGTTACCCTAATGCCAAGCAAAACTTTTTGTCTGTCTTATTGGGTGTTAATTTTAAGATTAATTAATCAACGAATTACTACAAAAACTGATTAAGAGTACTGTTTTAGTAAACCAAAAGTTGAAAAGAATGTCGGGGGGCCTCCTTGGGTTTTTGTCACCACATACCAGTTTATCATGCAAACCCTATTTAGAGGTTGAGCTGGTCCTCTGTTTCTAGGTTTCGACTTGTACCCAAAAAGAGTATAATATGTATGTGTTAGTTATGAAGCAACGAAAAAGTTGTTTCCGTATGATTTATAGATTAGGAGTTCATACAATGAAATTAATCATTAATGTTTGTATTAAGGTAGGTTATTTATATTACACCCCTTAAGATGCAGCTCTTCCTCGAATAAATTAAAAAATTAAAATTTAATAGAATTGGACGAGTTGGACTATATGATTCATTGTTTAATTCATTTGTACTCGTCTTATTACAACTCAAGTAACATTTAAATAAATTAATAACTCACACATTTATTAACTCATATTTTAACACAATTTAATTTAACTCGACCCTTTCAATCAACACACATAAAAAGGCAGTATAGTGCAGAAATTATCTCGCGTCACGTAGAGTTTTATTTAATACATAACATAATTCTTTTTATTATGTCTACATACACACACATATATATTATGTATCAAACAAAAAAGGTCTTTTTTAAAAATGTTTGGCAGTCTCTCATATGTCAATAATTGCTACATATTAGACCAACTTTCAAATAAGCTGAATTAGACGGATCAATTTGAAATGAGCTAATAACTTGAAACACCTAGTGAATATCAACGAAATTTAAAATAAGGAAATAAATAACAACTTTGATTGTTATTCATTTACGGTGTAAAGTATCGAGCGGGCCTATCGGAAACAACATCTTTACCTCACAAAGATAAGAATAAGGTGTGTGTATATCCTATCTTTCACGGACCCACTTATAGGATTATACTTATTTTCATATTATGAATCTCACTTTTTGTATATAATTAAAAAAAAAAATTGTACCATCATTACTTAAGTTAAACTCAAGTACATTTGATTATCCTATCTTTTACATTTGACTTCTTCCTTCTTTTAAAAATAAATGACAAACAAGTATCAAACATCTATCTAGTTTAATAAATCATACATAAAAAAGAATATATTAGTGAACCTCTATTCATTGGGAATAATCGACAAAACTAGTCATTCCTTAAAAGTTTGTTTAATAATTACATTCTCATTATTTGAATCCACTCGCCCAAAGGTCGGACCCAATTTCTCTGACTTAGCTCCCTTATTAACAAAGACATTCTTTAGTTGTGGGAAAATGTACAATCTTCTTTCTTAGTTTATTAACATACTCTTTATTTTTTATTTTAGTTTTCGTGGAAATTGAGACAGTCATATAATATCAATCAAATAGGGGGGGGATGCAATCAACCGTCGGAGTGACTTATATACCAACATTAATAGTTTGAAGATAATGCTCAAAGGTCCCACTACCCCCCTATAATTAGATGACAAGACACCCAATATTAGTTTCCCATATTATACTTTAGCTTCCTTTACAAACAACATCAAATCATTTGAATACTTTAATATTAATACAAGGCCAAAGTTTCGTTTACACCATTTCATTTATAATACATCTTCTCTTCCTTGTTCCATTATTATTATTTGTTTGTTTTCATCAGGACTTATGGCTGTGAGACACTCTCCTTTTGCTGCCACTCTAATTTGGAAATCATCTTCCACCAAAAAGGAAAGGCATGCTCGAAGAGTACTGTTGGTGTGTGCAAGTGATCAAAATATTTCAATCAAAGCTACGAGTAATAGTGGTTCAACTTCAACCCAAAAACTTAAGGTTTTCTTTCTTATCTAGTGGTTCAATTGAATCCCTTTAGTCGGACAGAAATTGGTGAATTTCCTTGATAGTTAAGTGTAAATACTAAATACTCGTTAATTGTACGAATTTGCAACAATTGTGCACTTTGATAGGTTTTTGAAGATCGGTCAACGGGCATAGTTTGTTATAGAGATGAGAATGGAGAGATCACTTGTGAAGGAAATGATGAAGGTCCTCGTTACTGTCAGCAGCAATTGCCAAGATTTTCTTCTAAGTCAAGGTACGTAGCAGTAATTCGTTTTTATAGAAAACAAGGACAAGTTCATTTATTTATTATCTGGTCATGTTTGTGTAAATATGCAGAGATGAAGAAATCATAGAGCTTCTCCAAAGATGCTGTAGCTGATTCAATTAGAATCTTGTGAATTCTCGTCAGCACTTTAATACTTCTGATAATAACACAATAGAACAGGGATAACTCGTTTCAGTATCCACGTTTACTTGTTCAGTTGTTCTACCAGGATAATGGACTTCCCTTTCATGGTCCAAATGTAAAAAAAGTTCGAATTTTAAGTATGGTAATTCAGTTTCCCATTTCAACCCATTGTTTTTGCTTCGATCACTTTTTCTCTTCGAGTTTACCCGATAGAATAAATAACTGGGTCGGGTCACTCTAAATTAAGATTTACAAGCTTCAGTTTTGAATTTAAATATGAGTTATGTTGATGCGCTACAATTACTTCTTCAACCATTTGGACCAGAAGTCGGCCTCTGAAGACTTAATTCCATTAGCTCTGTTCCGATAAAGATTATACAGAGAACATGGAGATCAACCCCGCGGGAAGAAATCAATGAAAAAATCACAATTACAAAAATACACGGAGGAAAGACTAAGATCGATACACTTGAAACTACACCAGCTAAACTGCTCCAAAATCATGCATTGTATAAAATTGACATTGATCCTTTGGAACATATGTATACCTTGGATTTTACACCAAAAAAAAGAAAAATAGGAACTTCATGAAACAAAAGAGATGTACAAAATATTTCCACGGAGGGGGACCTGAATTCTAGGCAGTAGAGACTTTTAACGAAATACAAGCCTCTTCCACAGTTTTCTGACAAGAAATCAAGTGTGCTCTCACTTAGGGAGAATGCAACTGGAACGGAGTTCCAAAAGAATGGGAATCGAAAATATGGGAGATGAATGAACCTGGATAACCAATGCAAGAAACCCAATTATGTGCTCAATATACAGACAAACAGATTTACAAAATCACTCGGCAGATCAGCCACCTTGAATGTTTTCATTGCATAGATCAGTCTGTGATTTACTGGGAACAACAGATGGCGGTGACCACTGATCAGGGACCATTAGAAAATAGGTGGTCATGGCCTTACGGAACCTCTTTTTGTACTGCTTAGGTGAGATTATAGTCGGTGACGCATTTTTGGGTCCACCAAGGATCCCTGAGGCCTTAACCCATGTTTCCAGGTGCTTATCCCATGTATATTGTCTCATGAAGTCAATAATCCCAAGAACAAGCTCATTCTTCTCTTCATCAACCCCAACCAATAGTGAGTAATCCATCACATCAACTAACTGCAAGGATAATTTACTCGGTTAGTCCAAAACCTCACTTACCCTGACCACACAAGGAATTTGTAAGAAAGTACACTTGTATGCCAATTATAAGAATATGTAACATATAGAACAACAGTATAGTGGTCTTCAGTTGGATTTCAAAAAAAGTTAATGTTCTTGAGAAAATTAACGTAAAATAGGAAAGGAAAAAACTGTCTTGTATGTCTTTATTTGAAACGAAAGGAGAAATAGCACTTTCTTTCAAGATCTGCACTTTTTTAGAGGACTGACTTGCTTTGAAGAATATTGTTTCTAGTGGAAAAGATTCTAACCACTTTCCCACCCCTTTCCTACTAACCAAGCACAAAAAAAATGGTGGACAATTTCTAATATTCTAGCTTTTTCCTTTCCTTTCTTGACACCCAAACTGTGGCTTAGTTAGGACGAAGATGAAGGGCTTGGGGAAAGGCAAGCATCTGAATCCTTATTTGGAGGGGAAGTGAAGGTTAAAGCGGCATCCCTAACTTAATCTTTCTACACTGTGGAAGAATTTGGAGAAATCGGATCGAAAAACGGATTCTTGTAATAATCAAGGAAAGGGACTGAACCCCAAATCTCCTCTTTATTACTGTCACAATCTAATTTATTTACTTATTTTGGGTGTGGGGATGGGGGAAGGGAATGATAATGTTCGTTCAGTCTCAAACACCCCCCAGACTCTACGGGACCATCATCACTTGATCAACTCCTAATGGTTAACAAAGGTGCTTTTCCCCCCTCCCTCTTCCACAACCAACCCTAGTACCAAACACAGACTATCTTGTTCTGAATTGATATGAGAATCTCACTGGTTGGAAGTGCTTCAATCAACTGCAATACCAACTTACCAAGCTTTGATGGACCATCACAGACAGGAAACTGTTACATGATCCAACCACAATAGGTGCACAGTAGTTGACAGTAAATTCATTATATGTAAGCACACAACATCACAAACTTACAGCAAGAAAAGCAGTGTCATTCCATACAGCTCGCTCCAAAAGTCTTTTTGCTTTGTTTCCAACAAAAATAGGTGAAGTTGGCATTGCTTCAATCAAGTTCTGATCCAGCAAGACTTTGTTGCTTCCACTGGTATCAGGATTGTAACGAGACCTCGCAGAACCTTTCAGGTCATAAAGCCTCGTCAGGTTCCTCCCAAATAGAAGGTTCTCCATAACTAGCACATCCATTTTAGATTCCTTTCCTCCTTTAAGATGCTTTGACGACACCTTCACACAAAAATAGAAACAAACACTCTAAACGGTCTGATAATAAATCATAGGAGTATTCAACAATGTGCACGCTATGACTAGCCAAAATTCGCAGAGAGGAAATAATGAAGCACTTGACATTTAAGTTATTATTTGCAAATACTGCAGGCAACAAATATGCACCCCATGCTTTGTGGTTCTCCATTGACCTATAAGGCCATGTTTTTAATCAGTATCACCTTAAAGGCTGACTTTAGAGTTAGAAGACCATAAAGAAAGTAAACACTAATCCACAACCCATTAATCAAGAATCCATAATATCAACCCTGTTTCCCCAGAGCAGAACTCATCTTTGCCTCATAAGTCACAGCAATCAGGTCATTATTTGTGTTGCAAGTCTTGTCACAGAGAGCTTTATAAATCTTAATCACAAATTTGAGCAGCTGAAGTAGTCAACTTGTTATAGATACCTGATAGATCCCCAGAATTTTTGCCAAGCAAGTTGGACTCCCAGTGCTTAATGATTCAGAAATATATTTGAAATACGCAGGAGCAAATTTCATAAATGATTCCAGCTCTGTCTTTGTCACTTGCTTGATAATGAATCGGTCATCCAAGGTCTTAGCAAAGAAAACGTTGCTCTTGCCTCCTTGCGCTCCCCACTTCTTACAGCGGCTAAGAGATCTTATGAAATCCATCTCTGATGGACAACACATCCTCCTCAAGGCATCAAAGCGCTTTGCATAATAACAAGTCACTGAGTACTTCACTTTCCCTAGCGATCCATCATCTGCAAAAGAAACTCTGGCATGCAGTGTCTTTGTGTATGATACTGGATCCAAACCAAAAGAGCTGCGAGAAACGGACAAGGACAAGATACTCTCATCCAGAGATCCAAGACTTCTGTAGGATTCTAAAACCATTTCATCAATTGATTGAGAGGAGTGCAGATTACCGTAATCCAGTGACTGGATTGCAGAGTTAGAGTCCAAAGTAGCATCTTTAGATTTCTCAAGCTCATCAGATAGTTGGGCATAATAATCATGAGACACTAGAGCATACGTTATAATACTAGTGGGCTCATCATCATACACTGGTATAACAGTATCATTAACCCCAACAGGTAGAAGCAATCTTCCTCCAGCTTGGGCATCTGTCTCTCGAAATGATGAAATGTATACTGGATTATATCCCCCAAGTGGATCCAATTTCTGAGCACTTGGTAAAAAGTTTTTGTTCAGCGTCCGATAGAAGCTAATGAAAGGCATACCTAACCAGCTCCCAGCGTCTTCCATGTTTTCGGAGCCTTTGAAGGATAATAGACGAGAAAATTGAGAAACCTTAATCACACTCTGTTCCTCTCCCCCGTGGTCTTCGGTATACATTTTTTCTGCCGTTCCAGTTGTCAAAGTATCCACCAGAAGTGGTTCAGAAGATTTGCCGGCACCACCTTTCAGCACTCCAATAACGGAAGTTGTTTCACCAGTCCAAGCTGCCTCAAGAGTATCTGACAAACTCTCCATGTTTGGGAACTTCCCAGCGGATAGTGCTATATGCCCCTGTAATATGGATTCGTCTGGATGTGATACGCAGAAACTTCTTGTTGCAACAGGAAGACCAGGTGGTTTTTCAATTCCACAATCAACATCAAAACCAACTATTGATTCTTGATGTACAACATCCACAAGACTGTTTTGGCTAACTCTTTTTCCTTCATCTCCCTTTTCACCAGCCTTTAAAATTGCAGAAACAAATTCAGAGCTAACCAATGGTTTCTCAGGCTCCAAAGACGCAACTCTATTAATCCAATGACTTTTGTCATCCAGATTTTCTGCATATACTAGACGGTGGTCCCAAACATAAGATTGAAAAAGAAGCTGTCTTCTCAATCGATTGATCTCCAAAATATCAACAGACTGGCCGTTCACTTCCTTCATAAGAATTCGCTGGAGGGATTCCTGCTAAATCAAAATCACATTAGAAATATCTTCCAGAACGAACATGGCATTAAACCCCTTGAATATTTCAGTTTTTCTGTTACTTTACTGGACATTAAGATCATGATAGACATAATAAGTTCAACAATCATGCAAATTAATAACGAAAGCAACCAATACAGTATCTGATGCATCAGACAGTGCCAGTAGACAGATAGCAACATGGATAGCAGAGAAGACAATTCACCATAGTTTGTCTTCCACAAGCATGACCAGGTTATAAACTAGAAATCAAAGCGAAATATGGAATTATATAGAGACCTATTTGTCAGAGAGGTTACCAATCCCCAACTAAAGATAAAACAAGTGGAGCAATAAAGCGTAATTACTAGTAGTCAACATTCAACAAACAGAGAGGTAGGGAGAGAGTAATTAATAATGTCTGCAGGGCCATGTAAGATAAACATTGTTCAATTAGTGATTATTGAACCCTACTCACAAGTCCAATCCACGGACTCATACCTCAAATTCTTCTTTCTCCTTCTGCAACATCCCTTCCAAATCAGAAATCTGGCGTCTTGCTTCAGGTATATTAATGCTAAGTTGTCTCCCAGATCTCTTCTCCACCAAAAGCCGAATTGCATTGAGAACCTCAGCGAACAAAAGTTCAGCTCGGGAAATGACCTGCTTATATTACAACATTAAATCAGTACAGGGAGAGATCAGATGCCAGCTACTCAAAATCCAAAGTCACATTCTTCCCACCTCATTCACTTCGTGTTGTATCCATTCCTGATTCTCATAGTTGAAATCCAGCATTGAGGAAGGAAGACATACTGAGTGAACATCAATGGATGCATAGCGAAAGCAAGCAACCATCTTCCCAAAGCTGCAAAAGTTCCAAAATAAGTTTTGCAAAATATACTCACTAAAGGTGTCAACGTTTTCCAGCCAGATATCATCATAGATTGGCCATACATTATTTGACCCATTAATACTAGAAATCCATGCCAACATATTGAATATCATGTATGACCAAGAAGGGGAGCAAACACTTGCAATGGTCCTAGATGTAAAGCGATCATACTACCAAGAGAGTAAGATCATACCCATAAAACCGAAGACAATCTCTATGTAATGAATGACCACAGCTTGCCACCCTACTTGCAGCTGCATGGTTTGAAAAACTAAGTTCTAGAAACTTCCCAAAGGACAAGCCCCAAGCAGCATCAGACATCACTACTCTTCTAGTTGCCGGAGGAAACCCATTATTATCGCGTGGACATCTAAGGCACCTGTGCCACATCCATATTTTTCCTTCCTTTTCCCCGGGCAAAAGAATTTCCAGCAGCTTCTTAACAGAAATAGTTAGAGTACCTTGTCGGTGAGTATAACACTGAACATGAGCTTCTGAAGGCATATCACATGAACGACACCTGTAACTCTGAAAATACAGATTGAGAAAAAAATCTTTCAGTCACCTTAAGTGTATCGGTAATGTTTCTAGCATAAGGAAAGGGAGGAGAGAGATTACTTGATCAAACAAATGGTCTCGTAGAAATCGACCCAATGGCTTATCGAAGTTCCCATAGTATTTAATCCGAAAGAGATGAGACCTTTCACAGACAGCTCCTTTCCAAACACATCTGGAAGACAAGGAAACCAAAATGCTTTGATTGTCAGATGGAGATGGAGGAATCTCTTCCTTCGAAGAAGTCAATTCCTCAGATGCGTTTTTCCCATCTAGTTGCAGATGACTTTGGTTCACATCCATAGAATTGCAATCACTTTGAACATTCTGTGAGAATATGCCTTGATCAACTTCCTGTGAAGGACCAGAACTAATAGAAAGGAACTTGTATCCTTGGGCATCTTGGACATTGTTGCCTACTGATGCCTTTGCCCCAGAGTACTCCATCATATCCATAATACCTCTGTCAGACTCGTGATCAAGAGAGGGCTTACGGAAGGAAGACAGGGTGCTTTGAGCAGAACACAAGCCAGGAAACTCAGACACACCCATCTTCTGAGCACAAATGCTGGCAGCCTTGACCAGGTCGGTTGGCGGAGCACTCTTTGACTTTTCCGGCTCACTACCATATAGCGGCCCTTGAGTTTTTTCACCGGCAGGACATGTAAAACCAGGTATAGTTGAGATGGATCTGTCGATTGTTGATGGTTTATCTGGAAGTGCAACGGTTATCGGAGAATTCAAAGGAAGTTCAGGAAGAGAGGCTCCTTCATCAGCAAGAAAGGATGTTTCTAAAGCCAAATGATAAGCCGCGAAAATAGAATATTGAACCACACGCTTCACTTTCTTCAACTCATCCCCATTTGCACCACGGAGTAATATCTGAGACAACCAATGCAAAGAGAACCAATTAAATATTTTCAATATACAGGGGAATAATGCAAAACGTTTATGTTAAAGGAACTTGATCTTTTCCAAAAAGTAGACTTTCAGATAACTGTTTACATCATAGCAAATCAATATATATTTATCTACTTATGTTCTTATTCTTCTGGTATTTGTAATAAACTTACAGTGCATCCCAGTGGCTTTGGACAGCCTTCAAAGTACATCAGCGTCTTTACCAGCTTCTTGCCACTCTCTCCAGCTGTACCATGTTCTTCCAGAAACTTCTCAACATGAAACATGTCACAGTATCCCACTGTTTGAGATGAGAGATGATCTATTGAAGGAACTATTTGACCACCAGTGCAGCGAGCTATACGCTCCAAAACTGGCTTTTTGATATTTAAGACAAGTGATATGTCTTTTTCCAAGAGGTACTCCTGTGCATAGCGAGAAACAGATTTTTCCACCAGAAGCACATCTGGACTGTGTGCGTCAATTTTGGAAACAGCCATCTTCAGATGATCCATTTCCTGAATAGCAATAAATATTTATATAAGCACAAGAGTTTTAACAGATCTGTTACAAGTCTTGGAAGAAAAGGTAAAATCATCAAAACCTGCTGCAACAATGTAGCGAAACTTGATAAGTGGTTAGAGACGCGCTGGTACTCAAGAGCACCTTCAAGGATTAATATGCGGGCCTTCTCTATTTTTGATGTCATTCGCCGATGAGCCACATTTTTCTTGCAGACAACTCCTTGCACCACAGCACTATTTAAGGGAAACATGTTCAGATGAGAGAGATATGTCTAAAAATGCATGCAATAACAAAAGGAGGTGAAGAAGGACAGATAAAACATAAGAAGAAGCAAGAACATAATCACAAGCAAACAAAAGCTGCCAAATTATGCCCTACCCTGTTGATAGCTAGCAAATAAGACAAGCAAATCATGGGGAAAAATCAACCCCAATTATGACAACCTCTTTACTCATTGTAATGCTACAACCACTTTACCAAATATTAGTGGAGGACAAACAATTGAAAGTTTTAAAGGGGAAAAGCAAAGTATCTCACCAGACACAAATGACTAACAAGCAGAGAGGAGGGAGGGGGGAGATAGATAGATAGAGAGAGACTGTGCATGCAGATACATGACCCACAATAAGGCTCCAATTCTCCAATTTCAGAAGTTGTGTTGCTACTATTCCTAACACCATGTAATATAAGAGGCAAGAGTCGAACAAAGAGCTGAGAAACTTAGTGGACCAAAATGAAAAACTTATTTTGTTCACCTGTCACTACGACGCCCAGATGCAATACACTTCACCTTTACATACCCCCCGGGGTCCATTCCCCCACCTTTGCTTGTGTCTGGCTTCAAAAGTGTGGCAGCTTCCCACGATAGGGACGTAACTATCTCCAACCAACTCTCTTTGTCATCTTCCTCACCAATGACAAGTTTTTCAACCTGCATAAGCTGAGATACTAAAGCCCTGAAGTGGCCATCAACAACATTCTTGACTACCTTCTTTTGCTCCTCATTTGACCTGTCCCTACCTCTATACTCTCCACTTCCAAAACTGCTTGACGATTGTAAATATCCCCACTCTCCTGCCGCGTCTCCATCATCATCATCATCAAACAGCAGTCCTTCCCGTTCATCTTCTTCGTCTTCTGGTTCAGGTGGGATCCACAGAATTCCACTGCTTTCAAAATCCACAGGTTCCAGGTTAACATCTTGTGCAGCATATAGGGATGATGAAGCTTCACATTCATCATTAATATCCTGCTTTACAATCTGCTGCCCTTCTTCAGAAGCTTGGGGATCAAAATTATTCTGCGAGGACAAGCTGCTCACACTTTTTTCATTAATAGCTTCCCCATTAGGATGAACTTTACGTGATCCATAGTCCTTATCAATGTCATCATAGTCATAACTAAAGTAGCCATTAGTCTGAGCATAATGTTTTCCTTGGGAATCCACCTGGTAAACACCATACTCATCATCTTCATCATAACTCCTGATTCCAGAATATAAACAGAAACAGTTAACTGATTGAAAAACTTGTGCGACCACAAGTAGCAAGAAGGGCAGTCAAATAGAGAAAATCAAACTTTAAAATTAAAACAATCTCAACTAGAAAAGTGGAGCTGGAAATTATTTTAGATAAGCAACGAGGAAAAGGCATTATTCATAAAACCCAACTTTTGTCAAATCACTGGAAAAGTGGAGCTAGGTTTCCTATTTTCATGTCTAGACTCCTGAGCTCAGACGATTTGAGGAACTAAAGAAATAACTATGGAAATGAAAACAGATTAATTCTCCTTTCTGTGTTCAGCTTATTCTTTATTAGGGTCATTGGATATTAGTCAGGTACTATCGCTGGATGATTATGTTGCAAGTTGCATGCAAGTATAGCATCAGATTTCCTCTGACTGGTTGCTTCTTGGACATAGCTGGCCTTGGGTAAACCGAGGCTTGCAGTGACAATAGATGTGCCACCACAAGGACCTTGACCAGGCAGCAAACCTCAGCATGTAGTGCTTATAAACTTGCTTCTGTTATTAGTTGTTAAAGAATTTCCATCAAAAGCGCATACTAATTCTACTTTTCTTTTCTAATGCTTAAGAAGGGAAAAAGTTTCAATTATGGGTTTAATGCCATTTTTGGCATGGAGGAGAGTTGTAGAATCAAATCTGATAGAGAGGGCAAAGCCTGAGGGTGATCACAAATATCTCAAATAGGGCCAATACCTGATTCACTATATAGTAAAAGAGATGCCTAAACGGTTAGGGCAATCTACCTACATTTGAAAACAAAGAAATGGAAAATGCTGCAACTACCCAATGTGACAAATCAGTAAAGATGTGAAGAAAAGTACCTAGTTGTGCAAAAAGAAAATAGGTTTGTCGAGGGATCCCCGACCCCTGAATCAGCAGGATCAGTGCTCCCTCTTACTGTAGCAACACTATCTTGCCTGACCAAAGAAGATTCCATTACTGCTGATTGGCGTGGCGGACTAAGTACAGAAGCGTGTGGCACTGAAGTGCTACTACTGTCACCGGTTTCACTAGATCTGATGCTGATAAAACTAGTTGCAGAGAGGAACGTACTCGAATCCAGGTTAGCATGATTAAAACTTTGCTGCCATTGCTTGAAACAGAAGTGACAAACCCTGACCTTTTCACACTCCTCTAGTAGTGACCTTGGCTCGCGAGGTGGTGCAGGAACGGAGTTAGACGTACACTTGGCACAGAAAACACGCCCGCAAAGTCGACAATGATGCCTACGGTTAAACAATGTGAACAAAGAATCACATTCATAACACACCGTACAACTCTGATCGGGCATCCAAAAATCCCTAGACTCGTTAGCAGAAGACTCCCCCCGAGGTAAAGGAATCCACGATTTCAGCAACCCTAACAGATCAAGGGATGCCCTATCCATCGACAAATAACACGCCTCTCATCGTTATAATCTCATACCCTCTCATATCCAATTCCTCATACCAAATATCCCCTACAAATGTATCTGATCCAACAAAAACAGTATAAAACCCTTAACAAGTTGACCACACTAATCCTTGATGCCTTAACAATTAATAGCAGGCTGCAACTCAAAGACTTCCATGGCCCATTAACACATCGAAATTCTCAAATGAAGCCCTAATTCAGGAGTTATCCAATTGAAGAACTTATTTATCTGTGGAAACCTATTTATATAGCGCAGACACTATGATGAATAGAAGAACCCAACTGTCGTCAAATCACTCCAACGCGGTATCCATAAAATTAAACAATTCGTACCTGAATTGAAACATTGAATAAAATATTTCAATAAATAGCGCAATCACGTTATGTAAATAAAATTACAGAATTGAGTTAACTGGATAATAGAGCCGCCGTGAGTTACCTTTTTACGCCAATCAATGAATTAGCAAAAACAGATCAACAAATGAAGACAAAAATCATAGAGGAATTTCACTGCGCTATGTGGTTGGTCTATGCAATTTTGGGAATTGTGTGTGACGCGCGCATAAAACTGTTACTATATCCAAGTTCCCAATGATAAAAATAATGATTATATTACGTCAGTCCAATCAATACTTTTTACTCCCTCTTTTTTCAAAAAAAAATGGTTTGATTTTAACCCGTAAATACTTTTGAATTTTGCAATCTTAAACATGTGTTGAATGCACAAAAATATTCTTTAATTTTATAATTTTAAATATGTCATATCAAAAGTTGGAAGAAAATAATAAATAAGGTGATTTTTTTAAACCTTTTTACAGTAATTTTCTTATTAAACCTTTTTTGGCTTTTTCGTAGAAACTGGAGTAATCTTTTTCGAAAAAGAGAGGATAAGAAAATAATCTTTGGCTAGAAAAATGTCAAACTTTACTGAAGAATCTTCCCCTTCCTTTTTACCCTCTCAGTTTTAAGTTGTGTGTATAATTTTAATTTTCTAAATGTGAATTAAGTCTCCGTATCTTATTAGTGAAATTGAATATTTGAAATTCAATATATCCTCTCTTTTTTTCTAGAAAAATAATTGCAATAACAGAATTTTCCAACTTGCTTGGTTGAAAGGGGCTATAAAAGGACCTGATTAAGATCACACTTCTTTTGGCCTGGAGAGGAGTTTGGCAAATTGAGATTACTAATGACGGATTGAGGTTGAGGGTAGAACATATTCGATGCCTCACCCTTTTCTCTTTCACCGTAGACTGAAAATTATAGGAATGCCAAGCTTGTGTAGACGGTTTTTTGCAAGTCTATACTAGAGATAATTACTACATTCAATCCTTTGACCTGGAGAAGCCAGATGTAACCGACATCATCCACAATTAGATCATTCTTTAGGAAGTCTACCGAAAGAGAAAGAGGACGAGATCATCTTCCCAGGAATTTACTCTTTGATTAGAGATCGTTCACTCACTTTCGGAAGTCGACCTGCCAACAGGCATTGTGGGAGAATACTCTTCACCATGACACAAACTTTTTTTAAAAAAAAATTATGATGTTACGTTAAAGATACATACTTATTCTATTTTAATTTATATAATATAGTTTGACTGAACATGAAATTTAAGAAATAAGAAAATATTTTTGAATTTTGTGATCTAAAACAAGTCAAAAATATTTGTGTGGTTATAAATTATCTCGTTAAACGTAAAAGTAAAAGTTTAAAATTAAATTATTGTCAAACAAAAAATGTGTCAGTTTTTAGACTGACTAAAAAGAAAAATGTGTCATATAAATTGAGATAGATGAAGTAGAATGTATTCCCGCTGTCTCAAATTATTTGTCGTAGTTATTAAATTAGTTGTATCAAATGATTTGTCATTATCGAAGTTCAAATCACAATTCATTTTTTTCCTCATTTTCCTCTGAATAAAATTTTGCCATTAATGGAGCATGACACTTAAATAGTGTAATTATTTAATGAAGAGGGTTATAACTTAAAACACAAATAAAGATAAAGTTAGTCAAATTTCCCGTCTAAAATATTTTTAAGGGATGTGTAAAACAAAAAAGCGATAAATAATTTGGTTCGGGCATGTGTAGAGGAGACAATGCGGAGATATAAGATGTTGGTTATGAACGGGTTCAGGAGGGACAAAGGTAGGTCGAAGAGGTATTGGGGAGAGGTGATTTGTAAGACCTCATATTTCGGGTCTCATATTTTGGGTAATGATTTGAACCCATAAATGTCGATAAGTACACCCGGATCTCGAAAAGTGTATGTTATATTTATGTATGATAATAAAGAGATTAGAATACGAAGGGATAAAACTCCGGGATAATGTTGAACTTAACAAGTATGATGACGGGAATTGAAAAATAATATTTTATATATACAGAAGGAGGTTACATACTAGAATTATATCACCTGACCATAATAATGGATATATGAAATGTGTTAAAGTAATTATTATTTACATAAATAGAGATCAAGAACTAGTTACGTGTGTAAATGATTAAATAGAATTATTGGATAAGTGATGCAGAATAGTGGCAGGTGGCAACACGGGTATGCGCTTATAAGAATAAGGTGGCACTCTTTGTCTTAGTATCGATGGATATGACCCAATAAAGGCCACGTGTGAAGGCCAAGTGTCATAAAAATTGATATTTTCTTTCATTAAATAGGTTGCACTATTTCTCTAGTGTGGACATTTCATATATAGATTCACATATGCTGCAGATTAATGGGAAGGGTAGCAATATGACTTGGTGATTAGAAGCAACGTTTTAGACATTTTTTTCTTAAGAATGAAGTGACCAAAAACTTTGTTATCTTGTTGAGGAAGAAGAAGTTGATAAATAATAAAGCAACACTTAGCAGGAACATATGTGGTCTTTAGCAGCAACTAATTTCGTCAATTGAGCAGCAATCTTACACGACAATCTTGTGCTCCATTTCACGTTGTTGTAGCCACTTGTTTCGTAAAAAGTTTGGGTAGAACGGACTGGTCCCAACTTGTTTAATATTAAGGTATAGAGAGGCTGATTCCGACATCATTAGCAGATGTTCGACATTAAAGGTATGTTAAGAAAAATCTTTCTTTCTCTTGACATGTTCTGTGTATGAAATATAACTGTGGTATTGTTCCATGATTGATTCTACTCTTAGAAGTTAAGGAATATTTGTGTTATTGATTCTATGCTAAAAGTATGTCTAAGTTGTTCATAAGTCCTTATTAAGGCATATGAGAAAGATGTGAGTATTCACGAGAGTTTTTAGTAAGCAATGGAGTCAATTTGACTATGCTAATCTAAAGTAACTAATAAGTATTGAGTGATGGAACTGGTTTAATAAATAAGTAGGTATATTTTTAGTAGATGTGTTAAAATAAGTCATTGCAGCGTTAAGTGAATAAGATATCGACAAATAATTATATTAAAATGATTTAGAATGTCATCAGCATAGAAACTATGATATAACCAATTTGTTTTATATTTTCTAGTACACAGCTAATTAGATAAGATCATATAAAAATATAACATACTAACAACTCATATAATGAATTAATTAGGCAATTCGGATCTGTTATCACAAATCAGATATTTCCATAATGTTAGTCAGAAGAGCAAGAATATTATTGTCATTCAATAAAGTCAGGGAATGTTATTGTCATTCATGCATTTACATTTGCATTTACATTGTATTCATATTTTACTAAGACAATATGATATGAGTTGGGACAGACGACAAGCGGTATGTGAAACTCTTCATTCTTTCTTTGGCATGATTTATATGAAATGGGTGTACGGCGGACGTACGTAATTCCATTGAATCCTAATGTCTAGTGATTACATGATATGATAGTGTCTTGGTTTTTCTAAAATGAAAGTCATTCTATTTATTCCTTTGAGAGTCAAAAGATGATTTAAATTGCACATGATTGCTCATGATAGCTATTCGTGCAAGTGTTATTATTCCATTTCACCGAGTCCCATAATGGGCCGGCTTATGTTCGTGCACAACCTTGCATTGTTCATCGAGTCCCTCACTAGAGGGCGGATTACGTATGATGCATGCATAGATGAGATGATGACTTCACCGAGTCCCAGTATGGGTCGGGTTATGATATGATTTCACCGAATTCCAGTATGGGCTGAGTTATGATATGATTTCATCGAGTCCCAGTATGGGCCGAGTTATGATATGATTCCATCGAGTCCTTCACTAGAGGGTCGGGACACGTTATATAGATGATTCCATAGACATGCATCCATGATGCGGGTACAGATACCCATGATAGTATATGATTATATGGACAAACATTCACGATTTTGATATGACTCTCACTTTTTATAAGGCACGGTTGACTCTCTATTTTTACAAGGTACAGTTGACTCTCATTTCATAAGGCACAATTGCATTGGTATTTTGATTATTATACTTGTCTCCTGACATTCGTTGGTCAGTTATGATTTTCTTTACAGTACTTCATGTTTTATATACTAAGTATATTTTTCGTACTGACCCCCTTTCTTCGGGGGCTGCGGTTCATGTCCGCAGGTTCAGTTAGAAAGAGTTTACGCTTGTAAGTTGTTGGTTCAGCTGATGTTGGAGCACTCTATTTGTTCCAGAGTTACAGTCTAGTCCTGGTATGATATTTTGATGTCGTATACTCTTTAGAGTCTTGTAGACAGGTGTCCTGTGGATAGTGATTTTGTATGACCTTGTCGGTCTTGGCGTGGTCATGTATATATGTAAAAGTCAGTTTTATGGTCAAGAGCTTTCATAATTTTTCAACTTAGTCCATGCTTATTGTGATTATGCGGTAATGGTATGATTTGGGGTATCCGGGGGTGGGATTCGGGTGCTCGTCGCGGCCCATCGGTTTGGGTCGTGACATGATTAGACGGGATATAGCGCAAGTACAACTTACTGAGGACATGACCTTAGATATGGGGTTGTGGAGAACATGAATTAGGGTAGGAGGGTAGTATGTAGTTGAGCATAGTCCTACTTACGCTTACATACTGGTATTTGTAGTGTTATTATTGTAGCATGTTTTGCATATCATACTAGTAGGCGCAATATTGTTTTATAGTTTCATGTCCTTTGATTTCTGATGTCGTATGTTCTTTCACGTACTTTGTTTATCTTATTTACTTATGTTAGTTACTACTTTCTTTTCAGAATGATTTATCATGGCTTATTCACTTTTGTTACTCTCATTTTCATACTTCTTTAAATTTCTTGTCCGGATCTGACTGTTTCTCTTGCTTTTGCTTATATTTTTTTTTGAGTCGGGGGTCTTACGGAAACAACATCTCTACCTGTAAGGTCTGCATACAATCTCCTCCCCCAGACCTTATGTTGTGGAATTTTAATGAGTATGTTGTTGTTGTTGTAATTTGAGACGAGATAAGTATCAAAATATTTTTTAACTTTGTGATCTTAGACATATCACGTGAAAAATTAAAGAGTCGACAAATAAAAATGGAAAACTAGACTAAAAATTTGAAATAAATATATTAAAAATTACGAAGAATTATATTTTTGCCCTTTTTGTCTTTTTCTGAGTAATTTTTTTCGAAAAAAGAAAAAATAGAAAATAATCTTTTGACTAGAAAAAAGTCAAACTTTAATGAAGAATCTTCCTTTTTACCTTCTTTTCTTTTTCCTATCGAGAAGTATTCGTACTCAGTAGTCAGTAGTGAGAGGGGAAATAATTGGTGGACAAAAAACTTACAACTCGACTCTATGTTGTAAATTTTAGTGGTCGATAAGATGACTTTTTCTACAATGAAAGGATATTTTTCTAAAAGTAGAACTGAAAGTGCACTTAGATTAGCAGAATGTGATGTTGTATGTATCAAACCATTGACTTTATATTGTGGAAAAATTAAAGAGAAATTATACCATATACTAGTCTGTAGTTTAGTTGCCTACTTTGGTAGAAGTAAAACTAATGTCATATACTACTTGTGTATTATCCTTTTACTTGCGGGAGCTTCCCTTATTTACTACTTTCTCCGTCTTAATTTATATGACATATAAAGCTTTTTAAAAAAGTATTTTTGAAGTTTATGATTTCAAATAAATTATATATAATATCTGTGTGGTTATAAAGTATCGTATCATTTTCATTAGCGATAAAATGTATTATTCTTTTTTTAAATCAAAGGTGAAGTCAAAATTTGAAGCTTAGATTCATGAACTCATAGATCGTCTTAATTATTGGGTTCGCAGTTACATATTTAATAAATTTTCTAATACAAATATAACTCTAAGCAAAAGCTATTGAATTCATGCGAAGTACTCAACCCGTAACTAAAACTCTAACTCCATCTCTCTCTAGGATAGACTAAAAAAGAATGCATCACATAAATTAGAATACATAAAATATTGATTTATAATATTATGATATTTTTTGTCAAATATAGTAGTATGACATTCATTAAGGATTCTCAATAATGTGTCCCTGACCTTTCCACCAATTTGTGTTAACCGCGTATCAATTTGCTTGCTTGCTGATTTACTCATCACACAAGTAACTCGTGTGTTTGTGCTTAGCTGTGTTAGTGTCAATCTAGACCTTCAATGTATAAACTATAATAATATAGAAAAATGCTTCAAAGAATTGAACTCAACGACAATAATAAGAAACCAACAATATTGAAATCAACTATAATGAATTCAACAAAGCATAAACACGTACTAACTTGATTAGTAGATAGAGGTCTGCAAATGCAGTGACCTAAAACAAAAATTCATCTCTGTTTGTGATGCAGTTCAACGGACGTTTGTCTTGAGGATACAACTATCTGAGTGATAGTTCTAGCACAAGAACTTCACCCCTGACGAATCTACTATATGTGTTCTTCAGAAATTGGAGGAAGAAGAAGAAGCAACAAGAAGGATTCTTCAAATTGATTTTGATTCTCAAATCTGAATATTGATCTTGTTAATTGTGTTGTTGGTCATTCTAACAAGTGATCATCATGCTTATATAACATTTATTTTCGACCTTAAACAACCATTCATCAAAGGTTGTGACTCTATGTGAAGAGTTGCAATTTTTGGTTCAAACTGAAAAAATCTCGTTCTGCAATGCGGCTACGAAATTCCAGAGGCCTCGGTGTTTCGCCACGCCTTCTTCGCTTGCCGCGATGCTATCCCATTTTTCCTATCACTGTTTTTCCTTCTTTTTTCAACTAAGTTCCAACAATACCCCACATTTTCTATTCACACATACAAAAATACCACACATGTGGATAGAAAATAAGATAAAAGGAACTTTTCGTCATTTCTGTCAAACAAGACATGATATGCATCGGAAAAGGTGTTTTGGACTTGAACCTTTCGTAGTGAATACCCATCGGATCTACTTGTGACGTAGTGGACGTAGTGCTTTGAACTATTTCACGTTTGGTAGTAAATCGAGACAACAAGTATCACACATATCATATCAATATATTTCAATTCTTACGGTTGTGTTCTTTTCGGTCATGAACAACTCCTATCTTCATGAGAATTTCTAGAGAACTTAGTCATCTCAGTTCTCCCAAATGCGACCCCACATCAATTTCACATAGGTAATATTAATCAAGAATTGTTCGTCCTATCCCACCATAATGACTATTAATATTATTAAGAACCGAAGTTCAGCCCTATATTTTCAACGGATTAACACACTAGTACACCATAGGAACGAGCATATGTGTGTTTTACGCTCCTTGAGTCTTCCCCAGCTAGTTTGCCTTTTGAACCTAAACCATGAGATCTCCAATTATGATAGGTAAGGTTCCACCCGTTCACAACTCATTGTATTGGCTTTAAGCCCATTCCCCTTGATGTAAATACGACTTGCTCTCTTGTAAGGTCTTTTGTCAAAGGATCCGCTGTATTGTCCTTTGACTTTACATAATCAATGGAAATTATTTCATTATTCATCAAGCTTTGTATTGTATTATGACGTCGCCTTATGTGCCTTGATTTGTCATTATATATTTGATTCTTTGCCCTCGTCAGGGCAGTCATACTATCACAATGTATGCAAATGGTGGTCACTGGCTTTGTCCACAACGGAATACCTTCTAGGAAGTTTCTTAATCATTCTGCCTCTTCGGCATCTTTATCCAAAGCTACAAACTCTGCTTCCATAGTTGATCTCGTATTTGCCGTTTGCTTTGATAATTTCCATGATACTGACGCTCCACCAAGTTTACACATACCCACTTGTGGACTTACTTTCTGAGTGGTTGGAAATCCAATTAGCATCACAATATCCTTCTAGCACGGGAGGATATTTTGTATAATGCAATTCATAATTCATTGTATACTTCAGATATCGTAGTGCCCTTATTAGCGCTACCCAATGATCATTTTTCAAGATTGTGTGAGTATCGACTGAGTCGACTCACTGTATATGCTAAATTCGATCTTGTACAATTCATTATGTACATCAAGCTTCCAAGAACTTGTGTATACTCCAGTTGAGACACACTTTCACCTTCATTCTTCTTAAGGTGACAATCAGAATCAAATGGTGTAACCACCGGTCTATCATCATAGTGCTCAAACTTTCTAAGGACTTTCTCAACATAATGAGATTGAGTTAGTACATAACTATCAGAATTCTTTTGAATTCTAATACCAAGAATGATATCCGCTATTCCCAATCTTTCATATCGAAAACGACATGTAACATCTTCTTAGTTTGGTTAATCACATTCTTATGTGTTCCCATAATCAGCATATCATTCACATACAAGCATATAATGACACATGCATTATTATATTCCTTAATGTAGACACATTTGTCGCATTCATTAATCTGAAAACCATTTGATAATAATGTATTATCAAACTTTTCATGTCATTGCTTTGACGCTTGTTTGAGTCCATATAGAGACTTAACCAATTTACAGACTTTCTTTTCTTGACTTTTAACAACAAACCCTTCGGGTTGTTCCATATAGATTTCTTCATCTAAGTCACTATTTAAGATGCAGTCTTCACATTCATTCGGTGTATTTCCAAATTGTGAATCGCTGCTATAACAATTAACGTCCTTGACGTAATTCTCGTTGTAACACCCTATTTTAACCGGAATCGAAAACGGGAGTACTACGTATGGTTGATTCCTAAAAAATTGTTCAAGGAGTCGCCACCTAATTATTATAGTGATTTAGGACACTAAAAATGTAGCATAAAATACTACGAATGATCTCCATTTTTAAAGGTCTGTGAAATTATGTGAGATTCTAGGTAAGAATTATTTATTATCCTAAAGGGAAGGGGTCAGACATCCTATAGGATCCACTAACTTGCGGTTGTCCGGTCAAACTTAGGCTTAATATTATTGTGATAACATGCAATCTACAATTCTAAAGGTGTTCTAATTATTAAATCAATCAAGAGATATTTAAACTAGACATGCAAATATTTAAAATAGATATAGATTTAACAAGATAGTAATGAAAGCAAATAATCATAAAAAAAATGGAATGAAGAGAATTTAGCGATATTTCACTTTTATTTTATTTTATGCGAATACTTTAACTTTGGGGTGCGCCTCCGGGTACCTGCAAAAGACACTTAGTAAAAAGAATTAGTAAATAATAAAATAAATTATCAAATAAACACATCGTATGTATATATATATAGATATATATATGTAAAAGATATATTTTTATATAGTGTGGGCTCAGCTAGTGTTATGCCAAGGATAAAAAAACATGAGAAGCCAATATCGCTTCGGCTGCGGTCGACTCACCTCCCGGTGAACGATACTATGCATTCTCGTCTAATCTTTTCACTTTCCTCCTCGCCCACATATTCCGTCTCGCTTACCATGGAGGCCTCCAGATTGACGGATAAATCCTTCGTAGGCCAGTGTAGTATCATGTTCAAAATCAATAAATACCAAGTGTAGTATCTTGTTCAAAAATCAGTAAATACCAAGTGTAGTATCTTGTTCAAAATCAGTAAAATACCAAGTGTAGTATATGTTCTTTAAAAATCAGTTTAATAAAAATAATTTAGAAGGCAAAATTGTAAAATCAGTCCAGAGAACAACATGATAGTATAAACAACCAACAACAGCAGCAACCAACAATATCATCGAAAATAGTAAAAACATGACAGTTTTAACGAAGTGGAAACGATCGTGAAAATACCCACGGAATTTTCAAAACGTCGCCGGAGTCTTAAAACTCCGGCAGATGCCCCAAAAACATAAAATCAGCCCATTAACCAAGATAACAACCGATGCCCAAAAATATAGTCAAGAACAAGGTCGCCGGAGTTTCGGAACATCGCCAGATACCAACAAAACGAAACCAACACAGTCGCCGGAGTTTTTAGAACTCCGGCGAGATATCCAAAAAATCAAAAAACCAGCCCACTAACTAAACCAACAAACAGATTCCGAAAATAAAGCCAACCGAGGTCGCCGGAGTTTCTGATTACGGCGGATACAAAACAAACGCAAAAATCCGGTAGAAAACAAACACAGATAACCAACACAATAACATCATCATATATAACCGAAACGCCCAAAGAATAATCCGACAGAAACAACGAACATATGACCGTGAAAATGAAACCAAACGTCGCCGGAGTTCTCCGCTAGTCGTCGGTGGTCAGCTCCGACGAGGCAAAAATCTAACGGGATGTAAGTGGTGATGCAGTGGGGTTCGACGTGATAGGGGTTCGACGGAACTGGGGGTCGATGGGTCTGGGCAGTGGGGTGAGAGTATTGAGAGTCGAGTTCAACGACGAGCAGGTTCGACGGAACTAGTGGTGGTGAAAGGGGTGTTCGCGTACAAGTTCGCCGGTCATCACCTCCGGCGGGACAGTGGTGAAGAGCAGTGGGTTCTCGAAAGAGACAGAGGGGAGTCCCTCTTGTGCGACTGCTGATGTTGTTGTGAAGAGGGAAAAAATATAGGCTCCCCCTCTTTTGTGCGGCTGCCCTCTCCCTCTCAATGGAATGAAGTGTTTTAATTTATAGAGTAATATTAGGGTTAGGTTTAGGTTTTGGGGGGGAAATAAATGGGTGTTTGAAATTTAAAAATGGGCGGTTGGGCTTATGGAATGGTGGAGTGGACTGATCCGGATTGTGACTCGGACTGGACTGGTTTGACAAAAATACAAAATGGGTTAATTATTTAAAAGAAAAATTATTTAAAAAGATGCAAGATTATTAAAATGCAAATGTCGATGCAATAATAATAAAAATATGATATTTAACAAATGTTTAATGTCTAATTAAAATTAAAGCGGGGTGACAATTAATTATTTAAAGAGATGTAAATATTATTAAAATAAACGACGGTGTAGTAATAATAGAAACATAATATTAACAAAAACATAATGATTAATTTAAAAATAAAAAGATAAAAATGCAAAAAATGATGATTAGAATGCGGTGTCCTAAAACACATAAAATTGCAACAAATATACGAAAAACGGGTCAAAATTGACTGTCAACACTCGTCACTGATGAGTATGTATCAAAGAAATCTACACCTTCTTTTTGTCGGAATCTTTTGGCTACTATCCGAGCTTTGTATTTCTCTATAATACCATCAGGTCTTAACTTCCGTTTAAAGATCCATTTGTGACCTATTGAATTCTGTCCCGGAGGAAGATCAACCAAAGTCCATGTTTTATTTTGTATAATGGATTCTACTTCATTTTGGATAGCCTCCTTCCAATAAGGTGTTTCGGATGATTCCATTACAACCTTTTATGTTTTGAGGTTCTCCTTCAACGGAAAAAGTCATAAAGTCTGGTCCAAAATCTTTGGTGATTTTTCCACGTTTACTTCTTCTTGGTTCAGATTTTTCTTCCTGAACCGATGAAGTAAGATTATCATCATTTTGAGGCAGTGTCCTCTTCTTAGAATTAGGAACACTTTTATCCTTGTCTTTATAAGGAAACATATCCTCATAAAATTCGGCTTCAACAGATTCCATAAGTGTGTTTTTGTGAATACCTTCAACATCGGAATGATACACCAAAAACTTATATGCCGCACTATTATTGGCAAGACCAACATAAATGCAATCTACTATTTTTTGTCCAAATTTAGTTCTATTTGGGAAGGGAACTTGAACTTTTGCTAGACAACCCCACACTTTTATCCTTTTGAAAGTAGGCAATCTTCTATTCCATAATTCGTATGGAGATTGATCACTTTTCTTTTAAGGAATTCTATTCAATATCATATTCGCAGTAATTAATGTCTCACCCCATAGACTTAGAGGTGCACCCGAACTAATCAACATTGAATTGATCATATTCTTCAATGTTCTATTATTTCGTTCAACAACTCCATTTTGTTGTGGAGTATATGGCGCAGTGGTTTGATGAATTATACCATGAGTGGAACAGAATTCCTTGAACTCATTAGATTGATATTCACCACCTCTATCCGACCTTAAAATTTTATTTCTTTTGTCAATTTGATTTTTCACTTCTGCTTTGTATGTCTTAAACATGTTCAAAGCCTCACTTTTGGTGTATTAAGTATACATAACAAAATTTACTGCAATCATCGATAAACGATATATAGTAGTTCTTTCCTCCACGAGGAGAGGTTACTTGGTAATCACATAAATCACTATGAATCAAACCAAACACTTCATTTGATTTCACAACAAATTTGTGAGGATGACTTGCATATTTAGACTCTATGCATACCCCACATTTGTTCATTTTTGTTCATGGAACATTTTGGCAACATGCCTATCTTTACCATTCTTTGTAAGGAACGATAATTTACATGGCCTAATCGAGAATGTCATAAGGAAGAAAGAGAATCAATCACATACTCAGAAGCAGTGCTATTGCCTGCGTTTTCATTGATAACGGCAAATGTCTTAGTACATACAATACTTAGTTCCCTCGCTGAGGTAGCCCTTGCCTACATACACCTCACCTTTGGTGAGTACAAATTTATCAGATTTAAAAACTAATTTAAAACCCTTGTTGCTAAGAACATGGACAGAAATTAAATTTTTACAAATTTCAGGCACATGTAGTACATTGGTGAGTACAAGATCATTGCCGGAAGTGAGCCTCAAAGCTACCTTCCCTTTGCCTTCCACCTTCACAAAAGCAGCATTCCCAACAAACAATGATTCTCCATCCTTGATGGCTTGGTAAGATGAAAACATGTCCTTGTCTGAACATATATGCATGGTAGCACCCGTATCCATCCACCAGTCGGTTGAATTAGTAATCATATTTGCTTGAGCAGTGACAACACTAATGAATTGGTTCTTAGTTTCAGCATGGTTGGACTGGTTGACATTACTCGAACCTCCGCCACCACCACTTTGGCTCTTGCGAAGGCGGCAGTATTTTGCTATATGCCCTGGCTTTCCATACACCCAACAAACACCAACTTGTTTCTTGAACGTCTTGGCCTTTCGTGGGGCGAGTGTGCTTCTTTCGGCAGCAAATGACGGCTTGACACCATTGAACTTGCCTTTGCCCTTCTGAAATCTCGCTTTTGATGAATTTTCTTCAACCACATTTGCATTTGGCTCCAAGGAAACTGCATCTGCCTTGTCACTCTTCCGGCTATCTTCCTCAACACGAAGTTTGAGAACCAGTTGCTCAAAACTCATATCCTCCGTTAGATGCTTCAAATAAACCTTAAAATTCTTCCAAGAAAGAGGTAATTTCTCAATAATAGCACCAACAAGGAAATACGGGTTAAGGCCCATACCTTCAACCTCCAGTTCATGAACAATAACTTGGAGTTCCTCCACTTGATTGACAACTGCTTTTGCATCGCTCATCTTGAAGTTTAGAAACTTTCTGATGACGGACTTCTTAGAACAAGCAACTTCAATTTTGTACTTGTTCTCAAGTGAGTGCCACAACTCCCTCGCCGTTCTGAACGAGTAAATATCATAAAGAGAGTCATCCAAGACGTTCAAGATATAGTTTCTGCAAAGAAACTCTTGAGTCTCCCAAGTCTGAATAGCCTTGAGATTTTCAGCATTTGTCTCATCAGTCGGGGCATTCTCTCCTTCTCCAACCGGAAGTACCGTCGGAGCCTCGGTAGTCAACACATTTGCCACATTAAGAGTGGTCCAATAAAAGAGCATCTTTTGTTGTCAGCACCTTTGAATTTCTCGAATTTCTCCACATGGTTTTTTACCATTGATGATCCAGATTGATCATTCTTTTGCAAATCAGGAAATGTATTCTCTGAAAATTTTGCAAGCTTTACACAATTAGAAAAATAAATTTTATGAGAATTTTTGTCTTAGATTGTTAGTGTCAATCTAGACCTTCAATGTATAAACCACAATAATATTGAAATATACTTCAAAGAATTGAACTCAACAACAATAATAAGGAACCAACAACATTGAAATCAACTATAATGAATTCAACAAAGCATAAACACGTACTAACTTGATTAGTAGATAGAGGCATGAAAATGCAGTGACCTAAGACAAAAGTTCGTCCCCGCTTGTGCTGCAGTTCAACGGACGTCTGTCTTGAGGATACAACTATCTGAGTGATAGTTCTAGTACAAGAACTTCACCCCTAGCGAATCTACTATATGTGTTCTTCAGAAACTTATTTTGGAGGAAGAAGAAAAAGCAACAAGAAGGATTCTTCAAATTGATTTTGATTCTCAAATCTGAAGATTAGTCTTGTTAATTGTGTTGTTGGTTATTCTAACAAGTGATCATCATGCTTATATATCATTTATTTTCGACCTTAAGCAGACATTCATCAAAGGTTGTGACTCTATGTGAAGAGTTGCAACTTATGGTTCAAACTGGAAAAATCCCGTTATACAGTGCCGCGACCCTGCACGTCGGCGCCGCGGCTCTGAAATTTCAGAGGCCCTCAGGTGTTTCGGCGCCGTGGCCCTGCTCGTCTGCGCCGTGACACTATCCCATTTTTCCGATCACTATTTTTCCTTCTTTTTTTCAACTAAGTTCCAACAAGCTGTACAGCGACATGCAAACTATAATGTCTTTGACGAACTTTTTCTTTATGTCTAACTTACATTTTGAATTGACGGAGATAATTTTACAAAGTTTTTTTTTGTTTCATTTACAGATTTCTATAAAAATTGTCTTCTTAGGAATGTAAAGTTTTCATATATTAGTCCATGTCTTATTATTGGGAGTAGCATCATTGGAGTCGACACCTACTTTTTAAGGAAAAATAGAAAAATCATATTAAAAAAGAATTTTCAAAATAAAAAAAAAATTAAATCAATCAGAGTTCGGGTAAGGATTCAAATGATCCCCAGAAATGTGTTAGGCATCTTAATATTAGGAATCCGTAAAATATGATTGATCTCGGGTCTTATATAATATATAATTGCTTAAAATTTCCTTAAGTGTTTAAAATATTGCAAATACAATTGTCATTCAAAAATCTTCCGCCAAAAAACTTTTTACACACTTTAACAAAATGAAATAATTTCCTTAAAAATCGCAAAATCTTTCCTTTTCATCGAGGGGATAAAAATGGTTATTATATATTCAAATATATAAAAAGAGTTCAAAATATATCTTTGTTTTAAAAGAGGTCAACCATTAAGGGTTTGTTACTTTGTTTCCTTTCCGAACTCTAATCGTAAAAGATTTCTTATTATTTCAAGATAAATTACGAACTTGATTAAAACTTAGATTTATTAATTAAGGAAAATCATATCCTTTTGCAAATTTTAAAAGAAATAAAATTAATATTCATTTGCAAAGCTTATTTCTTTTTTGGGGACTCGAAATCATAGAAATAGCCCGAAAAAACATCTTTTCCATTACTTAACCAAAATGAAGAAATCATTTTTAAAGACGTAAAAAATAACAACTCTACATATTAGGTTCTACTTAGGAGGGTTCCAATAATTATTTAAAGAGTTTTACAAATAAACAAATACACAACAAAAATAATATAGAGTAATGGGTTAGTTGGTATACCGGTCCATCAACTATCGTATAAAGAAAATGCGGAAAAAAATTTATTGTCTAAATCATTTTTATTCATGATTGGGCCTCCAAGCTCACGGACTCGACAAAAGATGATATTGTTGGGCTCTTAGGCCCAACTTCTTTTTTTGGAGGGGTGGAGTGTTGTCGAAAAACAAACCAAAAAAAAAACTTTTCAAAACTTGTTTTATAAAAAAAAAAAATTGGAGTGGGGGGTAAGGGGTGTCGTAGAAAATCAAAAGATTTTTTTTATATGAAAAAACAATAAAAAAGTTTGGAGGGGTAGGTGGTGTAGAAAACCAAAAAAATAAAAACATTTTTTCGAGGGGGGATGAGGTGGTGTAGATTGGGGGAGAGGTTGAGATTTAACGGTTGTGGCCTGTGGGTGGGTTAGGTGGTGGTAGAGTGATTGGTGAAATGTCTTACTTGTTTTCCCTACTTTAATTAAGAATTTATTTTCTCTATTTTTTAAATTGACCAAATATTTTCCGAAAAATGTTGTTCTCCCCACCGAACACACCCTAACCCGAGCGGTGTTGAATCGTTGAAGTTGTAAACCAGTCAACTGAAAACTAATGATTTTTTTTTCAAACCAAAAATAAAATAAAATCAATGACTCATTAAAATAAACAAAAGCAAATTGGATTAATTATTACAAGTATGAGAAATAAATGAGTGTTGTACGAGTGGGATCCATCATTTGCAAGTTGAATGTAAAATTACATAACAGCATCCATCTAATCTAAGTACATAAAACGGCTGGCAACTTAATAATTCTTCAATTAAAAAGTATAGGGGTACACAAAACGATAAAGTTGATTTAGGAAATAAACCTACTATTTGAGCCTATGAGTGCAAGTTGAGCATAAGTTGCACAATTCTGGGGAGCAAAAGGTGAAATCCCTCGCCCACATGGTTCTCATCCCTCCGACCCGACAGAGATTGGTGGAGGAAGGTAAATCATGGTACTCAGCGGTCCACTAGGTGGGAGGCACGATGTCAGTCTTTCGCGAGAGTCATCCTCACAAAGAAGAAATGAACTCCCAGCTGCGGTGCAGGCTCGAACTGCGCTTTCAGGAGCAATCATCGCGCAGGAACCAATGATACACCCATGCGGGTTTTAAACTTTGAGGGTAAACTTTTTATACTAGACATCCCCACCGCATCAACTGCGGCTCACACAAGAAACCCACCTCCATCGGCCTACGGAGTGAGTGCATGAGCTTGCAGGCGAACAGTGGAGGAATTTTTTATGAGGCTTGGTTCTAGTCTCGCTGGTCATGGGAATCGAACTCGAGACCCAAGGCAGCAATACCCTTAGTGTAATGACCACTTGGCCAAACACCTCGGATATAAGTTGCACAATTCTGTTATTAGCATAAGTTGCACACAGGGGCGGATTTAGTGGAGGCTTAGGGTGTTCGGGTGAACACATTCGATAAAAATTACAGTGTATATATATGATAATTTTTTGGGGTTATGTACATATATATTAACTTTAAATACCTTAAATAAATGCGAAAAGTTAGCTCAATTGATTAAGGGTGTTAAAATTGTCTCTAGCATCCTAAGTTTGATTCCTAAGGACAGTATTATTTTTTATATTTAGCTTTTGCTGTTTTTTTTTTTAAAACATTTTAAGTGAAAATTTTAGATTGGTCACGAACAAGTTGTTGATTAGTGACATGGTTGTGCGACAGAGTCAAGTTCATTCAACTTTTTGACAAGTTGAATTTGGATGGCTTTTAGGAGGCTGCCTTTTTCTATTCAACTCTCACCTTCTTCAACTAATCAAAACCCAAGTTGCTTTGGGTGGCCATTCGCCACTATTTGGCCTATGAATACTATCTTTTCTTTTTAAAAAAATATTTTTAAAGTGTGACATCTACACTATCCCAAACCCCACGTGGTGAGATTTTACTGGTATGTTGATGTTGTTGTTGTTGGACATCTACACTATTGTAGATCCTTTATATCATTTTGGATAAAAGGTATTCTTTTTAGGACAACTGATTCTTGTTGCCCTTAAAGTGAAAATCATGTCAGATTGTTGAATGTCTACACTACAGCAATAGGGAATATGCAACCGTGCCTCAAGTGCATTATATTGTATATTGCCTACAAATTCAGTAGTAATACAATATGTTTTAAATGTTGAAGAAAGGATACAAGTACTGAAATACTTAGGAATGGGATCATCATTCGATTCAACGGATTGGCCATAACAGTCGTACACTTTTTCCATCATTTTTAATTTATTTGAAATCCATATTTGGTCGTTTGCAAATCAAACTTCAAGTTGTATTTCAAATTTGAAAAACAACTTATAACCTATTTTTTTAACTCACTTTTCGCTTTTAAAATTATATTTAAATACATTCGACATGAACATTACTCCAAATATTCTTTGTAAAAAGTCTAACCAAATTGAAGTAGAATTGTTGTCGGGTAAATGCATTCTGAATTATATTTCTAGATAGAAGTAAAACACACTGCGGACACACTTCCGTTCACATATGAGCAAGATTTGTTCTTGCAATATAATTGCCTATTTCATTATCATATGATATTTCAACAGTGCAAAGACAATTCGGCAGTAGTTTCTGTTAACCCCAAACATATCTACCAATGGGCAGCATCATATCAGCACAACTAGTTCTTGTAATAGGACACATCTCTATAACGAAACAAATTTAGTACTTAGTTAAGATCCTACTATCTGTGAAAAGAACCTTGCCAACAAAATTTCTCCTAAATAACAAGATCATAGAAAAACTTGGATTTAAGTCCAGGATTAACTGCTGCAAGTCAACTAATTTTCCCTATCATTCGAATAAAAATTGTCGTTGAATCAAGATAGAACCTTTTGCCTTTTATAGGCCCTCCTATTGCTTCCTTCCACCCTTGGAGCTCTTCCTCCAACTCCTTTCTCTTTCATTGCATTTTCCAGACATTCCACCTGTCTTCAAGTAACAATAACAAATACTGAACTGAATTAGTAACAAGCCAAATGACAATAAGAAGAAAAAAGGAGGACATCAATTTGTTTTAGCAGAAGCAAAATGGAACTAACCCCTACACAAAATCCTTGGAATTGGCAAGAATCGTCTTTTACACTACACGAGTTCATTTCAGCGGAATTTCTCTTGTTGGAGAAGGTTAGAAAGGTGTCGTTGAAAGATGTAGACGACGAAGTAGAACACATTGAAGGAGTTCCAGTCCGACAAGAAGAAGAAAATGTCCCAATATCACTTTGGAACATTTCGTCAAACAGATCCTGCAATTCCTCAAAGGTTTCTCCCTGATTTTCCTGTCAATTCATACAACATCATCTGAACACCATGCCACATCTTAGCCACGTCTATGTTATAAATAAGGGATAAAGTTCTACTACTAGTATTATATTAACAGTGAAAATAAAATCTGTGTTAGGTCCACCACCCAGACTTCAATTGGTTCAACAAGCATCTTATGCATAGGTACTCTTACTAAATTAGCATCCAGTATAGCAGACATAAATTAACTCTTCTTTTGTGGGATATTTTTCATTGTAAATTTAAGAAGCTAAAAGGGAAATAAAGAACTCACATTGGACTTATTTTGGCTCATCATAGCTGCCATTTCATTCAGGAAATCACCCATTTCCTGCACAACAATATCCACTTCAAAATTTGTGACAACAATTTGCTTGATGCAATATATACAGCTTAACCAAAATATTTTGGGATAAAAACAGGATCTATCGGCAATTGAATCACCGGCTAATCGGCTGTGTTACTCCGACTCCGGAAAAATGTTGCCGCACCCGTGTCAAGTCCTTAAAAAGCACTATTTTTGGACGATCTAACACAAACCCACATTTTTTTTAGAATCCGAACAACATAAATCACCCGCACATTATCAAAAGAAGTCAGAATTTCCATGTTCAGCCCTCAAAGTAGAATCATATCCTTTCCCTCTGGCATAATGGCTGTCTATGACTTGCCTAAAGACTAAAAAAGAACACATTTGTCTTCTTTGTTCCAAAATTAGTGACTTGATTAACACTAATACAAATATTATTGAAATAATCTTATGTGAGCCTATTTCTTGAGTTTCAACATGACCACCTATTAGCCCTATCAAAAAGTAAAAACAAATGGAACAACATGAAAGTGATCCAACCTGCTACAAGCATGAAACAAAACATTACTTATGTATCAGTCATAATTCTAAATTTCACTTATGTATCAGTGTACATTTCAACTATAGAGAATAAAAGAAAGAGTTGTTACATTTTCGTCATCATCATCATCAGAGTCATAAACTCCTACATCGTACATAAATCTTTTGTTGGCATCCGACAGCACTGCAAATAATTCAATTTCAGTATGTGTCCGTTAATTCACAGAGCTCCTTTACTGTTAGCTAGTTAGTACTAGCAGGACAAAACATTATGATCAACAAAGTACAATAAAAATGTACGGCACAATTAAGTTATAAAAAGCATCAACTAGCAATCTATTAGTACCAGAATATGCTTCTTGAATGGCCTGAAATTTCTTCTTTGCCTCGTCCACAAACTTCGAATTCCCCGATGCTGAACATCGATCTGGATGCCATTTCTTTAAAAAAACAATTTTAGTACTAAAACGACATATAACACGTTGCAGAACAAATAATTATAGCATATAGGAAGCTAAAAAATCATGTCATATTAATGTGAAAATCTTTTTTTTCATGATCAAGATTGAATTTTTTTAAAGAACTAGAAAGAAAAAAAAGGTGAGAGTCTAGAGACCCTACTGATTGGAATAGACAAAGCAACACAAAATAATTTTTTTGGCAAAATCTGACCAGTGCAAGCTTCTTGTAAGCATTCCTAAGCTCTGTTTCAGTACATTCCTTCTTCAATCCCAATACTCCATAAAAATCAATGCTTTTCTCTTCTTCACCAGCCATTCTTCAATAAAACTGATCAACAAAAACTTAACCCCACAAATATTTCTTGTCTTGTCGACGAATTAAATACAAAGATAAGCTTTTTACCAAATCAAACTAGAACAATCTTTTTGAACGCAAAAAGACCATCTGTTTGGATACGGAACCTTAGCATTATTGGTGTGGAAAGGGAGAAGAAAAAAGTCTTGAATGCTAAGGTTCAGGGAAAGAACTCTCCAGAAACGGGACTTCCATTAAATACTTCCTATGAATTAACTTAAGAAAATGTGTGGTTTAGATGAGGTTTAATTAAGGTATGAACGGCTTGGATTGAATGGTGAAGCGAGATCCAGAAGTTTCTGTGGTCTGCTGTTCCTCGCCTTTTTTTGATGTATTAAACTAAACTGTTTTTAAGGATGAGAAAGAATGTAAGGTGGGACCTACTTTAGTAAGTTTGGCCCAACCAATTGCAAATTGGGCGACGGAGTTTCCAAATATTTACAATCTAGCCCCTGCTAGTTGCATTTATCTTTTGGCAATAAAGTTGCAACTTGGAATTCCGGAAAATTCTAACAGGAAAAAAAAAAAAATGTGCAAGTAGACAAATATAATAGACTCCTCCATGGCTTTTTAATCCTCTTTAGACTTTACAAGTTCAATGTTTTGTCTTGTAAAAATGTGATGTTAAGAGAGACCACATAAAAGCTACGAAAGACGAGAGAAGGCGCAGGAGGAGAACAGTATAGAAGCTACTGTTTTGGATTCCATGCTGAGATTCATTGCACTCTTCCTAATTCAACATTAATTCCTAAACCACCAGCATATGTAATGCAATTTGTAGTATCCAGTCCCCTCAGTCCGGAACTTAAATGATATACCATGTGGGGGCTCTGAACTAAAATACCTCACCAAAAAAATATAGCTATGTCTAGAAACTTCGAAATATCAATATTTTATATAAAATTTGATATTTTTTTGTGCGAACAATAATGTAGGTTCAATACATTAAAGATATCTAAATATTTGGATTGTTATTTTAGGGATTGTAAAGTGCCTTGAAGTAAGTTTTGTTTGGAAATTTACTATCTAGGTTTAAGTATTTTATTTTTTAAGTTTTTGATTTATGCGTTTTATTATTTAATCAAGACATTACTTTATTTAGAATATATCGAAATTTTTTTCATAATTAGTTTATGACGTCGCACGAGTTATTAATAAACGATAATAAAGACTAAACTAACTAATTATCATTAAAAAATAATATGAAAATATATAATATTAGCATAAATTATACAATTTGTTTACATATACATAATCTCTAATGGGTCTCACATGTGTGAGCCTTTAGAGTAACCTTAGACCTGAGGCGATCTCCACCAACCTCACCATCATCTCCATCCCCCTTTCTCCTCTTTAATCGCAGGACGCTCCAAGCCATGATCATCAACCACCCTTTTTTTCTTTGTCGCCCTTCTTTGGTGTCCGGACCATGGCATGCTGACTGCCTTTAACTGGCACGTTGGTACTAATTTATCCGGATCAGTAGGGTCAAAATCATCAACATCGTCCTCATGTGTAGACAGATCCACAAACGTTGTAGGATGAACTTGAAATAATATATAAACAATTAGTATTAATTTTAAATTAGATTTAAAATATATATTTTTGGTAAAAAAATCAATTATGTGTGTCGACGGGCTCCTAAGAGGGCTCATGAGATGGCTCGAGAGGGTTCATGAGATGGCTCCTCAGCGGGCTCCTAAGCGAGCCCCGAAGCCGAAGCTCGAGATGGTACCGGAGCTGGAGCTGGAGCCTAAGATATGAAAAATTATTAAATTATCAGTATAAGTATTTTAATTTGTTATGACTCACGTTCTTATTTTAATTTAAATGAGGTGGCTCCCAGTCCCCTAGGCATGACCCACGTTCCCATACCGTGTTTTGTTTGGCATACTGTAAACGTGTAAATATAGAAAATAATATTCTCTACCCATAATTAGAATATTTCCATATATTGTGTAAATATAATTATGGTAAGACTAAGATTCCTCTTTTGTATAGGCTTAGGATTCCTATTGTATAAGGGAGAATAATATCATCTTACATGGTATCAAGAGCCTAAAACAAAAACCCTAGAATTTTTTAGAGTAGCGGTACTAAACCTCCCCATCGGATTCTCGCTACGCCCTCCTCTAATCCCTAAAATTCTTGGTTTTTCTCTCCTTTCCTCTCTTCTATAAATGGCTACTGAGGATTCTTCCAATACTTCTGATGGTTCAGCCTCCACCAATCCCACCATCGTGTCATCATCCTCTTTTCATCCCGCTCTAACTGTTACCAATATCAAGAACTCTATTCCCATTCTTCTTGATCAAGAAAACAGTCAGTATTCTCCTTAGGTTGAACTGTTTCGCAATAATGTATGTCTCTATAACGTGCTTGATCATATCGACGATAATATTTCGCGCCCTCCGGAGGTTGATGAGTCTACTTGGCGTCGTTTAGACGTCGGCGTCAAACAGTGGATTTATGGTAGTATTTCTCAGGATCTTCTTCTTACTATCATGAAATTGTTGACACCCAATTTTGACCCATCTTTTAATCATTTCTTGCAATTTTAAGCATTTTAGCACACCGCATTTTAATCAGCATTTTTTGCATTTTTATCTTTTTATTTTAAAATTAAGCATTATGTCTTTGTTAATAGTATGTTTTTATTTTAATAATATTCGCATCTTTTTAAATAATTAATCAGCATCGTGTTTTTACTTTAATCAGACATTAAACATGTTTTAAATATTGCATTTTAGTATTATTGCGTCGACATTTGCATTTTTATAATTTTGCATCTTTTTAAATAATTTTTCTGTTAAATAATTAACCAGCCTTGCATTTTTGTCAAACCAGTCCAGTCCAAGACACAATTTGAATCAGTCCAAACCAACACTATTTTTAATATCACCCAAACACCCTCTTTTATTTTCCCCCCTAAAATCAAATACCACTTTTCATTTTTCCCCCCAAAACAATACCCCACATTTCATTTTCTCCCCCAAATACCAAACCCTAAACATACCCTATAAAATAAAACATTTCCCCACCAAAAAATCAGTCCAGTACACTTCAAAGCCTCTGCCTCACTTGCTCTCCTCTCTCAAACCCTAGCTCTCCTTCCGCGCTTCACGGAGCTCAAGCTCCGTGAACCCTCTACAGACCCTACACTATAACCTCAGCCACACTTCATGGCCAGCATAATATCAGCTCTCTCTCGAACACCCTCTCTCCTTCCCGTTGCCGCCGCCGGCGAACCCCTGCCCTCTCCTATCGCCTCTCCCATCCACGGCTGTTTCCACCGATCGCCGTGAAACCCACCACTGGGTGGCGTCGCTCCGGCGATAAGCGTGGAAGTGATCGCCCATTTCCGTTAGTTCGGTTTATATCTTGTTCGGTATGTTGTTGATTGTGGTGATTTCCCTTTTAAGATGGCCGAGTCTTTAAACTCCGCGACCTCCATTGCTTTGTATTTTTATATATAAGCTGCTGTTTATTTTGTTGTTGGGTGATTTACGAGTTTTGATATTTGGCGGAGTTTGCAAAACTCGCGATGTTCGTCGGTATGCTTTGTTTTGTGGGGTGATTCTCGCGATTTTGAACTTGGCGGAGTTTGTGAATTCGCGGCGCTAATAGTTTGTTGCTATTTCTCTTGTTGGTTATTTTGCTCTTGTTATCGTGGTATTTTTGGCGGCTGTTGTGATGTTGCCATTGCGTCGCTCTTGATTTGCTATTTTATGGGGTGATTTTGGGATTTGGTTATCCGTAGGAGTTTTCGACTCCGTGAATCTGTCGGTTTATTTTGGGTGGTTTTGCCTATTTTGGATGTGGGGTGATTTTAACTTGATATAAAAAGAGACATCGGTGCGGTTCGAAATTTCCTGAGTTATTTGTTGCTTGTTAGTATTTGTCTCGTTAAAGCTCACTGTCCGGATATATATTTTTAGATTATTTTGGCATTTTTGACTGATTCTATTGGTTGCTGGAACTCAGTCGATGTCATGTTAAATATGATGTTGTTGAATTTTGTATTGGGTATGTACTGATTTTGAACAAGATACTACACTTGTTTGGCCAATGAAAAAGTTATCCGTCGATTTTTGAGGCCTCCACAGTTGCAAAGACGGAAAAATAAAAATAAATGAAGCTTTCTGGGCAAGGATGATTTCTTCCACTTACACCGGATAACCAACATGCGCTGGCAAGGCGAATGCTCGCAGCCGCACTTGTTTAGGCTGTCCCACTTTATATATTTTTTATATCTGAGCCCTCCGTGTTTAAAACTATTATTGTTTTGACGCGGATATGAAAGTTTTATTTATTTTATTGCTTTTAATAATATTGGCCGATGAAGGAATCTCCGTCTGATTTCCAAGGCCTCCCCTGTGCAAAAGACGGATTTATTTTTGGCTTTATTTATTAATTATTGCAATTACTTTAAAAATTGTTTATTTTTATTACTAACACTTTTACTAAGTGTTTATGCAGTACAGGAGATCATCTTGTGCGAAGCCTAAAAGGGCTAAAGATATCCAAGTTTTATCTTATGTCGCATTTAAATTTCGGTTTACTATTTTTGTATTACATTTTATTTTAATTGTAAATTATGTAAAAATGCTTAGAATAGGTAGAATAAAAGCCAATACACAATTAACCTAGGTTTGAGCGGATAGCATGAGTTAGCGGATCTTAAAGGATGCTAACCCTTCCTTTAGGATAATAAAGAACCACGATCCAGAATCTCACTTAGCTTTTGCGGACCTTTAAATGGAGATCATTTATAGCATTTTTATGCTATTTAATAAGTGTCTAATTCACTATAATAATTAGGTGGCGACTCGTAAATACATTTAGGAATCAACCATCATTGGTACTCCGTTTTCGACTCGGTTAAAATGGGGTGTTATTCACAATCGGCGCGCGGCTCTTGAGTTATGTAATCGCTTGGAGGAAATCTTTCAAGATAACAAGCACACTCGTGCAGTGTATTTGAGTAATCGCTGAGGACGGGATAGAAGAAGCGAGTTGTTCGAGGAGGATGGGAGAGATGGCAGGCTCGTCAAGGAATGAGTAATCCGGTTTTTGGAATTTTTGAAGATTTGAAAACGGGAATGTGGTCTCGTCGAATGTGACGTGATGAGAGATGTGGATTTGACGAGTCGACAAGTCATAGCATATATAGCCCCTATGGTTCGGCGGGAATCCTAGGAAGACACATGGAGTGGACCTAGGAGCGAGCTTGTGAGGGGCGGTAGAGCTAAGGTTGGGATAGCACAGACAACCGAAAATCCGTAGATGATCATAGGAGGGAACTCTATGGTAGAGGATTTCGGTAGGGGTCATATTGTGAAGAGTGTTAATAGGGAGAATATTTAGAATGTATTCTGACATTTTAGCAGCATAGACCCAGAATGATGGAGTGAGAGAGGCATCAATCAATAGGGTGTGAATCATGTTGTTAATGGTGCGTACGATTCTTTTAGCTTTACCGTTTTGTGGTGAGGTGTGAGGGCAGGAGAAACGAAAAACCATGTCATTATTGGTACAAAAACGGTGAAACATAGAGTTATTGAATTCACGACCATTATCGCACTGAAATGATTTTATGTCTTTTTCAAATTGTGTTTGAATGAACTTGTGAAACTCAAGAAATTTGGCAAACACTTCCGATTTAAATTTAAGAGGGTATAACCAAACATAGCGTGAAAAATCATCAAGCAACACAAGATAGTATTTATGACCGAGAGAACTAGAGATAAGAGACGTCCATAAATCGGCATGTATAATAGCAAAGTGAGCAAAGGTAACACTAGTAGATGATTTAAACGGAAGACGAATATGTTTGCCTAAAGAACAAGAAACACAATTTTGGGCAAGCTTCCCATTACAAGTAATGAAATTGTTGCCTCTAAGAAAATTAAAGACTGAGACTCCTGGATGACCAAGCCTATTGTGCCATGTTGAAGAAGAAATAACCGCTAGAGTGACGGGAGAGCAAAATCTGGCAGCGGGGTAGAGGTGAATGGATAAAGATCTCTGTGCTATTGCATCTCGTAAGAGGTGTCCCCGTATGAATATCATTCACAGTAAAACCAAAAGGGTCAAAGTCCACAGAGACAGAATTATTACGAGAAAATTGGCGGACAGATATGAGGTTCTTAATCATGTGTGGGGCATATAGGGTGTTTTTTAGGGAGAAGAGTGGATGAGGAGGTTGTGTGTATGAGGTACCATAACCTTTAACTGGAATGTGTTGTCCACTACCAACTGTAACATATTGAGTATGATTTAAACTAAAGAGTTTAGGAATAGTACCTGCATATTAGGTGACGTGAGATGTGGCGCCTAAGTCCATGTACCAAGTATTGTCATGCTGTTGCATAGAGAGAGTGTTGAACGCCTGACCCAACTCAGTAAGTGTCATGCCGGATGAGGGCTGCGGGACCTGACCCTGCATAAAGTGGACCTACTGCGAGGCTGAAGCGGGGCCCAACAAATCAGGGTAAGAATATGGATTGTAGGGATACTGGTACTGGAATGGACCTTGCGCCGCGGCTCGGGTAGGCGCGCGATCTATCTTGGCGCCATGTGCTATCTGAGGCTGCGGCGTTGTAGATGAAGCTAGCGTGCGATCGCGGCCCGATTGTTATCACGATCCACATTCTGTTCTCTGCTGGTTCTGTTGACCGCGACCCCTGCCACGACCACGACCTCCTCCACCGTCGCGGCCTTTTCCACCCTTGCCGTCGCGGCCCTGCCGCTGTTGGGAGTTTTCCGGTGGCGTCTGATCTTGGGGTTGCGAGTCGACAGTTAACACCTGCTGGGCGTGCTCATCCTGCTTAGCATGACAGGTTTCTTCGAGCAATAATTGTGAGCGAGCTTTGTTAAAATTTGATAGCGGATCTGCCTGTTGGATCATGGTGGCCAAAGTATCATATTCACCCTTAGTAAGGCCTGCAATCATTTGGAGCACCATTTTAGCTTCAGTAACAGGTGTACCGACGTTGGAGAGTTGATCCGCTAGAAGTTTATGCTGCTTGCAATACTCAGAAACATTAGAGAAGTTTTCAAGACGTGTTTTGTTGAATTGTTCTTCCAAATACACGACACGAGTGTGCTTGTTGTCCTGAAAAATTTCCTCCAAACGATTCCAAAAGTCAAGGGATGTGGAGTCAGATTTCATGATAGTAAGAAGCAGATCCTGAGAGATACTACCATATATCCACAGTTTGACGCCAGCGTCTAGACGACGCCAAGTAGAATCATCAACCTCTTGAGGGCGCGGAATTTTGTCATCAATATGATCAAGCACGTTATAGAGACATGCATGATTGCGAAACAATTCAACCTAGGGAGAATACTGACTGTTTTCTTGATCAAGAAGGATAGAGATATTGTTCTTGATATTGGAAACAATTAGTGCGGAATGAAAAGAGGGTGATGACTTGGTGGTGGAATTTGTGGAGGAAGATGCGTCAAGGACAACGGAAGAATCCTGAGTATCCATTTAGAGAATTGAGGAATGGAGAAGAAAAACCAAGAATTTGGGTAGAGAGATGGTGGCACCGCGACGAGATGCCCGAGGGGGGGCTGCTTGGTAGAAAAATTCTAGGGTTTTTCTTTCTAGGCTCTTGATACCATGTAAGATGATATTAATCTCCCTTGGGGAGTCTTTCATTAATATCAAGGTATATATAAAGTACAATGTTTATCTCTTATACAATAGAAATCATACGCCTATACAAAAGAGCAATCCTAGTCTTACCATAATTATATTTACACAATATATGAAAATATTCTAATTATGGGTAGGAAATATATTATATCCTATATTTACACATTTACAAAAATATGATTATGAATCTTGAACATGTTGATATTGTGCACGATTATTGACAATGACACCATTATTTTTCCTGGGAGGTCTACATTATTTTTCTTGAATATTTTTGTTACACCCCGTAAGTTCAGGACATGTGTAAGTGAATGTACGTAAGGAACACAAGACTTGGAAATTAGTACGAAAGGAAGGATTGTTTTTCCGACGGAAAGTCTTCCGGACGTCGGAAAGGAAAAATGTTCGTTGTTGAGAATTGGATTCTCAAAATGTATTATTTGTAAAGTATAGAACTTATTAACACTATGGAAATTTATTTTTCTGGTTGGTCACGTGGGGCCCACCCGAGAAATTTTACGTTTGTGGGGCCCACGAGGGTTCTGAATTTTATGGGACGAATGAGAGGCGACACGTGGCACCCCAGCATGGATTGGTCGAAATTGATGCAAGGGTAAAATGGTCATTGACCATGGTAGAAGATAAGTCTTAAGCTTGATTTTGTTACTAGTCAACTTGTCCACATAGGCTTAATCCAAGTGATTTTCATCTAAGCCACACAATTGTTATTATCTTGGCCTCCAACGTGTTATATAAGTATACTACTAGTGCAAGACTAGCTCATTACACTTAGAAAAATTTGAGAACATTGAGCTTAGCCTAGAAGTGCTCTCGGGTTCAAGCCTCTTCCCACACAAAAATTTTGTGATTTTGATCCATTAGCCACAAGACTTTAACCCAATGTTCCTAAGGGTGTTGTAAGGTTATCTCAATAGAAAGATTTCGGAAAAAACGCATTTTCACGTTAGTCGCAGAGCGGAAACTAAAGGAGTTCTTGACTTTGAAGTTGGAACTTGAAGACGGGTTCTTCATAGGCCTCTGGAGTGCTTGGAGCGGATTGGAACTTAAGGAAAGGAGCTAAGAATTTCTAAGCGCGACTTTGGATCTTGGAAATTTTAAGGGCTTGGAAAGGTATATTAGCATCGTTTTAGTAGTTAAGACTTACTTATTGTAGTAGCTACGGATTTTAGCAAGCATGTGTTATATAGTATGAAGTTTGATATGTTTATTGGCTATTGGAACCCTAATCCGAAATCTAGCATGTTTAACTTTAAGATTTCCATTCTAGTCGATTATTAGTCTAAGCGTCGCATGTTGTATAAAGAAGGAAATTGTAGTTGTTGAAGTTGTTTAGACTATATAACATGTTAAACCTTAGAACTTGGAATTGTAAGAAGGATTGAAAAAGACTTAGTGTTGTTCTAGAGATTGGCCGAGAATGGCTTTTGGCATATTCACTATTTCGTATGAATTATGGGGCGGAATTTTACACGTATTGTAAGGCGTGTAATCCCCTTGGTTTGGATGATTGTTTGGAGCCTTAAATGTGGCTTGTTGGTTATTGTATTCGGCCTTGAAAAAGGTGGCAAAGTAAGTAGAAACAAAGGAGGTGCTGCCCGATTTTCCGTAGAATTAGAGGCCAGTATACTTAGTATTATTCTCGTAGAGACTAGAAGTTGATAGTCTTGTTGTGACCATTATAGGTTGACAACTTCTACGTGCGGCGTATTCGGCAGCTTGAGGAATTAGCGAAAGGTATGTGAACTATCTCCTCTTCTAGCATGATTCCTTAGAATAAAGAAAGTAAGTTCTACTCCTTGAATGATCCATTCCTTGCTTGTATTTGGATTGCCTAAAATAGAATTTGTTCTATGTACTTCCTTTAGTGTACTTTGATGTTTAAATTGTAAGTAGTATAATCCATTTCCTTAGGGAAGTTTGGATTCTTAAAAGTGAAGGTATTTTTCTTAAAGTACATAGAGACTTGAAAAGGAAGTGGTTTCCAAATCTTTTGGCTAGTGCCTTAGTTCTAAAACCTAAAGGTCATTATAATGACTTTGAAGTCAAAGGAGTGATTTACTTATTTGATTTAAAAGAGGAGAAATGACATGATGTAAGAGAAGCAACTTGCGTTAAGGGTGAAGTTACTTGAGGTTTAAAAAGTAGAAGAAAACTTGTTTTCTAACTATTAAGAGACTTGAAGTATTTTGAAAGTTAAGAACTTGATTTGTAAGTATGTGATACTTGGTTTTAATAGTATAAGTCTCTTGGTTATTGAAGGAATGGATACGTCTAAAACCATAAAGGGTTATAACGGCTTTATGGGAAGTTGGTTATAACGGCTTTATGGAAGGTTTAGAAAGTTGTCTATTTTGATTAAATCGGCATAAGTTGCCTAGATTGTGAAAATTTGGAGTTACTTGATTTCAAGCTTTGAAATGAGTTTTCTAAAAGTGTAGTAACTTACTTTGAAAAATAGACACGCCTTGATACTACGGGTGTTAGTATCTTGGGGCTTTACATAGAAAGGAGTCTTTTATAAAGGAATGTACGTATGTAGTACTTTGGCTTGATAAATTGAGAATTTGTCTAAGTGTGCCTTGATAAGTACTTTGACTTGTTAAAAGAGAATTATTCTATGTATGCCTTGATTAGCACTTTGGCTTGATAAATTGAGAATTTGTCTAAGTGTGCCTTGATAAGTACTTTGACTTGTTAAAGAGAATTATTCTATGTATGCCTTGATTAGTACTTTGGCTTGATAAATTGAGAATTTGTCTAAGTGTGCCTTGATAAGTACTTTGACTTGTTAAAGAGAATTATTCTATGTATGCCTTGATTAGTACTTTGGCTTGATAAATTGAGAATTTGTCTAAGTGTGCCTTGATAAGTACTTTGACTTGTTAAAGAATTATTCTATTTATTCCTTGTTTAGTACTTTGGCTTGATAAATTGAGAATTTGTCTAAGTGTGTCTTGATAAGTACTTTGACTTGTTAAAAGAGAATTATTCTATGTATGCCTTGATTAGTACTTTGGCTTGATAAATTGAGAATTTGTCTAAGTGTGCCTTGATAAGTACTTTGGCTTGTTAAAGAGAATTATTCTAAGTGTGCCTTGGTAAGGACTTTGGCTTAGTTAATTGAGAACTTGCCTATATGTCTTTGGTAATAGCCTTTGAGTGCAAGTATTATGTTTTATTAAGTTGTCGCGACTCTCGGTTGAAGAATTGGTTTGTCTTGTTATGAGTTCTTGGGACGTCTGAAGCGGTGATGTGGGATTCCACGGGTATGCTTAGATTACTTGTAGTACTTGGGTTAAATTCGGATTTTTATAGAAGACATGGTAGTGCTTATGTCTTGGTTGATGGTCGTCGAGATAGGGTAAGAGTATAAATGAGGAAGCCCCAAGACGTTATACCACCTCCAGGTAAGAGTATTAGTGAGGGTAAACCCCAAGACCTGTACCACCGCTTTATGTGTTGTTTGTGGCCAGGTTGAGATAGGGTAAGAGTATAAATGAGGGCAATCCCAGACGTTATACCACCTCCTCCAGGGTAAGAGTATAAGTGAGGGGTAAACCCCCAAGATGCTATACCACCTGCTTTACCACCTTCTCCAGGGTAAGAGTATAAGTGAGGGGTAAACCCCCAAGATGCTATACCACCGGTGGGACTTAGTATAAGTGAGGGGTAAACCCCCAAGATGCTATACCACCGGTGGGACTTGATGTTATGTTATATCATGGACTGCCGGCAGTGAGGAAGGATTCCACGGGCATGATTGATATTATGGGCGTGAGACCCATAGTTATATCTCGAGTAGTGACCTTGAGGCTTGCGTCCACGACTTGATATGACCGCTTATGTGTTTTGTCTTGTAGGTTGGCTATCATACATGTCTCTGCTTTGTTTAGATGTTATGATTTCATTCTGATTTATTGTTCACATACTGGTACATTCTTCTTGACCTCCTTGAAGTGCGTTACGTCTTGCGAGTTTAGGTCTGTTGTTTGGTGTTCGGCAGGTGTAGGATCCTGCTCGGGGTTTTCGGATAGCTCCCTCTGTCCAGGAGTTTACCTTTTTGGTTTATATCCTTGATGCAGGCTTTATGCAGTTTTAGGTACAGCGGGGCCTTGTCCGTCATATTTCGATTTAACTCCAGAGGTGCAGTATTCATATGTGGGATTGGACTGCGTATGCGGTGTAGTGTCTTTTGTTTATGTATATATGGCGACGCATCGGCTTTTCCACTTTGCGTCGTTTGTTTTAAGAAAAAAAAATATGAGGTGTTATTTCAGTTCCGCAGCTTACTTGTATTGTTAAGGTAGAAGGGTGCCCAGGTAGGGCACCAGTCACGGGCCCGGGGTTCGGGCTGTGACAATTTTCTTCTTAGGCTCATATGAATTAGAAGCAACATTATCTGAATTAATTAAATTTATCTTGTTTGTAACGGGTAATAAATTGCTCTCTTCTGATTGCATAAGTGCATCTTGGTCCTTGCTTCTTCTTCCATGCGGATTCGCATTATCAATGTCAAGAAATTTCTTTTATTTGTGGGGCATAGTTTTTTGAAATTTCTTCCAAGAAGGTGTAAGTTATCTATTATGCCACAAATAATAAGGTTATCTTCAATTTTGATTTCCTAGAACTTGAGTTCTCCAACGATCATTATAAAATTTTGAGTTTGGTCTACCACTGATTTGTTGTCCACCATTTGAAAATAAAAAAATCTACTAGTAGCATATTTTTTCGCTCCAGCCTCTTCGGTATCATATTTACTCTGCAATGCTTTCCAAATTTTCTTTGCACTAGAGTAAGTTCTATCATAATAATCATAAAAAATATAAGATTGAGAATTAAGTAAATAATACATACACTTGTATGAATCTTCATCATATTTTTCACTTTATTTTGAAGAGAAATAAGTTTTTCATCACTCTTGAAAGAATTGTCTACTTTGTTTGGATTTTTCCGGTACGTAAGAAACATTGAGAAGACTTAAGTAGAAAATACACCCTTCTATCTCTTGAAATGAGTACCCTTGAACCGAAATGGCTTGTTAAGATTTCCCACCTTGACATCCGCGGAAATGAGTAGCCATTGAATCTCCTTAAAATTATTGATGAAATTACACTTGAAATGCAATTACAATTGAAAAATACAAAATAAACTGAGAAAATAATTTAAATAGTTAGTGAAAAAAACTTTAATTTTCACTTATTAGTGGAAGAAAAATTATTTTCAACTTTTAATGTGGAAAAACTTTAATGTAGTATTAGTGGAAGAAAAAATTATTTCCAACTTTTAATAGTGAAAGACATTTTATTATTAAAATGCTTAAAAAAAGAAAATATCCAACACTATATACAACATATTTATGTATAATATCTACAGATTGAAGTCACCTAACGTCGTTTAGGAAATCACAAGCCGTAAACATCAACGAAATAGGAACTTAATTAGCTACATATCAAACTTAATCAACTAAAATTATATTAATGCAAAAGTAACTCATACTTTCTTTTAAAAGAAAATGAAGATGTTGATATGTCTTTTTCAGAGAAGATAAATATAAAGTGCAAGAAGGTAGTACGTAGTAGCCAACAGTAATAAAAATCACTACTCTTTTATCGGAAGTACTAAGAAGCATACACGATGTAATTATTTAAATTAAAAGAAGAAATACAAATAAGATAAAACGACACAATGATTTCTCTTCTTGCAATTTTGTATCGACTATTTTCCTTTCGAACCAAACGTCTTATATGAACTATTTTCCTTTCGAACCAAACGTCTTATATGAAACAGTTTATCTATCCCGAAGGTAAAGTTTGCATATATTCTATCATTTCCAAACTCTAGACTTCATTTTGTGAGATTAGACTGAGTATATATATTGTTGTTGTTGACGCAGTGATTTCTCGAAATGGTATTATATGGAGTAGTTTATATTTCCATACTACTATAAGAGTCTCTACATGGACGGCGTCAAAGTAAACGTTTGGTAATTGCATATTGGCCCTACACATGGCTTTGGACTAATACATCAGTTTAGTGTTTACGGCATTCCATTCTATTTAATCCCATGATTCTATCTAATTGCTATTAAAATAATGTAGAGTCATAATTTACCCAGGAAATTTCTTAATGCTAATAATGTAGGAGTAATTAATTAGTGTCGTTATCCCTACAGCTAAAACGTCATTAATCCTTTACCTAATATAATGAAGCCCACAAGGTACTGACCTTTGCACGGTCTTGTACGAATTAAGTGCCTTGAAATTACAACAGCACGACAAAGAAATTGTTTCTTTAGTCTGCCCTTGTGTTCAGAGCGAATCTGAATTACTTGGGCCAGTGAATTTTGAATATCAGATGGGTGTTAAGGCGAGCAAATTGAGCAAGCTGATCGGAATGGGAATGGTCGGGAAACGGCTAAAATTAGTAGGAGCTAAAGTTATGACACTGAGAGGTTATGTACCTGTTGCTGTTGGAGTAAACCTTACTGAATCAAAGCGATTTATGGTACACACAACAACCCTGTACGATACAGAATTTTTGGAGCTATTGTCTCGAGCTGCCGAGGAATATGGATTTTGCAACCAAGGTATTTTGAGAATTCCTTACGAGACTAAAGCTTTTGAGGAACGTATGTTTAATGTCAGTACTTATACGGGTGGGAGAAAGCGAATTAGTCCAAAAATCAGAGTACCAGAATAACAGTCATTATGTTCTACGGTGAGAAAGTGTGAAATTTTAGTATTTTAGAGTTAGCAAATGATTCAATCCTCTATATTCAGCTAGATCTGCCTTAGAGAAGAACTTTGTATATTGTAATTTCGTTCTTTGACGAGGTTATGTACTACCTGCTGAGATGGATTGTAGTCGATATTTACATGTTGGTGTAATATTTGAATTTTTAGATGGATTTGTTTGTTATGGATAATTTTCAAGATCCTGCAAAAAGTTTCTAAGCACATATATATTTTAGTGCAAATGCATTGTTTGGAATTTTGGATAGTGCTTCATATAAGTCTTGATATGTGAGAATGAGAATTCTATCTTCTTTACAGTAGACTGCAAGTATATATACACATCTGAAAGTATATATGTCCTAGAAACAATCATTTTAGGAGCACATGTACTTGAACACATTCATATTATTAATAAGATTAATATATACTTGACATTTGCAATTATTGAATTATTTTTTGATTGTTTATATTATTCATTAATGTGCATCCCTTGAACTTACATTGTCATTAATAGTGTGTGAGATATTAATGATAGAGTGTAGTTCTTAAAATAGCCTAGACTAATGATCATTGAGAATGGGATATCAATGATATGTTATAAGTCGACGTGTGGTCTGCATCACATTCTTAGAGAATGTAGTATATCTCACTTCACGCATGACAATAGTTGCTAGTGATGGACACATGGATACTCTTGAGGAGTATTGGCGTACCTGGCGATAAACTATTTGTTATACGTATGCAGAGTATTATCGGCGTGGGAGATAGAGTCGTAGACTTGAGGTCAATATCACCTTGTTTACGGAGTAATGCACTTTGATCTGTCTGGCTCAAATGCCTTATAGGTTGAGGCGCGGCTTGTATTGGGTGCGTTCTGAAGTAGATTGAGAGTGGTGGTTGAGCGAGAATAGGATTCATTCCTCGATTGGAATTTCGAGAACACCGACTTCCGGAGATGTTAGGTCGACCAGTCATTGGCGATCAAGAGACATATCTAGGATATGGTCTAGTTGTCGACTAATATAGATGAGATAAAGTGATCAAGCCATTTGGATAGACACTTGGCAAATCTTAAGCTTGATCGAGTGTGTCGCGAATGAAAGGAATTTATCATCTCACATGAGGTTTGTTTACTTGAGTCTTGTAAGCGTCTTCACATATTGGGTCCGTCACCGTGGCCGTCTAGGAGTTCGTGTGAACCTTGATTTGGTCAGTCTTGGGTGTGTGAAGGCACAAAAGTCACACTAAGTCGATTGTCTTTTCGGTCTAAGGGTATATTGAGGGAATGTAAAATATCGGATTTTGAATCAAGATATTTTATTTTATAATAAATTATGGGATAATTTTCATTTGATGAAAATTGATTAATTAAGTTAAAATTAAGTCTTGGATTTAATTAGAACTAAAGCGTCTGAAAATAAATAAAGGAAATGTGATAATGGCGGTTATTGGCCCATTCTATTGAATTTGGGTCGAGTTTTGGCCCGATCCAAATCTCGATTAGGGTTTCACTCACTATATATTTGGCACTTAACCCATAATTCGTAAGAACTCATTTTCCACTTTCGAACTTAGAGTTGAAATAAATTCTCTCAAACCTCTGCCAGATTTCCTAGCTTTCTTGGGCAAAGGAATATCTTTGAAGGCTTGCACCCGGATTGACAATCGCGTGCGCACCTTTTAGTAGAGACTGCATTAAAAGCATAAACTGTAAGTTTTCATGTTTTTGCAGATTTGAATTATCGCATAATCATACCAGACGATCTTTGTTGGAGCAAGTAAGTAAACAAAATTTTAAACTTCCGCTGTGCCTTACTTGTGTGTTTTACATCCAACAATTCCCTACAACATCTACAATCTCATATAATTTCTAAAATTAAGTGATTTGAGATATGAAAATCAATCATTATTACTAAGCTGATTTGGCTGATGATTTTATGGGATTTCGATTGAGTGCATATTTGTTGCTTGATTCTTTTTTATCTTGTGAATCTGCATTATCACTAACAAGCCCCCGCAAGACGGAGGATCTATCGGATACACCGATCTTGAATCGAAGAAGCTCAAGTCTTTATCTTGAAAGCGGTTTAGTCAATGCATCTGTCAATTGATCTTTCGTGGATACATGATTTACACGTAGCTGCCCCTTGATGTCGCGAACAAAATGAAAATCAATAGAAGCATGCTTCATTCGACTATGAAAGACAGGCTTGGCACAAGCATAAGTTGTGCCAATATTATCATTTAGGAGTTAGAGGCTCTCAATTTTACGTCTGTTAAAGCAGGTTGATAAGTGTAAAGCTCATTGGACCTGCAGTCTAGATACCATAAAATGTCACACATTCAAATTTTAATGGATATTGTCAATTGATAAAAATTGTAAGAATTTTATATGTCTGAAGCATATACAAGTTATAAAAATTTATTCATATTTCTATTATGAAATAAATCAAGCAAGGTGAATGTGATTTAATCACTTTAATGAATATGCAATGACTAAGGGTCTATTTATTCTTACGTTTTTGTGAAAATCAAAATCTGTCATATTGTATCTCATTAAATGTACTTTTTGTTAAAAACATTTTTCAAAATAAGTTGATTTTAAAAGCTTGACCAAACAGACTATTTATTTATTTTTGTGTTGCGTGCAAAAATTCATGCTCCCCCGATACAATTTATGTGGATATGTTTGATTGACATGAAATTTAAGAATAAAAGAAAGAATTTATAAAATTTATGATCCAAAATGAATTATAGATATTTGTATGACTATAAATTATTTCATTAAAAATAAATTTAAAATTAAATAATTTTTAAATATAAAATATATTATTATTAAATAAATAAAAAAGAATGTCTTGTAAATTTGAATTAATGAAGAGTACAAATCGTATAGACTTATTGTCACAATTCATCCTGTAGATTAACTTGGGTTATAATCGAATTAAATGCCAAAGCATTTTGAATCTTTCTGTTTTAATTTGTAAAGTGAGAACTTAATTAAATTTAAGGCAATGCGAATTATGGACATTTATAGTAACTACTTAATAAAAAATTAAAAAAAATATTCTAAATTTTTTCGTTTTTTGGGATTCTATGCAGTATTAATTCGCACATATCTAAAAACGGCGATAGTTATAACTTATAAACCTATTCCTTACAAATTGTATAGACTTATTGTCACAATAAAGTTTGTTCCCACTTAACTTGCTCCCATAATTATTGAAGAAATTATACGTGGACGACAAAGATAAGCTCATGGGGTTGCGGTGTCTCTATGTTCCTAAATCTTCTAGATGCTTCATGTCAGAGCAAGAACCTACTAGAAGTATCTTTCATCAGTTTCTCCCTTTTTATAATAGAACTCGCTGCACTCTTTTCGCCTACAAAGCTACAACAATCTTAAAATTCGAAGAACACTGGTAAGACACTTTTCCAAAATTATGTTATTGTGGGTGGTTTCACATCATTTTATCTTATGATTAATCAGTTTTAGAGTAATTGCGTCTTTTTTTTTTTTGTGTGGAGTTAAAGCTTAAAAGTAAATTAAGCACTGATGGTTGTAATTTTTAATGATGAATGTGTAATGTGTAGGTGTTTTGTGTGAAAATGAGCACAGTGGTGAGCCAACTTCTCAACTTCCCGGAATCCATTGAAAGGCTTGTGTTTCCATGTCGGTCAAATGAAGGCAGTGAGAACAGGGGTAGCATTCCAGTGGATATTCTTGATACCCCAAAACACTACATTTTCTACATGGATGTTCCTGGTTTATCCAAATCTGACATTCAGGTTGGTATCACAGTGTCATCCTCAATTATGTCTTGACATCTTAATGTGAGTTCTTGAAGATTTGTAACTCTAGAGGTGTGAGTTAAATCAATAAACGATGACAATGTAACTTGTCCAAAAGTCAAAATTGGAACATAACTCATCCAACATGACCTAATTCTCACTTTGATAATCTCCCCTTCCGTTTATTTTACTTTTCGAAAGTAAAAGCTAATACAGTACTTGTATTTTTCTTAAAACTATTAGCTTACATTCTTCTTAATTTACATAATTTCGACTTCAGCCAGATGGGTCAAGTCTACAAATGGGTCATAACGCAGCCCATTTGAACTTGGATTGAGTTGGGCGAGTTTACCAAGGGAATCCGAGGCAGACTAAACTTACTAATTTATGGGCACGTTTGGTACGCTTTATTAAGCTGGACTGTACTGGATAAAAAATAATATAAGGCATTTTCAGCCGCAAATAAAAATAGTACAGTCCAACTTTCATTTTTGAGACTCATGTAGCAGGTAGGTCTCTCCTGGATCATACTAAAAATATAAAAAATAAAAAAATACAGTATATTATATATTAATATACTGTATTTTTTTTATCATACTAAAAATAAAAAAAATAAAAAATACAGTATATTATATATTAATACTCTAATATCGTTCATTATATATTAATACAGTCCAATACAGTCCAGTGCGACGTACCAAATGAGCCCTCGTAAATTCAATAGCTTTGCTCCAAAATCTGTATATGTATTACTAATAACTATAAAAAGGGTAGCCCACCCACTATACGCGAAACCTTACATTTTTGTAAGAGGTTATTTTCATGGTTTGAACCTCTTGGTCACATAATAGCAATTTTAACCGTTATTTTAAAATTCAATTGTTAATTAAATTATTATCCTATAAGTTGAGGTCAATATAGGAGCTCATAAATTTCAAATTATACATATCCTCTAAAGGTAATGGGTTGGTTTTGCCACTTGTAAATTTCACTTATCTTCATAAAATTTGTAATTAGTGAAAATTGTGTTAAAACATGTTGCAATGTGTGACAGGTGACGGTGGAAGATGAGAAAACGCTGGTGATACGAAGCAACGGGAAGAGGAAGCGCGAGGAGAGTGAGGAAGAAGGGTGCAAGTACGTGAGGATAGAGAGGAAACCACCTCACAAACTCATGAGGAAGTTCAGGCTGCCAGATAACTCTAATGTTTCTGCAATTAGTGCTAAATGTGAGAATGGGATTTTGACTGTGACAGTTGAGAAGCTGCCTCCACCGCCTAAGTCTAAGACTGTTGAAGTTGCAATTTCATGAATTATCTTCTACATGTCTTAATCAGCTTTATCAAATGTAACTTTGTAGTATCTATGGAGACTTTTTAATTTGCATTTGCCTCAACTAGGCTTGGGTATCTTGTGAAAAGTTTGATGTAAAGTTAATTTTGAACTCTTGTCCTGATATATTAGAAAAGGAAGAGATTGCCAACATGGCATTGTCTTTTTCCCTTTTTTCTCTTCCTATAAAAATGGTTGTTGTCACTACCAAAGGTTGTGATGGAAGGATAGCACTCTTCTATTCCTCCTATTTGAGCCTCAAGTATAGAGTCAGAACTCTTTACCCCCAGAGTGTGAATTAGGATTAGTCAGGCTCCAAATTAGGCATTGAAAACTAATTGGAGAATTAAACAGAGTGGTTGTGTAGCAATGAACTTTGCAAAGTTATCATAACACCAACGTGACAATGTAAAAATGACTTTTGCAAAGTTCTGATGTGAAGTTAATCCTGAACTCTTGTCCTGCTATATTAGAAAATGAAGAGATTGCCAACATGGCATTGTTTTTTTCCCTTTTCTCTTCCTGAACTGGTTTTGTCACCACCAAAGGCTGTGGTGGAGGGATACCAGATGTCTCACATTTGAACATTGATTATAGAATCAGGAGTTTTACCCCAGTGTGAATTAGGATCAGTTGGGCTCCAAAGTAGATATAAACTAAATGGAAAATTGAAAAAGAATGGTTGTTGTCGCAATGAACTTTGCAAAGTTATCATAACAAAAATTGTGACAATGTAAAAATTACTTGCGCAAAGTTATTATCGCCCAATCAGGAAAAAGGAACGTAAGAATGATGCTGTTATATTATCAGCTAAAATAAAATTACAACATGATACACTAGAGAGACAAAACTGAGGCTTCCTTGACCTATTCAAGGAGAATCTTTCAGGATATGGTATTCAAAACAAGCAACTCATCATGCATACTTGGGAGAAATCTATTTCGAACTTTTTATCTTTTTTGATTTAGCTCGTTCTTTTGGGCTCTCTTCATTAAGCCTCTTCTTTTTTGATTTAGCGGGTTTTTTGGGGCTCTCTTTCAAGCTCTCCTCGTTAAGCAGATGTTCATAGTCGTCAAGGCTAGCAAATGGGGATTTTCCAGTAGCACGCTTGTCTTTCTTTCTTCTCTTTTTGCTTTGATGTACATCATCCTCTTCGACGCCTTCGTTTGCCATTTCTACCTCGTTGTTGTCATCACTGCTGAAATTAATGTCAGCTCCATCATGTTCCAAGAGGGTATCCATATCCTCATCACTGACATCACCAATCAATTCATCATCGTCTTCATTAGCAACTTCATCCAAATCACTGTAATCGTATTCACCATTAGCTTCCAAAGGAAGCCCACCGAACTCTGATTCCAGCATGCTGTCAATTTCCTCCTTTTCACTCTCGTCAGCAGCATCTTCTTCATCAATCTCATCATCGACATCGCTGCCATCTGCAACCAAAAATTCCTCAGCAGCATCATCCTCCGGTGTCTTCTTCTTTTTCTTCTTCGGTTTCTTTGAGGACTTCATCTTATTCACGTAGAATTTGTGAAAGACAAGATCCTCAGGGGGTACATCTGTTTCAGCTAAGGAGAGAATCTCTGACCCAATCAGCTGCTCTTGAATGTCAAGCTGCAAGAAAATGAGTGAACAAGGTGATTAAGTAAATTAAATAAAGCCAACTCAAAGGTAGTATACTATTAGATCTGATGTATATGCTTTGTTATCTAAAGAAACTAACCTTCTTAGCGGGTTCAATCTGGGAGGCACCATGCCAAGTGCTTTGTTTTGGTTTCTTTTCCATGAACTTGTCGAGAAAGGCAGTCAGGGAAAGATCATTCAGGGGATTACCATTGTACACAATGTTAGCTCCTGAAAGAAGTGTTCTAGCCATGGTTGCAACTGATGGATGCGCATGTGATGCCAATATCATCAGCTCCCACCAGCTAACACGATCTGCATTGCTGCCAATTCATAGAAGACAGAAAGAAAATTACATTCTCTGTATACTCAGGAGAAATGATAAAATATTCTATTACTAGCACTACAGAAGTTGCATGCTTTATGACATGACACTCTTGTTATTGATCCGTCCCCACCTTTCCCTCTTTGAGCACCCTTTAATTTTAGTGTTATTCTCTTATCCTAGATGAACATTCATTTTTGTCAGATAATAGTGGTGTGTTGGCCAGCTTACGACCTTAAATGAGACATCTTAAAGAACTGACATGGCAGATTGTAGACCAAAGGACACTAAGGATGTTTTTGGTATGCCATATAGTTTTCACTTAGGTATCAGATGTTCTATTTCTTTCTTAAATTTCAGTGTCCAATCAGTCCGTCATATAAAAGGAAAAAAAAGAGGAAGTAACAAAACTTGTATTTTTACCAATGGTGCTTTTTATAATGAAGTTATCTACTTTTTGGAAGAGTTCGAGCCAAAAAGGAATCATAGCCAGTTCAAATGAAGGCAGCAAGATAGTCTTCGATATATAATAAACATTTAAGGTCAGAAAGAGGACAATAACAGTACCAGAATGAAGGTTCTCTGTGCCGTGTATCATATCCTCCGGGCAATAAGAGCTTTTCATTTGAACCTTCAGGTAGAAGTTTGTTAAATCCGGACATCAATCTAGAATCCTTTGGTTCATCTAAACCACCTCTAGCAGGCGACTCATTAGCTTGGAGTGAATCATCATCATCAGACTCAGAAGAAGAACCACCTTCGTCCTGTAGGGAATGATTGCCATTTTCCAAGTGATTAGCTTCTTGAGCAACTTCACTTGCATTATCTGTTCTATTTGGTGGACGGGGTTGATTTTCATCTTCTTCTATAATATCTTCAAAATGCTCAAGATCTTCATCGACAGACTCACTCTGAAGCATCATGTTCCTGCATGAAAAAGTTAAGACATTTCACATTGCAAGCAAGATCTTTTAGCCATGTTGCGAACTTCGTAAATGCATAATATTCCAAGCAACCGTACCAGAGAGCTGGTTTTGATTTAAGAACCTCAGACAGGAGAAACAGACACCCACATGCGTATTGAGGAGGCTGCTGTATTGCAACCTGTTAATACCACACACTCGATAATAAGGTGTAAGAACAAAACCAAATTCTCAAGAAGGCAATAATAGTATGTGAGATTTTGAAATCAAATTCAATGGAAAATATAAGCATAGGACCAAAAGAGTACAGCTCCTTAATGAAGGAAAGTAAGAATGAATGCAATATACAGCTTCGAGTAGCTTCTTTTCCCTAAACTATGTTTGAATTAGTGTAGTTCTTCAGTGAGGAAAAGCTATTTAACAGTCTGGCATACAAATTATGGTGAATACTTGACAAAAGAATTTCCTCAATACACCTAAGTGTGTTGTGCTCCTCCTGTATTGCTAACTATGCAAGGTTATACATATTAACAAATTTACACCTTGCACAAACCTGCAACAAACGCTTCGAAAAGGCAGCAATTCGCTTCACATTTACATCATTTTTCATAGCCCTAAGTAGTAGTCCAATAAACAGTTCCTCCTGCAGATAAAACCAGAACATGCATCAGACAATAATCAGGTAAGACTAAGGCAGCAAGAAATGCAAAGGTTAGGTCCTAACTGACGCACAATAGGTCATCAATTGAATGAATACGGTCATAACCAGCATTGCAAAGAAGTGATACACTTTCCCTCCAATGATCCTATTTAGATCATACTATCCATCACGTGTTCATCATTAAATAATTTTCAAGATACAAGAAACTAACATGACATAAAAACAGGAAAGGGTTGAATCCCAAAAAGACACTAATACAAATCTCAATAGCCATCAATTATTTGAATTTCACAACCCCTTCATGTGCAAGAACAACTCTTTCTTGCACACTCCTCCACCCCACCCCCCTTTTTGGAGGGGAGTGGGGGCATTAAAGTTCTCATCAACTCCCTTGGCTTTCTCCTAAGTTGCAAGTGGTAGTATCATATTGATCTTGAGACCTCAGCAATGACAACATAAAGGTCAATCTAGCACTCCCCCCCCCCACCCCCACCAACAAACAACCCTAAAGGACCGAAGGGTTAATTCACCCTGCGCTTTCTACACACATTGGCCAAAAATAGAAAACTACCCCCTCCGTCCCAATTTTGGGCTTGACATCAAAGACAGTGCATCATTTGACTTGGCACAAAGTTTAAGAAAAACATAAAGACTTTTGAAATTTATGGTCTAAAACAAACCTTAGACATTTGTGTGGCTATAAATCATTTCATTAGGGGTACGGTAAAAGGGGATGTTTAAACTTAAGTTGTAAACATAAGACTTTTGAAATTTGTGGTCTTAAACAAACCTTAGAAATTTGTGTGGCTATAAATCATTTCATTAGGGGTAGGGTAAAAGGGGATGTTTAAACTTAAGTTGTTTCTAATTATAGAAATGTGACATTCTTTTTGGGACAGATTAAAAATGAAAGTGTCACACAAATTGGGACGGAAGGAGTAATTAAACAACGAACATTCTTTTTTAGGTTCGAGAGGGTAAGGGAATTCTTTTTTAGAGAATTGGTAAATGTATTGATAAAATGCACCAAGAAGGTGAGGGGAAGGGGATTTTGCAGTGTATGTTTTCCCAATCAAAGCTTAAATTGACCCAGAAAGCACAAGAATATAATTATGAAGGTTTCCCCATACTTTGGAGGAATTCATAGCAGCTGGTAGCAGGAGCTTGGCATACAACGCACGATAAAACCGATCACTAACAATGTGATTTTTTGCTGAGATCTTATCTAGGAGCATGAGAGCTTGAACTCCAACATTAAAGTTCGTTGAATGAACCTGCACATCCCAAGCAAATATTAGAATGATAAATCTATTAAATAATATCAGATACTTATCCAACAATCAAGTGAGTAGCCATCCACAAGAACTTTATGACTACTATCATAAATTAGAGCTTACAAGCTGAAACAACACCGGTGTATGGGCCTGAATTACATCATCAGCTTCGTCACTTGCAACAAAAGGGAATGCTCTATTCACACCCTGCAAAGGAGAAATTTGTGCAAATGGAGCAGATCACTATTTTTTTCCAAACCAGCAGAAACGTGAAGCATAATGAGTACTAATGCAAGAAGCTGCCACAATTGAGCAAGCTCAGTTTAAGACTAGTGGAGAATCGTAAAGTGAAGTTGTTGGATATGGAATGTAAAAGGGGCAAACGTGGTTGTATGTGGAAACCAAGTCCACAAATGCAAATGCTCCTTTGAAAAATAGAAGGTAAGCTTTGTGCAGATCCAGAAGAATTAACTAAAAAGAAATAGAGCTAGACTAGTCAACACAAACCGTAAGAAGTGCTGATAGTAAGCGTGAATCCATTTCAACATGAGTTTCTGACGAGTCTTTTTCTTTCTTATCTTTCCAAGTGCCAGAAACCTCTTTGTGTCCCTCGCTCTTCTTATTCATCATCCGTCCTTCCCCTGCTTCAGATATTAATACCTGAAGTGTTGATTCGGGATAAAAGGAGGTAAAGAAAAATATTCCATGAAGTGACACAAGAAACACTTGATGAATCTCTCACCTCTACTAAGAAGAAAAGAGCAAAAATGCACGGGAGGAACTTATTGAATTCTGGCAGCTCCAGGTCATACCTTAAATAGAGCAAAGTATACATCTATCAAACGCTTTGCCACCTTTGGGCCGTCTCCCCTGTGACTTAAGCGAATTTGGCTTAAAAAGTTAACCTGTCACAATTACAGATGCGTAAGACTTTAGGACTACATATTCTGCATCAGCAATATCTAGAGATGACAACTTTAAAACTACATATCTGCATCAGCATATTTAGAGATGTCACTAACAGCAAATTGGAACAACAAATAAGTTCAACACGATTTGCCACCTGAGTTCTTATTGTTGTATACTTATATACAGGAAACAATATTCTCATTGAATGGTCAAGTCAAGAGATGAAGCAAAAGTAAGTTTCAAAAACAGTAGATCACGAAAAGGACAAGGATGGCATCAATGTATCAGTTCTGATAATCCAAACTAAACAGACCTGGTCACTTATCAGAACACGACATCTACACATGGTCTTTAAAAAACTGTATACTTCTCAATGACAGGAAGAATTTATAAAGACATACTCTGTCGAACAAGAATTATCATATCACAAACAAATAGAGCTTGAAGGGGACGAATGGTATAGGCAATAGCAAATACAACCAAGAAGTATCTAGTGTGACATGCATAAAAGATAGCAATAAAGCTTCAACATACAGCATGATACTTGGCTCGCAATACCAGACGAGGCCGGAAAAGAAAATTATCTACTTCGTCAATCACCACAGCCTGCACGACAAAAATAACACATTAAACTACAAACTTTCATCAGAAAAAGTATCACAACAGAAATCATAAGTGCACTTCAATAATGCTAAGATATGTGCTTCCTAACAGCTTGTCTATAGTCCAGCAGACTCAAAGGCTTCGATGAACTAGTACCTGCCACCAAAACATCGCGCATGCTAGGGAAATAAAATCATTTTTAATAGGCATTTCAAAGAACAATATTCTAATAACGGAATTTGCACATCATCCTGCTTGATCTTATTCAAATGTCACAGCGAAGTTAAATTTGTATTCGCACCAGCTTCTAACAATTTGATTGGTAATGAAATTACGACTATGCGTCATTTCTCCATTCTACATGGAATAGATTTATGCATGAACAACATCCTTCAGATGGGCTTTCAAAGAGCACTCCTAAAAGTGGTTTTTTTTCCTTTTGATTGCCACTCCTTGAAGCCAACTTGGAAATTTAGAGTTAACATCGTCCCAAAGCTGTTGGCATCATTTTTTTCCTTTTGAAGAACTAAGCTATTTGCTTTATTATCATGAACGTCACAACATGAGGGATGTACAGGCTAAAGATCGAATCCATATATTAATATCAAAGCTAACAATCGAGCAAACATTTATCAGTTTTAGAAAAAAAGTACTTGTATGTCTAAGCACGTTCAACCAAATACTTTGATTTACCTTCATATTTGGATGGTCAGCCAAAAGCTTTGATAGGTGATAATCAGCATTGGATGCAACCTTGTTTTTAGGATCTCCTAGCTGCAACAAAGCGAAGAGATATCAGCTGGAGCTCCACGGTCCCAATAACTCTCGAGAACAAAGTAACCGGCACTAAAGCCAATGAGGTAAAACGGCATACCTTGTTTACTAGGGCAGCAAGCAATCGGCGCTCTTGTTCTGGTTTGCACTTGAGCAAAACATAAACTGTCTAAAAAACATAACTACACATATAAGTATTTCCCCACTTTTCTGGACAACATAAACTAGATGAGATTATATTGCTTCACAAACACCGAAAAGATTCAGATACATCTTACAACCCCAAGAATCCATGCCAGATAACTTTAAACCCCAAGAAGACATCGAAGTCTTCCAACACTCAGAACATACAAAATTTAGGTTAGCAGTTGCAGAATATCACTCAATTTGTAGGTCCGATTGGTAAACAGCAAGAAGCAATAAAAGGTGTTCTCGCAAGTCATTTTTTTTCCTTTTTAAGAGACAATTAGCTAAAAAAAACATTGAAGAAGAATTTGCTTTCAGGAGAAACATAGATAGGCAACTGTACAGATGTGCAATAAAACTGTCAATAACAACCTTTAACGCCTTGTCTTTGAGTATATCTAAGACATCTCTTGATGCTTCCTCAAGAGAAATGATATACCGCTCATACCTGAAACAGAAAACTGTTTCAGCTGAAACATAGTAACAAAGTAAAAAAGCATATAATAAAGCAGCTCTAAAGGTCTGGAAGATCAAAGCACCTTCAAGGGTCACCTACTTCACCTGGATTGCTATAAATGAAGCAGCTCTAATTCAGGACAATCTCAGAAGAAGAAAAGTTATCTGTGTCAATGGATGCTATATGTGCCTACAGGATGCAGTGTGTGTCAATCATCTGCTTCTACACTGCCAATTTACAGCAGATATCTGGAATTTTTTGCGGTCCATTTTTGGTTTAAAGTGGGTCATTCTACCAAGGATGCTTTCACAAGTTGGATTTTTTGGAGAGTTGACAAATCCATCAAGAAGATCCGGAGAATGATTCAGCAGTAATTTTTTGGGTGGTCTGGAATGAAAGGAACTGCATGTGCTTTGTGGGATTTCAACTCAAACTCACTCTGAAATCTAGATTCTTTTGTGCAGTTGGTACTGTAGCTCCCATGTAAATAGAATTGACAGTTTTTTGGACTTTGTTAGCTCCTGGGCTTTTGTTTAGACTTTGTTGTAATGGAGCTAACCAACTTTTGTACCTTTGCTCACATAGCATCTTCCTGATGCTTTTCAATGACAGCTCTTTACTTCATAAAAAAGGCATATAATAAGGTGATTCATTGAAAAAAGATTCTAACACTCTCTGAAGTTTAGATCAATCCTCAATTCAGGAAACATGTTTAAAATAATATCAAATATATCCAAGTGTAAAATGTCTATTATCCACATTGACGTATCATGGAAGTACAAGCACATGAGACATATCAACCTAAAACTTCTGGTGGATGATGGTCAACCTACCACCTACACCTATGGTAACTCGTACACCTACAAACTTGCAACCATGAATTCAGTAGTTGGGAGATAAGCTAGCTCGATTACCAAAAGGAACAGAGGAGTCCCACCAAAGTATAACTCTTTCTCAAAATAAACTATATAAATGAATTAAGATGGGGGAGAACCCTTGACGGCCATCAAACGTGAAGGACTGAAGGGTTGTGGGTCAACTTGGGCCACTACTCCCAAGTTGGCTCAATTTTTTTTATAATTGTGGTGTCCAGACCAGCTTGCGCACCTCGACTAGTTCCACGGCGTACCTGCCACTCCTACCAGCAACAGGTACCACGTAACTCTATCCACCAAGGCTAGGACAAATAGGAAGAAATCACCAAGTGTTTTTTTTCTCAATCTACTTCATTGACCACTACGTCACACCTTGGGTGCGAGTTTGCTCAAGTTTTAGAAGAATGCTTCAGTATTTAGAGCTCAAATAAATGTTACCATTGAACATTTGCTGAAAGTTTCGCTTAAGCGTACCTTCGCTTCAAACATTCCTCCCAATACCAAAAGAGTAACAACGAGTAACCATCTTTTGTATCCGGAATATGATCTATCGGCCGCTGAAAGAGTGTCTTCAGCTTGCGATCAGGCAGCAAACTGGATAGAAGAAATTCTTCGTAGTCAAACAATGAAGCAACTAAGTATAATAAGGATGATCAATAAGGAAGGAAAGAGAAAAGTTTAACGCACCTGGAAACAAAAAGTTCTTTCAATGCTTCCAAACCTGACAAAGCGTGGCGCTTTCCAACTTTAGCTGTCACCATCCCTACATGTCATTATTTATCTTGATTAGAGACAAGCACTCATGACAAACAATCCTAAGGCCAGAGAAAGGGGCATCCCGGTGGACTAAACTCCAGCTATGCGCGGGTCCGGAGAAGGGCCTAAACACAAGGGTCTATTATTTATTTTTTGTTTAAAAAGAAATAAAGATAAAATTAACTAATGGGGAGCACAAGCTATGGAAATTCAGGGCTTTGGAACATATTAACTTAACTTAAACACAATAATGATCCATTGCAAGTAACAATTAAAAAATAAGGATGCAAACCAGAAGAAAAATCAATTAGGATTATGAAGTAACAATACCAGAAAGTTATGAATAAGATCCCAATTGAGAATAAGTATAAAAACACAGATAGAAAAGCAATGAACGGGTTCATAAGACTAGGAGGATTTCAACAAGCTACAACTAAGTAATGGGAAAGTTTTCAGTATTATTCTTTTGCTCTTTCCTTAGGGACCAGCCAAGGAAAAGGAATATATTTTAACTGATTTTCCTTCCCTTTTATGATTCACCTCACATTATACCTTTGCCTTATCGCATATCACTACACCTAAAAGTGACCTCGTTGATTGAAATAATCATATCTTCCTAGATTCAAGATCTAACAAAATGAAGGATTCCTATACATGTTTGTCTGTTCATAATTAAAACTACTACAATGACTCAATGAGTGCTTAAAATGAGCATCTCTTATGTTGTTAAAGGAACAAATAGTGCAGATTTCAGCTCTTTATTATCCACTCGCCTCACTTTTGTCAATATCTAACTGTCTACATTCTTCTTCGTGATTTAAAGTTCTCAAACTCTCCCAACAAAAACAGAGAACATAAACAACTAGTTTGACAAATCGAATGTCGGTCTTAAAAATTTATGTTTTGTACAGTACATGATAATAGTATATCATATAATTGCTCAATGATATTAAAAAGTTAACTATAGCACAACTTGAACAAAATAAAAGAGCTATTGTACTAAACATGAAAGCTAAAATTTAATGACTTTGAATAAATACCTAAAAGAGCATCAAGTGATCTCAAATTAGCAGTTGGATTATCACCAATCATCACAGAAAAAGCCGATATCTTATCAGCAGCAGTCCCTGACCTTAACGTAGTAAGTAACATTTTTATATCTCCACTTTGCCCTCGCGATGACTCATAATCCTGTGCATACTGCGCCAATAACCTTTCCCCTAATTCCTTCTTCTTCTCCACTTTGACTTTCCATTCATTAACATTTTTAAACTCGACAACTTTATTCTTCCTTTCACTACCAATAACTGTATTCTCCAATTCATCACCATCAACGTACCATACCGCTAATGCACTTGCTTTCACAAGTGGAAGCTTCGGTATGTTTTTGTATTTTCCCGGTGTTGTGTTCCATAAATTAGTGTCCACTGCAGGTTCGGGTTTAGGTTGCGGCTTTGGATTTTTTACGAATTTGTCCTTGTTGTTTTTGTTTACATGTTGAGAGTCTTGTTTTTTGTGGGATTTGATGCGACCTTTTTTGCGGAAATCGGAGTCGTTGAAGCCGGAAGAGGGTATGGATGTAGTGAGGCCGAGGGAAGAAGCAAAAGATGCGACGTCGGATTTGATGGCTTCAATGTCCATTACAGAGAGAGTAGCAAAGAAACCTGACGTGAGGGTTTGAGAAAGGGTTTAAGACTGATCACAAATTGGGCTTAACTTTCATTTCTCGCCCGGCCCACATTGAACTAATTACGCATCTCTACCCTTTTATATGAACCAAAACTATTTATCCTTAATAGGTAATGCCCCTTATTTTTTTCTTTCTTTTTTTATTTCTCTATTTCTTTTCTCCTATTTTCTTTTTCTTTTTTCTTCTTTTGTGTTTCATTTTTTTTCAAATCATATCATTTTTTATTTTATTTGACCATAATCTAATTCTATATTTAATTCTAGCTCCTTACATTTTATTTTCTTTCTTTTCTATTTAATTGTCTCTTTTTTTCTTCTTTTTTTTCTCTACTTCTTATTTTCTTTTTCTTTCTTTTATTCTTTTCCTTTTCCTCCTTTTTATTCATTTATTTTTTTCATACTATATTTTATATTTTTTCACTATAATCTGTTTCTATATTTAATTCTAAGTTCTTTCATTTTCATTCTTTTTCTAAAAAATTAGTCCTCTATGATACGAACCTGGTATATATCATATACTAACAGAGTATCATAGATGACTGATTTATTCCTTCAAGAAAAACACAGCTCAATTCTTTCTAATACTCACATGGATATCATATACTGACAAGGTATCATAAAAAGTTGATTCATTCGTTAAAGAATATTATTCAATCCTCTACTATGCCTATATGATATGTCATATACTGAGATGGTAATATGAAGGATTGTTGAAGTCCTTGAATGCAACAGTCCCCAATCCTTCATAATACCATCATTGTATAAAAATATGATGAGATGGTATTATGGATGACTTATTAAGTTCTTCACATGTGTCAACAGTCTTGCATGATACCATTATGGTATACACCATCTATTGGGATGGTATCATGAAGGACTACATATAACGTGATGGTATCATGAATGATTGATTCAGTTATTCAAAGAGAGTCCTTCGTGATACTAAATCTACGAAGATGGTATCATGGAGGACTGTTTCATTCTTTTTATGACATTTCTCAATCCTCGTGATATTATTTGCGTAAATTTATATATCATGATATTATCATAAATGACTCTCTTTGAATAGAGCGTTGGTTTATTCCTTCTAGAAAAAAACACAAACCAATTGTCTATGAAACTCACATAGTATATATCATATACTAACAAGTGTCATGAATGACTGACGCACACATGATATATCATATGCTGACAAGATATCATAGGATTGATTCATTCCTTAAAAAAAGAGTCCATTCATCTATGATACCCACGTGATATATATTATATACTCACAAGGTAGCATAGAAATCGATTCATTACTTAAATAGTCCTCTATGATGCCCACATAATATATAATATGATGGGGTAACATAAAGGATTGATTCGCTCTTTAAAAAAATTCTTAATCCTTTAGATACCAACCTGATATATATCATATAATGATAAAGTATATCAGTATAATAGAAGACAAGTTTATTTTCCTATTTTAACTTTTAGATTATTTTAGTAAGTTTTACTTGTAGAAAAAACAGAAAAATAGTCTTCTTGTAGATATAAATTTTATTTGCATTTTCAAAATAATAAAAATTATAAAAAGAAAAAAAACACAAAAGACAAAAACATTAATGAAGAATATTGAAAAATGGTGGGTGCATTAATTAATTGCCTGCACATGACAACATGAGCAAAGAGTGAGCATTCGGTCACTCGACTCTCCCGCGCAGTTGTTATTTTGGGTAAAATGTTTTAAGCTTTTGGCTATTCGTGTAATTAGTTAATGGAGGGGGCAATGTCGGGTAAATATTTGCCCATAATAGGTAGTTTCTATAATTTTCCCTAAAAAATATGACAAATATGTATATTTACGCCTCCAAGTTTGAATAATAGTATTATTTTATGCGATGTCTATTGTTTAAAGTTAAGAGTGAAATTTAATTTTAAATAAAATTAGTGTAAATGATTTCCACCATTGAGCTCTATAAAAATCAATTAAATATAAATATGAAAAATTAACTCATCATAAGATGTATACAATTATATCATGTTTATTTTTGACATTACAAAGAAATCATGAAACAGTTGTGATGAAGGATTTAAAGTTATAACGAGTAAAAAACGATCACTTAATTACTTAATAGGATTACTGGAAAGGTGAAAATTTGATGATATTTTCCTATATGATTGTAAGTATGCAATTAATTACCATCAAAGAATGTGGTGTAGTAGATGGAGTTGTTCATCCATTAAATAGAGATCTCAATTTCGAGCACTAAATATAAAATAAATTCCTGGGGAGGAAGTGCTTTCTCTGAATGAGCCCTATGTTGCGCGAGTCTGATTTGGTCGAGATCCAAAAAAATTATTCAATTTGATGTCTTGTGATAGATTACGTTTCAATTTTGAACAATCCTATTTGAGTCAATACTTTATTTGTAAATTATGCCAAATATGTAACGGTTAATTACACTAAACATCATCTAATATTACATTAAGACTTTATTATAAACTTTAATCATTCATGTCTATTCAAACCATTTAGGGTGTGTTTGGTTCGCGCAGGGTAAACGGAATGGAATCCAGTAAGGGAATGAAATGAAAATGAAAGAAATTACCTGATTGTCCCTACATGTTTGGTTCTGGGTGGTCCGGGGTCAGGGGTTCGGAGTCCGGGATCGGAGGTCCGGGGTGATCCGAGTGATCCGGGGTCCGGGGTCCGGGGTCCAGGGTCCAGGTTGGGGAAAGGGAATCCAAATACCTAGTGGGGTGGGGAAATCAAGGAAAGAGAATGAAAGTGGGAAGGGGATGAAAAAATAAGGTCAAACAAACAACAACAAAGAGAATTTTATTCCTCCATTCCCTTTCCTTTTCATGTTTACCCCGAACCAAACGCACCCTAAGTGCTTTTTAAAAAGGTGTTTTCATCGTGTATTATTCAAAGAGTTGTCGTTTTTCTCTTTGTCGTCGGCGAATCATGTTGTACATTGTCTCGCTAGAGCATCTGCTTTTATATCTGGTTCAGTGCGTGAGATATTATCCCTCAATCTCTTATTACCGATGTACTTGCTTACCTATTATGCACTTGCTAGATGCATAGTACGTAAAAAATCCTAATATGCACTAGCTAAATGCATTTAGTATGTAAAAATCATATTATGCACTTGCTAAATGTATATTACGTAAAAAATTATTATGCACTTGTTAAATGCATAGTACGTAGAAAAATCTATTATGCCCTTGCTAAATGCATAGTACGTAGAAAAACTATTATACACTTGTTAAATGCATAGTACGTAGAAAAACCTATTATGCACTTGCTAAATACATAGTACGTAGAAAATCAATTATGCCCTTGCTAAATGCATAGTACGTAGAAAAATCTATTATGCACTTGTTAAATGCATAGTACGTTAAATGAACTTGTTAAATGCATAGTACGTTAAAAACCCTATTATGCATTTGACAAGTACATAATAGGGTTTTCTACGTACTATGTATTTACCAAGTGCATAATAGATTTTTCTACATACTATGCATTTAGCAAGTGCATAATAGTTTTTTTTAGCAAATGCACTTGATAATTTTTTTTACGTACTATGCATTTGACAAGTGCATAATAGGGTTTTCTACTTACTATGCATTTACCAAGTGCATAATAGGTTTTTCTACGTACTATGCATTTAGCAAGTGCATAATAAATTTTTCTACGTACAATGCATTTACCAAGTGCATAATAGGTTTTTCTAATTACTATGCATTTAGCAAGTGCATAATAATTTTTTTACGTACTATGCATTTGACAAGTGCATAATAGGTGTCGCACCCGATTTTGAACTCTCAGGCTTAAATGCGCGACGGAATGGTTATCCTCCCAAAAGTGTAAATAAATGTTAAAAAAAAAGTTTAAGGGAGTCGCCACCTAATTAATTTGGTGAATTAGGACACCTAAATACTAACTGATTAAAGTCAGCATTAACTCCATTTAGTGGTCTGTGAAACTAAATAAGATTCTGAGTAAGGATTCTTTATTATCCTAAAGGGAAGGGGCAAGGCACCCTAAAGGATCCGCTAACTTGCGGTTGTCCGTTCAAACATAGGTTAATTTATTTGGCTAAGGGATGTATATTTCAGAAAAAAGAGATTTTTAAGTAAAAGGTAAGTATCTAAGGAATATATATTGATAACTAAAGGGCCTTATTAGACTCACGAAAGTATTCAAAGTTGATTATACAACTACAAGACATGAAATTATTTTAAATAAGAAAACGATACGTTACTCCTATTGATATATTTAAAAAACTCTTATATAACGGTTAATTATGAAATTATTTTTATGCGCGTATGCGAAAATTACTTCCTACGATATTTATGACGAGTTTATGAAAAAGTTTAAGAATTAGATATGGAGGAATATATTAACTACATGGCTAAAGCATGGCTAGGATTAATTATTTTTAGAATCAGATTTATATGATGAACCTAGACTAGGTAAAAGGCAATTTATCTTTAAACTACCCTTCCAAAGTATTCAAAGACTATTAGAGTTAATTATCCTATTAATTACAAGGTTAATAAATATAACAATAATAAATAAGCAAATAAATAAATGCATAAATAAGCAAAGGAGGAGTGAGACGGAGTTGTTGTAATGTCTAGAACGGATGGCGACACCATCTATCCTATAGTGTTTGGAGGCCTGCGAAGTGTGGTTGGCGATATGGAAGTCATGATGAGTCTCATACCGAGACTCTTGATTATTCCTCCGATGCATATCATGTGAAATAAGAAAGAAAATGATTAGTAAATATTCTAGACTCCATCATACATGATAATGAAATATTAAACTAGGCACACACGCTGCCAATATTAATTACTGTAATAGGATATTCTACCAGCAAATAACATCTTAAACTGTTAGTCAAGTGATGGGCCTCGATGTGCAAGAAACATGACTCAAGCCCAATAATATCAAATTCCAAATTTAAAAATATCGTGCCATCACCCGACACGCCCGTAGATACAAACTCCCTTCTAACCATATATAAGGGTTGAAATACACAAGACATTCCCATAAACCGTAAAGGTATACAACCCTTATACATTGAATATATTATCGATGCAATTTAAACAATATATCGACAATGGGAAATAGTGAGCAATTGAAGCGTGATGCAGATATAAAGGTAAGTCGTGATTTTATAGTGATCATGCTCACCGTACACTGGATGAGCAGATTCTAAAGGGAAAATATAGAGGCGGACATCTCAAGACCAATAGTTTAAGTACATATGGGACGCCTCATTTTAGCTCTAGATAAGTTCTGAATTCACACATGGAAAAGTCATGTAAACAAGTATATTCTCACATAAATTGAAGGTGTAAGAAAGCAAGCAAACCGATTGATCCATCCAAAGCCCTTGACCATAAACAAATGCACCTCTAGATTTATGTCAAGTTATGGGGTGTATCAAAATGTATCCATAGATCGAGTATCTAAACAACTTCATTAGCATGAGTATGCGAGGCTTAATGGTATGATTAATCGATGGTTCATTTAGAGAGACTAATCGAATCATCGATCGCAGGACTTGTAGATCAAACAAATCTCATACTACCATATTGGTATTCCTTAACATAGATGACCCTGTTTTTTTAGACAAACAAACTGAATCGATTTACATATAACATATATCTAAGCAAAATAGTATCCGACTAGTGTTTTAGCATGGTCTTGATATACAATATGTTTGAAATCAAAGTGAGATAATAACTTCTATACTTCACTAAATTTCGTATCCAGTGATACATGTCAGGGTTGCAAAGAAAATCTATAGGCAATATATTTTACGTCTTTAATCTTGGATTATATTAAGACAGAAATACGGAGAAATCTGAGATCGAATCACACAATTATTTAGATATTAAGCAATCTTCAGAATTCAGCAAATAATAAGATAGACATTAAACAATCTTGACAGATACATGAAGGAACTATGATACTTCCACAAACAACCCAAAATGGATCTGGACCCTTATACAAATGTTATACATTAACTATACACATAGAAGAACCATAATCGAATGCCTACATGCTTAAGACAGCATCGACACCACAAATCACAACTGACCGATTTATCCAGAAAACAAAGACTAAACTAAGTTGAGTAAATTCGACACAATAATATGAATATCATCACACAGAATACACAATATCAATTAAGCGATTAAATAATAGAAAGGGAATGGGTTTCCGAACGCATGCGGAGTAGCGGCGAGGCGACGACAAAGGTTTTCCCGAGATAAATCGAAGGAAGCTTCGCAAAGAAAGCGTTTCTGAAGAGTAGATTGAATGATAAAGAGAAAGGTTGTAGTCTTTGTTTGTGTTATCGATGATTGATGGCCGATCCGGATGCGTGCCGAAACCTTGGTATTTATAGCCCCTAGTTAGGTTTCGATTTATGGTAGGTTTAAGACTTGATTTGAGGATGATTTACGTCTTGGATTTGGGCCAGCGGTTTTAGAGCTATTTTAGGACGATTCGCAGAAATCTTGTTGTAACTTTTCGGCGAGTTTCGTACTTGTTCACGCGATTTGAAGATTCGTTTTGGATATGGTTATAGTTATGGCAAGGAAATACGAGACTCTGGTTTTGTATCGATTTTGTGTGTTCGTTTTGGTAAGTTGGAAGATTTGGGTATGCGATTTGGATACTGATTTTGGTAAGTTGATATTTTTTGGAGTTGTTTTAGGAGACGATTTTGTTGTGATTTAGGGTAATTATGGCGTGATATGGGGGATTATTTAGGCGAGATGATGGAGGCGGCGGTTGAATGGTGTTAGGGTTTGGGTCTCTTAGGTTTTTTTAAGAGGGGACGATCTGAAAGCGATATAAGGGAATAAATTTGGGCGGGGAGTTAAAGGGTTAAAAGAAAGTAATGGGTTATGGGCTGCGGGTTTCGGGTAATAAAGGGAAAAGGGGTGTTGGGCCACGGATTTGGGCTGGGCAAAGAATAAAAGGTGGGCTGATTAGAGTTAGTTTAATTGGGTATTTAATTTAAGTGGGTTATTAGTTTAGAAGTCAATTGGCTAGGTATTAGTTATTTAATTGGTTAATTAGTGGTAAATTAATAAACTAATGTGATTAAATTGTTTAGGTGTTTTATTAGTCTAAGCTATTATTATAATGATAATAGGGTGTGCTAATTAATTAGTGCTTAATATTCATAATGCGAGACTAGTAAATGCATGTATTAGTTTTAAAATGATTTTAAAATTACGATTGATTACGCAATTCTCTTGCGTATTAATAAATGCAACTATGCTACTTGACACGACGTTAATGTTAAATTATTTATTTTATGTATTTATTATTAATTAAGAGTTCTGACAGGCTTGAAATTAATTGATCTGGTAGCGGGACTCTAAGTGCTTAATACTCTACGTAAGAAAATGCGAAGTTATTATTAAATTGTTTATTTATGCCTGTATTTATGTTTTATTGCTGCATTTTATTATTTTCAAAAATTGTTTTAAAATTAGTGTAATTTTAGTTAATAGTGGACGGAGGGTCAAAATTGGGTGTCAGCGGTTGTCCTCTTTGTATGGAGATGATGGAAGAATCTTGGACAAAGACGTTGACTTCATGCTGATTTTGTCTCGACCTCGAACTAGAATGTTGGGCAATTTAGGCAAGTGTGCGGACTCAAAATTGTCGATGTCGGAATTCTGACGACACTTTGCCGCAATGATCAAAAACCAGGCGGGCTAACGAGGATTTAAAATCTGTCCCGGCGTCAAGCTATGGTGACTATGAGATATTGTGGTGCTAGAATGTGGGGAGAGAGTAGGTCGACGTTCGGGTACACTTTTGCCTTTTGTTGGGAAGTCTTGCTCCCAACAAATTGCCTCAGTTCGCCGTAAGAGGTAGGTCGCGTTGTGCTCCGTCTTTTGCAGCTTGTAAATGTTCCTGTAGATTGAAGCTAAGATAGAAACATTAGTGCATAACTGTCAAAACAAAACAATGCAAGGATGTAAATTTGTGTTGTGGTTGTAGTCAGACTGTATATGGAATGATGTGATGATACGCTGTCTTGTATAGACGAGATGCAGATGGCGCCTTGTGTGGGCGTTATCGTCTTGTATGGACGAAATGCAAATGACGCCTTGTATGGGCGTTATAAATGCTGTATGGGACGAAATGCAAATGACGCCTTGTATGGCGTTATCGTGCTTGTATGGCGAATGCAAATGACGCCTTGTATGGCGTGTATTCTTCATGGCGAAAAATGTAAAAGCCGCCTTGTATGGGCGTTATCGCCTTGTATGGACGGAATGCAAATGACGCCTCGTATGGGCGTTATCGTCTTGTATGGACGAAATGCACGACGCCTTGTATGGCGTTATCGTCTTGTATGGGCGAAATGCAAATGACGCCTTGATGGGCGTTATAAATGCTGTATGGACGAAAAATGTAAAAGCCGCCTTGTATGGGCGTTATCGCCTTGTATGGACGGAATGCAAATGACGCCTCGTATGGGCGTTATCGTCTTGTATGGACGAAATGCAAATGACGCCTTGTATGGGCGTTATAAATGCTGTATGGGCGAAATGCAAATAGCGCCTTGTATGGGCGTTATAAATGCTGTATGGACGAAATGCAAATGACGCCTTGTATGGGCGTATTCTTCTTGTAGGGACGAAAATGTAAAAGCCGCCTTGTATGGGCGTTATCGCCTTGTATGGACGAAATGCAAATGACGCCTTGTATGGGCGTTATCGTCTTGTATGGACGAAAAATGTACATGACGCCTTGTATGGGCGTTATGAAAATGACGCCTTGTATGGGCGTTATCGTCTTGTATGGACGAAATGCACATGACGCCTTGTATGGGCGTTATGAAAATGACGCCTTGTATGGGCGTTATCGTCTTGTATGGACGAAATGCAAATGACGCCTTGTATGGGCGTTATCGTCTTGTATGGACGAAATGCAATTGACGCCTTGCATGGGCGTTATCGTCTTGTATGGACGAAATGCAAATGACGCCTCCTAGGGCATAGATAAAAATCGTGTTACGCATAATCGAATAATTAAAGTGTAAATGATGTAGCCTGAGTAACGAAGATGTGGTTTTGCTAGATGTATTTGATGTAGACTTGTTGCAGATGGACTTCGTGAGCGGATCTGTTGTATTGGGATGTTGTTGCCCCCCTTGTTCCTGTTGTCCTGCAAAATTCACTCAAAGAAACATCGTGAGTTCGGGGAGGGGGTCGGCCGATTTGTGTTGGCTCTTGATACTTGCACGCGTTGTCTTGTCTGGACATGTAACCCCTGTCTGATTTCGAGTCTCGGTCAAAACATTTGTTGAAAAATATTATATCTTGAGAAAATCTACTTATATGTGCTAGTAGGAAATTATGTCGATATTTGAATAGTGACATGTCGTGAAACAAAGCAAAACTTCCCTATCTGAAATCTGTGGTATATTCTCCCATACTCTTGGTGTTCTGCTGCCGTCAGGCTCTCTTTTAAAATTTGTCCCAGTTTTGGGACCCGGAACCCTGTGCGTAACTTAACCATGCCCATTGACGTCATTTGTAGTAAAACCCTTAAAATTGTCCCAGTTCATGTCGATCTTTCGAGCATATGGAATCATATCTGTCGGTGTCCTTTCGTGGCGCAATCCTAAAAAAAATTGTCCCAGTTTTGACTGGCGAAACTGGGTCGGATATATGTCGTAGGTTTGTCTTGTATGTACGGCAAGACTGAGTACCAACCACAAAAGTGCAAAATGACAAAAACTGAGGGTTTCCTTATGGTGTGACCGAGGCCGATGTAGGCCGCCTACGTATCCGTTAAGGGAATCAGGTCAAACGTAGTTCGTTACAAACAAGATTTTAAAATTAAAAATGGGACCGAGGCCGATGTGGCCGCCTACGTATCCGCCAAGGAATCAGGTCGCACGTAGTTCCGATTACAAGCAAAGTAATTGAGTATTTTCTGGAAATGGGACCGAAGCCGATATGGCCGCCTACGTATCCCGCAAAGGGAATCAGGTCAAACGTAGTTCAATTACAAGCAAAGTAATTACATGAAAATAAAGCACTCTAAATATAATATCTCTTTACTGCATCTGCGTTGATGGCTCTAGGCCACACTTCGCCGTCCATTTCAGCTAAGATGAGGGCCCCTCCTGTAAGCACTCGGTGAACCATGTGCGCCTTGCCAATTGGGCGCGAATTTCCTTTCGCTTCACTTTGGTTGTGGAATATACGTTTGACACGGATGTCGGTTGGAAGTTTCTTGGTCGCATTCTTGTTAAAAGCTCTGGCCATTCTGTTCTGGTAAAGTTGTCCGTGGCAGACTGCATTCATTCGTTTCTCATCAATAAGCATCAATTGTTCGTACCTACTCTGTATCCATTTGGCTTCATCTAGTTCGGCTTCCTGGATGATTCTTAGAGACGGTATTTCCACCTCAGCTGGCAGCACCGCTTCTGTTCCATAAACCAAGAGATACGGTGTTGCTCCTGTGGAGGTCCGGATTGTAGTACGGTAACCCAAGAGGGCGAAAGGCAAATTTTCATGCCAATGCCTGTAGTTATCTATCATCTTCCTCAGTATCCTCTTGATGTTCTTGTTGGCCGCTTCGACTGCTCCATTCATTTGTGGTCGATATGGGGTAGAGTTGCGATGAGTGATCCTGAACTTCACGCACATCTCCTTCATCAGACCACTATTGAGATTGGACCCGTTGTCGGTTATGATTGATTCTGGGATTCCAAACCGACAAATGATGTTGTGATGAACAAAATCCACTACTACTTTCTTGGTCACGCATTGTATGATGATGCTTCTACCCATTTTGTAAAGTAATCGATCGCCACTAGATAAACCTCGTGTCCATTTGATCTGCCGCTCAATAGGACCGATGGCGTCCATGCCCCAAGTGCGAACGCCACGGGAACTAGTGACGTTGAGTTCATTTGGTGGCACGTGAATCAAGTCGCCATGGATCTGACATTGATGGCATTTTCGCACGAAACTGATGCAATCTGTTTCCATCGTCATCCAGAAGTAACCTCCTCGTAGTATCTTCTTTGCTAGCATGAAGCCGTTCACGCTGGGTCCGCATATACCTCCGTGTCTCTTCTAATAACTTGTTTGCTTCTCGAGTGTCAACACATCTTAACAAACCTAAATCCGAGTTCTCCGATAAAGGACCTCGCCGCCAGAAGAAATGGTTGGCTAACCTCCAAGAGTCTTCTTTGTATGTGGTCGCGCTTCCGTACTCACCCGTCTTGAGATACCTCTTGATCTCGTCATACCAAGGTTTGCCTTCTGATTCTTCATCTATCTGAGAACAATAGGCTGGCTTCTCTAGCACATCTACTTTGATTGGGTCAATATAGTTCTTGTCTGGATGTTGAATCATGGAGGACAAAGTTGCTAGCGCGTCTGCAAACTCATTTTGAGCCCTCGGGGTATGCCTGAATTCTATCTTAACGAACCTCTTGCGCAATTCCTTCACGCAGCAGTACGGAAGTATCTTTCTGCTTGGTGGCCCATTCGCCTTGCACTTGGTGAATCAACAGTGCCAATCCCTACGACCAGCAACTTCATGCGTTCATGTCAATAGCCATTCGAGTCCTAGTATGCACGCCTCGTATTCGACATATTATTGGTGCACGAATCGAGCTTTGGCCGATATTGGGTAGTGTTGCCCAGTTTCTGATACCAAAACTGCTCCGATACCTACTCCTTTGAAATTCGCGGCGCCATCGAAGAACATTCTCCAACCTGGATATTCTTCTAAAATGTCTTCTCCTACAAACATCACTTCTTCATCTGGAAAGTAGGTCTGCAAGGGGATGTATTCTCGCTCACCGGATTCTGCGAGATGATCTGCTAATGCTTGTCCTTTGATCGCTACGGGTGACGTATACGATGTCGAATTCACTTAAAAGAATCGCCACTTTGCAAGCTTTCCAAAGAGTACGGGCTTACAAAGATATACTTGAGCGGTCCATCTCGAGATGAGATAGGTGGTGTATGCGGACGTAATGTCTGAATTTTTGGGCAACCCAAGTCAAGGCACAACACGTGCTTCAAAGATTGCGGTAACGAGCTTCATAAGGCGTGAACTTTTACTCAAGTAGTATATTGCTTCCTTCCTTCCCGCCTCATCATGTTGTCCTAACACACATCCGAATGCATTTTCCAATACGGATAAGTATAATAGCAAAGGCCTCTGTTCGAGGCACCAAGACCGCGGATTTGATGATACTCTTTGATTTTGTCAAGGGCTTGTTGGCACTCCAATGTCCACTTAGTGGCGGCGCCCTTCTTTAACAACTTAAATATTGGTTCGCATATCACCGCTGATTGGGCTATGAACTCACGATATAATTCAAACGACCGAGAAAACTCATCACTTCCTTGCGATTCTTCGGAGGAGGCAGTCCTTGAATGGCTTTTATCTTCGAAGGATCCAACTCTATTCCCCTTCTGCTCACAATGAAGCCCAACAATTTCCCTGCTGGGACGCCGAAGGCACACTTTGCCGGATTTAACTTCAGGTTGTATTGCCTCAATCGTTCGAAAAACTTCTTCAGATGGACCAGATGATCCGTAGCCCTCCGCGACTTGATAATGACGTCATCCACGTAGACTTCAATTTCCTTATGGATCATATCATGAAAAATGGTGGTCATGGCTCTCATGTAAGTGGCACCTGCGTTTTTAAGTCCAAATGGCATGACTCGATAATAATATACCCCCCACGGGGTGGTGAACGCGCCTTCTCGTGATCCTCTTCGTTCATTAAGATCTGATGGTACCCGGCGAAACAATCGACAAAGGACTGCAACTCATGCTTCGCACAATTGTCAATGAGTAAATGAATATTCGGAAGGGGAAAATCATCTTTAGGGCTTGCCTTGTTGAGATCCCCAGTCGACACAAACTCGTATTTTGCCATCCTTCTTGTTATCGCACAATATTGGCTAACCGTGGGTACCTTGCTACCCGAATGACATTTGCGTCCAATTGTTTGGAGATCTCCTCCTTGACTTTCAAACTCTGATCCGGCTTGATTTTCCTTGGTTTTTGCTTCACTGGAAGACATGATGGCTCAATGGGCAGCTTATGAGAAACGATGTCTGTGCTTAGACCTGGCATGTCATCATAAGACCAAGCGAATATGTCGACATACTGCTTCAATAGGGCCACCAAATCTTCTTTCTCTGTGGTATTCAAGTGAACGCTGATCCTTGTCTCCTTCACGACTTTATCGTCTCCTAGGTTTACTGTTTCTGTTTCATCCAGATTAGGTTTCGACTTATCCTCGAATTTTCCTAACTCCTCCGTTAATTCCTCCAGCGGGAAATTTCCTTCGGGTTCTGTCGGATTATTCTGACTTTGTTCGCTTGTTTCATGACATGTCACATTTTCATTATCGACAAGTATATTATTTTGTATGCTGAAAGAAAGGGAATAAAGAGCGTTGATTAAAACATAACTTGTTATTAAAACTTCATAAGGGAAATAAGCTCAAAAAATGGGTTCCATAATTCAGAAAAAATACGAATTGAATTGTTTAAAAACGTCTAATTATTAATTCTACCCAGACTCATGAAAAAACAGTGTTGGGGTACAGGTCCAGTTGCTCAAGACATCTCCTGGCTCTGCACTCCAAATGGTCTGGTCATCTGTGTGGTCTTCCAAAACCGCATGACATTCTGCTTCTTCCTCAGAAATGAAAAGGCCTTGAAGTCCATCCGCAAGAATGTCTGCATCCTCCTCTTCTGGTAGCTGAGCAGGGCATGCTTTGACGAATGAATGATTCAGGGGTGGAACAGGTCTTGGCAGATGAGACTCACCCTTCCTTCTGAGATCAAATAACATCACCTCCTCGGCAGTGGGCTGATATCCGAGACCAAAAGTGTCCTTCTTCTCCGGCAAGTGAATCGGCTCTGTGATTCCTCCTAGTCTCGGTCCAAGTCCTCGCGGCTCGAAACCATTTCTCAAAGATCTCTCGCGCCACCCTTTTGGGAGTGCGAGGTAGTCGCAGCCCATTAGCCTTGCTAACGTCTCCGATCTTGTTCAGATGGTAGACAGCTCCATCCAGCTTCTCCATACTCTCGATGATCGAATTGCCTTTAGCAGTGTTGTCCTTGTCTCCCTCAACCACAACTTCATGATGATTCCAGATGAATTTCAGGACTTGATGCAAAGTGGAAGGGACGGCTCCGACCAAGTGGATCCAAGGCCTACCGAGTAACAAATTGTAGCATGTGGATATGTCCAATACTTGGAATTCTATCTCGAACTCTGCGGGCCCGATCTGTAGTGTCAAATCAATCTCGCCTGTGACGCTCCTCAGGGTCCCATCGAAACCTTTTACCCTTGTGTAGCTTTAGCGGAGTTCCTAATAAGCTAAGAGTATGGTGGGAGGATTTCGACATCAGCAGTCAGACAATGATTAGGAAGAAGTTGGGGTGTCTCATCTCACTATTTGGTATTTCGCCAGATCCGCATTTGATCCGAGCTTTAATCCAATTTTGGGATCCAGACCGAGTCATTTTCAAATTCAAGGATTTTGAGATAACTCCTACATTGGAAGAAGTGCATTATTTCACCAGCCTAGTTTACCAAGGTAGAAAGATGATTATTCCCAATGACAATCGGGGAAGAAATTCTCCATACATGGGGCTTAAGAATACTAAGGAGTTGCGTTGCTTGAGAACAACTGGGTGTCTTGACTATCTTTACGAGAGGTATGGACATAATAACGCTTACAAGACATGCAAAACAGAATTCTCATGCACTCTACGCCATTGGCAAACAGCGCCCTATTGATTCACCGCTCTACTTGGCACCTTGATTTTTCCTGCAGAGTATGGCAAGATAAGTACTTGCATATGTTAGTGGCGATCACTTTTCGAGGAATTGACATACAACCCACTTTGGTTCCTATGATTTTGGCAGAAATATTCCGAGCTCTTGGGAAATGCAAAAGAGGACAGACAAACTTCTTTGAAGGTTGCAATCTTATCTTACAAATGTGGGCCATGGAGCATTTTTACCGACGGTCAGATATGACAGACGTTTGTTTCAGCGCATCCTACAAGATCGACAGTTTCTATGATAGAACGAAACGGTTTGTGTCACCGGTCGGCATCAAAGATTGGTGCAAGTTTTTGACATCCCGCACCCAGGATCAGATCCAATGGAAATATCCTTTACTCCCTCACAAAATGGAGCCTTTATGCGTGGGAAAGAATTGTACTATATTGAGCTTATTGGTCTAAAGGTCCGCAACCATACGCTCCCTACGCACTCCGACAATTCGGCCAAGAACAGATAATCCCTCCGACGGACGTGGGAGTTTGGAAGTTACATTTGGACCAGACTTTATTGTGCCTCGAGCTAGACAAATTTTGAAAGAATGGGACGACATTAACAAAATAGACATCGGAGATGAACAAGCAGGGCACACACCTGAGTATCAGACATGGCTGCAAGAGGATCACATCAACACAACCTACAGCCCAAGAGGAAAGCAAGGTTTCGAGGACATGGACACAAGCAATAGAATGAAGAATAATCAACTCAAGGAGAGGGTCATCACCCTGCATACGTGGCCCTAATGCACGATGCGTCTGATACTTGGAACAGCAGGGCTATACCAAAGAAGACCTAAGTTCCACTATCACATCGACGACACAGTTATTTAGTTTTTCCATTGTTTTCTTATAAAATGTCGTTTCAATTAGCTTTATTTCCAATAAAGGCATTCCAATACAATGGCTTGGGTACATCTAACGTGACTTTGCATTTTATGACGCTTAGGCCTACCTCTGGCATGATAGAGGCCCTTGCATATTAGGGCGCACTTTAATCTACTTTATTTGTTGAAGCTTCATTATATGCCCATATGTTCTCGCTATTCTGCTTAATCTTGACATACGTTTTTGAACTAAAGGACTTTTACTCCTCGTCACTGATTTGTGTTGCAAGCACCGGCCGAGCACCCATATTTCACGGATCCAAAGCACGAGCAACAAAAATGAATGATTCGGGGCAAGCGAACAAGATGGCTTGGGACTCATCGCCATTCAACGAGATGAACGAGACATCGAGAAGGAAATGCTCCATATTAGATGAATACCTTGCTCAATCTTCGCAACAAATGGCGGTCATGCAAGCAGAAATGGATAGACTCCGGGAAATTACTAAGCTATCTATAAGCCTCAACACACAACTACCCACACTTCCTAATTCACCGTCCTTTCGACGCCATCCCCAATATCCAACAGATAACCCACAACCTCCCAACCCACAACACAACAACACGCCTCCTCATAACCCACAGCCCCCAAAGCCACAACACAACAACACACCTCCTCATAACCCACAGACCTTAAATGATCCTAACCCGCACACACCTCAGCCCCAGATAATACAAACCACCTTACCCGCCCAAAACAACCAACCTACTCAACCAGCACCGATGACATACCATAATAAACAATACGGATCACCCGTATATGTGACCCAGGCACCACATCTCACACCTGTACCTATACCCTCCCCGGAGTTTGCTCGATATGAAGAAACGGAGAAGAGGACAAGAGTTGGGATAGATGAAAACGTGGCCAGAGAAATTCACGACTTGAAGAAAGCTTTTAAGAACCTGCAGATGGACAAGGGTCATGAGGGATTGGAATACGAGGATTTGTGCATGCATCCCGACGTCGAACTGCCCGTTGGATACAAGGTACCAAAGTTTGACCTGTTTGACGGCAAAAGTAATCCTCGTGCACACTTGAGATCCTATTGCGACAAATTAGTGGGAGTGGGAAGAGATCAATCAATCATCATGAAATTGTTCATAAGGAGCTTGACTGGATATAAAACTCCAGGACATCTTTAGCCCTTTTTAGGCCTTCTGCACAAGATGATCTCCGGGTACCTGCATAAACACTTAGTAAAAGTGTTAATAATAAAATAAACAATTTTAAAGTAATAGCAATAATAAATAAAGCCAAAAAATAAATCCGTCTTTTGCACAGGGTAGGCCTTGGAATGCGACGCTATTATTTAAAAATCTTATTATTATGCATTATTGCAAAATTAAATTAAAATTAAAATGAGCTTAGATTGAATTATTTAAATGCTAAATGCAAATATGATTTTTAAGAATTGTTTAAAGCTTTATAAATGCGTATTTATTAAATCGTGTGTTAGATTAAAATTAATTTTAAAGTTACCAATGATTACTAATAAATGCGGCTATGCTACCTGACACGACGTTATCGCTAAATTATTTATTTTATGCATCTATTAATTATTTAAGAATCACGAATACGACATCACATCTTATCGTGCCCTCGGGAAGTAGGCCTGGGAGTATTTCTGGGAATTGGATGGAGTATTCCTGCGGCTTTCAGCTTCTCATACACTCGAGCTATGGGCTCGGCTAAAGGTGTATAGGTTTTTGTTGGTTTTCTTTCGGCATCTATGCGGGGTTTGGGTCCGTTTGGGGTGCGAGTTCGTGATTGTGGTGAGTATTTTGGATATGCTGGTTGGGTATGGTAAACAGGATATGGGGTGGCGCAGTGCTGATAATATGACTGTGGATTCTGAGTGTTTTGGTAAGAAGGCGGTGGGCTTTGATATACTGGATGTTGTTACGCCTATGCTCCCGAATGACCGTGATGGAGGTGATGATCTCTTCTCCTCGAGGTACCTCCGATGGAATTTGACCGCATCGCTCGCTAGTTGCAGTAGGGCTGCAAGTTTGTAATCCCGCTGTCTTAATGCCTTCTTCCACGGTCGCCCATTCTTACGACTTCTGCAAAACTTCGCCCAATTACACTGATCATTCTTTCATAATATGTCGCGTCCTTTAACGACTGCACGAACAAGGTGGTCATTTCGCTTTCCGCCATTGGAGGTTGGACCTTTGCTGCTAAGATGATCCTGCCGAAGACTCAACCATCGAAGACACAGAGCAAGAAGAAGTGGACTCGCGCCCCTGCCTCGGCCCGCTGAGTCCTGAAATAGTTAGTTTAATGCATTTTGCCCTTTATATGTAATAATTGGAACTACGTTTGACCTGATTCCCTTGGTGGATACGTGGCGCCGCCTCTGCCGGTCCCACATCTAGAAATTTTAATTTTACCCAATTTCACTTGTAATGAACTACGCCACGACTGATTCCTCGTGGGGATACGTGGCGCCTAAATCGGCTTCGGTCACACCATTAGGAAACTTTCCCTTCGTTCTGAAATAACAAGAATGCACATAACATACAAGCAACTCCATTGAGACCCCCTCAGGCCAAACACCCTTTTCAAAACTGGGACATCCGTTCTAGACATTACAACAACTCCAGTCTCACTCCTCCTTTGCTTATTTATGCATTTATTTATTTGCTTATTTATTATTGTTATATTTATTAACCTTGTAATTAATAGGATAATTAACTCTAATAGTCTTTGAATACTTTGGAAGGGGTAGTTTAAAGATAAATTCGTCTTTTACCTAGTCTAGGTTCATCATATAAATCTGATTCTAAAAATAATTAATCCTAGCCATGCTTTAGCCATGTAGTTAATATATTCCTCCATATCTAATTCTTAAACTTTTTCATAAACTCGTCATAAATATCGTAGGAAGTAATTTTCGCATACGCGCATAAAAATAATTTCATAATTAACCGTTATATAAGAGTTTTTTAAATATATCAATAGGAGTAACGTATCGTTTTCTTATTTAAAATAATTTCATGTCTTGTAGTTGTATAATCAACTTTGAATACTTTCGTGAGTCTAATAAGGCCCTTTAGTTATCAATATATATTCCTTAGATACTTACCTTTTACTTAAAAATCTCTTTTTTCTGAAATATACATCCCTTAGCCAAATAAATTAACCTATGTTTGAACGGACAACCGCAAGTTAGCGGATCCTTTAGGGTGCCTTGCCCCTTCCCTTTAGGATAATAAAGAATCCTTACTCAGAATCTTATTTAGTTTCACAGACCACTAAATGGAGTTAATGCTGACTTTAATCAGTTAGTATTTAGGTGTCCTAATTCACCAAATTAATTAGGTGGCGACTCCCTTAAACTTTTTTTTTAACATTTATTTACACTTTTGGGAGGATAACCATTCCGTCGCGCATTTAAGCCTGAGAGTTCAAAATCGGGTGCGACAGCATGGCGACTCCATCTATCCTATAGCTGTTTGGAGGCCCTGCGGCAGAAGTGTGGTTGGCGATATGGAAGTCATGATGAGTCTCATACCGAGACTCTTGATTATTCCTCCGATGCATATCATGTGAAATAAGAAAGAAAATGATTAGTAAATATTCTAGACTCCATCATACATGATAATGAAATATTAAACTAGGCACACACGCTGCCAATATTAATTACTGTAATAGGATATTCTACCAGCAAATAACATCTTAAACTGTTAGTCAAGTGATGGGCCTCAATGTGCAAGAAACATGACTCAAGCCCAATAATATCAAATTCCAAATTTAAAAATATCAGGCCATCACCCGACATGCCCATAGATACAAACTCCCTTCTAACCATATATAAGGGGTTGAAATACACAAGACATTCCCATAAACCAGAAAGGTATACAACCCTTATACATTGAATATATTACTGATGCAATTTAAACAATATATCGATAAATGGGAAATAGTGAGCAATTGAGCGATGCATGTATATAAAGGTAAGTCGCGGTTTATAGTGATGCATGCTCACTGGTACACTGGATGAGCAGGATTCTAAAGGGAAAATATAGGGCAGACATCTCAAGACCAATAGTTTAAGTACATATGGGACAGCCTCATTTTAGCTCTAGATAAGCTGCTGAATCCACACATGGAAAAGTCATGTAAACAAGTATATTCCTCACATAAATTGAAGGTGTAAGAAAGCAAGCAAACCGATTCATCCATCCAAATCGCCCTCGACCCTTAAACAAATGCACTTAGATTTATGTCAAGTTATGGGGGTGTATCAAAATGTATCCATAGACTGAGTATCTAAACAACTTCATTAGCATGAGTATGCGAGGCTTAATGGTATGATTAATCAGTGGTTCATTTAGAGATAGACTAATCAGAATGCATCAGTCACAGGACTTGTAGATCAAACAAATCTCATACTACCATATTGGTATTCCTTAACATAGATGACCCTGTTTTTTTAGACAAACAAACTGAATCGATTTACATATAACATATATCTAAGCAAAATAGTATCCGACTAGTGTTTTAGCATGGTCTTGATATACAATATGTTTGAAATCAAAGTGAGATAATAACTTCTATACTTCACTAAATTTCGTATCCAGTGATACATGTCAGGGTTGCAAAGAAAATCTATAGGCAATATATTTTACGTACTGGATACTGGATTATATTAAGACAGAAATACGGAGAAATCTGAGATCGAATCACACAATTATTTAGATATTAAGCAATCTTCAGAATTCAGCAAATAATAAGATAGACATTAAACAATCTTGACAGATACATGAAGGAACTATGATACTTCCACAAACAACCCAAAATGGATCTGGACCCTTATACAAATGTTATACATTAACTATACACATAGAAGAACCATAATCGAATGCCTACATGCTTAAGACAGCATCGACACCACAAATCACAACTGACCGATTTATCCAGAAAACAAAGACTAAACTAAGTTGAGTAAATTCGACACAATAATATGAATATCATCACACAGAATACACAATATCAATTAAGCGATTAAATAATAGAAAGGGAATGGGTTTCCAACTCATGCGGGTAGCGAACTGAGGCGACGACAAAGGTTTTCCCGAATCGTCGAAGGGAAGCTCGCAAAGAAACTGTTTTACAGAAGAGTAGATTGAATGATAAAGAGAAAGGTTGTAGTGCTGTTTGTGTTATCGATGATTGATGACCCCTCCTCGGATGCATGTCGAAACCTTGGTATTTATAGCCCCCCTAGTTAGGTTTCGATTTATGGTAGGTTTAAGACTTGATTTGAGGGATGATTCGTACTGGATTTGGACGCGGTTTTGGAGCTATTTTAGGGCGATTCGCAGAAATCTTGTTGTAACTTTTCGCGAGTTTCAGACTTGTTCACGCGATTTGAAGATTCGTTTTGGATATGGTTATAGTTATGGCAAGGAAATACGAGACTACGGTTTTGTATCGATTTTGTGTTCGTTTTGGTAAGTTGGAAGATTTGGGTATGCGATTGGATAATCGATTTTGGTAAGTTGATATTTTTGGAGTTGTTTTAGGAGACGATTTTGTTGTGATTTAGTAATTATGGCGTGATATGGGGATTATTTAGGCGAGATGATGGGCGGCGGTTGAATAGTGTTAGGTTTGGGTCTCTTAGGTTTTTTAAGAGGACGATCGCAAAGGCGATATAATGAATGGAACGGGCCGGAGTTAAAGGGTTAAAAGAAAGTAATGGGTTATGAGGTCATGTTTCGTAATAAAGGGAAAAGGGGTGTTGGGCCACTGAAATTTGGGCAAAGAATAAAAGGTGGTGATTAGAGTTAGTTTAATTGGGTATTTAATTTAAGTGGGTTATTAGTTTAGAAGTCAATCGCTAGGTATTAGTTATTTAATTGGTTAATTAGTGGTAAATTAATAAACTAATGTGATTAAATTGTTTAGGTGTTTTATTAGTCTAAGCTATTATTATAATGATAATAGGGTGTGCTAATTAATTAGTGCTTAATATTCATAATGCGAGACTAGTAAATGCATGTATTAGTTTTAAAATGATTTTAAAATTACGATTGATTACGCAATTCTCTTGCGTATTAATAAATGCAACTATGCTACTTGACACGACGTTAATGTTAAATTATTTATTTTATGTATTTATTATTAATTAAGAGTTACGACAGGGCTTGAAATTAATTGATACAGGCGCGGGACTCTAAGTGCTTAATACTCTACGTAAGAAAATGCGAAGTTATTATTAAATTGTTTATTTATGCCTGTATTTATGTTTTATTGCTGCATTTTATTATTTTCAAAAATTGTTTTAAAATTAGTGTAATTTTAGTTAATGACTGGACGGGAGGGTCAAAATTGGGTGTCAACAATAGGTTTTTCTACGTACTATGCATTTATCAAGTGCATAATAGTTTTTTCTATGTACTATACATTTAGCAAGTGCATAATAGTTTTTTTTACGTACTATGCATTTAACAAGTGCATAATAAGTTTTACTACGTACTATGCATTTAGCAAGTTCATAATAGAGTTTTTTACGTACTATGCATTTAGCAAGTGCATAACAGAGTTTTTACGTACTATGCATTTATCAAGTGCATAATAGGTTTTTCTACGTACTATGCATTTTGCAAGTGCATAATAGGTTTTTCTATGTACTATGCATTTAACAAGTGCATAATAATTTTTTTTTACGTACTATACATTTGGCAAATGCATAACAGGTTTTTCTACGTACTATGCATTTAGCAAGTGCATAATAGATTTTTTTTTACGTAATATGCATTTAACAAGTGCATAATAGTTCTTTTTACGCACTATGCATTTAGCAAGTGCATAATAGGATTTTTTACGCATTATGCATTTAGCAAGTGCATAATAAGTTTTTCTACGTACTATGCATTTAGCAAGTGCATAATAAGTTTTCTACGTACTATGCATTTAGCAAGTGCATAATAGATTTTTCTACGTACTATGCATTTAGCAAGTGCATAATAGTTTTTTCTACGTACTATGCATTTAAAAAGTGCATAATAATTTTTTTACGTACTATGCATTTGACAAGTGCATAATATTTTTTTCTACGTACTATGCATTTAACAAATGCATAATAGATTTTTCTACGTACTATGCATTTAGCAAGTGCATAATACATTTTTCTACGTACTGTGCATTTAGCAAGTGCATAATAGGGTTTTTACGTACTATGCATTTAGCAAGTGCATAATAGAGTTTTTTACGTACTATGCATTTAGCAAGACATAATAGTTCTTTTTACGTATTATGCATTTTTTTTTATTTTACAAACCGCCAAGCTTGTAGGCTTTGGGTTTTCATTGATAACATAAAATAAGGGGCCCCGAAGGGAAGTACAAGAAAGGTTGTAGGGGTAGGGATGACAACAGATCGGATCTGGACCGGATCCTATTAGATCCAGATCTGTTTTTATATCTGGATTCATATCCAGATCCATCGAGTCCATAAAAATCAGATTCAAATCTGAATCCATCGGGTCCACAGATCGGATCTGAATCCCATGTGAAAATTGTTGAAGATTGAGTGGAAAGTAGAAACGAACCTTTTTTAAAAATATATATTTTAATTTGCTTTAGTTTAAAGAGGACAAAAACGAAAAGCTGATATTTAAATGATGAACATGCATGGTGAATTGGTAACACAATCTCGTGATTATAGATGTTGTTCCCTTGGCTTCAAGAAGGGGAAATCAAGTGATTTACTCAAAAAGACTGGCCTATACAGTAACAATGATAGCCTAATCATGTTTAGCATCTAACTATGTTATTTATTTGCTCAAGTATTGTATTATCTCGTGTACAAATGTGATGTGTCAGGCTTCTAACGTAAAAAATTAACCACTCCGTAACATACTTGCATGTCAACAATCAAATTAATTTTAAAATTGATTTTGGGATTTGTTTTTTTTGGGGGGGGGGGGGGGGTAGTTAAGAATTTTTAGCGATGGAAGTCAAAAAAAATTAGAACAGCTGATCATGAGTGCTTTAAAAATTTAGCCTGGCCTACATAGACGTAGGTAATTATACTTTTTAAGTTTATTACTTTAACCAAGTTAAGCATAAATAATTCAATCTGCTAACCGGGTAAAAGTAGTATATAATTTCAACTTGTCCTTATTAAATGATACTTCAATCGATTTATCTAAGACTCCAAGTCAAGCATCTTTCTCTTTGGTCTTATTACAGAATTTATAAGTTAAATATTTTTTGTGATAATTGACATGAATTAATATGAAAGTAATAATTCATATGATTACAAAAGAAACAATCTGTTTCTTTTCTTTTGTTATTAAACTGGTCTCATGTTACTTGAGAATTTCTCACAACACTTCACTGATCATTGCGGTAGTGGCACAGTAGAGATATATATCCCATGGCTCGAGGATCTCTATGAAATTTTAACATATTATTATGATCTACTTTATTCTTTTCAATCAAACTCACTACACATCTACGTCATCACAAACCTTACAAAATTACATTCTAAGTTATAAAAAATATATCCATACGTCGGATCTGCACCGGATACGGATCTCAAATACAAGATCCAGATCCAGCTCTGATCCATCAGAAATGGATCCGGGTCCGATCCAGATCCAAATTTTGAAGATCCATATCTTATAAAATGAATCTGAATCCACCGGATCTGGACTGGGTCCAGGATCCACTGCCATCTCTAGGTAGGGGGAGCAATCTCATTTTCTTACCTTACTACTCCTAACGAGGCAAGGCGATAGGACTAGCATGAATGCAAAAAGAAGGAACTTAACAAAACGAGATATTGTTTATAACATACTCTGTGATAATATTATAAAGGATTATACTAGTGTAGTGAAAAAATAATACAAGTACAAAGGTATAATCAACTACCTTTGGGCTTATAAAATCGTCTAGATGTTGTAACTCTTCCTTGTTGGAACTTCATCATTTATGTTTGGATGTGTTGGGTATTGTTGAGGTGGCTGGGGCCTCCGTTTTTTCTTTGGCAATCCTCTTGGTTTTTTGACAATTGACAAGTCATATACTGCCAGTTGTGTATCATTAGCCTCTGTCCACTTTCTTATTATTTTAGAATATTCATCTGTTACATTCCGAGTGTACAGATGCTCAATTTCATCACCAATAGCCTCATCTATATCATCCTCCATTTCTACATCCGAGTAACCATCATCTCATGAAAACTCATCAGCTTCTTCATCTTCCTCTTCATACTCCTCTGCTGAATCAACAACATCAGATTCCAATTCAGAACTATCATCAGCAGTAGCATCACCAACATAATCAACATTTGCAGCAGTAGCCTGAGCTGCATTTTTAGAGGTTGTAGCCACTGCTTCATAGATGTTCACCTCCTCCTCAGTAGCTTCATTTGCATCTCCACTAAAAGATACTACAGCAGGCAACTAAGGGGCAAGGTAAGGAGCAAAATCTCAGTCACAACAGCAGATACAACACCCCCCACACCAGCACCCCAACCGGGAGCATCCCTATCAATTGTTGGATGATTAACAGCAGTCAAACCCGATGCAACAACTGCATCACTAGTATCCATAGCATGCACTGTATGAATACAAGCATTAAAGTTAACTTCAGAAATTACAGCCACAACATCAATAGTTGCACCCTCTACAACAGCCAAATCAGTCACAGCAAATGCATCTGCATCAGAAACTTCAGCAGCAACCACTTCAGTAGTGGTTTTTCGTGTTGTGGCATCTTCAATTGATGTAGTCACAATAACAGATGTTTCCACAACAACCTCATCCTCTACGACATCAACAACTTCACAAACAACCTCATATTCTGCATCTCCACCATCAACAAATGTTTTTGCAGTTTTAGGCCCAGCAACTTGGGCTGTTCTTGGAACAGAAACATCACCATCAGTCTCCGTATTGCATCATTTGATGATGCATTGATAACAACATCAATAACAGCTACCACATTAGCATATTCATCCCCCACAGATTCATCAACTTCTGCAAGTTCTCCAGTCCCATGCCTCTTTAACCTCTCATCCTCTTCTTCATTTTCATTCAAAACATTGAAGGAGTTATCGTGTTTCGGAATGTGTGTTAGAATCTTTTGTTTGGAGGTTGTACTTGTTGTTTTGTTTTTGGGATTTTTGGTGGTTTGCCATTCACCATTGCCAACCACATTGACACTTTGTGGGATTTTAGGATGTTTTGTAGAATTGGGAGCATGATTGGTTTCATCTTGCCATTTCCTTTCCCTTCTTCTTTTTCCGGCTTCAATTCTGGGTGCAATTTCCAACATCCCGCATCATTGTGTCCCTGTAAGTTGCATTTTTATAGTATTTTGGAAAAAAGTCATATCAAATTGCAAACCATTTCAATATAACGTGTTCCCCTTCCAATTTTTTAATTTGGATTCTATTAGGGTGCTCTTTTAACAAATCTACTTCTACCTTCACTCTAGCACAACTACGGCACGTTTTATTTCTTGTCGCCGCGTCAATTGCAATCGGAATACCAACTACAGATGCTAATGAAAATAGAGTTGATTCACCAAAGTAGACAGGAGGCAAACCTTGGAATGGTATCCATCCATAAGCGACGCTAGTCTCATTGGATGGTGTAACTTTCCGATCCCACTTGAAGGTTCACATAGAATATGTATTGTACTTCTCCTTGATATCAAAGCTAGAGCTTGATAATAGCAAATCCATATCTTCCTTGATGGTGCAACGTATCAAGATGTGTCTATCCCAAAGAAGCCCAATTCGAACATTAGCTTTCAGGCCACATTGCTTGGGGATTTCTGTTCGCAGATAATTGATTTCAGGCCATACATGGTTGAATTTAACAATTATTGTGAAATGTAATTCTTCATGTTGAATCATCAATTCCAACTCTTTACTGTTGAATCTCACAGTGGGCTCACCATAAAGATACACAATAGGGTTTTGGCGTATTGAGATTGAAATTGGACGAGTGTCAAAATTTGTCGAATCTGTGTCGCAATTGTTTTGGTTGTTGGGCACTGATTTCAGCATTTTGGAGTAGTCCACGACGACTCTATGTCGACCAACCTCAGTAGGAGGTTTTTCAATCATCATCGCATCGTTTTCTCATTGTCGTGGAGTAGTTTCACTGTTCGATCTTGGGTTTTGTTTTTTTGAAATTAGAGGTGGAAAATTGGTGAGGGAGTATGCTGGATTTGTTGATTGTACTATTGTGAATTTGCCGACCTCCGGTGTAGTCCTGTCGGTGGTCCAACCAGACCTTATTGCAGGTGATTGATATTTTCGCCCAAAATCGTCTCTTAGAGATTTTTGGGTTTTTTGGATTTAAGCCTAGTAGACTGTCGGTTTGGATGGGTATACGATGAGTAGTTGAAGATTTAGGGTGATTGCTGGTCACCATCGCTCCTTTTTCTGGTAGTCTTGACGTTCTTCCAACGATTGGGTTTGTTGGTTTTGGATTTTTAGGGTCTATAATGACGTGTTGGGATGGTGCTGGGTCTACATCCGGCGTTATGGTGTGACGGCCGACCTCAGTGGGAGGCTGGTCGGTGGCCTGAGAGGCCATAGTCGCCGACAGTTCTGATTTAGGGCAAATCGCCTAAATCGCCTATTTTGGGAGAGAAACGGTACTAAGTATTAGCCATTATGCATTTATAAGTGCATAATATGTTTTTTTTTAGGCATTATGCATTTAGCCATACTATTCTTTCTATGTACTATGCATTTTTTTTGTGAAGGCCATGAACGCTACTCTTTTCAGTGAAACCCAGGGCGTGTGATGGCGCAAACCACGCCGCCATGTAAACCACACTTGGCCACGTGTGATGACTGACCAAAAGGTTTATGCGAGGATCGAACTCGTGGCATGCGCATTTCTCTTCTTCTACTGCCAAACTTTCTACCCTTGCGGGTTATGTACTATGCATTTAACATGTGCATAGTAGGTTTTTCTATATTTTGTATTTAACAAGTGCATAATAGCAAATGCATAGTAGGTTTTTCTACGTACTATGCATTTACCAAGTGCATAATATGTTTTTCTACGTACTATGCATTTAGCAAGTGCATAATAGTTTTTTTCTACGTACTATGCATTTATCAAGTGCATAATGATTTTTCTACGTACTATGCATTTAACAAGTGCATAATAAATTTTTCTACGTACTATGCATTTAGCAAGTGCATAATAGTTTTTTTTTACTTACTGTGTATTTAGCAAATGCATAATAGATTTTTTTACGTACTATGCATTTAGCAAGTGCATAGTAAATTTTTCTACGTATTATGCATTTAGCAAGTGCATAATAGATTTTTCTATGTACTATGCATTTAGCAAGTGCATAATAACTTTTTTACGTACTATGCATTTAGCAAGTGCATAATAGGTTTTTCTATGTACTATGCATTTAGCAAGTGTATAATAGATTTTTCTACGTACTATGCATTTAGCAATTGCATAAAAAAAAAATTACGTACTAAATATATTTAGCTAGTGCATAATAATTTTTTTACATAATATACATATAGCAAGTGCATGATAGAGTTTTTTCAACCAAGTACATCGGTAATAAGAGATTGAGGGATAGTATCTCACGATTGAACCAGATATAAAAGCAGATGCTCTAGCGAAACAATGTGCAACCTGATTCGCTGACGACAAAGAGAAAAACGACAACTCTTTGAGAAGAGTTTTACAAAAAAAAAAAAACTAAAGCATCAAAGTAAGAGTAATTCACTAAATTTGCTATCCCATTTCCACATCCACGTATCTCCTCTGGCGCCTAATATTCAGCGGAATTTGTCTACAAGCCTCTATCTCATGGGCATTAAAGAGGGTATGCATCAACTCCCAGTTCCATTCTTATGCACCTTATTTCATCAGATCAGCTACAAGCAAACTCTCCCTCCCAAGAAAACTAGAGCTTTCAACATAACTCGAATCATCCATAAGTGATTATAAATTAAAACGAACAAAGATAGTTATTGCAATCTGAATGATTAAGATTCACAAATAAGAAATAAGTTCACTTAATGAGTGATATCTTAATGATTATTCAACTTTTAATTAACGGCAAACAAATGAAGCCTCATAGCATAACCTTCGCAGTTGCGACCTTACTGGATTGGTCCTTCTCTATTGAGATTAATACATATGAATTTGAATATTAACGTGCATTGAGACTTAGATGTATGAATATGAATATATTAAAATATTATATTAATATCAAAATACTAAATAATTAAGATTATTTATCTTCTCAACATCCGTATATATAAAGTTGTCTTTATTTAAAAAATAATGAATGTAAATTTAAATAAAATATTAAATTAATTTCATACTATTTAGTGAAGAATTCAATGGTGATAGATGGTGGGAAGTGCTAGCTGGTTGTGGACGTCGATTGGGTAATTTCATAGCTAATGATGGTGATTGTGAATACTAACTAGTGGTTAGCAATGGTGATGAAAGGTGATTATTGATGGTATTAATTGATTGTGATCGATGATAGTTGTGGCCCCCTGTAAACAATACATAGAGAATGCGTGTTTTATTTGTTTATAACTAATACAACAAATAATACATGTAGACTAAGACTAGCTATGCATATTCCATGCATCACACGATATATATATATGTTACACGGGATAGTTTCAAAACGAGATGTATTGATGGTGAATCAGGAATCACTTGAGACTCGAAGAATCGTGCAAGAGCGCGAAAGTTAAAAATCTTAAATCTTAATACTAAGAATGACTATTTTTAATAAAAGAGTCGGATTGATTCTGTATTGGAATAACCTTGACAATTTATCAATATATCTTAGTAATCTTCTTTAGCTAATGAATGAAGAGTTCACATTAAATTGACATTTGTTTGTAAATTATGACAAATATGTAAGGGTTAATTACACTAAATATCATAAAAATACAACAACCTACTCAGTGAAATCACACAATATGGGATCTGGGGAGAGTATAGTGTATGCTACCTTGGTAGGCAGAGCGGACTAAAAATCATAGAAATATTAAATAATTAAGATTATTTATCTTCTCAACATCTGTATATATAAAACTTATCTTTATTTAAAAAATAATAAATATGAATTTAAACAAAATATTAAATCAATTTAATACTATTTCGTCAAAGTACTCTTAAAGAATTCAATGGTTAAGATGGTGGTAAGTTCTAGCAATGTGGTTGTGGATGTCGATTGAGTAATACATGGTGAGTGTGAATACTAACTAGTGGTAATAGTGGTGAAAGGTGATTGTTGATGGTATTAATTGATATGGTGAGTGTGAATACTAACTAGTGGTAATAGTGGTAGCAATAGTGATGAAAGGTGATTGTTGATGGTATTAATTGATTGTCACGACTAATAATTGTGGCCCTTCGTAAACAACTACGAAGAGAATGCATGTTTTATTTGTTTACATTTTAATAAAACTCGAAGAATCGCGCAAGAACGCGAAAGTTAAAAGTCTTAAATCTTAATACTAAGAATGATTATTTTCAATAAGAGAGTCATGATTGATTCTGTATTGGAATAAACTTGACAATTTATCAAGATATCTTGGCATTCTTCTTTATCTAATGATGAAGAGTTCGCATTAAAATTGACCGTTGTAACCCCCCCTCCCCCGCCCGCTCCTTCCTGAGTATATACTTCAATATGTATACAAAAGTAGATTAAAAGCCTCGGTAAAATGCCCAGCCTCTACTCTAGTTCTTCATACAACTCGCTATTTCGTCAACTTACTCATTCCTCACAAACGCAACACGCACCTTCAGCTTCATATAATGCCTATTGGAGAGTAGAAGAATGTTCTTGCTGACAAAAATGTTGTACTTTGTAACGTCCACACATAATAGCACAAAGAAGGGGTGGAAGGAGGGGAGAGAAACGCACTAACAGAACTGTAACGACGAACTCAACCCACCAGAAAAAATATATATTAAGGAACTACTTCACCTTCAGACACTTCTCTTCAGGCCGTTAGTGGTTAAGAACTGATCAGAAGCTGAAAAAATTAGAGCCGAATTGAATAGGAAATGTAGCATTATTCAGGTACCTTTGGCTCGGGAAACAATCTGGTAGATCCATGAATATGCCGAACGATAGATACCAAACTGAGTCCCGACCAAATTTACTAAATGCAACCTTTGGCATAACAATGATGATTGATTTGCTATAGTACTTAAATTTCATATTATACCTACATCAATCCCTATTGCAATTGAAACCTCGTAGTATATAGGAATCTCTAAGTTTCTTCAAGAACTGAAAATTTAATCCATGCGACATGATAAAGATCAGCTTGTATACAGAAAAGAATAATGGAGCTCCAACTTATAAAAACTTAACAGATATTTACAGAACTGAAACCTACAAAAATAGTTAGGTAGAAAATGAAGGAACGAAAAACAAATGAAAGAATCATCTGCTTCTATTTACTCTCTACTTTCTATATCATTTTTCTAACATGCTTCAATTTACAATCTCAATGGCTTTGTTTAGGCATATTTTCTCTAACAAAAATCATTGTTCCCCTCTTACCTAATCTTCATCACCTGTCATTTTATTCCGTAAGTAATTCACACCCTTCGGATGGTTTGATTGAACGTAATTATCTGAAAGAATACAGCTTCAAAGAGACCGGAAATGATCTCAAGGGAAAAGCATATCGCCGTTGTTAACCCAAAGCACAAACTTCTCAGAAAATTCAATAATATGTTTATTACTTCCTTTGGCGTCAATATTGAGATCTCCACTAATCTGCTCCTGACGCTAATAACAAGATTGAAAAAGTAAAAAGAATTACTCATGTGCATCAGTAATCTTATTAAAGATGCAGAGTGAAGCTAATAAGAAGTAAGAGGCAGAAATAAGAAGATATATTCAAGATCTTCCTATTCTAACTAGAGATTCCAGTTAAAAGCACTTATTCCCCCCTACCCCACACCCCCACCCCACACCCCGGGCATGAAAAAAGAAAAGAAAAAAACTCCCTCTTTCCAAATTTATGTGAAGGTGTTTTATTGGGCACAAAATTTAAGAATGAAAGGAAGACATTTGAAACTTGTGGACTAAAATATGTAAGAAATATTTGTGTGGCTATAAATCATCTCACTAAAGGTAAAATGAGAATTTTAAAGTCAAATGGTTACTAAATATAAAAAAGTGCCATTTTTTTGTACCGACAAAAAAAAGAAAAAGTATCACATAAATTGGGATGGAGGGAGTAATAAACTATGAGCTTTGTGTGGACTGACCTTTAAGCTTGATGCAGATTCAATTGCTGAAAAGCTTGTTTCAGCTTTAGATTCAACTGTTAAACCATCTGATGAGAGGACGCCACATGGCGAACCTATAATTGCAGATCTGCATGAATAGAGCTAAGTGTCAAATTCAAAGAACCAAGACAGATAACACTGGCCTTATAGGATGTTCCATAAGATTCAAACAACTAATCTACAAGGATAGAATTATTAAAATGACAGCCATACTTCTAACTAAACCATGGAAAGAGTCACACAGCCAAGGAAGCGTCAGTTTTTTTTATCTCACTTTGACTTGGTCATTCATAAGAGCAACTTATTTTGATTAGAATAGTGGAAAGAAGGCTGTAAAAGAATTAAATTATCTTTTCTTTCTAATCGCCCTGCGCAGACAGACGTTCAGAAAGCCATATTTTTAGTCCTTTGATAAATAGTTCGTTTGATTTTCCCTTTTGTCTGTACTAGGTATTAAGAAGCCTGAGTGAAAAGTTCCCAAATGTCAAAATTCTCAAAGTAGTATCCGAAGAATTAGACTAGTGTTAGAAGTCTATCCTGGGTTCAACACAACCACCAGCTTCCTACTTCGCTTTTGCATCATCATGTCACTAACTTAGCGAGATAACCCGAAAGTCAAGCCTGAACACTAGCTAGTTCTTTATAAAGTTTCTCAAAATTACTTTAATGTCGGATATTTCAATGCAATAAAAGGGCAGCCCGGTGCACCAAGCTCCCGCTATGCGCGGGGTCTAGGGAAGGGACGGACCACAAGGGTCTATTGTACGCAGCCTTACCTCACATTTCTGCAAGAGGCTGTTTCCACGGCTTGAACTCATGACCTGGTCACATGGCAACAACTTCACCAGTTACTCCAAAGTTTCACAAATCTTATGTGTTGGTCCTAGCCAAAGTCTTTGGTAAACCAAAGTATGGGTATACAACTTCTATCAAAGTATTGATAACAATAAAAGAAGATACCTCTCGAATGTTTCTTCTTCACATGAATTTCCGGATGAAGAGAGACACTCAATATCTAGGAAATTTGAAAAATCAACACGTTCACGCAATCTAACACTTTCACTGCCGAGACACTGTTCTAATTGCATATCCAGGAAAAGCTGTCTACCAGACATTGAGGGTGTGTACCTATTAAAAGTGAGACAAGCACCAATTTACTAAGAGACAAAACAAGTGGCGAGAATGAAATAGTACACAACCCCCTCCAAAAGGAAAAACAAAGAGAGGAACCAATGGGAAAGAGCAAATAAGAATCTTAAGAGTGACAGCATTTGGTTAGCAAACATTTTTCCGTGAATATTATAGCCACCAACCTGCTATTAACTTTATTTCTGAAAAACATTAAATGGGACACTAGCAATAAGAAGCTCCTTAAGAGAAAAGAATTGATTAATACGTGTATTTTGGATATGAGTATAATACTCTCCCAAATTAGTTGTCATGTTTCTCTATTCGAAAGTCAAACTATGTTAACGTTGAGCAACATTTTAAAATGTATTTTTTTCATCACATTGACATGAGAACCATTGCAACTAGTAGTACTTTTCGTAGAGTTTTTGAACATATAGATTTAAACTTTAAAAAAATTGTGTTGATCGAATCCAATTTAGCTTCATAAATTAATCAAATTGATTCTCGAGAAGCGAAACACGACAACTAATTTGGGACGGTGGGAGTAGCCACTAACCTGTTATTAGCTTATTTCTTAAAAGAAATTGTTACAGTCTTCATTGAAAAGATACAACTCTCACAATGATTAGCACTTAGCATCCAGTTATCCACTCAACCAAAGGACTTTTGAATCAACTGATGTATTCTACTGCTCCAAAATAAATCTATGCAGCAAAGAAAATCTAAACTAAGCTACCTGGCAAACGAAATATCAGTTTCACAAGTTGAGATTTCTGGGGTGGACCCGGAAAGACCCATACTACCACCTTTTACACTCTCAGGCAAAGGATGATCAGAGTCATCGGTCTGCTCTGTCTCATTCTCTTTGACAGGACAGCTGCTTCCGCAGATCAAATTTCCTTCTGATAGCGACCTTTTAATAAACGACCTGCACATGAAGAAACGGCCTCAGTAATAGTTTGGTGGATTTTCATACACTGGTCTGGCTTGACTAAAGTATCTCATTTGGGTTTAAACAAGAAGTTGAAATCCTAATCAGCTTTTCAAGTGATTCTCCATGTACATCACTAATTGACTTGAATATTCATCTCAGTGACGGATAAAAATGGCAATTTTTTACCTAGAATTTTCCATGGCTAAACTTGATGCATGCCCCCCAACATTATAGTGCTGGTCTGAATCCAATTCCCAGAGAGCTGGCTTACCTTCTTGAGGCCGGAAATGTCCCAAGAACCTGGAATTGGGACCACATTACTTGTATTTATTGTAAAACTTGCCTTTGTTTGTTGAAAGAACAGATACAAGAAACTTATTATGAAGAAAATATTCACGTACACATTAATGGCATCTTGTTTCTCAGCGTCCATGTATGCATTACTGTAATAGCGCTGAAGCGTTCTAAAGAGCTCTTGAGACTGAGTTGCTGCTCTCCATTGGCCTCGCCTCTCTGAAAATATCTGTTAGATCATATCCATCAGTATAGCATATGGGAACCACTAGACTCTTTTAGTACTTTTCAGCATGTGTTTACTGGTAGAAAGTAATTTGCTGATTTCAACAAGTCATTCACAGATAAAATTTCAATCATAATGAAAATGCATGAAACCAAGTGTAATATTTGATCTTCAGAAAAAATAAAGAACGTCAGAGAATTACCTTGTTATGTGCAGCAGACCCTCCGTATTGTAGTGCAAGTGTATCGCCCATTTCTTCATAGAGTTTCATCAGATGATCTGCTAAAGGGGAATCTAAATCAACGTTCTCCACATCTATAAAGCCTAAGGCATGCAGCTGATGGCCCAGGGCAACCAGCCCATAGGCAAATTGTGCAACATTTGTGCGATCCAAACAGTCTATGCAATTAGTTCGTAACACCCCTCTCTGAAGTGTTGAAAGGTTGACATGGTAATCGCCACTAGTGGAGTTCAGTACAGCTCTCACTTCACCAAGATATTGTCCAGCTTGATCTCCAGTATTGCTACAGAGACAAATAAAAACAATGTGAAAACAAGGAGTTCAGATGTGGTCATGGCGAGAGAAAAGCCATATAGGACGTAGAATTGCTAGACAGAAGCCTACACGTTAATACAAATTGCCTAACCCTCAAGTTACAACAAATTTCAAAGGAGAAAATGTCAACAAAACCCAAAAGAACATTTGAGCTTTTTACCCCAAGCTAAGTGTTGGAGGTACTCTCCTAAGTAATAAAGCTAATTTGAGAACTATCAACTCTCGTGAACTGAGAAAATCAAATCTCTGGGAGGACTTTGATTGCCAAACTTACTCAATGGACGAGAACTTCAGCAATTTCCCAGTCTCTGAGGCAGGGTTAAGTTGACAGTGAAGGAAGCTTGTTAGCTCCAATGCAGTAGCGGCCACCTTGCCCAGGAGTGTCAAGACATTTGTAGCTTTGCTGGAAAAGAGGTCAAATTTTCAGAAACCCATCAGACTGTTTAAACAAGAAAAGGAAAAAATAACAAGTACAACCATTTGCAAGCTAAAGGAAGCAACATGCAAACCTTCTAGAGTGTTTATTTAGGTCCCAGTGAAGAAATCTCAAGTGATTTTCCTCGGAAAGATCTTTATTTATAAACTCAATGGCATTAGCAAATGCTGCACGAAGAATTGTTTCTCTAGGCCTCTTCTCACGAGTCTGTTTAGCGTAAAAAATAACAAAAGGGGGAAGATGAACAAGAGAAGGTTATATTATTGAAAAATAACAAGGCAAATCAAATTGGATCCAGAATCCCAGATAAAGTTTACCTTAATCAAATTCAATATTATAATTGGATTTCCATATCTCTTCACAAGATTCTCAAAGTGACGTTTGGTTGCTTCAAACCTCAAGTCCTTTCTGGAGACTATAAAAAGAAACGGTCATGAAAATTGAGTAAATTGGATACTTCAAAAATAAAGTATGCATCTTTCTCATACGTATGATGGCAGGCTTAATATTCAAACGCGAAGTTTCCTGTGACCAGAAAAGAGGTATTGATCCCCGGTTCTGCACAACTGCACTTATTTGTACAGGGCGCCCATCAGGCACATCTTCAAGCACAATCTGTTCTGTTTCGACATCATTTGCTACGCGGCCCTTCTCATTTACACCTCTTTTTAAATATCTACATAACATAAAAGGAAAAATAACTCAACAACCATGAGATGGACCAAGATCACTAACTGAAATATTCAATCTAAAGCTACTTATACTTCGTACTTATCTGATTATACAAAGACCATTCACATGAAAGTAACTGATAACACTCTTTTGAATTTTCTTCTATAGATTCAAGTTAATTATAGGTAAATGCCAAGATTACTCAAATGGCACACTATTGCCAGAGTTACTAGATATACCGGAACTCGATGAGATAAGTCACAATCAAGAAAAAATGGATACATTATTAAAGTCAATTAGACAAACCTGGTACCAGCATAATGACGAGATCGCCTAGCAATTAGGGTCAACACGAAGTTCCTACCAGAAAGAGAAAGCGTAACCTACAAAAAACAACTATATGATAACATGTTTAAAGTATTATCCTAGAAATGGCTAAATATCAAAGTCATTTAGTTGGTAAAGCCATCATGAAACATCATAATACTAAAGTATGAAAAAATCATCAACTAATACAACAAATAAGTTGGTATCATATCAAAAAGGATCATCTTCTCCACTATGGTGAGGTCAAATTTAGATTTTTCTTGGTTTCAATATACCTCTGAAACAACTTCAAATTGAAAATACCTGTTTAAAAAATCCATATACTAAAGCGACAGTCCAAAGAGTATTTTTGAGCTGATGACGAATTCCTCGGGTTAAGAACTCGTTCCATACAAACATTGTGTCGTAAAGTGTGAGTCCAGCCTCACAATTGCTCAGGTTCTTTTGAAGACTAAGCATAATATGATAGGAGTAGCTAAAAAAGAAGTCCCTTGTGAGATCCACTGTGCGCAGGAGCTTCTTGTATCTATTCCCAAAATAATGGGAGAGAAAAAAATAATAAAAGGGCAAAAATGAGTGACAAAATAAGATGCAGTACCTAAAAGAGAAATAAAAAAATGAAGAAATTCTAACATGAGAAAATATGAACAAAAAAGGCAAACACATGTGCCATTGAAATCCTGATACCTCGTCTCACTCAACATGTAAAAATAACATCAACACACCACTGTAGTTTGCCCTGTAAAGTTGTAGGAAATAAACTGCAATGGGATCTACAATAGTACAGCTACAAATGTTCATCTATAATGTTCTCACTATAGTCTATATATTGTCCATGCAGGAGATTACTTCAAAAGTGAGACAAGTTTAAACATTACAAAATTCATAGTCGTCGAAATAGAAGAAAATATAATAAAAATGAAGCAACCACATCTAGTATAACGCTCATAAATACAGGGAAATTAGAAGCATTTCTATTTCCATTATAATGTCTTCTCAAAAACTACTATGGACATTTTACATTTACATGCAGAATTGACAAAAGACCTGTTCTCATTCTTAGAATAAGCCATATTGGATAGCACAGTAGAATTGGGAATTGGGAACATCTCGCTCTTCGTAATGGCATAAACTGCATGACCACATATCATTCCAATCTTCCTTCTTTTCGTAATAAGCAACATGTGATAAGGTCCCAAAAACTTTACAAAACCTAAAATTGGAAAAGAAACATCAGTTGCATTACAAATTAATAAATTTATTTGGAAAAAGAATGAAACTTTAGTGGTATAACATACCAACGATTCCATAGCAGGTTGAAACGAATTTAAGCCCTCCAGTTGATATATTCCCTTCATGTATTCTTTTAAGAAGGTCAATACATTCAAGTTCTGAGTATGTCGCAGAATCTTCATACATAAAGAGCTCTAAAGGCTCTAATCTGTCGATCTTCAAAACTTTCCAAGAAGTTCTACTCTTATCTCTTCCAACCATATAGAAGTTCTGTAACATGTAAAAGTAGGATAGGTTAACTCTTTTGACAATATATAAAAGCAAATTAACTTTCTCCCTTAAACTTGCAATAATAACATCATAATCATCATTCATATTCAATATCAAGTACAATTGGTAAAAGGAAAAAAGAAATAACTAAGGATATGTGACTACACAGATACACGCTCGCACATACTTATAAGTTCGGCATAAAAGAAAGAGACCCCACTTATCGATTGATTAAGAGATTCTATGCAACTGCAAGAAATCGTTTTGTCGAGCATTTTTTTTTTTTGGCATCATCCGGGATTTCCTAGTCCCGGTCAGTGAGTTGTTTCCGACTCACTGAGTGAGGTTATTCCGAGCACACATTTGTGTTTTGAATAATCTTACTGGTGTCACATGGAGCACCAGTGGTGGTTGGACACCTTGGGAGTTATCACAAAACGGTCAGTAACCCTTCAGATGCTCTCTCCGCCCATGCTGAATACCCCCGGCCGGTTCCGCCGCTTTCTGTTTTCGGAACATCACATGTAGACTTTTTTGGGGGAGAATGGTGGGGATAGGTTCATAGGAGGACTTGGTAAAAGCAATCAAAGAGAAGATCGAAGAGAATGAAGTAAAAGAACTTTTGGACATGTCCTGAAATCTCGTAGATCAACAACAACAACTACCAAGTGAAATCCCACAATATGGGGTCTTGGGAGAGTAGAGTGTACGCAGACCTTACCTCTACCTTGGTAGGTAGAGGTGATGTTTCCGATAGACCATCGGCTCAAGACAAAGCACAAGCCTATGAAAAGTGGGGTCCTGAAATCTCGTAGATCGAATGTACAAAATAAAAATGGAATAATTTACAACACGCGCTACTTGAGTGAGGACAAAGAACAATTTGACTTGAAGATGTTTTCCTTTTGTTTTTAAACATTTTCTTTGAAGATATTGCTCTAAATTGGAAAAAACAATCTGAATTGAAATTTTAACTAAGAAAATCTTAGTCCAAGTAGATAAATCTTGCTCAGCCAAAAAGTTGGACATCAAATTTATAAGTACATCATAATAGATGACCAATTCCAAACAGTAAAATTAACATCTTGATATGCTAAAAATTACTAACTACATGATACAACAACAACAACGAACCCAGTGTAATGTAATCCCACAAAGTGGGTTCCCCGGAAGGTAGTATTTACGCAGACAACTCTACCTTTGTTGGATAGAGAGGCTGACCCTCGGCTCAAAAGGAACTAACTACATGATCTAAAGTAAAAAAAAAAAAAAAAAGAGTTCCTTCAATCTACAACTGGAAAAGAAACATAGAGCAAAATCATGATTTTGGTAAGATAAACAAAAAAAAAAATTGAGGAAGTAAATGAATATATACCGAGCTAGTCTCATAGAGACGAAAGTTGTGGAGAAATAAAGGTCTGGGATGTTGGTGCTCATTGTTTTGAGGCTGTTCTGAACCCATATTTCCGAACCCGAGCCTCAGGATCGGCAGTTTGTCTCAATTGAGCATAAAACAATAGAGAAATCGCCGGTCAACTCCAAATATATAACACGAAAACAAAACAAGTAAAAATTGGAGCAAAAGCAAATGGCGGCAACAAAAGATAGAGAAGAAATGATTTTCAGATCGGAAGTAGTAGAGCTCCGGCGTCCACATCCACACGCAAGTGTATATATTTTTCTATTTATTTGATTTGTACAGCTAAGGTAATGTATAACGAAACTTTCAAAAAATCCCTAAGCCCCTCCATCACAGCTAAGGTAGTTTTTTTTTTCTTCTTTAATTGCTTTTCTCTTCCTTTTCTTTTTACCTCACTTGTTATCAAATACTAATAATCCATCCGTTTCAATTTAAATAAACCTTTTCAAGAGTCAAATTTTATAATTTTGACATAAATTTATTAAGTTTATAAAAATAAAATTTATATATTTAAAAGTTACATTAAAAATATTCTAAATCATGATAATTTATAATTCAAATAATTTAGAAAAAATATAAAGAAAATGTGATCAAAGAAACACCTCGTAGACTTCTCAAATAGTAAAGAGTCTCCATAAATTGAAAGAGAGGGAGTATAAATATGGCGGTCAATGACACTAAATTAGAAAAAGATAAATTTAGCATATGTTAAAATTATTATTACGATCTTAAATATAGTATAACATTTTTATGACATAATATTGTGTCATTAAAGATTAAAATAGTTATTGTTAAAATTTTATAAATATAAAAATATGTCATTAATTTAGGACATATTTACACTTGCTAGGTTGTTGTTTGTTATTTGTTTGTCATTAATTTAGGGATTACAGTTAAAATTCTCTATAATTGTCTGAATAAAGAAAATTGGAACAAATTTCATTAAAGTATAAAAAGTCTTTTCTGTCTAAGTGTGTGTGCGGAAATAGAAACCCCTTGACGCACATGGAAACTGCTTTTTCAATGATATCGAAGCATTTTTGCCTCACTGATATCAGAAATAGTGGTATATTCACATCTCGATTCTAATGAATAATCCCTCAATGACCAATAAAAAAAATCAATGCATCTGAGGGTTTATGGAATTGAGAAATAGATGTCCTACCAAGGTTGTATGGAATAGCCGTAAAAGCAAGACGTGTAGGCGGATCGACTCATCAAGTTCCCAATGAAATAGAAGTCATACTATTGAATTCAATTACATTGAAAAGAATTCGAGCGAGAAGGCAAAGCAGATTTGTTATAATAATATTTCACTATATCGGTCTTATTTTCTCCGGAATCGATTTTTATGTTGTATTTTACTTCTCTATAACGTCATTCTACGGTTCTACATATAACATTAGTGACATTCATTATAGTTGTACACTCATTGTAAAATTACCTCTTGATAACAATCATACTCAAATATTGTGTAATAATATTTTGTAAAGAGTATAATATATATATATATATATATATATATATAAACAAAATATTAAAACATGTATGATAATCATACCCCGTGCATAGCGGGAGCTTAGTGCACCGTGATGCATTTTTTTATGATAATCATCATTAATGTCAAGCACATAGTAAATTTCAAGTACGAATATCTAAAAGGAAAAAAAGAATCTCACAGTAATTTGTTTTAGTTTTGATTTTTTTAAAATCATCTATTTTCAAAACATATATTCCTTAGATTTTAATTCTTTATCGGTATTGTACTGTCACACCACAGCCTAGGGGGGTGACTGGCACTCATTACCTTGCTAGGTCCTAGCGTACCAAACTAACTCATAATCTAAGCCTTAAAGACGGACTGGGCCCATGAGGTCATATTGAAAAAAAAAAACTCTTAACTTAAGCTGACAAGGCCGTAGACTGAAATATCAGTAAATAGAAATTAACTATGAATAAAACAGAATTGCCCCTGCACATATATATACGCGACTGGGCGGCCGACAAGGCCTACCCTAGTCTCTGCACGTAGCAAGATCCAAAAATAAACTATATAAGGGCCGACTAGGCCACATACCGAAACTGCTATATATACACAACACGTTTACAAGCCTCTAACGAATCATAATTGTATCATGACCTACCCATGATCTCTAGACATACAAAAAACTAGACCTAGCAACTCCGAATGATATGAAGCTTACCACAAAGGCTGATACTTAGTGGGTCTTATTAGTATCATCCTTCCTGCAACCTATCTGCACCTGCGGGCATGAAACATGATGTCCTCATGCAAAGGGACATCAGTACGAGATAATATACCGAGTATGTAAGGCGACTACAACTGAACTGAACTGAAATACAAAGTAATCTGAGTATAAAATGAAGAGCTACTAAGGGAAGAACTTACCACGCTTACCTGACTCTGTTGGCTACTAACTACGTAAATAAATATTTGTTACTTAGCCTCATATAAGGCACTTAGATATGAATTCATAGCCCCGAAGGCAAGCTGTACTTATATAGACCTTAAGGCAAACACGTATATGTTTAGCCCCGAAGTCAATTTGTATAGCCCCGTAGGCACAATATATGGCCAATAGCCCCGAATGCAATCTTTCATACCCCAAAGGCAGACATCATAGCCCTGGATGGAAACTATCATAGCCAGATGGCAACGTCATGGCCACGAAGGCAACTGTAACTCATTATAGCCTATAGTCATGCTTCATATCGTTCTAAGTATGTGGCTAAACATGTCTAACTGTAACTCGTTCTCAACAATGAAGGATCACTAGGATAGGGTCGTGATAACTCAATTACGACTCTTGTGGCTAGCATATCTTGTGCGCCGAAATCGGAACTAGCTTGTTAAAAGAATCATGTCAAGAACAAAGAAAATGATAGCCTTCACATACCTTATCGATGCATCTTGCTACGTCCCACGAACCCTTGCACCTTCTACGGACAATTATCTACATCACGTGAAGGATTTATATAAATATCAAGCTCATGCTCCATAAAATATTTCACTTAAGTAATTCACCGAACAACTTGTGTACATGAAGTTCTAGAGTTATACTAGTATGGATCCTTACTCAAATCAATATAATCATCTTCCATAACTCTATTCCTTAACTTTACAACTTCATTAACATGCTTCAATCACTTATATTTTTCCTCAATCTCAATCAACTATTCAAAACAATAAGTTAACCTAGCTCCATACCATATGAGATGTTATATCTATCTAAATTAGGGGAAGTAAAAGAGCACTTAAAAATGATAAAGCCTTACCTTAATCGGCCAATGTGTATTTCACAACCACCTTCATCTTAAATAAAAAAACTCACAAGCCTACCAAGCTAACTAGAGAGATTATCCAAGTGTTCTTGATCTTTGGAAGAAGGAGATCACCTTACATACTTGTGGGAGTGTTCTTCAATGGTTGAGAGAGCTTTGGAGAGCATTAGGAGGTTGTTAAGTGTATTTTGTATACAATTTTGAGTCCTTTTTAGTTAGTATTTTACTCTTTTATTTCGCGCTTAATATAGTGTTAGGTGTGTTTTCTTTCATTTTGTGTCATAACGATCATAAAGGAGGAAGTACATAATCGAGGATGAATTGAGCTTAATTGAGATGGAATTGCACGCTAAAAAGACCAAGAAATGAAGCCAAAGAAGTCCCGAGAAGCATGGAAGAAATCACACGAAATCTGGATGAAAAATGACTTGTAAGCCGGACTGGGTTTACAAGGCAATTAGCGCAGCGGCGCCAGAAAAAGGGTCGCGACGTCCAAACTACTGCGGAGTCTGATTTGCTTGCAGGATTTCCGGCCCCGAGGCGGAAAAAGTCTGAAACTGGGCCGAATTTTGACACGGTTTTCAGGGTCCATAATGCATTTTTTCTCAACTATAAAATCCCTAAAACCCTAACCTTATGGGTATGGTTGCACAAAAGTCGGTCCAGACCGAAAAAATGGACCGGACCGAACCAGGCCGGTTATTTTCGATCCGGTCCTCGGTCCTTGGAAATTTTGTTTCTGTTTGATCGGTCGAGTTGATCGGACGAATTTTAAATATATATTATTATAATATATATAATTTCTAATATATATTGAATTATATAATTCCTAATATATATAATTTCTAATATATATTGAATTATATAATTCCTAATATATATAATTTCTAATATATATTGAATTATATAATTCCTAATATATATAATTTCTAATATATATTGAATTATATAATTCCTAATATATATATAATATATAATTTCTAATTTTCTAAATTCCTAATATATAATATGTATAATTCTGGGTCGGGTTTCGGGGCCCGGCTTTTTTGTGTTTTTTTTAAATTGAATTTTCAATACTGAAATTGACATTCTCAGACACATTACCACGAAATTTGAACATTGAAATCTATTGTATATCGCGATATATTTAGCTTTGAAAAGGGAAAAAATGTAACGATTTGGGGAAAAGTGAAATTGATTGCCAAGAAGGACGTTTTTGGAGAAATCGGATGAATTGGGGATGACTTCGTCTCAAAAAAATACGCGAAATAAAAAAAATAGATCAAAAGGACGTCCGAGCGCAAAGTTATGACCATTTAAAAGTTTCACTAATTTACAACTTATATTTGATATATCAATACGTCCGGGCTGGCTGCGGGGGGGTCGGGGGGGAGGGCTGGAAGTCTGGAACCAATGCATTCGGTCCAACTAACCGGACCGGACCGAAAATGACCTGGACCGGACCGATAATTTTGATCTGGTCTTCGATCCTAATGTTTCTATTTTTTGGTCCTCGGTCCGGTCCAGTTTTAACCTTTTGTGCAGCCCTATTTATGGGGGGATCTTAGATCTTACATCCTAGATCATACTTTGGAGAGGAAAAGGAGGCAAGACAATAGATTGGAGACAACTTGGTTCAAGTTCTTTTCTTTTCTCTTTTATTTATTTCAGTTTATGTTGGATTGTAATTTAGTTCTTGACATGACAATGTTTAGGAGCTAATTACTTTAGTAGGGTTTTCCATTGAATCTTCTTGAAGCTCTTTCATATAGTTAATGCATAGTTATTGATTTCTTCTTCAGTCATATTAAGATCTACTCAATATTGTTTTGAATGCTTGATAATTAATTGATCATTAATTGTCATCACTTATATGATTTTGAATCGAGATCCGAGAGGGGGGATTTGAATATGCTGTAATTGTTTAGACATAGGTTAAAATTGTGGATGAAAGTACTCCGATACTTGTGTAGTATTTAAAGTTATTGTTCTTAATCCTCCCGATCCTCCTGTGTGGTAAAATCTATCATAAAAATATAGAAGATTTCTGCACAAGGTTGAGCTCTTGTATGTCCTAACCGGAATATAATGATATATTAGTTAACCTGCTATCTTAATAAGAAGAAGAGTCATTAGCATTGCATTAACACGTGAAAGAGTGGATAGTTGAAGAGATTGGAAGCCCTATTTCCTTCATAATATAAACCCAAAGTATTATAATCTTTAGTTTATTTTCTGCACTTAGTCATAATTTTTAGTTATAATCATCAAACTAAAGAACGTCAACCAAATAGATACCATAGAATAGATAACCGGTACTTAATAAATCAGTCTTTGTGGACGATAAACTCGATCTTACGGATCTTTATTACTTGAACGATACGTACATTTGCGTAAACATCTAGAAATATCACAACAGAGGTGTCTAGGGCTCAAGGGTCGAAATTTGGGGATAAGAATTAAATTGACCGACTTTTGGCCTTAAATAGGCCACCAAACTGTCTCATATATGCGGCCACATATATGGGGCATATGGTCATATACTGCATCATATGTCACCACATATGGTGGTAGTGAGGGGGTTGAAAATAGCTCTGATCTGCAGCCACATCCGCGAGGCAGAAGGACATCCGCGACACAAAACACATGGCGCATTGTCGAAACTTTGTCAATCTTCGTCGAGTTGTACTTCCTTTGGTCCTATTGACTTTAAATCTTCTGTATACCTTCGTAATACTCATATAAGTCATACACGATTCTCGAGAAGGGTCGCGGATCGTAAGAACTAAAATTGATGAACCATGTTATTAAACATGCGCAAAACAACGAGTAGAACTTGAAATCTTTTAGATGTACTTCCAACATTGGCCCAAGGCCTCTCTAATTCTTCTATGGCATCATAAATCATTTCTATACGACACATTCAACGTGAGAATTGCAAGCTCGAATGACTTAGCGGCTCTTAAACTCTAATGACTTCTCTGGGTTTCAACTCAATCCTTCCTTAATCTTCTCAAGGAAATTGTTTTCTTATCTCAGGCTCCCTACCTTAGGGTATACTTGACATATGAAATCATGGGGTGTAACCGGTACAACTAGTTATAGATTTATTACTAATTTATTAGTCTTTTCATTTTTTAATTAATGAGATACGAAAATCAATTGAGATTTTAAAATTAACAAGTATATTATTTTTGTTTATAACATAAAAACTACAGAAAAATAATTATCTGTGCATTTTTATTTATAACAGCCAAGTGAGATAAAAACATCAAATGCTAGTAGACATATATATATATATATATATATATATATATACACACAACGCCTCACTACAGCGGTTATGAAATTTTCGGACAAACGTTATTATTATAAAAAAGTTTGACCGTATATAAACCGCGAACTATATGTTTTATTTTATTATTCTTTTGTTTATATGAAAATCCAATGTTTCAAGTTTTCAAATTATGTTTTCTCCAAATCAATTTTTTTAGAATTATCTCACAATTTAAGATAAAAATAGAGCTTGTTTAGTATCTAAATTTTGCATTTGGGTGTTGCAATGTTAAATTCATATCAAGCATATACAGCTATTCGATTCGAAAGTGCAACCTTCAGTATTGTATGTAACAATAATAACTTTTATAATTTGCAAAAAAATACTATAGTTGGTATAATTATCAAAGCCGAGGAGACAAGTAACGTAGGCATGCTCACAAAATGATTGTGGACAACATGATCGTAAGACATTTGAAAATGGGATTGATTCCATATGGAGGTAAAAATTGACCTATGATTACTTTAATCAGAATTTATTCTACTGTGTGGAGAAAAGTCTCTGGAGTATATATAACAACTTGGAAATGGTATCAGCCTATCAGGTAGGTATGTATATAATATGGTGCCTCCAATACTCGGAAAATAATGCCAAATTGTCAATGAGAATATACCTATACATATGCCGTCCAATAATTGATATTATTCACTGTTTAGCAGCCAAACAGCAGGATTTGTTTTTCTTTTTAAAATACTTTCCTTCTCCTTTCCTTTTTACTTCACTTGGTTATCATTTTTTTTGAGTAATATATGACTGTCGTCGGTAAATTTATATATATATATATATACATTTTTTACAGTTTCATAAAAAAAAAAAGAATATAGTGAAAAGTACATACTCTTTTACTAATTTCACCAGTGACAAAGTTGTTTCGTCCACTCCATTTTTACAAGAAACTTCAAGCAAGGGAAAACAAGGGTGCAAGAGATGTTTATAAGGTGGCAAAAGTGTGATTGGGACAATTGGTTTGAGCCGACAAAGGATAAGCACATGCATTGAAACAAGTGGTTCGTCGGGACAAGCAATTATTGGCCAAGAAAATGGATTTCAGCGCGTAAAGGACACTTATTTAAAGTTTTAAAAAATGGTAAATGGTAGAGCTCTGCACGATTTGCCAATAACAAATCATTGAGCCCTCCAAATATACTCTGTCTCTTAATTAGTCTTGGTAATATTTTATTTTTCTTTATTATTTAAGTAATTATATTCTTTGGTTCCTCTGGGAATTATAGATATATGGCTCGAATACATTTTTAAAGCACTTGACAAGAGTAATATACAATATTTTAAAAGGTTTCAGAAATAGATTAAATGTAGGTGTGAGTAACGTTTAAAGTAATATTTTAATAAAACATTTTAACGGTAAAAGTTAAGATGGACGGAGTATAAAAAATAAATGTGAGTACTGGGATACGACTCTGATTCTAGTAATGCTACTTATACAAGTTGTGTGTCCAAGATAATTTTCATTTCATTCACACTTTTTTCTATGCTTCTGTTTTTTCTTTTAGGAAAAGGGTCAAATATACCCCTGTACTATTAGAAAAGGGTCAAGTATACCGCTCGTTATATTTTGAGTTCAAATACCCCTGTCGTTATAATGTTGGTTTAAATATACCCCTCATCTGTTAAGTTTGTCCAAGGTGGCCATCCAATCTTACATGACATTAACGTTTGATGAGGTGGATGCCACGTGACACGCCATCTCAGTGCCCCTAACCCATTACCCCTCCCCTCTATTTGTTCTTCCACTACCCCTCCCCTCTATTTGTTCTTCCACCACAATATTGTTGGAAAAAGTTTATATCTCAAAATAATAGTAATCATCCTATAAACATTTTGTGAGTTGCACAATTGATGTACATGAATAGTAAACAACTATTACTATTATTAGTGTTTCGAAAGGATAAACTATAATGAGTACAACAGTTAACAATCTTGTAGCCAACAAGAGTTGTGGCTACAGTAAACTTGTGAGTTCTTGAACTTCGTTCAAATTGCACCAAGCTCTTTGATCTTGATAGCCTGAAATCAAGAGACACTAAATCTGGTAGTGTTACTATTGCACTACTGAGTCGAGTGATATTCACTCTGTCCTTAAGACATTATTGTCCCGTATATATCCTTTCACGATATGGACAACTGTCTCCCAAGATAAAACAACAACTAACAAATGAGCAAAAGAAACTCAAGTGTTTCTCAAGAAGAGCCTTTGAGTGTGTGAAAGAATGCTTAGAGAGGAAGAGTTTCAGAAAATCTGATTGTAGGTGTTTTTCCAATTGAGTCAGGGGCCTCAATTTATAGTGTGAGAAAGATGACCTCTCATCTAACCAACTAATGGAAATCAATAGCCATGTAATGACACTTATTGAGAGGTTTCATTCAGCCAAATAATGACTGGATTCATGTGTCAAGTAAGGGAGAATCAATGCCCCAAACCAGCCCCAAAGTCAAACTATTCAGCTCCCATCGACCATTCTGCCATCGAAGCACCGCGGCTTTGTCTGGGAGGCGCCGCGGCGCCTGAACTCCAGTGACTGACCAAGCATTTAGCGCCGCGACCCTTCACGACTCCGCGGCGATTTCCGACTCGTTTCATCTTTTACACGCCGTACACTTCTTCCTTCATTTACCAACGTGGAACACTCGTAGTTTAATAAAAGTAAAATAAAATATATGAAATAGAAAATTCATAGGGGTTGGGGTTAGGGGCGAAACCAGGATTTTTGTTTGGGGGGGAGGGGCTATTTATATTTAAAAATAATTAAAATATATTATTAAAGAAATTAATAGGTATTAAAAATCATGACAATCACAGATTCAACAATGACCTCGGCGAATTTTCATTTTCTGAAACGTATCTATGATATCTTCATTATCAACTTCAGCAAATACGTCTTTCTCAACATAGGTAATCATGTTGTCATTCAACCATTGATCTCCCATTCTGTTTCGTAATTTATTCTTCACAATCTTCATTGCAGAAAAAACTCTCTCTACCGTCGTAGTAGCAACATGTAGTGTCAATACTAATTTCAAAAACAAATAAACTAGAGAGAACACCTTATCTCTTCTTGTTTCAACCATTTTCTCTGCAAGCTGACTAATCCCTTTTAAATTAGAAAATTCAGTTGTATTACGAATATCGACAATATAAGTCTCAAGTTGATCATCAAGTACCACCAAGTCCATCTCAGAAAAATCATTTGGATAAAAAGTAGCTAAGTGAATAATGTTGACACCCAATTTTGTCCATCCCCCTTAAATAAATAACCAATAAATTAAACATTTTTTCTTTTTAGAACCGCAATTTTACATAGCAAAATACACATAATAAGTAAGTTTTAATAACGGTCCCGCATTATAAATATTAAGCACTAATTAATTAGCATGCCCACATTTATTAGGATAATAATAGCTTAGACTAATAAAACATCTAAATAATTTAATCACGTTTTAAATAATTTATCTACCATTAATTAAATAATACACCTAAGGTTTTATCTATAACCCATTAATTAAATAACAAATACCCAAAACTAATTAACAGCCCACACAACCCTTACCTCGTCCAGCCCACAACCCTTACCTTTCAGCCCACGACCCGAAACCCTCGTCCAGCCCATAGCCCACTTCCCTTAAATTATCCCTCGTCCAGCAGACCACCCTACACCCTTAGCCCCTTCTTCCATCGACTTCTCCAGGACAAACCCTAGCCTCCCCCATCCACGCCGCCGACAGAGAGCAAGATCATCGCCGGATTTTTCGGCGAGTCAACAGTATTACCATGCTGTACCCCTTCCATATCGCGCAGACATCCCAAGATCTTTCCCTCAAATCACACCCCGAACCAAATCTTCCTTTCTGTTTCAAACCAATCAATCCTCGAATCAGTGAGATAATAACCGAATCTCGTGTTTCCTTCCTGAAGACTTGCCACAACCGAAACTTCAGAAAATCAAATCTTACCCTATAACACCCAAAATCGTACCAAATCTCCTGCAAATCATCCGAGAATCTACCCAAAAATAGCCTACAAATCCTTACGAATCACCCTTTGAATCCGTCCTAAACTTACCATAGAAACGAAGCCTAATTAGAAGCTATAAATACCAACGTTTGGACATGCAATAGGGCATCGGTCATCAGGGATAACACAGACTACATCACGTCTGAACTTTTCTCTTTTCCATTCAATTCACTGTTCTGCAAACCAGCTCTTCAGGACTTTCTCCTTTTTCCGACAATTCAGGAAAACCTTTGTTGTCGCCTCAGTTCGCCACCCGCAAAAGGTCGGTAAACTCGTTTTTTTTATCCTGTTCGACTTGTCTTTCACGATATGTACGATGATTGTGTTAGAGTAATATAGTTATTTATGTTAAATCATATAAAGTTGTTTGGCGGCTATATCAGTTCTTTGAGTCTTTCAGGTTAATACGCCGAGTTGAGAAATTGGTAGGCTTCTGGTTGATAAATATGATTAACTATTGTGTGAATTTGCTAAGTTAAATTGTGAGTGTATCTAGTTAAACCAGACATTACTGATTTCCATTTGGCAAAGTAGTAAACATGTTGGAAGAACGCCCATATTTATTTGTGTTTATTTGGATTTGCGGCTAAATAGGTAAACTTATTTGTGTATTTGATCTATGCATGTTATATGTGTGACTTTCCGACATTCATCCAACAAACACTATGATGCGAGTGACAGTCGTTAAATCTTAAATGCTAATTGTGATGACCTGTCCATCTTGGGGAAGGGGGGCTTTACGTTATAGCCAGGATTCACGGAATTGATTGGTTATGTCTGTACTGGAAATCTACTTAAGATATTGTTAAGTATGCTGTTCTATATTGACATATACATAAGGACATCTAGTGACTTTGTATCACGCCATAACTGCCCATTTTTTGATGTCTAAATGAAAGTTTCGAAACTTGATCTTGCATACCCTCTGAAATCCAGTTCTAATGTGCATCAGTTCCACTGATTCGGCCATGCGTACATCTTCTTATCCTAATTTAATGAATATTTGTTCGACTGATTTTGATCTTGTTAGTTTGTTAAAATACAGTGACACATATGAAGATATATAGGTCAATATACCCTTGTACATTAGGTATCAGCGTGGGTATATTATCATGTTGTATATATTTTGAATCCATCCGTTTATTTCTCCATTTCTGTGTTGTCAATCTGGAAAGCGATGCCGAGTCATCTTGACGTGTGGATCATCGTGGGCTTTGTAATTTAATCCTTTGCATATATGCCAAGTTGCAAATCATGTGCTAGATTTTAGGCCAAGGGCATATGTGTATAAATAGGGCCTGCCGTCCTAGGTTCTTAATTAAGGTTGGACCTTTTAATGTCTTGGAGAATGCTGTATGTTTTAATGAATTTGTTCCTGCCCTCTATGTGGTATTATATTTTGCATGAATCGAGTCTTAAAAAAGGGGCATGTTAACTTTGTTTCATTTGGCTTGGCATTGCCGTCTGAGCCATGTAAGATGTGTATGTGTTTTCCTCTTCTCGGAATATGAAATTGGCTATTGCTTATTGCATACAGTGAGGAGTGTTACATGTATCAAGGTCTGTATTTGGCCCTTCCCTTTAAGAACAGAGGCAAAGAACTAAAAATAGTCACTGCTTGGTTAATCGTTTCCTTCTTTCAAACTGTCAAACAAAAAATGATATAAAAAATGTATCAAATTTCCACGTTAAATGCTTATTTTTTGACATGTACTAATCCTTTTCCTTCTTATTTTTTTACATGACATGCATCGGGAGAATAACCAAGAGCCTCGGTATGAGACTCATAATGACTTCCATATCGCCAACCACACTTCCGCCGCAGGGCTTCCAAACAGCTATAGGATAGATGGCGTCACCATCCATTCTAGACGTCATGTCAACTACAATCTCACTCCCGTCTTTGCTTATTGGTGTATTTACTTATTTTGCTTACTTATTATTGTTATATTTGTTAATCCTGTAATTAATAGGATAATTAACTCTAATAGTCTTTGAGTATATTGGAAGGGTAGTTTAAAGGATAAATTCACCCTTTATTTATTCTAGATTCATCACTTAAGTCTAAATCTAAAATAATTAATCCTAGCTATGCCTTAGCCATGTAGTTAATATATTCCTCCATGTTTAATTCTTAAACTTTTTCATAAACTCTTCATAAATATCATAGGAAGTAATTTTCGCATACACGTATAAAAAATAATTTCATAATTAACTTTTATATAAGAGTCTTAAACCTATTAATAGGAGTAACGTATCATTTTCTTACTTTTGTTAAATAAAATAATTTTCATGTCTTATAATTGTATAATCAACTTTGTATATTTTTGTGAGTCTAATAAGACCCTTTTAGTTATCAATATATATATTCTTTAGATACTTACCATATCCCTTTTTACTTAAATAATCTCTTTTCTAAAATATACATCTCTTAGCCAAATAAATTAACCTATGTTTGAGCGGACAACCGCAAGTTAGCGGATCCTTTAGGGTGTCTTACCCATTCCCTTTAGGACAATAAAGAACCCTTACTCAGAATCTTATTTAGTTTCACGGACCATTAAACGGAGTTAATACTGACTTTAATCAGTTGGTACTTAGGTGTCCTAATTCACCCAATTAATTAGGTGGCGACTCCCTTAAACATTTTTAACATTTATCTTTACATTTTTTGGGGAGGATAACCATTCCGTCGCGCATTTAAGCCTGAGAGTTCAAAATCGGGTGCGACAGCATGGCGACTCCACTGGGATTTAAGTTTCTTAACCATAACAAACATAGGTTAATTATTGAGCTTCATTTTTTTTTTCCTACTTGCTTAATTGATTGTTTTGTGTTTCACACTTATTTGTTTTTATGTTTTGCCTAAACTATTCCGCTTTACATATAAATATTTGCATGTTGCCTCAACTGCTATTTGTTACTGCTTTCCTTAAACTGGCATTCCGCTCATATTGCTTCCACTCTGGAAAATTCACACTACCACACACTCACGCGCTGGTGTGCTTCGCGCACCCGCAAAATTCCTTCAAAGCATCCAAATTTTAAGAGAGTTGGCGCTTGCGCGGAGTTAGATCGGTTCGTCTGATCAGCCGTGTAGCTTTCTCACTCGAGTTGTCCGCTCGGGAACCTTGCGTCTAGTGAAGCCAAATCTTAGAAACTTAGGATAGAGCTATACCACCCCTATTTTAGATCATGCATGCATTTGTCTTAGGTGGGTCAATCCTTGACATTGACACCACAAGTAGGAAGACACCCAAAACGGTCAACGGGTTTTTCACAACCCCACGGCCCAGTAGCATATTACGTGTTGCATAGTCATGATAAATGAAACCAAGCCTAAATATCGGAATGCCTAAATTGGAAAACACATACTCATTTTTATTTTATTTTTTTTAGATGGAATCTATCCCTCAGATCAGAATGGTAAATGGAATTCCGAGTAAACTGAGAATATGGTGGACAAACTTCGACTTAGGTAGTCAGATGGCAATCAGAAGGAGGTTGGGATGCCTCATCTCATTATTCGACGTCTCTCCTGATCAGCACTTGGTTAGAGCATTGATCCAATTCTGGGACCCGGATCGAGTCGTTTTCAAGTTCAGGGATTTCGAGATAACCCCTACCTTAGAAGAAGTCGGCTATTTTACTGTCTTGGCGTATCATGACAGAAAACCAGTTATCCCGCATGGCCAGTCGGGGAAAAAGCTCTTTCGTTATTTGGGTTTAAAGAATACAAGAGAATTGCGTTGTTTCGAAAACAATTGGATTTCTTTAGACTACCTGTACGAGAGGTATGGTTGCCGAGACGGATACAAGACGTTTAAGAATGAATTTTGTTGCACTGCGGACCATTGGAGAGTTAGGCGTCCTATTGCATTTGCTATGGCTTTCTTAGGGACTCTTTTATTTCCACTCGAGCATGGAAGGATTAGTACATGCATATGTTCAGTAGTTAGAGCAGTGTTCGATGAAGTTGGCGACAAACGGCTCACTTTGACGCCCATGATTTTGGCAGAACTATTTAGAGCCTTGAATAGATGCAGAAGGAGCGAATCAAGCTTCTTTGAAGGCAGTAATCTTATCTTACAGATGTGGGCAGTAGAGCATTTCTACCAGCGTTCAAATATGACCGATGTATGCCACAGTGCAGACAACAAGATCGCCACATTTTATGACAGAACCAAGCGTTATGTGTCACCAGTCGGCACAGAGGATTGGTACAGATACTTAGCCTCTCGCAGTAGTAGTCAGATTCAATGGAAGTATCCGTTGCTTCATATCGTCAAGAAGGTTTATTTAAGACATAAGGGATTTTATTACATCAGGCTTATAGGTCTAAAGGGACTGCAACCATACGCTCCATTACAGGTACTCCGACAGTTTGGCCATACGCAAATAATTCCTCTCGTAGCTGACATGAGGGCCTCTGAAATTCAGTTCGGACCGGAATTCATCGTTCCCGAAGCCAAGCATATCCTTCATGAGTGGTATCATATTGACCAAACGGAAATTGGGAGGGACCAAGCAGGGGTCTCCCCAGAGTATCAAGCATGGTTTTCAGACCGCACAGAATATAGTCCAGAAGGGGAGCAAGGCATGGAAGACATTAGTGCAAGGAACAGAATAAAAGATCGTCTACTCAGAGAAAAGGTCATCACCCCAGACATGTGGGTCCTAATGCACGATGCAGTACAATATTTGGAACAGGCAGGGGCTATACCAAAGAAGACCTAAGCTTCACTATCACACCGACAACTTAGTTATTTAGTTTAAGATTTTCATTGTTTTTCTTATAAAGTGTCATTTCGATTAACTTTATTTCCAATAAAAGCATTTCGATACAATGGCTTGGGTACATTTGACGTGACTTTGCATTTATGACGCTTAGGCCTACCTCTGGCATAGTAGAGGCCCCTTGCATATTAGGACGCGCTTTAATCTACTTTATTTGTTGAAGCTTCATTATATGCCCATATGTTCTGCTATTCTGTTTAATACTGACACATGTTTTGAACAAAAGGATTTTGCTGTATTACTCCCCTCGTCGGCTGATTTGTGTTGGCAAGCACTGGCTGAGCATCCATATTTCACCAGATCCAAAGCACGAGCAACAAAAATGAATGATTCAGGGGCAAACGAACAGGATGGCTTGGGACTCATCGCCATTCAACGAGAGGAACCAGAGACATCAGAAAGGGGAAATGCTCCATATTCCGATGAATACCTTGCTCAAGTACTGCAACAAATGGCGGTCATGCAAGCAGAAATGGATAGACTCCGGGAAATTACTAAGCTGTCTATAAGCCTCAACACACAACTACCCACCCTTCCTAATTCACCGTCCTTTCGACGCCATCCCCAACACCCAACAGATAACCCACAACCTCCCAATCCACAATACAACAACGCGCCTCCTCATAACCCACAGCCCCCAAAGCCACAACACGACAACACACCTCCTCGTAACCCACAGGCCATAAATGACCCTAACACGCACACACCTCAGCCCCAGATACAAGCCACCTTACCCGCCCAAGACAACCAACCTACTCAACCAGCACCAATGACATACCATAATAAACAATACGGATCACCCGTATATGTGACTCATGCACCACATCTCACACCCGTACCTATACCCTCCCCGGAGTTTGCTCGATATGAAGAGATAGAGAAGAGGACAAGAGTTGGGATAGATGAAAATATGGCCAGAGAAATTCACGACTTGAAGAAAGCTTTTAAGAACCTTCAGATGGACAAGGGTCATGAGGGATTGGAATACGAGGATTTATGCATGCATCCCGACGTCAAACTGCCCGTTGGATACAAGGTACCAAAATTTGACCTGTTTGACGGCAAAAGTAATCCTCGTGCACACTTGAGATCCTATTGCGACAAATTAGTGGGTGTGGGAAGAGATCAATCAATCATCATGAAGTTGTTTATAAGGAGCTTGACTGGAGAAGCTTTGGATTGGTATACTAGCCAGGATCCAAGGAAGTGGCGTAGTTGGGGGGCGATGGCCCAGGACTTTGTAGACAGGTTCAGGTTTAATACGGACAACGTCCTGGACAGATTCTATCTTATGAAATTGGAGAAAAAGTCAATAGAAACCTTTAGGGAATATGCAATGAGGTGGAGATCTGAAGCAGCGAAGGTCCAGCCACCTATGGAAGAAAGTGAAATGACAACACTGTTTGTACAATCCCTGAAGGACCCCACGTACTATGAGAGGTTGATCAGCGTTATTGGACGTAATTTTTCGGAAGTAGTAAAAATGAGAGATTTTGTGGAAGAAGGACTCGTAATGTAGGATCACAAACCCGTCGCTTTGGCGACAAGCAAAGCAATACAATCGTGAGTCGATGGGAGGGATGAACAAGAAGATGACGGAGAAGCGACTCATCGACAAGCAACAACACAAAACGACCTGCCCTGACATACCAACCCCAACCCCTGACATACCAACCCCAAACATACCAAACCCCCACATTCCAAAACCCTCCATATGATCAGTTTAGCCAAAATACTCCCACATACAATCAACCTTCACCCATCTACACCACCCAGCCAATATACAACCCACGGGTGTTCGCCCACACAAATCCCTCACAAAACCGATCAGCATACCCACCCCCACAACAATACCACGCACAAAACACACCTAGACTCCGAACCGACACCGAGAGGAGGCCCACAAAACCATACACCCCGTTGGCTGAACCATACTCCCAACTATATGAAAGACTGAAAGCCGCTGGTTTTATACAACCAATCCCAGGGCGAAATTCTAATCCACTCCTACCATGGCATGATGAGAATAAGCATTGTGCATACCACTCTGGAGTGTCAAGGCACGATACAGATAGTTGTTATGCTTTGAAAAACAGAATTGAAGAGCTAATCAGAGAAGGAGCTATTCGGTTGAAAGAGCCTTCCCCTAATGTCAACAACAATCCCCTGCCAAATCACGACAATGCTGGCGTGCACATGATCACCTTTGATGATGTGTACGATATGGAAGGGACTATCGTACCAATCAAGGAGAAAGAGACAGGGGGATCCTCAGCCCACGTTGCCCATGTGATTACCGCCAAGGTCAGGGCGCCGTTGGAAGTAGAGTTGAGCCGTCATAAGCCTCTGATATCAGTCTTAGTACCAGGATGGAGTCATTCGATCAAACAACGTAATGAGGGTAAACAGAAACAGGTGGTAGAAGTTGTTACAGCGGGGGTGACGAGGTCCGGACAACGTTACTCATCTGTAGAAGTATAGCGAAAGACGCCCCAGAAAAAGACTGTGACCGAACCCGAAGTAGAGGAATTTTGGAGAAGGATGCCTACAGGAGACTATTCCATTGTAGAACAGTTGAGTAAAACACCAGCACAAATTTCTCTATTGTCATTGTTGATGAATTCCGTGAACCACCGAACCTCTTTGATGGAGGTTTTGAAAGAAGCTCATGTGCCCGGCATCGATGAGAACTTTTCAGCATTGATCGGGCAGATTAAAGAGGTGCAAAAGATAATCTTCCATGAGAATGAATTGCCTACTGAAGGTCGGGGTCATAATAAGGCATTGAACATAACAGTCAAGTGTGCTAATAAGTTTATCTCTCGAGTCTTGATTGATGGGGGGTCAGCTGTTAATGTATGCCCTTTGAATACTCTGCGAACTTTAGGAGTCAACATTGGGAAACTCCGTGAGAGCTACACAAGGGTAAAAGGTTTCGATGGGACCCTGAGAAGCGTCGCAGGCGAGATTGATTTGACACTACAGATTGGGCCCGCAGAGTTCGAGATAGAATTCCAGGTATTGGACATATCCACATGCTACAATTTGTTACTCGGTAGGCCTTGGATCCACGTGGTCGGAGTCGTCCCTTCCACTTTGCATCAAGTCCTGAAATTCATCTGGAATCATCATGAAGTTGTGGTTGAGGGAGACAAGGACAATACTGCTAACACCAGCGGCAATTCGGTCATTGAGAGTATGGAGAAGCTGGATGGATCTGTCTACCATATGAACCAGATCGTAGACGTTAGCAAGGCTAAAGGAATGCAACTACCTCGCACTCCCAAAATGGTGGCCCGAGAGATGCTGAGAAATGGTTTCGAGCCAGGCCGAGGACTTGGACCAAAACTAGGAGGAATCACAGAGCCGATTCACCTGCCGGAGAAGAAGGACACTTTTGGCCTCGGATATCAGCCCACTGCCGAGGAGATGATGTTATTTGATCACAGAAGGAAGGGTGAGTCTCATCTGCCAAGACCTGTTCCACCCCTGAATCATTCATTCGTCAAAGCATGCCCTGCTCAGCTACCAGAAGAGGAGGATGCAGACATTCTTGCGGAGGGACTTCAAGGCCTTTTCATTTCTGAGGAAGAAGCAGAGTGTCATGCGGTTTTGGAAGACTACACAGATGACCAGACAATTTGGAGTGCAGAGCCAGGAGATGTCTTGAGCAACTGGACCTGTACCCCAACACTGTTTTTTCATGAGTCTGGGTAGAATTAATAATTAGACGTTTTTAAACAATTCAATTCGTATTTTTTCTGAATTATGGAACACAGTTTTATGAGCTTATTTCCCTTTTGAAGTTTTAATAACAAGTTATGTTTTAATCAACGCTCTTTATTCCCTTTCTTTCAGCATACAAAATAATATACTTGTCGATAATGAAAATGTGACATGTCATGAAACAAGCGAACAAAGTCAGAATAATCCGACAGAACCCGAAGGAAATTTCCCATTGGGGGAATTAACAGAGGAGTTAGGAAAGTTCGAGGATAAGCCGAAACCTAATCTGGATGAAACAGAAACAGTGAACCTAGGAGATGATAAAGTCGTGAAGGAAACAAGGATCAGCGTTCACTTGAATACCGCACAGAAGATCCGCGCCCTATTGAAGCAGTATGTCGACATATTCGCTTGGTCTTATGAAGATATGCCAGGTCTAAGCACAGACATCGTTTCTCATAAGATGCCCATTGAACCATCATGCCTTCCAGTGAAGCAAAAACCAAGGAAAATCAAGCCGGATCAGAGTTTGAAAGTCAAGGAGGAGATCTCCAAACAATTGGACGCAAATGTCATTCGGGTAGCAAAATACCCTACTTGGTTAGCCAATATTGTGCCGGTAACAAAGAAGGATGGTAAGATACGAGTTTGTGTTGATTACAGGGATCTCAACAAAGCAAGCCCTAAGGATGATTTTCCCCTTCCGAACATTCATTTACTCATCGACAATTGTGCGAAGCATGAGTTGCAGTCATTTGTCGATTGTTTCTCTGGGTACCATCAAATCTTAATGAACGAAGAAGATGCAGAGAAGACCGCGTTCACCACCCCGTGGGGGGTATATTATTATCGAGTCATGCCATTTGGACTTAAAAACGCAGGCGCCACTTACATGAGATCCATGACTACCATTTTTCATGATATGATCCATAAGGAAATTGAAGTCTACGTGGATGACGTCATTATCAAGTCGGGCTACAGACCACTTGGTCCATCTGAAGAAGTTTTTTGAACGATTAAGGCAATACAACCTGAAGTTAAATCCGGCAAAGTGTTCCTTCGGCGTCCCAGCAGGAAAATTGTTGGGTTTCATTGTGAGCAGAAGGGGAATAGAGTTGGATCCTTCGAAGATAAAGGCCATTCAAGGACTGCCTCCTCCGAAAAATCGTAAGGAAGTGATGAGTTTTCTCGGCCGTTTGAATTATATCAGCAGGTTCATAGCACAATCAACAGTAATATGCGAACCAATATTTAAGTTGTTAAAGAAGGACGCTGCCACTAAATGGACATTGGAGTGCCAACAAGCCCTTGACAAAATCAAAGTGTACCTGTCAAATCCTCCGGTCTTGGTGCCTCCAGAGCCCGGAAGGCCTTTGCTATTATATTTATCCGTATTGGAAAATGCATTTGGATGTGTGTTAGGACAACATGATGAGACAGGAAGGAAGGAACAAGCAATATACTACTTGAGTAAAAAGTTCACGCCGTATGAAGCTCGGTACACACGATCTTTGGAGCACGCGTGTTGTGCCTTGACTTGGGTTGCCCAAAAATTCAGACATTACCTGTCCGCATACACCACCTACCTCATCTCAAGGATGGACCCGCTCAAGTATATCTTTCAGAAGCCTATGCCTACTGGAAAACTTGCAAAATGACAGATTCTTTTAAGTGAATTCGACATCGTATATGTCACCCAAAAGCGATCAAAGGACAAGCGTTAGCAGATCATCTCGCAGAATCCGGTGAGCGAGAATACATCCCTGCGCACCTACTTTCCGGATGAAGAAGTGATGTTTGTAGGAGAAGACATTTTATAAGAATATCCAGGTTGGAGAATGTTCTTGGCTACGCGAATTTCAAAGGAGTAGGTATCGGGCGATTACGTATCGAAGCGGGACAACACTACCCAATATCGCAAAGCTCGATTCCGTGCACCAATAATATGTCGAATATGAGGCGTGCATACTAGGACTCGAATGGCTATTGACATGAACATACAAGAGTTCTTTGGTCGTAGGGGATTGCACCTATTGATTCACCAAGTGCAAGCAGAATGGGCCACAAGAATAGGAAGATAGTTCTGTACCTACCACTGCGTGAAAGAATTGCGCAAGAGGTTCGTTAAGATAGAGTTCGTGCATACTCAGGGCTCAAATGAGTTCGCAGACGCTCTGGCGACTCTGTCTCCATGATTCAACATCCGCACAAGAACTATATTGACCCAATCAAAGTAGATGTGCTAGAGCGGCAAACTATTGTTCTCGAGATAGATGAAGAATCGTAAGGCAAACCTTGGTATGGCGAGATCAAGAGGTATCTCAAGGCGGTGAGTACCGGCGCGCGACCAACATACAAAAGAAGACTCTTCGGAGGTTAGCCAACCATTTCTTCCTGAGCGGCGAGGTCCTTTATCGGAGAACTCCGGATTTAGGTTTGTTGAGATGTGTTGACACTCGAGAAGCAAACAAGTTATTAGAAGAGATACACGGAGGTATGTGCGGACCCCACATGAACGGTTTCATGCTAGCAAAAAGATACTACGAGGAGGTTACTTCTGGATGACGATGGAAACAGATTGCATCAGTTTCGTGCGAAAATGCCATCAATGTCAGATCCATGGCGACTTGATTCACGTGCCACCAAATGAACTCAACGTCACTAGTTCCCCATGGCCATTCGCAGCTTGGGGCATGGACGTCATCGGTCCTATTGAGTCGGCGGCGTCAAATGGACACATGTTTATCCTAGTGGCGATTGATTACTTTACAAAATGGGTAGAAGCATCATCGTACAAGTCTGTGACCAAGAAAGTAGTAGTGGATTTTGTTCATCACAACATCATTTGTCGGTTTGGAATTCCAGAATCAATCATAACCGACAACGGGTCCAATCTCAATAGTGGTCTGATGAAGGAAATGTGTGAGAAGTTCAGGATCACTCATCGCAACTCTACTCCATATCGACCACAAATGAATGGAGCGATCGGCGGCCAACAAGAACATCAAGAGATCGAGGAAGATGATAGATAACTACGACCGGCATGAAAATTTGCCTTTCGCCTCTTGGGTTACCGTACTACAATCCGGACCTCGCGGAGCAACACCGTATCTCTTGGTTTATGGAGCAGTGTCTTTGCCAATGGAGGTGGAAATACCGCTTTGAGAATCATCCGGAGCGAACTAAATGAAGCCAAATGGATACGAGTAGGTACGAACAATTGATGCTTATTGACGAAAGCGAATAAATGCGACCGCCACGCATAACTTTACGAGCAATGTAATGACCAGAGCTTTTAATAAGAAGGTGCGACCAAGAAACTTCCAACCGGGACAACTGATGCTGAAACGCATATTCCCTAACCAAAGTGAGGCGAAAGGGAAGTTTGCGCCCAATTGGCAAGGTCCTTACATGGTTCACCGAGTACTTGCAGGAGGGGCCCTCATCTTAGCTGAAATGGACGGCGAAGTGTGGCCGAGAGCCATCAACGCAGATGCGGTGAAGAGATACTACGTTTAGAGTGCCTTATTTTCCATGTAATTACTTTGTTTGTAATTGGAACTACGTTCGACCTGATTCCCTTGGCGGATACGTAGGCGACCACATCGGCTTCGGTCCCACCTTTTAGAAAATCCAATTTCCCTTTTGCTTGTAATTGGAACTACGTTCGACCTGATTCCCTTGGCGGATACGTAGGCGGCCACATCGGCCTCGGTCCCATCGTTAAATTTTTAAAATCTTGTTTGTAATTTGAACTACGTTTGACCTGATTCCCTTCGCGGGATACGTATGCGGCCATATCGGCTTCGGTCCCATTTCTAGAAAAGCCCAATTACTTTGTTTGTAATTGGAACTACGTTCGACCGATTCCTCAAGCGGATACGTGGCGCCACATCGCCGGTCCCACCTTTTAGAAAATCCAATTTCCCTTTTGCTTGTAATTGGAACTACGTTCGACCTGATTCCCTTGGCGGATACGTATGCGGCCACATCGGCCTCGGTCCCATCGTTAAATTTTTAAAATCTTGTTTGTAATTTGAACTACGTTTGACCTGATTCCCTTCGCGGGATACGTAGGCGGCCATATCGGCTTCGGTCCCATTTCTAGAAAAGCCCAATTACTTTGTTTGTAATCGGAGCTACGTGTGACCTGATTCCTTGGCGGATACGTAGGCGGCCACATCGGCCTCGGTCCCATCTTTAAAATTTTTTAAAATCTTGTCTGTAACGAACTACGTTTGACCTGATTCCCTTAACGGATACGTAGGCGGCCTACATCGGCCTCGGTCACATCCATAAGGAAATCTTCAGTTTTGTCATTTTGCATTTTTTGTGGTTTGTACTCAGTCTTGCCGTACATACAAGACAAATCTACGATATATATCCGACCCAGTTTCGTCAGTCAAAACTGGGACAATTTTTAGGATTTCGCCACAAAAGGACACCGACAAATATGATTCCATATGCTCGAAAGATCGACATAAACTGGGACAATTTTAAGGTTTTTACTACAAATAACATCAATGGACATGGTTAATTTACGCTAAGGGTTCCATGTCCCAAAACTGGGACAAATTTTAAAAGAGAGCCTGACGGCAGCGGAGCACCGAGAGTATGGGAGAATATACCGCCGATTTCGGATAAGGAAGTTACATTGGTTTCACAAATACGTCACTATTCAAATATCGACATAATTTCCTACTAGCACATACAAGTATATTTTCTCAAGATAGAATATTTTTAACAAATGTTTTGATCGAGACTCAAATCGACAGGGTTACATGTCCAGACAAGACAACGCGTGCAAGTATCAAGAGCCAACACAAATCGGCCGACCCCCTCCCCGAACTCACAATTTTTCTTTGAGTGAATTTTGCAGGACAATAGGAACAAGGAGGACAACAACATTCCAATACAACGGATCCGCTCACGAAGTACATCTGCAACAAGTCTACATCAAATACATCTCGCAAAAACCACATCTTCGTTACTCAGGCTACATCATTTACACTTTAATTATTTCATCTAGCTTTGATTATGCATAACACGATTTTATCTATGCATCTCGCCCATACAAGGCGTCGTTTGCATATCGTCCATACAAGACGAGAACGCCCATACAAGACGTCATTTGCATCTAGTCCATACAAGACGAGAACGCCCATACAAGACGTCATTTGCATCTAGTCCATACAAGACGACAACGCCCATACAAGACGTCATTTGCATTTCGTCCATACAAGACGATAACGCCCATACAAGGCGTCATTTGCATTTCGTCCATACAAGACGATAACGCCCATACAAGGCGTCATTTGCATTTCGTCCAAACAAGACGATAACGCCCATACAAGGCGTCATTTGCATTTCGTCCATACAAGCATTTATAACGCCATACAAGGTGTCATTTGCATTTCGTCCATACAAGACGATAACGCCCATACAAGGCGTCATTTGCATTTCGTCCATACAAGACGATTCCGCCCATACAAGACGTCATTTGCATCTCGTCCATACAAGACGATAACGCCCATACAAGGCGTCATTTGCATTTCGCCCATACAAGGCGTCATTTGCATTTCGTCCATACAAGACGATAACGCCCATACAAGGCGCCATTTGCATTTCGTCCATACAAGACGATAACGCCCATACAAGGCGTCATTTGCATTTCGTCCATACAGCGATAACGCCATACAAGGCGCTATTTGCATTTCGCCCATACAAGACGATAACGCCATACAAGGCGTCATTTGCATTTCGTCCATACAGCGATAACGCCCATACAAGGCGCTATTTGCATTTCGCCCATACAAGACGATAACGCCATACAAGGCGTCATTTGCATTTCGCCCATACAAGCATTTATCTCGCCATACAAGGCGTCATTTGCATTTCGCCCATACAAGCATTTATTCCGCCATACACGCGTATTTGCATCTCGTCCATAAGACGATAACGCCATACAAGGCGCCATTTGCATTTCGTCCATACAAGCGATAACGCCCATACAAGGCGCTATTCGCATTTCGCCCATACAAGCGATAACGCCCATACAAGGCGTCATTTGCATTTCGCCCATACAAGACGATAACGCCATACAAGGCGCCATTTGCATTTCGCCCATACAAGCGATAACGCCCATACAAGACGTCATTCGCATTTCGTCATACAGCACGATAACGCCCATACAAGGCGCCATTCGCATTTCGTCCATACAGCACGATAACGCCCATACAAGGCGCCATTCGCATTTCGCCCATACAGCACGATAACGCCCATACAAGGCGCGCCATTCGCATTTCGCCCATACAGCACGATAACGCCCATACAAGGCGCCATTCGCATTTCGCCCATACAGCACGATAACGCCATACAAGGCGCCATTCGCATTTCGTCCATACAGCACGATAACGCCATACAAGGCGTCATTCGCATTTCGTCCATATACAGCGATAACGCCCATACAAGGCGTCATTTGCATTTCGCCCATACAGCACGATAACGCCCATACAAGGCGTCATTTGCATTTCGTCCATACAAGCGATAACGCCATACAAGGCGTCATTTGCATTTCGTCCATACAAGCGATAACGCCATACAAGGTGTCATTTGCATTTCGTCCATACAGCACGATAACGCCCATACAAGGCGTCATTTGCATTTCGTCTAAACAAGCATTTATTCCGCCCATACAAGGCGTCATTCGCATTTCGCCCATACAAGCGATAACGCCCATACAAGGCGCTATTCGCATTTCGCCCCATAGCACGATAACGCCCATACAAGGCGCCATTCTCATTTCGTCCATACGCACGATAACGCCATACAAGGCGCCATTCGCATTTCGCCCATACAGCACGATAACGCCCATACAAGGCGTCGTTGCATTTCGCCCATACAAGCACGATAACGCCCATACAAGGCGTGCTTTGTATTTCGTCCATCTGAGCGATAACGCCATACAAGGCGTCGCTTGCATTTCGCCCATACAAGCGATAACGCCATACAAGGTGTCATTTGCATTTCGTCCATACAAGCACGATAACGCCATACAAGGCGCTATTTGCATTTCGCCCATACAAGCGATTCCGCCATACAAGGCGTCATTTGCATCTCGCCCATACAAGCGATAACGCCCATACAAGGCGTCATTTGCATTTCGTCCATACAAGACGATAACGCACATACAAGGCGTCATTTGCATTTCGCCCATACAAGGCGTCATTTGCATTTCGTCCATACAAGACGATAACGCACATACAAGGCGTCATTTGCATTTCGTCCATACAAGACGATAACGCCCATACAAGGCGTCATTTGCATTTCGTCCATACAAGACGATAACGCCCATACAAGGCGTCATTTGCATTTCGCCCATACAGCACGATTACGCCCATACAAGGCGCCATTTGCAATTGTCCATCTGAGCACGAGAACGCCCATACAAGGCGTCATTCGCATTTCGTCCATACAGGACGATAACGCCCATACAAGGCGTCATTTGCATTTCGTCCATACAAGACGATAACGCCCATACAAGGCGTCATTCGCATTTCGTCCATACAAGATGATAACGCCCATACAAGGCGTCATTTGCATTTCGTCCATACAAGACGATAACGCCCATACAAGGCGTCATTTGCATTTCGTCCATACAAGACGATAACGCCCATACAAGGCGTCATTTGCATTTCGTCCATACAAGACGATAACGCCCACACAAGGCGTCATCTGCATCTCGTCTATACAAGACGGCGTATCATCACATCATTCCATATACAGTCTGACTACAACCACGACACAAATTTACATCCTTGCATTGTTTTGTTTTGACAGTTATGCACTAATGCCTCTATCTTAGCTTCAATCTACAGGAACGTTTACAAGCTGCAAAAGACGGAGCACAACGTGGACCTACCTCTTACGGCGAACTGAGGTAATTTGTTGGGAGCAAGGCTTCCCAACAAAAGGCAAAAGTGGGCCCGAACGTCGACCTACTCTCTCCCAATATTCTAGCACCACAATAACCCATTGTCACCATAGCTCAACACTGGGACAGATTTTATATCCGTGTCGGCCCCACCTTTAGTTTCCAGACACCAACAACATTTGTTCCAATTCCGATGACCCAGACAAAATTGGCTATAAGTCAACGTCTTTGTCTGGAGATTCTTTCATCTTCCCCATACAAAGAGGGACAACTGTTGACACCCAATTTTGTCCATCCCCCTTAAATAAATAACCAATAAATTAAACATTTTTTCTTTTTAGAACCACAATTTTACATAGCAAAATACACATAATAAGTAAGTTTTAATAACGGTCCCGCATTATAAATATTAAGCACTAATTAATTAGCATGCCCACATTTATTAGGATAATAATAGCTTAGACTAATAAAACATCTAAATAATTTAATCACGTTTTAAATAATTTATCTACCATTAATTAAATAATACACCTAAGGTTTTATCTATAACCCATTAATTAAATAACAAATACCCAAAACTAATTAACAGCCCACACAACCCTTACCTCGTCCAGCCCACAACCCTTACCTTTCAAATTTCACGACGAAACCTCGTCGGCCCCATAGCCCACTTCCTTAAATTATCCTCGCCCGAACCACCCTACACCCTTAGCCCCTTCTTCCATCGACTTCTCCAGGACAAACCCTAGCCTCCCCCATCTACGCCGCCGACAGAGAGCAAGATCCTCGCCGGATTTTTCGGCGAGTCAACAGTATTACCATGCTGTACCCCTTCCATATCGCGCAGGCATCCCAAGATCTTTCCCTCAAATCACACCCCGAACCAAATCTTACTTTGTGTTTCAAACCAATCAATCCTCGAATCAGTGAGATAATAACCGAATCTCGTGTTTCCTTCCTGAAGACTTGCCACAACCGAAACTTCAGAAAATCAAATCTTACCCTATAACACCCAAAATCGCACCAAATCTCCTGCAAATCATCCGCGAATCTACCCAAAAATAGCCTACAAATCCTTACGAATCACCCTTTGAATCCGTCCTAAACTTACCATAGAAACGAAGCCTAATTAGAAGCTATAAATACCAACGTTTGGACATGCAATAGGGCATCGGTCATCAGGGATAACACAGACTACATCACGTCTGAACTTTTCTCTTTTCCATTCAATTCACTGTTCTGCAAACCAGCTCTTCAGGACTTTCTCCTTTTTCCGACAATTCGGGAAAACCTTTGTTGTCGCCTCAGTTCGCCACCCGCAAAAGGTCGGTAAACTCATTTTTTTTATCCTGTTCGACTTGTCTTTCACGATATGTACGATGATTGTGTTAGCGTAATATAGTTATTTATGTTAAATCATATAAAGTTGTTTGGCGGCTATATCAGTTCTTTGAGTCTTTCAGGTTAATACGCCGAGTTGAGAAATTGGTAGGCTTCTGGTTGATAAATATGATTAACTATTGTGTGAATTTTCTAAGTTAAATTGTGAGTGTATCTAGTTAAACCAGGCATTACTGATTTCCATTTGGCCAAGTAGTAAACATGTTGGAAGAACGCCCATATTTATTTGTGTTTATTTGGATTTGCGGCTAAATAGGTAAACTTATTTGTGTATTTGATCTATGCATGTTATATGTGTGACTTTCCGACATTCATCCAAAAAACACTATGATGCGAGTGACAGTCGTTAAATCTTAAATGCTAATTGTGATGACCTGTCCATCTTGGGGAAGGGGGGCTTTACGTTATAGCGTGGATTCACTAATTGATTGGTTATGCATCTTGAAATCTACTTAAGATATTGTTAAGTATGCTGTTCTATATTGACATATACATAAGGACATCTAGTGACTTTGTATCACGCCATAACTGCCCATTTTTTGATGTCTAAATGAAAGTTTCGAAACTTGATCCTGCATACCCTCTGAAATCCAGTTCTAATGTGCATCAGTTCCAATCGATTCTACTGCGTACATCTTCTTATCCTAATTTAATGAATATTTGTTCGACTGATTTTGATCTTGTTAGTTTGTTAAAATATAGTGACACATATGAAGATATATAGGTCAATATACCCTTGTACATTAGGTATCAGCGTGGGTATATTATCATGTTGTATATATTTTGAATCCATCCGTTTATTTCTCAATTTCGTTGTCATTAACTGGAAACAAATTCCTTCGAGTCATCTTCAGCATGTGGATCATCTGTGGGCTTTGTAATTTAATCACTGCATATATGCCAAGTTGCAAATCATGTGCTAGATTTTAGGCCAAGGGCATATGTGTATAAATAGGGCCTGCCGTCCTAGGTTCTTAATTAATGTTGGACCTTTTAATGTCTTGGAGAATGCTGTATGTTTTAATGAATTTGTTCCTGCCCTCTATGTGGTATTATATTTTGCATGAATCGAGTCTTAAAAAAGGGGCATGTTAACTTTGTTTCGTTTGGCTTGGCATTGACGTCTGAGCCATGTAAGATGTGTATGTGTTTTCCTCTTCTCGGAATATGAAATTGGCTATTGCTTATTGCATACAGTGAGGAGTGTTACATGTATCAAGGTCTGTATTTGGCCCTTCCCTTTAAGAACAGAGGCAAAGAACTAAAAATAGTCACTGCTTGGTTAATCGTTTCCTTCTTTCAAACTGTCAAACAAAAAATGATATAAAAAATGTATCAAATTTCCACGTTAAATGCTTATTTTTTGACATGTACTAATCCTTTTCCTTCTTATTTTTTTACATGACATGCATCGGGAGAATAACCAAGAGCCTCGGTATGAGACTCATCATGACTTCCATATCGCCAACCACACTTCCGCCGCAGGGCTTCCAAACAGCTATAGGATAGATGACGTCACCATCCATTCTAGACGTCATGTCAACTACAATCTCACTCCCGCCTTTGCTTATTGGTGTATTTATTTATTTTGCTTACTTATTATTGTTATATTTGTTAATCCTGTAATTAATAGGATAATTAACTCTAATAGTCTTTGAGTATATTGGAAGGGTAGTTTAAAGGATAAATTCACCCTTTATTTATTCTAGATTCATCACGTAAGTCTAAATCTAAAATAATTAATCCTAGCTATGCCTTAGCCATGTAGTTAATATATTCCTCCATGTTTAATTCTTAAACTTTTTCATAAACTCTTCATAAATATCATAGGAAGTAATTTTCGCATACACGTATAAAAAATAATTTCATAATTAACTTTTATATAAGAGTCTTAAATCTATTAATAGGAGTAACGTATCATGTTCTTACTTTTGTTAAATAAAATAATTTTCATGTCTTATAATTGTATAATCAACTTTGTATATTTTTGTGAGTCTAATAAGGCCCTTTTAGTTACCAATATATATATTCTTTAGATACTTACCATATCCCTTTTTACTTAAATAATCTCTTTTCTAAAATATACATCCCTTAGCCAAATAAATTAACCTATGTTTGAGCGGACAACCGCAAGTTAGCGGATCCTTTAGGGTGCCTTACCCCTTCCCTTTAGGACAATAAAGAACCCTTACTCAGAATCTTATTTAGTTTCACGGACCATTAAACGGAGTTAATACTGACTTTAATCAGTTGGTACTTAGGTGTCCTAATTCACCCAATTAATTAGGTGCCGACTCCCTTAAACATTTTTAACATTTATCTTTATATTTTTTGGGGAGGATAACCATTCCGTCGCGCATTTAAGCCTGAGAGTTCAAAATCGGGTGCGACAAATAAGCTTGTTCTTGTCAAAAGCTGAAAATGAGTCACTTGGATGTAAATATGCCATGGAAAGAAGCAACTCAGTGCTAGTCTCGTTAAAACGACTCTCCAATTCCATAAGTTGCAAATGTATGACGACACAAAATATCTCAACACAATAGTGATGTAAATTTGTTATCTTCGAATCTTTTCGTCGCGAGCGTCCATCACGAACGAACATTTCAATGCGACTTTGTTTAGAGCTATCAACATTGTTCTTCTCCAAAGTTGGTTTTCTCTTAGTTAGGTATTTATCCATAGCTGTTAAAACTAAATAAATCAATAAAGATACTTAAATAAAATTAATGTTACAATTACACAAATATAAACCCTAAAATTCAAAATCCACCCTATAAAATCAAATATGTATACATCTACCCACATAATAAATAACCAATGCAAACAGATCAATACTAAGAAAAATTAAAAAATAAAGGATGTACCCAAAATAACATAATCCATTATATGTAAATATTTTTTAGCATTCTCCAACACATACCTTGAAAAAGACCGATTGGTTCATTTGGCAGGGGCGTATATGTTGTCTCTGTAGACTGTTACTGTATTAATGTCCCTTCTCTTACCCATAAAATATCAGTAAGTAGGTCATCGGTTCTAGAAACACAGGCATCAAAAGGGAATAAAGGATGTCAATTAAAAACTATTTTATGCCTTTTGAGTTTTAGGGTTTAAAAAAAACGTGAGGGGGAGCTTGGACTAGTGGATCTAATATCATAAATATATTACTTAGTAGCATAGAATTTTTTTAAAATTTTGAGGGGGAGCCCGGGCCCCCCGACTCTGGGGTGGCTCCGCCCTTGGGTGGGGTAGCGGGTGGATGGTGGAGAAAACCTAAAAAAAATTAAAATTTTGGGAGGGTGAGGGTGGGGGTGGTGAAGGAGTGGTGCGGTGGGGTGAGAATGAGTTTGAGGGTGCAAAGGAGACAATTAATATGGATTGCTATTTATGGGACTTGTTTTCCTAGTTACATTAAGAAAATCATTTTACTCATATTCAAGGAGTTTATTTTTCTAAAGAAATATTTTTTAAATTTTTTGACCAATCTAACATGAGAAAATTAAAAAATATTTTCCTTCGTACCACACACACCTTTCATGTATTAGCTTGTTTCGTTTTTCTTGTTTCTCCTGGAAAGCAGTAGTAATATGTTTATAAATTCTTAGAACCGTACACATTTCAAAATTCACTAGAATAATACTGAATCCTAACCACTTGAACAATTATTTATAGTCCTATAAATGATCATATCAGATAATACAGAAACAATAAATTAAGAATGTAGATATATATATATTTCTTTTACCTTTGGCGATTGTGAAATTGTTAGCAAAATTTGCGGAGTACCACGTTCTCTGCTTCATTCATTTGTAACAGTAAAACAGGCAGGTGGGGCTGTGAGTAATAAATAATTGAGCACAAAAAATAAAATAAAAATGTAAGCATCAGGAATGCAACTTGTTGGAGTTTAGCAACAGTCATAACATGTTATTTTTAGACTCATTTTCTGAGTTAAGATTGTCAGCATCCTCTTCTTGTCGGGCCTATTTTAGCTCCATTACAATCCTTTTCAATTAAATTTTTGTCCTTGTTTTGGATAAGAGCAGGAGCTCTCCCGTAATAAATAGGAAAGGTATAGTAATGCTATAAATGACCTAGTATCGAATACTGATAATAATATCAGTAAACGAACGTTCTCCTGTGCTTCCAGACATGCTGAACTCCACATATTCTTGTACAGTCAAAGAAGATCGCAGGACCGTTCCTATACTTTTAAGGGTCCGATGTGAGAAAAAAAGAGATTATTCATGTGAAAAATTAAAATTAACTAATTAATCAATATTAAAAAAATTATTGATCAAAACATTAAATAAATGTATAGTAAACACTATATTCGATTCAATGTTTTCAATTTCAGTACAATAAATTATCAAATAATTTAATATTGTCGTTGGATGAGCTCAGTTGGACGACCATACCAAACTTAGAATACTTGGTATAATAAAATCAAAAGATAGCATAATAACAAATGGAAATAATTCAATTTGTGGAAACATTGCTTTTGATCTTTCTTGTGCCACTGTTGCAATATTATGGTAAAAGTTACACCAAATCAAATAATCATAGTTTAACCATTTAAAAATGAATAAATCTTTGGAAAATTTTATGGAGGTATTACATATTATTTTTATTATTATAAATCACTTCTATATTGAGAACCCTTAATATTGAGATTTGAAATTTTTGAAACTCTAAGCAAAATGAAATAAACATTGATGCAATCAATCCATGTTAATGGATTGGTGAATTAGAGCAAAATAATTCTCAAAACAATAACTTACCAAAAAAAACTTTACTTGGAAGTTGAGATTTCTACAATAATTAATGGAGATTTTTTTTATTGTATTTGTGGTGAACCCAATGGATATATTTTTTTGTTTAAAGAGGGAAGAGGACTGTTTTTTTGTTTAAAGATGAAGGGTGGACGATTGTGCCATGAAACTTGGGCTAGAATTTGTTTTGGGCGGGGGCTGGACTGGAAATTAAACTTTGGGGTTGTTTTTTTATTTAAAGAGTGTGTGGCCGATTGGGACATTTAAAATTTGGGCCCAGATTTGTTTTGGGCGGGGGGGACTGAACTTTGGCCCAATTTATTTTTTGTGTTTAAAAAAAAAAAACTCTGATGCTCATTGGATTCAAACACAAGACCTCTCGCTAATTATGACTTTTGAAGGAAACCTTCAACCACCAGGCTACTGCTCCCACTGATAAGATTGGAGACATGTTTACTATATATCTTAATATTTACAATAAAAATTAAAATTAAAATTCTGGAGCGGAGGCGGGGCGGGGCCTGTGCTGTGGCACCGCCTTGACCGCCCCAACTGACTCATGTTTCCAATTCCAACTTACTGACAATATAAGGTCCAAAGCAATTTCTACCAAAACTCAAGCAAGTTATTTGGCCAAAGACTTTAGCCTTTAGGCACATACCACATTACTCTTAGAAATTGCAGGTTTAAATATGCCAGGACATTTCATAAGAGTAATTTTTAAATTTTAAACTTCTTATGATCTTATGCTCATGTCCGTCTCAAATATTTTGGAATCCTGTTTTAATTCGTAAAAGTGGGCCCTTAGTATAAGTAAATATACGATTTCAATAATTAAAAAATATTTTAAATTGTAAATAACAGTCCAATACAACTTCAAGGTAATCAACTCCTACTTTGATTGGGCTAAGACATGCGAATTATGAGACTTTACAGAAAATTCTGCCTAATACTACTTAATAAAAAAAATGGGCCTTAAAATTTTTCATTTTACGGGTGCCCCTAAAAAATTTCATTTTCCGAGGGCTCCTAATTTTTTTCATTTTTCGGGGGTCCTATGCTGTAGCACAGCTCGCACTGGTCCAATAACGGTCATTCTCATGCTCTTAGGTGTCATTTGGTTCTAACAATGTTATCATAGGATAATCATTATTACCATGATAGATAATCTCACCTTTTACCTGAAATAGATAATTATATGATTTTGGTATAATTTTATACTGACTTTAGCCCTCAACCAAAATACTAGATACATTTACTCCTACAATTTATACCGGGATAACCCCCTTAATCCTTGTAACCAAACGCCCCCTTAAAGTTAAATAATTTCCAAATGTAAATAAATGTCATATTTTCTATGACATTTTTTTTAAAAAGTGTCATATAAAAGGAAATAGATGTTTTCCTAAAAGGATAAAATCAACTCAAATTAGAAACAATTTCCTAGAATGGAGCAAATGGAAGTCACTATTGTGATTGCGGTGCTCTGCTCATAGAAGTTAATGAATCTGTATCCTGTAACTCTGTGTTTCTGTACATTACAATGATGTTAATTAGAGGCATTGATAGAGAGACTTGAGAGTAGAAGGCCCTCCTCTCAGGGGTCCATTCCACATTTCAGCTGCCATTTGTTGGTAAATAGTTTGAGTTAGATGATAGGAGTCCCAAAATACATGTCTTTTTGGGCTTTTACAAACCTCAAATTGTTTTACTGATCTCTTTCCTCCATAACGCGCAGAAAAACTCACGTAGAAGACATAAATGTAATGAATATATTTATTTGTTGTAAACATCGGATCTTAACTTGTAATCCAGTTAGTTTACTTTTGTGAATCTTTATCTCTTTGACTCTTTGGAAAGTCCATTTGTCACTAAATCTCTTTAAGATCCAACAATTAACACTACGTAGATAGATACCAGACCATTTGGTAACACAAGAATGAGTACACTAATCATTATGCATCCAAAACTGATTTACACAAAATTAAGGCACGTATTACAACCTTAAATGAATACAGTGAATAAATATAAGTAGCTGTTGAGAGATACCATATATATATATATATATATATATATATATATATATATATATATATATATATATATATATATATATATATGTGGTTAGTTAGTTAGATATTAGTTTTGTTAGTTTATTATGAGTTCATTAGATATTTTGATTAGTTAGATATTTTGTCATTTGTCATTAGGAGTTAATTAATCAATTAGTCATATATAAATAGGGACTATTTTGTAATATTTCATTTGAGCAGTAATATAGAATCACTAAAGAGCTTTTTGCTCCCAAATACCGCACCTCCCCTGCTCCTGAATAACTCGACCTTCTCCTCTCCTTTTCTCTCCTTTCCATTGCTTCTGCTCCTGCAAAATCTAACAGTAGCATTTACAGTTCAATGTCTTTCAGGAGTATATATTATATCATCGGTGCGTTAGATGTAAACAGATGCAGAACACTTATTGGAGAAAGTTCCCTTGATGTTCATTGGAAGAGATATCTGCAAAGCCAGAACGAATAAAATAGAAATTTAACGTTATGAACAGTAAGTATTAAATATAGTAGTAGTAATTAAGTAATTAGAAAGAAGGGTTAAATGATATTTAGGATAATCGTCCATACCGTATTATATTTTGCTGCTTTCAAGCTGTAAACTAATTGGTTACTGAGTTTAATATCGTTTTGGTCAATATTTATGGTGCACTCCACGGCCAACTTCAAAAATCGCAAGAAGAAATGCAATAAGTACTAGGCAATCACAATTAATAAAAGAATTTAACTCCTATATATAACTTGCAACGTAAAATGATTGTTACACTATCATATCACCTAAAAAATAACTACATGTAAAGTTATGTCTATTAAAAAAGTAGGATAAGTGTTAAGAGTCCCACATCGAAAATGAAATGAGAATATGAACTCCTTATATGGACTTGAACAATCATTATCCTATAAATTAGCTTTTGGGGTTGAGTTAAAGTGAATATACATTCAACAACTTAACAGATGAAAAGGTACAAACCTTCACCTTAGGCAAGTTGACATTGAGAAGTTTGACTTGAGCTGCAACGTCACCCAATATGCTTGCCAATGTAACAATTTTTATGGAACTCTTTTGTTGCAATGAAATACTAGACAAAATTTGTGTAACATTGACGCAGTAAAATATTGCTAGAGTCTCCAATGTTAAGTTATTGCTATGAGGAGGTTGATAAAAGGCAGGAACTTGAATCATTCCGATCACTACTCCGTCATTAAACATGTGAAACCGTGTCGGTCTATACCTTATTCCAACCTTGTTAGGATTTTGTGCAGTAACTGTCAAACATACGACAGATGAAAATAGGAGGTCAGAGCCCGAATTCGAGACGTTCAACTGGTAGGATTGCACCTTTATTGTTTGAAGAGAGAAAATAGGCTTTTGGGGCTTCAAGATTAATAAAATGATAGAAGGAATTACTTACTATCAAGAAAATGAAGGTGAAAAGAAAGAAGAGGCATTTTTTGAAGGAAAATGAGTGAAAATAATATGAAATTTCCATGACATGAAATGAAGCAAATCATTTTTGGAACTTTGGTATGGTTTAATTAGTTTGATAGCTCTTAATTGGGGTTATGTAATTTGTCATCTGGAAGGAGGAATGTGATGTTTTTCTTTCTAACAGTGTCTTTCTGATCCTATTCCTTTCTTGAACTTGAAAAAAAATATTTGCTTTCTTCTTCTCAAAGTGAAACTTTACACAGCCTGTACTTTCTCTGCCACCACCTTTGCTCATAGCTAATGTAATGGGTTGGGCCACCGTGAGAAACATTTGAATTGGGCTTAAGTGGGCTCTCATGTTAGAAACTGGTGCAAGTATTGGCGTTTGCGTTAATGATCTTCCTTGAGGCCACTATTTAATTTTGTTCCCATTTAGTTTGATGAACTAACTTTGGAATAAAATTTACAAATAGCCACTTTTCAATCTATGTAATTGAAAAATAATCATTGTCATGAAACGCCCAAAGACCACGTTTTATTTTCTATGCGACTCCATAGATTGAATTGTATCTGACACTGCCTTAAAATGGCATATACCAAGATACCATATCCCGTTGATCCTGGCATCATTTAAATCACAAACTTGATTAGGATCAAAACGACATGTAATTCATAAAATGCCATAGGTTAATGATTCTTAATTTTGTTGTTATCTAGCTTATATGCTTCTCAATGTCCACTAAAAATAGAGGGCATTTTAAACTTCTAAAAAGGGTAAAAAGTGCCCTTAATTTATTGAAAATGGTTTAACTTTACTTGTTAATCTCTTGGATCACAGTTGCATTAACGTTAAATTTCAAATTTAAAGTTGCTCCTCTTTCATTTATTGGATCGGGATTGCATTTAATAATAATTTCTGGATGTAAAATATCCCTCCTTTCAACGCAAGTATGAGACTTTTAATTAAATAGGTGACATTGATTTATTTGTCCACACAGTATTAGACCTAACCCATAAATAACTCAATCCATTTGAATTTATTTGTTTGTAATTATTGGGGTTGAATTTCTAAGTATAAAGGATGAAAAAGTTGCCTTGAACCTGGGAGAAAATCTTCTGTTCCCTTTACCCTATTCCCTTCCTTGTCTCCCTCTCAATTTTTGACACATGTCAGTGGGAGAAAAGAACAATTTATACTAAACACCTCGCAATATGATCAAATTGCATATACATCCTTGTATTTTAAATGCTTACATCCTTGTATTTTAAATGCTTACCTCCTTTATACTGTGAAAATCATCCAAACATATAATGATTCAATTATGTATACACTCATTATATTTTAAAATAAAATACGGAATTTTAGTGATTGTAATTTAATATATCTAATTACATTGTACCTTGTGTTCTTCAAAACTAAATACATAATACCTTACTAAAATGAAAGTGCCTTTTAAGTTAATGTTTTTGTAGATTTTTCATTGTATTATAAATATCATGCACAAGTATATTGATTAATTTATATGTAAACTCTATGTATTTTTAAATCAAACTTTTACATCGTTGTACTATGAAAAATCTACAAAAATATTAACTTAAGTGACACTTTCATTTTAGTGCTCGCGTTATTTTTTCTTGATTGAGAAACGTTTTAGAATTTCAAGAAAATATTTAGTATCAAGATTTGTGATAGAGCCATACAATCCTTAAGCAAAATGGATATGAGTGAACGATCGGAAGCTAAATTGAGATCATCATCAAAAGGGTTTATCAATTTGGAACAACATCATCATCTGTATATGAAAAACTCGACTTTCCCTAGAAAGAATATTGGAGTGGAAGGAACAACGTAAAAATATCGTAGGTCTCAATCAGGCAAAAAGTATTCTCGATTAGCTAATTCAGTTTGGAGTCATTTCTTTTACATCTTTGTACTATGAAAAATCTACAAAAACATTAACTTAAGTGGCACTTTCATTTTAGTAAGGTATTATGTATTTAGTTTTGAAGAACACAAGGTACAATGTAATTAGATATATTAAATTACAATCACTAAAATTCCGTATTTTATTTTAAAATATAATTAGTGTATACATAATTGAATCATTATATGTTTGGATGATTTTCATAGTATAAAGGATGTAAGCATTTAAAATACAAGGATGTATATGCAATTTGATCATATTGTGAGGTGTTTAGTATAAATTGTTCTTTTTTTTTAAAAAAAAAGTCATTGCCACTGACATGTGTCAAAAATTGAGAGGAAGACAGGGAAGGAGATGGGGTAAAAGGGATATAAGATTTTCTCCCGTTGAACCTAGAGATGTAATCGACTGAAGCTTGTTTGCATTGATTTTAAACTAAAACTCACGAGCTTCAAATGAAGAAGACATTATTGTCTTTTGGGGACACTCAATCGCAAAATGCATAACATCCCCGGAAATAGATATAATCAAATGATTTCTAGTTGTATTGCACGGGTTCTGTTTTACCTTCGATAAATACTATATTGTACTTTCTTTCTTTTGCCTTTTCATTAAGTAAGATCGATCATTTTGATTCCATTACCTTGTACAGAGGTGACATGATCAAGCAAGCATAACTCGTGCACTTTTTGTGCCAAGTACAAGTGCATTGCCTCCTCCAAAGAGTAGTTTGGTAGAGTGTATAAGAATAGTATTAAATAAGGTGTATTAGTAATGTCGGTATGAGTAATGCTGGTATTAATGATGTTGATATTAGTTATGCATTTTTTATTTTTTATCCACTGTTTGATTTACTGTATTAGAATCAACATGCATTGCATAATTTTCTAAAAACAATTGGTTGTTTACAAAAATACCCTCAATACAATCATATGTGAGGGACTTCATGGGCAATTGTGTCTTTAACCATGCTTATGCATAAATTAAAAAGGGAAAAGGGTCAAATTTGCCCTCCAACTGTGCTTTATAGTTAAATTTGCCCTTCGTCAAACTTTGAGATTGCCATTCCTATTAGTATACTTATTACATTTGCCTTTACATAGAAGGAATTCTGACTTGGACTCCACACCACAAAAAAAAAATGTCACGTCGAATTCACATAGACGCCATGCAGGCTCCCTTGAAACAGGAAGACATAAAACAAAGCCGTCTCCTGATTGAATAGCTCGTCATGCAGCAAGTGGGCGCTTCCGATTCTGACGGTGCTTGAAAAAGTTTTTGCTTCTCCATATTACAATATCTCGTCAGTCAATAATTTTATATGAGGCCCCACCCAATTCTTTTAACCCATACCCGTTACCCAAATCTTTTAACTCAAATTTCCTATGTAGAACGAAAACCGGTCAGATTCAGATCATAGTGTGAACATGAGTGGTTCTCACCGGAGCACACGTAATCGAGGCGATAGATCTCTGTTTAATCCAGTTATTGTTCTTCATAGTCCATTTGGAGCTCGTCCCGGAGTAAATGATGAAGTTGCTGCAGAAGAGCAGAGTTACGAGCTTTACTGTGACGACAGTGAAGGGATATGGATTTGACTGATTTCTCGATCTCGAAACGCTGAAAAATCGATGGGATTGACAATATGGAGACTTCCAGGAGTTGGATTTGCCTTCGGAAGATTTTCTGACGGAAGAAGAGGAGCCGAGAGGTAACTTCCGATAGTGTATACGAGAATGGACGGTGGATTGAACAACGGTGTACCTAGAAGAATAGCTTGGATATCAATGAGGATTAATACAAGTCGAAATGACGGCGGAATAAGCCGAATTTTCAGCAATTCCACATCATTTTTTTGGGCGATTTACACCGTCTTCTCAACGGCCATCGCTTTCGATACATTCAAGTAGTTTGGATTTAACCGGGTACCCAATTCTTGAGGGGTAACGGGTTAAAATAATTGGTTGAGAGCCTACATGACGTCTATGTGGATATGACGTGACAAATGTTTTTTGTGTTGTGGAGTCAAGTCAAACTTCCATCCATGTAAGGGCAAATGTAATAAATATGCTAATGGCAAGGGAAATTTCGATCCCAAAATTTGACGAATGACAATTTTAAACTATAAAGCATAGTTAGAGGGCAAATTTGACCTTTTTCCCTATTAAAAAACATTGCATTACTAACACTATTGTTTGCTAGATATTAGCTATGCATAGGATAACACCACATAAAATGTATAACTAATGCAATACATATGTTTGAGAAAGGATATCAAATAAGATATTAATAATAAACAAAGTTAATAATAGATGCATTATTTTTTAATACATCCTACCAAACTACCCAACGCAATTTTGAGAAGGAGGGGAGGGGGGGTTGTTGTTGTTAAACTTTAGCAGTACAACCACAACGTAGAACAAGTCAACAAACTCAACCCTGGCCGGCTGGCCCTCGTGCTTAGATGCTACTCCTAATAGTACTTTCATATATCACGGGTCTCCAAAAGTATCTGGTGACACCCTGAGCAGATTGGACCCACTTTTACCGGTACACACAATTACACAACTCTTCACGTTCACAATCATAAAACAATGACCCCGAAGGAGTACAATAATATGGATGTATTTTTCCATCTTTAATGCAGTATGATTCTACCCTTTCTAGACTCAATGTAATAGGATTTTACTCGGTATGTTATTGTTGTAATGTAGTAAGAAGTTTTCAAATTTCAAAAGAGTTTTCCTATAATGAAAATTGATTGAGTCTGTAAATTTCAATACAAGATGATTATTAAAGAACAATCATAAAGAATTAGGAAATTGCTTAATTTTAAGCCTAAACCACGTTTCCTGTGCTTTCACCTCAACAACCTTGTCACCTACCCACCACTAGCTCCCCCCACACAAGTCATGGACCTAACCTACGTACCTTGTTTTCATAACCTCCTGAGAGTATGACCAACTCGCCTTTTAATTTCCTTCTTTAGTAATGCACAAAATTGTGCTAGAAATAAAATGCCAGAATAGTACTAATAATTACTTATGATTAGTTTGGTTTATTGCATTAAAATAAAATTCGCACTATATAATCTAACATATGTATTTGGAAAAATTAAAGTATTCCAAAATAATTTTTCCTCAAAATGCATGACAAAGTTTTACACAATTTTTTTAAATCCAAACTAGAAATAATATCTACACGCCAGACACGAAATCTCATATTCAAATGAGAGGTGACAAAACATTTAGGAATATCTGGAAAACTGAGTTCCAACAGACAGTGATGACTCCTCTAGACGGAAAACGAGGCCATAGAAAATGCCAAGGCTGATTCACCAATGCACTCATCATATAAGTTCACCCAACAGGTCTGCCAAGTTGCAGTACTATTTGCAGTCAAATATACCCCTCCACTTTTTTTATTAGCTAATTTTATTCTCTATTAGCGATATTAAAAAAGAAAATCATATCGTTATCAAAATTTACATCTATATCCAAATACCTATTTGGATGGAAATCTCGAAATCAAACCCAAATTTACATCTATACCCCTATTTGGATGGAAATCTCGAAATCAAACCCAATTTCCATTTCACTTAAAATTGCCCGCTGACCCGCCTCGACCCACTAATTAAACACAGCCCCAGGATTTACGGTGGCCGTTAAAATAACTGTTTCCAAGCTTCTACGATAATAGAGACACTATTCATGTCTGAAATTTGAAATAATTTGGTGAAAAATTAGAAGTTTTTTTTTGATAATTTCAGCTGTAAATTCGTTGTTGAAGAATATTGTTGTAGTAGTGGGATATATTTGGGGGGTGGGGGTTGTATTTAGATCTGAGTGGGTCACCTGGTAATTTTAATTGAAATTAAAAATTGAGTTTGATTTGGAATTTTTATCCAAATAGTGATATAGACGTAAATTTTGATAACGAAGTATTTTTGTTCATATTTATTCATTTTCCCTTTTTAGTGTGTGCATATCCAAATGAGTGGGGTCCCATGTGAACGAGCAAGTTGTAAACACAAACAAAAGTATGTTAGCAAGCATCGAGGTCTCATCAAACTGTTATCATTCATACAGGCCAAAATTCCAAATTAAAAAACTTAGATTTAACATCTCGAGTAGTTAATTAAACCTAATTACCTATGTACTGCTCTATCACCAAATACCTATTGAGCGCACAATCCATGGCTTAATCATCGTTCTTCCACCACCAGACACACCTACAAGTTAACAGAGATTTAATCAACATATCAATAAAGAGCCTATCCTGGAGGCAACAAAATGCTTTAGCAAAATTCACTCACATGAAGCCTTATTTACAAAAAACTAGGCAAGGATAGCATGTTAACTTAAAAGACGCCTCCCGTTAAAGAAGGAACATCATCAAAGGTCCATAAGTCCATAGCATTTTCACCATCCTGAGTTGCACTTGTGTTGAGGAAAGTATCAACTGAAGCATCCCAGCTTCCCTCCAGATATGGGAGGTGAAGAAACTTCATCTGGGACTCAAAAGCTGAAAGCTCTTCAGATAGGTTGTTCACCGTATTTTCATCATCAGCTACAGGATTGCTGGGGCATGGTTTCATCTTTTTCTGGGGACTGGCGTCTTCAACAAATTGAGCTTCATTACTTTCAATAGCAGCTGACAGAACAGATGATATCTCCGGAGTCCTGGAACATGGCTCTCCCCAACCAAAATCAGAGCACTCAAAAGAGTTACTTCCGACATCAGAGTTGAAGAAGACATCAGCACCAGCTGAGGGGGCAAACGAGCCGAATCCTGTATCAGCAGAAGCACTACGCCCATCCTCATATCCATACTGCTTTGTCACGGGCTTCTCTTCAAAAAATCCCAAAGAATCATAATAGCCTCCATCCACCACGTTGTTCATGATAGTTGAATCGGGCTGAACCGAGTCCATGCTGTCCTTAGGAAGGACCTTCTGAGGATTCACCTTAACAGTGTGTCTTGAGGCAGGCACTGGAGCTTCGTCAGGAAAGTTTACCTTAGCTTTCTTGCCTCTGATCCTCCTAGCTTCAATATCATAAGCTCTAGCAGCTTCTTCTGCAGTATTGAAGGTTCCCAGCCAGACACGAACCCCTTTCCTTGGGTCACGTATTTCAGCTGCCCACTTACCCCAAGGTCTCTGTCTGATCCCCCTATACTGATTCTTCCTCTTTCGCTTAGAGGATCTATCAGCAGCATCCTTGTCTGAATCAACAGTTTTCACAGATTTGGAGCCTTCAGATAGCAAAATGAATCAAGTATTTCAGTCATTCATAATTTCATCATAAATTGTCAATGATAAACCATCAAATAGCATGCTATATAGATAACCATAACACGTAAGAAGCCCAATTACATATCTCTCACACAGAACATAATCCCTAATATGACTGTTGCTAGATTAGTAGAGGCAACAACTTATATAAACTCAAGCCTTCCCAAAACAACTCTACGTATCATGATTAAAAACAGGCGGATCCAAGATTTGAGCTTTATGGTTCTTATTCTAGGACAACGATCTCAACGGTTAGTAACTGAGTTCTAATACCTTTGTACATATATAATGAATTTCTTAACATATATAGAGGATTTGGATTATAACTTATGGGTTTTGCCGATTTCATATGTTAAAGCCTGCTTCCTCCCCAGATTAAAAACTACGGATCTGAGAAGCCTAGATCTAAACTTTTTACCTAAAATCATTATTGAAGTCAGCAAATTGGATCTAGATATTGATCCAAACAAACAACGGAATAACAATTGTGATTTATTTTTCATAACCTTCTTCTATTGGCTTAAAGGTATTTCATTCATAAAAAAATTCAACCAAAATTCAAGACATAAATGCATACACAAAGATACCTATCTTAGAGCTTTTGCACAAATCATTCTTTTAGCTAATCAAGTAGGGAAAAAAAAAAGCATCTTAGCTCCTTTCTCATTTTACATGCCGCACATTTTTCTCTGAACCAAAAAGTTATATCCTTTTGTCTACTTGAATAATTCAAATGTGATAGAAATCAAAATTTTCCTAGCGTACTTTGACTAGACACGGAATTTAAAAAGGAATGAAATACTTTTGAAATTTATGTTCCAAAGGAACAAAATAAACATAGCATATTCTCTTACAAAAACTCACAAAGGGGACAAAATCACAGGAAGCATGAAAGAGAAAAAAAAATTACGAGCAGAGTGTTTGGAAGCAGAGAAGGCAAATGGCTTGACATCCTCATGATCGGATAATTCTTTGAAGTCCTGAAAATCGGCCTCGAAGTCATCATCGAGGTCAACTACTTCAGATCGCAAGTGATTGGAGTGATAATTGCTAGGATTTTTTTGCTTCTTAATCAGATCGATGTTTCCCCATAGCAACTCAGCCGTGAGCCGGCGAGAAGTCCGGTTCGGAGCTATGTAATCGGAAATTATAGCACCACCACACATGATTTATGTTATCACTTTTTCTTGGTTTTGATGATTTTTTTTTCTGAAGGAAAATGTATAATTGTAAGCTATTTTATTTGGCTGTCTTCAAGAGATGCCAACTCTCTTTTATAAATGCGGAGAGCCGGCACCTGTCTTTACGTTAATGCCCCTTAGACTAGTAGAACTTACCGAAATTGCCCTTCTACGCAGAGAGTTAATGATGTTATTACAAGTATGTCAATTGTTAATTACCGATCAATAGCTAACTTAAATATGATCTTAATTTAATTGAACCTCCTAATTAACTGATTAATAAGCAGAGAGGGTCAAGTATGTGAACATGACCATATATGTCTCTTCATTAATAATACCTATAAATAATAATCAAATTTGACCATGTTAGAAAAAAATTTGGTTAACAACCTCCTACTAGCTCCCGTTGATTTTTTTAACTATATTGATATATGCATATACAATATAGTTAATATACACACACTTGTATGATATAAATGGTACCTTGTATATGATACCTTTAGGTCATTCTAGAATAATGAATAGATGTACAAAGTTAGTTAGGGTTGTTACAAAATTATTTTGTTTATCTACACTTTAAGTCCCTAATTGAATAGTATATATGTAGACATTTCGCTTATTTCAACACTTTTTACATTTATATTCTACCTTTAATAATTAAACATATTATCAAAAACTATCACCATGCCTTTATATATAAACTTTTAATATTTCCATATATCACAAAAAATCACTTTTAATCAACAACAACAACATACAGAGTGAAATCCACAACGTGAAGGTCTGGGGAGGGTAGAATGTACGCAAATCTTATCTCTACCTTGGCAGTTGAGTGGTTGTTTTCGGAAGACCCTCGACTCAAGACAAAGCACAAACATAAGCAAAGTAAGACAAACAAAGCGAATAAGTCATGATATCTCATTCATAAAAAGAAGAAATAACTAATGCAGGTAAATAAGACAAACAAGGTACATTAGAAAACACATATCAACATAAATCAAACGACATGAGACTATAAAGCAATATTGCGCCTACTAGTATGATAAACTAAGCGGGCCTACATTAATAACATTATAACTACCAATTTGTAAGCGTAGGTAGGACTACGCTGGATTACCTACTACCCTAATTCGTGTCCTCCATACCCCCGATCTAAGGTCATGTTCTCAGTGATTTGCATCTGCTCCATATCCCGTCTAATCACCTCTCTCCAATACTTTTTCGGCCTACCTCTACCCCTCCTGAATCCGTCCATAGCCAACATATCACACCTCCGCACTGGGACACTTGTGTCTAAAAAATAATTTATAAACTAATTTTACTTTTAATCAAACACTACAAAATGATTTAAGAATAATTTAAATTGCATCGAGTAGGTTCACTAAAAAATAAAGTGCTTTTTATAAATAAATTCTCCATTTTGTATATTCGAATCCGGATTAACGTAAAGCGCACACTTACTCACCTCTCTTCTCACCCATAATTAGCGTAAACAGCAAAATTAACTAGAACATTAAAGCTGGTGTGTGATTTTCTTGAGGGTGAAGTGTCAATGTGTATATACATCAGTAATAGAATGTTCTGGACTAGCCAAAGCATTAAACAATCGGTACACTAACCATGAAGACAGGATCATGTTCGCCACACAATTTGATTAAGACTTTTCTACCGTGGTAGGTTAAAATTACAAGTTCTTTTTTTCTTCTAGCATACCAACTTTGGAGTAGATACATAGAATATAACCAAATTTGACTTAACATTTACTTTTCTAGATTTACCTAAACTAATTCAAAGCCATTACCGTTTCTCAACATGGGCTTTTGGACTTGAGAGCTACATATAGTGATTGGATTTTGAAAGGACAAACGGATTGCTATTCAAGGATGGACGGCCGGATTTTACTAATGGTCTGTTAAGTATGTGTCTGTGGGGCATTTGGTACCATGAATATTCGGGAAGGCAAGGCCCACCTCACTCTCAATTTAACTTTTTTGGATAATTGTAATTTGAACTTGATCGTAAGATGTTGAAATAATTTTTATAGGGATTTCTTTCATTAATCACAATATATATAATACAGTAAGAATTCTAAGTTATCTTAAAACTTAAATACATGATACTAATAAATACTGTAAATATTTGAAGAATATTCGCTAACACACCCTCTCAGACGGAGCGGGAGGAGGCCGAATGCTCAAGCTGGATCTGAAGTCTGTGAACAGTTGTCTGGGTAGTCCCTTTGTGAAGATGTCTGCATACTGATAAGAGGAAAGTACATGTAGAATTTTGACAAGAACACGTGCCACCTTCTCACGAACAAAATGAATATTCATCTCAATATGTTTGGTCCGCTGATGCTGGACCGGATTATGAGACATATAGATAGCATATATGTTATCACAATAGACTATAGATGTCTTACGCAATGGACAACTCAGCTCCAAGAGGAGATTTCGAATCCAACAGATCTCAACAACTACATTACCAACACCCCTATACTCTGCTTCGGCACTGGATCGGGATAACGTGGTTTGTCGCTTGGCAGACCAAGAGATCAGATTATCCCATAAGAACACACAATAGCCTGAAGTAGAGTGTCTCGTGTCAGGGCACTCTGCCCAATCAACATCTGTGTAGGAAAGTAACCTGTTCGGAATGAGGGTAGATGCAACCCATAGTCGAAAGGTTCTTAATGTATCTGATAATACGCTTAAGAGCAACAAAATTGGGTTCCCTCAGAGCATGCAAGAACAGACACACCTGCTGAACAACATATGCAATGTCGGGCCTGGTGAAAGTGAGGTACTGAAGAGCACCTGCAAGACTTCGATAGAGAGTAGGATCGCATAATCGATCACCTCGTAAGACCGAGCTTGGATTTCGAATCAACAGGAGTAGACATAGCCTTGCAATTCGACATCTTAGCTCTGAACACTGTCGCGCCCGATTTCGACCGCGACTTTCTAAAAGCGAACCCTGCTTAATAAGAAATGTTAGAAAATAAATAATAAAAGCTAAAGTGTTTAAAAAGACTTAAAATATTAAAAAAGGGTGCTAAAAGGTAAAGAATGCTAAAAGTAGTGCTAGGGTTCACGGAGTCGCCACCTAATTATTTTGGGTGAATTAGGACACCTAAATGTTAACTAGTTTAAAGTAAACATTAACTCCATTTAATGGTCTGCTAAACTTATTGAGATTCTGGGTAAGGATTTTTTATTATCCTAAAGGGAAGGGGTTAGGCACCCTAAAGGATCCGCTAACTTGCGGTTGTCCGTTCAAACCTAGGGTTTATTATCTGAGATGCAATACATGTCTTTGAAAAGGTATTTAAGAAAAATATAGGAAGTTTTCTTGTTAACAAAAATGTGAGATTTAAAACATGTATTATTATATATGCAAAGACGATTTATACTTTTATTAGCATATCATAGTATACCAAATGTTTAGGAGGTTTTTAATAAAAGAAATAAGGCTTTTATGCAAATGTTAATGAGGGTCTATAACAAAATGGGTTGGAAATAAAATGCTAGCGGCGAACAGTTACGAAGATAAATAAAATTTAATAGTTTAGTATGACTTAAGCAATATGTAGTGAGTTTAAAGTAATTAACCTAAAGAGAATTGCTTTCTAATCTAGAGGTTCAGGGTTTAGATATTCTAATTATTCTATTAATTAATGTAGCGTTAGACAAATAATTTACAATAAATAAATGAATGGGGGCAGGGTAGAAAATAATTTAAAGGACTCGAGGAATGGCGATGTCTTTCGCCTGCGGCTTGGAATTTCTGAGGCAGAGATAAATGCACATAAACGCGGATCTTCGTGAGTTGCGGCGAGTCTCGTATTGAGACTCTTCCCTTTGCTCCAAGGCATTGCGTTTCATGTAAAAATAAGAAAAGATAAGGATTAGTATATGCCTGAATTCATTTAGCCAGTAAATAAGTTAGCGCAAAATCGGGCACATATGTACCGTGACTAAGCAGTAAGGAGCAATATATGGCAAATGACGAGAAAGTAAACCTAATGGGTTCAACCCAAATATATCAGTGGGCCAGACAGACAATGCAGGGGCAAGGGCATGATAAAGCAAACTAAATTGAACTTTCAGATTTTTAAAAGGAAGGATTCGTGCAAGGTGCAAGATATATTTTTTCAAGCAAACTAAGATCCAATAGAGTTTCACTAAATGGTTTTCAGGAAATCAGAGTATTTAAACATATGTTGGTTCATACTTACGAGAATCAAACCAGCAGACCAAATATAAATAGACAAAGGCCTGATGGAAGGGGTATACTAGTGTATATATTTAGCATGATTCAAATATTCATATCATACCAACATAGGAATACAGGATCTCATGTCAAAGCATTTTAAAACACGAGGGGTAGAAACATGATAGATATTTCCCTTAGGCGTCAAAGTTATCCCATACAGATCTTGTAGTAACTTGAAATCATCAATTCTACTCAGGAATATCAAACCAAGTGTACCACAATATATGCAAGAAAATCAGAGGACATTTAAAGGTATGCTGGCCAGTTTTATAAGATAAACATGACATGACATCTCGAGCAGAATACAACATGGTCAGAATGCGGACAAACAACGACTTAAGGCAGACATGGTATGGTAGGCTAGCCTACAAACTAACCATGAATAGCTAGAACTAATTCCATGGCCTCAGAAATTATACATGTTCTACCTGACAACTTATTGAACCAACTTAATTATGTCACCTATTAATCTAACAGGTTCAGCCAGTCAATTCAGCGCACACAAATAGCCATTAACATTGCTTAGCACATACTTAATCAGTCAAAAAAAAACACAAACAGTGAATTGAATCCAAGACAGAAAGGGCGATGGGTTTACCTTCTCCGGACAGCGACCCGGGGCAGCGTATCAAGTCGTCGGTCCGCTCGACGGTTTTGGGTTTCATGATGCGAATGAAAGGTCGATCGTCCCGACTAAAAGGTGTCGATGCTTACTAGTTTTGGATGTTACGTCGCTGCCGCGAGTAGTGATCGCCGCTAGGGGATGCAAATCGATGCCTATCGGTTTTGGGTGCCCCTGACTTCTGAATCTCTCCCCTCTCTGCCCTAAATTACTATGTCGTCGACTGTCTCCTTTGCATGCTCTACTGTGGTGGTTCTTAACTGCTGCTAAGGGTCCTCCTCATCGATGCCTTTGCATGTGCCTTATATACCCCTCGTTGGGTTCTAATGTTGGTAAGTAGACAAAGGCTGAGATTGGGTTAATATTGGTAAGTAAATAAAGGCTGATACTTGTGCTTGATTGGTATGTGATTCGTGCGATTTGGTTCGATTTGAAGTAAGGTAAAGATTGAGGCGTTTAAAGAGAGATATTGGTTGCGATTTCTATGGTAAGGACCGGTTGGTTAGGTGCGCGTGGTTAAGGAAAGCCCGGATTCTCCGGCGAGAAATCCGGGCGGCGACGAAAGGTGAAACTGTTAGGGTTTCGTTTCGCAGGGTTTTCTTGAGGGACGATGGAAGAGGGACAGCAGTCCTGGGCTTGAAGGGAAAAGATAAAGGGTAATGGGGCTTGCGGGTAGAAAGGAAAATAGGGGTGTTGGGCTGACGCTGGGTTTGGGTAGTGGGCTGCGAATTAAGGGTTAATTAATTAGGGTATTAGATTAGTTAAGGAGTTAATTAATTAGTGGTGAGCTTTAGGTAGTAGGTATTTAATTAGTGGTAAATTAATTAATTGTGATTAAATTATCTAGGTGTTTTATTAATCTAATTGTTATAAATGCGGGCGTGCTATTTAATTAGTGCTTAATTTTTTAGAATGCGGCACTATTATTAAATTGTTTATTTATGCCTGTATTTATGTATTATTGTTGCATTTTATTATTATTAAAATTATTAGAATTATTGTTGAAAATTAGTGTAATTTTATAGTTAATGACTGGACGGGAGGGTCAAAATTAGGTGTCAACAAACACAATTTCTTCTGCATACTTACGTTGACTCAGGAACATAGTATCTGCAGATCTAGTGACTGATATACCCAAGAAGTAACTCAGCTTGCCCAAATCAGTCATAGCAAATTCAGTTTTGAGAAGAGCAATAATGTAATTTTTCAACTTATCAGATAGGCAGTGAGAACAATGTCATCAACATATAATAACAAGTAAACGATGTCACTACCATGATGAAAAATGAATAGAGAGGTGTCACACCTGCTGCAAATAAACTCAATCTGCATAATATACCTGACAAACCGGTCATACCAAGCACGAGGTGCCTGCTTTAGACCATAGAGTGACTTTCTGAGACGATAGACATAATGAGGAACAGTCGGATGAACAAAACCAGGCGGCTGATGCATGTATACAGTTTTTTTCAAATCCCCAGAAAGAAATGCATTCTTGACATCCAGCTGATGAATCAACCACTTCTTACCCATAGCAATGCTAAGAACAATACAAATTGTAGCCGGTTTAACAACCGGGCTAAAGATATCACCACAGTCAATGCCCTCCTGCTGATTAGTGTCATTTGCCACAAGTCTAGCCTTGTAGCGTTCCAAAACATCATTATATCTGAATTTGTGACGAAAAAGCCACAAACATCTGATTACATTCATCCATCTGGTCTAGGGACAAGATCCCAAGTATGCTGCTTAGTTAAAGTATTATATTCCTCAGACATGGCTGCATTTCAATTAGGGTCAAGTTTGGCCAATTTGGGGTTCTTTGGGAGTGGAGAAATGATTTGGATAGACAGATTAAACTGGACTTTAGGTTTGAAAATCCCGTACTTGGCACGAGTTTCCATTTGGTGACTAGGGACATTGGGCGGTGGCATTATTGAAGTGACAGGTGTTGACACCCAATTTTGACCCATCTTTTAGACATTTCTTGCAATTTTAAGCATTTTAGGACGCCGCATTTTATCATCATTTTTGACATTTTGTATATTTTTTACATAACATTCTATGTTGTTTATTCTTGTAAATTGACATCATGTTTTGCTTTTTACCTTTAATTAGGTATTAAACATTTTTTAGCATCTTTTTGAATAATTAACTGACACCCCGTCTTTACTTTTAATCAGGCGTTAAATATTTGCTAAATATTGTATTTTATTATTATTGCATCAACATTTGCATTTTTTATAATTTTGTATCTTTAAATAATTTTCTTTTAAATAATTAATCGATTTTGCATTTTTTGTCAAAACCAAATTGTGGCATAATCAATCACCCAATCCGCCAGAAATCGAAGCCCAAAAATGAAGCTCAATCCACTTTCATCTTATTTTCCCTACAATACCCAATACCCAAACCCAATACCCAAAACCCTAAACCTAAATCCCACTATAAATAAAACCTTACCCCCCCATTTTAAAAGCAGCCTACATTACCCTATTATTACCTACCCTATTATCAGCACCCAGCGGCACAACACAAAAATCAGCACCCCCTTCTAATGAAAAGGCTGCCGCCACCCTCCCTTCAGCAGACGCACCCCTCTCCCTTCTCTCACCCCATCTTTCCCTCACCATCATTCCTCTGTCCTCTCGCCGTCGACCACCACCACCGCCACTGTTCCCGTCATCGGCGAACACCCCCTCTCTATCGCCGCACAACACCATCACAAACCCTAGTCAGCACCCCTCTCCTCTCTCTAAAAAAAAAACCTTTTCAGCCGCCTACTCTTCCCTGTCCCCTTCCCATCGCCGGTAACACTCTGTCCCCCTAGCCGTCTCACCCTCTCTCTAAAACCTACGCAGCCGTCTCACTCTCACTCTTTTACGCCTTCACTTTTCAGAAGCCTTCACAAATCACAGCTCACTAGCTTATCTGATTTTTACCATGTTATGACTGTTGTTGTGCCACTTTACGTGGCTATGATACTAGCTTATGGTTCTGTTAAATGGTGAATTTTTTCTCACCTGACCAATGTTGGAATTAACAGATTTGTAGCACTTTTGCTGTTCCACATTTGTCCTTCCACTTTATAGCTCCTAATGATACTTATACTGTGAACTTAAGGTTCATTGTCTTTACACTTCACGTAAACTTATTGTTCTTGGGGCTCTTGCTGTTTGGGCTAATTTAAGTAAAAGGGGTAGTTTAGAATGGAGTATAACACTATTTTCTTTATCAACTCTTCCAAATACTTTAGTTATGGGTATTCCTTTGTTAAAGGGAATGTATGGGGATTTTTCTGGGAGTTTAATGGTGAAAATAGTTGTGTTACAGTGTATTATTTGGTACACTCTGATGCTTTTTATGTTTGAATTTAGAAGTGCAAGAATGTTAATTTCTGAGCAATTTCCAGATACTGCTGGATCAATTGTCTCTATCCGTGTTTAAAACTATTACTGTTTTGGCGCGGATTCGAATGTTTTATTTATTTTATTATTTTTTGCAATATTGGCCGATGAAGGAATCTCCGTCTGATTTCCAAGGCATCCCCTGTGCAAAAGACGGATTTATTTTTGCTTTATTTATTAATTATTGCAATTACTTTAAAAATTGTTTATTTTATTACTAACACTTTTACTAAGTGTCTATGCAGGTACCCGGAGATCATCTTGTGCAGAAGGCCTAAAAAAGGCTAAAGATGTCCCGGATTCTTATCTCATGTCGCATTTAATTTTAGTTTTATTATTTCGTATTGCATTTTATTTTAATTGTAAAAATGCTTAGGATAGATAGAATAAAAGCCAATATATAATTAACCTAAGTTTGAACGGACAACCGCAAGTTAGCGGATCCTTTAGGATGCCTAACCCTTCCTTTGTGATAATGTTAATCCTTACCTAGAATCTCACATAGCTTTCGCACCTTAAAATGGAGATCATCCGTAGTATTTTATGCTACATTTTCAGTGTCCTAATTCACTATAATAATTAGGTGGCGACTCCTTTAAAATACATTCTAGGAATCAACCAATACGTAGTACTCCCGTTTTCGACTCCGGTTTAAATGGGGTGTTACAACAGGTTCAGAGGTTAGTTCACTGGAAGGGTGGCACCGTAGTGCATCCTCAGGGGACCGCAGTGCTGAAGGCGAGGGATGAGCAGTGAACTCACTGGAAGAGGGGCACCGCGGTGCATCCTGTAGGACCGTGTCTTGAAAGTTCTGCAGAGGAAGGGTTTCACTGGAAGGACGGCATCTGCGCGCATCCACTGTGAACCGCAGTTCTGAAGTCGAAATTTGGGTAAGCTGACTTAGAATGGTTGGGGATATGACTGGTTCATCAATAAATGAGTAGTCTAGTATCTGGTATTTCTGAGGGTTTGAAAACGGAAATATCGTCTCATTGATCGTGACGTGACGAAAGATGAGAATTTTACGAGTGAACAAGTCATAACACAGATAACCCCTATTATTGGGTGGGAAACCGAGGAATACATAGGGTGTAGTTCGAGGAGCCAACTTATAAAGGGTGGTGGAGGTAAGATTAGGATAGCACAGACAGCCGAAGATCCGTAGGTGGTCATAAGAAGGAGTTCTACGATATAGAATATCTGTGGGGGTCTTGTTTTGTAATGTTCTAGTAGGTAAAATATTTAGAAGGTATTCTACCATTTTGACAGCATAGACCCAGAAAGATGATGGCAGACAGACATGAAATAGGAGGGTACGAATAATTCGCTCAGCTTTACCATTTTGAGGTGAGGTGTGAGGACAAGAGAAGCGGAACACCATGCCTTGTTGGGAGCAAAAATTCTGGAAAGCCGAATTATTAATTCACGTCCCTTATCACATTGAAATGATTTGATGGATTTTTCAAACTGAGTTTTAATAAATCTGTGAAACTCAAGAAATTTAGCAAAAACTTCAGATTTGAATTTTAGAGGATAAATCCATACAAAATGTGAGAAATCATCCAATAGCACAAGATAAAATTTATGACCTAGAGATCTAACAACAAGAGAGGTCCACAAGTCAGTATGAACAATGTCAAATGGTGAAACTGTAATATTCATTGAAGACATGAAAGGAAGACGAGTATGCTTGCCAAACGGGCAAGAAAAACAATGTTGGGCAAGTTTCCCATTATTACATTTTATACGCTGATTATTTCTAAGAAAAGAAAAAACATGATCTCCTGGATGCCCAAACCTATTATGCCAGGTGGATGGAGATAATGCAGCAAGGGAGACTGGTTGTTGAGTTCTGACAGCGGAAGAGTTTGTGAAGGAGTAGAGGTCTCTCACACTATTGCATCGAGTAAGAATTCTTCCCGTATTGAGATCCTTCACAGAGAAACCAAAAGGTTCAAAATCTACAGACACCCAATTATTACGAGTGAATTTCCTAACAGATATCAACTTTTTAATAATTTGAGGGGCGTAGAGGACATGGTTAAATGGGAAGGGTGGATGGGAATTTTTGATTAGTGTATTGCCATAACCTGTAATTGGAATGCGGTGACCATTGCCAACAATAATGTATTGAGGATACTTTAACTGAAATAGTTAGAAGAAATTACTTGAAGAGTTGGTCAGGTGTGATGTGGCTCCGGAGTCCATATACCAATTATTGTCAGGCGGTTGCAGAGTGAGTGTGTTGAAAGCTTGACCCAAATCAGTGGGTTGCATCTGCTGGGCTAGGAAAGCGTTGGTGACATCGATGGGCTGCTGGAGAGATAGGCTCGCTGGTTCTCGACCGGGATATCGCGCCGCCATCGCCGCCGCTGGACATTCGCCACCGCCGCCATTGGTATTCGCCACCGCCGGGCAGCGGCGCATCGTTGCTGTGTTTTTTCTTTGCCTCGACCCTTTCCTTGTTTCCTAGTCCGCGACCTCTGTTGCCTCTGCCTCCACCGTGGTTCTGCTGCTGCTGATGGTCGGCGACTGCAAGTTTTCAACGGCTAATGCTTTTTTATTGTGTTCATCCTGTTTAGCACGTCGTGTTTCTTTCAACAACAATTGAGAACGTGACTTGTTGAAAGATGGAAGTGGATCAGCCTGTTGACTTATTGCTGCAAGAGTATCATATTCCCCCTTTGGTAATCCTGCAACAAGTTGTAGTACCATCTTAGTCTCAGAAACAGATGTTCCAACATGAGAGAGTTGGTCAGCAATAAGTTTCAGTTTCTTGCAGTATTCGGTCACGTTGTTAAAATTCTCCTGAAAACACTCAAAGATCCTTCTTTCTAAGCAAACACTTGAGTTCCATTTTGCTCACTTGTTTGATTGTTGTTTTATCTTGGGAGATAAGTTGTCATTACAACCGTTGAAAGGATATACGGTGCAATTTATCTTAAGAATAAATTAAAAATTTAATCGATTCAGCAAACCAATTTACTCGTTCATTTCCAGATTTCTAAACTTATTGTTGTTATTGTTACTTTCCATTTCCTTGTTATTACACATTTGTTTCCAACAAAACATACCATATGTTAGGTAGATTAAGAATTTCAATATACTGTATATATAAAGTTTATTTCTCTTATATTTATACAAAATATATAATTTCCGGTACAAGATTCAATTCATTGGCATGCTGATAATAGGGAGATTAAATTGAGTGCGACAAAAAGAAGGAAGGTAGTTGGACCCTGCACCCTTGCGATGACCCGAAACACGAGCCATGACTTGAGATTTGAGGCTGAGGTTGAGCCATTGAGACTTGAGGACCCTGCACCCTTGCAGGCTTGGTTCATTACCCAATGCCAATAAATTTCTTACCGAAGCATTTAGGCCCACTACTTCACTATTTTTATCTTCTTCGATATTTTGGTTCATCGCCGCTTGCTTGACGGGTGCGTCTTGCATTATCTGTTTGTATACTACTTTCATTCACAAGACGCCACGGTTGCTTCCCATTTATTTGTTCAACAAACGTAAGATAAGATAATGGTTCAATGTATTTCTTGACATAACGTTATCAACATTTACACGATGAAATATGTATAACTAATTTTGTTCATAAAAGTCTATGCAATAATATTAGCAAGTACTCCTAAAAGATCAAATTCCAAAATGACGGTATTTTAATTGTAAACGGAGTACTCATTTAAGAGACTTACGGATTTTCCTTACAAAAAGCAAATCTATAATAATCACGACTTGATCTTTCGATCTTGGAGAATATTTCTCACTTTACGAATGAACTCTCTGTTTTCATACTTATGTATCCTCTACTAAGATGTCGAGTGACGTTTTTCCTTTACAAACCCTTGCTGTCATATTATGATGAAACACATATCTTTTCCAACACACAGTATGATGTATTTATATGGTATAATAATTAAGATTTAGGACCAGAACAAGTTAATTGGCTAATGAGCTAGTTAGTACCTTTATGGATGGACTTGATCAAATAGCATTTTCCAACACAAAATATTGACAAGCTTAAATTTAGAAGAAAGAACGACATAGTTAGAAAATAACTATTATATATGAAATGTTTTGAAAATAAAAAAGATCTTATAAATTAAGATGAAGTAATATTGATATCTTTATAATGACACCAACTTCCTTAATATGTATAGCTAGAAATAATTACAACGAAGCCAAAACAAAAAGGAAATATCCCCATTAAATCTAGTGAAATGGAGAATATTAGTAAATCTAAGCTCAAGGGTACCATGCACAAGGCAATAATACGGGGAAACATCTCTTAAAATAAATGAGTTGACTTATCTATTTCGAATATCAAGGCTAACCAACACTAATAATGAATCATTGTTAGTTCAAATGTAAAATTACAATCAAATGAGAATTGCAACAACAACAACAAGTAAACAAGAAATCTGGAAATTAAACAAAAAAATGGTTTTGTTGAGTCGATTGATGTTTCAATCTATCCTTAAGATAATATTGCTCCCGTATATCTTTTCAACGGTTGATATAACAACTTACCTCCCAAGATAAAACAACAATCAAACAAATGAGCAAAGAAGCTCAAGTGTTCGCTTGATAAGAAAGATTTTTTAGTGTATTATGATTGCAAGAGATGAAGACAATTCAGAGAATTGCTCAAGTGTTAATGTGTCTTTCAATTGTGCCAAAGACATCAATTTATATGTGGATGATTTGGTCTTCTCAATTCACCAAATGAATGACCAACAATGTCAAGTAATGACCATTGATATTGAGGTTAATTCAGCCTAGTAATGGCTGAAATCAATAGCCAAATAATGGAGATTAATTTCTCCAAAGTCAGCTCAAGAATCAGCCTTAATTCGCCTCCCACGTTATCAAAACGCCAAGCATCATGTCCTCTGAGGGCACCGCGGTGCCTAAATTCCAGTAAGTTACTGGAACTGAATATTGAATTTGCACCGCGGTCCTGTCCTTGTGGCACTGCGGTGCCTCTCCAAATCTCCGTGGAGATTTTTCTGATTCGTTTTATCTCTTACACATTTCTTCCTTTCATTTACCAACGTGAAATCATTCGTCATTTGATCAATAATCATCTATTTCCTTACGTCTCAAACAATTCGTATACGTACCAATATCTTTTTCATTTATGGAAATAATGATCTTTGGTACTTTATATGCACGTGTGTGGAAATCATATTTCCGACGTGCGGGGGCCCTAATTGTTCGATTCATAATTAATAGGATTTACTTTATTTCATGTTTAATAAATATTTCCAACAATTCCCTCTTGGAAGAGATTTGGTGCACACATATGGTGCCTTTCTAGCAATCACTCGGCGGAACGATATTGCATCTGGAGAGGTAGCCGGAGCTTTGAACCTTCCATAGTAAAATATCATCGGACATATTTACTGTGCGGTGAACGTGATGTCTTGAACCGTCAGTGTTTAGTATATGCCAAGACAATGATACCAACACAACACCTTTCCTACTCAATCTTTCTAGTGTTTTTGTCCATCGTGGGCCGTGGACACACTTGGTTTCTTAAGTGCGTTCATTTGAGGCGGTCTGTCCTCGCACTTAAATAGGTGGTTTCCTACAAGGTATCCTGCAATACCTAGCTATACAAGCATTAAGAACCATTAAAAATTTCTTCAACCTAACCTCAACTTTGGAGGATCATTAAAGGTTTTGGAAACTTATCCTTTACCCCTCTTGCAGGTAGCACTTTATGTCTATCACGGGAATGGCCTTGGATTATGTTTCTTAAGAATAAATCATTATCCAAAGTGCTCATGCTTTCACTGAAGCGCTCAACTGAACTTTTACAGTTTAGTTTTCCCATTGAACCTTATGCTTGGGATCTCCAATCCGTAAGGTTGGGTGTCCACTATATTGATTTGGTTTTAAGCCCATCCCCCCTAGACAGACAGTTCATATGATCTCGGGGTATTCCCTTCGTCAAGGGATCGACTATGTTTTCCTTAGATTTTACGTAATCAATGGATATAACACCCCCGAGGTGATAAGTTGTTTAACGGACTCATGTCTTCGTCGTATATGACGAGACTTGCCGTTGTATATTGAACTTCGTGCTTTTCCTAGAGCCGACTGACTATCGCAGTGGATCATCACAGAATACATGGGTTTATCTCAACAAGGAACATCATCTAAAAAATCATGAAGCCACTCAGCTTCTTCTCCCGCTTTGTCTAAAGCGATAAATTCCGACTCCATCGTGGATCGGGCAATGAGTGTTTTCCTAGATGATTTCCAAGACATAGATCCACCACCGATTGTAAAAATATATCCGCTGGTGGACTTGATGTCATCACTGTCAGATATCCAATTTGTATCGTTGTACCTCTCTAGTACGGTTGGATATCTTGAATAGTGTAACCCGAAATTTTACGTGAACTTTAGGAACCGTAGTAACCTATTCAGTGCTTTCCAGTGATCCTCACTTGGATTACGGGTGAATTTAGTCAATTTATTGACTGCATGAGCTATATCAGGTCGAGTGCAATTCGTGATACACATCAGATTGCCAATCACCTGCGCATACCGCTCCTGGCGTGTGCGCTTACCAAGATGTTTGTCAATGTTTTGACTTATATCCAATGGTGTTGTTACTGGTGAACTATCGAACATCCCAAATTTCTTCAGTACATCTTCGATGTAGTGAGATTGAGACAAGATCAGTCCACTAGATGTCTTAGAGATCTTGATCCCTAAGATGACATCTGCTTTACCCATATATTTCATGTCAAAACACTGTTTTAACATGTTCTTAGTCTTTACTTTACTTTTTAGTAAGTAAAAGTAACAACACCTTGTGTCATCATCTATGAAAGTCACTGGCACCCCTATAGTTTGAGCGAACTTCAAATCACATATATCAGTGTGTATAAGTTCTAGAGGAACGCTTTTCCTTTCGACGGATCTAAAATGACTCTTGGAAAGTTTTACCTCTACGCACACCTCACACTTACGTTGAGGGTTTATGTCGATAGACGACAATAATTTCAGTTTTACCAATCTTTGGATAAATTGATAGTTAACATGTCCTAATCTATGATGCCATAAATTAGATGACTCAATCAAGTAAGTAGAAAGTGCAATTTTATTGAAAGTTGAAACAGAAGGCATTATAGGTGCAACATTAAACTTAAAGAGGTCTTCACAGACGAAGCCCCTTTCTATAAGAGTTCCGTTTCTCGTGATTACAAATTTATTGGCTTCTAATACTAATCTAAAACCATTATTAACCAACAATGGTCCGGAAATTAGATTTCTACTAATTTCCGGGACGTGCATCACGTCCTTCTGAGTCAGCTTCTTACCGGACGTCATCTTTAGGGTTACCTTTCCCATAAACAACTTCTTATTTGTGACTGGTGTGTAAGTGGAGAAGACTTCTTTATCAAAACAAATATTACGGGCTTCACCCGTGTCCAACCACCATTGCGTTGAATTCTCAACAAGGTTGACTTCCAGGACCACTGCTGCGAATTCTTCAGTCATATCATCTAGAAATGTGTCCTTGATGATGTTTGTCTTATTCTTGCCCCCTTAGTTAAGTTTGTGGCAGTCTTTGGCTATGTGACCAACTTTATCACAGTGGTTGCAATCCTTACAGACTACCTTCACGTCGTCATAGACATGGATACTTCGGTTCCCTCCCGCCATATTTCTAGGCTGAGGTTTCGTGTCTTCTCCAACTAGTGGAGGATCTTTGGTTAGGAAATATGATATTCCCATAACTGTCAGAAAGAGTAACATAGAAGCAGTGATGTTTAAAACTCCTTGTGCAGCGGGATTGAGGACAAAAAAAATACCTTGAGTAGTGAGGTTCACCGTGTTTAATAGATCTTGTCCAGTCATGTTGTTGTTGAAAGCATCGAATATTATCTTAAGAATGTTAGTTCAAATGTAAAATTACAAGGAAATGGAAATTGCAACAACAACAAGTAAACAAGGAATCTGGAAATTAAATAAAGAAATGATCTTGCTGAGTCGATTGAGGTTTCAATCTATCCTTAAGATAATATTGCTCTCGCATATCCTTTCAACGATTGATATAACAACTTACCTCCCAAGATAAAACAGTAATCAAACAAATGAGCAAATGAACTCAAATGTTCGCTTGATAAGAAAGATCTTTGAGTGTATTGTGATTGCAAGAGAGGAAGACAATTTTCAGAGAATTGCTCAAGTGTTAATGTGTCTTTCAATTGTGCCAAAGGCATCAATTTATATGTGGATGATTTGGTCTTCTCAATTCACCAAATGAATGACCATCAATATCAAGTAATGACCATTGATATTGATGTTAATTCAGCCTAGTAATGGTTGAAATCAATAGCCAAATAATGGAGATTAATTGTTCCAAAGTCAACTCAAGAATCAGCCTTAATTCGCCTCCCACGTTCATCGAAAACGCCGCAATCGCTGCCTAAATTCCAGTAAGTTACCGAATCAAAATCGAATTTGCACCGCGGCCCCAAAGCGAGGCACCGCGGTCTCGCTCGTGACCGCAGTTGCCTCTCCAAATTTCTGTGGCGATTTTTCTGATTCGTTTCATCTCTTACACATTTCTTCCTTTCATTTACCAACGTGAAACCATTCGTCATTTGGCCAATAACCGTCTATTTCCTTACGTCTCAAACAATTAGTATACGTACCAATATGTCTTCCATTTAAGAAAATAATGATCCTTGATACTTTATATGCACGTGTGTGGAAACCATGTTTCCGACGTGCGAGACCCCTAATTATTCGATTCATAATTAATATGATTTACTTTATTTCTCGTTTAATAAATATTTTCAATAATGATATCCCGCAAGTGGCAATATCAGCACACATGTAAGTTACCATTATCTTGTTTTGAATCAGAACAAGATCACAATCCAAAATTTTATTTTATATCTTACGCAATTGATACAAATTATGTGATTTTTTTTATAATTGGGATATATAATGTTTGTGGACGTCCAAAACATTCAAATTTGAGTCCATCAATTTTAAATAAAAAGAAATTTCATGCAATTGTGCAAAATAAATTTGAACCACCAGCTGTTGTGGCCTTTAATGTTATCTTTCTTTCAATACTAAAAAAAACTATTTTCCATCAAAAATATTCAGTGGCTATTTCCATAAATATTTTGATGAAATAAATAAGAAAAGAAAATAATACTTAATATTATCACATGAAAAAATAAAAAAATTCTTAGCATTTTAATAGGTATTTGTTTCTCACCATTAGTTTTTTTTCATTTGGTTCAATGAAAATTAGGCAAGAGAATCATATTTTATAATATAATTTTTTTAATAATCTTCGATCGGAAAAATCTCTATTTTAATAGTGTTTTCTCTCTCTGTATCTTATAGTATTACTGCTATTTTGTCAAGATTTGAGATCTTAAATCACCTTACTTGTCAATGTTTTTACTGACACAGCAATACAACATGAAAAAAAAAAGAAGGGGAAAACTATAGAAGATGACTCGTTACAAAACATTTTACTCATACGACAAAATATGTCGGCATGAATCTAGAAAAACGTACTGTTGAAAAAACGTATGTTGGTACAAGGACGTACAGTTTGTTGCTAATTTTTTTTATTATCCCTTCGTCCAGTTTTATTTGTTCACTATCTAAAAATAATTATCTAATTTTACTTTTTTTACTTTAGAAAATCAAGTGATAATTTTTCATTTTTTTCCTATTTCACTCTTAGTAATTAATAAATCAAAATTTTCAATTCTTAGCAATAATTAAGGGTAATATGATAAACTTTTCATTCTATTTTTTTGCTCATTAATAAACATGTAATTTGACACCTAAAGAAGGTACAACCCAACTATGAAGTACATCAGCAGATGTTACAATAAAACGTATATAACTTTTTGCTGGTAGAACCACTCTATTGTCGACTTCTAATAAACGTGAGACAAAGAAAAAGCAGATGCTAACTCAACCGAATAAGGAGAGGTTTTAGGCGGAAGAAAACAACTCGGCTAACAAAGGGAGTGTCTTGTACTCTGCTTCGACACTAGACCTGGAAAGAGTCGGTTACTTTTTGGAAACCCAAGTCGGCTACAAATGTGTTCGATGTTGCATTCGTGAAGAAGCGAACTCTTTTTTTTCTTTTTCCGGCTAGCTCTAACCCTAATAGAGGTCCGAATAGACTAGACTATAAGGGCCAGCGTCTAAGGACCTGCCAGACCGCTGATCTCACTTAAGCACTCGATGTCACAAATAGCAAGTCAATATGTGATAAGTAAAATTGGACGAAATAAATAATATATTTCATCTACACATGAATAATATTTCAAAAGTTTTTTAAAAATATTTATGATATTAAATATATCTAGAGTCTATCATAATATCGTAATACAAGGTACAAATTAAAACATTCGGCATGTGCATGACATGGGACATCCCCCTAATTATGTCTATACAAGCTGAGGCAGGAGTCTGAATCTGAACCAATTAAAAATAAGGAAGTTAATAATATCGAACAAAAATATGAAAGGAGACAATTCAAAGTCTGGCTAAATATGGGACCCATTATTTATAAATCGTTCAATGCATCTAGGCCTACATGATTGTTTCTTATAGTTTTTTTTTTTTTTTTTTTGTTGACGAAGGAACCCGCAGCCGCTATTCTTTCGAGTGCGCACAGGGTAAACAATATAGCTAGTTATCGCCGTATTAATCAATTCTTTCAAATTATTACACACGTAAGACAATGGATTTTTTTCTTTGGGGTCAAGTTTGTTTGTATCAGTCATCAGATATTCTTTCGATCGCGTCTGACCCACAAACAAGTTGTTTAACAAGTGTTATTATCCTAATACTAAATTCTTATTACGAGTTGCCATTTTTATATTAGGTTTACTAGTATTGAAATTTGAAAACATAATTCACCATCAAATGGGTTGTTCATATTTTAATGACTATTTTATAGTAAATTGAAGAATTAATGAAGAATTATAAGAACCCAAATCGTGAGTTGAAGAGAGGAAGAAGATGGAAGAGAGAATATTTTCATTTCATATTCATTCAATTATAAGAAACAGTCTCTGAAAAAAATGTAAAGTAAGAGTGCGTACAACAGATTCTTATAGTCCGATTCTTTTTCGAATTTCGCGCATAGCGAAAGCTTGTGCACCGGACTGTCTTTTTTTTATTCATTCAATTGAGTATATTTCTTCTGTCCCAATTTATATGACACACTTTTGTTTTTAGTCAGTCCAAAAAATAATGTCACACTTCCTTATTTGACAGCAATTTAACTTTAAAATTTAACTTTTACGCTTAACGAGATAATCTATAACCACACAAATATCTTTGATTTGTTTTAGACCACATGATTCAAAAGTCTTCCTTTATTTCTTAAATTTCATGCCCAGTTAAATTACAATAAATAAATTGAGATGGAAAAAGTAATATATATATATATATATAATCGTTAGAATAACTAACTACTAGGCTTATTAACTAATCTAACCATAATCTGGATAGGGGGGAAAGGATCAAACTACCCTTTCTATTTATTTCTTTAAATTTGTATACTTCTACACTACCCCTCAAGCTAGGTATGAGATATTGAGAAGATATCTAACAAACCTAGCTTGGAATTGAGATACATATGTTGCATCTTTGTTAATCCTTTTGTCAAAATATCAGTTGGATGTTCATGAGTAGAAATGTACTTTGTAGTTACCATACCTTGCATAATCGTTTCTCTTATGAAATGACAGTCAATTTCTATATGTTTAATTTTTTATGATACACAGTATTAGCAGCAATATGTATAACTGATTTGTTATCACTGAACATACACACAGGATTGTCTAGCTTCACTCTCAATTCTTTTAGAAAACCTAGAAACCCAATGACTTCTGAGAGGGCAGTTGTTATGCTTCTGTCACGACGCGAACCCCGGGCCCGCGACTGGTGCCCTACCTGGGAACCCCCTCTATTACCCTCACACCCCATATAATACACAGGCCAAAAATAAAGTAAGAAAGACAAAACATTATTTCAACTGGCCAACCAAACATATATATATATAATTCCCGCAAGTCCAGCCCACATATGAATACAGACCTCTAAGAGTTTGGACAAAACAACTATGACGGAACAGGGCCCCGTCATACCTCTGAATGTATATAAACCTACAACAACAGGGATCCGTACCAAAAGATAAGCCTCCGAAGTAATGGAGCTTCCCAAAAAGCTGAACAGAGATCTTAAGAGCGAGGATCACCAAACGCAGATCTACACACGCGGCGTAAACGCAAATTTCGAGGAAAAGGGATCAGTACGAAAGATGTATCAAGTATGTGAAACTGAAAGTACTGTAATGAAATCATAATAGTAAAAAATAAAGCCGAAGACATGTATGATAATCAAAATAACAGTACAACCGTGCCTTGTCAATATGAAAGTAATGAGAACCAACCTTACCTTTTTAAAAGACCATTTCATAATATAAACAGTCATGTCAAAGTCAGGGACACCTGCCCTCAGAATCATTATGCAATTCTAACCATGGATCTTAGACCCGCGATATCAAAGCGTGCCCGTGAAATTCCTTCATCACTGTCGGCATGCACAAAGTATAATATATAACATGCCCGTGGAATTCCTGCATCACTGTCGACATGCACAAAGTATAATATATAACATGCCTGTGGAATTCCTGCATCTCGAGAACATGTCATCATGGAGAGCTAGTCCATGGAATAATAATATCACCCGGAAATTAGGTCAAAGTTGAATATCCTCTTCTGTGATGATACACACCTTAGTGTTCTTATCAACTGGCACTAAGGTTAAGACAAGTGGGCAAGTTGGTTTCTGTTTCATCAACCTCCCTAGTTTGCTTCCTTAATCCTTACTCATCTGATTTACTCGAAAGAACTAATAAAATTTGACTTCTATTTATCTCGATTAATTAAAATTAACTCTATGGATGCTAATCCAAATTTTGATTGACTACTAAGCTAATGCTGTTAATTTGACCTAAGGTACATAATCTTTTGAATAAGTGGAATTTAATAATTAATTACTAGTAGTTGTTAATGGTGCAAATTGGGCAAGCGCACAAATGTAATTGTAAAGAATGAATCTTGGTCTAACTCAACCTCAAAAGCTAATTTTTATGGTGATGATTGTCTAAGGAGTTCATATTCTCATTTCATTTTCGATGCGAGACTCTTAACACTCTCCGCACGCCCAGACCTCGTTAACTGGAGCGTAAACAATATAATTTGGGGGGCCAATATCGGTGAACAAAAAATGAACTGAATTTGGCTCTGATATCATGTAAATAATAGATTTTGGATCTAACTCAACCTCAAAAATTAGCTTTTATGTGAGGATTGTCCAAATCCATATAAGGAGTTTATGTTCCATTCCATTTTCGACGTGGGAATCTTAAAACTAATACAGTGTAGATACAATGTTTATTTTCGAGATTTTGATGAAAGAATAATTATGTCTTGTTATTATCCAAAGCTATTGTCACTTATTTCGTGGTGTATGTGTATCTTTCACATTATATTCTTTGTTCCTTTGGCCCCTTCCAAGAAAAAAAAAACATCCAAGTTGTACTACTTGTTGCATATAATATTTCGATTTCATAAAAACAATGCTAGCAAGAAATAAATGGAGATCTTTACCTATTAAAATTTCTGGGAAACTACAGTTCTTTTATAACCACTTACTGCTGCAATAATAATTTGTTTGTCCACATGAACATGATAAGTTTGAAGTTTTGACATTTCATAAAGGATTTACTTTTCTGAGAGAAAAGTAAATCCTTTAGGTAGGACAGTCAACAATACGGAAATGTAAAAGACATTAGGAAAAGTTAAGAGATTCGTCAATTTGCATATCTTAATTACCTGGCTGAGTTACCCAAAATGTCTCCATTTTAAGTTTTTATTTAAATTTTATCCTATTTCTTTCCGACAACGTTAAATCAGTAATCATGTTTTACTCATATATTTCTCAATCTTACAGGCAGAAAATAACTCATACTAAAATTTTAGATTGTAGCGTTTTCGAATAAAATTTCAGTTTACCAAAAAGAATCTTTAGACCATGATCTAAAATGTTTATTAGTTGAAAGAGTAATAAAAAGATGATCATTTACTAAATATTTGCGACAAAAAGGGACAAATAACGAAAATAATTTCCGAATTATCATGGGTGTGCTCGTAGTTTTGGAAAATTAACTAGTTACGTTCAAATTTAAGCCCTATGGACAGATCTTCTCTGGGCTTGGCCCATAATGGATTTACTCATGCTTCCTATGTGATGAACGTTAGTACCTGTGGGCCCACAAGTACAAAATGAGGTATGACATTTTTCATCGGCCCACGCTAGTTGGACTCCTAGTTCACTTGCTATGGCCTTTCACATTTCTTGGCTAAAGTTGGGCCTGCTGCTTCTACAAGTTCTCCTGTTCCTTACCATATATGGGTATTGGGGCTTTTTTGGGCACCACCACGCTCTATCTTTCATGTCTCCCAACAAAAGTACTTCATGCAAATGTTGGGATTATGTCTACTTGAAAACAAGCTCTTCTTACGCGGACGAAACGATTTAGGTACTTGAGTGTCTTGTATTGGCAGCCATCATGAAGTTTGATTGGATATAAATAAGCTCATCCTGACTATTTAACATATCGATCAATATCTATCTTGCTCGGACTCTTAAAATATATTACCGCATTTGTAGTGGATCCTTCAACAATGCACTATTTTAGTAGGATCCAATACCTTGGCATTTTTTAATTGTATGAGCAACATAGATCAATACAACTACTCTGTTTGTTCTGTTTTATTTGAAAGTATATATGTCATAGAGACAATCATTTTAGGGACAGATGTACTTGAACACATTCATATTATTAATGAGATTAATATATTTATGGCTTTTGCAATTACTGAATTATTATTTGATTGTTTGTATTATTCATTAATGTGCATCCCTTGAGCTTACGTTGTCATTGATAGGGTGATATATTAATGATAGAGTGTAGTTCTTAAAGTAGCATCGACTGCTGATCATTGAGAATGTAATATCAATGATATATATAATAAGTCGGCATGTGGTCTGCATCACATTCTTAGAAAATGTAGTATGTCTCACTTACTACTAGTAATAATTGCTAGTGATAGACATATGGATACTCTTAGAGGGTATTGACATACCCTGCTGATAAACTATTTGTTATACATGTCGAGAGTATTATCAGCATGTGGGAGATAGAGGTCCTTTGACTTGAGGTCAATACGCACCTGATTTGTAGACTAATATACTTTGATCATGTCCTAAGCTTAGATTCCTTATAGGATAAGACATGACTTGAATTGGGTACATTGCGATACAAACTAAGGTGGTAGTTGAGCCAAGAATATGATTCATTCGTCGATTAGATATTCGAGAGAACACTCAACTTCTCAGTGATATTAGGTCGACCAAGTCATTGACCAATGCAAGAAACATATTTGAGATATGATCTAGTTGTAGACTAATATAGATGAGATAAAGTGATCAAGCCATTTGAATAGACACTTGACAAATCCTAAGCTTGATCGAGTGTGTTGCGAATGAAAGGAATTTATCATCCCACATAGAGGTTGTGTTTACTAGAGCCTTGTAAACGTTCTTCACATATTGAGTTCGTCATGTGGCGCAGTCTAGGAGTTCCGTGAGAACCTTAATTTGATTAAGTGTCGATATGTGAAGGCCTAAATGATCACACTAAGTCGATTGTCTTTTTGGTCTAAGGGTATATTTAGAGAGTATAAAATATTCAATTTATAATCGAGATATTTTAATCAATAATAAATTATGGGATAATTTTTATTTGATAAAAATTATTTAATTAAGTCAAAATTAGATTTTGGATTTAATCAAAATTAAAACGTGCAGAAATATTGGAAAAACATGGGAGGCGCCTAGGAGGCTGAGCCGCGGCGCTGGTACGGCAGTGGGCCCAGTCCGACTGGCCCGCTGCAACTCAATTTTGGGTCAGGTTTTTAAGCCTAATCGATCACGAGATCGCCCATCGCAACTTCGATTTTGGGTCGGGTTTTAAGCCTAATCGATCGAGATCGCCCATCAGCAACTCAATTTTGGGTCAGGTTTTTAAGCCTAACCAGTCTGATTTGATGCTAACCTCCCCTATATATTTAACACTTAACCCATAATTTTAGGTTGTTGAATTGTTACTGATTCTTCACAGAATTTACACTTTAATTCTTACTTTCTGAACTCAGAGTTCAGGAATTAAAATACTCTCAAACTTCTGCCAAGATTTTCTGGCTTTCCTGAGGAGTATACCGTAGCGAAGGCTTGCAGTCGTAAGGACAATTGCGTGCGCACCTTTTATTAGAGACTTAAAGTTCATAAACTGCAAGTTTTCTTTGTGTCTTGCAGATTTCAATTGTAACATAATCATACCAAACGACTTTGTTGGGGCAAGTAAATTAACAAAATTTTAAACTTTCGTTATACCTTACTTGTGTGTTTTAGATCCAACAAAACCCTACATTATTGCAGGTCAATTCTCATCTTGAATTCTATGTAATTAGTTTCTGAACTGTGTTACTACATCAGCAACTACTTAACAATAACAACTTGCAACACAACCTATTGAATGGTATTATTGCCTAAAATCTCAAAACCACTCCTCCATTAATTATTTCCTTCATTTTAAAGTTTCTCCTTTCTGACTTGTAGGCATATAAAGATTACGAATTTTTTTAGAGCAATGAATAATTTCATCCAACTTTGTAACAAACAAGGTAATTATATGGCCTAAAACACTAGAACACCAACACACAGAAACAGATGATTATGAATTATGAATGGTGGGTGGTATACTGGTATTGGTCCCAAAAGAAACATCTACTTCCTCCGTCTCATATTACTTGGTCATATTACTAAAAATATCCGTTCAAAATTACTTGGCGACTTTCTAAAAATAAGATAAAATTATTTTTTCCTACTTTGCCGTTAACATTAATTATTTTTTAAAGTAACCAATATTGATTAGAGTGTAATTAATTAGAAAAATAAGAGTAATGTAATAAAAATACTCTTCTTATTTATAATTTTTTTAAGAGGCGTATATAAATTGATCAAGTAATATGAGACGGAGGGAGTAATTAGTTGTAAAGGTGCTATTATGACTGGATTAATTAACAGCTTATTAATGGAAGAGCATCAAAGAGACCACCCTAATGACTATGGTATTGTCGCTTTTGGGCATAGTTGGTTTGCACAACGCAAGTTTTGTCAAAGTAGCACATGATTATCTTTTTTGTCCTAAGCATTGTCCCATTTTGCCCATAACAATATCTTTGTTTCCTTGTAAAAGCTGATCTTATTGTACCTTTTATTTAAAATTTATTTCTTTGCAACCGTGCAAAAGCACCCACACATCACCTAACCCAACTTCGCATCGACCAAAATCTCTTGGATATGCTTTTTCACTCCCAATCTATTCCATGCATTGCATCCTAAAAGATCAGTCAAAATGAACCATCCCCGTCCTCTTTTTTCCTTCCTATTCTTTTAAGCATTGACATTCGAAAACGGAAGCGAGTGAGAACTTTTATTTTATGGGTTCCAAATCACAATCATTTTTGTTTATTGCAATAGCTTTAACGCTGTCCCGCCCTTGTTCGAAACCACTGTCCTAACTACTACTTCGTTAAGAGCCTTTTCAAATAGAAATACAATATAAGATTCTGCAGAACCCGGAGCTTTAAGGCTGCCCCGCCCTTGTTCGAAACCACTGTCCTAACTACTACTTCGTTAAGAGCCTTTTCAAATAGAAATACAATATAAGATTCTGCAGAACCCGGAGCTTTAAGGCTGCCCCGCCCTTGTTCGAAACCACTGTCCTAACTACTATTTCGTTAAGAGCGGCTACTGTCGTAGTATTTCCTTTAGTATTATGTAGTTGGGCAAGCTATCTCTCTCTTTTGTGTCCTCCCCCCCTAGCAAAGTAGAATTCCTCATTTCCAAGGCTTGAATCCGAAACCATAATTAATGAAAGAATCTTTACCATTTCTCACCACATTGCTAAATGGTAGTATTTCCTTTCCTATTTTAATTACACTGACTGAAAACAAGCAGTAGGAATGAAGAAAGAACGACGGAGCGCCCAATTTTATATTGGAACTTCCAAGGTTATATGTTCACATTCAACTCAACATAATACAACATCCAACATTTTTACAAAGCATTTTTCAATGTTACCAACATATTGCTACAAAGAAACCAAACATAAGATATGATATGCTTCATCAAAAACTCTAGGCCATCTTCAGCCAACTTCATGGCTCAAGGCAAACCAACTCCCAACTCTTCTTCACCTTTTCAAACCTCCTTGTCAACATACTATATTAAACATTGTAGTTGCTTATGAGCAAGAACTTACCATGGGAGAGTAGAGAGCACTCTCCTCCTCTTATACATATATTGTCTTCACAAGTTATCCAGATAATAATCCTGGCGAAAACACTTAATTCCCAAGTGTTTTTTCATCAAAGAGGCTCCTGCATTGTTACAACTATTGGACTCCTCACTTCATGCTTCCCATCTGACCAAACTATTGAACCACTTTTCACTATGGAACTTCCTGGTGATAGCTTTATTGCCTCTGTTTTTACTCTCACCAGAAAATTAAGCTTCTGTCCCACTCTTCTAAACACCAGCTTCTCCGGCTCCACTGTCACCACCATACCCCTCGGTGGTTTCACGATCACATTATACACCGAATCAGGATCTCCAACGTTTGTCACCGACCTAATGAAATGTGTGGACAACTTGTGCTTCCCATATTGTTGGAACACGGCTGAAAGCGAAGGGTAATTCAAATTCCCAACATGCCCTGCTCTTTTCGCCCCGCTACAATCTGAATACTTCCTCGTAACGACTTGAATGTTTTTCGTTGTGTAATTGGAATTGCAGAGGAAATCGACGTAGTCGTAGGAAGTTAAGTCATAAATCAAACCAGGGTCCATTGCCTTTTGAGGGTGCACATGTCCTGCCCCAAAATCCATCACAGTCGACGAATTTCCAGTAGATTCATCCATCATGATTTGTCCCCGATTATCGACTATATATGCCGTTGTCATCAATGCTGATCTTATAGCTGCTGGGCTCCATCCCGGATGGGCTGCTTTCAACAATGCACCTAGCCCAGATACATGTGGGCAAGCCATGGAGGTTCCTGATAAAATGTTGAACTCCATCTGACGCTTATCGGACAGAAGCCCGCTGGGACCGACATTGTCGGGCCAAGCTGCAAGGATGTTCAATCCAGGTGCAATCACATCAGGCTTCATGATTTCAGGCGTCTCCGGGTTCGGGCCACGGGCTGAAAATGATGCCACTACTGGTGCTGGCCGGACATTTAGACGAGTACCTCTAAACAAAATGGTCGCCGTTGGCGGCCACCTGGACTTTGATGCTTCTGATATGTACTTCCTTATTTCGTCTCCAGAGGAAGCTCCAACTGCCGTTGCCGGTAACACGTGGCAATCAGCCACTAGCCCTTCCCCATCGAAAATTCCGTTGGCTATTATCATCCCTATTCCCCCTGCTTTCTTCACCACTTCGCCTTTTGCAGCTCTCGAATTTACGCCTCTATCACACAATACGATTTTGCCATTTACATAATTCGGGTTTAATGAGCCTTCTAAACACAGTGAAGATGAATATCCATCACTACCTGAAAGAAAAATATTTATTTAGAATTTCATAAATCTTTAAATGCCTCTCTACGATCTCCACTCTTGCTGTTTATAAAAATAGCTAGCATTTGTCCTAATTATAATAGTATGAAACTTATAAAGTGAATACATATTCCTATATAAATTGTATCATATCATAACTAATTTTAGTTTCCTTCAACTATGAATTATTTGCACTACCTTCACTTCCGGCATAAATTAGCGGGTAAAGTCGGTGGGGAGCTAACGCCGGGCCACCATAAATGCTCACTCCGGGGATTATTTTCCCATTTCCAAGCTTAACGTCGGCCGGAAAATCACGGTCAATTGTCCCCGCACCAACGTTGGTAACCCAAGGTGCTACATTGGTTACTGTTAGTCCTCCAGGCCCGCCATTTCCAGCGGAAGCAGAGACGAATATTCCGGCATCGGTTGCACCAAATGCGGCAATAGCAATTGCATCGAGGTTATAAGGAACAACAACTCCGCCAACACTAAGCGAGATGACATCAACACCATCAGCAACCGCAGCGTCAAATGCGGCGAGGATATCGGCGTCGTAGCAACCTGAAGCCCAGCATACTTTATAAGCAGCTAAACGAGCCTTTGGAGCCATACCAGCAGCAACACCACGAGCATAACCCAGAGTAGACGCCGGAAATACGTACCTACCTGCAATGGCGGAACTAGAATTTTTACTAATGGTATCAAGTTATGAGAATATAAATATACAAAGAAATTAAGAGGATTCATCAAATAATCATCTTATCTATGTAAAAAATTTCAGCAAAGGGTGTCGACGCTTGGATGCATGTGGCTCCGCCACTGCCTGCCTAGTGGCAGATGCAGAAATTTTATCAAGGGTGTTCCAATTTTGAAAAAATATATACTACTCCCTCCGTCGTCTTAGTTAAACTTGACACAGAGTTTAAGAAATAAACAATCTTAAATTAAAAATGTGTGAGTTTTTAAATCTTGTGTTAGTAAAACTTGCATTGGATTTGGAAAAATTACTACTCTTTTTGGAAGAGATAAAAAACAAAGGTAAGACACTTAAACTGGGGATGGAGGGAGTAACATGTATGTTAAGGATGCATTCAATATGTAATATATATTTGTAATACATAATAGTAATTGATGTTTCAACTCGGTGGCTTCGCCACTGTACCTGCGGCAATTGAAGCTGTGTGGGTCCCATGTCCATCGGAGTCTCTAGGAGATCGAAACTCATTAGTTTCATTCATTTTCCCATTTGTAGCTTCATATCCACTAGAAAAATATCTGGCTCCAATCAATTTCCGGTTGCATGAACTCGCCGGAAAGTCTTTACCAACCTTACATTGGCCTTTCCACTTGGCCGGGACAGGCTTAAGATCACGATCATTAAAGCTTTTTCTTTCAGGCCAGATCCCAGTATCAATTACTCCAATAACAAGGTCCGACCCGTAATCCGATTCCTTAAGCAACCCAGCATTGCCTGTACTAGTTAATCCAAGAAATTCAGGGGATCTCGTTGTTTGAATGTGTCTAACTTGTTCAGGAATAATAGCCAAAATCCCAGGTGAAGCCTCAAGTTTTTTAGCATCCAAAGTGGATAATTTAGCAGAAAACCCATAAAAAACATTACTGTAAGTATGAATAATTCGATTTGAAGCACCCTCACTAGTTTCTATAGATCTGAGAGAAGATTCGTACCAGTGCTCATGGGTAGGAAAAATAGAAGGTTTAGCATCGTGTTGGACGTGGACTATAAAAGTTTTTGGGTTATTCCTAGTTGACGAAACTGAATTAGTGAGTATTATTACAAGGAAAAGGGAAAAGTAGAGAAATGAACAAGGAAAAGAAACCGCCATGAAAGGCCTCTTAAGTCAGTAGAAAATTGGCGGCAATGGAGTGATGTTTCATTAAGAAGAAGACTGAAAGTGCAAGTGGCAAGTGTGGTAGTGGTACACATGATGAGACGGAGAAAATGAGCACTTACCTAAACTAAGTGCCATTTGGTTGGGCTTTTCAAAAAATCAAAATTGATTTTAGTTTTTAAATAGAGTTTTTGGTTGACAAATAAATAAGTATTTTTGGGTTTCAAAAACACTTAACCTCAAAATTTGAACTTCTTGAGTAAAGTTTATTTTGGCTTTCTATTTTTTGTTTTTACACAAAAACATTTTTTTTATTGGCAACCAAATACCTAACAATTTTTTTTATAAAAGATCTATTTAAAAAAACACTGCTATAAGCTCTTTTTAATAAAATGTACCAAACAAGTCCTAAGTGAAATGTTGGAGTAGTGAAAATCTTTGGGCCAATTTTTTTTCCTACAACTAACTTTTTTTTAAAGAAAAACAACTTTTTTTACTCTAATTTAAATTAGTGCTCCGTCTCAATTTATATGACACACGTTTTTAATCAATCTAAAATAGAATGACATATTTTTATATTTAGTAACAATTTAACTTTAAATTTACTTTATATCTTTAATAAAATGATTTATAGTTAGAGTCGTCCCTGGGGCGGTTGAGGCGGCGCCGCCTCACAAGCCCCAACCAGCGGGGCTTCCGCCCCAAAATTTTTGTTTTTCATTTATTAATTTCAATTATTAAGATATGTATTAAAAATGTCCAATCTTATCAATGAGAGGTATGGCCTAGCGGTTGATGTTTCTCTTCAAAAGTCATTCCCTAGTGAGAGGTCGCATGTTCGAATTCAATGAGCGGTGTAAGACTATTTTTAACACAAAATTAAATTTGGCCCCGAGTCACAACCAGTCGGCTCAAGTCCCAAACAGTCGCCCCCTCCTCTTTAAACAATTAGTTAATTTTAATTTTTCATGTAAATAAAAAAATACCTCTTTTTATTTCTCGCACTGAACCCTTAAAAGTATAGAAACGATCATGTTTATAGTCACATAAATTTTTATGAGTTATTTAGATCATAAATTTTAAACAATTCTTTAATTTTTTAATATTTTTTTATGTGAAATAAAAAACGGTGAGAGTAAGTTTTTCAACAAAAAAAATTCCCCTAAAATTTCAATATTTTATAAATGAAATGCATGTCAAAAGCTTACTTATACTTTGGCAGGAGGAAAATTAACCATATGTAAGACCTAATGTATTACATTTTGTGTGTCAATTCTCGAGATTTGCAATGGTGGGGGCTTACTAGGAATTTAACAGCCTTTCATTTTCTCTTCTGTTGATACTAGCACTAAACTTAATTATTATTTTTATTCTGATAAGGAAAAATCGAATTCATTATTTTATACTATCTTGAATTTTGTGGAACCCATGTCACTTTGTTTTTTACTTAACTTCAAAAAGACAACAAGTGTCCCCCACCCTTCAAAAGAAACCAGTCCAAAGTCCAAACCCAGCACTATTCTAGGTTAGAAATTTATCGATTCTTATGACACAAGTTGTAAGTATTACATGATAAAATAAGAAAATTAATTTGTGATTTATCTTAAGTCGACCTCTAAAAATGTCAATATATAGATGTGCAATCATGATGAATAAATATGTAAAAAGAAAAAGACGAAGTGGATCAATATCATATGGAAAGAAGTCTTTAAAAAAAAAATTACTCACTTGAAATTCATGTAAATATAGTGGGAAAAATATAATAGAAGAAAGAAAATTATATTGACAAAAACTAATTAGTTGAAAATAATTTTAGTACTGTTAGTAAATACGTTAGACCCTATACATAGTATTGTTGATGTTTGATAGGATGTTGTGACAACATCTGTGAAAGCACATGACAACATCTTTAGGATGTTGTCTGCGATGTTGCGACAACATATATGTAACTATTTTACCTATTCTTCCGGCCTAAGCAGTTGAAGTTACTGCGAGTAAAAATGATCTAGACAAAGCTTACCTGATTGCTGTGTTTAAAACGTTGTGAAAGACCAAGTCAAAACGTAGAGAGAAAGCAGCGAAGACCAAGTCCAGAATCGTTGAGGATTTTCAGGAGGAAGACTCGGTCCAAGCTGCTGCCATCTTTTGCTCAACCTCCGCAACCATCAGTGAGGATTTCAAGGGAAACTCAACACTATAAATAGAGGAGAGCTTCACAAGTATCGATATCCATATTTAGAGAAGAGGAACTTCCAAAAGAGCTCTCGAATTTTACCGTAGAAAACTGGATCAACCTTTTAGCCTAAAGTTATTTTAATAACATCTTGTCCCACATTGCAATCACTATCTCTATTCTAGATTAAGCTTATTGTTCAAGTGATTGTAATGAAGATGTTGTCTTTTATCTTTTAGATTTTGTAATTTTAGGCGAAGTCATCTGCGACTTCATTTTTATATGTAATTTCTTTTTCGTTGTAACGCTCAATTTGTAAAAAAAAAATCTTTGTAATTGTATATAAATTATACAATTCTTTTTTGTCACTGACCATCAAGAGATATATTTATATATACCCTTGAAAATATAAATCTTGTGTCTCTTTTCCTTTTCCGCTGCATATACTCTACAAAGTTTATTCTGTTTTATTACAATGTTGCCTCAGATGTTGACCCAACATTGAAGGCAACATCCAGTGACAGTTTTTGTTATTCGTAGTTTTACGATTTTAATCTTACCGAATTCGTAGCCCACGGGACCCAACAAGTATAGAGCCATATCGTTGATAATTTGAATGGCTTTGAGACATAATTTATTGTAATTGTGTCAATTTTTGCGGACTTATTAATTAGTACAAATTTCCAAAAGATTTAATTTTTTTTCTGAGTTGTAAGGAATTTTTTAATTGTCCAAACTCATAAATAGAATTTTAAAATATGTCATTGTCATGCATTTGCTATAGTTTATGCATCAGAGGAATGAAGTGGGAAGAAGCTGGAAAGTGATAACAAAATTTGTTTATATCATCAACCAGGGTTACGATGGAGTGGTTACAGAGTCATCTTTTGTTAAAGAGTGTTTTATCTTTCAATGTGGGATTTCTTAACACGTATATAAATTTAGTTGAATTCCAATATGAATATCTAACCCCGTTTGAAAAACTAAAAAATGTGTAAACCTTTCTTGTTAATGGCGCTTTTGGGTTTATATTTGGCAATTTTGTATTCTTTTGCGAAGGGCAGCGTAAAGAGGAGATTAGTGTTGGTCCGTGATCCCACTATATGATCATTACACAATCGCTGTTATGGTCTTATGGACCCGATGGCAGAAGGACATAGTTGGACCAAGTGAAACTTGTTGATCTTTTCCCTGATTTTGCTAAATAAGTCTTTAAATACAGTAAGATCCAAATTAGGGATGACAAATGAGGCAAGGCAAGATAGGATAGGTCAAACGTTAAACAGGTCAGGGCAGGACAATGTTTAAACGGGACAAGTCAAAATACATTTTTAGAAAATTCTAAATAGGGCAGGATAATTAATAGGTTAAATTTTTAGAAAATTATAACTAGTTACGATGAGTTGTACTTGTTAGAATTTGATAAAATTTTATAGAGTTGTACATCTTTCTGTTACGGTCATATTGAGGCTTTACGGGAATTAATCCGACTTACGATTTCAAAGTTATCACTGTTTAAAGTTTCTGCCTCGGATCAACCGAAATCTGGAATGACAAAATGTATAAAGTAAAAACTGTACAAATCGGTAAAGAATCTGAAAGTTTGTTCTGAATAAAAGTTCTAGATTACTCCGTTATCGACAGTTTGGGATTTTACGGGGATAAATCCGACTTACGATTTGAAAGTTATCACTGTTTAAAGTTTCTGCCTCGGATCAGCCGAAATTTGGAAGGGCAGAATGTATAACGTAAAAACTGTACAAATCGGTAGAGAATCTGAAAGTTTGTGATGAATAAAAGTTCTATTTTTCTCTGTTCTCGACAGTTTAATACTTTATGGGGATTAATCCGACTTACGGATAAGAAGTTATAACTGTTTTAAGTTTGTTTCTTGTTTCATAAACATAAATAGGGCGGGACATGATTTAACGGTGCAGAGCAAATTAAATTTTAAAAATATGCTAAATGTGGCAGGGCAGGACGGGTTAACATTTTAACAGGTCAAGACTTGCCCTGCCCTAACCGGCCCCTAATCCAAATGAAGTATGCTTTAAATATAAAAGGAATAAAAAAATAGTTCGATACATCATATCTTCTCATCATATTTTAATTTGTGGAACGTCACATCAATTAAATTGTTCTTTACAAACGCAAGGAAATAAAGAGGAAAAAGAGTAGAGCTTTGAATGCAATTATTTAAGGACAAACATCATCATCACTATGGGCTTGATATATAGAATGGTTTCAAGCAAACAAGAACGGAACTTTATTTCATTTCATTCATTTTAATTAGATGTAACTTTTCCATTTTGTATGAATCTTTAAGCCTTTTATAATGATTAATGAGTAGTTATTAATCATCTCTGCATTCAAATTTAAAGCGCTTTTGTTTTCTTGATGACAGAAATAAAGTCAAGGTTTCAACTTTCGGGTTTTGTGGAGAAGGTTCTTTCAGGCATCTTTTGCTCAAATAAAGTGGATAGAGAAATTTGTATATATCTCCGTGAAAATTTCTCTTTTTAGTTATATATCCATCACAATTCTAAATTTAGTTATATCCCCATTAAAATTCAATTGTATTATTTATATCTCAATTTTTCATTTGACCTCTTAAAATTTATAATAAAATATTTTAAAGACTGTTTTGCTCTTCATCAAAACTACGGTACTAATTTCCTCTCTTCTTTTTTCTCTGTCGTTCTTTGTTATAGAATTCACTTATGCTTATTGTATTGAGAGTTTAAAGGAAACAATTAAAGGTTAGTTGGCAAAATGATATATTTCACTGGATTAATTGTCATACACCTTTCTGAATGATTTTTTGTAGAATGATTGTATCAGCCAATTAGTTGAACAAATTAACTCTAATCCCGTCTCTTTCTGGATTGTAATGAAGCTAGATTTGAGGAGAACTTTGAACTGGTTGCAGAGCTTGTCACGACAAATGGTTTTAAAGTTGCATATGCAATTAAAGATGGTGCTGAAGGACCCCGAGGATGGAAGGTTTACATTAAAAAATATTGTTATCTTTTGAATTTCTAAAATGTTGGTGGAATGAAGCATAATGAGTTCCAATTTCTGCAGAATAGTGGCCTTCCTTGGATACTTCTGCAGAAAACATTAAGTTTTGATCTGGGCGTATCTGATGCGGGAAGGGTAAGAACGACAGAGAAAAAGGAAGAGAGGGAATTAGGGCAAACCAGTCTTTAAAATATTTTATTAATATTTATTATAAATTTTAAGAGGTCAAATTAAGAATTAGGAATATAAATAATATAATTAAATTTTGACAGGAATATAACTAAATTTAGAGTTATGATGAGGATATATCTAAAAAGAAAAGTTTTCATCGAAATATATACAAATTTCTCAATGTGTATATATAAGACCTCGAATTAAAATTCAGCTTTAGACCTTAACTTGACTAATTCGAAACAAACAACCAAATCTGTTCCACAACAGCAACATTAAGCATTTGAATCCCATATACGAGCTATTGCATGCTTTTACACTTATCAATTTTAAATTCTACTATAGAGATCCATTAGTAAAAAACAAATTTGGTGGGCTATTATGAAGATCAGGGTTGTTTTTATAAATAATAATAAAAAAATAGGGACAAAATAAGCTAACAAGTAACAACACGATAATACCAAAACCGGTTCTTTTACAGGGGTGTTATCGTCCGGTTCTTGATCCGGTTACGGGGCCTAATTTTTTTATTTTTTTTTAAATTGAATTTCCAATACTGAAATTGACATTCTTGGACACATTACCACGAAATTTGTACGTTGCAATCTATTGTATATAGCGAGATATTTAGCTTTGAAAAGAAAAAAAACGTAACGATTTGGGGAAAAAGTGAAATTAATTGGCAAGACAGACGTTTTTTGAAAAATCGGCTGCTCCAAACCGCTTCAGCAATTTGTACGGCCCTGTCTCGCAAAAATACGCAAAATCAAAAAAACAAATAGATCAAACGGACGTCCGAGCGCAAAGTTATGACCACTTAAAGTTTCACTAATTTACAATACGTCCGGGGCTGATTGGGGAGAGGGGTTGGATGGGGGCTAGCTGGGGGTGTTACGGGTATTTTACCGGGTTACCGGTCCGGCTTCTTATACGTCCGGTTAATTTTTTGATACTCATATCCGTATCGTTAACTTTTCATATCGGTCCGAGTTTACAGATCATCCGGTTCTCAAGTAATTACCGGGAGTATTCAGACCGGTAGTGGCCCTAATTTTAATCACCAAAAAAAACCGGTTATTTTTGTTTTTTGTGTAAATAGTGGAGCAAAACCTGAGAGGGCAGAGCTGAAAGCCTGAAACCTTAAAATCATGAGGCGAGCTCTTTGTGTGTGCTCCCGCAATTTCCATTTCTTGAACAGCAACACTAAAATCATACATCGCCCAGTTGTTTCTTCAAAGATTAGATTCCTCTCTTCTTCAGAAAATGACCAAAACACCCTTCAGCCCGAGACTAGCGTTAATGAATCGGTCTCCCCCAATGTTGAAGATGTCAATAATAAAGGTAAACAAAGAACTGCTATTTGGTGATCTGCAAATCTAATTGAAATTTTGAGAAAATGGGGTGGTGTATTTAATCCCTGAAAATGTGTGTATGAAATTAGGTTCTGGTCTATGATGTATGTAATGTACTAGAACCCTAATATTTAGTGATTTTGCTGATTAATGATTGTATACTGGATATCTCTTGCTATGGTTGATGCTAATTGTTGTTTATAGAATATTGGTGCTCTGTAAATGTAAAACCCTTTATTATACAACTTATCATTGCTCCGGAAATTTCGCTGATAGAAGATTTTAGTGTATGCCCACAAAGGTTGGGGGTAAGGTATGCTTAATTCTGTAAAGATATAATTGAATTGTATAGTATATTGGTATACTGGGCTATGTTGGTATACTGGGCCTTTTGTATAGTGGGCCTCTTTTATTGTTCTGCAAACTTTACATATACCAAAAGGCAGTGTAATTAATTAATTCCATTCTTCAATAATACAGAAACTTTCTCTCTCTTCTAGAACGCTCTCTCCTCTTCCACCGACATTCATCATCGTCTTCCTTAAGCTACCGCAACGACTGGTTCAACCCCTCCATCGTCCCACTCTCTCTTCCTCCGTTAAACTCTCTGACTGCTCTCATGACAGTCTAAACTTCTACATGGTATCAAAGCCCGCAGATCCTAGGATGTTCGCAACAGGAGATTCGAACGAAGGATCAACACAAGAAAATTGTAGATCCAGATAGATCGGGTACATGCAAGAGGAATATTAAAGGATGGATACAGTTTCAGATCGAAGGAAAAACATCTGACTACTCAGTGGACGAATCTGGAAAATAAAGAAAGGAAAGAAGGTAGAAACTACGTTTCTGCTATAATCGACTCAATTTGTCTAGTCGATTTTAGGAATTCTTGTTAGTATTGTTTTTTTTTTCTTCTTCTTTTGTTGTTGATTACTGCTTAGTGTTAACTGAACCTGTTGGAGAGAACATGGCGATATCAGAAATTATCGGAGATGGTGGAGTAAGTGAAGTCGGAGATACGACAAATCCAGGGAATAATATAGACCATAACCATCCTCTATTCCTATTCCCATCGGATGCACTGTTCCTCATCCATCGAGTTGTCTTGAATGAAATGGACAACTATGCACGTGGAGTAGGGCCGTGAAGGCTCGCTCATAGTACAAACAAGATAGGGTTTATTGATGGAGCGGTTAGAGAGAACATTATAATGAAGAGGTGGCACGAGTCCAGGATAGATGCAATGCCATCAGAAGTGTCGTGGTTGATGGGAATGTCGGTAAAAGTTTCACGACAGGATGCTATTCAACGCCGACTCTACATCATCCGGGAAGAGTTAAAGGAGAGATTCGACAAGATAAATAGTTCTAGAGCCTTCGGATCCACAAGGAGATATTTACTGCGACGAGGACTATGTCGATATCGTGATATTACTCGGTGAAGGACCTGGGATGAGTACGACTCGATTATACCTACACCGCTACGCGTCCCAAGGCTAAGGAGTTTATCAATCACGAATATCAAAGGTTGTTGCGGTTCAATGGATCGAACGAAAGTTATCACAACACAAGGAGCCAAATTCTAATGATGCCACAAGTCCCAAATCTGAATCAGGCATATGCCTTGGTTAATCAGGAGGAGAGTCAAAGAGCTCTTTCTGATCACATTGAACCTTCAGCACTGTTCACATCCAGGAGTGGAAGCAATAAGGGAGGAGGACATGGAGGAAATTACACACAAAGAAAACCATATAATCCTAATGCTAAATGCGATCACTGTAAGATGAAGGGGCATTTCACTGTGGATTGTTTCAAGTTGATGAAGTGTAACCACTGTCACAAGACAGGACACTTAGAAGAAGGCTGCTATCAATTGATTGGTTATCCAGATGATTTTAAACCTAAAGCAAAGAAGGCCTATGCAATAACAGGCCAATTTGAAGACACAGGACAACAGGCACAGCAGCAGAACCACCTCACAAAGGAAACCATGATGTATGATCAGTTCACTCCAAGTCAAAGACAACAGATTCTTCACATGCTGGAAGAGAAGGACAGGAGCAGAACTCATATTGCTAATATGGCAGGTATGCATAATACTGATACAAAAGAACTACTGAAATGGATAGTAGATTCAGGTGCGACTAATCCCATGATAAGTGACTCTAAATACTTATGCAATAACTTGTTAATGTATGAATCGGAAGGTACTGATTGCAATGCGAGATTCACCGTAATCTCCTACGTGGGTGATTATCAACTCGAAAAGGTGATTTTCTTAGAAATGTCCTATGTGTACCAAAGATTTAAGTTTAACTTAATGTCGCTGTCAAAGGTGACTAAAGAGTTGAATCAGTAGTGTCTCTTTCTTTCCTCATTTGTGTCTTTCGGGATCTAACATCCGGGAAGTGGCGGGATGGTAGTGAGAAAGATGGGCTCTACACTTTGTGTTTGGATCTTTGAAAGTCGGGAGAAGGCGAGGAAGTGTATGAATGCTACTCAACATATAGATATAATGACATGGCAACAGAGACTGTGTCATGTTCCCATGGCAGTATTGAGGAAGATTTCTTTGTTCAAAGACTATGATAATTCTGCTTTAAATAAGTGTGAAATCTGCCCACTAGCTAGACAAGTTAGATCTCCATTTCCTACTAGTACCGTGAGATCAATAAAACCTTTTCACCATCGCATTTAGATGTTTGGGGACCTTATAGAACCGATACATTCAATGGCGTGAGATATTTTTGACCATCAGAGATGACTACTCTAGATGGACATGGGTGTTTTTGATGAGACGTAATCGATGTATCTACTATTCGAAAATTTTCTTTCTTGAAATAATTGTTCATTTGAATCTAAAGTCCAGAATTAGATCGCATAACGGTATCAATTTTTAACCAAAATCGTAAGGCACTTTTCCAAACACTGAATTATACATGAAAGCTCTTGCCCATACACACCACAACAAAACGGGTAGTTGAAAGAAAACATGTGCATCTACTGAGATAGCAAGAGCCATTAAAATTCGTGGTTGGTTGCGGACAAATTACGGGAATGTATGTAAGTAGCATCATACATCATAAATAAAATTCCTTCAATGATTCTAAATAATGAGTCTCCTTTCCATGTTCATGCAAGAAGACACCACAACTTAGTCATTTGAGAGTTATAGGCTGTTTATGTTTTGCCACCATACTCCATACACATGATAAGTTTAGTCCAAGAGCAGTTAGATGTGCCCTACTTGGGTATGCACCTACACAAAAGGGATACAAACTCTATGACTTAGAAAGCAGGACTGTTTTTGTTAGTAGAGATGTGATATTCAGGGAAGACACTTTTCCTTTTAAAAATGGACCGAGTGAAGAATCACTAAACATAAAGGACCATGGACAATTCTGTTATGAGGAGTTGATGATTGGTAATCCTGTCACTATTGCTAATGGAAATCCTATCAATGAGACAAATTTTGCAGGACAAGAATCAATACGCATGTGTCCCATCACAGATTCAAGCATCAATAGTGGTGATGCAGACAGAGACAATAATGGTGCAGATGAGCGATACGCATGAGGACAATCAGGTGGAATTAGTCACTACAACTACAACAAGAAGATCAGGGAGACATGGCAGACCTCCTATATGACACAAGGACTATACCACAGCTGCTTATATTCAATTTCTGACAACATCACATATGCAGGTCTATCTGCTGCATATCAACACTTTGTTGCACAGGTATCTGTAGACACTGAGCCATCAGGATACTCAGCACCGCAAAGATCCCGGATGGTTGCGGCCGTGGAATCAAATCCAAGCACTGAGAACAATGGAACATGGGAGATAGTCAAGTGCTGAAGGAAGAAAGCAATAGGTTGTAGATGGGTCTGCAAGATAAAGTACAAGGCATCGGGGAGGTGGAGAGGTTTAAGGCGGACTTGTAGCGAGGATACAACCAGAAGGAAGGAATAGATTACCAGGAGACATTCTCTCCTGTAGTTAAGATTACCACAGTCAGAACTGTGGTGTCTATAGCAGCAATGCATCACTGGAAGATACATCAGATGGATGTATACAATGCATTCCTTCGAGGACTTATCGAAGAAGTATTCATAGCGGTTCGGAGGATTCAATGCTACACACGTGAGTACACATGTATGCAGGTTAAAGAAATCCTTATATGGCTTGAAGCAGGCCTCTAGGCAATGGAATATAAAATTAACTACAGCCTTACGGTCATCAGGATTCACACAAAGCCACAGGGACTACTCACTTTTCACAAGGAAAGAAGAGAAGATTGTGGTGGTGTTGGTATACGTGGATGACCTCTTACTAATGGGAATGACGCAGCCTCATACACCCACAGCGAGGCACGCAATCACTTTCAAGATAAAAGACTTGGGAGTTGAAGTACTTTCGGGAATTGAGTTTGCCAGAATTCACGTGGCATCCTAACGTCAAAGAAGTATGCTCTTGAACTTACATCGACACGGGATTGGCGCGAGCCAAACCGGGCTTTCCTATGGAACCAAATCGAAACTCACTACAAGAGTTGGATAAAATCATCAAGCCGATTCTGAGTCTTCACAGGCCGATAAGTCGTAAGTGATCCTTGTGTATACAGAAGACTGATTGGGAGGCTGTTATATTTAACTACCACAAGACCAGACATCACCTGCAGAAACTCACTCACCAATTCATGCAAGCGCCAAAGAATTCTCACATGGAAGTTCGGGCTTCGATTAGTCGACACGTTAAATGACACCGTGAATGGGTATATTTATGTCCAGTTCTGTTGCTTGTGTTCCTCAGCTCAAAATGTTTTGTGATGCAGATTGGGGAAGCTGCGTCAACACCAGAGTCACTGGCTACCTAGCAATGTATGGATCATCACCTGTCTCATGGAGATCGAAGAAGCAAGACACAATATCTCGGAGTTCTGCAGAAGCGAAATACAGGGCTATGATTTCTGCAGTTGCTGAAGTTGTTTGGCTAACAGGGTTGTTTCACGAGTTGGGTGTTGACATATCTAGACCAGTGGGAGTATTCACAGACAGCAAATCTGCCATACAAATTGCTGGAAATCCTGTTTTCCACGAAAGAACAAAACACATAGAGATAGATTGTCATTTTATTAGAGAAAAAAATTCAAAGTGGATTGATCAATGCTCGTTTTATATCAACAAAGGAACAACCGGCTGATATATTAACAAAGGCGTTGTCGACAGCAACATACTTCTTTGCTATCCAAGCTAGGCTTGAAGAACATTTTTATACATCCTAGCTTGAGGGGGGTGTGTGTAAAGATATAATTGAATTGTATAGTATATTGGTATACTGGGCTATATTGGTATACTGGGCCTTTTGTATAGTGGGCCTCTTTTATTATTCTGCAAACTTTACATATACCAAAAGGCAGTGTAATTAATTCATTCCATTCTTCAATAATACAGAAACTTTCTAGAACGCTCTCTCCTCTTCCACCGACATTCATCATCGTCTTCCTTAAGCTACCGCTACGACTGGTTCACCCCTCCATCGTCCCACTCTCTCTTCCTCCGTTAAACTCACTCTCTGACTGCCCTCATGACAGTCTAAACTTCTACAAAATCCTACCCTCCCAGACCCCCTTGTGGGATTACACTGTGTATGTTGTTGTTGTAAGATATTAGTGTGCAAGATCAGGAATTGTGCATTTTAAATTTAAATGGGTCTCTTGGTTCCATATTATGCCATCTCATTATTATATCTACTGTAGAGTTGAAGCTGAGGATTGAGGAGTATTTCAACAAAGGCAATGAAGAGGCGCTTCCGTCAATTCTTGAAGCAATTTTAAAGAGGAAATTGACAAAAAAGCATGAGCATACAGATGACGAGTTACTGGAGGAGCTGCAAATGAAACCCCTGGATGGTGTAAATGACGAAGAGTTTGAATCAGATTTCGAGGAAGCTCACAAAACTGATGAAGAGATTGAAGATTTGTATGACGCAACGGATATTGTGAAGAAGAGAATGGTGTCTGATCAGTTCTTCAACATGGATGACAAAAAGTGGGATGATATGATAAAAGAGGCTACTGAGCACGGGCATCTTAGGGATACAAAGGAGTGTGAGGAAATTTTACAGGACATGCTTAGCTGGGATAAAATTCTACCTGGTACTACTTTTTTATGCTCTCCTGGCTTCTTAGTTCTTATCCCATTAGTAGAAATATTTATTCTTTTGTATCATGCTGTTAATTTCAACTAGGCTTTAAGTTGATAAAAGGTCTAGTCCCTAGTATATCTTTAGGTCTTGTGGTGATCTTTCCTTCTCAAGAAAGTTTTATGATGAGCTTCTTGTAAGTGAATAATTTAAGTTGTCTGTTGCACTGGGAAAGGTGCCTACCCGTAGTTCATAGCTAAGTTTCTCGGGTGCGGGTATCCGATATGGGTACGTATCCGAGTGTCGGGTTCGGCAAAATCTAAATTTTAAGATTCGGGGGTGCGTATCCAGTGCGGTGATTCGGCTAAGAAAATTCAAAATTACAAAAAATAAGATATATTACTGTCTACCATCCAAACTCGGAATACGACCTTGAATTCTTAGTTTCTTTGAAACACGAAGCAACAAAATGAGACAAAAATACTATAATATTAAAGGTATGTCATTTCCCTTATCTTAAATCCGTTTTATCTTTAATTTTGAGAAATCAAATCTCAATTTTCCTCCCAAATTTACGATGTACTCCACTCAAAGTATTGGTTGAGCGTATCCGAGGCGTCCTGCACCCGTATCCCCCGTATCCAGACAGGTACGGCACCCAAAACGGAGTCTGTGCAACTTAGGTTCGTAGTCATCTGGTGGACAGCTGCTTGGAGGGTTTCTGTGCATATTCTTTTATCATTCCAAAATTTTACATCTGTTTCAAAAGAATTAATAAACTATCCCCCCTTTGATTTTTGCCTGTGGACTTTTTGGAGCTTTAGCTTAAGGCCCTGTTCCTTGCAGGCTAGATAATTCTGGATCTCAATTTGGATTCTCACATGTTTTTAGGCCCAAGTTAGCTTCATTAGTTTTAGATTATGTTTGGTCTGTGAACTGAAACATCAATCGTGATGACTTTCATGCTATTTTCTTTCTTTTCTTGCAATATAAAAAATTGTGGCACTCAAAATTTTTCATTTGTTCCCATCTCCTATTAGATATAAGGTAGGGACAATTTCTGCCAATCGAAGTGAAGATTTCAGCTTAAAAGGGTTTTTAAAGTATGCAGGTGAATAGTGCTTGTACTCCAATTAACAATCAAAAGATAATATCTGTGCTCCAATTCAGCAATACTGCTGATAATGCCCGAACTTTAATTCCACAATAAGTTTTTAGTACAATAAATTTTCATTTTCTAAATCCGTCCTTGTTAGGTCTGTGAAATTGGTGTAGTGGTGGAAAGGTATAGTTAAGAAAAAAGGGTTAAACTTCAAAGTGTGGCAGGGGCAATGAAAAAGTAAGTTAGGTTTCTTGATCAAGCAAATTACATCTTACCTTGGTAACGAAATTCTTTAACTCTTCAGTCAGTTATATTTCCTCACTAGCTAATATCTCAGATAGTTTGTATGAAGTAGTTATAAGCTATATTATATTTCAGTTAGAGTCAGTTTTCAGTGATCTATTTGACGTCCCAATCTAATAATTGGATACTTGACTCATTGGGTGTGTTATTTTTACCCAGATGAAATTAAGAAGAAGGTGGAAGTTAAGTTTGATGAGATAGGTGAAACCGTGAAAGGGTTGAAAAAGGTGAGATTACCCCTGAAGAAGGCTATGCATTGTTCAAGGAGTTTGAGGATGGGGTGGTCGTGGAGTGCGCAAAACTGATGGAGAAGGATGCTCCACAGTTTGATCAGAACACTTTGCCGGATAACAAAAAGAACTTGGATGACCCACCAGGTGAAGGGCCAGTTCTTAGATGGCAAACAAGGGTGGTCTTTGCTCCTGGTGGTGATGCATGGCATCCAAAAACAGGAAGGTCAAATTGGGTGTTACAGTGAAAGAGTTGGGTCTGTCAAAGCATCAATTTCGTCGCTTAAGAGAATTGGTCGGCACACGCTACCATCCCGGAAGAGACGAGCTTATGATAACTATTGAAAGATAAGGTTACATTGGGTGTATCTAAAATACTAGTATCTGATCTTGTTATGAGTTCACTCTTAATGTATGTTTTGGCTTAACTTCCAACTGAGCTTTATTAAATGTGTAACTATTGTTGAAACAATTAGTAGGAAGTACTTATCTGCTGCTTATTGGGAACCTTACTATGAATAAAATGTTTATTTTTACTTAGATTTGAACACCGCGAGGAGAATAGGAAGGACTGCCTGAGGACTTTATTTGCTCTTATTGAAGAAGCGGGAAAGGCTAACAAAATGGTTGAGGATGTTCGAACTTCATATGTGAAGCAGAGGCTCAAAGCAAATCCTGCATTCATGGAAAGGCTGCGTGCAAAAACCATGAAATTGAAAGAATCTAGCTCGTTCCATGCATGACATAAGTTCCGGTCCATTCTGGTCCGGTCCGGGTTTTAGACCGGTTGGACCTGTTTTTTTTTTTTTAAAGTGCAATTTTTAATTTTAATCATTAACAATGTATTCATTTATTAATCTCATTAACAATGTGTTCGTGGAAAAGAAGTTACATTCAGTAACTTTTTTTGTTAAAATAATAAGTAATGTTCTATCTAAGATTTTGTAAATCAAATGCATGAGCCATTACATTTTTATTTACGACTAAAAGAATTCATATTTATATAAAGATGGTTGACAAAAGATGGAGTTGTGGAAGTTTGATGATCTCGTAATTTCTAACAAACAAATAAAGGACATAAATTGTGTTTAGTATGACTAACTTAAAGAAAACCAACAAATGTACTTGGTTCGTATACGAACTACTGAACTACTCATTAATTAAAGTTACACACCACATTTATATTTTTTATTTGGACATTCCTGAAGCATTGATATAAAATATAGGTAGGGAGAGAAGTAAAGTAGTTGTAAATTGGTGCAACTTTAAATGGTCATAACTTTGCGCTCGGACGTACGTTTCACCTATTTTTTTTTTGATTTCGCGTATTTTTTCGAGACGAGGTCGGACAAATGAGCAACCGATTTCTCAAAAAAGATTCGTCTTGCCAATCAATTTCACTTCCCTCCAAATCGGATACTAATTTTCCCTTTTATTCGCTAAATATTTCGCGATATACAATAGATTTTAATGTCCAAATTTCGTGGTAATGTGTCCGAGAATGTCAATTTCAGTATTGAAAATTCAATTTAAAAAAAAAAATATGTCGGGCCCCGTTGGAACCGGACCGAATAATTCCGATTTTTACCCTGACCGGACCGGAATCCACCGGTCCGGTCCGAAAATGTACACCCCTAGCTGTGGGTTTGTCCTCGAACTTAAAGAGGATATTTTCGTCCAAGTGCATGTTATGCTTGTAACACCCCATTTTAACCTGGGTCGAAACGGGAGTACCACGTGTGGTTGATTCCTAGAATGTATTTTAAGGAGTCGCCACCTAATTATTATAGTGAATTAGGACACTTGATTTATTGCGAATAATCGCAATTAATGATCTCCATTTAAAGCGTCTGAAACTATGTGAGATTCTAGGTAAGGGTTCTTTATTATCCTAGGGAAGGGTTAGGCATCCTAAAGGATCCGCTAACTCGCGGTTGTCCGTTCAAACTTGGGTTTAATATTATTGTGCTAACATGTAATCTATAATTCTAAAAGTGTTTTAATTATTAAACTAGCCAAGAGATATTTGAGCTATGCATGCAAATATTTAAAATAGATACATATTTAACAAGATGGTAATAACAACAAATAATCATAGAAGATGTAATGAGAAGAAGTTAACAACATTTCGCTTTTATTTTATTTTTTATGCGAATGCTTTAACTTTGAGGCCCTGCACTGCAAAGACACTTAGTGGAAGAGTTAATAAATAATAAATAAAAGCAAATAATCATAAAAGGTGTAATGAAGAGAAATTAGCAACATTTCGCTTTTATCTTATGCGAATGCTTTAACTCGAGTGCCTCCGCACGCGAATGCTTTAACTTTGAGGCCTCTCAATTGCAAAGACACTTAGTAGAAGAGTTAGTAAATAATTAATAAATTACCAAACAGACACAATGCATGTATATATATAGATATATATGTGTAAGATAATGTAAAAATATATTTTTATATAGTGTGGCTCAGCTAGTGTTATGCCAAGAATACTAAGACATGAGAAGCCAATATCGTCACGGTGGCGGTCGACTCGCCTCCTGGTGAAAGATATTGTGCATTCTCGTCCAATCTTTTCACTTTCCTCCTTGCCCACATATTCCGCTTGCTTACCATGGAGGCCTCCGGATCGACTGATAAATCCTTCTTTGGCCAAATGTAGTATCATGTTCAAAATCGCTTAATACCAAAATGTAGTATCATGTTCAAAATCCGCTTAATATCAACAATGTAGTATTTGTTCTAAATCAGTAAACCAGCAAAATATATGTCCTGATCAATATGAAACATGGCAGAAACCAGTCCAACAATATGGCCCAAAAAAAAGCCCAGCAGTGGTAAAACAAACAAGCCCGATGCCTGCAACACAGCCCAACAAAGCTTGATTCTTGGTCCAAAGATTTCAAAACAACAATCCACCATTTTTAGAATCCGACCCAGATTATGACCCGACCCGATTTCAACCCGAGAGTAAAACAGTGGCAGAATCAGTCCAACACCAACAAGAAACAGCAAAATATTAATCAACATCGCCGGATAGTCCGAAAAACAGCAACAATAATAGCCAATAAAATCGAAATCAGTCCAACAAAACCGTAACAACGTAACCAACATTCACCGGAGTTTTTAAACTCCGGCGACATTCAAAAATAAAATCAGTCCAAATAACCAATATGCCAATAAATCTAAAAATGGAACCAAACCTGTGCAATGGTGCGCGGCGACGTTCGTTGGTGAATGATGGGTGTGTAGTGGTGGTTCGCGTGGTGGTGTTCGACGGAAACAAATGGCGACGGAAGAAAATAGTGGTGTACGTGGCTGGGGTTCATTGGCCGAGGCGAGTCGGCGGCGACGGAGTAGGAAGGCGCGGTCAGCTTGAAGGTTTAAAGAGGCTTGGTTATGTGTAGAGGAGAGAGACGCGATCGGCGAGAAGGAAGGTGGCGGTGATCTTTGGATAAAATTAGGGTGGTTAGGGTGATGGCTAGGTTAGGGGTGAGGTGAGGTGCGTGTGTGTGTGAGAGAGGTTCACGAGCATGGAGCTCCGCGAATAGGCGGCGCGACGGATTCTAGGGTTAAGGCGGAAAGTCTTGAGTTTAAATGAGAGAGGTCGAGAGTGAGTTGCGCTAGGGTAATGTAGGGAAGGGGAGAGGGCGATAATTGAAAAATAGCGGGGTCCTGCTAGTCCGCAGGAGTGTAGGTAGAAATATGGTGAGATTAGGGTTTGCGGGTATTGGGCTTTGGGTATTATCAAGGTGATTAATTAGGGTATTAGTGTTTGGAGTTAATTAATTAATTAGTGGTTAATTCTAGGTAAGTGTATTATTAATTAATTAGTGATAACTTAAATTAACAAATGTGATTAAATTATTTAGGTGCTTCATTAATCTAATTGTTATAATAAATGCGGGCGTGTTATTTAATTAATGTTTAATGTTTTAGAATGCGGCGCCATTATTAAATTGATTATTTATGCATGTATTAATGTTTTATTTGCTGCATTTTATTATAAAAATTATGAGGAATTATTTTGCAAAATTAGTGTAATTTTATAGTTAATGACTGGACGGGAGGGTCAAAATTGGGTGTCAACAGTTGTCCCTCTTTGTATGGAGATGATGGAAGAATCTTCGGACAAAGACGTTGACTCATAGCCAATTTTGTCTCGTCCCTCAGAATTAAAATGTTGGGCAATTAGGCAAAAGCTGACGTGGACTCAAAAACTGTCCCAATGTCGAGTTATGACGACATTGGGCTACCATGGTCAAAACCAAGGCGGGCTAATGCGGACTCAAAGCTTGTCCCAGTGTCGAGTTATGACGACACTGGGCTGTGGTGCAAAAGTAAAGAAATAAAAATAACTGGCTTGAACCTGGGGTGTACCGCTATGGCTTATGGTGATGTGGAGCGAGTGGACCGACGCTTGAGGCCGCTTCTGCCATTCATTGGGAAAGTTGGCCCCCCAACAAATTGCCCCGGTTCGCTGTAAGAGAAAATCCACGTTATGCTCCATCTTGTGCGCCTCGTAGATCAAGCTAAGATAGAAGCATTAGTGCATAACTGTCAAAATAAAATAATGTAAGAATGTGAATTTTGTGTTGTGGTTGTAGTCAGATTGTATAGACTATATAATGAAATGATGTAATGATACGCCGTCTTGTACAGACGAGATGCAGATGTTCGTCGTTGTATAGACGAAATGCAAATGACGCCTTGTGTGGGCGTTGTCGTCTTGTATGGACGAAATGCAAATGACGCCTTGTATGGGCGTTATCGTCTTGTATGGACGAAATGCAAGTGACGCCTTGTATGGGCGTTATCGCTCAGACGGACATACGCAAACGACGCCAGATGGGCGCTATCGCTTGTATGGACGAAATGCAAATGACGCCAGATGGACGTTATCGCTTGTATGGACGAAATGCAAATAACGCCAGTATGGGCGTTATCGCTCAGATGGACGAAATGCAAATGACGCCAGTATGGGAGTTATCGCTTGTATGGACGAATGCAAATGACGCCAGATGGGCGGAATCGCTTGAATGGACGAAATGCAAATGACGCCAGATGGGCGTTGTCGCTGTATGGGCGAGACGATGCAAATGACGCCTTGTATGGCGTTGTCATCTTGTATGGACGAGATGCAAATGACGCCAGATGGGCGTTATCGCTTTGTATGGACGAAATGCAAATGACTCAGATGGGCGTTATCGTCTTATATGGACGAAATGCCAATGACGATCAGATGGCGCTATCGCCTTGTATGGACGAAATGCAAATGACGCCTTGTATGGCGTTATCGCTCAGATGGACGAAATGCAAATGACGCCAGATGGGCGCTTATCGCTTGTATGGACGAAATGCAACGACGCCAGATGGGCGTTGTCGCTCAGATGGACGAGATGCAAATGACGCCTTGTATGGGCGTTGTCGCTTGTATGAACGAGATGAAAATGACGCCTTGTATGGCGTTATCGCTTCAGATGGACGAAATGCAAATGACGCCTTATGGCGTTATCGCTCAGATGGACGGAATGCAACGACGCCTTATGGGCGTTGTAAATGCTTGTATGAACGAGATGCAAATGACGCCTTGTATGGATGAGATGCAAATGACGCCTTGTATGGGCGTTATCGCTCAGATGGACGAATGCAAATGACGCCTTGTATGGCGTTATCGCTCAGTATGGACGAGATGCAAATGACGCCTTGTATGGGCGTTATCGCTTGTATGGACGAAATGCAAATGACGTCTTGTATGGGCGTTATCGCTTGTATGGACGGACGCAAATGACGCCTTGTATGGGCGTTATCGCCTTGTATGGATGAGATGCAATGACGCCTTGTGTGGGCGTTATCGCTTGTATGGACGAAATGCAAGCGACGCCAGTATGGGCGTTATCGCTTGTATGGACGAAATGCAAATGACGCCAGTATGGGCGTTGTCGCTCAGTATGGACGAAATGCAAATGACGCCAGATGGGCGTTATCGCTTGTATGGACGAGATGCAAATGACGCCAGTATGGATGAGATGCAAATGACGCCTTGTATGGGCGTTATCGCTCAGATGGACGAAATGCAAATGACGCCTTGTATGGGCGTTATCGTCTTGTATGGACGAGATGCAAATGACGCCTTGTATGGGCGTTATCGTCTTGTATGGACGAAATGCAAATGACGTCTTGTATGGGCGTTATCGTCTTGTATGGACGGAATGCAAATGACGCCTTGTATGGGCGTTATCGTCTTGTATGGATGAGATGCAAATGACGCCTTGTGTGGGCGTTATCGTCTTGTATGGACGAAATGCAAGTGACGCCTTGTATGGGCGTTATCGCTCAGTATGGACGAAATGCAAATGACGCCAGATGGGCGTTATCGCTTGTATGGACGAAATGCAAATGACACTCGTGGCGTTGTCGTCTTGTATGGACGAAATGCAAATGACGCCAGTATGGGCGTTATCGCTCAGATGGACGAAATGCAAATGACGCCAGTATGGGCGTTGTTGCTGTATGGACGAAATGCAAATGACGCCAGATGGCGTTATCGCTTGTATGGACGAGATGTAAATGACGCCTTGTATGGGCGTTATAAATGCGTATGGACGAAATGCAAATGACGCCAGATGGGCGGAATCGTCTTGTATGGACGAATGCAAATGACGCCAGTATGGGCGTTATCGCTCAGATGGACGAAATGCAAATGATGCCTCCTAGGGCATAGATAAAAATCGTGTTATGCATAATCGAAGCTAGATGAAATAATTAAAGTGTAAATGATGTAGCCTGAGTAACGAAGATGTGGTTTTGCGAGATGTATTTGATGTAGACTTGTTGTAGATGGACTTCGTGAGCGGATCTGTTGTATTGGAATGTTGTTGCCCTCCTTGTTCCTGTTGTCCTGCAAAATTCACTCAAAGAAAAATTGTGAGTTCGGGGAGGGGGTCGGCCGATTTGTGTTGGCTCTTGATACTTGCACGCGTTCTTGTCCGACATGTAACCTCTGTCTGATTTCGAGTCTCGGTCAAAACATTTGTTGAAAAATATTCTATCTTGAGAAAATATACTTATATGTGCTAGTAGGAAATTATGTCGATATTTGAATAGTGACATGTTTTGAAACAAAGCAAAAACTTCCTTATCCGAAATCGGCGGTGTATTCTCCCATACTCTCGGTGCTCCGCTGCCGTCAGGCTCTCTTTTGAAATTTGTCCCAGTTTTGGGACATAGAACCCTTAGCGTAAATTAACCATGTCCATTGATGTCATTTGTAGTAAAACCCTTAAAATTGTCCCAGTTTATGTCGATCTTTCTAGCATATGGAATCACATTTGTCGGTGTCTTTTTGTGGCGAAATCCTTAAAAAAAATGTCCCGCCGATCGACGTAACCGAAGTCGGATATATGTCGTCGCTGGACATAATCGCCGATAACGCTGCCGTTACTGGACGTGTTCGCCGCTTCCCGTGGAATAAATGCTCCTGCAAGCTAAGCTTGAGAAAAAGTTAGTGTATAACTGTTAAAACAGAATGATAAATATTTGAGAAAGGCAATTATATGGGTAGAGATGTCGTCTCTGATATGCCGGATGAATACTGAGATGTTGTCCTTGCAACTGACGAATTGCCATGATGCTTTTGTTGTGTGCTTTATGCCCGAGCTGATGCGCTTAGACTTTGTTGCGGATTTTTGAATTCTGACTGTTGATTGTTGGTGCCTCTCTCTCGAGCATATGAAATCATATTTGTCGGTGTCCTTTCGCGGCGAAGTCCTTAAAAAATTGTCCCGATTTGGTATGAACCGAGTCGGATATATGTCGTCGCTGGACATAATCGATAACGTCGTTACTGGACGTGTTCACGCTGCTCCTGTAGAATAAATGCTCCTGCAAGCCAAGCTTGAGAAAACGTTAGTGTATACCTGTTTAAACAAAATGATAAATATATATGAGAAGTGCAATTTTATGGGTAGAGATGTCGTCCCTGATACGCCAGATGAATACTGAGATGCTGTCCTTGCACGGACACGCTAAATGCCGCAACTGACGAATTGCCATGATGCCTTTGTTGTGTGCGATGCGTGAGTTGCCAATTTGACTTTATGCCCGGGTTGATGTGCTAGGTTTTGTTGCGGAACTCTGAACTTTGGCTACTGTTGGTTGATGCCCCTTTCTGCTGCTGTTGCTTTTGCCGCGGATTTTGGATTGTTGTCATCTTCTGCCTTTGCTGCTTTTTGCTTCTGTTAATATGAAAGACCTGCGCTCAAAGAAAATTTGTGAGTTTGGGGGGTGGTCGATTCATATTTGACTTCGTCGCTTTATTTCTTGATATCTGTGCGCCTGGCCTGTTTGGACCTGCAACCCCTGTCTGGTTTCCTATTTTGTCCCAGCTTTGAATATGCAATCTGGGGTAGACCAGAATAGGGATGCAAATCCAATCTTTCAATACGTCTCATTGCCTGCGTTAAGGCTGGCTGGGTCTTCATACTCTGTTTTTGCTTAGTCAAATACAAATCGACCTTTGGGGAAGGTGATAAATCCTTTTTAGACAAAATGTAGCAAAATGCGTTAGTGTAAAGCACATGATTTTGCAAGAGTGTAAAAACATTTAGCAAGTACATGTTGCATATAAATTGTCACATTGCAAGCGAGTCCTAACATGCGTGGGGACCCTTTTATGCCAGGGGTAGGCCTAAACGTCACATATGCGAGGCCATGATAGATTTGTCCAAGTCGTCCAACTATAATGCCTTTGTTGAAAATGGCGACCAAATGACGGTGCACTTTTTCCAATTTCAGCATGACATGATTAGGTTAGGATTTGTCTATCATTGCCACACTACACATAATATGCTGATTGGTCGTTGGGTCGTGAAAAACCCGTCGACAAGTTTGGTGTTTTCCTAATTGTGGTGTCGATGCCAAGGACCGACCCACCTAAGGTAAATGCATGCATGCCCTAAAATAAGGGTGGTATAGCTCTATCTTAAGTTTCTAAGATTTGGCTTTTCTAGACGCAAGGTTCCCGAGCGGACAACTCGAGTGAGAAGGCTACGCGACCACCGGTTGGACCGGATTCTCCGCGCAAAATACCAACTCTCTTAAATGTGGGTGTTTGAAAGAAATTTGCAGGTGCGCAAAGCACATCCGCGTGTGAGTGTGTGATTGTGTGAATTATTCAGAGTGGAAGAAATATGAGCGGAATGTCAGTTTAAGGGAAGCAGTAAAAGCAAATAACAATTAAAACAGTTAAGCATACAAAATTAAAGTAAGCAATTTTAAGGCATTTAAAACAAATAAAAGCAAATAAGGCCAAGCAATAATAAACCTAGGTTTGCTATGGTTAAGAACCTGAGTATCCCCAGCAGAGTCGCTTATCCAGAACACCCCATTTTAACTCGGTCGAAACGAGTACCACGCGTGTGGTTGATTCCTAGAATGTATTTTAAGGAGTCGCCACCTAATTATTATAGTGAATTAGGACACTTGATTTATTGCAGTAAATACTGCAATTAATGATCTCCATTTAAAGGTCTGTGAAACTATGTGAGATTCTAGGTAAGGGTTCTTTATTATCCTAAAGGGAAGGGGTTAGGCATCCTAAAGGATCCGCTAACTCGCGGTTGTCCGTTCAAACTTGGGTTTAATATTATTGTGCTAACATGTAATCTATAATTCTAAAAGTGTTTTAATTATTAAACTAGCCAAGAGATATTTGAGCTATGCATGCAAATATTTAAAATAGATACATATTTAACAAGATGGTAATAACAACAAATAATCATAGAAGATGTAATGAGAAGAAGTTAACAACATTTCGCTTTTATTTTATTTTTTATGCGAATGCTTTAACTTTGAGTGCTTTCCGTACTGCAAAGACACTTAGTGGAAGAGTTAATAAATAATAAATAAAAGCAAATAATCATAAAAGGTGTAATGAAGAGAAATTAGCAACATTTCGCTTTTATCTTATGCGAATGCTTTAACTCGAGTGCGCCGCACGCGAATGCTTTAACTTGAAAGGCGTCTCCTGCACTGCAAAGACACTTAGTAGAAGAGTTAGTAAATAATTAATAAATTACCAAACAGACACAATGCATGTATATATATAGATATATATGTAGAAGATAATGTAAAAATATATTTTTTATATAGTGTGGGCTCAGCTAGTGTTATGCCAAGGATACTAAGACATGAGAAGCCAATATCGTCACGGTGGCGGTCGACTCGCCTCCTGGTGAACGATATTGTGCATTCTCGTCCAATCTTTTCACTTTCCTCCTTGCCCACATATTCCGTCTTGCTTACCATGGAGGCCTCCAGATCGACGGATAAATCCTTCTTTGGCCAGTGTGTAGTATCATGTTCAAAATCAGTTTAATACCAAAATGTAGTATCATGTTCAAAATCCGTTTAATATCAACAGTGTAGTATTTGTTCTAAATCAGTAAACCAGCAAAATATATGTCCTGATCAATATGCAACATGGCCGAAACCAGTCCAACAATATGGCCCAAAAAACAGCCCAGCAGTGGTAAAACAAACAAGCCCCAGTCCAGAACACAGCCCAACAAAGCTTGATTCTTGGTCCAAAGATTTCAAAACAACAATCCACCATTTTTAGAATCCGACCAGACATGACCCGATTTCAACCCGAGAGTAAAATAAATGTAATCACCCAACACCAACAAGAAACAAAGAAAATATTAATCAACATCACGGATAGTCAAAACAAAGAACAATAATAGCGATAAAATCAAATCACCCAACAAAACCGTAACAACGTAACCAACATTCACCGGAGTTTTTAAACTCCGGCGACATTCAAAAATAAAATCAGTCCAAATAACCAATATGCCAATAAATCTAAAAATGGAACCAAACCCAGGCAGCGATGGTGGTGGGCGACGGGTTCGTTGGTGAACAGTGGGTGTGTAGTGGTGGTTCGCGTGGTGGTGTTCGACGGAAAACAGTGGCGACGGGAAGAAAATAGGGTAAGATGTGTGGCTAGGGTTTGCTGGGCTGAGGGGGTGAGGCGTCGGCGACGGGAGTAGCAGAGGAAGGGTGGTCCACTGCTGAAGGTTTAAAGAGGGTGCTGGTTATGTGTAGAGAGGAGAGACGCGACTGGCGAGGGGAGAAGGGAAGGTGGCGGCTGATGCTGGATAAAATTAGGGTGGGTTAGGGTGATGGCTAGGTTAGGGGTGAGGGTGAGGTGCGTGTGTGTGTGAGAGAGGTTCACGGAGCATGGAGCTCCGGCGAATAGAGGCGGCGGCGACGGGGATTCTAGGGTTAAGGGGAAAGTGCTGAGTTTAAATGAGAGAGGGTCGAGAGAGGGGAGTTGCGGCTAGGGTAATGTAGGGGAAGGGGGAGAAGGCTGATAATTGAAAAATAGCGGGGTCCCTGCTAGGTCTGGGAGTGTAGGGTAGAAATATGGTGAGATTAGGGTTTAGGGGTATTGGGCTTTGGGTATTGGGCTGGGTGATTAATTAGGGTATTAGTGTTTAGGAGTTAATTAATTAATTAGTGGTTAATTCTAGGTAAGTGTATTATTAATTAATTAGTGATAACTTAAATTAACAAATGTGATTAAATTATTTAGGTGCTTCATTAATCTAATTGTTATAATAAATGCGGGCGTGTTATTTAATTAATGTTTAATGTTTTAGAATGCGGCGCCATTATTAAATTGATTATTTATGCATGTATTAATGTTTTATTTGCTGCATTTTATTATAAAAATTATGAGGAATTATTTTGCAAAATTAGTGTAATTTTATAGTTAATGACTGGACGGGAGGGTCAAAATTGGGTGTCAACAATGCTTTCAACGACTACAAGTCTACAATTGGTTCTCAGCGCTTCAAATGATGCAATTAATTCAGAATATTCTTATTCCTTTTAGAGTATATTTGTTTCTTAAATATTATTAGTATTCATTTTAGAGTATATTTGCTTCAAAGGTTCTGTCTTTGTTCTTGCTGTCGATCGAGTTGACTATATTGTGGCCTTGTGGGTATCTTAACAGATTTTCCTTGGTTATAAATCTAGTGTTGTCCTCGCTGTTTAATTAACCGCCTTACCCCCCCCCCCCCCCAAACCCAACCCCAAACTACTAAAGGCTTACATGGAAACCGAAATTCTGCCGCCGCGGCCCTGCTGTGGTGAGAATTTTCCGGCGGTGTTTAGTCTTGTGGTGGCGTCTCGACAGCTAACGCCTTCTGATTGTGCTCATCTTGCTTAGCACGACGGGTTTCTTCGAGCAACAACAGCGAGCAAGCTTTGTTAAAACTGGACAACGGATCCGTCTGTTGAATCATGGTGGCCAAAGTATCATATTCGTCTTTAGGAAGTCAGACAATCGACTGTAACACCATTTTAGTTTCTGAGACAAACGTGACATTGGAGAGTTGATCCACCACAAGTTTTAATTGTTTGCAGTACTCATTCATGTTGAAAAAGTTTTCAAGACGTGTATTGTTAAACTGTTCCTCCAAATACACAGTACGAGTGTGCTTGTTGTCCTGAAAAATTTCCTCAAAACGAATCCACAATTCACGGGCTGTGGTGCCAGATTTCATGATAGTAAGAAGTAGATCCTGGGAAATACTACCATATATCCACTATTTGACGATGGCGTCGAGATGAAGCCATGTAGAATCATCAACCTCCGGGGGCGAGGAATAGTGTTATCGATATGATCAAGCACGTTATGAACACGCATTTAATGCGAAATACCAACCTGAGGAGAATCTCGACCGCTTTTCTTGATCAAGAAGAATGGGAAGGGAGTTCTTGATGTTGGTAACGGTGAGGGCTGGGTGAAAAGATGATTTCGGTGTTTAGGGTGTGATAACGGTGGAAGAGGAGACTGTAGGAGTTGTAGGAGGAGTCATGATAGTGAATATAATTTAGGAGAGAAGGAAAGAACCCTAGATGAGGAAGGCGGCGCTGCAGCCGAGAAAGGGGGGGGGGGGGGTCGGGGCGCTTTGGCTCTGATACCATGTAAGATGATATTAATCTCCCCTTGAGGATTCTTTATATATATAATGTACAATATTCATCCCTTATATAATAAAAAATTTAGTCCTAATTACAATAGGAATACTAGTCTTACCATAATTATATTTACACAATATATGGAATATATTCTAATTATGGGTATAAATTTTATATGAATTGTAAGATGATATTAATCTCCTTTGGAGAGTCTTCTCATTAATATCAAATATATATAGGTGTACAATGTTCATCCCAATTACAATAGGAATCCTAGTCCCATATACAAGAGGAATCCTAGTCTTACCATAATTATATTTACACAAATATTCTAATTATGGGTAGTGATGTTATTTAACTACACCTACACATTTACATACCCCCTCAGTCGGAGCGGGAGGAAGTCGGACGCTGAGACTGGATCTGAAGTCAATAAACAACTGTCTGAGAAGTCTTTTGATAAATATATATGCATACTGATAGGATGATAGAACATGTAACACTCTGACATAGTCTAGCGCAACTTTCTCAGGAACGAAGTGTAGGTCTATCTCAATGTGCTTGGTTCGCTGATGTTGAACCGGATTATCAGAAAGATAGATGACAGAGATGTTATCACAGGACACAATAGATGCCTGACGCAAAGGACACTGAAGTTCTAACAGTAAATTTTTGAGCCAACAAATCTCAGCTACCACATTTGCAACGCTCGCATCAAATTTCGTGACCGAACGAGATAGAGTAGTCTGTCGCTTGGCAGACCAAGAAATCAGATTATTCCCCAAAAATACACAAAAGTCAGAGGTGGAGTGTCGCGTGTCCGGACACCCTGCCCAATCTGCATCCATATAGGAGAGCAACCTGTTTGGTGCAGAGGGGTATAGGTGCAAACCATAATCAAGTGTGCATTTAATGTATCAAATGATACGCTTAAGAGCAGTGACATGAGACTCCCTGAGGCATGCATGAATAGGCATACCTGCTGAACAACATAAGCAGTGTCTGACCTTGTAAATGTGAGATACTGAAGTGCACCTGCAAGGCTCCTATACAGAGTAGGATCGGAGACTGGAGCACCATCCATAACACTGAGCTTAGATTTCGAATCAACTGGAGTAGGTGAAACTTTGCAATTCGCCATCTTAGCCATGTACACAATCTCCTCTGCATACTTACGCTGACACAAGAATATGTGGTTGGCAGACCTGGTCACTGATATCCCCAAAAAATAAATGAGCTTCCCCAAATCAGTCACTGCTGGATGGGTGAACCCAGACGGCTGATGCATGTAGACTGTTTCTCTCAGATCCCCATGTAAAAATGCATTCTTCACATCAAGTTGATGGATCGGTCAGTGTTTGCATGGCAATGCTCAAAATTGTGCGAGAATGATAGCCGGTTTGACAATCGGGATGAAGGTCTCGCCACAATCAATGCCCTCCTGCAGATTTGTGTCATTAGCCACATTGAGGTCTCACCACAATCAATGCCCTCAAACATAGCCGCATTCCAATTAGGGTCTTGTTTGGCCAATATAGGGTTCTTGGGAATTGGAGAAATGGTTTGAGCAGACAAGTTAAATTGGATTTTGGGTTTGAAGATTCCATGCTTGGCACGAGTTTCCATTTGGTGAGTGGGGATAGTGGGTGGCTCCAAGATTAAGGGATTGGTTGGATATGGAAAATGAGGGGGTGACGCCGTCGGAGGCGCCGCGACGCTAGAGTACTGACAGACCTCTCTGATGTTTTGGCGCCGCGGCGCCTTATCACTGGGCCGTGGCACTGTCTACGATAAATCAAAACTTTGTTCGCAGAAGTTTTGACGCCGCGACGCTGACCCTTGAGGCCTGAACGTGAAAATAATGTGCTCTTGTAACTCAAAAATATTAAAATAGTGCAACAACTCAAAAGTGCCTATGAAAAACTTGACTTATTGATATTTTATCATCTTCGACGAGTGACCTCACCGTGCAAGTGCACTGCTCATGTGATAGAATAACAATAAGCGTGTTGCACGTTATGCATAGTCACTATTTCTTTGGGTACATGTTAATATGTTATGCCTAATCACTGATCGAAGCATATTATACTATTAAGGTTTTCAAACACAACGTTAGAACTAACAAACTTTATTAATTAGGTATCCATCTCTGTATATAAAGTTTAGAAGCTAATTAAGTAGTACTAAGGTAAAATAAAATTAATAAGCTAAATTTCATGTATGCTCAGCTTAGCGATCTCCTCTTTATCCCTGTATTAAGAGAATGAATGTTTCTAATATCTCCTCTTTATCCCTGTATTAAGAGAATGAATGTTTCTAATATCTCCTCTTTGATTCGTATATTACTTCTTTATTGATTTCTGTATGATCTACCCTTAACATTTTTAGTACTTATAAGTTACTAATAATCTCTACTTACTTAGAAAATTATGAAACCACACATGTCCACACATATTTTCAACTACCAAGATAGAAATTATAGTATGAAATTTAATAAAAGATATTTTGATAAAGGTCCGGCCCTTTGTGGGTTGACCCTTCTTCGGTTCTCGCGCACAGAGCCGTCCTTGGGGCGGTCGAGGCGGTGGTGTCGCACAAGGCTCCGCCCCAGAATTTTCATTTTTCTTCTATTGATTTCAAATAGTAAGATATGTTATCTGTTATAGTTGTAGTCTAGCGGTTGAGGGCTCCCTTCAAAAGTTTTTTCCCTAGTGAGAGGTCGCGTGTTCTCGAATCCAATGAGCAGCGAAAGACTTTTCTTTTAACATAAAATCATATTTGGCCTCAAATCCCAACCAGTCAGCCCAAATCCCAAACAATCGCCCCCTATTTAAACAATTAATTAATTCTAATTTTTCATGTGAATAAAAAAAGATCTATTTTTATTTCTTGCACCGGACCTTTAAAAGTATAGAAACGACCCTGCTCGTCGCACATACTGAGAGTTTAGTGGATAAGACTGCCCTTTTTATATTTTGATAAAGTTCGTTTGCAATATTCATGACACTTAGAGACACGTGCTTATAGCTATACATCATAGTCATCAATCATCATATCAACAAATATTAGGTGAGATTTATTATGATCTCAAAGAAGAAGATAGGCTTATCAACTGAGATTTTTTGGTGGTCAAATAATGACATAAATACAGGATTATTGATGCCATACTTATCAAAAGAACTTGATTTTGCCAGCTTATTAGCCAAACATCTTAGCTGTGGAAGTCGCAAATTTAAGTGTATAATACGTTGACTGCAAAGTTAAGGTGCGTAAAGATATTTTCATGCAAATTGGGCGACATGTAAAATATGTATTAAGACAATTGATTGTATAATTCCCCATGTTTCGCACTTAATGAGAAGAAATAATGTTAAATTTCAACTATTTTAATCCATGTATATCATATACTAATAAAATTTCCATACTAGCTGATAGTGAAAAAAATGAAGTAATTCCTTCGTAGTAAACATTTAATACAAGAGGAAGGCATAATATATGGTGTTTCCGTTAAGTCATGTTAATTTTTAAAATTAAGTAATAAATTGATGTGATAATAAATATTACTATCAATTAAATGTAATTTAATTTAGTGATAATAGTGTGTTGAATCAAAATAATCATGGTGTCATGAGAAAGCTATGAAAATAAACCTTTAACGACGATAACAAAGAGAAATTATATAAAAAAAACTCATGATATAATAAATTGATTTAGTCAATTGACCTACCTATATGAGTGATGAAAAATAAAATCAGTATAAAACTAGTAAGAAAACAACCTCTCCCTAAGCAACTTCCTTTGAGGACTATGGATGTTCTTGTGTTTTCGTTGTAGTAAAAAATAGAATGAAAAGTTTACCATATTAATTCTATCAGCCTTTTCAACAAATAGCTTGCACTTAGGACATCTCCTCCATTTCTTGTTCTTAGCAATTCCCATCAGCATCACATCTTCTTTCCCTTTCTTATCTCTGCCTAAACGCTGGAACTCTTTGCAGTCCAATCCCTCATGCCACGACACATTGCATCGAGCACAGAAAAATCGACGACAATTCTGACACTCGGAGTCTATCACTGTGTCACTCCCATCAACAACCAACATAGCTGAACAGTCCTTAAACGGGCAGTAAAATTTCTGTGAATTACGCAAAATCCCAGATTCAGACAGAACATTTTCCCGTCTATCGAACACTTCCTTAGGAACAATTTCTCGCCATAACTTCCGTTTAATTACGGTTTTACAAGCAATATCCGGACACTTAATAACGCTAACATTTTATTGTATTATTTTGCTTGTAACATATTTGCTGATGCATTTTACACAGAAATAATGTGAGCAATTGCTAGTCACGAACATTTCATTTGCGGGTTTATAGACCGTACAAGTCATGCAGAAGTTTTCAGAAGATTCTCTCTTGACCCTTTGAACTTATTGAATATTGAAATTGTTGCTGCAGACATTAAGGCCTCTTGCGAATGCAATTCTTCAGCATATTTTTCATCTGAAATTGGGAACAATTGTTCGTCATCAAACAATGCTGAGGTCCTCCGGGGCATAGTCCAGTGATAAAGTCTGGGCGCTATAAGGCGCTCTAGCATGAACAACGTGGGTTCGATTCGGCGTGAAAAAAATCTGCATGTTGGGGAATTTGACCTTGTCTCATTGATCAGTTGTACGCTCCCAGAAACTAGCCACTGGAGCACATCCCGCGATTTACTAGTGATGTTGTTGAAGGACCGATGTCATCACCTCGAGGACGTCTGGGTAATATCAGTGAAGTAGTCAGGCGCAAGCCTGGAAACCTCGATTATCAAAAAAACAAAAAAAAACAATGCTGAGAAATAGAATTCGTCCACAGAGTCCAAGGCCATCTGTCGATACTGAATTTTGTGTTTCTTTTTATTAAGTTGTTATTTGCCAGTGTCACTTCTCCAGCTTATTATAGGGAGATGATTACATAGGGAATCTTACAAGTTACAGTTCCCATTATTTTTTTTTATAAGCTAAAAGGCTCTCCATCGAGTTTCCATATTGCTAATTCATTCAAGAACGTGAGAATTCCTATATGCTTAACGAAGCAACATCAATTATTACTAACTTGACCAGATGCAGTATGCATATAATGTGTTTTCGGCATCGTTCTAATTCACGATCAAAAGACTTGAAGACCAAAAGACATAGAGTGTTATTTTCTATCTGTTTTTGTCCCAAAGATATAATATTAATTTCTATTTTTTGTCCCTTTCTCATTAAAGTCCATCTAAATATGAGTAATGATAAACACACATTCTTATGACATTTAAATTAATTTAAACAGAAAATGAATAGGAACATTTTTATCTATATGAGTAGCCAAGTTGGTGTATGATAGCGCGAGCCATGAGTCGCGAGTTGATCCTGCATAAACCTTCTTTTGAGTCATGTGCATGACTTGTCAAGTGTGGTTAATTGACCGGCGTGGTTTGCGCTATTGTGCGTGGGAGTTTCTGCAATGCGCACTGAAGAAAAATGGCCATGGTTCCTTTCGACAAAAAAAAAGAGTCTAAATACAACTACTAAAAAATTAGAATTAAAATAGCTATAATATTTTTTCCTGATTTTGACAACAGTATGGGGACTGAAAAGTCGGATGGTGTGCATAAGCCCTAAAAATCTCTATGTACAATTACGTAAAATGCTATTATACAAAATCATTAAATTAGCAAAAAATTTCATTATCTCTAAATATTATTATTTATAATAATTAATAATATTCTTTTCAAACAACATATATAATTACTCCTATTTTTTTTCTCTATCCCCTAAATTTTTAATACAACTAATATCTTTTAATAGTATTTACTTTAATGACCGCACATTCACTAGTTTATATAATACCCCTTACCCAAAAAAATTACTTATTACACATGTATATTATAAGTCAAAATAATAATGCATGATAAATATAACTGTTGAATCCCTTTGACTTGATACATTAGCTTGATAAATAATCTTATTTTTATAAAAGTTGAATCTCCTTAATGAAATTTTTATCTATTAACCATAAAATTTGAGAATTTAAGTGAGAATATATTTATAAGTTAAAACCAAGTGATAAATATGTGTGTTAAGCTTATACTCTTCACTGCAGAAGCCTAGATCACCCCTGCATTCTTTGTCAATGATATATATTTATAAGTTAAAACCAAGTGATAAATATGTGTGTTAAGCTTATACTCTTCACTGCAGAAGCCTAGATCACCCCTGCATTCTTTGTCAATGATATATATTTATAAGTTAAAACCAAGTGATAAATATGTGTGTTAAGCTTATACTCTTCACTGCAGAAGCCTAGATCACCCCTGCATTCTTTGTCAATGATATATATTTATAAGTTAAAACCAAGTGATAAATATGTGTGTTGTTTATACTCTTCACTGAAGCCTAGATCACCCTGCATTCTTTGTCAATGATATATATTTATAAGTTAAAACCAAGTGATAAATATGTGTGTTAAGCTTATGCTCTTCACTATGAAGCCTAGATCACCCCTGCATTCTTTGTCAATGATATATATTTATAAGTTAAAACCAAGTGATAAATATGTGTGTTAAGCTTATACTCTTCCTTTGCGAAGCCTAGATCACCCTGCATTCTTTGTCAATGATATATATTTATAAGTTAAAACCAAGTGATAAATATGTGTGTTAAGCTTATACTCTTCAACTGCGAAGCCTAGATCACCTGCATTCTTTGTCAATGATATATATTTATAAGTTAAAACCAAGTGATAAATATGTGTGTTAAGCTTATACTCTTCACTGCAAGCCTAGATCACCCTCGCATTCTTTGTCAATGATATATATTTATAAGTTAAAACCAAGTGATAAATATGTGTGTTAAGCTTATACTCTTCCAACTGCAAGCCTAGATCACCCCTGCATTCTTTGTCAATGATATATATTTATAAGTTAAAACCAAGTGATAAATATGTGTGTTAAGCTTATACTCTTCACTGCAGAAGCCTAGATCACCCCTGCATTCTTTGTCAATGATATATATTTATAAGTTAAAACCAAGTGATAAATATGTGTGTTAAGCTTATACTCTTCACTGCAGAAGCCTAGATCACCCCTGCATTCTTTGTCAATGATATATATTTTGGCTAATTTTAATGGAGTGTCCATGTTTCTGTAATTTTTTAATCTTTACCGTGTTTGCCTTCCAATACATCCACGTATAATAAAGCAGAAAAGTTAGGAGAATTCCCCAACTTTTTCCAGTTGGTCATAATAATTTAATTATAAGCTGTAGAATTATTTCTGGGTCCCCTTATATAATACTGTCTGAACGTGGAAATGGTGTTATTGTAACTCAACATAGTTAAAATATTATGTGGACTCAAACGTGGTAATGAAAAATATTGACTTAATTCATATTCTATCATTTTGATGATCTCACATAGCAAAAGCACTGCTCATGTGATGGAATAACAATAAACATGTCGCACGTTATGCCTAATCACTGCATCATATACTATCATAAGCTTTTCAACACCCGCCACATTAGAACTAACTAGTCTTAATACGTTTTTATAGGAGTGTCAAATGGGCAGATTTAACTGAAATTGATTGAGTTAAAATAGATTGAGTGGTACATGATCGATCATTAATCCGCCTAATTTTTTTTGGGTTGAAATGGCTATGTTAAAATGGGCGTCATAGCCCTATTGGCCAAACTCTTTCCAAATTTTACTTTTTACATTTGTTTTCTTATTATTTTTTAATTATCTAATATTTTTTTAAACTTAAAATTATTATTTTATATAACATATCAAATGAATAACATCTTTAAAAATATCTTGACAAGATTTTCATAGTCAATTTGACACATGTAAGCCTAACTTCTAGATAGATTGAATTGAACAAATCAAACGGAGAGTAATATTTTCATGAGCTAATTTACCAGTCGTAGATCTCCGTAACTCATAAAGTTTTAAAGGTAAAATATAATAGGATAAACTGAAATTCCTAAGCTAAATTTCATGTATGCTTATCTCCTATTTATCAATGTCTTGTTTGTTTTTAATATTTTCTTATTCAAGAGAAGAGAATGAGTATTATCTTTAATTCACATATTGCTTCAATCTTTGATTCATGTATTACTTCCTTATTGATTTCGTGTATGCATGAGCTACGCTTAAAATGTTAAAGTATTTATCACTTAATAATCTCTGTTGACTAGAAACCTTGATATAAAGTTATAAACCACATATTTCCAACTACCAACTTAGATATTATTATATGACATAAATATAAGATATTTTGGTAAAGGTCGTTTGCAATATTGATGACACTTAGAGACAAAACGTGCGTATAGTTATACATTATATTCATCAGATTTAACATAGATTAGTTGATTTATCTGAAATAAGATGATGGGCTCATCAAATTACAATATTTGTTTATCAAATAAATGATGCATGCAGTCTTAAGAGTTTTATCAAAACAAAATTATTATATATCCATTGGAAGATCAAAGAAGCTTAGTAGGAAACATGCAAGATTTTTACATCATGTATGAATAAGGTTTTTGTCTCCGAGATATGTGTTTGTAATATCTCTACTCTTCTGTTCCTTGTTTAACATTATTTCTTTTAATTCGTATAGAAAAGAAAAACACTTATATTTGAAATGATTTGAAACATTTAATCTGTTAAAGTATATATGGGCTTAGTCGTGTGAGCCCATAAGCCGTGGGGTCCTTCCCCTTTTCCATTGTATATTTGATAAATATTAGACTTAAGTTTGTACCTAAATTAGTAGTGTAATGTTTTCATAATTGTAAAGTTAGTATTCTTATAGAATAGGAATTTCTAGGTAGAATAGGAAGAGAATCTTTCTTATAACTTGTATATAATATGTCTTTCATTAATAAGAATAATCAAGGGATTATTTCTTTCAAAATCATTTTACATTAATGAGATTTTTTTTTATGTTCACACAAACATCACATTTAATACGTCAAGTTTTAAATTTTTTAAAAAGCACCTCAACAACCACATCGGCTTTCTTGGAATCATTGCTCTCTTTAATATGAACAAGCTTTCATTCAATCATCTCTTACATATCTTGATATTGGTTTTTCCCTACACCACTAATTAATAGTTTAATATTTTGGTTGACGAAAAGTAATCACATTAAAGTGAGTTGTTTTGCCTCACATCGCCCTTCCAAAATATCTGAAAATAGCGCCGTGAGATAGTAATAAATTGTAAATTTTAAAGGTTTTTATTTCTTTTATAAACTTAGCGACAATAAGACTACACCAAACACTGTAAGATGATATTAATCTCTCTTGGAGGGTCTTTTTATTAATATTAAAGTATATATAGAGTACAATATTCATTTCTTATACAATAGAAATCCTAAGCCTATACAAAAGAGGAATCCTAGTTTTACCATAATTATATTTACGCAATATATGAAAATATTCTAATTATGGATAGGAAATATTGTTTTCTATATTTACACGTTTACACACACCCTCAGTCGGAGCGGGAGGAGGCCGGACGCTGAGACTGGATCTGAAGTCAAGAAATAACTGTCTGGAAAGTCCTTTGGTAAATATGTATGCATACTGATAGGATGATGGAACATGTAACACTCGCGTGGCTGCGCGACTTTCTCACGAACGAAGTGTAGGTCTATCTCAATATGTTTGGTTCGCTGATGTTGAACCGGATTGTGAGAAAGATAGATGGCAGAGATGTTATCACAATACACAATAGATGCCTGGCGCAAAGGACACTGAAGTTCTAACAATAAATTTCTGAGCCAACAAATCTCAGCTACCACATTTGCAACGCCTCGGTACTCAGCCTCGGCACTGGATCGAGATAGGGTAGCCTATCGCTTGGCAGACCAATAAATCAGATTATCCCCTAAAAATACACAAAAGCCAGAGGTGGAGCGTCGCGTGTCCGGACACCCTGCCCAATTTGCATTCGTATAAGAGAGCAACCTTTTTGGTCCAGAGGGTATAGGTGCAAACCATAATCAAGAGTGCCCTTCATGTATCGAATGATACGCTTAAAAGCAGTGAAATGAGACTCCCTGGGGACATGCATAAATAAGCACACCTGCTGAACAACATAAGCTATGTCTGGCCTAGTGAAGGTGAGATACTGAAGTGCACCTGCAAGGCTCCTATACAGAGTAGGATCAGAGACTGGAGCACCATCCATGACACTGAGCTTAGATTTGGAATCAACCTGGGTAAGCGCATGCTGCGGTTCGCCATCTAAGCCTCAGACACAATCTCTTCGCATACTTACGACACGAGAACATATGATTGGCGGACACGGTCACCGATATCCCCAAAAGTAACTCGGCTTCCCAAATCGGTCATTGCAAATTGCATTTAATGAGGCAATAATCTCATTTTTCAATCCGTCGGAGGAGGAAGTAAGAACAATAACATCCACGTAAAGTAATAAGTAAGCAGTGCTACTACCTCGATGAAAAATGAAAAGTGATGTATCACTTTTGTTGCATACAAACTCAATTTGCAAGATATACCTGACAAAGTGATCATACCAAGCACGGAGAGCCTGTTTCAGGTCATATAGTGACTTACGGAGACGACACACATAGTGAGGAACTGTTGGATGGGTGAACCCTGGCGGTTGATGCATGTAGACTGTCTCTCTCAGATCTCCATGTAAAAATATATTATTTACATCAAGCTGATGGATCGACCAGTGTTTGCCCATGACAATGCTAAAAAATGTGCTAATGGTAGCTGGTTTGAAAACCGGGCTGAAGGACTCACCACAATCAATGCCCTCATGTTGATTTGTGTCATTAGCCACAAGTCGTGCCTTATACCTCTCAAGAACTCCACTATTTCTGAATTTGTGACGAAATAGCCACAGACAATGAATCACATTCACCCCTTCAGGTCTAGGTACTAGATCCCATGTGTGTTGTTTAGTTAAAACATTTAATTCCTCAGACATAGCCGCATTCCAATTAGGATCTTGTTTGACCAATATAGGGTTCTTGGGAATTGGAGAAATGGTTTGGGCAGACAAGTTAAATTGGACTTTGGGTTTGAAGATTTCATGCTTTGCACGAGTTTCCATTGGGTATGTGCGGATAGTGGGAGAATCCAAGGCGGAGGAATTTGTTGGATATGGAGAAGTAGGGACAGACGCCAGAGTGGCGCCGCGGCACTGGAGGGGAGCGGACCTCGATGTTTTGGCAAGTGGCGCCTCGGCCTTTGTCTTGCGGCTGTCGATGGTGAATCAGGGACTGGTTCGCAGGAGTTTTGGCGCCGTAGTGCTTATGCTGAAGAAGAACTGCTATGCTCTAGTTGACTTAGGATGATGGGAGAGATAGCAGACTCGTCAAGAAAAGAATAATCTGATTTGTTGAACTTTTTAAGATTCGAAAACGAGAATGTGGTCTCGACGAATGTGACGTGACGAGAGATATGGATCTGACGAGTGGACAAGTCATAGCAGAGATAGCCCCTATGGTTCGACGGAAAGCCTAGGTAGACACAAGGAGTGGACTGGGGGGCTAGTTTGTGAGGGGTAGTAGAGGCAAGGTTAGGATAGCATAGACAACCAAATATTCGGAGATGATCATAAGAAGGGACTCTATGATGGAGAATTTCGGTAGGGGTCATATTGTGAAGGGTGCTAGTTGGGAGAATATTTAAAACATATTCTGACATTTTAGCAGCATAGACCCAGAAGGATGGAGGTATGGAGGCATGAATCACAAGAGTGTGTATCATATTGTTAATGGTGCAGATGATTCTTTCAGCTTTACCATTTTGTGAGGAGGTGTGGGGCAGGAGAAGCGAAAGACCATGTCATTATTGGTACAAAATCGGTGAAACATAGAGTTATTGAATTCACGACCATTATCGCACTGAAAAGATTTTATGCCTTTTTTCAAGCTGTGTTTGAATGAATTTTCAAAAATCAAGAAATTTGGCAAGCACTTCCGATTTAAATTTGATAGGGTACAACCAAACAAAGTGAGAAAAATCATCTAGTAAGATAAGATAGTATTTATGACCGAGAGAACTAGCAACATGTGATGTCCATAAATCAGCATGTATAATATCAAAAAGGGCAAAAGTAACACTAGTAGATGATTTAAATGGAAGACGAGTATGTTTGCCTAAAGAACAAGAAATGCAGTTTTGGGCAAGTTTCCCATTACAAGTAATGAAATTATTACCTCTAACAAAACTAAAAACTGGAGCTCCTGGATGACCAAGCCTATTATGCCATGTTGAAGAAGGAATGGTCGCTAGAGAGACGGGAGAGCTAGATCTGACAGTGGAGGTGGGAGTGAATAGATATAGATCCCCCGTGCTATTGCATCTTGTAAGAGGTGTCCCCGTATGAAGATAATTCAGAGTGAAACCAAAAGGGTCAAAATCAACAGAGACAGAATTATTACGAGTGAACTTGCGGATAGAGATTAGATTCTTAATTACATGTGGGGCATATAGGGTATTTTGAAGTTGGAATAGATTAGGAGGTGGTGTATATGTTGTACCAAAACATTTATTGGAATGCGTTGACCACTACCAACTGTCACAAATTGAGGATGCTTTAAACCAAACAATTTGGGAATATTACCTGTAGTCCGGGTGAGGTGAGAAGTGGCTCCGGAGTCCATGTATCAGTTGTTGTCAGGTTGTTGCATGTTGAGGCCAAGACTGACCTAACTCGATGGGTATCATCTTTGGATGAAATCGGCCAGTGCGTGCGTGAAGTGGGCTGCTGCGGTCTTGGACTTGCCGAAAGTCGGAAGCAGGTCCAAAACACTTGATGGGAGAATCGGTGGAAGGGTTCTTTGGTGCGAAATGGCGGCGGTCTTGCGCGCGCTATATGGATACTGTTGGGGTGCGCGGCGCCAGTGGTCTGCGGATATTGTTGTTCGCGATCTTGGTCGATGTCCGCGACCTCTGCCGCAACCGCGGCCTCCTCTTCCGCGGTCCTTACCACCCTTGCCACCGCGTCCCTGCTGCGGTTGAGAGTTTTCTGGCGGCGTTGGATCTTGAGGGAGCGTTTCGACTGCTAACGTCTTCTGATTGTGCTCATCCTTCTTAGCACGTCAAGTTTCTTCGAGCAACAACTGCGAGTGAGCTTTGTTAAAACTGGGAAGCGGATCTGCATGTTGAATTATGGCGGCTAACGTATCATAGTCACCTTTAGGGAGATATGCAATCAATTGCAACATTATTTTAGTGTCCGAGATAGGCGTGTCAACGTTGGAGATTTGATCCGCCAGTAGTTTCAATTGTCTGAAGTACTCAGTCATGTTGGAGAAATTTTCAAGGCGTGTATTGTTAAACTGTTCCTCCAAATACACTGCATGAATGTGCTTGTTATCTTGAAAGATTTCTTCAAGCGATTCCATAACTTAAGAGCTGTGGCGCCTGATTTCATGGTAGTAAGAAGAAGATCCTAAGAAATATTACCATAAATCCACTGTTTGACGCCGGCGTCTAAACGACGCCAAGTAGACTCATCAACCTCCGGGGGGCGCGGAATAGTGTCGTCGATATGATCAAACACGTTATAGAGACATGCATGATTGCAAAACAGTTCAACCCAAGGAGAATACTGACTGTTTTATAGATCAAGAAGAATGAGAATAAAGTTCTTGATATTGGTAACAGTTAGAACGGGATGAAAAGAGGAGGATGACATGGTGGTGGGATTGGTGGAGGATGATGCATCAGAAGTATTGAAAGAATCCTCAGTAGTCATTTAGAGAAGAGAGAAAATGAGAGAAAAAACAAGAATTTTAGGGAGGAGATGGGAGGAGTGTTAGACATATTTTGTATACACTTTTTGAGTCATTTTTAGTTAGTATTTTACTCATTTCGTTTGTGTTTAGTATAATATTAGGTCTGTTTTTCTTTCTTTTGAGTCACAGCGGTCCTAAATGGAGAAGTGACAAAAAGAAGATTAAATGAGCTTAATTGAGGCGTAATTGCACAAGAAAAAGCCAAGAAATAAAGCCTAAGAAGTCCCGGGAAGCATAGAAGAAATCTGACGAAGTCTGGACGAGAAAGGAGAAAAATTTGGAAAAACTGGCTGAAGACATCACAGGCGCCGCGACGCTAAAGATCCTGCGAGGGTGATTTTTGCTCAGGACTTCCGGAGCCGCGGCTTCGAGGCGGAAAAATCCAGATCCGAGGCGAAATTGGCAGGAGCAGAAGGGTCCAGGGCACACGATTTTTGCAGCATATTTAAACCCTTGGGACAGATTTTATACGGGAGACCGGAAAACACACATCACAAGACAAGAATTGGAGAACACAATTGGAGACTACATTCAAGTTCTTTTCCTTTCTTTATTTCAATTCAGTTTATGTTAGATTTTGTATTAGTTCTTGACATAACAATGTTTAGGAGCTAATTACTTTAGTTGGGTTTTCCAATTAAATCTTCTTGAAACTCTTTCATATAGTTAATGCATAGTTATTGATTTCTTCTTCAGCAGATTAGAATCTATTCAATATTGTTTTGATTGCTTGATAATTAACTGGTCATTAATTGTCATCACTTATATGATTTCAAATCGAGATCCGAGATGGGAGATTTGAATATGTTGTAGTTGTCTAGACACAGGTTAAAATCGTGGATTAAAATCGTGGATGAAAGTACCCCGATACTTGTATAGTATTTAAGATTATTGTCTTAATCCTCCTGTGTGGTAAAATCTATCATAGAAATATAGAAGGTTTCTGCACAAGGTTGAGCTCTCGTATGTCCTAACCGGAATATGATGACAAATTAGTTAACCTGCTATCTTAATAAAAAGAAGAATCATTAGCATTGCATTAACACGTGAAAGAGTGGATAGTTGATGAGATTGGAAGTTCTATTTCCACCATAACTGATTTAAACCAAAGCTTACTTAGTTTAACTCTTTCAATTACTCTAGCTAGTAGTGTTATATAAAAAAACCAAACAAACTATCGTTAGCCAAATAGATAACATAGAGTAGATGTTCGGTAATTAAAAACCAGTCTCTGTGGACGATATTCGGTCTTACAGAATATATTACTTGTAATGATACGTACACTTGCGTAAGCAATTGGAAATCGCTAACAAGAGCGCCGGCGAGAATCCCGATGGGGGGAGGGTTTCGACGTCTGCTACTCTAGAAAATTCTAGGTTTTTGTTTTAGGCTCTTGATACCATGTAAGATGATATTAATCTCCCTTGGGGAGTCTTCTCATTTATATCAAAGTATATATAAAGTACAATATTTATCTCTTATACAATAAGAATCCCAAGCTTATACGAATGAGGAATCCTCGTCTTACCATAATTATATTTACACAATATATGAAAATATTCTAATTATGGGTAGGAAATATTATTTTCTATATTTACACGTTTACACTAAGTGCCCATTTGGTTGAGCTTATGGGAAGCTCATAAGTGCTTATTTTTTAAAATAAGCAATTATGGAAAGTTTTAGAGGTGTTTGGTTGAAAAAGGTAGTAGAACTTATAAGTGTCATAAACACTTATTTCATAAGCCCAAAATTTAGCTTATGGGAGTAGAACTTCTTTTGGCATGCAACTTTTTATTTTTTTTATATAAAAGAACTTTTTTTATTGACAAATAAATAGCTAACAAATTTTTGATAAAACCTTTACTTGAAAAAGCTCTACTTCTATAAGTTATACTCCTATAAGCTCTTTTTAATAAGTTGTGTCCAACGAGCCCTAAGTAAAATACACCAACTTTCTCATTATACTTGTTACAATACCCTTTTGGTATCTTCACATTGGAAATCCACATAAAGGTCGAAAATGGAAAATGGAAAATGGATAAAGATGTAGAAAAATTTGTTAAAATCATCCTAGTCATCAATTATTGTCACGTATGAAACTTTCGTGGACGCATGCGCCCACATCAACATCTTCGATAGCTCATACTGTCACTTTGTATTTCCAATTTCTTCATCTATAAGAATTCTCGAATGTGTATGCACGCAATCTTTAGAATAAAATCACTCAAGGGTGTAGTGAAATGACAAGAATCTAAGCGTTTTATTCCCTTTACTAGACATATTCATAGCATATCTGAAATAGTCGGATCAATAATATATACTAATAATCAGGGCTTGTCTTAAATATTTTTGAGGCCCTATTCTAATTCGTAAATGTGGACCTTAATATTAGTAAATATACGATTTCAATAATTAGAAATTATTTTAAATTATAAATAACAACTCAATACAACTTCAAGTTAATCAACCCCTACTTTAATTGGGCTAAGACCTGCGAATTATGAACCTTTACAGTAAATTTTGGCTAATAATACTTAATAAAAAATGAAAAAAAACCCATAAAATTTATCATTTTTCGGGAGTCACGTGCAATATCACATCTCGCACGGGTCCAAAAACCGAATATCTTATTCGATGACCGAATGATTCTATCGGAACCAATAAAAACATTTGAGAATAAAGAAAAACGAAAAGGAATTATGAGAATGTGAATATAGGTCGAATATTTTTCTTAGAATATGCCAAGGGATTTTGCCGTTGCTTGTATTCCTCCAATAGAGCCCAAGTCTCACTACATCGGCGGCCATCATCTCCACATCGGAGAAAAGATCGTAACATTTTCTTAGTACAAGTCTCCATTTCTTTAATTTCATCCAAATAAATCTGCCTGTTTCTACACTCCACACTGCAAAAACCTAGATCACCCCTGCATTTTAATTTATTAATACAAAAAACTGTTGATTTATGTGTTTCTCAAAAAATAAATATGCTACCAAAATGGAGAACTTTAATGAAATAAGTATGTCTGGCCAAACTTATGGAAAGCCAATTTTTTAAAAGAAAAATTATTTTAGAGCATTCATGTTTTTGGCCAAAATTTTATGAATTTTTTTTTGTTTTTCCTAGTAGCTACTACTAAAAATCTCTATTTTCCACTTGAAAAATGTTCAATGGTTATTTCTCACTGAATGTCGATGGGAAAAATTTAAACAATAGTGTTTTCATACGAAAAAATTAAGAAGTTTTTCAAGCGTTTCGATGAAAACTTGTTTTCACATGCATTTTTTCGTTGAGCTGGTTAGATGAAAATAAAGTGAAAAAATTATGTTTTATAGCACAAATTTTCAACGGGGTGAAAACCATCTGTTTCTAGTAGTAAGGTTTTTCAGAAATTGAAAAAAGTTACTTCTCTTCGATAGAACATAAATTTGAAAGTTTGCCCAAGCACATATGATTGTCTAGTATGACAACTGTGTTTTCTAAATTGATTAGTAAAAACATAAATTGTTACTCTCCAAAAATATTTTTTTTAAAAACACTTTCAGTATAATCAAATTTTGTATAAGCTAGTTGATTGGCTTTGCAAGAGTATACGTACTTGTACATGTAGACTTCTTTGTCAAGCTTGAGAGACTTGTTGCAAAGGAAACAACATTTGAGGAAGCAAGAATTATTTTCAGTGCTAGAAATTTCAGTTTGATTTGTGTGGAAGATGGGTTTCACTCTGGTGAATCTTGAACTATACATAATTAGAACATTATTAGGATCTACCTTGCCTTGACAAATCTTCTGATTAATTAGGATTTTCAGCCCAACAACAACTGATTTCTGACCCATTTGAGGATTAAAGAAGCAGAAAAATGAAAGAAATTGAGGAATAAGCACTGAAGGGTGTTAGATACTTTTGAGGTTAGATAAGTGGAGGGATGAAGGGTATATATTGGCTAAATGTGGAGACAAGTGGGTTGGCCAGAAAATAAAAGAAGTCAAATTATATTTAAGGCTGTGAAGAAAACAACAGTGCATATTTTAATAATAAAAAATAAAACGTGCTATAATGGAAAGGTGCACATTTGTGTAATTTTTAAATCTTTACCGTGTTTGTCTATCACATGGAGCTCACGTAAGTAAAACTAAATTCCAGGATACTTTCAGTGGGTCATAAGTTGAAGAAAAGGTTAAAAAACGGATATTTCATACTCATAGTTTATACTCCATAAGTTAAAGTAATACTTTGGACGGTCCCCTTTTAAAATTGTAAATAATGTCTAAACGTGGAAATTGTGGCTATAACTGAAAAAGTTATACTCGATTAACCCAAGCATCGTTAATTTATGTGTCTTTTGTAAGCCTCTTTTAATTGGTCTTAGATTAAAAGTTCAGCTAAAGAATGATTCCTCATTTAGAGGTAAGTTAATAATTTCCACTTGTCACTTTGCACTTTGCACTTTGATGTAAGGTCGAAAAGGTTTGGAATGGCTGACTTAGTTGGTTAACGTTATTTTTTAAAACGATAGAATGTCCGAAGAATGGAGGAGTTCAATGATTCTTTTATACAAGAACAAAGGCGATATCTAGAGTTGCAACAACTATATGAGTATCAAACTGCTAAGCCACACTATGAAAGTTTGGAAAAGGATCGTGAAGATGAGGGTGAGAAGAGACGTGTCTATTTTCGAGAACCAATTTGGATTCATGCCGGGGCGCTCGACTACAAAAGTCATTCAGCTTATTAGTAGGTTGGTGGAACAGTATATGGAAAGGAAAAGAGACTTACATATGGTTTTCATCGACCTAGAGAAGGCATACGACAAAGTTCATAGGAAGGTTCTATGAAGATGTTTGGAGGTTAGATGTGTACATGTGCCGTACACTAGGACAATCAAGGATATGTATGATGGAGCCAAGACCAGGGTACGAACAGTAAGAGACTTGGAGCACTTTCCAGTGATGATGTGGTTGCACCAGGGATCAAGCTCTTAGCCCATTCTTATTCGCCTTGGTGATGGATGGACTGACGCGACAAATTCAAGGGGAGGTGTCATGGTGTATGTTATTAGAATGTGACATAGTCCTGATTGATGAGACTCGCAGCGGAGTGAACTCTAAGCTGGAGGTTCGGAGACAGACTCTAGAGTCTAAAGGGTTCAGGCTGAGTAGGACCAAGACAGAATACTTGGAGTGCAAGTTCGATGAACGAGGCGACCTCGGGAGCGAGCGTGGAGGTGAGGCTTGGTACTCAGGTCATTCCAAAGAAAGAAAGTTCAAGTACATCGGGTCTATTATCCAAGATAATTGAGAGATTGATGACGATGTCACACATCGTATTGGGGTAGGGTGGATGAAATGGAGGCTCACATCTAGAGTCTTGTGCGATAAAAATGTGCCACAAAAACTTAAAGGCAATTTCTATAAGGTGGTGGTTAGACCGACTATGTTGTATGAGGCAGAGTGTTGGCCGGTCAAGACTTCGCACACCCAAAAGATGAAAGTTGCGGAGATGAGGATGTTAAGATAGATGTGTGGGCATACAAGGAGGGATAAAACTAGAAATAATGATATCCGAGACAGAGTGTGAGTGACCTCGGTGGAGGATAAGATGTGAGAAGCGAGATTGAGATAGTTCGGACACGTGTAGAGGAGAGACACAAGTGTGTCGCACCCGATTTTGAACTCTCAGGCTTAAATGCGCGACGGAATGGTTATCCTCCCAAAAGTGTAAAAAATGTTAAAAATGTTTAAGGGAGTCGCCACCTAATTAATTGGGTGAATTAGGACACCTAAATACTAACTGATTAAAGTCAGCATTAACTCCATTTAATGGTCTGTGAAACTAAATAAGATTCTGAGTAAGGATTCTTTATTATCCTAAAGGGAAGGGGTAAGGCACCCTAAAGGATCCGCTAACTTGCGGTTGTCCGTTCAAACATAGGTTAATTTTATTTGGCTAAGGGATGTATATGTTTTAGAAAAGATTATTTAGAGAAAAAAAAGGATGCGGTAAACGTCTAAGAATATATATATTGATAACTAAAGGGTATTATAAGACTCAAAAAAAATATACACAAAAGTTGATTATACATTTAGGACGTGAAATTATTTTATTTAACAAAAGTAGGAAAATGATGAATTACTCCTATTAATATATGTAAGGTTAAAACCCTTATATAAAGTTAATTATGAAATTATTTTATATACGTGTATGCGAACATTACTTTTTATGAAGAGTTTTAGGAGAAAGTTTATTTCTTAGGAATTAAATATGGAGGAATATATTAACTACAAGACTAAAGCATAGCTAGGATTAATTATTAGATTTATATGATGAACCCTGAATAAATAAGGGGGTGGATTTATCTTTTAAGCTACATTTCAGTGTATTCGAGCCTAGTAGAGTTGATTTTCCTATTAATTACAATGTTAGCAAATATGACAATAATGAATGAACAGACAAATAATACATAAATAAGCAAGGGAGGAATGAGATTAGAATTGTTGTAATGTCTAAGACGGATGGCTACACCATCTATCCTTATAGCTGTTTGGAAACCCTGCGACAAAAGCGTGGCGGCGATATGGAAATCCTGACGAGTCTCGCACCGAGACTCTTGATTTGACTCCCAATGCATGTCAGATAAAATAAGAAAGAGAGGAAAAAGGATTAGAATGTCTCAAATTTATGAAATGATAAACATTTATCGACATAAAAGCTTCAAGCCTGCGTAAGTCATTTTTTTTTTTTTAATTATCCAAAGCACAAGCAGGCCCAAACAGTGAAAACATTCAAATGATCCAGTCATGTATAAGGCCCTGATAACGAAAATAATGCACAGGAATAAAGCAGCCCAATACTTTATACTTCTCAAAATTTTTTTCAAGATAATAACCACCATAAGACAGGCCCAATTAACGTAGGCATAAAGTTTAACACATTGAACCTTTTCACATGAACTAAACAGCCAGTGGGCACGACAAGCCTAGTAATTGAACCCAATATGCACTTAGGTAGGAACTACTATGCAGAAACAATCAAAATATGTACCTGGCGTATAAGCACCTAAAGACTATCATAATATATGTGTTTTATATGTGCTGGAATATACATTCCGATGGGCAATGGACTAACTGCTATAAGGTTTAAGGAATGTTACATGTTGGGGACAAGAAAAAGCTAAGCTAACACTCTTAACATGCTTAGCTACTCTAAGAGCATATTTTAAGACATTGACATGAAGCCTTAAACTAGTTTAGGACGGAGGTTGACGATGAACTGTTTGAATTAACCTATACCTAACTGTAAACTAGTTATTGACTAATATGTGTGTTAACCTTATAAACACGTGCTAATCAAATCATACACAGAGAGTCATCAGCCAATTTCGGCATGTTAAATCAACACACAAAAGACTTCAAAGTAATTTCTGGACTTCAAAATTTATGCCTCTAATTTGGACCTAAATGCAAGTCGCACATTTATTTAATCAAAGCTAAGACTGTTTTAATATGCAATTAGTCAAAAAGCATAGGCATAAGACGCTCTTTATTCATCATTGATTATAATTCCATCTTACAGTGATTCTATTACAATTCCTGCAATCACCATCCACTCCAAACAAAGTAGTAAATATATTATGGCAGACATTAAACTTGTATAGTTAACTTAAGAGTAAAATACCTCAGCCATTTTTTAGAGATGAGAACGTACATATTTTATTTTTAATTGAAATGTTTGTTACTTTATCGAGTTGATAACACGACACTGTAAATCGCGTATCATTGATCTTAATAACATTTTTATTTGGAGGCCAGTTTTAAGTTATTAAAGCACGATAGTAATGTTTTTTTTAGAAAGTAAGTAAAGATTTGAATCTTTTGAACGTAGACGCACATACAAACACATAATCACCTTTTGAAATTTGGGTTGTTATTACACATATGTGGACACATAATCTTTCTTATGATATTTTGGAAAATGAGTAAAAGGTTTGAATCTTGAATATAGGCACATAAATATACATACATATAAACACACATAATCCTTTTGAATATTGGTTGTTGTTATTTCCGGGAGCATGTCGGCTCGATTTTAAAATTCGGGATTAGACCTCGTAATCCCTTTTACTTCCCGCTAGCTATTTGTTAGGAGAAGTATTTATTTATAGAGAAAGTTACAAGAAACAACATATGTAGTGAATTTCGGTTTTAACAGTTCATCATGATTAATCGATTTTTGAATTAACGTATCAATACATTCCTACTAAACATCCGATTTGCATACTAGCGAGTTAAAGCAGAATATCAAGTCAATGTTTACACAACCATCGTGACATCTGACCAACAAAATGGATCTACGACCGCTTATACAATCATTATACACTTAATCGCACCTCGTAAAGTACTATCGAAGCACGTCGTGCTCGTAAGCAGTCGACGCTACAAATATCGAAGGCTACTGCTGATAGACCTATCTGGAAACAGTGACCGACCCAAATCGAACAAATTTGAACAGAATGATGCATACACCATCATGCAGAACACATAGTATCAATTAGACAATTAAATAAATGAAAGAGAAAGGGTTTCCGGACCTTTTGCGGGTAGCGAACTGAGGTGACGACAAGGTTTTCCAGAATCGTCGAAGAAAGGTTCTTGAAGGACTAGTTTGCAGAACAGATGGTAGTAGACTCAATAGACAGAGAGGGGTTCTGGGTAGGATGTTATGAGTAACCTCGATAATTGATGGTTGATCGATCGATTCCCTTCGCTGCGTATCAAACATTGGTATTTATAGCTCTAATGGGCTTCGTTTTATGGTAAGTTTAGGGACGGATTTGAGGGCGATTAAATCGGCTTTGTTATGGCAAGGTGAGCTGCTTTTGTGGGTGATTTGGAGGACTTTAAGACGATTTGTTACCATTTTCGTATTCTGAATCTTACCGAAATTGATAAGGGAAGGTTTTTATGGTAAGAGGCGAGAATCTCGGCTGGGAAGGTGGCGTGAGGGAGGCGGCGAATGAAGGGCCTCTGGTTTCTAGGTTTAGGTTTTATCTTCCTAAGGGCTGTCGACGATGGGAAGGGTAAAAAGGGAAGTGAAAGCTTACGGGCTGCTCGTTGTAAGGGATTAAGAGATAAAGGGATGTGGGGGATTGGGCTGAGGGAAAGAAAAGGGGAAGTGGGCTGCGGGCGAGAAAATAAAGGCGTGGGCTTGCGGGTTGTTTTAATTGGGCTGGGCGAATGGGCTGATAAGGTTAAGTAAGGGTAGTATTAAATTAGTTTTAATTAGGTAGTTTTAGGTGCTATTTAATTAATTAGTAGTAAATTAAGTCAATAAATTGTACCTAGATTATTTAGATGTTTTATTAGTCTAAGTTATTACTATAATAATAAATGGGCATGCTAATTAATTAGTGCCTAATATTTATAATGCGAGACTTTTATTAAAACTTATTTATTATGTGTATTTTGCGATGTAAAAATTGCGGTTCTAACAAAAGCAAAAATTGTTTAATTTATTGGTTATTTGTTAAAGGGGAATGGACAAAATTGGGTGTCAACAAAGTGCCCCAGTGCGGATGTGTGAGAGGTTGGCTATGGACGGGTTCAGGGGGTAGAGGTAGGTTGAAAAAGTATTGGGAAGAGGTGATTAGATAAGATATGACGCAAGTGCAACTCACCGAGGACATGACCTTGGATAGGGAGTTATGTAGGACACGGATTAGGGTAGTATGTAGTCAAGTGTAGTCCTACCTATGCTTACAAATTGATAGTTGTGGTGTTATTATTGTAGGGCCGCTTAGTCTATCATACTAGTAGGCGCAGTATTGTCTCATAGGCCCTTGTCGTTTGATTTATGCTGCTATGTGTTCTCTAGTGTACTTTGTTTGTCTTATTTACCTGCATTAGTTATTACTTCTTTTTCAAAATGTGATATAATGACTTATTCGCTTTGTTGGTCTTACTTTACTTGTGCTTTGTATTGAGCTGAGGGTCTCTCGGAAACAACCGCTCTACCTGCCAAAGTAGAAGTAAGGTTTGTGTACACTCTACCCTTTCCAGACCCCACGCTGTGAGATTTCACTAGGTATGTTATTGTTGTTGATAAAGTAAACTTATTTAATGTAAACATCGATTGCCGATATATTTTTATCAGTACAGAATACAAGAATAACTTTTCATGCTATAAAGTTACCTACCCCACCCACCCCAACACAAAATAAATATAATAATACTAAATTTATTCTATCGTAAGTGAGGCGTTAGGAATAGTGGGTTAAATGTGAGAAAATCAGTTTTTCAAGCGTTGAAGTAATTTGTGCATAAAATATTAGGATTTGATACTTCAAACACTAACTTTAATATTTGCAGATATTAGATTGAGTTGATAGACTCTGATATTTGCAAATATCGAACTTCAATATTTGAAATATTTACCTTCGAATACAATTGTTCGTTTAGTTGTTTTATACTCTCTCTGTTTCATAATAAATAGTTCTTTTAGCTCGTATACACCCGTTAAGAAAGTGTTCACTCCTAGAAAATTAGGAGTATTTTACTAATTATCCATAATTAGTGCCTAGAAAAAGAAATTATAGTTACTGAATGTTGATTATTTAAACAAGGACAATTTTAAAAAAAACATGTCCAAAATATTCTTAAAATTCCAAAAACTCACTTATTTTGAAAAAAATTGAAAGGCCTCAATAACACTTTTGTGGAATGGAGGGAGTATGTGATAACTCTTCCAGTTCCATAACATGACACAACATTAACAATTGTGTTAATGAGTTCTTTTAGAAACAAATCCTCTGCTAATAAATTTCTTGTTGTGTAATTACTACAAAGCTAATTAGGTGCTCAAATACATGTTAAGCTAATATCAGCCTCGGTTAAATCAACAAAATATATCTCATCTGGTGCAAAATAAATTTTACACATTTTCCCACATAACATAATTGGCAGAGAGTGAAACGATATGCTTATACACCGGATTTGTTGTTATTATTATTGTTGTTGTTATACCGGAAGAATATACTTCAAAACATGAGAAGTTTTGGTTTCATGAGCAGTTCTAGAGGCAGACGAAAGCTTGGCAAGAATTTAAGACAGAAAGTGACTAATTCAAGCTTGGCAACTATATTATGCTAATACTATATGTAACCTGTTTTTTTCCTCGCAAGAATACCAAGAAAATCTACAATGAGCGGACGAAGAAAATTATGTCATAAATAAGTTTGCATTACAAAGGTGTCTTACTTCTCTAAATGATAACTCTATCAGAATTATAAAAATAAAAGCAATAAATGAATTAAATGAAAAAAGTCAACACACTATTACGTGCAAATAGATGTATTCCACTATATAACTATTCTCATAAAAAGTGACATTGTTTAAATTATTTTAAAAGTGTCCCTTCAGTTACTTAATGAGGGTACAATAGCTCAAACTTAACTCTTCCAAAAACTTTCTATTATGAGTTGTTTATATTATACTTAATGAGGTATAATAGCTCAAACACAACTCTTCTAAAAACTATCTATTGTGAGTTGTTTATATTACTATAACCCATAATTATAGAGTTTAGCTACTAATAATCGGATTACATTCATAGAAATTCATGTTTAATCTTAGAAAAGATGAAGTAACGAAGGTAAAAGAGATAACCCTAAAATGATAAGCCTTACTACTTGCTCTCTGTGAAATAATACATCCGACCCCTTCCAAAAATGTTGCACGGGTCTATTTATAGTGTTTGAAAATATCCCAAAAAAAAACTAATCCAAAACGAAATTAGACTTAAAGTTCGCTGCCAAATGAACACAGTCGATGGCTGGGCTAGGGCGAGACACTGCCTCATTATAACCTTCACGCATCGAGATTTGATGGCCAATTCACACTTAGAAAAAATTCCCAACCTTGGCATTCTGAGCTCACTTACTCGTGGGGCAAAGTGCAGGGCGAGACCTGACCTCACCCCAGGCTTTGTGTCGCCCGCTACTTTGTCACTTTTGTACTTGGAAAAATTCTTGCACTTTGGCGTTTTGAACCTTTTTTCTCGCGAGGTGAGGTGCAGGGCGAGACCTGACCTCGCCCTAGAGCTCGCGTGACCTTATCCTTGTCAATTATGTACTTTAGACACATTTCTTAGGCGCATGCAATTTGGACCGCTTCTCTCGCTTAGCGAGTTGTATGGCGAGCTTTAGCTCGCTCCAGCCTTTGCTTGGCAAGGTTCAGGGACCCTTTACACTTGTCCGGATGCTTCATATCATTTTAGCTCCAAATTGTCATATTTCTCACGTTAAGTGACTAGATGCGACAAACACACTTATCAGTTCAAATTGCAAAGATTAATATAAGTTAGATATATTTAGTGCAATTAGTCCTCTAAACATGAGTAAAGCATGGCGGTTAGGCGTATAAATACATCTAACATCAAGTAGTCATCTTTAAAATTAACAAATCCAAACATATTAAATTTAGTATTTTTTAATACATGGGTTGATATGTAATGAGTAGGGTATCTTTGACTTATTAGATTGGACGTATAGGTAAGACACTAATATATTAATGGGTAGTCGGGTCGCCTAAACATAAGAAATTTAATTTCGGAATATTCAAAAATCCGAAATTTCAAATCTGAAATCTGATCCAAAATTCAAAGATTTATAAATTAAATAAGAAACCCAATCCATAATCTAGAAATTTCAAAATATAAGTCTAAAAATGTTTAAATTTCAGTTGGGATTTCAGATTTATCCAAACTATGTCCGACCCTAGAAGAGTGTGTCCGAATATGAAATTGTATAGTAGAAAATTTAATTAACTTAATTCCAGAAATCGGTCTATTTGGTCTTTACAAAAGGAAAAGAACTATTTGACCCAAAATAATGCAGGTCATAAACAATTTCAAACCATAATCATGTAAAGTGCTTATTTAAACTAATTTTGGAATTATATATTTCCTTATACGGAAAAATAGTTTAGTAATATAGAATTGAAAATAAAAATAAAGTAGAAAAATTAGGAAAAGTAGGTCTACTTATTTACATCGGGGTTTACATCTAGTTAAATAATTTAATTTTAATAATTAAAAATCTAAGTAAAAATATATATCACTTAATTATGATAAGTGCAATTATTAATTTGATATATAAGTATTGGATAAGCATTTGGCGTCAACCTGGATACATAGTCAGTCGTCTCTGTTAGAGATTATACATGTCTAAGGGGTCGGGTTGACCCGAAACCGGACCGGTCGACTCGGTACAAAATCCGGTCCGGACCGGTAAGACTTACCGGATTGGGAGTTGGTTTGGCCCCAACCCCAACCCGCACGGGTTACAGAGAAATCCGGTAAGGACCCGGACCGGTTGAATCGGTAACGGAAAATCGGTAACCTTACCAGTTAACCGGTAAGGAAAAAAAATAAAAAATTAAAGGGTTGTTGGTGCCCAACGGTAACATTACCGTTGGGGCTGGGGGAGGGGCCAACGGTCAGTGGACCGTTTGACATTTTTATTTTGTTTTTTGTTTTTTAATTTTTTGTTAATTACATTTTTATTCTTTAAAAAATCTATAAATACTCTACATTTTTATCACACAATTATTTCTACAATTCTCTCAATTCTCATACTCTCTTAATTCTCTATATTATCAATTCTCAAGTTATTATTATTATTATTAATTTGCAAAGTAGCAAGACTTCGAGCTTCGGCCTTCGAATTTCAACTGAATTCTGAATCCCGAAATTTGGTACATTCGTTTCATTCTCTAACTATTTTATTAAATTATCATATTTATTTGTTGATTGTTTAAATATTTTATAATGTCTTTGCTAAGGGGAATTGCGTCAGGACAACGCCGTAAATCTAGTTCTAGGGGTAAAAAATCTATAGGTTCTTCATCATCTAATCAAAATATAGATTATGATCAAATGCAAGAAGATTTTGGAATAGAAGATAATGAATATGATAACGTTCAATTAGATAATATTGTTGAACTTAAAGAAATTGAACCTCCTACACCTACTAGTGTTCCTTCTGTCAATGTTGGTACTGCTAGTGGTAGTCGTAGACCTCCTTTACCAGAAGTTATAGAACCAGAAGTAAGGAGAAAAAGGAGTAAAGTGTGACTCTTTTATGATTAAGTTGGGGACACTGATAGAGTTAGATGTAATATTTGTGGGAAAACTTACAAACATAAGAGAGGGGTGGTGACGGGGGGACGAACACTATAGGTAGGCATTTATTGAAAGATCATATGATACAATGGGGTGTTGCCACTGATTTAGAATCCGGTCAACAACAACTTAATCCATTAACGGGGGGAGTTGGCTAAGTACGATCCACAGAAGGATCGCATTGAATTAGCAAAAATGATTGTCGGAGGTTGTTTACCTTTTTCTTTTGCTTCTTCTTCATATTTAATTACATATATTCAAAGAGTATATAATCATTATTTTACAGGTGTTCCTCGTAGTACTTGTAGAGCCGATGTTTTTAGACTTTATAATGATTATGTTACTTTTTTACAATATTTGTTCACTAATCTTTCATGCCTAGTTAATTTTACTGCAAACATTGGGCATGCTTTAAACATTTATGATTATTTAACAATTACTTGTCATTGGATTGATGAAAAATTTAAAATGAAAAAACGTATTATTGCTTTTGCGTATGACGAGGATCAAAGTCATACTGGAAAATATATAAGCGAAATTATTTGTGCTTATGCCAAAAATTATAATCTTTATAAAAAATACTTTGTATATCATTCGATAATGCATCTAATAATACTGTTGATGTAGATCTTTTAAAAGTGGAATTAGAATCGTCACTTCCTGATATATTTCATGTTCGTTGTGTTTGTCATATTTATAATTTAATTGTTAAAAGTGGTCTTGAGTTATTTGCAACTGAAATACAAATTGTCAAAAGAGCTGTTGGAGTTATTCAAGGTAATAATAGAAAAAATAGACTTATAGAATTTAAAGAAAAATGTAAACAATTTGATTTGAGACCTAAATTCACGCCACAAGAGATTATTACACGGTGAAATTATACTTATTTATTTTTAAAAGAATGTTATAAGTATAAAGACCCCATAACACATGTTTCAAATGCTCATTGTAAGAACACGATTTATATGTTAACCGACGATGTTTGAAAATCAATTGCTGAACTATTAAAAATTTTATGTAAATTTTACACTGCTACTGTTGAATTTTCGGAATCTTATTACTCAACAGTTTGTAATGCTTTAGCTCAGATAGCTGAAATTTCATATTTACTTTATGGTTTAAAATCAAATATAAAATATAAAGCTGCAGTTACAGATATGTTTGAAAATTTAAAAAAATATTTTTTTCATATTCCTGATATTTATTGTATTGATGCAGTCTTCTGTTAAAAAAGTAGATTGTCATAATTTAATATTTAGTTTATATACTTATATGAAAGTAGGTGAAACAGAAATTCCATCTTCATTTGATTGCATATGTAAACTTGATACTAATTTAGTTAAATTATATGATTATTATTCTACATTACATGACAACAACTCTGCTACTAATATTTCTTCTAGTTATGTTTCTACTTCTGTGTCTACATATGCAGGATTCGATGAAGACGATGAAAATGAATCTTTATCTATATGGAGCACTTTTGCAACAACACAAGCAAGCACAACTCGAAATTGTGATGAGATGCAAATTTTTATTTGCAAAAACCAACTGAGCCGAAGAAGAACTTTCAACCTTTACAATGGTGGGAGAATAACAAAAGACAATTTCCGGTACTAGCAGCTATGACACGAGATGTTCTTAATGTGTCTATCTCAACAGTGGCTTCTGAAAGTGTATTCAGCCAAACATGAGATCAAATAGGAGACACACGTCACTTATTGGGCGGAAACACATTAGAAGTGTTAGTATGCTTAAGGGATTGGATCAGATCATAGAGAAGAAATCAAGGATATGAAGACGTTGACTCTCCGAAAGATGAAGAAATCGGTAATATTTTGGAAATCGGGAGCGCAACCGGGACTGTAATTAATACTCCAGATTTAGAGGTTGTGGAGCAACCAATAAATTACGAAGAACATGCAAGAATGATGCATAATATGTAAATAACAATTATTATTACTTCATTATGTACTCTTATTAACAATTAACATTATGAATAATGAAAGTTCGAAAGTTTAAATCTTATCAGTAGTTTTTATTTTATTATCTCTTTAGTTGTTATTTGTTAACTTATCTTATGTCTACTAATTTAATAAATTAATAAATTTTCGGAATAAAAAAAATTAATATAGTTTATATAACTACAATATAACTATAAAGTATAAAGTTATAAACTATATTATATTATTATATTACATATTTAATTTGAATTTAGTTAGATTTTCGAAATTTACAAAAAATAAAAAACAAAAGAAACTCGGATCGGTAGGCTCGGTTCAACCCAAATCCACATGGGCCGACTAGAAATCCGGTAATGAACCGGACCGGTGGGCCGTTAAGCCAGTGGACCGGACTGGTAATCGATTCGGAACCGGTTCAATCCGGTAACGCGCTACCGGTCCGATCTGGATCGATCCGTTAGACAGGTATAGTCTGGGAGCGTTTTATGTCTAATATAATTTTTTTCTACAGAATTTAATCAAGTAATAGATAGACTCAGTGGGAAACCCCCAAAAAAAAAAAAAAAGAGGTCACGAAGCTGTTGGTTAAGTCAACTTAATTTCAGGCTATATCAGTTGTAACTTGTAACTTCACAATTAGTCGTTGGGGCATAGGTAGCTTGTACTTTCCTGGTAGAAGTAAAATTCGTTTTAACCCTACTTCTTTTACTGCTCCATTCTCCACCTCTCTCTTACGGTGGAAATCAGGTATGCTTTTTTATTTTATTTTATTAATTGGGTTAATTTTGATCGATCTCTTATTTGATGACTAATTTATGTTTTTTTTGGGTACAATTGTGATGATTTTTGGTGGATTTTCATGTAATTGAAATAGGAGAAGAAGTAGAGATGGAACTGGGCAATGCAAACCAGGAAGAGTTGGAGAAAGTAGTTTCTTTTACACCAAACAAGTGCGTGCCAGCAAGGACAGAATTTTACTCTATTAATGATGGCTTCAACAATTTTTTGTCCAAAAGTAGTTCAGGTAAGTTATATACACCAACAAAACGTGGGGTACGGGGAGGGTAGAATGTACACAGACATCACCTCCACCTTGGTAGGTAGAGCGCCACCTTGGTAGAGCTGCTGTTTACGACAGTGTAAATATTGTTACAAAGATCGTCGTAGTTTGACCTGTTATAACAGTTGTAGTTACCGTTTTTATCAATATTTACAATCAGTGGTTATCAATATTAGTTCAGGTAAGTTATATACACTGATAGTGTGTAAATAATCAGGTTACCAATCAATGGTTATCAATAGTAATTCAGGTAAGTTATATACACCGATAGTGTAAATTTTATTACAAAGATTGTCATAGTTTGACCTGTTATAACAGTTGTAGTTACCGTTTTTATCAGGTTATCAATTAATGGTTATCGAAGAAACTGACCTATAAATTGTAATCACCATTATGAGTAACCTCATTGATTTTTTATGCAGTCAGTACATAACTTAATTTTAATATCACAGTTTCAGCAGGCGGGATTTTTCATGTTTTATTAAGGGGTTGATCCTGCTATTTTGTTATTTTGTTTCTGCGTGATGATTGCTTCCATAGATTATAGTTTTTCCCCCGACTATATGCTCCTGTGCAAATATCCAGTAGTTTTTGTGTAACCTTCTCAATGTATAAGTATCACATTGTATAATGATGCTTTTCGGTAATCCAACAACAACATACCCAGTATAATCCCACTAGGTGGGGTCTCGGAAGGGTAGAGTAGGTAGGGAGGCTGTTTCCGATAATATGACAGAATTTTTTTCTTGGGTTAATTTTGACTTCTGAGTCTATCGGAAACACCCTCCCTACCTCCAAGGTAGGGGAAGGTCGCGTACACCCCACCGTCCCCATATCCAACTTGTGAGATTACACTGGGTATGTTGTTGTTGGTTAATTTTGACTTTTATCTCTTATTTAATGACTCATTTATTTCCGTTACTGTTTTTTAATCCTGATGATTTTCCTTGGGTTTCATGTAATTGAAATAGGAGAAGAAATAGAGATGGAACTGGGCAATGCAAATGAGGAAGAGTTGCAGAACATAGTTTCTTTTACACCAATAACACCCGACAAGTGTCCAGCAAGAACAGAATTTAACTCTATTGATGCTGGCTTGAACAAGTTCTTGTCCATAAGTTGTTCAGGTAAGTTATATACACGGTCAGTGTAAATATTGTTACAAAGGTCATTGTAGTTTGACCTGTTATAACAGTTATAGTTACCGCTTTATAAGGTTATCAATTAATGGTTACGGTAGAAAATGGTCTATAAATTGTAATCACCTTTATGAGTAACCTAGTTGCGTAAATAATTTTAATATGGTCAGTGCATAACTTAATTTTAATATCACGGTTTCGAAGGTTGGATTTTCCCAGAGGCGGATCCAGGATTTAAATTCTATAGGTTCAAACTTTATGATTTTTAGTATTAACTTAATATATTTGTATTGTTATGGGTTCATCTATTTTTTATGACAAGGGACCCACAGTCGCTATCCTTCGGGTGCGCACAGGTAAACCCCGCTCCTGTGTAATAGCATGCAAAGAGAGATAACCACACTAGTCAAGCCCCGTGCGACGAGCTTGACCCAGAAGGCAAATCCCATGTTGTTGTAGGCAAAGGGTTTCGAACTTGACCTTCATTATGGAAGCCCCATGCTCAACCAATTGAGCCACCCTTGCGGGTCTTCATATCTACTATTTGCTCTAATTTAGTAAATTTTTACACATAAATTTATACTCCTCGTCGAAAGTATTGGGTTCATGTGAACCGGCACCGTTACAGTGGATCAGCCCCATTTTCATGTTTTATTAAGAGATTGATCCTGCTATTTCAGTATTTTGTTTCTGGATGATGATTGCTTCCATAGATTACATATTTTTTTTCCAATTATATGCTCCTTCTCTGCAAATATCCAGCAGGTTTTGTTTAACCTTCTCTATGTATATATATTACATTATATAATGACACTTTTGGGTAATTTCATGTAATTAACATTGAAGTGATTTGTTAAGCGTTCAGCAAAATTCCAATTTAATTTTGGGTAAGTTGCTGCATCATCTAGTATAGAAACAAACACCTGGAAGTAGTTTTTCAGATAGCCGAAACGTTAATTGAACTTAGAATATGAGTATATGAGTAGCAATTACTACACTTGAAGCTAATCCAACATAGTATATGAGGGAAAGCTTTTTTTTCTTGGGTTAATTTTGACTTCGATCTCTTATTTAATGACTAGTTCAATTTCTGTTACTGTATTTTGGTTTTAATCCTGATGTTTTTTCTTGGGTTTTCATGTAACTGAAATAGGAGAGGAAGTAGAGACGGAATTAGGCAATGCCGCACAGGAAAAATTGCAGAAAGCAGTTTCTTGGGCACCAATAACACCCGACAAGTGCCCAGCAAGAACAGAATTTAACTCTATCGATGCTGGCTTGAACAAATTTTTGTCCATAAGTAGTTCAGGTAAGTTATATACACAGTCCGTGTAAATATTGTTACAAAGATCATTATAGTTTGACCTGTTATAGCAGTTTTTTATAAGGCTATCAATTAATGGTTATGGTAGAAACTGGTCTGTAAATAGTAATCACCTTTATGAGTAACCTAGTTGTGTAAATATTTTTTTATACGGTCAGTGCATAACTTAATTTTAATATCACAGTTTCAGTAGGCGGATTTTTCATGTTTTATTAAGTGTTGATCCTGCTATTTTGTTTCTGCATCATAATTGCTTCCACAAATTACCGTTTTTGTATAATCTTCTCAATGTATTAGTATCATCACGTTATATAATGACACTTTTCAGTAATTATATGTAATTAACAATGATGTAATTTCTTGAGCTGTTCAGCAAAATTTCCATCTAATGTTATTTTAAGTAACTGTGGCATCTAACGGAACCACTTACATTGAAATTGTTCCACAACAGCACAAAAAGAGAGTAATTTGGTTTTGAAATGTTTGTAGGCTTTGAAAGACTCATTGACAGATGTGCTCTGCCTCTGCTGCATGCGTTCCATTATTCATATAACCCCTTTTTCGCTCTCTCTCTTACTTCGCTTTTACATTGCTCAGTCTAAAAGAATAAGTAAAAGCTTATTCGTGAACCATCTAACAGGATGATACTGAAAATAACAATAAAAAGTAGGACTAAACTGTGAGGATGGGAACTCTGTGAAGATAGTACTACAGCACCTCATGTTACCGTTCACTACCATAACCACTGGAGAGTAGCATTAGAATGGTAGAATTAACGGTTTTGCTGCACTTCGTTGCTCAATTTTACTTATTTGATACTTAATTAAATAATGTTACTCATGCCTTCTTGCTTGATCATTTTCTTTTTCCCCTGTATTTCTAATATTGGAATCACGAACTAACCATATCTGTTGTACTTAAAAATAATTGACTTAATTAGTTACCATCTAAACCACCGTCAGTTTTGCTATGTCCAGATCTGCAATAAGTTCAAGTCCACTTATCAGCTTACAAATATTTTTGCAGATAACAGCCAAAGAAAGGATGAGGAGGTTTCTGCTGTGATCAGAGGGAGGAGTGAATTTGTAAGTCAAAATTTAGGTGGTGGTTCTAAATCTGCATCAATGGATCCTTCAACTCCTATCAATAAGGGTAAATCCAGGAAGAAACAAAGTGGTAGCTTAGACTTGAATGCCAGACCACAGAAGAAACCAAGAATGAGAAAACATACGCCAAAGATCTTTGATGCAAGTAAGCCCCAAAAGACTCCAAAGCCTAAGGTAAAGCCTTCGACCCCAAAACCAGGTAACTTCAAGGCAAGTTCCAGAACGAAGAAGAAACTAGAGAAGGAATGCAACAAAGTTTCAGATGATTTATCAGGAGATGCTGATATGCAAGCACCTAATAGTAATATTTCAGGAACTATACCCGAATCTCTAGTCCTACAGGTCTCAACTCCTCAACCAGAAATTCTGGAGCATACTATCCCAGCAACAAGTCCACCGGAGCTTGAGCATGATATTCTTACAAATCTTGGACATGATTTGAAGTCATGTAGACGAGCTATAGATTTCAACTTGGAAAATGAGAATGATGTCATTTCCTTGGGAGCTGCAGCAGTGATCACGGATCATGTAACACATAGTTACAACAAATTCTTGACAAATCCATTGGACGAAGTTAATGAGCAGGCAGTTGATACAAATAGCTCCACTGGCTTAGAAGATTATTTCGAGGCAGAGTCAACTCCCCAGCCCAACCAAGGTAATCAAATTTCATTTGCATTTGACTTTTTTGTTGGAAATCTTTTAATTCTCAAAGAATTTTTGGAACCTATCCACTGTTCTGAAAATTAACATTGGCACCATGTCTCTGGCAGGAAATGAAGTTAGTATCTACCAGGATAATCAGAGAGACTGTCAGCATCATTTTCTGAAAGTTTATAAAAGGAGGAACAAAACTAAAATAGAGTTGATGCCCTTGGCAGGAAATGAAGCTGATATCTACCAGAACGACCATGAAACAACTGGCCAAACTGGTTGTCGGGATCGTTTTCTGAAAGTTTATAAAAGGAGGACAAAAGGAACCACTGGTGCTGTGTCTTTGGCAGGTAATGAAGCTATCTCCCAGAATGACTATAAAGCCCGGGAAAAAGGTTGTTCTCAGCTTGGTTTTCTAAAAGTTTATATTAGGAGGACAAAATATAACATCTGTACCATCTCTTTTGTAGGAAATGAAGTTGATGTCTGTTCGAGGAATAGTAGAAAGCTTAAACCGGAAACTACAATAATATGCAAGAAAAGGAGGACAAAAAGAAGAAAAGCACTTGTGTTTTTCAATTTTTTGAATGCTGATTATGCAGACAAAGGCTGGAGTACATTGAAAACTCATATGAATTGCAAAGTGACTTCCACTGCAACGAGGATGGGCAGAAGAAGAGGTGCAAAGAGCGCTACAGAGAAACATGTTAAAATTGTCAAGAGAGATAAAAAGAGTTGTTTTACAATTTCCAAGAGAGTTACAAGGAGCAACTTTGGAATTGCCAATGGTGCTAAGAAGATATGTTTTTCAACTATGAGCTCGGGGCAGAAAGGAAAATTAAAATCACATTTTGTTGGAGAGGTTTTACCTAACAAAAATCAAATTACAGTTGCAATGGCTGATCCAGAATCTTTTGAATGTGTGTTTAGCTTGTCCCCTATAGTGAAGTCTCGGAGGAAGAGATCTGTCCTTAAGAGGAACAAGTCTGCTCACAGGGAAGAAAATACAGATTTAGAACCTTTAAATCTTGCCTTGACTTCACTAGTCACATCCAAAGGAAAAAGATCTAAGAATATCAAAAGACCAACTGCTATTCTAGACTTTCTCTGCCTTACGTCAGAAATAAGTGCAATCAATGAGATTGAATCTTTTATAGATAAGTCAGCTTGCAATAAAATTCAAGAATGCTCGCAACATGAAGATATGTGTTCTCAAACAGATAAATCAGCTTGCAATGAAATTCAAAATCCGTGCCCAACAGAGAGTAATCTATTTGAGACCTACATTTATCCTTTTTGCACTTATCATAATACTTGTACTGGATAACCTTGAATACAAATTTGCAGGTTCAACTGACTTGGAATCCTTGGTTGCATCACTTATTCAGAGGCTAGAAAATATAAGAATTTGTGATACGAGAACCTATAAAAGGAGAATAGCAACCAGTAAGAAAAGATCCAATAACAATGCTGGCCCGCTTGTCCCGTGGAATCCTTTTGGTCCAATAATTGCTCACAAGGGAAAGGACAAACCTTCGACACAAAAACCGCCCAGGGTTGATCTTGATACGGAGTCACTGCGAGTGTGGAAACTACTCATAGAAAACGAAGGTGAAATCGATGAAGACCTGGATAAAGAGAAGGAAATATGGTGGGAGGAGCAAAGAAAAATATTTCAAGGAAGAACTGCCTCATTCATTGCTCGCATGCGTCTTGTCTTAGGTACACCTCAAACATTTTTGTCTTAAGTAGTTTTATGCTTTAATTCTTATGCTCAAGGAAAACTTTCAGGTGATAGGCGTTTTTCCGAATGGAAAGGTTCAGTGGTAGACTCTGTGGTTGGAGTTTACCTAACACAAAATGTATCAGATAATCTTTCAAGGTGAACTTCATTGTATTACATGCCCATTTCTTTCTCATTTTGTAGTTAAATAATCTTGTTGTACCCCACTATGCAGCAATGCCTTCATGCTTCTTGCTTCAGCATTCCCACCTCAAAATAAGCAAGAAATGACTACCCCGCAAGGTCAAACTTTAATTATTACAGAGGGAATGCCAGATTCATTTGAAAGAGAAGTGTCCGCCAATGAGAAAGATCCTGGGTTTGCTGTTTTTTCTTGTAGTCAAATGTCCACATGTAGGTCAAGCATAGATGAATCTTATACCCACTTACCTCACGTGGGGGACTGCATAAATGAGGGATTGCATGGAACTGGAGAGGAAAAAAATCTTGGAGCTGAGAGTACTTGTGGAAGTCAGGCTACATTCACTTCTTGCAGCTCAGAAGTGATAAACTCTGCTAAGTGTGGCGATTTAGGAAATGAAACTGTCAATTTGCCCGAGAAGATATCGAGAGAGAAAGATGAACTCCCCCAAAAAGAAATTGATTGGGACGAGTTGAGGAAAACCTATTCTACTGGTAGATCTAGTGGTCTTACTGAAAGAAATAGGGATTCTGTTAATTGGGAAGCCATTAGACATGCAGATGTTGAAAAGATCGTTGAGCCAATCAAATCTCGAGGACAGGGTAATGTTCTTGCTGCAAAAATTAAGGTATAGTTTAGTAGTTTCAGTTCTCTCATTTTATTTATAATGTGTATGTACCACATCGGAAGGGGAGCCTTGGAGTAACTGTTAAAGTTGGTGCCATGTGTCCAGGAGGTCATGGGTTCAAGCCATGGAAACAGCCTCTGGCAGAAATGCAAGGTAAGGTTGCGTACAAGTACAACTAGGGCTGCACAAAATTCTCGGACCGGACCGAGGACCGAAAATCCAGAAAGGTCGGACCGAAGATCGGACCGAAAAATTCGGTCCGGTCCAATATACACTAAAAACCGGAAAAAAAACCCCGGACCGGACCGGACAGGACCAAGGACCGAATTTTCAGAAACGTAGGACCGAAGACCGGACCGAAAAATTCGGTCCGGTCCGGTCCGGTTCGGTCGAGGGGTTATTTTCGGACCGGTCCATTTTTTGTGCAGCCCTACGTAAACAGACCCTTGTGGTCCGGCCCTTCCCCGTACCCCGCGCATAGCAGGAGCTTAGTGCACTGGGCTACCCTTATTTTATGTACCACATCGGGAGTAAGGCATAACTGATTGATTGATCTTTTTACATTGGTGTTCTCATAACCAATATGGCAGTGATATGAACTTTGCAGAATTTTCTTAATCGATTGGTTGAAGATCATGGAAGCATTGACCTTGAGTGGTTAAGAGATGTCCCGACAAACGAAGTGAAGTAAGAACATAGTTTATTTAGTCAAAGTTATGGTCATTGTGATATTAAAAGCTAAGATGTCATCGAGCATTCTCTTATTACTATATCGGTTGTTCAGAGAATACTTGTTGAGTATCGTTGGGCTTGGGCCGAAGAGCGTGGATTGCCTTCGACTTTTGACACTTCGGCATTGTGCCTTTCCTGTAAGTTTTCAGCATGGAGTGGCTGTCCACTTTTGCTTGGCCTTTGGGATCTCAACATCTGGGTTTTTCTTTTTTTTTTCTTTTTGGCTGAAAGGTTGACATAAATGTTGCTCGGGTATCAGTACGTCTAGGATGGGTCCCTTTGCAACCATTACCTGATGGGATCCAGATGCATCTTCTGGAGAAGTATGTATTGAATAAATTATATTCACTGTTTCTAAGTTTGAGCTAGTATATATTAAGAGTTGATTTTCTTTTCAATTAGGTACCCTCTAGAGAGTTCCATACAGAAGTACCTCTGGCCACGGCTATGCAACCTTGATCTGCTAACACTGTAAAGCATTTCCACTTTCTTTAGAGTTTTCTAGTTCAATGGATTTGCCTCTTACCTTCAATCCTAAGTAACTGAAAATTTGTTCCGGAAATACTTCAACTCATTAAGTTGGTATGTGTGGCAGATATGAATTGCATTATCACATGATCACATTTGGAAAGGTTAGATTTGCACTCAACAGTCAATGATACCATAGTTTGATTAGCTATATTTATTTCTTCAGAGAGAACTAACAGCAATAATTTTTCTTCAATATCACACAGGTTTTCTGTACGAAGAAAAATCCAAACTGTAATGCATGCCCACTGAGAGCCGAATGCAGGCACTTTGCTAGTGCATTTGCAAGGTTTGCATCAGATTACCGCTCAACTGTAAAAATTAAATAATTTAGTTTTGATGAAATTGATATCTAAGCCTTACAATAATCTGTTTCTTGTATGAAATATCAAATTTATTAACAATTTCCGTAAGACACTTAAATTTTCGACAATAAATACTCCATGTTCCAAGAAACCTTGACAAATACATCCTTGTGCATCAGAATATTTACAAACTTGCATTATGCAGTGCTAGGCTTCGCATCCCAGGACCACAGCAGAAAGGAGTGGTCGCCGTGAATCAGCCTATTAGAGTTGATGAAGTGCCAAACATGTGTGTGCCATCATCAAATTTGTCCCTTTCTGGTGAAAACTCCTTGGAGCCCAGGTTCCAGACTCAAGATTGCGAGCCTATCATAGAAATGCCAGAATCTCCGGAGCACAGAGCTCTAGAATCACTGGAACGAGACATTGAAGACTTTCCTTATGAGGTGAAGCATGAGCAGGAGATACCTATTATCCAACTTAACACTACAGAGTTTCGAGAAAATATCTTGAACTTTATCAACAAGTCCAATGCTAAAGAGTTTCAAGAAAATGTGCTGAACTTTGTTAATGAGATCAGTACATTGCATAGAGATGAAGAAGTGTCAAAAGCCTTGGTTCTTTTGGATCCTGAATCTGCTTCACTTCCAGCTCGTAAACTGAAAAGTGAGAGTCGAACCAGGACTGAGCACACAGTGTAAGTATTAATACTTAATCCTAAGTTAACTGAGTTTTATGCTTATAACATGAGCAAATAGTACGTCCCGCATGTATATTGAACACTGCAGTTGGTGTATGGTTAAGCTTTTGGATTAGAGCATTTGACTGATTAATAATAAGGATGTCACATCTGATGTTTTTACAACAAATTTCTCATCAGACAGCATATTACTAAGTTATATAAAAGCTAACACTTCTTCATTCTATTGCAGGTATGAGCTTCCAGATTATCATCCTCTTTTGAGTGGGGTAATTTCTTAGACATCTTAATCGAGAGAATCCATAATTACCCCCTCTAACTATAACACTTTTTTCAAAAGGACACTTCAACTTAGCTAAGGTCCTAGTACCCCTTATTTTTGTTTAGAGTGAATTTATTACCCCTTTATAAGCCCACATGGCGTGGAGAATATACTTCACTCTCCAATGGAGTGTGAGATAAGCAAAAAAACAATTTTTTTTTGCACTTGTTTCATTAGCAGTACTTTTTTTAATTTGTATTTTAGTTTACTTTTCAATTTCTTTCCCCCTTATCTTCTTCGACAAATTTTTTTGCACTTGTTTCATTAGCAGTACTTTTTTTAATTTGTATTTTAGTTTACTTTTCAATTTCTTTCCCCCCTTATCTTCTTCGACCCAACTCCTCTGTTTTTCCCTATCCTTGAGCCGATTCCAGATCCTCATTGTTCCCTGTCTTTTTTTTAATGGATCATTTTTTGGATAAGGTGTGCTAAAAGCCCCATTAAAATGGAGTTCCGATCCATCACAATTAGTGCTTTTAATTTGGTGGTGATTTGACTGTGATTTGGCAGTAACTACGGTGGCAGAGATGGTTATAGCAACAGCGATACAAGGAAAAATATACAGCCACAATCATATTTTCCAACCCACTCTATCTTTCTTTCTAACAAAAGATAAAACAATTAATAATAAGGGTTAGAGCTTATTAGGAGTGATGAAACAAAAAGAAATAGTGGTGGCTTCATTGGATGTTAGTCGGCGGTGAGGAGCTGGAGATGAGGTCGGCGGCGAGGAGTAGAAGGGATGATGGTTAGGGGGAGAAGATTAAAGGAGGAGAGAGATTTAAAAAAAAAACATAAATAAATATAAAACTAAATGGTTTGACACGTGGCACACACTGATTGAAAAAGGTTTCCTAGTTGGAGGGGGTAATTATGTATTCTCTCCATCTTAATCTATCAAATTTTCTTTGATGCAACTACGTTCATAATGTTTATTACTTTACAGTTTGAGAGACGGGAGCCTGATGACCCCTGCCCTTACCTTCTTGCCATCTGCCAATCAGGTAAAGAAGTATTTGTTATTAGTGGACGCTTAGTGTGGATGTTACTATAAAAAAAGTCTTTCCTAATAATTCTTCTCGCCAGACGTAGTTCAAACTGACTATCATTTTGTAACTTTTAGAGGAAGAAATAAAAAATCAGAAAAAATTTGGAGAAGATTCATGCTCGGGCAGTACAAGTTACTCCCAAAATGATCAGATAGTTTATGGAACTATTTTGGTAAGTATATCATGAACATTCCCTTTCATATTGTTTCCTAAGAGATTCTTCATTTGGATATGAGCCATACAACCATGATTTTACAGATACCATGTCGGACGGCAAACAGGGGAAGTTTTCCACTTAATGGGACATACTTTCAAGTTAACGAGGTAATCAGATCGTGTGATTGTCTTCCCATGAACTCCTCTTTGTTGTTGCATGGTCACTAGTTCGTTGTGTTACAGTCAACTCACAAACTAATTTTCTTGTACACCAGGTTTTTGCTGATCATGAGTCGAGTGAATACCCAATTCCTGTTCCGAGGGTGTCAATATGGCATTTGAGACGAACAACTTTATATTGTGGAACTACAGTTCACGCCATTTTTAAAGGTAGAAAATATATTGTTTCTTGTTACTGTATATTTTACTTTTATATGATCGTGTTTTATCAAGATTTGACTAAATTGATGTTACTTACAATATCAAACCAGGCATGTCAACGAAGGATATTCAGTATTGCTTTTGGAGAGGTATGGAACGTGTCTTCTATATATATAAAACTGAAAAGAAAATGTTTCTATTTTATGAGGTTTTATACCTTCATGTCTATTTTCTTTTGAGAATGTCTATACCTTCATATTCTGAACTTGATATACTAAATAAAACTATTAAGAATGGTCAGTAGTCTGGTGAAAAAATTGAAAGGAAGTCTTGGCTAAAACGGTTGCACAATATATAAGGTTCAACTATAAAGGAAATCTTTGAAGTATGTAATGAAATGACTAGGATGTCCTGCTACGAACTGTTGGAAACGAAATAACCAGGTGTCATACGGTATCTAATAGAAAACCTAGAACGACGATAAATCAAAAACAAAAGAGAAATATATAAAATAGATAATATTATAACGTAGTTTGGTCAATTGACCTACATTCATATGAGAGTAGATGAACAATATACTGAAATAAAAGACTACAAAAAAATATCATAGAATAAATTCTCCCCCCTAGACATGACTCTCCAACCCTAAAGGACTATATTGTGGCTGTTGTAAAATGACAAGGAAAGATCCTCAATTTATGGAGGTCCAAAGTTGTTTCCTCCAAGAAAAGGATTAACCAATTATGGTAAATATTTTGCACTTCCTTCCAGAAAAGAAAATCCAAATAAGGTAACAAAATCAGGGCAAACCCTAACATGAACTAGGTGCCGGAGAATGTTGGAACAAAGTACAATTTCACGTCTTTAGGTATAAGATTAGGGGCCAAATACTATTACTCCAATGACCGTGAGAAGGCATTTTCATAGGCATATTAGCCCAGTTCACCTTTAGTGTTGGATTTGATGATGGATGAAAATGACAAGAAATATTTTCCTTGCTGAAGGAAAAAATTGTCTTATGTGTTTTAACTTGATCTTTTTGCAGGATATTTGTGTGTGAGAGGATATGACAGAAAGCAGAGGGCACCCAGACCCCTCCCTCGTCGATTCCATTTAGGATATAAAAGGAAAATAGTGAATTCTGATGATCAGCATTTAGAGAGTGGAAAAATTTCTTGAGAGGTGATAAAAGCGTATCACTCGTTTAACATTATTTTCTTGTGAGAATCATGATTGCCCTTTGATGAAAAAATCATCATAGTTGCTCATATAGTTTCTAGAATTGTTTCATTCTTTCACTAATCTTCTTGTAGTTGTTCCTATCATTGTTTGATCATTTGGTTAATCTAATTTCATGAACGAGAGCTACCGTGTCAAGTTAAAAGGACATAACTTATGCTAGAGATCCTGGGAAGCCAAGAATTTTATTCTCTGCGAAATGCAGGAAAAAATATGTTCTTGAAAAAAATATCAAGAAAAAAAAGATAGTGTATGCCTTTGTTTAGTAGGAGTCGAACTTACTGCAGTCAGCTCAACGTGATACACAAGTGATTGATTCGTTCTAGACAGTACAAGGTATATGGTTGTTTTTTTCTTCTTTTTATGGTACTTGCTCTTTCATGCTTTTTTTCTTTTCTCTGATAGTTTTATTTTACCAAACTTCATCCTTAAATTGCTTCATATTGGTAAACTGTTTCTGTACTGGGAGTCGTATATTTATTGTTTGTTTAAGCAAGTCATAGATGCCTAAACTGAAGGATTAGTAGCTGTGTGCAGTTAGTTCAAAATTGTTTGTTGATATATTGTATTTCTATTTTCTCTAACACAACAAAATTTGACGGTAAGTTAGTGTAATATGCTCCACGCAATGGCCATGGGGCTGAGTGGTCCTGTTTTTCACTTTACTAGTTCATAACACCTTTAAGAGGTAAGCATATAACTTACACAGTACCCTATATCATACTTCTTCTGATTGTTTTGTAATGTAGAGGGCCCAAGAACAACTGAGATTTCTTTATTTTAATGTAACTTGTATTCTGAATTCTTGAAGGATGTTATACTCTTCAACTTTTGCAACTGCTGAGAGGATTTGAATAGCAATGCATTTTCCATTCATCCCTCTGCATGAGGTTTGCACATACTGTTTTTTTTAAAAAAAAGTTAAAGCATGGAGAGAATGCTTCAGTCATTTCTTCTTGTACTTCAAACTTCATCACAGTTCAGTTCTTGTAGTTTAAAATTCAACTGTCTCCTAAATTTACTGTGGAGTTCGAACTCAATTTGCCTTTCCGCAAACTTTTTTCTTAGAGCAACATGATCAAATCGAATATAAACTAATTGAAACAAGAGATTCTTTTTATCAATTGATTGTGGAACTTCCAAGAACAAGACAACACCATCAGTAATAGATGGTTGGAAACTTTCAATAAGTGGAGGAGGCGATACAACAACAATAACATATCAGTGTAATTTCACAAGTGGGTCTGGGAAGGGTAAAGTGTATGCAGACTTTACTCCCCTGCCTTGAAAGGTTTCAAGGCAGAGAGGTTGTTTCGATATAAAGTATGACAACGTAGTTAGGAAAAAAGGAAGACAAGACCGTAACTACCACAAAATCATATGATAATCTAATTACATGAAACATAGATAATAACAAAAATTAAGGACGTACTATAAGAATAGAACTATGACTACAAGTAGGAAGAGAAGTGTGACAAAGTTCAACTACTTATATTAGCATTCTATCTTAATTCGTGTTCTCTATAACCTCATATCTAAGGTCATGTCCTCGGTGAGCTGAAACTACACCATGTCATGTCGAATCACCTCTCCCCAATACTTGAGACCATCTCTATCTCACTCTATTGAAGTCATCCAAAGGCAACATCTCACACCTCCGCACTAGGACATTCGTGCATCCCTTCTTTACATGCTCGAAACCATCTTAGTTTCACTTTCCTTATCTTGTCCTCCACCGAGTTCACCCCCACCTTATTCTGAATCTATTTATTTTTAATTCTATCTCTCCTCATACGCCCACACGTCCATCGCAATATCCTCATTTCTGCCACCTTTATTTTCTGAATGTGAGAGTTCTTGACTGGCCAACACTCCGCCACATATAACATAGTTAGTCTAATCACCGCTCTATATAACTTGCCTTTAAGTTTAGGTGACACCTTATTATCACACAAGACTCCGGTGCTAACCTTTATTTCATCCACCATGCACCAATACGATGTGTGACATCTTCGTCAATCTCCCAATTACTTTGGATAATAGACCCAAGATACTTGAAATTTTCTTCTCTTCTGGATGACATGGGTATCAAGCCTCACTTCCATGTCATCCTCATGCGCTACATCAATGAACTTGCGCTCCAAGTATTCCGTCTTGGTCTTGCTCAACCTGATCCCTTTCGATTCCAAAGTTCGTCTCCAAACCTCCAGCTTAGCGTTAACTCCACCGCAAGTCTCGTCAATCAGAACGGTCATCCGCTAATAACACACCGTGATACCTCACCTTGAATTTGCTACATCAACACATCCATCGCCAGAGCAAATAAAAATGGGCTAAGGGTTGAGCCCTGGTGCAACCTCATCCCAATAAGGAAATGCTCTGAGTCTCCTTTCGGCGTCTTTACCCTGGTCTTGACTCCATCATACATGTCCTTGATCGTCCTAGTGTACGCCATAGGTACCCCTCTATCCAAATGGAGGAGGCGATGTGACAAAACAAATAAGGGGTCGTTTGGTAAAGTGTGTTAGAGAAAATAATGCATGCATTAACTTTGTGTATTAACAATACCTTATTTGATACACTTTTCATCATATGTATAAATACTGCAAGCATTAGTTATACACCTTATTTGGTACTATGCTATCGTCGCTTCGGTGAATCACTTGAGCCCTGATACATTTTCGGTGCCATGGAGCTAGACCAGTGAGCTATTACGCTTTCTTTAAAGGATGGCTGCTTCCAAGCCCACCAAGAACCTGGCAAACCATGGTATTAGCTATGCAATGGGTTTTAATGCATGTATTAGCATGGTTAAAGACATAATTGCACATGAAGTCTCTCACATAGTATATTATGGAGGGTATTTTTATAAACAACTAATTATTTTTAGAAATTATGCAATGCATGTTATTTCTAATACACCAAAACAAACGGTGGATGAAAAAATAATCTCTGCATAACTAATGTCAACATTACTAATACCAGCATTACTGATACAAGTATTACTAATACACCATATTAAGCATTATTCTTATACATTCTACCAAACGACCCCTAAATACATTACAAATGTTGGCTATGTTTAAAATAGCAGTCCTAAAAGTGACTTTCTTCCCATTTGAGGCCTTTTCTTAAACCTCTCCTTAGAACTCCAAAAGAATTGCAGTCCAATAGTTTCAAATTCTAAACTTGGAGCCCATTTGTTTCAAGGCAAATTATGAAGGGTCATTTGCACTTTTGTCCCTATTTTCTGTTGGTCTTTAATTTCTGTCATTCACACTAAACAATTTTTTGTAGAGCATAAATTTATATTCCGCAGCAAAATATTCCACAAGTTATTCCTCGCGCTCTTAAAGAATGTAGTTAGATTGCTAAGGGCAAAAATTGATGAAAGTTAAAGTCCAACCCATTTGAAGGAAAGCCGTGCAATTTCTTCAACTATGAATACATGAAGCCCTTTTAAACTCCTTTGCTAGCTTCTCAACAGTCTTTTTAAAATGGGTAGAAGGCCCAGATTTTATTAAAGCTTATGTAGAGCCCAGGCCCAGATACAAGACCCATTTCTTGCACGCTGGTCATTTCAGAGAAACTCAGTATAAAGAGAGTTGAGATCATAAGGCAACTAGAATTTATGTGCCTGCTTACATAATTGTAAGTTAGATGAAACATATGGATAGATACTACTACTAAATTCTTGTATGTTACATTTACATTCTGCAATTTGACTTTTCAAAGTCAAAACCTTAATTATTGAGTTGATATATGCTAGTCGAAATGGGGCAGATTAATCTTAAGTCTTAACTCATTCGAGATTGAGGCTTAAGTTGTTTTTGTACATATGTTAATTAATCCAAAATTTAAAAATAGAGCTTACAGAATTGAAGATGTGTTAGGCTGTGAAGATGTTTGTCATGGTACCTGATAAAGGTACTTGAAGGAGTTAATGAGGTCGATAAAGTCGGATGATAGACCATTTAAGATTGTGATGGGGTAGTAAATCTTCTTTCACCCCCTTTAATATAGAGCATTTTATCATTAAAATGATTTTGTAATGCAAATTTAAATTAATCGAGCGTAAAACAGATACTAACAACGGGATGTATACAGTGCATCTACACATAAAGAGAGAAAAATATTGTTGTCCCCGGGAATTGGCGTTTAAACTGTGTTCACTCTGCTGGCTTCTGATCTGAAGGGGCTTATTCGAATGTTTTGCGCCGATTTCTTCTCTTTCTTTTGAGATTGGAATCTCAACATCGCTCCTGACATTGCAATTGTTGATCGGACTGGCCTTTCTCTTGTTGTTGTCGAGTGCCTGCAGCTTGACTTCTTTCATTCTTGCTTTGTTCTTCCTCCTCATGCGAATCTCATTTGGTGCGCTTGACTTTCTTCAAAATTCTTTTTGTTCCAAGTGTCCAATGGCAAAGTAGGGGTTTAAGACGTTCTAGACACTTACAGCGTGAGATCGATTTCAAAACATTTTGTTCTCTCCTGAGGTTGATCCTTATAGATGTTATCAGTTGTCCATTATCAAACCCTGATAATAAGAACACATTTCGTGATTTAATGGTAATAGTATTGAAGAATTAACTCGAACCAAGTAGGAACCTGAATATAAAAAAAAAAATGTGTGTTTGTAAGGAATTTCTCTCTCATGTCCACACCTGACGCTGCTGCTGGTCTTCAGCACTGCCACGAAATGAAAGGAGAGGGAGGAACGAAAATCGAGGCACCTCAATAAAGAACCACAGGATACACACTCTCTCTGCTCTGCCTACTTCTCAGACTTTTATCTTAGTATTATGATACTAAATTTACAGATTCTGGTATGTATACTACTACTATAATACTATTTGTCATGAATATCCCAACTACATTATAGTATTATACTACCATCGATACACAAAAAATTGTAAGGAGTGAAAAATCGTCTTTATACGGAAAACACAAGTAAATATGTTGTAATTATTCCAAATGTACTTTATACTGAAACAGAAAATAGAAAAAGCCTTTGTAAGTGTATTTTCTTAGATTGTACTATAAACAATTCATTGGCGGGTAGGTAATGGAGTAAGTATTATATTAAGATTTTTTAAAGTTTTCACCCACAAACTTCAATTTCGTTATCATGTCAAGATATAATTTCAATTTCCGTATTACCCTTTCTTTTACCTCAACTTTAAATATTATTAGCCATCAAAAATTATAGTTGGGTGGTAAATACTTTTTCATTCTTGATCAGTACTTTCAAATTCAAAAAAGTATTTTAACCTTCAATGTGAGACTTTTCGGTGAGAATTTTGATTTAGTTGGGCCCAATTAAGTGGGTACCAGAGTGGAAAACCAAAAAAAAAAAATTATATATACTATTTCTTTTTAAATTCCAATCAAATTATGTCCAAACGCGCCTATTCTATAATAATCATTTATGTGATAATATTTCCTTATAATAGTCAAATTTTATTTTGATTCGACTTTCATGTTATGTTATATTATATGTTCTATGTAACATTAATTTGCTATAGCAATAAAAAAATGTAAATAACCAATACCGTTATAAAGAGATTTGACTTTATCATAATTATTTTAAAATTTTCTCCTAAATTAATCTGTGGAATGTCTCTAAATTTTTAATGTATACTCATTCGAATGTGAATACAAGAAAAAAAAATTGTTGTACTCATCTTATATACTCTTTTTTCCCTATAATAAATGTCATATTAGTAAAAATAAGTGTCAAGCAGACAAAAGGCCCCTTTTTTTCTTTCTTTCAAAGTGGCATTGCGAATCAAAGGCGGCGGAGGAGCAAATCCAACTAGAAAAAGATTGAGGTTCACTCAAGATCCGGATTCCCTCTGGAATTATTAATTACGTATACATAAGGAACGGCTTTTGCGCTAGTGCGCGCTGCTTGTTGCGAAAGTCAACTTAGAAATTTAAGTCCTTTCAGGGCCTATCCGAAAGAGAATCCAGTACTTCTTGGTCTGCCAGAGAGGGAAAAAAAGCAAGAAGCGGCTAGTTGTCTATCTAGGGCGATCGACGTCCAGAGAAGAAAATGTCAGTTAGGAAAGAGTAATCAGACGCAGACCAGCGCAGGTGGGCGCCACAGTTGTCTTCCTCCATATGATATCTTCATAAATTGATTACTTTTTTCCTATTATATTCTTAGATAAAAGCTGACAAACTATTTATTTAAAAAATATTTATTAGCAAATTCTCCATTCAAGACATAAATAATAACTATTCAGGCATGTTTTAATCAAAATAATTTTTATTATTATTAAATATAGATAATTTTTCTAAAGTTTAAATATATATATTTTTTGCTAATGCGACACGGATAAAGAGTATACGCTCCACTAGACATTTATGGGCACCAGAAGAGTATAACATATATATGTACACAACACGCAACTCTCCTTCACTGGATCTTCGAAGTATGAGCTCAAACACCAGAAACGCTAGACAAAAAAAGCTCACGGAGTTCTAGAGAGAAATTTTTCTTCTTGATTTTGGTGTTCGACTCTTTCCCCAGAGAACAAAATTGAGCTCATTCTATTTCATTTTGCTCTTCATAATTATGAGTAATTGGTTGGGTTTCTCTCTTACTGCCGATTTCAGAATTGACGACGACTATAATGAAGAAGAAGAAGAAGATTACGAAAGACGAAACAAACAAAATCAAACTACTAGAAATATTGACGCTAACTCAGTAGAAGAAACTCCTTTGTCGGTCATGCCTTTGCACTCTGATGGTTCTCTATGTATGATGGAACCTTTCTCACGCTGTGAACCCAATGAAGGTATTAATATGTTCCTTCCCCCCCTCAAATCTATCATCTTATGCTAATTCATATGTAATGAAGTTTGTTGAAATTATAATTAAATATTAAAAGTGTGCTCTTTTTAACGGCTTAAGCGTTTAGATGAAATGGTCACACGTGATATCAAAGTAGGTAAAGGTCGTGAGATCGAATCTCATTACCACATGTTTGGACTATGAAAAAAATCAGGCCACCACGTGAGGAGTCGTATTAAAAATCATACAGTCCAACAAAGTTGATAGCATTCTTTTTTTATTTGTTAAATAGGTTGTTGGAGGTATGAGAATCATGAAATGAGTACTGCTACTAACCTGGAAGAAGAGGGCCCGAAGCTTGAGGATTTCCTTGGATGCTGTTACTCAAATTCTCCTACTCATGATGAACAACAACAAATTGCTGAAATCAATGTCAACATTCCACCAATCATAAATCAATCTGATCACGAACAACACCAGCTAGTGTCTACTGATAGTGCCTTTCCTAGTTTGCCCTTCATAAATCAATCGGTCCAAAGCTCTCATGAATTTGCAACAAACACTACTGATAGTGTCTATCATGTGCCATTTGATGGAGCTTCTTCTGTTTCTGGATTTAAATCGTGGTTACGCCAAGCTGCTACTGCAGCACCACTAATTTCATCAGTTGAAGAAATTAATCCTAATTGCCAAGCGCTTTCGCTTGCCGCTCCGAAAAAGCGGCCGGTAACAGTTAAAAATGTTAGTGGTTCAAGAGAATCAGTTCCGCGCAAATCCATTGATACTTTTGGGCAACGAACCTCTCAGTACCGCGGTGTCACGAGGTACTAATGCACTTTTTTTTTAAAACATCTGTGCAATTTTTTAAGCTATTCGATCGTTCAAATGATATTTAATTATTTATATGCAAGTTTTTTTTAAAATGTGATATTTGTATTCTAGGAAATAAAACATGTTACGTTCTGCAACAGTTTAAAAATGATCTGCTAGGGTAAGATTTTATATACTAACCAACCGTATATATAACTTAAACTCACCTTTAACTGAAATGGACCAAACTAGACATAGGTGGACTGGAAGATACGAGGCTCATTTGTGGGATAACAGTTGCAGAAAGGAAGGGCAAACTAGGAAAGGCAGGCAAGGTATGCACTACTACTTCATGCACCGAGTTGAATTTCATCATTTTACTCTCGAAATGTTTTTCTTCAACCAATATTCTAACCGTTTTGCCATAACAATTACACTATACTTTTTTAAAGGAATCAGTGTTTGGTCATGACCAAAAACTTGTTTTTTACAACGAAAACCTTCATTCAACAATAAAATATTATTTGCAAAAACTATGGTCAAACGCATACTAACTTTTCTCTTGTTTTGTTTTCTAATCTATGCTTCCTCCAACAATCGGATCAATCAGTCTATCTAGGTATATTACATTCTCCAGCTGAGTGTTTTTCTATTTTGACTTTCGGGCATGATTTTTTTTAGCATTTTGAAAGGAAATATATATATATATGTGTGTATTGGTACACTTTGGACCGATGCGTGATTAATTTAATTCTTCAACTTAAATATACTTCAGGTGGTTATGACACGGAGGACAAGGCAGCTAGAGCATACGATTTAGCTGCTTTAAAATACTGGGGTCCAAACACGCACATTAATTTTTCTGTAAGTACTTATGATTTTCATTGACGAATAGATATTTTAAACACGATTTGTTCAAACATTTATATTCTCACCACAACTCATTGCACTTCTGCAATTTTGGATGATTTTTCACCTGAATATTCTATGTTAAGTGCATAAAATATTCGTTTTGTTGAACCTGTTGCACCTCTATATGTATCTGTTGTTGAATAGTATGACATATGACCATGTTATCTAAAAACTTAACTTGGCAGAGAGAGCATACTTTTATTTATTTTACTATATTCTCAACATGTCCCACCGGGCCTTATTCTTTTTCCAAACACGTGGATTTTTTTTATTACGGATGTTGGTGAGACTCGAACGAGGACTTTTGCCTACATTGATACAGTGTTGAATAATGTGATATCTCACGTCTAAAAGTTTAAATTGCTAGATAGAACACATTTTTATTTATTTACTTAATAATATTCTCAACATCTGCCTTTGATAATTTTAATGATATTAAACAATGACATTCTATTTCGCTAATTAAGTTGTTGTCTGTCATGTATAATCTCAGCTAAACACTTACGAAAAGGAGCTGGAGGACATGAAAAACATGAATAGGCAAGAGTTTGTAGCACACTTGAGAAGGTACATAGGGAGTAATGTCCCTTCTATTTTCTTCACTATTCTTCTTTTTCTTTCTTCTGTTTGATGGCATGTTACACTGAAAAAGATGGAACATACTTGCATTCCAATTGCTAAAATTGACCTAGTATGGGCATCCCATTTTTATGTTAAAACAGGAAAAGCAGTGGGTTTTCGAGAGGGGCATCAATGTACAGAGGAGTAACGAGGTTGGTTCGTAGCATTAAAACCAAAAGGCAACTTTTTTTTACTATTAAAGTTGTTTTCACATTAACTATTTTATTGCTGCAAAATTTGCAGCTTTCTTTGAATGATTCAATAATAGGGTACACTACAGGCAAACTTTATGATGCATGTGCAATCATGCAAAAACCAATAAACCATACCTATGAAAATATAGTAATATCCATTGATTAAAACTTAGGAAATTGGACAGGCATCATCAGCATGGGAGGTGGCAAGCTAGAATTGGAAGAGTTGCAGGCAATAAGGACTTGTACCTTGGTACCTTCAGTAAGTAATTTGCTTGTCTTATTGTTTTACTCTTGCTTTATTCAAAATATTCATTCATCTTGCTTTAATATGTGACTTTTGAGTTGCATATACTAATATAGTAGTATATATCTATCTTTATCATGCCTTAGCCAGAGACTGTTTATCGATAGTAATCGTCATTTTAGCTGACCCGGCCTCTGGTAAAATTTAATGGATTTTTGGGCCAACTTTTTTGAGTAACCAACAGTGATTTTAAATTGACAAAAACTAGTTTTGAGACTTTAAGTAGAAAAAATTGTTAGTTTGATGACCATTTAGAAATTACTAAAAGATTGAGAGATAATTCGAACACTCGGGTTGTGATGTGTTCTTCATTTGTTACAGAATGGTGAAAGCAGGTTTAATTCGTCACACCCATAATATAACTAACACCTAGGAAAGGAGAGTTGTACTCATCTCACAAAATATTAACCGAAAATGTTCACTAAATAGTGCGTGGACAAATGGATTCAGCACCTATTTATATATTACAATTTCAAAGGAGTATACTTGAGATAAATTGGGATTTTTAATTCAAACTCAAATGATAGTTATGTCATTCCAAATTTATAAAGTTGGAATCAACACATCTAAAACTTCAAATTGTCTGAAGCTTCTGGGAATTAGAATGACAGAATATTCTAAATCCCATATTATTTTGTCATGTGTCTTATTTCAGGTACGCAAGAGGAAGCAGCGGAGGCCTATGATATTGCTGCGATTAAGTTCAGGGGAACAAGCGCTGTGACGAATTTTGATATTAGTAGGTACGATGTCAAACGGATTTGCTCAAGCTCAACTCTAATTGCAGGAGACCTAGCCAAGCACTCCCCATCAAAAGATTCTGGCATTAGCCCGTCTTCCTTTGAGGACTATAATTCTTGCACAACTTCACCTCTGCCAATTTTGGCTGGAGGATCAAGCAGTAGGAGCTCTTCTAGTGCACCAAGTCCCAAATGCTCTGGTTCTGGATCTGCTGAAATGAGCTGTGATTTCGGGGTCGGATTAGAGTATCCTCCCCAGGCATATTATTCATCCATACAGGTTCAAGATCACAAGTTTGAAGATGAACGCAAGGGAAATGATGATAATTCTTCGAGCTCAGGCCGAATTGGGAATATGGACCTAGTTCATCCAGTTCCCATGTTTGCATTATGGAACCAATGAAAATTGATTGTCAAGACTCTTTGATGTTTGTATTTGGTGATTGATGATGATACTTTTCTAGAAATTAGGCTTGCTAGCTCCATGGGCCAAAAGAAAATTAAAATCTTGATTTCTAAAATGCCTTGGATTTAGAATCACAGATGTTTCGACTGTTTAGGATGTTAATTCTTGGCAATGGAAACAAAGATGGAACGTAACTATGGAGGTTCTAGTCAGTTTAATTTTGTGCTCATATCATAAAACATGTTAGGTTTACGTAGAGCATCATTCCATCCTTTCAGAATGCTGCAAATTTGTCCATTTCTTTTAAGAATGCCTTGTAGACTATACTATCGGGTTTGAAATTATATTTTTGTTTGGACATGCAATTTGGGTTCTTAAGTTTTGTCTTTTCTCATTGACATAAAAACCCCACAAGTTGTGAAAATCATCAAAATTTTCCCAATTATATAATCTTACTAAATGACCAAGTCATAATTCATAACAAAATTAATAGGTGGCTCGAAACTATACACTTTTAAGTTATGACATAGTAATACCTCTATCTATGTATATACAATATAAACTATGGATTGGACAATTATATTAGACAATTATATCGAATACAATATAAAGTCGATCAATTAGTATATATCTACTAATTTATGGATCTTGTTTTACAAAATATAAACTTACGTTGTACATTTTTACGCAAACCTTACATCTACCTTAGTAGCTAGATAGTCATACCTTTGTATATATATACAATATAATTATGTATTGGACAATTATATCTAATCTATATGTACTTATAAAAGCAGGACATAGGCCCGCTGAACTGCCATGGGAACCGACAAAATGCGTGAGAATTTTTTATCTCAGGTGGCAGAATGACGGTCAGGATTGACGGACCATCGATCCCACCATCAAAGTACGGCGATGAAGATATTTTTTCGGGTTAAATACGGGTTGGAAGTCTTGAACTTCATTTACCCCCTCAATTTCAGTTCATACATTCCCATAGTAATCACAAGAATTATCATCTCTACGTTGAAGAGATTTTGGAAACCCTTGGAATTTGAGGCATAGTGTTGTTTTGAGAAGATTTGGATATATCGAGGTAAAATTCATCTTCTTTTATCTATAATTATGGTTAATTTATGATTCGGAGTAACATATGAAAGGACTTTCGTAATCAAACTCATAGACATGTGAAATCATGAGAATATGATTTGTGGGTTGTTTTTCTTGGATTATGAAGTGATACTTATAAGTAATTTGATTGTTGATGATATGGAACTAAGGAAGAAAGTTTCGGAAGATCGTAAGATCAAATTACCTATGTAACCTTCATTAAAGAATCTAAGAACCCTTTAAGATTGTCGATAAAATACCTAAATGAAGTTTCTCTATGAAATATGAATTCGATATTGATAATTGACCCTTTGTTTGCTATAGATACCTATCCGTAAGGAGTACGAGGGCTTGTAACGAGATTGTAACTTCAAGGACAAGGCATGTATAGTTTATTTCTTATTTTGGCATGATCTATATAAATAAGATATAAACGCAACACTACTTCATAATGATTCCACTCTTAATAACTAGAGGTCTCTCTGTTGATTCTTGATTATACAATATTGCTTTCAGAAAGTTTATTCATGATTTGTGAGTTCTATAAAGTCATGTAATGATAATGATGTTAGTCTCATAATGTTGATCGAATGTATAACAATCTTATGTCACTTCGATCGGGATTGGTAAGCATGATATGTCCTTCGGTTGATAGTCAAACATACATATAATATAGTTATATTGCCCTCAGAGGCCTATGGCGTTATATAAGTAGCTTATACATATAGGACATTGATGATATTGCCCTCAGAGGCCTATGACGTTATATACGCAGCTAATACATACATAACAGTGATGATATTGCTGACAAAGGCCTACGACTTTATATACACGATTATTATACACATCTATACAGTTCGATGCATTGTAACATTATGAGTTTCATGTGGTATCTCTGATTTTCTTGGCTTACTGTTGTTTTATTTGTTGTTGATTATGCCCTACATATTCAGAACATCTTTCGTACGGATGTCCCTTCTGGGACACTGAGTTCATGCCTACAGGTATAGATAGATAGAGCGACAATCCTCCTCATTGGGTGATCTGCTCAGTTATGATATTGTCGCACTCCCTTTTGGGGGTATAACAGGGCCCTTTCCTGACCTGTTGGTATGTATATGTTACTCTTAGAGGCTTGTAAACTTATGTATTGTAGGTGTTGGTATGGCATGGCCTTGTCAACCCTTTTGTTTATCAATACACTCATATTGTGGCCTTGTCGGCCTTGGCTAGTTGTTCATATGTATATAGTCAGATGGGACTCTTCTGTGTATATGTTATCTTTCAGTTTTATCATATATGGGTAATTGAATGCCTTGTCGACTAAGTTTCATAAACTAGGGTTCGGATACTATAATGGTACGCTCAACCTTCGGGGGCTAGGTGTCGTCAACCTCCACCCCTCCAAGACTGGGGTGTGACAAAGATGGTGCTCCTATAAACTCAAGGATGGTGAGTCAATGAGGCATATTGAAGATTATCCCTTTTCAAGTGAATTGTATGTGATTTGTGATTCATAATTATATCTATGATATGAAGTTAAAAGTTTCTTCCCTTTTTAATTGTCTCCTAGGGTATTTTATAAGAAACAAATTTATTCCGTATTTTTCTGTATAAAAAATAAAAAAACGATGCTTGATTAATATTCATAAGGCAAGTGTATCAAGAAACAAATGTTACAATCTGAAAATATGTAGAAGATATGTAAGACTTTTGCAATCTTTCATTAGAAGTTCTTGAGATATATTGACAACGTCAAATTTTCTAATATTTTTAGTTTTTTTCTTCTTATTTTTAATATTTAAAGTCGCTCAATTGGTATATATCTACTAATTTATGAATCTTTTATAAAAAAAATAAATTTATGGGCCAAGTTTTATATTTAAAAATTTTGAAATCATGATTTGAAATCCCAAATCACACATTTTTGGATGATTTGAAATTTCAAATCATGACATGAAATTGAAGATCAAGTTATGTCCAAATTACATAAACAAACATAATTTGAAAACACATGGTCAAACAACTACTATATCGACCTTGAGTAATTGTCTCTTAAACAAAAGCCGTAAGAACCAATTTTGTGTTATTCAGCAATCATTAAATAATAGGGTTTGCTTTTAGGATCTATTTGGAAAGCCACGTGGTAATTGGAATTGGTGTAACTAATAAGATATTAATTACACAACCTAGTAATTACATAACCTAATAATTAGGAGGAATTGTTTGTATGTCATAGCGTAATTACATTGTAATTACAAATATACTATTTGGTTGCACATGTACTAATTACACAGTTAGATTAGTTTAAAAATAAAAATTAATACTTGACAAATATGTGCCTGTAATAAATAATATTATAAATTATGTATTTAAGATAGATATTATTTCTTGAAAATTTATTAATTTATAATTATATATTTGTAAATAATGTTTTAATGTAATTAATTATAAAAATTAAAAACACATTTTTTGTAAGAACATCATGGGTTGTATATATGTTTGAAAAACGATTAATATTAATCCATATAATGTAATAACACTATTCAAATTTTTGAGCAAAAATAATCTGTCAATTGTAAGTGGAAAATAAATAATATGCAATGTAAAGGAATAAGTGAATAGAAATACAACAAATAAACTCGAATCACAAATATAACCTAAATGTAAAATTTTAAAAATAATAATATAACATGATACTTTTATATCAAATTCAATGATGGAATTCTATTTTAATAACATCACTCGTTATATGTAAAGTTTGTTAATGTCTCATTCTTTCTAGTATTAAAAAGTGTAATTTTAAAAACTAGAATAATAACGTAGTTCCACTAAATGAATAAAATAAGAAAAAATGTGAGCAATTACATGAAATCACAAGAAGGAAAGGTTGGGAAATGAGAAGAAAAAATGAAAGATAATAATATTTTAAAAAATAAAAATAACTTAAAAAGTAAATAAAAATAGAAATATTGTTAAAAATAAAAATAATTTAAAATGTATAAATAAAAAAGAAACTAAAATGATAAAATAAATAAAAATAAGAAGAAAAAGAAAAAGAAAAGAAATTTAAAAATAACCTTGTACTTAGAGGGTGTAATTACACTCAATTCTCAATCCGTTTTGAAAATTGAAAAGTGTAATTATCTCCTTTCAATTACATGTTGATCAATAATTACTTAATCTGCTAAATATGTCAAACTGTATAATTACATTCAATTAGTCTCAATTCCATTTACACGGTGACTTTTCAAACAGGCCCTTAGTTGCCAACACAGCCAGGAAACTAGTCACCTTGAGAGGGGAATGTAAAGTTGACGCATTAAGTTCCGTGGAATTTAATAATTTTAACCCAAAGTTTATATTTATCATAAGATTTATTCGATATATATAACTTAGTATTAATTTAGAAAGTGTTAATTCAAAAGGACAAGTATAAGCGGAATCAGAATTTCAACTTTAAATGTAAATTTCTTTTGATAAAAAGGTATGTTCACTTGGCCTTTATTTTTTAAATCAAAAGGAGTTTTCTCTTGCCAAATCAAGAAAGAATTAACATTACTTTTCTAAATAAGTCTTTATTACGTGTTAGGTGATCAAATCTCAATAGTTATTTTTATCTATGAGTTAGTGTTTTCTCAAGGGGTATGCAGATGACTAAGTGTACACTCTTTTTTACGGAGGAACTTTTGATTTTAGATCGACGACTTCAATATGTAATAATTGATTCTAAATTTAATATTTATACATATTTAACAAATTTCTTAACATACGTATATTGTTTGAGTAAAATTTACTAGGTTCGATGAAAGTGAAATATCACTACTTTTAACGTTGTTTTACTTATTTATTGAATTAGAAGCGGAACATTGCCCCTCTTTTTTTTTATCCAAAGCTTACTTTGTAGGCCCCGATCCAGAACCGAGTAGCTTTGACACAATACTCTAAATTTGTATAAAAATTATTTGATATGACAAAATAATTTATCAAGAAAATGTAACTTTTTTTGCTAAGCTAAAACCCATAAATTAAAAGTCTTAACTCCACCTCTATTATTCTTGATTAGAATTTAAAATTCATACAATATAAATTTTGAATTTAACTCCATAGAATTTGGAAAGCATCAATTTTTTTTAGAGGGAATCCGCCGATTATACAAGTCAATTTTTGATGTGACAGAGCAGTGTTTTAAACAGAAGGGCTTCGTCGGTAATGCCGGCCCCTACACCAATCCTCGACCTGTATGTATTTCCGGCTAAAAAGTGTTCCTTCCTCGTCAAAGAATAACGTATCTAGGCTTTTGTTGTGGGCCTCTGTGCCAAATTGTTGGTACTTAAAATCACGTCAATTTGTGGCGTAACTTGATTTTTTTTTTCAATTGTATCCAGAAAAATAAATGATTCTTTTTATCATATAAAATGAATGAATCGATAGTCCTCTCTTAGTCTCCAAAAAACTACTCTAGTTTGACTTGACATAAAATTTAAAAAATATGATTTTTTTTTTTGAAACGTGTGGTTTAAAACAAACCTTAGATATTTGTGTTACTGTAAATCATTTCATAAAATTAAATTCTAAATATATAAATGTGTATTTGACAAATTAATAGACAATTTTTTTGGGACCAAGAGTACTAGTAATGGAGTAGTACTTGTATCATTGTAATAAGCAGAGACAAAGTCAAAGTTTTTAAATTATTTTTGTGTACTAATTTATATGATATAGTTTGACTAGATACAAAATTTAAGGAATAAATAAATTTCTTTTTTAATCATGTGGTCTAAAAAATGTTATAGATATATATGTGGTTATAAATTATCTCGTTAAGCGTAAAAGGTAGTCCTTCTGTTTCAAAATGTTTGTCTGAGTTTAATATGACACGAAATATAAGAAAGTGACGAATATTTTTTAATCTTGTGATCTTAAATTAAAGATATGAAAAATATATTACCAAAATGACTTTTAATCTTATGAAGTTAAACAAATCATGTGAAAAATTGGAATTAAAGAGTTACCAAAAAATATAATAGACAAATATTTTGAAATAGATCAAAAAGAAAAGTAAGACAAATATTTTAAAATGAAGAGAGTAAAATGAAAAGTTAAATTGTTGTCAAATAAAAAGATGTCTCGTTTTTTTAGTACTAACTAAAAAAATGTCTCGTTTTTTTAGTACTAACTAAAAAAATGTCTCGTTTTTTTAGTACTAACTAAAAAAATGTGTGTTATATAAAATGAGACAGGGAGTATGCATTTGTTAGTCAATTCATAGCTCATTTTAATTATTACACTCATAATTAAATATTATACATAGTATTTATTACATTATGTTATTTAATCTGGTTTTGCAAGTACAAATATCATATATGGAAAAGGGCCTCAAATACGACTGAACTATTAAAATTGGTATAAAAATGTTCTATATCCACCTTTGAGCTCACAAATATTTATGTTGTTAATCTATTGGGTCTATTTCCTCACGTTAAAATAAAATAATTAAATATTATTTATTACGTGATCAGATATGTTTGACCCAAATTTAAACTCTTCCCAAATTAAAAAAAATCATTCATGAAACGTATTTTGACTCGATTCGTGTAAGAAAATTTTTACTATCACCATGTCATCTTCTAACTTGAAGCTTCAAGCTTCAATAATGACTTACATGGAGTTTTATGCTTCTTTCTTTATGTTCTAAGTCACAATTCCATGGTTATTCATGCTACCAACTTTAAAAATAGTATCACCCAGTTAATTTAAACACCTAAATTTTCAATGACGGCTTTAGTTTACTTCCTTAATGGACTTTTTCTAAGTATACTCCATCACATTGGGCTTAAGAACCAAATTTCAACATATCAAGTTCAAACCCGCAAGGGTAGCCAGGAATTGTGTAGCGATGAGAATACGACCGCAAGTCACGAGTTCGATCCTCGCATAAACCTTCTTGGTTGAGCGCATCACACGTGGCTTGCCATGTGGTTTACATGGCCGACGTGGTTTGCGAGCTTTGCGTCGATCCGGGTTTACTGCGCACTCGAAAAGAGTAGCTGCGACATGCCTTCACAACAAAAAAAAACATATCAAGTTCAAATCACCAACAAATCTCGAAATTACATTTTCATATCGAGGTTAATGTTCATCAATGAATATTCAAGTTTTACGAAGCTTTCATGAGAATAAACAAGTATTTTTTGCAGTACAATTAAATTTCAACACAAATATGCTCAATAAAAACTTAGAATCAGATTTTTTTTATTTAAACATTTAATACGACTTAATTTTTTTCTTATTTAATTTGTAATGAAATTGGTTAGAGTGTTTTTCAACTTTGTTTGTTGGTGATTTATTTGGGGCGGTCAAATTTTAATTGGTGGGTCGGATTAAACGGGTTAAGAATTAATTAATTTTAGTTAATAATGTGGTTATCCAACGAGAGGTTGTCACATAATAAATAAAATGGATGTGTTAAAAATAATACTCCCTCTGTTCCACAATACATGATTGTCTAGAAATAATAAAGGAGAGCCCCTTGTGCGCAGCGTGGTAGTGATCTAACCTTTGAAACCAATTGAGTTACCATGATTAACTCCTTCACAATCCTGTCGGACCGGGGTGTGGGCTCCTGGGTTGGGAGATCTACCTTTTTTGAAAAAATAATTGTCGAGAAATAAAGTATTTTATTAAGAAATTGTAATAGTTTACTAATATACCCTACAATCATTATGTAAAGTCCCAAAAAAAAAACGATTTAAAAAGAAAAAAAAAACAGAATAATTTAAAAAAAAAATGCAGTTTTTCCCCCCTTAAACTAACCCTCCCTCGACCCCTTCTTTCACTCCTTCCACTCCCTCAACTTCCCCCCACTCTCATAAAACACACATACACTTTTATATTAAACACAACAAAAAGGGAATACAAAAATCTGAAACAAAATGCAACAAAGAGAAAAGAACCAGAAATTTCAGAGAACAATGTTAAAAGAGAACAATTAAGGAGTCCCAAATAAAGGTTTGGTTGAAGGATAAGTTGAAGTTGCGTCATTTGCGATTACGAAGCAACAAAGGTGAGTTTTTCTCACTCAAATTTCTTAGTAAAATCATGTATTTTAAGTTTTGTACATGTTAGAATATAATGTTGGTGTTAAAAGAAAAATTATGAACTTAGATTTCTTAAACAACTAGTTCGGGACATGAACGTTACAAACTGTTTTCCGGAGTTATACTTGTTTTAATTAGACGAAATTTGGTATGGTTGTAAATCACTTTGTTACGAACAGATTGAACTAAAAAAGAGGTAAAACGGACTTACGGTTTAAGAGTTATCATAGTTTAAACTTTCTGTCACAGATTTGGACGAAATCTGAGGGCAGGTAGAATTATGAACAGTTTTTCCCGAGTTTCACTTGTTGGAATTAGACGAAATTTGGTATGGTTTTAAATCACTTTGTTATGAACAGATTGAACTAAATAAGAGGTAGAATGGACTTACGGTTTAGAAGTTATCGTATTTTAAAATTCTGCGCCGGATCGGTTGAAATTTCGTAAAGCAGCGGGTAAAATGGTAAAACTGAATTAGACATAAATGGGGCCATCTGTATACTAGCATGAAAGTTGTTGTGTTATTGTGTTCTAATATGTTTGTACTTAAGATATTGTGAGATTACTTTGATTTATAGGGTGAGGTTCTCACTCAGCCCCGGATGGTAGGGCTGACTCTTTTATTTAACATATTTCAGGGAAACGTGATAGAGGAAAAGCTCCCAATGAGGCTAGCGATCGTCATGACCTCTTTGACCCACCAATCCATTATTTCGGATTTGGTGAAAGTTATTCTCATAAAGTATGTTTTAAGAACTAGGTTTCATTATCTCGGGGAATGCCCCACATAAAATTGTTCCTTGTAAGCTTTGAATTGCTTATTATGATATATATATTATTTCCGCACTTAAATACATGTTTAATCTAGGAAGAAAAGGAGTTGACGGTTCGCCTGGAAAATAAATAATCGTCCAGGTGTCATCACGCTTTATGGAAAGACTTAAGAAAAGTCGGGGCGTGACACATTAAAAACAAATCAATCATTACATATTATTTCATAAAAAATATTTTCAAAGTACTATGGATTAGGGGTAAAATGGAAAAAGTAAGCTTAAAAATACATTGAAATTGTAAACAATCAACTATTATGAAAAGTTAAAAATTTCTTAAATAATCATGTATTTTGAAACGGAGGGAGTAACAAAATAGACCTAATAAATTAATGAGAAAGATATTTAGGAACTCAAAAGTAGATGAAAAATATTTTTGTATCAATTCTAGTTTAGGTCCTTTTCCGTATCAGATATTTCACATTATTTTTACTAGATAGAAATCAAGAGGACATTTTTGCCTTAATATGCGTGCCTTCATGTCAAGTCTCCCTCTGCTTCGTGACAACTGTGCGGAGTTTATACTGATTTTATTCCCCCATTTATTTCAACCGTCAGCCTATGAAGCCTACAATTTGACCTTCACTAAACAACAAACACTATTGCCAAAGGCTTTCACTAAAACTAAAAGATACAAATAAAATAAAAGAGATACTCCAACTTTTTTATGAGCAATCTCTTAATTTAGATGTGTTAATCAAACTTCGTAAAAGCAATTTCAACTTTTACCAAAAATTTAAGGTAAAATCTAAATGGGTTTAAGTTTTATACAATACAATTATAAAAAAACTTGGTGTAGTTTTAACATGTAATTGCTAGCTAGATTATAAAAAAAAGGAGTTTGATGCACTATGTTTTCGCTATGCGCGGAGTTCGAGAAATGATCGGACCACAAGAATCTTTTGTACGCAGTCTTACCTTACATTTCTGTCCTAGACTGTTTTCATGACTTGTATATATGACCTCCTGGTCACAACATCAACTTTACCATTTAATTACCCGCAGTGGAAATTAGTGTAGCGATGGTAGCGGGGCCATGGTCGAGTTCGATCCCCTGCATAAACCTTCTTGGTTGAGCCTGTCACACATGGCTTGCCAAGTGTGGTTTACATGGCTGACGTGGTTTGCAGGCTACTGCGTCAGTCCGGGGTTTACCCTGTACGCACTCGAAAGAGTAGCGGCTGCGGGTTCCTTCGTCAACAAAAAAAAAAAAAAAAAAAAAACTTTACCATTTAATTCAAAATTCCCTTGCTAGCTAAATGTGTTAATATAATTACAACTTGCTAATAGTTCATTATATTAAGAAGTTATATAAATAACATGGAAAGATATATGAATACATTTTAAAATGTCCTTAATTGAATAAGTTTTTAAATTTGATCACTTAACACTTATATTAATAACGACAATCTAGAAAAGTAAAATTAATTATTTTTTAATTTATAAAGTAAATATTTTTTTAACTAAAAAATAAAAATTAAATGAACATTTTTTTTTTATGGGGGGAGAGAATACTCCATCAACCTACAGTCCTACTACACACTAGAAAGTGAGTAGAAACTGTAAAGGGGAGAATAAAATAAAATAAAGGAACAGAAAGGAGAGAATACATGGATAGATTCGACTACTGAACAGTTTCTGAATGCATTACTGAAACTGCTTTCGTGCTTGTACGAAAAAGCAAATAGAGAATCTAGGTGAGCTAATTAATCCCTATGCTTATCAATAGTAACAGTAAAATTAGCTCATAAAAATATATAAAATTTATTTTTGGAACGCAAAACGCGAAATTTTTCGCCTACCGGCCTCCATTCTCGGCCCGACAGAAATTGATAGAGAAGGTAAATCATGGTGACTCAGCGATCCATTAAGTGGAAGACACAGTGTTTGATACCCACAATGAGTCATCTCACACAAAGGAGGAATGAAACTCCCACACTGCGACTGTCAAACTCGAACATGCCTACTTGGGAGAAATCTACCACCCTGAAACTAAATGAGCTACGTCCATGCGGTCATATATAAAATTTATTCTATTCACCCAATTTTTTACGGATTGATGTTTATTTGCTTAATTATTATTAACTCAAATTATTTGTTAACATGCATTAATTTTATTCATTCAAATTCATTACAACTCTTATCATTTAACACAGTATATTTTACGTGACGACAACACATATTTTTTTCCTTTTTCTTCTGTTTGAGCCTTTCACAATTTTGGGGTTTAGAGCTTTGGATTTTTCTGGACAGTTTTGCATTTAATTCCTTCTCTTTCCTTAAAACTTTTTATATAAAACTCTAGTTTGGGGGATTTACGAGTTTTCTCAAGCAGAGGAGTTACTTGATTTCCACAACCTAGATATTATCAGTATGAGTGCGTTCAAAATTAGAAAACGCAAACAACCCTAAAAACGGAAAAAACCAGAAATTGAAAAAAATAATGATGTAGAAAATAAAAAATATTCGAGATCACAGAATTTATTGTGTGTCCTTAAGAAATTCAATCCCCTCACTGTATCCGAGGTTATGAATTACTTCCTTTCAGGATAAAACGAATATATCTGTCGCAGCAGTAGCGGTACGTCAAACGCCTACGACGAACTCAAAGTTGGCAACGAAACACAGTAAGACTCGATAGTTTTATTTGTAAAAAGGAATGCAAAATTTGCAATGCAGGAAATAATTTCCAGTGTTTAAAAATGAGGCATTGCCTCAGTTTATATAGCCTCGAAGGTGCAGGTTCGGAAAGGCGAAGGTGCCTGTTCGGAAAGGTCGGTGACTGTTCGGAAAGGCCTTTGCCATTTAAAAAAAAAATAAGAACGTTGAGAGTTTAATTTATTTCGCGAAATTTAATTAATTACCAATTAATATTTTCTGGCGGAAATAAACAAAATAATTTCAGAAAATGAAGATTTAAGTTAAATAAATTTGGTCCAAAAATATTATCAATCAATCAGATCATTTGACCAAATCCAAATCCAAATCAGCCGAAGCCAAGCCGTGCGACTAAGACGGTGCGAGGGGAGTCCCGCCCATTTAAGAGCTAGAGAAAGTCTTTTCTAATATAAGCACATAACTTTTCTTTTCTACCACCAATGTGGTACAAAGCTCCTTTTCAAAGGAACTTTGCTTTGAGCTTCAATCATTAACTACCTTTAACAGATATCCCTAAGATGGGAAAGTTATTTTATTTATACAATGTAAACTCTAGCCATCAACTATATAAGGAAAACCAACTATTTTCCTAGACCTATTGTAACGACATAACATGTCGTTACATGTATTTTGACTATTTTACCCATGTCGACTCGATTTTCGAAGATATCGGACGATTCTAATAGAAGTTGAGAAATTATAATCTTAAATAGTGTAAGTGTTGACCAATAGTTGACTTTTGTGTAAATGGACCTTTTTGGATTTTCATCGATTTCGTGAGGTCCAAAGAGTCGATTATGACTTGGTGGGATAGTTGGTTCGGTTTCCGAGGCACACAGAAGTATTTTTGGTATTGTGTTGAGAAGTCAGTTTTGGCCGTTGGGTGTTGACTTAGTAAAACAGACCTCCGATGGAAATTTTGAGATCACGAGGAAGTCTGTAGCGTGTTTTACGTGTGATTGCATATTTGATTTGTGTTATTTGGTTTTCGAATGATTTTTTAGGGTTGAGTCGAGTTAGGGAAAAACAGAAAAAATCTGGTGTTGTTGTTCTGGTTTCCTTCTTCGCTATCTTTGATGAAATCATGCTCTCGCGATCGCGGTGGTGTGTGGATTCGATCATGTGGACACACGCCTAGGGGCGAGTCGAAGTGCTTCGTGGTCATGTTGGTATCACTCGCGATCGCGAAGTGTATTTCTGGGCTGGATCGGGTTAACCTTTCGTAATCGCAAGAGGAATCTTGCGAACGCGAAAGAGACACCGTAGCAGACAATGATAAAAATTTTGTGCGATTTCTTGTCCCCATTTTGATTTTTTCATGTTCTTAGCTCGGTTTTGAGAGATTTAATGTGTTTCTTCAAGGTTCTTCTCATAGGTAATTTCTAAACCCTACACCTAGCTAAGTCTAGTAATATATTCCTTTATTTTGAGCTTTAATAGATGTTTTGGGGAGTGGGAAATAAGGTTTGACTTGTTGAGAATAAAAGTGCTTGAATTGGAAAATGATGGTTGTGAATTGATTTATGACTACAGGTATTATATATTAATGATGTAATGGACTAGTAGATGATAATTTATTGATTAATTTCATGTTTAAACATTTTAGAGATTTGGGGAGAATCATATGGTTTATATTAATTGGGGGGTTCTAACTTGGAAAATATAATTTATCTATTATGGGTCTATTTTGGCAATTGGGAGTAGAATTAAACTTCTAGAATATCAGTTTACCAATTTCACCTATAATTACCATTTACCCTCATGGGCCCTCTTTCTTTATTTTTTCATAGTTGATTGAATTCGAGGATCAATCTAGTGTTATGGATGTTGTTCGTTTCTGTTCTAACTTAGATTTCTATAACGTTTAGACTCCGAGTATTATCGAGACCCGCAGAGAGACAAGTCTCTTTTGTGATTTTGTGTGGCTTCTGCTTGGCATTCAGATAGGTTACGACTTACCTTTTGATTAGACTAAGATTAGCAAAACGTATGTATAGTTGGATACTGGAGAAAACATGTACGCCTTTAGGTACAAAGTTGGGATGAATTTTTTAGGTTCGTATTGTTGACTGATTTGTGGCCTTATCGCAGTATTTGATGTGTTTGCGACTTGTATTGCATCCATCTTTCTCTTGACATCTCACTTTTCATAAAAAAATGAGAGAACAATGATAATTGACTTAAAATTGTGAAGTATACTTTATGCCGGCGAATGTAATTGATATCATGTATGGCATACCTTCTTATTTCATATGATGATCTGTTATGGATTGTGATTGGAAATGATGATAAGTGAGGGAGTGTAGCCTCCGAGGTCTTTGACGGAGAGCATAAAAGGAAGATGAGTGTCCTATTCCCGAGGTCTTTACCGGGATCGTGATGGTCAAGTCTGATAAAAAGTTGCATTATAATGTAAGATACACCGTGAAAATAAGCAGCCACTTGACTATTTAAAAAAATTATAAATGTATAATGTAATTTCTATGTTAATTTTGAATTCAAATTGATAGTGATTAATTAGTTTTTTAATTTTATTAAAAAAAGATTAAAAAAAAATTGAATTGTAAGATAAATATTCTCACAAAATTCTCTACCCCCCCGGGTATTATCGACTTTCACAAATTAGCAAGAGACAAATTATAGAATTATGATATTGAGTTTCATTGAAAAGCTATTTGATGATTGTATTTGTATGGTTTTATTGCATAGTATAGATTATTGAAAACAAAAACAAGTCTGGGTGATGTAGTCGGTTATCACACTAGTCTCACATGTGAGGTCCCCGGTTTGAGACTGGGCTCAGACATTTTACCCGTATGAGTGTAGCTCAGTTGATTCTTGAGTGATAGATTGTCCTCAATTATGCAGGTTCGAGTTCTGACATTCGCAGTGTTAGAGTTTCATTTCTCCTTTATGGGGGATGACTCCTTGTGGCCATCAGACACTGTGCCTTCCACCTAGTGGACCGCTGAGTCACCAATATATAACTCCTCCACAAATTTCTGTCGGGCCGGAGGCTTTATGGGCTAGAAATTTCTCCTTTTTTTGGCCCAAGATTTTTGAAAACAAAATTTACATACATAAAATGGAAAGGTAAGTTGTTTACTCGTACACTCGGTCTGAAACCATGACTGAGTAGAACAGAAGCAACAATTCCCAACGTTTTTTTTTTGGGTGTATTGTAGGTTTTGAGAAGATAAACAGTCAACAGTATACCCACATGCTAGCGGCCCCCCATACAAATAGGCCCACATTCCATATCCATGGCCCATACCATGAGGTGAGTTAAAACTTAAAATACTGTACAATTTATACAAAGGGTTCTCCTGTCTCTTCAATTCCAACATATCTCTTTGTACGCACCTCATGTTCATTTTTAGGGTTCAACTCGAAAATACATTACTGCTATGCTTAGCGGCCAATGATAAACAGTGCCATATGAGCACATTTTGAGGGCTGATTTACTTAAATGCTGTTCTTTTAGGTTATTTGGATTTTATCTTATTTAAAAACCGTGCAAGTATATTTCTTGAAAAATTATGTTTTCAAATAACATTAGACTCTGGCCCAAGGTTTGGTCTGTCTTGATCAACATCACAGATAAAATAATAGATTATCATCCAACAATTGTAATAACTTACTAAATTTTAGATTTTGATCCAATATTTTTTCATTTGAGTTTGTTCTATAATGTTCACAAGTTGAAAAGATATAAAAAAGGATCATTTATTAAGCAAGGACGGCAAGGAGGCAAAGCTAGCGATTACGGTGACGAAAATAATAATTTTTAAATGCATGTATGTGGAATTAGAGGAAAAAGACGGAGATAAAAAGTTGTACAGATTAGCCAAGGCGAGGGAGAGGAGGACCCGTGACTTGGATCAAATGAGTTGCATCAAGGATGAGGACGGCAAAGTACTGGTGGAGGACGTGCATATTAGACAGAGGTGACAGTCTTACTTCTATAAACTCTTGAACGAAGAAGGAGATAAAGACATTGTGCTGGGAGATCTAGAGCAATTCCGAAGGCTCCGAGATTTTGAATATTGTAGAAGTATTAAGGTTGAGGAGGTTAAGGGTGTTTTTCGCCGCAGGGGACGAACGACCGGGCGTGATGATATCCTAGTTGAATTTTGAAAGAGCGCATGCAAAACAGGTTAGGAGTGGTTGACTAAGTTGTTTAATGTCATTTTTAAGACGACAAAAATACCCTAAGAATGGAGGTGGAGTACAATGATTCCTTTGTACAAAAACAAAGGTGACATCCAGAGTTGCAACAACTATAGGGGCATCAATCTACTAAGCCACACTATGAAAGTTTGGAAATGGGTTGTGGAGGTGAGGGTGAGAAGAGACGTGTCTATTTCCGAGAATCAGTTTAGATACATGTCGGGGCATTCAAATACATAAGACATTCATCTTATTAGGAGGTTGGTGGAGTAGTATATGGAGAGGAAAAAAGAGACTTACATATGATTTTCATCGACCTCGAGAAGACATATGACAAAGTCCCTATGGAGGTTCTATGGAGATGTTTGGAGGTTAGAGGTGTACATGTGGCGTATACTAGGGCGATAAAGATTATGTATGATGGATTCAAGACAGGGTACAGACAGTAGCAGACTCAGAGCATTTTTCAGTGATGGGGATGCACCAGAGATCAACTCTTAGTCCATTCTTATTTGTCTTGGTGATGAATGAAATGACGCGACAAATTCAATGAGAGGTGTCATGGTGTATGTTATTCGCAGACGACATAGTTCTGATTTATGAGGCTCGCAGCGGAGTGAACGTTAACCTGGAAGTTTAGAGACATACTCTAGAGTCTAAATGGTTCAAGTTGAGTACGACCATGATAAAATATTTAGAGTGCAAGTTCAATAACAAAAGATACCATGAGACAGGCATGGAGGTGAAGCTTGATACTCAGGTAATTTCAAAGAAAGAAAGCTCCAAGTATCTTGGGTCTAGAACACATGCACTTTGTTGGCACTCAAAAAAAGGTTATTCGCCCCACTATCATCTTAATCTCTTCTTCGAGTGCCAACATCCTAGCCTTCTCCACTGCTGAGATTCCCTGCTCATCAGCTAAGTGTTACTATGGTCAATAAACAACCAACAAGTGGTTTCGAATGACCTTGAGGAGGCCCCGACGCAGCACCTTTCTCGCTTGAAGGATCTATGAAAAGAACGTTTCTCTTTCAGAAGAGCCTACTTTCGACCATGGTTCGCGTCGCCACGTATCATCCACTCGGCTCAAGTCGAGGAGAGATAGAGAAAAATAAAAGATATAGTGATCGTGTTGTAAGACCTTGTTCCTTTCTACTTGACGTTCTTTATTTTCCTCGGTTTTTATCCCACGGAGCGGGATCATAGACGTGGAATCAATGGCGCAGAGTAAAAAAAACAAAGTATTAATAAATCAATCCAATAAATTAGCTCATGTTAGGAGAAATTCCTATTTGATTTCTATCATCAACCCGATCCAACGATTGGGAAGAGGCCACAAAAAGGCCTTTTATGGCACGTTTACCCCCTTGAAGGCAAATCTATCACGAGGGGTTTGAAACGTCGCATTTCTGCTTTTCAAAAAGGCATGGAACGCCTTTCCAACTTCCACGGCTCTCACGTGTATTGCTAGTGAACTTACAGAGCGAGCTGTAAAGGTAGAAAAAAATAGATCAATCAAGAGATAGTGGTTCGGTTTCAATGAGAATAGTGAAAGCTTTCAGCTCCTCTCACATTCGTCCAAGGAATGAAGAGAATGATGACGATGTCACACATCGTATTGGTGTGAGGTGGATGAAATGAAGGCTCGCATCTGGAGTCTTGTGTGATAAAAATGTGCCACCAAAACTTACAGGAAAGTTCAATAGGGTGATGGTTAGACCGACTATGTTGTATGAGGCGGAGTTTTGGTCAGTTAAGACTTCACACATCCAAAAGATGAAAGTTACGGAGATGAGGATGTTGAGATGGATATGTGGACATACAATGAGGAATAATATTATAAATGATGATATCTGGGACAGAGTGAGAGTGACTTCGGTGGAGGATAAGATGCGGGAAGCGATGTTGAGATGATTCGAGCATGTGCATAGGAGATGCACAAATGCTCCAGTGCGGATGTATGATGGGTTGGATATGGATGGGTTTAGGAGGGGTAGAGGTAGGCCGAAGAAGTATTGGGGAAGATGTGATTATGAGATATGACGCATGTGCAACTTACTGAGGACATGACCTTAGATAGAGGGTTGTGGAGGACACATATTAGGGTAGGGTAAACGAGATATGACGCAGGTGCAACTTATTTACATGCGTTAGTTACTGCTTCTTTTTTAGAATGCTTTATCATGGCTTGTTCACTTTTGTTACTTTCATTTTCATACTGCTTTAAATTTCTTGTCTGGGTCTGACTGTTGTTTTTGCTTTGCTTGTGCTTATGCTTTGTCTTGAGCCGATGATCTTTCGGAAACAACCTCTCTACTTACCAAATAGAGGTAAGGTCTGCGTACACTCTACCCTCCAGAGCCCACTGGATATGTTGTTGTTATATCATTTATTAAATAGTTTTCATAAAAAGTGACAAACTTGAAAATTCTTGCAAGTTGCAACTTGAGAGCTTAGACGTTAACAAAGGGTCATGTGCAATTTTGGCCCTTTTTTGTGTTGGTCTTTAATTTTTTTCCTCAAGACAAATAATTTTTTCGCGCGACATAAGTTTAAATTTTGGCAACATAATATCCACAAGTTATGCTAGGGCCTTTAAGGAACCTATGCACCGTTAGATATAAGTTCGATTTTGAAGGACAAAATTAAAGACCAGCTCATTTGAAGGGCCAAAATTATTGACTAGCCCATTTTGAAGGTCAAAGTCAAACCGTGCAATGTCTTCGTTAACAAACAAAGGCCAGACTCTTGAACGCTAGCTTTAGGGCTTAGAACCAGTTTCCATGCCCAATCAGATTAACAGATTTGGGCTCAATCTTACAAACTGTTCTTCGGTTTTGGGCCCTTAATACCAGTATATACTATATGGCACATTGGCACTTAACACATCCAATGCTTCAGTTTATTTTTCTTTTTGGTACGGCGTGAAATGTTTTACAAGATTTTCATATGTTTGATGATTGTGAGTAATGGAAATTGATTCACTAATAAAAATATATTATTTGGACTTCTGCGTGAGTTCAAATATTTGCAAGAACATATTTTCACGGCTTGAACCCGTGAGCTCCTGGTCACATGACAACAACTTTTACCAGTTACTCATAAATTTTTATTTTTTGTTAGATTTTTTTTCTTTCTCTGTCGGACCAAGACTCTCTTGATAGCTGTCGAACAGCACACACTAACGTTTTGAGGGTCCATAATTCTGTTACTTTTTCCTGTATAGATCTGATTATCATGGAGTTGACAAACTTATGAGAGGAAAATGGAGATTAAATTATTAATATTTCATAATTTAACTCATCTTTTGCTTAGTTTGTTGGTGGGTACAAGGATAGATTAAACAATTTAATGATAGTTTTTTGGAGAAGAAAATGTATATAAACAAGAATCTATATACATTTTATAGAGGAACATTAAACATTTTATAGTATCAGAATATTATCTTGCATCACTTAAGGTAAAGTTAATTTTCCATCAGATATTTTTTTTCTCTCACCTGGTATCTGATACTCGTATAGGGCCTCTAACTAATCTAAATTTATAGTGTAAGGTCCATTTAAGAAAAACGCTCTCTATCAAGATTTCTTTACATCAGGATTCGAACCCGAAATCTCTTATTAAGATTGAAGAAATCATATTCATCCGGCCATACTCTTTGATGGTTCCATCAAAAGTTTTTTTTTTTCTGAAAAAAAAAAGTGAAAAGGGAGGGAGACACTTGCCTACAATCAAAATTGCAATTCAATAGTGGAGTCGTGAATCATAGAAAATAGTTCAGAATATATTAAAATGTCATACTTATGATTTGAACACGTCCTTTGGCCACTGTACTAGAATTAAAACTCCAATATGTTAGAGAAAATTCAACTATTTATATATATTTGATATATCTTATTTATACAATTATAATTTTCCGGCAAAGGAATTCAATTCCTAGTCACGATATAATCAAATCTTACTTATACTCTTTACTACCAATTACCAAATGGAATGTAGTATAAACAAGCCTCCTTTGTGTAGGGTTATCCTAGTCTAATGTGCTTGTATTAGTAGACAAAACATGGAGAATTGAATATTATAGCCCCATTCCAAATCTTGACGAGTTCGTACTTCCTCGTTGAAAGGAAATTTCTTATTGATTCATGTTTTTGTCTTCAATAAAAGTATTTTAAGTTAATTAAAGTTATAGATGATTTTATGAATGTCACAGTAGTTAAATAGCATTGTAGATTACACATGGGAATTGTCTCTATTAAGATGATATATTCCGTAACAACAAGAGGATCCTTGTACAAAAATTCTTAGTACTTGATATGTTAAGGAAGTGCTTAAGCATAAAATTTGGGGCAATCTATGAAACCAACTGAGCTACGCTCATGCGGGCGTGCTTAAACATAAAATGAGTCTTATAAGAAGAAGAGGTTTAATTAAGTTTGGGAAATTATGATGTGATGAGGTGTTCTAAAAGTACATATTTTATTGGGTAAAAAACATATATCCGTCAAAATCAAATACACTAGATTAGTTCGTTTATACTAGTAGCAAGTTTTGTGTAAAAACCAAACGATTATTGATTACATATAGCAAAAATAAAACGACTTCTAAGTGCGATTTTGAAATTCTTTATTTTTGTGCTTTGAATAAATTTCCTCAGTATAATAGCCTTCATACCATACATCTCAATCAAGAAACGCAAGGATCAAGAATCTAGCAAACTCTACTTCCATTATTCTAATTCAATTTGCATTTTGCCACTAACTTTGTTCTCATTTTGCTTATTATTAAGCAATAATCAAATGAATTCTTAAAATTACTTTTTATCTAATTTTTATTTTAAATTAACACTAATTATTGTAGTTGTCATATTCAATCATTAATATAGGAACATATTCTTTATTTCTTTAAGTGGGTAGTAGTATTTGTGTAGCAATTAAGATAGGTACAATTAGGGGTGGTAAATGGACCGTTTGGGTTGAAGTTGGGCGGATCAAGATGACTGAAACAATATATGAACCAATGCTCAATCCGCCCAAAACTTATATGGGCTAAGATGGGCGGGTCAAGATGTGCTAAATGATGGGTCATAACCCAACTTGACCCATTACTTTTACAAATTTCAAACTTACCTTCTATGACGTTATTCTTTTGTATGATATTTGATTTTTTCATATTTTTATTTTTAAAATAAGAATAATATTTTTATTTTATTTTTCATTGTTATAAAAGTAAATAAATATATAAAATAATGGGTGGGAGGCGAAGTGGTGGGGCGGGTGGAGGTGGTGGCCTGGTGGGTAGTGGGGTAAGAAAAATTTCTCATTTTTTATAAATTTTTTGTATAAGTAAAATAAATATATAAAGTAAAAACTTCGGGTGGGGTGGGGATGGGGTAGGCAATTTTTTCTCATTTATAAAAAAATTATTAAAATAAAATAAATATATAAAATAGAAAATTTGGTGGTGGGGCGGGAGGGTGGAGGGTAATTAGTGGTGGGGCGGGAAGGCGGAGTAGTGGAGGGTGATGGGGTACATAATAAAATTTTATATATAAGTAAAATAAATATATAAAATAAAAATTTCAGGGGTGGTGTGGGAGGATAGGGGGTTGGGGGTAAGAAATTTTTTAATTTTTAATAATTATTTATATAAAAGTAAAAAAAATATGAAATAGAGAATTTGAGGATGGGAGTAGGGCATGGGGTGGAGGGGGTAGGGGAGGAGGTAAAATTTTATTTATTTATTTATTTATAAAAGTAAAAAAGAATGGAATTTGAGGATGAAGATATGACATGAGGGAGAGGGGGGATAATTGTCACGACCCGAACCCGGGCCCGTGGCTGGTGCCTTACCCCGGGCACCCTAGTGATACAACATCAGAGTAATCAATGAACATAACACAAAGAACATAAAATAACAAGAAGTGTACAATGCTTATCTTTAGAAAACTTGTCTTTGGTATATATATAAATAACAACTTTTTCAACCCGAACGCTTTAATCCTTTTACAAACCCCGCCCACAACAAGATTACTGCACTTCTACGAATGATATGACAATCCCGACGGATTCTCGCCATACCTCGAATGTAAGCACCTACAACAACAGGACTATACCAAGATAAGCTTCCGAGAAACGGAGCTTCCCAAACGCCGAATCGCGACTCCAAGAGCGAGGATCAACGATCGCGTACCTTTACTCGCGCAGATGAACGCAGCCCGGGCGAGGTCAAGATAACAGTACCAAGTATATGAAATCAAAATATCAGAATGAAATCATAGCGATCATATAAAACAGAGACATGTATGATAACCAAACTACGCTCACAATAAATAGCAAATATGTCAAGTCGTGACTCACGCCTCAAAGTCATCACTCAAATATAACTATGGGTCTCACGCCCACAACATCAATCACGCCCGTGGAATACCTTCCTCACCGCCAGCCTATGATATAAAAGTACCAAGGAATACACATGAACACCGTGTCCCACTTCAGGTCCTCATAAAACCGCATGGTAAGTACGAAGGCATAGCCGACTACTACGACCCACAAGACAAACAAGGTCATAAATCAGATTACGAGATCTGCTCTGCATCCACATGATCAAAGCCGCCACTCGCCCGCAGATCTAATGCGCGCCTAGCCCTCGAACTTCCCGCACTCGCATAAAGCCACCCAATGGCCCGCATGAGGTATTCCCCGCATCGAGGGTAGCTACTCCCGACAACGCCCCGACTCGCACCGCACGGCCACATGCATCGCATGACCACAAAGGCCGCACACTAACCTCGAACTCTCGAGTTCCGCATGTGCCCTCAGACCCGCATGAGGTATTCTCGAATCACGGTCCTGCATCACCGAAGTCTACCCCAGACGGAGGGCGCTTAACCCCTAAACATGTCAAGAGCGAGTGATGTAATACTAGCACAACGGCCACCGTTAAATAACATAAGCACAACAAGTGGAAACCCCTTTACACAAATATCACGTATCACTAACACACGTAGATCCTAATATGTTTACTTATCAAATCAACAAGAAAGTATTACAAGGCTATCACAAACCAATACAATCAAGTTATTCACACAAGGTACTTTCTACTAACAAGTTCGTATCTATCCCCAAAGTACTTCATACATTAAATCTTTAAAAGATCCGCTTCTTTCACATAAGTCACACAATACCCGTAGTAAAAAATAGAGTGGATCGTTTTTAAGTAAACTAAAACACTTACCTTTGTAAAATCAAGTAACAACATTATTTTCCAAACGCCCAAGTTTGCCTAATTTCAAATGTTCATGTTTCTTATTTTAGAAAGGTTTCAGAGTTCATAGTCTTATTCATTTAAGAATATAATTCTCTTTAAACAACTGAGAACATAAGCCTTATATGCGAGTAGGATATTCTTGTTTATAACAATCTTATTACAAATCATGATCTAGAAATATCATTTTGTCTCGCCTTAGCTTCTACGCATGGAAGTTTCTACCGGTTTTAATAATACTTAATTATTCATTACACTTTCCTTTATTAACGCCGCAGTTGGTTTGTCGATACACATTCCGATTTCAAATCAAGAAACATTATTCCTTTTAAAACCAAGTACTCATTACTCACGAATGAGGTTTCACACGAAATTCATATCAATTCATTTAAGTCAAGTCTCTTATCTTTTAAGATCAAGTCTCTTAACTTCTATAATCAATAAATCATTCATTTTATCTTTCTTAAGACGTTATACCTAACTTCCCATAAAGCTAGTATAACTCTTATGTTTTCAAAACCAAGTGTTACTCTTCTTTCAAAATCGTTTTAATACTTTTGAAATACTTCAAAGTTCTTATCATTCGTGCTTAAGTCAAAAGACATTGCCGCACAACTACGTTCGCTTAACACGCGACGCCTACCGTACTATATATACTTCTTTAAAATATCATGCTCAGATAGAAGAATCACATACCGCGACGATTATCGACTATTAGCAATCGCTTCCACGGCTATAACCCGCTTAGCCCGGTCCACCTTCTCAAGAGTACACGTTACTCGCAGAACATTCAACCTATACTGTTATACAAGTCTATCAAAGTCTAGACTACTCGGTAGAATAAATCTAGATACAAGATCCTACGGAAAAATGGGCAAGACTTCCTATCCACAAACTACACAAGTTCATCAGAATACACCCCACGTAATTACGCTCGATTCTCTTCTTTAGATTCAGCTTAAGTCCAACGACATTGCCGCAAAACTATGTTCGCCTACATATATTATACTTCAACTATATATTCCTACAACATGTATTTCCAATTACAATAGGGGGACAAGATAATTACCTCGATAAGCCCATAATTATCCACGTATAGATGTCGATCCTTAGCAACGCTTAGCTCCTACTCCGGTGCTCCAACCCGCTCCAAACAACCCTTAGAAGTTCTACGCAACTTCTTCTTAATACTCCAACCAACTATGGAGATTTTCCTGTGGTTTCTGGTTTGAGACAAAAAGGACATTTAGGTAGTATTTTCTGCTCTACGATATAGGTATCTTTGGAATACTACAAGGTATACTACTAAGGTAATTTTGGGTATAACAACAATACTTTTGAGAGTATTTCTACCAAGAGGGGTATTTATACGAGACAACACCACAGGGGGTGTGCTCTACCAACCCCACTGGGAGGGGGTATTCTCGCCAAGGGGAGGGGTGCTCTCGGCCAAAGGCCTCACAAGGGAGAGGACTCTCGGCCAAGACACTACACTAAGGGGAGGAAGAAGCTTTCAAGACTTAGAAGTTTTGGGACGAAGAAGTCTTCACAGGGAGTGGTATTTATAGGGAGTTTAATGGACAAGATCAAGCCACGCAAGTGGAGGCCAAGATATGCCCAAGTGCCCCTAGTCCCTACTCCTAAAACCTCACAAATATCTACACAAATATCTACCAACAACTTGCCCATCCAATCCGCACTAAGCCGCCCCACTGCTCTCCAATGTGAGGTGACACACGTATCACCCTCCGTTGGTCCAAAATTTTTCGTCTATCGGAAAAATCATCAAAAATAAGAAAAGACATAGCACGAATTTTCACCTAGCAAGTTATGTAAAACCTTTCGTCGAAAACGACTCTAACCGTGCACAGACAAAGATAATTCGCCAAGCCACCAGGGGGTGACACGTGTCGCCTCATATTTGTCCAAAAATAATTCATCTTCCAAAAATCCATAATGGCCAAAATCTCAAAATCAAAGCTTCTACAAAATCAGAATTTCTCCCGTGGGCCCCACGTGACCATTTCCGAAAATAAAATCTCAAAATTCTAATATAATTTAAGAAGCCCATATTCCAAATCTGGGAATCCAATTCCCATCAACGAACATTTTTCTTTACAAAAACCGGAAACTCTTTCCGTAGAAAAATCACCTCTTTCTTCCTTTCCAATTTTTCTGTCGTGCTCTCGTACGTACGTCCTCGCATACATACCCTGGAACTACGGGGTATAACATTCTCCCCCTCCTTAGAAACATTCGTCCCGAATGTTCCTTCTAAGTCTCCAACCAAACGTGCGCCAGTATAGTCTTCACTACTATACTTACGAAACAAACCTGCCATAAGGTGAAGGTAGGCACCCCGTGCAGCCTTACAACCTTTCTGATATCTCAACACCGCCGAGTAAAGGGTCCTGACCGAAGAACACGATGGGCTGCCCCCATCGCCCGACCATCGTCAACGCATCTACGAACTCGCACTGGTTAACTAAACACGGGCCTAACACCCTTACGACTTATCACGCGGGACCACCACAACCGACCCCACCACCATACAAAGCCGCGGTTGACCCGCAACGTGGCCTCAACCCGACCCGCAACGCCGCGAAACACTAGCTCCCAAGGAAAACTCTCACTAAATACGTTACGAAAAACCTAATGGCCTTCTTAGTTCAACTACCCCCTTTCATTTCACACTACCTGCGGACTTATCACACAATATATCTCACGCGCACTATGCACCCGATAAGGATCAAACACAACACTACACCTTTACTCGAGATGGCCTTACCTCTAAGGTCTCCACGTATAAAACTCTAAGGCTCACACCTTCTATCCCCAAATCTTACTGTTACTAACCAAGATTTCTAATCACAATTTACACAACGCTATCGTAATATAACACTTAAGGTATACTCACCTTATTACACATACTAATCCCTGCAGGTTAAAGATCTATCTCAGATTTATCGCTTCACTCCTTAGTCGTTTCTAATCAAACTCGCCTGTAGGGCATAAGGAAGGTGACGAACTACCTATCGATCCCGGGCTAAGTCCTCCTACTAGGTCACCCATTCGACACGTGGCCCGACGGCCGGTAAAACGAGTAAATAATAAAAGACGACATTCCCGAATGACGCTCATTACAATGAACCTAAGTCCCGAGCTCACCAACTCCTCGCATACCCCGAACGCCCCAACCCCGCGGAGGACCACTCGCACCGCGGATGTGCATAATCTAATCCACGCGAGGTGACTCGCCAAAGCTACCAAAGGACCTTCTTTGTTCTTGCCCTCTTCGCCGCCCTGGTTAACCCGTCGATCTCTACGCTTTCTACCGCTGCGCATAAGCCCGCATACGTGCCATGCTCGCCTAATCAAGAACTACTTCAGACAACCTCTCGCTGATATTCATCAAGACTCGCAGACATCGGTATACTCTCCGTAGCCAAATCCATAGCTAGTAATGGTCGCCTTCGCAATCTAAATTCATCGTTCTGGCCGTGGAACCGAAGGTTCAAATATCACGGCCGCAGTAGAATCGCCGCCGTGCTAAACTCTGTGGGCTAGTGACGTCGCAGAACTCGAATGAAACACCACCTACCGATGATTTGGCTCGTGCCTCGTAACCTTCTCGTGCTCAACTCGCAGCCTCACGCTTGCCCTTCTCGCCCGGGTTTGCCCTACGCGAGGCATAGCGGTAAGAGAAAGAAATACGTTAGAGGTCCAACTTACAACACGCCTCTAAGGCACGATCTCGAGTGAGAAGAATAGAAACCAATCCTAAATATCCTATAGCCTCTCGATTATCGGTGTGGTGCACAACACACCGATAATCAAGACTTCATCGATACGGCCTCAGACACTTTCCGAGGATTAACTGCTCTGATACCACTTTTGTCACTTTGCCGCGAGGTTCTAGTGTCACTCCGGCGACCCAACAAATGGTACCGGACTGCATGCGATCCCTGAGGTTTGGACCTTCTCAAGACGTGCCATACGGAGAGCCACGGTTCGGGTCTGTTTCGTGGTAGGCTCGCCTCTTATACGCCACCCGGGCGAGGTCAAGATAACAGTACCAAGTATGAAATCAAAATATCAGAATGAAATCATAGCAGCTATATAAAACAGAGACATGTATGATAACCAAACTACAGTTCACAATAACAGCGATCATGTCAAGTCGTGACTCACGCCTCAAAGTAATCACTCAAATATAACTATGGGTCTCACGCCCACAACATCAATCATGCCCGTGGAATACCTTCCTCACTGCCGGCAGTCTATGATATAAAAGTACCAAGGAATACACATGAACACAAGGTCCCACCTGTGTCCTCATAAAACCGTACAGGGTAAGTACGAAGGCATAACCGACTACTACGACCTACAAGCATAAACAAGGTCATAAATCAGATTACATGAGATCTGCTTGCATCATTACATGATCAAAGCCGCCACTGCTCGCAGATCTAATGCGCGCCTAGCCCCGAACTTCCCGCAGCCTCGCATAGGCCACTCCAATGGCCCGCATGAGGTATTCCCGCATGAGGGTAGCTACTCCCGCAACGCTCGACTCGCACCGCACGCCACATGCACCGCATGACCACAAAGGCCGCACACTAACCCGGAACTCGTAGTTCCGCATAGGCCCCCACGACCCGCATTGAGGTATTCTCGAATCACGGTCCTGCATCACCGAAGTCTACCCCGACGGAGGCGCTTAACCCCTAAACATGTCAAGAGGTGAGTGATGTAATACTAGCACAACGCCACTGCTAAACAACATAAGCACAACAAGTGGGAAACCCTTTACACAAATATCACGTAATACTAACACACGTAGCATCCTAATATGTTTACTTATCAAATCAACAAGAAAGTATTACAAGGCTATCACAAACCAATACAATCAAGTTATTCACACAAGGTACTTTCTACTAACAAGTTCGGGTATCTATCCCCAAAGTACTTCATACATTAAATCTTTAAAAGATCCGTTTCTTTCACATAAGTCACACAATACCCGTAGTAAAAAATAGAGTGACTGTCTTTTTAAGTAAACCAAAACACTTACCTTTGTAAAATCAAGTAACAACATTATTTTCCAAACGTCCAAGTTTGCCTAATTTCAAATGTTCATGTTTCTTATTTTAGAAAGGTTTCGTAGTTCATAGTCTTATTCATTTAAGAATATAATTCTCTTTTAAACAATCTGAGAACATAAGCCTTATATGTGAGTAGGATATTCTTGTTTATAACAATCTTATTACAGCAGCCATGATCTAGGAAATATCATTTTGTCTCGTCTTAGCTTCTATGCAGATGGAAGTTTCTACTGGTTTTAATAATACTTAATTATTCATTACACTTTCCTTTATTAACGCTGCAGTGGTTTGTCGATACACATTCTGATTTCCGAAATCAGTAAAACATTATTCCTTTTAAAACCAAGTACTCATTACTCACGAATGAGGTTTCACACGAAATTCATATCAATTCATTTAAGTCAAGTCTCTTATCTTTTAAGATCAAGTCTCTTAACTTCTATAATCAATAAATCATTCATTTTATCTTTCTTAAGACGTTATACCTAACTTCTCATAAAGCTAGTATAACTCTTATGTTTTCAAAACCAAGTGTTACTCTTCTTTCAAAAACAGTTCTTAATACTTTTTGAAATACTTCAAAGTTCTTATCATTCAGGCTTAAGTCAAAAGACATTGCCGTACAACTACGTTCAGTTAACACTGTTGACAGTCAATTTTGACCCGTTTTTTGCATATTTGTCGCAATTTCATGTGTTTTAGGACACTGCATTTTAATCATCATTTTTTGCATTTTTTATCTTTATATTTTAAAATTAAGCGTTATGTTATGTTTCTATTATTACTACACCGTCGTTTATTTTAATAATATTTGCGTTTCTTTAAATAATTAATTGACATCCGACTTTAATTTTAATTAGACATTAAACGTTTGTTAAATATCGTATTTTTATTATTATTGCACCGGCATTTGCATTTTAATAATCTTGCATCTTGTTAATTAATTAACCCGCTTTGCATTTTGTCAAACCAGTCCAGTACGGAACCCAATCCGAATCATTCCAATTCAACACCATTTCTATTTCATCCAAACACCCCCTTTTTATTTTCCCCCCATTTTTAAATTCCAAACATCCTCTTATTTTCCTCCCCCATCTTTTAAATTTCAAATACCACTTTCATTTCCCCTCAAAAACATTATCCCCCCTTTATTAAAAAAGGAGGCAAAACCATAAAGCAAGGGATGTATGGCAGCCTGTGTTCAAGACAAAAATAAGGGCATTCGCCCATTTCTGCATTTCAACCAAAAAGAAAAAATATATCATGTCCCCTCTCTTGCTCACGCTGCCTCTTCACGGAGTTCTAAAAACTCCGGCGAATCCCCCTTTTTGAAACACCCCGCAGCCTACCCCTGCCCTCTCCCTCTCCACTCATCTCCCTCACCTATTCCCGTCAACCTCCACACCTCACCGGCGAACCACCGCCATCTTGCACCTCCCGTCGCCGCCACCATTCCAGTCGACACCCTCACCACTGCTCACACACACACACGCAACAGCAACCCACCAGCTACGGCGATCTCCCAGATACCGTCACCACTGCCCGTCGCGATACCATGTGTACTCATTTCTTAGAAACCTTGTCTTATTTCCTTTCAACTAGAATTCTGGTTATTTCCAGTTGGGGGTGCTATGTGCATACTTGAAACTGCTACGGGCTCTATGCCTAGTCCTTGATTTGCATGTGCTGATTTCTGGACATTTACTGATTTCTTGAACTTCTATTTTTGCTTAGCTTGCATAATTTTATCTCTCTCGCTGTTCATAGCCGTTGTATTTAAGCTATATTAAATTGTTAATTTCTATTGCATATGTTGTTTGGTGTCTTTATGTGTGTTTGTTGTGATTCTCGCAAGCCGTTTGGTTGTATTTCTTTAATAATTGTGCTTTCTTATTAGCTATATTGGATTTTGCTACTGGGCACTAGCCGTTCGTTGCATGTATGACAAACATGTTTTAAATCTTGCCTTAAACGCTATCCAGATTGCTAATTGGTGTTCTAGTGTTTCCCAGTCCCAATATCCGTGCATATGTTATATTTTGTGTAATGTACTTATAATGTTATTATATTCTTCGTTTATATTAGTGTTCTTCATGTTCTTGGGAGTTATAAATTGTGAAATGTTCTTAGTGTTCTACACGTTCTTGTGACTACCCTATTTTTATAATCTTTTAGATCTTTATTTTACTATCTCTCTCCTGACCTATGCGTTTTTTATTCATTTGAATTATTTTGTGTGTAGTACCACTGTGCAGTGATTGATTACACACTTTGGTGATAAGCTGTCACTGTTATTGCAGACTGCCCTTTACATGCTACTGCTTTTTGCCTTTCTAGAATTACACACTGCCCAACATTTTAACCAACGGATATATAATTATATATATATTTTCCTTCTAGATATACAAATATATATTTTATATTATATAGCTATTTTATATAATATTCCAGTACTTATATATATATATATATATATATACACACACACATATATATATATAATTCTTATGTTTTCACCGTCCCATAAGCTTGTATAAAGTGATCATTGCATTTGTAGCCATTCCTATCTATATATATTATCTAATTATATATTTTATATATATTATATATTTTACATATTCTGTTTTATATTTCATAATCTAAATATTGTATATATATATATATATATATTACATATTTAGTTTTATGCCATATCTGTTCTTAATATCCCTAGTGTAGTCCTTTTCTTGTTCGATGTACTGTGGTTGTGCCTTGTTGTCCTGCAGGTAATTTTGGGATCGCCACTGACGCCACGCTTTGGTCTTGCACGGCGACCAAATTGGGATAGTCACATCAGAGCTACGGCGATAGTGACTTGTCACTTTGTTTTGGTCACCTCTTCACGCTTTGTCCGCTCAGGTTCATTATAACGTATTAATTAACACAAAATCGACACAAAGGCACGATTTCAACATTTACGATGTAAGGTAAACATATTTCACCACGGTAAAAATGCTTGCTACATTTGGTTATTTGGGTCAACTTATTTACTGATTTTTGAACAAGTTACTACACTTGATATTTTACTGATTTTTGAACAAGTTACTACACTTGATATTTTACTGATTTTGAACTTGATACTACACGGGCCTACGAAGGATTTATCCGTCGATCTGGAGGCTCCCGTGGTAAGCGAGACGGAATATGTGGGCGAGGAGGAAAGTGAAAAAGATTAGACGAGAATGCATAGTATCGTTCACCAGGAGGCGAGTCGACCGCCGCCGTAGCGATATTGGCTTCTCATGTCTTAGTATCCTTGGCATAACACTAGCTGAGTCCACACTATATAAAAATATATCTTTCACAATATCTTCTATATATATATGCATACATTGTGTTTGTTTTGTAATTTATTTATTATTTACTAACTCTTCTACTAAGTGTCTTTTGCAGGTACCCGGAGGCGCACCCCAAAGCCAAATCATTCGCATAAAATGAAATAAAAGGGAAAAGTCGCTAATTTCTCTTCATTACATTTTTTTTAAGATTGTTTACTTTTATTACTATCTTGTTAAATATATATTTATTTTAAATATTTGCATGCCTAGTTTAAATATCTTTTGATTAGTTTAATAATTAGAATACCCTTTAGAATTGTAAATTGCATGTTAGCACAATAATATTAACCTAAGTTTGAACGGATAACCGCAAGTTAGCGGATCCTTTAGGGTGCCTAACCCCTTCCCTTTAGGATAATAAAGAACTATTACCTAGAATCTCACATAGCTTTCGCAGACCTTTAAAATGGAGATCATTCGTAGTATTTTATGCTACATTTTCAGTGTCCTAATTCACTATAATAATTAGGTGGCGACTCCTAAAAATGCAATTTCAGGAATCAAACCATGCGTAGCGGTAATCCCGTTTCCGACTCCGGTTGAAAATAGGGTGTCACAAACACGCGTACGTCTACCGTACTATATATACTTCTTTAAAATATCATGCTCAGCGTATAGGAAGAATCACATACCTCGCGACGATTATCGACTATTAGCAATTCGCTCCACGGCTATAACCCTGCTTACTGTCCACCTTCTCAAGTAGACACGCTACTCGCAGAACATTCAACCTATACAGTTATACAAGTCTATCAAAGTCTAGACTACTCGGTAGAATAAATCTAGATACAAGATCCTACGGAAAATCGGGCAAGACTTCCCTATCCGTCAAACTACACAAGTTCATCAGAATACACCCCACGTAATTACGATTCGATTCTTCTTTAGATTCAGGCTTAAGTCCAACGACATTGCCGCAAAACTATGTTCAGTTCTACATATAGTATACTTCAACTATATATTCCTACAACATGTATTTCCAATTACAATAGGGGGACAAGATAATTACCTCGATAAGCCCATAATTATCCAAGTATAAATGTCGATCCTTAGCAACGCTTAGCTCCTACTCCGGGTGCTCCAACCCGCTCCAAACAACCCTTAGAAGTTCTACGCAACTTCTTCTTAATACTCCAACCAACTATGGAGATTTTCCTTAGGGTTTCGGTTTGAGACAAAAAGGACATTTAGGTAGTATTTCCGGGCTCTACGTATATAGGTATCTTTGGAATACTATAAGGTATACGGCTAAGGTAATTTTGGGTATAACAACAATACTTTTGAGAGTATTTCTACCAAGAGGGGGGTATTTATACGAGACAACACCACAAGGGTGTGTACACTTCTACCAACCCCACTGGAGTGGGGTATTCTCGCCAAGGGGGTGCTCGGCCAAAGGCCTCACAAAGGGGAGAGGACTCTCGCCAAGACACTACACTAAGGGAGGAAGAAAGCTTTCAAGACTTAGAAGTTTTGGGATGAAGAAGTCTTCACAACTATGGAGGGTATTTATAGGAGTTTAATGGACAAGATCAAGCCACATGGCAAGTGCTGAGGCCAAGATATGCCCAAGTGCCCCTAGTCCCTACTCCTTAAAACCTCACAAATATCTACACAAATATCTACCAACAACTTGCCCATCCAATCTGCCGCCCCACTGCTTCCAATGCGGTGTGACACGCCACCCTCCCGCTGGTCCAAAATGTTTCGCCTCTAAAAATCCGCAAAATAAGAAAAGACATAGCAGAATTTTCCTCGCAAGTTATGTAAAACGCTTCATTTAAAAACGACTCTAACCAAAGGTGTTGTGCACAAAGATAATTCATTAAGCCACGCAGGGGTGACACGTGTCGCCCTCATATTTGTCCAAAAATAATTCATCTTCCGAAAAAATCCATAATGGCCAAAATCTCAAAATCAAAGCGGGCCCCACAAAACCGTAAATTTCTCCCGTGGGCCCCACGTGACCATTTTCGAAAATAAAATCTCAAAATTCTAATATAAGTTAAGAAGCCCATATTCCAAATCTGGGAATCCAATTCCCATCAACGAACATTTTTCTTTACAAAAACCGGAAACTCTTTCCGTAGAAAAATCACCTCTTTCTTCCTTTCCAATTTTTCTGTCGTGCTCTCGTACGTACGTCCTCGCATACATACCCTGGAACTACGGGGTATAACAATAATGAAAAATTTCACATTTCTAATATATTTTTTATAAAAGTAACAAAAAATATGAAATAGAAATTTGAGGATTGAGTTGGGCAATGGGATAGAGTGGAGGGAGTAGGTATGGGTTGGGGGAGATAAAAAAAATCATTTTTTTTATAAAAGTAAAAAAAAAAAAGGAAATTTGAGAATACATTAGGGTGGAGGTGGGGGTGGGGGTAGATGTGTGTAGGAGACTGGGGTGGATTAGACAAGATAGGGGCAGATATGTGAGTGCGGTTCAGTGTTTGGTGGGGTTGGAGAAGGCACGGGTAGAGTGGATGAATAGTGTGGTGGGTGGTTGGGATGCGTTGATGTATTTTTATTGTTCCGAAATAATAAAGAATTTTTTAAAATAATTATTTATAAACAAAAATCTTAATATAAAGTGAAACTCTAATCGTTAAAATTAAGCATTTTCTTAAGTTAAATTTGGACATCATCATGACTCATGAGTTCATTTGTGTTGATTTATGATGAATCAACTTGAGTTAACCCAAAACGACACATCATCAAAATCACTTTTAGCCAATCTTATAAAACCTTGGGCGGATATTTCGGGTCATTTGAGTTTGGGCTAATTTTGACACAAATACAATTACAAATCTAGGTTAATAGTTAACAGTGCTAGCCTATGAAATCGTAGATCAATTTCCCAAATTAGACCAACCATTGAACTCTTTCCATCTCTCTCTTTCCCTTCGTTGTCCCCCATTTCTAATTTTCTCCATTTCTGTAACAAACAGGGAGGGGGGGGGGGGGATCACGACCAACTTTTGGGAAGCAATTTGTCAACATCAACAACATAATAGGTCCAATTTGCTGCATTACATAATTTCATTATTGAATCTCTACGGTTTAAAAAAATAATCTTCCCTATCGACCTTATTTCCTTGCCCAGTCAATTATCTTTTGGGACCTTTTAAAATTGCCTGGAGAGCAACGGCTGTAAACCCTAGTTCTTTCAATTTGGGGAAAATATTGGGGGATTTGAGTCCGACCCGGATGGAAGGACTTTAATTACTGTTGAATATTTAATTGCCCATGTATGGATCGGTTATTGTCGACTTGGGTGATCTTCACATTAGGGATATTCTTTTGTTTATTTGTATTTCCTGTACAATCTCAGGGAAATGTAAATTCCCCTAATTTACAACCGCCACCACCACCACCACCATCACCTGTGCCTCCACCACCTCCTCCACCACCACCACCACCACCACCACCACCACCACCACCACCGCCACCACCACCTTTACCATTATCTCCTCCTCCACCACCTCCTCAAAAGAAAAAAGACCCGGAAAAGGAACCACATTATCATCACCATCATCAAAACCAAAACCACCATCAGAATAATCTTAAATTAAGTCCACCTAAGGCGGGCCCACCACCAAAGGAGAAGAAGCTAAATTGGGGGAAGAGATTAGGGTTAATGTTTGTGGGTATTGCGGCGATATTGCAAGTCTGCGTGGTGGCGTTTTTGGTAATCAAGAAAAGGCAATTGTTGAAAGCAGATTCGAGATTTTGAAATCTGTTATATGGTTTCTATTTGTTGGACTAATTATCGTTAGCTCATGTCAATGAGCATGTTTTACATAGCTAGAGAGTTATACAGATTGATGAGATTCTTTGAACAATGGATTTGGTAATGAATGTGGCGAGTATGGCACTCCATGGATTACAAAAATTAAGGTTTGGTGTCGTCCACATTTCTGTGTTTGCTCTTGTAAATTGGTAATTCCTGATTGGCATTATTAGCAATTTTAATCCTTTTTTGGGGATGACATTTTATTGTGAATATTACGGTTTTCGCTGACTTTGTGAATGATTTAGGTCTACTTGATGTTTTCTGATATGTGACATTATAGTTGGATCTCTTTGTAATAACCATCCTTTATAACAACATTTCATTATAACAACCAGGTTTTCTTTAGAACCGACGTTCATATTATGCTATTGTATATACTCTATAGCAACATCTCGCTATAACAACCAAAAAGTAAGGTTTGACAGTATTTGGAGGTTTACGTCCTTGTATTTAAGCTGTTGTCTTTGGTAAAGTTTTTATTTAAGTAATGACTGAGTTCACCAGTGATCTGAAGTTATGAAGAGACATGTTGCTAAGTTACATGTGTTTTGCATCATTGCTTCCTTTTTGGTTGAATATTTTTGATATGTTGTCATGAGGCTTATTCTGCAATTTCGCAAAATCTACTGTGATTTCTGAAATTCATTTGTCATTTCCCTTCTTTACTACTTGTCTAGGTTTAAACTTGGGCAGCTTTGAGAAATATAGATGAAGGGGCATATGTGACGGAGAGTCTTCTTTTTATACTTGATTGCTCATATCTGAAAGATTCATTTTGGTTGCTTGTTTATCTTTGTAGCATGACTTAGACTATCCATATTGCTAGAAAATCCTGTTTACAAGACGGAAAAAAGGTGGTGGATTTGTTTCAAATACCTGAGATTTTTAAAGTTTGCCTAGACATCTAAATGATATAAGTCCTACCTTTACCAGTTTGCTGGAATTAAAAGGAGCATTGTCAAATCCTTTACCTGTTTAGTGGAATTAACTAGTTAAAGGTATGGGAGAAGATGAACAATTATAAAAAAAAGGTATGGGAGAAGATGAACAATTATAAAAAAAGGTATGGGAGAAGATGTGTTCACTAGAATACCCTATTTCTTCCCGTCTATCCTAAGCCTTGGTGGACAGGTTCTGATACTTATTGCTGGTTGGTACTTATTGCTGGTGGGAGGTGGCAGATATCCGTGGAATTAGCCCGGGCACCACAGTTATCCAAAAAGAAAAGGAAATGGATGAAGCTGTTGAGTCTGGAACTGAAATAATCCTCCTTAAACTTCATCAGAACATGAGGCTTGCTTTGGTCCCAAATGAGGGGGTGTGTAATTGAGTACTCGTGTGTAATTCATAGTAGAACTTAGTTTGACATGAACTGCAACTGAAACTTAAATTACATTTGTTAGTATTATTTCTTGATAAGCTTTTAGTGAGGTATGAAGTTTTGTGTAGAGGCAATTATGGCTTTCTTTTATTATTATTTATTTGAAGTAATGGCGCCTACAAAATGTCGATTTTTGACTGTTAATTTTTCATATTGTAGGTCATAAAGAAAGTTTTAAGATGACATCTTGCCTCCTTTATCATTTTTAAGGAACTTGCTTGGATTTGTTTTGAAGGACATTAAAGATTACCTATTTTCTGTCTGGTAAGAAGTGGATCTTGTAGGGAGGCAAGTATACTTGTTGTTAGAGGCCATGACTTGTCATTGTCGAGCTGTAATGCTAATTTGTACCATAGAGATTGAACACAAGAAAACCATTTATGTTTGAGTATAATATAATTATAATATTGTCGCGGATATTATAAACTAAAACAGGCATGATTACTTGGTATCCATAAATGTATCAGACTTGAACAGTTATAAATATAAACATCATTAAATACAGGCTGTCTTAATTTTTTAGTCTGAAATATGTTTTTTTTGCAATAATGTGAAGAATTGTCAATCTTTTGTTCTTTTGTGCAGGGTGCCATCTATTGTTATCTTGTGCACGGTGCCTGTGTTATTTATCGTCGTCGCATATTTGAGTTTAATTTTATGGCATTTACTTCATTCTGGAGATGGATGCTTAGCCTAAATCAAGTTGTGGGCAATACTTTTAGACTCGACATTTACTTGGAAATTCCCTGTTCTTCCTTATCTGGGTTGACTTGTAATTCTATGTATGCTAATAAATGCAAATTGATGGTCTACTGATTTTCAAAAGGTTGTGTTTTGGGCTTCGATTCTATTGTTGGCAATTTTCTTTTTGGGGGAAAAATTACCTGTACCCCATGAAATCAAACTATTTACCCGTCTCTACCCCTATTACTTTTCATGCCCCCTAAAAAGTTAAAAATATTTACCCGATATGCCTCCCCTCTCTCCTAGTTATGATACCAACATGGTATATAATATACTTAGATGACATCATGAAAAATTGCTTCAGTCCTTCTCTTAATCCTGCATGATACCATCGTGGTATATAAATATACTGAGATGGTATATTATGGGTGATCACGTACATTTATTAAAAAAAAGACACTTTTCTCGAAAAAACTCTATGATACCATTGTCTTATATACATATACTGTGATGGTATCATGAAGGGTTGTTTCAGTCCTTCAATGAGACACTCCTCAGGACCATGATACTATCGTGGTATATAAATATACTGAGATGGTGTATGAAAAACTACTCCAGTCCTTCTCTTGATCCTTCATGATAGCATCTTGATATATAAATGTCATATAAATATAATGTGATGGTATCACAAAGGAAGGAGTTTGAGCAAGGGGGTATATCAGATAAATAGTTTTGAGCGAGGGGGTAGGACATGTAATTAGTTTAAAAGGGCCATGGGGCCACTGGCGGATCCACTGTAACCATGGTGGTGCAGTTGTACTACCAGAATTTTTAATTTTTTTTGCTTTCTAGGCATTAAAAAAAAATGCGTACTTCGTATGTTTGCACCACCAGATTTTGTTGCCTGGATCCGCCACTGCATGGGGCGGGTAATTAGTTTGTTTTTTAGGGGTAATTCAGTTAGTTTTTTGGCAGAGAGTCTTGTTTATGGATTAGACCAATAGCCTTTCCTCAAGTTGTGCAGGAATTGCATCTGATAACCGTTTTTCGCCCTCCTATTTAAGTTATATCCACTTTTTGAAATTATTAACCTTATAGCCAGTGTTGGCATACTTTAGTTTAGATAAAATGCTGTTGTTCTTCTTTTGTCCCTCACACTCTCTCTCTCACACACACACATGAGACTCTGTGTAAATACTCGCTAGAAACGCCTTTTTTTTATTTCTTCCTGCCAACAACACATTGTGAATTGCTTCAGTTTCACTGTCAACAACTCGAGGAAAATTTGAAACTTAAGTTAATGGGTTCATAAAGTCGGCTATCTGTGCATTTGAGCCTTAAGTTATTATGTTTAGTTTGCCTTACCTATACTGCCGAAGTCCAGAATATATTTTTAGGCTTTTAACCTAAGGCCTTAGGCCAGGCCAGTTTTACAAGTTGTAGATGCTGGACTCAATATTCTCTACGCTATCACTGCAGCTCATCGTGTTCCAAACTGAATGTCGTCTTTAATTAGGATCAAAGATTATTTTAGAAGGAAAATTGTATAGAGTTCCAGAATTAAAGATAAATCTACTAGTATTTGGAAACCTGAAGTTTGCTGACAGTGCAGTGTGTTCATTATATAGGTTTATCAGAGCTCTAAGAAGAAACGACATCCAGTAGTGCAAATAGTTGTTTCTATTATTGAATAACTAACAAAGAAAATGATAATTCATGAATTAAGCTGGTGCCACAACTGAATATTGAGTAAACTCAAGAAAAAGTATTTACTTATCGATATTTGAAAATATTGGACAAAAACAATGATTCAACTTCATGTGATGCTAAATCTGTATTGGTTTTCCAGAATGTGCACCATTTATTAGATATCTCCTTTTCGCAAGTAACCGAAAAAAATCTAGTATTTCCACATTCGCATATCCCATATGTCTAAGTTTGGGTAGACTAAATTACTGGGTAACTATGTTGGTGGAAGAAAATAGTACCTTGTAAAATTAGTCAAGTTTGGGCAAACTTGACTAAATACCACAATTAAAAAGATATTTTCATCTGTAATTTTTACCATTATCCAATATTTTCCCTTCAGACACTTCCTTGAACACAACTTTTGAAAGAGGGTCAATGTTTGTTGAGAATATTATTCCATGGGATAGTGGGTATACAAAGATGGTTGAGATTATGTGTTACATAAACATGTATTTCTGCTTACAGGTCGGTAAAATCCACTAGCTTTGGCCAAGTATCTATATGTGTTTAAAATTCACTTAATATATATGAATAATTTATCAAGAATCCGTAAAATATCTTTTCAATAATTCAGAATCCTTATTAACTCCGCTTCTTATACAAGGTAGCATTGCACCATACCGGCCCGCATGGCGTAGCTCAATTGGTTCCAGAGTAATAGATTGACCCCAAGCATTCCACCATACCATGAAAAGTTTTACCATGTGGTTTTTCCCCATATCAGACGTCAATCAAGGCTAGATTTTTCTCCATAGTTTGGCCTCTTATGTATGACTTCAATGGAGAAATCTTTTAGTGGAAGGACAATTGCCATTGTCCACATAATTCCTTTTCTAGCTACTTAAGACTTACAATTGCATTATATTATGCATCTATGGTACTATCTCTTTGATGCCTTTCTGGATTCGAGCTGTCAGTGTGACTTCTTATAGACTTCTCCTTTTCCTTACTTTTTGCTACTATGTGCCCTTAATTAGGACCACTTTCATTAACTCAACTCCCTCACATTATGGCCATTTGCCCAACTTACCTTTTTTATGTCACTCTTAAAATTATGCTCCCTATTATTCCAGTGAGCCTAATTTGTTTTAAAAAGAGAGAAATTTACTCAACTACTCCTATGAATTAACCTACAATTTGAGAAGTGTCCTAAAAAAAGGCCAATGCTCTTTGAAATGATTTTTTTATGATTAAGTCGGACCTATCACATTGGAAATCAAGATATACCAAAATCACATGACCTCTTAATGATCTAATAATGTACTAGGAGTATATAACACCAAAAAGATACTCCTTGTTTTTTTTCTTTTACCCTTTTGTCGATGTCTTCCATTGACCATGATGGGTCACATGGTACTATAATAAAGAAGTGAGTCATTTGCACTTTTTTTTTTTTTTTTTTTTTCGACGGCGAATCCGCACCGCTACTCTTCGAAATACAAGACAGCAGAAACCCTACGACGCAATACCGCAAACCACGCCACCGATTAACCACACTTGGCAAGTTCACGCGCGATGCGCCAACCAAGAATGCGATGCAGGATCGAACTCGCGACTATGGCCCCGCGCTTCATCAAGCATCAATCTGGCCACTCTCATGCCAGTCATTTGCACTTTTGTTCCTATTTTGTGTTGTTCTTCAATTTCCCCCCCTCAATTTTTTTCTCGTATTATAATATCACACAAGTTATGCCTATTTTGCCCATCGCTTTTAAAGAACTTATGCCCCTATATGTGTAAGCTCGATTTTGAAGGGGAAAAAAATTAAAGACCAACCCATTTGAAGGAAAAACCGTGCAATTAAATATAAAGAAGTTGCATATAACTATAATGTATAAGAATACTTTTAACAGAGTAAGCCATTTTGAGGGGAATGATGCTCACTTTTAACTGTATTTTTGGTTAAGCATAACCCAACAACTGATATCATAACTTATAGTTTGACCGAATGAGTATGAAGATGACAAAGTGATTGGGGGAGCACACAAAAAAAAGCTAACTTGTAAATTTTGATGATCATAAATACTCGAACGATGTGGATGACAATCACTGAATTTACATACCAGTCCATGAGGTCATAAACAATGTAAAATTTGGTTCGAAGGTGTGATCACACACAACATTCAAGATAACCCTATCACACAACTTGTGGTTATCATTCCCTATGGAAATTTAAGTGGCACCTATTCGCCCTTTTGCTCTTCAATACTCCAAATTCTCACTTACTCACTCAATGTCACCCTATATATACACACACACCAAACTAGCATACCTTGCTCACAATATTCCATATAACAAATTTAACTATTCCTAGCCAAGAAATTAAAAAAAAATGTTTAAACTTCTGTTTCTCTTGGCTACCCTCATTTTGAGCAGCAATGCTTCTGGTCAAGATTTCTGCGTAGCAGACTTAAAAGCGCCAGAATCACCTGCTGGTTATTCTTGCAAAAGTGTCACCAATGTAACAGTTGACGATTTCGTGTTTTCTGGGCTTAGTAAAGCAGGAAACATAGCAAGCATTATCAAGGCCGCAGTAACCCCAGCATTTGCAGCCCAATTCCCAGGCCTTAATGGTCTTGGGCTTTCTGCGGGCCGTTTGGATTTAGCCCCAGGTGGTGTAATTCCATTTCACACACACCCTGGTGCTTCTGAAATTTTGCTTGTTGTGCAGGGCCAAATTACTGCTGGATTTGTTTCTTCAGCTAATACTGTTTATTTAAAAACACTTAAAAAAGGTGATCTTATGGTATATCCACAAGGATTATTGCATTTTCAATTGAGTGATGCTGGATACACTTCTGTGGCTTATATATTTTTTAGCAGCTCTAATCCTGGACTTCAGATAACTGATTTTGCATTATTTGCTAATGATTTGCCAACTAAGTTGGTGGGGGCCACCACATTCCTAGATGAAGCAACAATTAAGAAACTCAAGGGTGTGCTTGGAGGCACTAACTAAGCAATTAAGCAACAATTGCATTGTGTTAGTGGTTAATCCATTTTTTTCTTCTATTTTTGAGTAATTTTCCTTGTATGTTCTTCTTGTTGACAATTGCAATTTGTAATTTGGGTTTGTTGATGATTTTTTCTGTAAGTGCTGTGTTTTTCTAAGGTTCTTTTGTTTCTTTAAGTTATGTTGTTTGGAAATGAACAACTTTTTTTCCAATACACCTCCTATATAACCATCATCAAGAGGTTTAAGCGGTAATTTATAATGCTAAATAATGAATCGAGAAAGAGTAATCAAGGTTTAAGCGGTAATTACATTACTGATTTCTCTAATACACCTCCTATGTAACCATCATCAACCTCAACCTAGACTTTAGTACAGTCCTTCCTTTCCGTCAACTAAAAAATACTGATTCATCAAGAAGTTTTCACCTGAAATTTTTCTTTCAAGATAATTCACTTTTTAATTTCCAACTCAACTCTTAAAAGATAGCCAAAATCTTATCAAGTAAAAAATGCACCTATATATTGATCCAGATCATTAAGATCCACAAAAAAATGGGCCAACTATAAATGGGAAGAAATAGGTGGAAAACATGTGATTTAAACTACAAATATATTTTTCTTCATCCGCTCTATCAAAATGACCGCGAGCTTGCTTCTTATTACCGTGTTTGATCTCTTCCATCTCTACTCTGCATGGCTCATGTTACCTATGTTGAAGAAAGGTTTGGAATCATATAGAGAATGAAGAGGGGCAAAGGATATTCCTCTCAACCGAGGCTCCACTCTCCCCCTAATGGCTCTGTTAGCCTGGACAAAGATGAGGATAAAGAGAAAGCTTTATGCGACGGTAAAAACGAACCTTCAACGAATATTTATACTAACAATAGATGCATGCGACTATGTTTATCATATTTAAAACTATCATTTTTTTTGCCTTTTGATTTATTCAATACACGGTGTTTGCAGCGGATCAATGAACGCATGACATCTAATTTCATACACACATTTATCACTTTTATTTATAACTATTAAAGTTAAACTGCTTAGTTAGATATAAACACCAAATGCGAGTAAATATTTACCAAACTAATGTTGGTATAATAATCTGTATTTGGCTAAATAATGTTTCAAAACAAGCTGTTAATCACTTAGTGAAAACATATAACATTAATGAAACGATAAACGAAAACAGAATCTGTTTTGGAAAAATAATTTCAGAATGTAATCGAGCCCACTTAGTTCAAAGTGTGTCCTTAAGGAAATTATTCCTCTCACAGTACTCGAGGTTAACGGAATATCGTCTCCCAGGATAGAACGATTATCTTACCAGAATAGTAGTACTCCAAATTCAGGTAGCAATAACCACTCAACTACAAAGATATCACACAGAATGAAAAATATTTTCGACTTGAATATGAAATTCAGAATGGAAAAATGAATGAATAAATTCTTGGAATAATCAAGAATTTATAGGGTTGGAGGTAATGATTCTGAATGGTTGCAACCAGAATAGTCACCTAATTTTGGAGGGAAACTCGAAAAAGAGAGGGAGAGTCGGACGGGTCGGGTCGATCCGTTTGGATTTGTTTTTAATTAAATAATTAATTAATTAATTTAATTAAAGAAACGTTTGTCCAAAAAGATTATCAATCGATCTTTTTCCAAAGCCAAAGCCAAAGCCGGCGGCCGGCCGGCCGGCCGAGCGAGCGAGCGACGGCACGCGCGAGGGGTCCTTGCCCTCTCAACCCTTTTAGCAGCTAGAGAAGGTGTAATGTAATATATACATCTCTCTTTCCTTCTCCTTTTTCGATGTGGGACAAAAGAGCATTTTCCCTTTAATTTTCATCTCATCATTTCTCATTCACCAATATCAAAACTCAACAATCCCCCACATGAATGGGGAATGGTTATATAATAAAAGAATGTACGGACGAGTGTGATATCTGGCGATAATTGATGCGTCTGGATAAGTAGGTTTCCTTCAACTTTCCGTAGTGAACTTATATCGGATATACTCGATCAATCGGTAGATTTGATATCTTTGACCGTCGAACTTTGTTGTATACCTAGACAACATAAGACACACAATCAACCTCAACCGCTTATGGTTCTCACGGTTGTGTTCGTTTCAACCATGAACACCGCCCGTCTCACGAGTGCATGTAGAGAATGGACTCTTTATCATTCCCTTTAAAGCGCTTACACTTAACACTCACATAAGTGATTTCTAAACATTTGGTCCTATAGCCACATTATCCGGTCATACATCGCTGATTTAGATAACCATTAAAAACCTTAATGCTTTATTAACTCATTAACAAGCCATAAAGTCTTATCCTTATTTTCAACATTGTCTTCATCCGAGAATGGGTTGAGTTATTTGACAATGTTGAATCACGATCCAACTTTGTTTGATCTCCTCAACCTAGCTCTTGGGATCTCGATCACTAGGTAGAGTTACCGCCGTGATGACTTGTCATTGGCCTTAACCCCATTCCGTTGATGATCTACCAACTCCTCTAGATAAGCCTTTTGTAGCGGATCCGCCACGTTATCTCTTGACTTTACATAATCAATCGTGATAACGCCACTAGAGAGGAGTTGTCTAACAGATTGTGTCTCCGTCAGATGACGAGATTTTCCGTTATACATTACGCCTCGCCTCTACCTATTCTTTGCTGATCACAATGTATACATATAGGAGCCAAAGGTCTGGGCCAGAATGGAATATCTTCTAAGAAATTTCGGAGCCATTCAGCTTCTTCACCGGCCTTGTCTAAAGCTATAAATTCTGATTCCATTGTAGAGCGGGCGATGCATGTCTGTTTTGATGATTTCCAAGACACTGCTCCTCCGCCAACGGTGAAAACATATCCACTCGTGGATTTAACTTCAAACGATCCGGTGATCCAATTTGCATCACTATATCCCTCAAGTACTGCGGGATATTTATTATAATGCAAAGCATAGTTTTGGGTGTGTTGTAAATATCCCAAGACTCGTTTCATTGTCATCCAATGAGTTTGATTGAGATTACTCGTGAATCGACTCAGCTTGCTTATAGCACATGCTATATCTGGTCGTGTACAATTCATAATGTACATCAAACTTCCCAAAACTCGTGCAAAGTCCAATTGTGAGTCACTTTCACCTTCATTCTTTTGAAGTGCAAAACTTACATCAATTGGAGTCTTTGCAACATTGAAATTTAAATACTTGAACTTGTCAAGTACTTTTTCAATATAATGTGACTGTGATAATGCTAGACCTTGTGGAGTTTTATGGATTCTAATTCCTAAGATCAAATCAGCAACCCCTAAGTCTTTCATGTCAAATTTGCTAGCGAGCATACGCTTCGTAACATTTACATCGACAATATCTTTACTCATTATCAACATGTCATCAACATACAAACAAACAATGACTTCATGATTTGGAGTATTTTTAATGTAAACACATTTGTCACACTCATTAATCTTAAATCCATTTGCCAACATTGTTTGGTCAAATTTCTCGTACGCCATTGTTTGGGTGCTTGTTTAAGTCCATAAAGTGACTTAACAAGTCTGCACACTTTCCTTTCTTTACCAGGAACCACAAAACCCTCAGGTTGTTCCATGTAAATTTCTTCCTCCAATTCTCCATTTAAGAAAGTTGTCTTGACATCCATTTGATGGATTTCAAGACCATATACGGCCGCCAGTGCCACTAACACCCGAATAGATGTTATTCTTGTTACCGACGAGTATTTGTCAAATTAATCAAGACCTTCCTTTTGTCTATAACCTTTGACCACAAGTCTTGCCTTATATTTGTCAATAGTACCATCAGCTTTCATTTTCCTTTTAAAGATTCATTTTGATCCTAAAGGTTTATTTCCAGGAGGAAGATCAACTAACTCCCATGTATGGTTGTTTAAAATTGATTCAATCTCACTATTGACTGCTTCTTTCCAAAATGTTGAATCAGAAGATGACATTGCTGCTTTAAATGTTTGAGGCTCATTTTCAAGCAATGTTGACACCCAATTTTGTCTCGTCTTTACTGAACATTTCATTTAGATCGTCCTTTTTCTTTAATTAATTTTACTATGCTTCCCAGTCTTGAAAATTGTCAAAAAATAAGTAGTTTTAATATTTTTTTTACTAATTATCGCATAATTTTAAAATATCGGGCATTACATTTTTATAATTAAAATATAAGTAAAGTAATTTTAATATTTTGGCATCGGCATTGGTGATTGATTTTCTCTTAATATTTTCACCAATTATCAAATTAATCATTTCCATTATATAAATATTATATTTTCTACTTAAATTAAATCCTTTGTACCATAATTTATGTGTGTGTGCATTTTTAAATTAATCAAAAACGAAAGAAGCGTATTTTAATTAATTGGGAGAATTGAATTAATTTCACTATTTAAATCTCCCCACATTTAGACCCCTCATTCCCATTCTCTTTTTTTTGTCCAACCGTGCAGCCCAAATTTCTTGACCCGCAGCCCAGAACTCCTTCCCCTTAATTCCCCCATCGTCCAAAACCAGACAAATAGCCCCTAACTAAATCATCTTCCTAAACGAAGTCAAAACCAGAACCAAACTCAATCGCCCCATGCCCTGCACCCCATACCTCTCTGCTCCTAACCACCCCTGACACTATACACCTCCCCGTCACCTTGCCCATACCCTATCCCTCAAAATCCGCGATTTGAACAAAAAAAAATCGTCCAAGATTCAGACTTTTTCCAGTCACTTTTTCCTTTCTTTCCGTTGAATTCAAATTTCGAATTCATGCTGTGAAGTTCTCAATATTTGGCTATAAATACAATCCTTTTGGGTTGTGTTTAGGGAGATTTTTTTTGGGGGGTATTCTAAAAGGTTGAGAATCGATATTCAATTTGTTCACTGGGGGGATCGATTTTTGGAGCTTCAAGAAACCTGGAACCAATTTATGTTCTTTGTTTTAAAAGCCAAGAACAAAGAATAAAAGTTTGGGTTTTTACTACTTTGAAAGAATCGCAAGAAATCAGAAAGAAAACCTTCTCTTTTACTCTAAAGTTTTGAATCCAAAATCCGCTTACCCTTAAACTTATGCTTTTTCTTATCGCATAAACAACGAACATTCTTCGAGCGGATTCGGCGAGTCGAAACGATGCCTCGGTTCGCTGCCCGGAGAAGGTAAATTCGAGCTCTTCTCATTTCCTTTGAAACTTTTTTCGTGTTTTGCGTGTTTCGTACAATTTAGCGATAATGTAATCTACTTATGTTGAGGGGTTGAGTATTTGAGCATGTTCAGTATGTTAATTATTTCAGTTTAGCTATTTTTAGAAGTGTGTTTTCAATTAATGATTAAAGATGGTGATGAAATATCTGTTTTTCTGGTTAAGTTGATTCGTAAACATCATTTTAGAATGCTTTAGGTGTATTTCCTTACATGTTTGGATATCATATGATTGGGTGTGATACAGTTCAGTTTCTTCAGAAATCTAAATGTATGTTCGATAATCTGTTTAGATGTAGTTCAGAGATCAGTGGATAATTTGGAATAAGTCTATCTTTTAATATCCTTGTTAATTTGTTAGGAATCTCGGTACATGAGCTTAACTAGTAGATTGGGGCTTTTGTGTGCTCTGGATCTTCGTTTGACTAGTTTAAGGCAAAATATGAGACTTGGATACTTGAATCATGCTCTTTGAATTGATCTGTATCGTGCAATAACAATCTGGTTGTTTTAAATAATTACTTTGGCTTGTGATGAACTTAATAATAACCCTAATCAGGTTGTATCTTACTATGTCCGGAGTACAACCCAAAATGATCACATGTGTCCTGTTTAGCCTTGACAAATTACATGTCCAATAATGTTGCCTTAAATGGTTATATTTTTAACTCCATGTCATTCTGAAGTTTTATCTACTTGCCTTAGCTGATCTAAGTACTGAAATGTATCCCTGATAAGGTGTGATTGCTATGAGTCATTTATCTTGCTATAATAGTATGTTGAAATGTCTTGCATATGTGAAATAGAATCCCTTGAGGGATAATTAACCATGCCTGGATAGTTCTAGGTCTCTGCCTTCTATACTTAGTTTATAAGCATTTTTTGGTGAAGTGTGCATGAAGGTATTAGAAATAGTGTGGGGTGTTCGAAATGGCCCTTTTTAAGCTTGTGTTGCTTATCTTATACATTCAATTCCCTCTACTTTAGGTAAATAGTAAGCCTCAGCTTGTGTCCCTGACTAGTCGAACTAGTATCATGAATGCTTGGAAAGCACTGTGGTATCTGCTCTAGTGTTTCTATTGTCACTGTCCATCCATGAACTCATTCCTTTAGCATTGATACATGGTCAGATAAGAATGTAACAAGAGCTCAATTTTTGTGCCAATTTCCACGTGTTAACGTCAGTCATGGTAGCAAAACTAAATCCTGTATGCCAGCCAGCTTGAGCAGTCTAAATCACCTAGTTTGGACATCTGTTTAGATAAAACTAGAATTCAGTCATATTTTGAGCCTGCTCATAGCTCATTCCCTGATTTCTCTGTGATTTGTGGCTGGGAGACTGATATATCATGTGTATATCAGTCCATATACATGCTTGTTAATTGGGCCTGCTGTTATATATATATTGGACCGATTTTGTTTCTTCCTTTTCAACTTGCAAATTCTTCTTCTTTGGGGTTGCCTTATATTCGAATTGCACTACATCTCACCTTCTTGGTGACCAATTTTCCACCGTTGGTGATCATAATTTGGGTCTGCCTTATATTTTCCTTACCCACATATCGTGAAGTTTGAATTTTATTTTGTTCTAATAACATTGTGGGTCTTGTTTTGTCATGTGAATAAATAAAAATGAAGCAATGGGTGTGTGTTTAAATTTTTATCAAATGCCTGTTTATTAACGATAAGGTTTGAAATATTTCCTAATCCTTTTCTTTTTTTTCTTTTACATGACTTGCATCGGGAGCGACGAAGAGTCTCATACGAGACTCATGACTTTGTCAAGCAAAGGATTTACATCCACACTTCTCGCATTCTTCGGTCTCGGAACCTTAAAATAAATAGGACGGAATAATATCTTCACCTGCCCTCATCATTTTATCTCCTTTCTTTAACTCCGTCACTTTACTTTTATTTGTATTTTTGTTACCTAACCTTATACAATTATTGAAAATGCTTAGAATAGTTAGACCTAGAACTATTAAGGGCGAGTAGTTAAATAATAAAATGTGTCGCTAGTTTAATCTATCTTTAGGCCGTTATGCATTTTCAAAACTTTTAAAATAACTTAGCCTTTTCATTGATATTATAGAAATAAATGAGTTCCAAATTCTTATTAAACTTCATAAAACAACAAATCTTTTTTTCATAACAAAGATCTATTTTCTTATTACCAAGTGCAAAAGAGGAAAATCGTTCTACCCATTTGAATACCCTTTATAAAGGTTAAAATTTACATATAATACATACTTTTAGTAAACCATCTTTTATTATTATGCATTTTATGATAAAGCCTCATGCAATTGCTTTGTTCAAATAGAATATTTTTCTATGCATCTTTAAATAAACCTCATGCATTTTTTTTTATGGAAACATATGTTCAAATAAATATTTTGCTACCATCTTTCCTCGACTCTAAAGCTTTCCAAAAACATGTATTTTTAAATACAATAATTAAACCTAGGTTTGAACGGACAACCGCAAGTTAGCGGATCCTTTAGGGTGTCTAACCCCTTCCCTTTAGGATAATAAAGAACCCTTGCCCAGAATCTCACATAGCTTTCGCAAACCTTTAAATGGAGATCATTCGTAGTATTTTATGCTACATTTTCAAGTGTCCTAATTCACTATAATAATTAGGTGGCGACTCCTTTAAATAGCATTTCAGGAATCCAACCATGCGTAGCGGTAATCCCGTTTCCGGCTCCGGTCGAAAATGGGGCGTTACAAGCAAGAATGTTATAAAGTCTGGTCCAAAGGAAGTAGATGTCTTTTGACGTTTGCTACGCCTTAGATCCTCTTTGCTTGGTATACTTTCCTTTGGTTCTTCCCGCGGTCGAAAAAGAGAGGGAGAGTCAGACGGGTCGGGTCGGGCCGCGGGTCGATCCGTTTGGATTTGTTTTAATTAAATAATTAATTAATTTAATTAAAGAAACGTTTGTCCAAAAAGATTATCAAGCCGAAGCCGAGCGACGACGACGGCGCGAGGGGTCCTTGCCCTCTCAACCCTTTTAGCAGCTAGAGAAGGTGTAATGTAATATATACACCTCTCTTTCCTTCTCCTTTTTCGATGTGGGACAATAGAGCATTTTCCCTTTAATTTTCATTCCATCATTTCTCATTCACCAATATCAAAACCCAACAACTAACTCTCGACGGGAACTAGGAAAGCAAGAATATCTTAACTCAGTTAGATATCTACTACTGGAAAAAGGTTTCCAAAATAGAACTTTTGTTCATTTTGTAAAGAAGTTGCAATAAAGATTATACTACTCGGTATTGATGATCAAAAACATTTTTATTTTCTTGAAAAAAGACTAGTACTATAATGAGTTGTTTAGAGGTCAATTATAGTTTTTGGGGACAATGACAAAAGTGCATCAGACAATAGCCTAGAAGAAGGCAATATCAAACAAAAATAAGATTAGATTAATCAGGGTGATGAGGAGTTTGCCGTCCTATGAAATTTAAAACTCAAAAATCTGTCACCATCCCAGAAACTTTAGATAAATAATTTAGCGTCTCCATTTGTGTTGTTTATATGTACCCAAACAAAATTTGTGTTGTTTATAGCACTCTTAACAATCTTGACACGCCAGAAAATAAGTCAAATAACAGCACGAATCAAAGACAAGATTACCAGCTTCATACCTTAAAAATATAATACTCCCTCCGTTCACTTTTACTTATCCGCTATTGATTTTGCACACCTATTAAGAAATAATAAATGAAGTGAATAATTCACCATGATATCCATATTAATTGATGCATAGTTTTAATGGAGTTGAAAAATGATTTGAAATGAGTAATTAATACTATAGGTAAAACAGAAAAAAAGAAATTATCTTCTTTAAATATACTAAAAGTGACGAGTGAAAGTGGAAATCTATTTTTAGTATACTAGACAAGTAAAAATGAAGTGAAGCAGTATCTGAATAGAACAACATAACTTCCAAAATAGCAGCAAACTTGCCCTTTAAATATCCACCTATTTGTCTTGTTTCATTAATAATAAAGACTTGGACTTAAATTCCACACAACAAATTTACATCATAAACTCTTCTCTATTTGCATAGTCAATGACCAAACACCAAAACATCCTTTCTCATTACCATTCTTCCTGTTTTTTTTTGATACAATGGCTATTGACGAACCTGAGCCTAATTCCAATTCCGACCCCATCTCAGAGTGGCTAGCTGATACTTTATCCGATGTTCCATCCTTCCTCGACGAGCCCTATAATTACACCGATGATTTAGATTTCTACGGGGACTCATGGTGGGTTCCTAATCAAGAGATCGTTAATCACAACAATACATGTAACTCTTTCAACAACAGCTCCCCGATCAACATAGCAACTAGCACTATACCTTCGGAGCCCATCATTTTAGATCATCCACAGCCGTTGGATTTGTCCAAGAAAAGGAAACTAACTGGCTCTGATCATAATCCAAAGGCGTCAAGGAAGAATCAGAACCGTCAGATCAACGAGGCGGAAGATGGTCATGTTGTAAGAAGATCAATAGGACCTAAAAGAGTACCAACAAAATCAACAGGAAGTAACGGTAACAACAAAGAAGGAAGATGGGCAGAACATTTGCTCAACCCTTGTTCTGCTGCAATCACTGTCGGTAATATGAACCGCGTGCAACATCTGTTGTACGTTCTCCATGAGCTGGCATCGTTCACTGGCGATGCCAACCACAGGCTAGCAGCTCATGGACTCCACGCGTTGACACATCATCTGTCTTCTTCCCCTGGCTCATCATCAGCATCCTCTTCTTCTATTGGTGTTTCAAATTTCGCTTCTGCCAATCATAAATTCTTCAGGGACTCGTTGATCAATTTCAACGACATTAGTCCCTGGTTCCGAATCCCCAATAACATCGCAAACTCATCCGTTCTCCAAATTATTGGAGAACATGATCGGCTAAAGAATCTCCACATCCTTGATATTGGAGTTTCTCATGGTGTTCAGTGGCCCACACTTCTCGAGGAGCTGACTCGACGATCAGGTGGGCCACCACCGTTGGTTCGCGTAACAGTTATTACGCCAACCATAGAGAACGGAGAATTAAGAGGCACTCCATATGTGATCGGCCCTCCATGTTACGATTTTTCATCTCAACTGCTAGCATTTGCTAAGGCTATTAACATTAATCTACAGATCAACAGACTGGATAATTTCCCTCTTATGAATCTCAATTCACAAGTCATAAATTCTTCTACTGATGAAACCTTAGTCATCTGTGCTCAGTTTAGACTGCATAATTTGAATCATATTAACCCGGATGAACGATCCGAGTTGTTGAGGATATTGAAGAGTTTGGACCCGAAAGGATTAGTTCTCAGCGAGAACAACACAGAGTGTAGCTGCAACAGTTGTGGGGACTTTATGACGACGTTCTCAAGGCGAGTGGAGTACTTGTGGAGGTTTTTGGATTCGACGAGTGTGGCATACAAAGGGCGTGAAAGCGAAGAAAGGAGGATGATGGAAGGAGAAGCAGCAAAGGCGTTGACGAACACGGGAGAAATGAATGAACGGAAGGAAAAATGGTGTGAAAGAATGAGGAGTGTTGGCTTTGTAAAGGAGGTGTTTGGTGAAGATGTTATTGATGGAGCTCGAGCGTTGTTGAGGAAGTATGACAGCAACTGGGAGATGAGAGTGGAAGAGAAAGATGGCTGTGTGGATCTATGGTGGAAAGGGCAGCCAATTTCATTCTGTTCGTTATGGAAGATAGATCCTCAATACAAATGAGAATTTGAATAGCTATTTAGAGTAACTTGATTTTAGTTTGATGTATGTATGAACAGTCAAGTAATCAAAAGTGTACTTCCTCATTCTATCTTCCTACCATGTTAGACATGTTTTGATTAGTGTATCAGTAGAGGCAACAAGTAAAAAAATCGTTTGCAAAACGCGCCAAGTTTAGGGGTAATTAGAACCAGTTATTGTTCGAGGGGATAACGGTTATAGAAAAGCCAAAAACAGGGGGTAATTAGGACCAACTATAGTTTAAGGAAATCTGAATAAAACGTGCCAAATTTAGGGAGGTCTTTAGGTATTCTGCCTTCTACAATCACTTACACTGACAAGCAAACACCAGTTTTCTTCGGCGCCCTATTTGTCAGTGACAAGCGAAGGGACATGCCGGGGGATGGCGGATGTTCTTATAGTTTAGAAAGTCCTTAATACATTTCAATTAAGCTGATTGCATTTAGGTTGATGCTATTCATCGAACGTACATTAAATTAACTTGTCTGATAACATCTAGGAGAGTTCTTAATGCTTCAAAGTCCCATTAGCAGTTCATTATTTACAAACAGTAACAGAGATAACATAAACAGCAAGCAAGAACCCCCCAGCTAAGCCTAGCAGCATCGATCGCCATTGACAGGATTAAATTCCTGTGTCAATCAGATGCTACCATTTATCTCCATGCTTTTCTGCAAGATAAAGGCTCTAATCAAAGCATTGACAGAATCAGGAGACTCAATGTTTGCTGCATGTCCTGTGTTCTTGATTACTTCCAACTTTGCTCTTGGCCCCAAATGCCTGCAGGTAATACAAATTCATTACTAAAATTCTAGTAGTCAACAACAACACTATACCCAATATAATCCCACAAGTGAGATCTGGAGAGTAGAGTATGCGCAGACCTTATCTCTATTTGGGAGATAGAAAGACCGTTTCCGATAGTCACTCGGCTCAGAATAAGATTCTGGTAATCCAATTTAAAATTTAGTTCATGAAGAGAAGTAGAATAAAGTACCTTTGCAATTGGTGGCCGAACATAAGAGGGAAAACTCTGTCCTTATCACCCCAAATAAGCAGTGTTTCCTATACACACCAAATTAAGCAAACAATGTTGTTTCTGATTACTATACAGTCAATAGATTAATGATTGAATAACCATGGAACTTTTGCTATTTGTTGATTGTTCAAAGAATATAGAGAGGATTTTGACCTGAGTTAAGATGGGCCATATGCAATCTGTATGGTCTGCCAGCAAGTGTTTCACTAGCTCTTGCTTCTCCTTCAGGTAACTCCTACTTATCATCTTCAAACAATACAGGAAGAGCATCAGCAGAGCTACTTTTTAGATCTCTGTAACCTTAATTTGTACAGTGTGTTTGCATGAAAGAAAATATTTGCTGAAAAATATTTTCCAAAATTTGTATGTTTGGGTGGTCAAAATATTTAGAAAAATAATCTCTATATAATATATTCCTTAAAAATCCAGAATATGACTTCCAATCCCTAACAAAAGATTTCATAATATTTGACTAGATTATATATAAATGCTCGCACAATATTTTTTGCTTACTCATTACTCCAAAATCCAGAAATTAAAAAAGAACATGACTTATTTTTTCAGGAAACACTTTTTATGAATAACATTTTCTCGTACTAAGTACCTGTTTGGTCAAGCTTCTGGCCAAACATCCTATAGCCACACTCAATGAGATAGATGTAGCTTCAAATTTCTTAGAGAAAGCTCGTTCCGCTACTAACCTGATAGTGATTGCCTCTGTATTTGAGTATTTGGAACCAGAAGTAGAAATACTTTTAAAAAAGCCAAAAATGTTTTTAGATAAAAAGACAAGCAGGAACACCAATTTATTTTTGCCCATTAAATGATTTTTTTTACCCATTTATCCTTTTATTTTCACAAAATTCCTTCTAATCTCATATAATATCCCATATAAAATAGAATTTTGGGAATGAGGTAGGGCGGGGATAAAAAAAAAATCATTTTTTTTTATAAAAGTAACAAAAAATATGAAATAGAAATTTGAGTATAGGTAGGGCAATAGGGTGGGGAGTGTAGGGCGGGGAGAAGAAAAATTTATGTTTTTATAAATAATTTATAAAAGTAAATATAAAATAGAAATTTGAGAATGTGGTAGGTGGACTGAGGGAAGGTACGGAAATGTAAGAAAAAAATTCATATTTTCAATCATTTTTATAAAAGTAACAAAAAATATGAAATAAAAATTTGAGGATGGGGTAGGGCAATGGGGTGGGGGTAAGGAAAAAATTTATATTTTTTATAAATTATTTATAAAAGTAAAAAAAAAATTTGATTAAATGTTGTAATTAAAAATTATTAAATTCTAAAGATATACTAATTTTTAGAAACATAGGATAGAAAAGAATATTTTAAATAATTTTAAATCTATTAAAAAGAATATTTTAGTAAATTTACATAAATGTGGGTCAACAGAAAAGCTTTACATTTTAGAAGACTTCTATAATTACAAAACACCCTAATGATTCTCTAAAGCAGTTTACTAACTACTTAAAAACATAAACACTTTTCTGTGTTTCACCAAATGCACTCCTAAGCACACCCTTAAAGTTTCTAGAAAATCATTTTAAAAATTTCATGCATGTAAAGAAAAAGAACATAGTCCTTTCTATGTATCGAATGTTTCGTACAGGTAAAAATTAATTACATAGATATATGACGTATTTTTGCACATAAATTATACTCCCTTCGTTTCAATTTATGTGAACCTTTTCGGAGTATAAGGGTTAAACTTTATAATTTTGACATAGATTTTTTAAGTTTATAAAAGCATTATAAGTCATAATAATTTATAATTCAAATAATTTAAAAAAAATGTAAGAAAAACGTGGTCAAAGAACCACCTCGTAGATTCTCCAAATAGTAAAGAGTTCACATAAATTGAAACAGATGGAGTATCACTTAACCATGGGAAATTATTATATACTCTCACCTTACTGAATTACTTAATAAGAAAACTTACATGGCATAACTAACTACTAGTACATATTTATATTTAGTTGTTATAATTTAGATTAATTACATCATATAGCTAAGAGTAATATGTTAAATACAATTAATAGCTACTAATAAATATACACAGTACATTATTTTTCTTCAGACCTATTTTTCTCAACGTGTTGCTCCGACGATTTCTCAACGTGGTGCTCCGTTGTGCTCAATGTGGTGCTTCTCCTCTCCGTCGTTGTCGGCCATAACGAACCATTGTCGTGACCCACCGCCGTCGTGGTTTATCTACTTCATATACCTGTTACGCCCCGTAATTCCAAAAGGATGAGATGAGAACGTACGAAAGGAAATAAGATTCGAAGTTGGAAAAAAAAAGTTGTTGGCAGAATATGTTTTTTGGACAGTTTTTCAGTCAACTTTGGAGCAGTATATCTCCTAGTATATTGGGATTTTTTAGGTGTTTCAAAAGCCTAATATGAAGTTCATTGAGTCTAGTTTCCAACGCAACAAACCGCTCGTCGATAGGACATTGGAATAGAAAGTTATGGACGTTACAAGATCAGCTGACAGAAGAGACATGGGCAGGCGTCGCGGCGCATGCGAGGCTGTGGCGAAAAGCCCGAAATTGTCTGGTTGTAGCCTTGGCCGAGGCGGGATTTTTTGCGGAAATAGGGTAAAAATAGAAGATATTTGTTGTAGAGGACCCATGGGTGGGTGACAAGTGTCCCCCCAACTTGTGGATCAAGTTAAGGCTTATATATTGACCAAGTCTTGCAAGACTTGGCCATTCTACACTAAAAGATCATCCAAACACTTGCTCTCCTCTATCAAAAGTTGATAAAACCCTAAGCCAAATGAGATTTTTGGAAAGGCAACAAGAAGGAAAAATGTTGGCGAGCTTGTAGGGGGTTCGTAGAGGTGATTTTAGCGGGAAGAAGAATTTCGGAAAAAGGGCTAAAGTGGGCGAGATTGTTGGACTATTTTGGGCTTATCAAATTAACCACTTTGTCCTCTTAAGTGATTGAAGATTTCTTATTGTTGTAGTTATACATTTTAACAAGCATGAGATATTTGTATTGGAGATTAATAAGTGTTATGGATATTAGAAGCCTAAATCCGAAATGACCTTGTTAGCCGTTTGACATTGAAATACAAGTTGGTCGATAGTTAGAATCGTCACATGTATCTAATTGAAGATTGTAGTTGTTATAATCGATTGTGGCTATATAACATGTTAGACTAAATAACTTGGATGGAAAAAGGAATTGGAAAAAACTTTACATTGTTGTTGCATTGTAGCATTTTGGCATTGAAATGTTGGACTATTTGGATATTAATTGTGGGACAAAATTTTACACGTCCTGTTAAGGCGTGTAATCCCCTTTGGTTAAGCTGAATTGTTGAGCCTTAAATGTGGCAATTGGTTACTGATTTACGGGCCTTGAAAAAGGTGGAAAAGTACGTAGAAACAAAGGAAGTGCTGCCCGATTTTCCATAGAATAAGAGTCCTTATACTTAGAAATATTCTACGATGGAATCTAGGAGTTGATAGGCGTATTGTGGTCATTATAGGTTGACATTCTACGCGCGACGTATTCAACTTGAAGAGTGGATTAAGCCTTTTTTTAATTACATTTTTACCTTTTAAAAAATCTATAAATTCTCTACATTTTTTTCATTTTTATCACACAACATTTCTCTCAATTCTCTTATTCTCAATACAATGGTGGCAGGATAACAAAAGACAATTCCCGGTACTTGCAGTGATGGCCCGAGATGTTCTTAATGTGTCGATCTCAACAGTGGCTTCTGAAAGTGGATTTAGGAGGCTGGCGGGGTCGACGGCCCACCGGGCCGGGCTCATGAGCGGCGGGTCGGGGCGGGAAAATGGGCTGGTCGAGCCGGGCGCCTGGAGGGTCGGGTCGGGCGGGACCATACCATGTCCCGTCCCGATCCCGTCCCGCTGGTAGTGGGCCTGACGGTCGGGCCTGACTGGTCGGGTCGGGACGGGTTGGCGGGTTTTGTGTGTGTTTTTTTTTATTTTTTTATTTTTTCACTAAATTAAAAATACTAAATTACTAACAAAGTATAATTTATAGACTTATAGTATTATAATTTATAATTATAGTATTATACTCATATATATAATATATTTATAAAGTATAAACTATAAAGTATAAACTATAAACTATAAAGTATAAAGTTATAAACTAAATAATTAAATTAAACAAAGACAAGAATAGTGTAAAAACATCCCAAGGCTGTTTTTGTGCCTTTTATATTATTAATTTCATTGAAATATCAAATATCAAATATACAAGATTCAAAATTACATTGTAGATTGTACTGTATTGTTGTTGAAAAAAATTTAAAAATTGCAAAAGAGTGAAAGACATAGAAAAATTTAAAAATTGCAATGAAATAAATTACCAATTTGAAAATATTTTTTCTAATTTCTTTATAATTTCTTGTGGCTCTTGGTTGGAATTGGTATATCTTGATCAAATTGTTCCACGCCGCTACTCATGCCTTGAGATAAAATGTCGTTGTAGTTGTCGCCATCTTCGTTAATCTCGGTTGTCGCCTCGCTCCTTCGCTCGCCGTATCCAATCTCTGAATAGTACCGCCATCTCCAAGTATCTCCGCTAATGAGTGTCTGTGCTCTCTATTTGAAATCTGCAGTAAAAGCGCTTCGACGACGCTTGAATGTTCAAAATATCTCGCCATCATTGAAAGTGTCAAATGTCTTCTCATTCGCTCCAATATTTCAGAAGTCTTCCTTTCCTTCTTCATTGATTCGCTTGGTAAGGTAAAGTACCTGCAAAATAAAAACATCGAACTCGCTAATTTGGTTAGAAGTCTACCACCGCACATTCTATTTACGAGGCTTTCAATAGAATTAATACTAGGCCTAGCCACGTAAGAAGAAAGTGCTTGTCTTTTTAGGTTGTGTTGAAGAAGAAGATGGTACAAAAGTCGGTTGGTTACTAGCACTTTCTTCGGTAATGCCGATATACTTTTTGCATTCATCTTCTACGCTATTCAACACTTCTTCTAGCGTTAGTTCAATAGGTGGCTCAACATTTAAATTTTTGGGAGTTGGAGGTGGTAGTGCGTCCATACATGTATAAATATTTGTAATAAGATTTTTACAACCATCTACTTTAATAGTCGGGTTTAAAAGCGACCAATAATATAAATAGGGAATAGGAATAAAATATTTCTTTAATTTCATAAACATTTTTTTAATAGTGCAGATAAGCGTGTTTTTCCATATATTCTTTAAGAAGTAAAATATTATAGCTATATAAAACAACATAGTTGAAATAGTAGGATAATATAAAGTAGAAAATTCTTTTGTTGCTCGTTGAAAATTTTCTATAAATATAATAAGTTCTCTAATTTTGTCCCAATCATTATCCACAATCATATCATTTGGATTTTGATTATGGGAGTTAAAAATAAAGTAATAGGTTTTCTATACTCATAAGCAACAACTAGTTGGTCATATAAAGAATTCCACCTAGTTGGTACTTCTTCTGAATTTTTCTATAAGATAGTCCATAATCGTGACAAATTTTTTATAATCTTTTTCCGTTGGATTCTATTACTTTTAAAAATAAAGTGTATAGCAAATTGTATTTTTCAAGAATATCTTGAAAAAGTGAAAGACCATCCTTTACAACTAAGTTATAAATATATGGCACATTTTATATGAAAATGTTTTGGAAAAGAAGGAGTTAAAACATCTCTTAAAATATTAATAGTGAATTGTTAGAAGATGCATTATCTAATGTAATACTCATAACTTTATCGCTTATTCGTAATAATCTGAGACCAATAAATATTTTCAAATAAACTCACCAAATGTACTACTATCTATATATCTATATGCTAAAAATCGTTTTTGCATAGACCATTTATAGTCTATCCAATGACATGTTACAGTTAAATAATCATGACCGTTAGTACTACGGCCTATATCAGAAGTTAGAGCGACTTTGCAATTTAAATGATATAATGCATAACGTAAATACTGTTGATATTCATGTGCAAATTTAAATACATCTCTTTTAACAGTTGATCTAGGAAAACCTTTATAAGCAGGATTATACATATCTCTAATATAATGAATAAAACCGCAGATTCGAAATGAAAAAGGCAAACCCTCCACAGCAACTAATTTTGCTAGTGCTTCCCTATCTTTATGTTTATCGTATTTAGGGCCTACAACTCCCCCGTCATAGGGTTAATTTGACCCTGTACTTTCTCCGGGACAGTAGTATGTGAACCTTGTCCCGATTGAGAGGACGCTTGCTCACCAGTTTTTTCAATCATGTATTGGGCATGCAAGGCTTTGTGTTTTTGCAACATGTGTCTTCCTAAACCCCCCATCCCACCATGACCTTGTCCAGTTTTAAAAGAATAAACATTTTTACAAGTTTTACATACAGCTACTTGATTAGCTACGTCCCTGTCAAAATATTTCCATACAACTGATTTTAATGGTCGTTTTGTCGGACCTCGTCTCATAGTAGGGGGGATAGGAGGCATTTCACTAGTGGGTGTATCGTCATCTTCATTAGTAGGTGTATCATCAACTAGAGTGTCATCTAAATTAAAATCTTCTTCATTTTCAGGATAATCATTTGTGTCTAGATCATATGGTATTTCAGGAAACATTTCAGGATCTATAAAATCATCTTGTCTAGGAATAGTTGGAACAGGAATACTAGAAGAAGTACCCTTGTCCTTGTTACCACCCCTACTAGAAGAAGCCTGACCCTTACCCTTACCCAACATGCCTCTTAGTCCTTTCATTTTAATTATGCTAATAAATAGTTAAAGATAATGAAATTAAATGTGCTAAATGAAATAAAGACAAAATAATAATTTAATGAGAGAACGAATGTACAAACGCCGACGTAGAGTCGACGTGTAATCGAGAGGTTGAAAATTGAAACTTTGCTCGATAGATAATCCTCGCTAGTTGCCAACTTCACTCCCAATTCTCAAATTAATAAATAGATTGAATATGTAGACAATGTTGTATAGAATTAGAGATTGATTGAGAGATTAGAGTGTAGAAAGATTTGTGAAAATAATAAGAAGAGTAATGAGGTATTTATAGTTGAAAAATTGGGTTAAAGGGGTTGGGGAGGAGGCGAAAATGGACGTTGTCAACGGCCAAAATGTAAAATGGCCATTGGACAACGGCTATTTTCTCGCAGTCGGCCCAGGCGGGGCGGGGCGGAGTCGGGCGGTCGGGGCGGTCGGCGGGATCGGGTCTGGCGGGTCGGGCCAGCGGGACCATACTGTCGCCGATTGCCGAGCCCCGGTCCGTTTTTTTAAATAACGGCGTGTCGTGTCGTCGGTGTCGGGTCGGTCGGGGCCGACGGGTCGGTCGGCGACCGCCGACCTTAGATTTAGCCAAGCACGAGATCAAATAGGAGACGTACGTCACTCATTGGGTGGAAGCACATTAGAAATGTTAGTCTGCTTAAGGGATTGGATCAGATCAGAGAGAAGAAATCAAGGATGTGGAGATGTTAATTCTCCGGAAAATGAAGAAATAGGCAATATTATGGAAGGCGGGAGCGGAAGCTGGACTGTAATTAATACTCCAGATTTAGAGGCTATGGAACATAACCAATTCAATCAACCTATAGATTACGAAGAACTTGCAAGAAGGATGCATAATATGTAAATAAAATTATTATTACTTCATTATGTACTCTTATTAACATTATGAAAGTTCAAAATTTTACATCTTATTATTAATTTTAATTTTACTATCTATTTAGTTGTTAATCTGTTATTACTTATTTGTTAACTTATATCTACTAATCTAATAAATTAATAAAAGTATAATTACAATATAAAGTTATAAACTATAAAGTATAACTATAACGATTTATAAAGTAAACTATAAAATAAAGATAAAGTATAAAGTTATAAACTATAAAATAGAAAGTTAACTTTAAAGTTTCAATTTTAATATATAAAACTAAATTATATATTATATTATTATATTACATATTTAAATTGAATTTAGTTTAGATTATAAAAAATAAATATTAGAAATTTAAAAAAAAACAGACCGGTAGGCCCGGTTTAGACCCGGACCCGCACGGGCCAACCTGAAATCCGGTAATGAACCGGACCGGTTGGCCCGAGAGTCCGGTGAATCGGAACCGATTAAACCTGGTAAGGGGCTACCGATTCGGCCCGTTAAACAGGTATACTTATGGATTGATTCTCGTCTCGTGTCCACCCTTCTTGAGTCTGGTCTTCAGAGCTTTTGGTAGGTTTTCTTTCTGTTCTCAATGAATATTTAAATACCAGTGAAAGGTTACGTTAGAATAATAAATAATCTTTTATTTTTAATCAAAAGTTTCTTTTGAGTTTTTGCTATGAAATTACCTTTGATTGAAAGCATTACATCCAAAAGTAGAACTTTTAAGTACAAATTTAGATTAATCTCGGGGAATAAAAAAAGATGAGTAATTTGATTATTTTATTGCAACCTACTTAAATTGACTTCCAATAGTTCAGTAATATTTTTGTTTGATAGTGTAGGAACAATTAAATATATAGAATGAGAATACGATTATCATTTTGAGAGAAAGAACGTATTCCGAACAAAATGCTTCTTAGTGATTATTAAAGTATCTTTCAAACTTCATATGAGCAATAAACTAAAATACCTCTTAATTTTTGTTAGACAGTTTTTGATGATAAAGTACTTTTAACATAGTTCTGAAAGCAATATATTGCTCTGTGTATAAATTAAAAAAAACATACACTAAGTTTTCACTGTGCGGGATCCGGAAAAGGGTCGGACCACATGGGTTTATTATACGCAGCATTATCTCACATTTCTACAAGATGTTGTTTTCACGGCTTGAACTCATGACCTCCTGATTACATGACAACAAATTTACTATGTATAAATTATTTTCCAGAATTTCATATTGCTATGTTAATACCATTACTAAAAGGGTTTTGAAGACATGAACAACTTTGAATTACTTGATCAAGAGACTTATTATAATAGTAGGGACGTGAGGGCAAATTTTCCACAAATTTTGATTTAAAGCCTATGTTTATGCGATGAAATAATTAAAAGGGAAAAAGGGTCATATTTGTCCTCCACGTTTGAAAAAATGTTTATATTACCCTCCGTTAACATTTGGGGTCAAATATGTCCTCCGTTAGTCTAAACTTGTTATATTTATCCTCATTTAACAGATCCGCCACGTGTACGCCACGTCAGAGTCACGTGTCCTGATCCACACCTTCACCCCCCAAAACTTCTACTCTGTTTAATAACCCCAAATGACGGCAAAAATCCAACCATTTCCTTACTGTCAAACCCCAACTTCTTACCGTCATCGCTAAGGAAATATCGATCTCGTGTTCGTAAATTCAAGCAGTCATCAAACAGTCCCAAATTCCATCACCAATTTACAAATTACGAATCTTTCATACACCATCTCATCCGAACTAAATAGTTCTCAGCTATTGAAGATGTCCTCGAACACCAAAAAATTTACCCAAATATAAAAAATGAGTGTTTCGATGTACGACTCATTAGCTTGTATGGAAAAGCTGGTATGTTTGAATATGCACGGAAATTGTTCGACGAAATGCATGACTTAAAATGTCAGCGTACGATTATGTCATTCAATGTTCTATGCCCTTAATGGTTGGAGTTTTGCCGACATTTGGGGTTATTAAACAGAAGGGAGTAGAAGTTTTGGGGGTGAAGGTGTGGGTCCCACTTTTCCATGTGTCCTCCACGTGGCTCCGACATGGCGTACACGTGGCAGATAAGTTAAATAAGGGTAAATATAATAAGTTTAGACTAACAGAGGGTATATTTGACCTCAAAATTTAACGGAGGACAAATATGAACCTTTTTCCAAACGTGGAGGGCAAATATGATCCTTTTCCCTAATTAAAATGTGGATTGATGTCTCCCAGGCTTAAGACATACATCTCCTCTTAGTTGGGCCCAAATGTAAAGGCTACAGAACCAAATATCATCTTCTTGGTCTGATCCTGGCCCTATTTTTTTAGATTTTCCGATCCTGTCCCTGACCCTTCGGGGACCCTACGGACCTCGGGTCGGCCCTGACCCGTCCTACAAAACAAAAAAAACGGGGAATTTTGGACCGGTCGGGGCCCGACAGCTTTTTTTTTAAATTGAATTTTCAACATTGAAATTGACATTCTCAGAAATATTACCACGAAATTTGGACGTAGAAATCTATTGCATATCGTGAGATCTCAGCTAAAGAAAAGGGAAAATTAGAAATCGATTTGGGGAAACGTCAAATCAATTGAGAAGACGGACGTTTTTCCTGAAATTGGTTGCGTTGCAAGGTCCAGTCTCCAAAAGATAAGCGAAATAAAAAAAATCGGGTAAAACGGACGTTCGAGCGCAGAGTTATGACCATTTAAAGTTTCACCAATTTACAACTACTTTCTCTTCTCCCTTCCCTACATTTTGTGTTATTGCTTCACGTTAAAACATAAAGTCTGCATCACATATATTCTTAAAACATGTTAAAAAATTTCAACATATGATCGGACAGTGGCGGGTCGGAGGTCAGGTCGAGGTTGGGAGGGTCAAAAATTCTGACCCTGGCCCGACCCTACATGTGATCGGGTCCTCGCATTTTCGGGTCAGGTGGCTCGTGTCGAAATAAGCCGACCGACCACTGGTTTTTCGTGTCGCCGGGTCCTCGACCGACGATGTCTACTGATGCTCAGTTGTGTAGTCTTTTGTTGAAATATATTGACTCAAAGTTGATGCCATTATTTCGATCGTTCCAAACATGCTTCTTAGTTTGGAAAAAGGCTTGTGGACTATACACAAATGACATCTCCCACTTTTATAATGTGATTTCTCGGTTGACTAACCTTAATAAGCAGGATTTGGATATATCTGCCTATCTTGGACAGGTTCAGACGGTTATGAAAGAATTCAATGAGTTGATGCCCGTTACGCTAAGTGTTCGAGTTGTGGTGTGCATAATAATAGCAAAAGAATGGAAAAAGAAGCTAAATGAATGTTCACTCCCAGCTAGTATTTTCCCGTTTACACGGTTAAGTAAAACCAAAATTGTTGGACTCTTGCTGTCACTATGAACACCTTTCAGCGAAAAATGAAAAAGATCATTGATACCTTACTTCACCTTTTTCCTTTCTCATTCTTTTTTGCCTCTTCCTCTTGCCAGCCCAAGTCTCATTTTGAATATTTAATCTTTTCCCCACATGCTTTTGCTTTTTGTCATCAAATCCAACACTTTCCACCTACATTCCTTTCCTACCTTGTATTACTCCTCTATAAATTCCTTTACCATACATCGTAACGTAACAAACTTGAACTATCATCGATCCGATTGAGGGTTATTTTTTTCGCCTTAACAGAAAATTAACCAAACAATGGAGAATTATGCATCAAGTTCATACCAATATTCTTCACACAGAGGAGTAGCTATGTCATTAGCGCTTGTTTCCGCGGTTGTGTTATCGCCATTGTATGTTGATCGAGGAAAAGTTATTACGAGACAAGATGGAGCTCTGGAGGAATTGTGTTACCTGTTCTACTGGCTGGATTGATTGTTGCAATTAGGAGCACTTGTTCATCATCATCAGTACAAGGAGGGGGGAGTAGATCTTCGATTTACGGATCTCCAGAACCTTCTGCTGTGCTTAGAATTGGGAGTTCGTCTTGGAGTCTTGCTGGTGTTTTGATGCTATTGTGTGCGCTTTCCTGGCAGACTTCTATGCAACATTATTTGTGGAAATAGACAATTAAATGTAACTTTCTATCTCCTCCGTGTTGAAGAGATTCACTTTTCAAGCTAATTAAGTTCGGCTTTTGTGCTAGTCAGTACTAGTCTTTGAATCTATTAGATGACATTAAGACGAATGATGTTTATCTGATTGTAATCAGAGGAAGTTTACACCATTGCGATAACAAATTTGGATGTAGAACGGTAGAAGGTCACTGGAATATAACATAATGGAAATTAAGTGCTCCTGGCTAACTGTAGTGAGCTCGTTTGTATGGTTATGAGCATGTTAGTGAGCTCGTTTGTATGGTTGTTACATATACTTTCATAACATAATGTAATATAGTTGCACTGTTTTGATAAATATAGAGTTAAAATAGATTGTGTACTGTTTTCAGTCATTTCATCATGTCATTATAACAATTTGAAGTATGAACTTACAATATTAGAAAAAAAATTGCTTGCTATGTTTCAATTAGATTCTCCGGAAATTCTATTGCAGAATACAGGAGCTTCTTGCGTCTTAGCTTATCTTTCTAGGTAAGTAAAACTCTGAAAAGGGCGAAAAGAATGCACACATTTAATTTGAGATAAAATGAATAAGCATCAAGCAGATGCGGGACACATGAAAACAGTGAAGAAAAGTCGATACTTAATAAATCAGTTAGCTAATCATTATTATAAACAGAACCTGGACTGTTCTGTACATATGCTTATCGTTTGTAATTATGTACCAAGAGTAAAAGTAGATTTTAATCTAGGAGAAGAGGAAATCTTCAACTATCAACTCCTCAGCCCAACTGCAGTATTGGCAGCAGCAGGAAGAGGGCTTACACCTCGGTCATACATTCGCTGAATCTCCTCCCTGTACTCGGTCAACGACTTATGTGGTATAGCTGGAGTTAATTCTATAACAACTCCCATTCTTAGCTTGCAGTTGGGATCACTAACTGGTTCATGGTTCATCGTTGGCCTCAGCTCTTCCTTCAATGGAAATCTGTACGGTGTCCATCTAGAGCTGCCGCGACCAGCTCGCTCTAACAGATCCTTGACGGTCGAGTTTGCTGGGAATTCTTGCACAGACATCTGCACAACAGAAACACAAAGAATTAACACACATTTAGATAGTTGGTATTTCCAATCACACCATGATTATGAATTCATTAAGACCCCGTTTGGCCAAGATTTCAGATCATGTCGTTGATTTTGAGATCAGGTAGGTTTGAAGTTGAAATTTTGTTTGAACATGCAATTTGAATAAGCTCCTATACCATCTTTCCAAATGAGCAAAACCATAATCATATACAAAATATTAGAATATCCTAACGCAACGCAGTAATAATATATCTCCATCTTCGTTTTTATAAATAAATGTTTGCAATAACATGCTATTACAAACTTAAAAATACACATAATTTTACAAAGATCCATTTGTCCAATAAATCAACAATATTAATAACTAGCTATAATTTAGTATAATCCTACCACATAGTATGGACAGTCTCTTCAACTCGAAGATTGGTGTTATCTAAAATAAAGTATGCGTCCTTTTTTGCAAGATATTAACTTATGGGTCAAGTTTAAACATGGAATTGAAATCATACTTCAAAAAAAAATTGGGATTTGAAATTTGAAATTGAAGTTTTGCTCAAATGCCATAAACAAACATTGATTTCAAATCAAAACTTTCAAATTTGAGCACCAAATTGCATGGTCATTCCTACTAACTTTCAGCATTCACAACTAGAGAATTATGGAAGAGGAAATGATATAGACGAACCTTATCGTTCTCAATCATAATGATAAAGACAGGTCCATCAGTTCCACAATCAGGTTTGCAAGAAAACCTACAATCTTCAGAATGAGCAGGGAATTTGCAAGGTGGCTGAATGGATTCAGTGTGGCCAACCGATGACTGGTCCTTACTCATTGTCTCACACTGCCAGGTGAGAACCCAACGAGCCCACTCCACCATCTGAAGAACGAAAGAGGAGTGTTTGCAATCGTCTTCTTTGTATCTCCAATGAGCAGCAAAGCCATATTCAGCTTGCAAGTGCATCTCCTTTGTTCGGATCTGAACTTCAAGAGGCGCCACGCCTTCCCCGAAAACAACCGTGTGGAGAGATTGGTATCTAAAAATAACACATAAATATTAGGGGCAAAAGCTTAAAAGAAAAAGTAAGGTGAATCAAGTATCTCATGCTGCTTACCCATTGCATTTGGGTTTTGTTATGTAGTCCTTGTATCTCCCAGGTACCTCATGCCATAGCTGGTGAACAACTTGAAGTGCCTTATAGCAGTCTTCCTCATTTTCGACAATCAATCTCAACCCATGAATGTCATGAACTTCATCCATATTAAGCTTCTTCCTGTAAAATATGAAATACTACTATTACCCCAACTGTGACTAAGGCAACATATCAGTAAGAAAGTAACAGGCACTGCGCGGGAAATGCACAAGGCTTCCAATAGGTTTCTACAATGTGACATCAAACTCAATACTTAGCAGAAAAACTATTTCTAGAGCCCCAAATAACATATCTATAATCTATCTATAAACTACAGGCACTAAATAAGTGGTTAGCCAAATCCATTGGTGCTATTCTTAGAGTATTAAAAGAGCAAAGAAATTACTTTAGCATCTTGCAGTAAATGCTGTACAAGCTCTTGTGACGCCCTGAAAGCACATGATAAGAAACAGATTTATCCTTTAGAGCTTGCTCCAATTTCCCCACAGCAGAAGTAATCATAGCTTCGTCAAAAGAATTCACAAGCTTTGACGAGAGCTCATTGTGCTGATCTGGGTTAAGATGTTTAAAGCATTGGTTTTCCAGCTGCTCCTTCCAGGTTGAGATGCCTAGTCGATTAGCAAGAGGAGCAAAGATTTCCAAAGTTTCCTTCGCAAATCTTTGCTGCTTCATCAATGGTAATGCATCCAAAGTCATCATATTATGCAAGCGATCAGCTAGTTTTATGAGAACAGCCCTGGCATCTGCCATAGCAAGGAACATGGTATGTAATCGATCAGCCTCAACAGTTTTACTAGCTGTATTGAAGTCTCGCGCAAGCTTGCTCAATTGACTAAGCTTTGACACCTGGAAGAAATGATACAAGTTGAAACGAGTTTAACACGTGGGGAATCTTCATTAAGCATTAGACGAATTTAGATACTTGAAAATCCTATGATCTCTTAACCTTCACTAATCAAAGATATACTCATACCCCAAACGTACAATTTCAGGAGTATTTCCATCCATACCCAGTTAACCCCATTTGACTACAAGAACAACAACATATTGTGGGGGTCTGGGGTGGGGAGGGTAGAGTGTACGTACACTTTACCTTTACCCTTACCCCTACCAAGGTGGGGAGGCTGTTTCCGAAAGACCCTCGGCTCAAAGGAAAGCATAAAAAGAGGTCAGATAAGGACAAGAAATTCAAAGCAGTATGAAAATGAAAATAACGAAAGCGACACAAATAAAATAGGATAATCGAAGTAGAAATCAAAGCACACGAAACTATAGAGCAATACTGCGACGCCATTTGACTATAAAATAATATTTCAATAATTGCAAATATTAAAGTTCAGTTTTTGAAAATAGTTATTTGGCTACCAGTATCTGCAAACACATTTTGAAATACTGATGAACTAATGTATTTCATTTACAAGTCCACAACTTTTTTCCAGAGTGAAATGCATACCCAAAAATAGCTTCAAGTTCAAAATACCCTGTCATAACTTCAACTCAAAATACCTTTTTTTTCCAACTTCAACCTATATATTGTCCAAACGGATACTAAATCAAAGCCAAATTTAATCTACATTTGAGAACTAATTGCAACACCCTTTGCATATGGAAAAAAACTATAAACAAAAGGCAGGTGTCCATAATCAAATCTAGCAACCAAAAAATATGAAACACAGTGCAAATAATACGGAGCTTCAAGATAAGAAAATAAGAATAAAACAAGTCAATCTCCATACCCCTTCAACCAAATCAGCAACACCAGCACCTAGCGTCCGGAAAATATAGTCATACGTCACGAACGTGTCATCAAGTGTATCGTGCAGAAGTCCAGCTGCAACCACTGTCGAATTAGCTCCAATTGTTGCTAGTAAAACTGCAGTCTCAACGCAATGCTGTAAATAAGGATCTCCACTCGCTCGCACCTACAAAACCAATACATATAAAAAGTCAAATCTAAAACATCCATACCCAAATAGCCAAGGAAATTAGTACTCCCTAAATTAGTACTCTGTCTGTTTCACTTTCCGTTTAGAAAAGAATGTCTCCTGTTTAGCAACTTTCACATGGCATGTTCTGTTTCAATTTATTTGTCTTACACTCCTTTTAGTATGTTTCCTTTCCAAAAGAATCTCCCTCCTTTTTCGGTAACTTTCACATGTCATGTTACAGACAAACAAATTGAAACGAGGGAGTAACAGTTAAGTGAAAACAGTTAAACAGTTACCTGTCCTCTATGAGCTTTCTCAGCTTCATAAAATGCCTTCATAACAAAATCATCATAAAATATTTTATGCCTCGCCTGCGCACCCAACAACAAATTCTTAGCATAAGGATCATCAAAACCTTCCTCCATATTAAACGTAAGTTCATCCAATAACCCTGATGAACGCGAATCAACATCAACGACCCGAAACGTCGTCAGATCATGATCAACACATGATCCCAAAGCATGCCTAACAAAACCATTAAACAATCCACCTGTCCCATTACGAATAGAACAAACATCCCCATCAATTCTCTTAGGTGGACTTCTCGAATACGATCCAATTCCACTACTACTATTACCGCTACATGAAACAGGTCCTTGGAAAACCGAAATTGGACTTTGATGATCTCTTTTTAACGACGAACTTAAGGACGAACAACGAAAAGAGCTGCTCAATTCATCACCTCTATCGTGCCATAAAGACCCTAAATCCTCAGTCTTCACCGTTGGAGAAGAGAACAGAGATGATAATCCACCGACAAATGATTTCTGGGATGACGAGGAAGTCGACGACGAAGACGAGGTTGATCTACCGTTCAAATCGAAATCATAAGACGTGTGTGAGTTGATCTGACATGAATACGGCGAGGAACACACACTACTCGGTGGACTTGCGTACAGTGCTATCGTCGGTACCGCCATGAGACACCAAAGATCCGAATTTACAGTAATTAGAAACCCTAATTCCTAAATTGAGTACAATCTAAGAAAATTTAACTCCTAAAAATCAGAAATAATTGTTGGAAGAGAGAGTGGGAGATGCTAGAGAATTGAATTTGACTATTTTTTAGAGAGAATTGTTCTTATTTCTTCTCTAATTACTCTTTCTTCAATGCTGTGAATACTATTTGCGTTGATATTCTATACATTCATCATTCTTGCTCATCTTTATGGTTGCTTTAGGGGCCAGGAAGAAGGAAAGTAAAATGACTGGAATAACCTCAAGATGTTTCTGAAATAACGGGAAATTAGCTTTTGTTTCTCCGGATTAGAGTTTTAATTAATTATTGGTAAGATCTTTTTCAATGTCTTAAAACTATCATTATTTTAATGCTATGATTGTACGATTAGATTAATGAAACTTTAGTGTTTAGATGAAAATGGGACTGTATTTAGTGTCTCTGCCTCCTTTCTACTCATTTAATGATGCACTAATATGAAAATTTGACCCTCTTTAATCTGCATTAACATTTTTTCCAAAATTCAAATTAAAAAAAAAAGGTCATTAATGTTTAGATTAGGAGTATTAAACCATGTATTCTATCTTTTCCATACCACTATCCTTAACAACTAATCATTTACCGAATACAAAGGGAACCAAATGCGTCATTATTTTAATCATGTGTAGCTTTATTAAGTAAAATATTTAACTCAATAATTGCGATTGAATGACTTACACCAACAACATACCCGGTGCAATCTCACAACATGAGGTCTGGAGAGGGTAAAGTGTACACATAACCTTGGTAGATAAATCGGTTGTTTCCGAGAGACTCTCGGCTCAATATAAAGCATAAGCAAAAGCAAAAGCAAAGCAAGAGAAACAGTCAGACCCGGTCAAAAAAAATAAAACAATATGAAAATGCTGGTATCAAAAGTGAATAAGTCATGATAGCGCATTCTGAAAAAATAAGCAGTAACTAGCGCGGATAAATAAGCTAAACAAAGTACACTAAAGAACACATAGCATCAGAAATCAAACTAACACGGACTATAAAGCAATATTACACATATTAGTATGATAGGCTAAGCGGATCTACAATAATAACACTACAACTATCAGTTTGCAACCGTAAGTAGGACTACGCTCGACTATCTATTAACCTTCTACCCTAATCCATGTCCTACACAACCCCCTATCTAATGTCATGTCCTCAGTAAGGTGCACCTGCGTCATATCCCGTCTAATCACATCTCCCCGATACTTCTTCGGCCTACATCTACCCCTCATAATCCGTCCATAGCCAACCTCTTACACTTCCGCACTGGACATTTGTGTCTCTCCTCTGCACATGCCCAAATCATCTCAACTTTGCTTCACACGTCTTATCCTCCATCGAGACCACTCTCACGATGTCCCGGATATCACCATTTCTAATCGCATCCCTCCTTGTATGCCCACACATCCATCTCAACATCCTCATCTCCGTAATTTTCATCTTTTGGATGTGCGAAGTCTTGATTGTCCAACACTCTGCCCCATACAATATAGTCGGTCTATCCACCGTACTACGTAACTTGTCTTTAAGTTTTGAGGGCACCTTTGTCGCATAAGACTCCAGATGCGAGCCTTCATTTCATCCACACTGCCCCAATACGATGTGTGCCATCGTCGATAATAGACCTGAGGTACTTGAAGTTTTCTTTCTTTGGAATGACATGAGTACCAAGACTCACCTCCACGTCTGTCTCAAGGTCGCTCCCGTTACTGAACTTGCACTGCAAGTATTCTGTCTTGGTCCTACTCAGCCTGAATCATTTAAACTTCAGAGTTTGTCTCCAAACCTCCAGCTTAGCGTTCACTCTGATGCGAGTCTCGTCAATCAGGACTATATCGTCTGCGAATAACATACACCATGGCACCTCCCATTGGATTTGTCGCGTCATTCCATCCATCACCAAGACAAATAAAAATGGGCTAAGAGTTGATCCCTGGTGCAGCCCCATCATCACTGGGAAGTGCTCTGAGTCTCCTCCTACTTTATGTACCCTGGTCTTGGCTACACCATACATATCCTTGATCGCCCTAGTGTACGCCACATGTACACCTCTAACCTCCAAACATCTACATAGAACCTCCATATGGACTTTGTCGTATGCCTTCTCGAGGTTGATACAAACCATATGTAAGTCTTTATTCGTATCCCTATACTACTCCACCAATTTCCTAATAAGATAAATGACTTCTATGTTCGAACGCCCCAACATGAATCCAAATTGGTTCTCGAAAATAAACACGTTGATTCTCACTCTCATCTCCACAACCATTTCCCAAACTTTCATAGTGTGGTTTAACAGCCTGATTTGCAACTTTGGGGTTTCACTTTTGTTCTTATACAAAAAAAAAATCATTGTACCACCTCAATTATTCGGACATTCTCGTCGACTCGTCGTCTTAAAAATGACGTTAAACAACTCAGTCAGCCACTCCAGACCTACCCTGTCTGCGCTCTTCCAAAATTCAACTAGGATCTCATCAGACCCGGTCGTTCGTACCCTGCGAACAACACCCTTAACCTCCTTAACCTTAATGCTTCTACAATACCCAAAAGCCCGGTACCTACCAGATTGCTCCAGATCTCCCAACACAATGTCTCTATCTTTTTTTTTTTTGTTCAAGAGTTTATGGAGGTAAGACTGCTGCCTCCTCCTAATATGCACGTCCTTCACCACTACTTTGACATCCTCGTCCTTATGCACCTCACGTGATCTAAGTTATGTGCCCTCATCTTCCTCGCCTTGGCTAATATGTACAACTTCTCATCCCCGACTTTTTTCTCTATTTCAACATACAGACGTTCAAAAGTCATCGTTTTCGTCACCGTAACCGCAAGTTTTGTCTCCTTCCTCGCCATTTTATATAGTTCCATATTCGTCCACCTCTCCACCTCAACCTTGCTTTCTATCAATTTCGCATACGCCGCTTTCTTCGCTTTCACCTTCTCTTAAACTTTACCATTCCACCACCAGTCCCCTCGATGTCCACCACGTCTACCCCTCGAGACCCCAAGCACTTCTCTAGCTACCTATCGAATGCAACTGGTTGTCCTGTCCCGCATACCAGTCACATCCAACTAGTCCCCCAAGCCCCCTTGGACATCAACCTCTCCACATCTCTTTTGCATTAGCCATGGTCAAACTCCACCGTTTGATTCTTAACGTGTCATCCATAACCCTCATCTTCTTCTCCGTCTTGATCTCCAAATCCATCACCAAAAGCTTATATCTGGTTGTAAGATACTCTCTCAGAATAACCTTGCAGTCTTTACAAAGACCGTTGTCAACCATCCTAAGGAGCAAAAAGTATATTTGAGTCTTAGCCACCGAACTACGGAAAGTCACCAAGTGGTCCTCCTTCTTCAGGAACTTCAAATTGGCTATCATTATCCCAAAAGCTCTAGCGAACTCCAAAAGTGAGACGCCTCCCCCATTTTTGTCCCCGAAGCCAAAGCCTTCATGCACGTCGTTATAATCCCGGAAGTGACCCGATATGCTCATTGAAATCTCCTCCTACAAATAACTCCTCAAAGGGTGGTATACCACCCGCACCTCGTACAAATCATCATTCAAATCCTCTGTTTTAAACCTTTTTCTTTATTTTTCTTTTCAATTTTCAATTGTGTACTATGACTCTTTCTTTGTTGGTGTTCACTCCTTCCGAATAAAATTTATAATTATTTTTAATTATATAAAGAATTACTTTTTTTAATAGTACTCAATTTCAAAAAAAAAATATTCACTGCAACTGTATTGATTTGTTTCTTTTAAATGAGCGTGAAAAAAGCTAAAAACAATGAGTAGCTCTTTTTCTAAAAGTTATTATACTATTATGTCTAACATTTTGGGGTTTATGTAGTTTATTTCTTATTTTCTGCAAAATGCAACTTGGCTGTTGTGTTTCATTTATTTATTTCTGCTTGGCCTTCTGTGTTGTAGATAACTGTGTTTAGATTATTTTTTTCTTTATTCTGACTGGGACATTATAATACAAAGGTATCAATCCCATGCACTAATCCACTGATGAATCTCATAACAAATCTAAATCCTTATTTAAGAACATATCTATTGGTAGAATTGTTATTGGTAGCAAAATAACAATTCAACGAATCTGTCTTGTCCTTGTCTCAATTTTGCATCTAGAGATTGTGTTAGGTTGTGTAGGAAGGAGAAAAGGACGGGTTAATTTTCCGACCCGAAATTGAACCGGTTTTATTGTACAGCAAATGACAATTCAAGTATGAGAATATAACATGACAGATATAGCGAACCGGAGTGTAGGGCTCCTGAAATGAAAGATTACACGCAAAGTATAAGAATACAACGTGGTGTGTGGAGAAGAAGCACAGATTAACACGTGGTCAGCAGTGGCAGCGTAACACTTGGATGGGTTTTTTTGGCGGCCATGAGTGTGTCTGACTATTGAATTGGAATTGGTGGATTCTGAATCTCATGAACAGTGCACGTGTCCAACTTGGAATCAACCGCTCCTTTCTTGAGTCCTTGGGATCAAAAGGCGAAATTTCTCGCCCACATGGCCCCCATCCCTCCGACCCGACAAAGATTGATGGAGGAGGTAAATCATGATACTCAGCGGCCCACTAGATGGGAGGCACAGTGTCTGGTGCTCCTTTCTTGAGTCCTAAACTTAAATAAATAATATCTTTTGCGCACGAATTTTCTGTGCAAAAAGGTATATGAATTTTTCACATTTCGTAGAATTTCAAATTTTTTATTTTTTTATTTTTTCCATACTTTGACCAAAGATTAGACATGTCTCAAAACTTTAGAATATCAATATTTTATATAGAACATGATATCTTTTTCTGCGAACAATAATGTAGGTTCAGTACATCAAGGATACCTAAACGTTTGGATCGTCATTTTAGAGATTGTAAAGTGCCCCAAAGTAAGTTTTATTTGGAAACTTGTTATTATTAGGTTTAAGTGTTTTATTTTTTAAAATTTTGATTTAAGCGTTTTATCATTTAGTCAAGGCATTACTTTATTTCGAATATGTCGAGATTTTTTCATAATTAATTTAGAACGTCACACGAGTTATTAATAAACGATGATAATAAAGACTAAGATAATTAATTATCATTAAGAAAATACTACGATAAAAAATATAATATTAACTTAAATTGTACAACTTAATTACATATACACAATCTTTAATGGGTCCCACATATGAGAACCTTTAGAGTAACCCGCGGCCTAAGGCGATTTCCACCGCCCTCACCATCATCTCATCCCCCTTTCTTCTCTTAATCGTAGGGCGCTCCAAATCATGATCATCTGCAACCCTTCTTTTCTTGTCACCCTTCTTCAGTGTCCAAACCATGTCGTGCACATGACTGCCTTTAACTGGCATGATCGGTGCCAATCTATCCAGATTGGTAAGGTTAAAATCATCAATATCGTCCTCCTGTGAAGACAGATCCATGGGCGCTGGAGGATGAACCTAAATAATATATAAACAATTAGTATTAATTTTAATTTTAATTTAATAGATTATCTTTTGGTAAAAAATCAAACTTGTATGTTGGACTCACTATCATAAGAGGCTCTGAATCGCTCTCAAGTTCTCGAACGGCTTGAGCCGTAGCCCCAAAGCCGGAGCTGTAGTTGTATCTGGATCCCAAGATATGAAGAATTATGAAATAATCAGTATAAATATTTTAATTTATTAAAATAATTATTTTAAACACGTACCTCTTGGCTCTGAAAAATGTCGAAGTCCATAAAAGAGTAGTCGTACTCCAGCTCCCTACCACCCTGTAGATCACGAATTGGTCGCTCATCTTGTAGATCACGAACTGGCGGCTGCGCAGACACTGATGCCTCATATGAAACCCATTTTATGTGATCTGAAAATAGTTGCACCAGTGTATATAGAGGTGTGGACGGTCGGTAAGAAGTCGATGAGTGCTCTGAAGGCGACATATATTGTTGGGTTGGAGCGTAGCATGCTTGTCAGGCTCATCTACTATACGAAGGTCTCCACCGCCACCACCTCGACCACAATCCCCTCGGCCAACGTTCTAATAGTTCAAATCTACTTCTCAATTGTTAATTTAGCGAAAGTATTGATCAATTACACCACCCAATGCAAACCCTCAATTTAGTCATAAACCCTAGTTTTTTCATAATCAATTCCTCAACTAGAATGGAAGTACTATTTAGAGAAATTCCAAGTTTATACTAGTCCATTAAACTAATAATATTCATTTATAACAATTAGAACACAAGTAGTGAAGTAACCATTAAAACTCATTCTCCTACTTCTAGTTTTCTATGTTTCTACCATTGATTAGTAGCCTAAGTTTATGGTCCTCTTAATTCAATAAGTTATTAATAACCTTCATACCTCAAATCCCATTCTCAAGACTTAATCTATTTCCCTATCTAGGGTTTTACAAGTTAGAACTTCCCACTCTATTAAACCTTAGAATCAAACCTTAATAAGTAAGGGATTAATTAAAATAAATGAAGTAGTTGAGTCACCTATGAAAATTTCTATCAATTATTTTTATTCATCAAAGCCCGTCTCGATACTGCCGTATAATGAAGTTTGTCATTGGCAGAATTTTCAAGATTTTTCCTTTTTAATATTTAAAAGAAGAAGATTAAGATGACAGTTTCAAATTCTGAATAAATGTACTTTTGAAAATTAAGCATATTTGAAATTGGACGAATAGGCTATAAAATGGAGAAAAGCAAGGAACAGTTGTCAATTGTTGCGTCCATCAATTATCATAGACGTATGAAAATGGCAAAGAGGAGAAACAATTTTCACACAAAGGAAAGTGTTCGACATGTGGTTCTGATAACTCAGAATCACTTCACGATGACTACTTTCGTAAAAATGAGAAAAAATAGTGTTTGGTTTCTCCTCTCCAAAATCAATTCTCCTTTTTAGAATTGATTATGCCAGAATTAATTTTGTCATTTATTTTAATTTGAATTTTACATTTTCCTTTATTACCCTCTTTAATTTTCATCAACAACTCTATCCACCGTCATTATCCTCTTTATATATCTATAAATAATTACTAAAAAAATTAAATATCCACCTTCATTGCACTAAGTTTTGTATTTTACATTCTGTGCAATTGTTAAAGGGATAAAATGAACGATCGAAATTTACATACTTTATATTCTAATATTTAAGTACTATATTGCATTTTTAATTCTATATCTGTTTGTAATTTTTATTTACATACTTTAAATTCTAATATTTAAGTATTATATATTGCACTTTAAATTTTATTATCTATTTAACTATGTTCATTTTGGTAATTCTACGTTCAAAAGCAATTTTGATTCAAATTATCCAAACATCATAAATTGATAACAATCACTTTTACATTGTTGCATCCAAACATAAATCAATTCTATTAAAATCAATTTTGACATAATTAATTCTGACAGAATCAATTTTCTTCAGAATCAATTATGTCCACCGCAAAACTAAACACACGCGTAATACACTTGGCACAAATGGGGTTTCGTGTGGAATAACTATTTTGTGTGAATAGTGGCGTATGAACTCTCTCTTGCTACACGTGCAAGCTAAGCTATATGCCAAGATAGATTCAACTATCCAAATTGGCAAGTTCCAAACATATGAAATTACAAAATATGATTCCTTAAATAAATAAATAAAAACTTCATTTATTCGAAAAATTGGATCCATTGTTTATGAATATTCAAATTCGTTTTAACGAGAAGCGAAAAAAGAGGAGATAGAATACAATTCTTTTATATACTTTATCTAAGAAACTCTATCCATTTAGAACATAGATGAGGTATATCTATAGGGGGTTTTCTTCGGGGATTGTATTCTATAGGGGGTATATCTAAACACGTGAAATATTAACTGAAATGGAAATTTTAGGCGCAACAAAAATGAATGTTGTAATCGGGGTGGATGAAACTTCCGTAGATATCAGGTGCCCACATAAAAGAGTAAAAAATACATGGAGTCCGAAGGATAGGGGGTTTTCTTCGGGGATGCACAACCCAAAAACTATCCAAATTCATGATGTAATAGACAATTTGAAAGAAGAAACGTGTTCCATGAACAATGTGATGAAATATTAAGGAAGTTTTCAAATAAGCGTTGAATCCAAAATTCCCTTGTTAACTGTTTCATTATTTAATTATCATATATTATGTTAAACTTGTATTGTTATCCCCATATTTGAATGTAATACACACGCTTCTAAAAATAGTTAAAATATAACATAGGGATTATATAACTTTTGATTCTTCGGTTATTGATAAATTTTGATTTTAATCCTTGTGGTATTCGACAAAACAAATTTAACCTTTAATTAACAACGTGTGGTTAATTTTGATTCCTTAGGAAATATATTAGATTTAGATCATTTATAAAATTAATACTTTCAAAATATGAAGTAACAACACAAACTTAACATGTACATGAGTAATTAAATGGGTTAACCATTGATTCAGTAAATTTGTGAAACTTTATAAGCGTAAGGATAAAAAATGTACTTTATAATTAATCAAAAATTAATGTTTAATCATATATCATATGGACCAAAATTAAAATTTATCAATAATCGAGGGATCATAAGTATAATTAACCTTATGGTTATATTTTCCATGTAAGGAGTTCAAAAGTATATAATTTAACTAATTAAATATATTGAATCATACATTATAGTAAAAAAAAAATATAATTTATCAATAACGGAAAGAACTAAAATTGCTATTCTCTCAAAAGAAAAGAAAAATTATATACTTGTATAAAAGGTGGCAATGTCATTTTCACGCCCCAATAATAGTGACCAAGAATGGCAAGGAAATGGTAGGACGGTTGCAACTAGAGAGAGCACGATGGACCACAATATAGACTTTAGGACTTAGTCATATTTATTTTATAACTATATAAGCATACTTTTAAATTGATATAATAGACTTTAAATATCATTAATGTCCATATTATTTACCAATTTAAATTAGAAGAGGTCAAATATATTATCCCGTATATGTTTAATTCAAGTTTTATGTATGGAGTAATATACACGCAAAGGTGTTGAGTGTTGCTATTTTTTTTCCAGGTAAGACTAGAAATTAAAAGAACATAATAGCACAACTTACATAATACGTAAGGATTTATAGAGAAAATCAACTCCCTATTGACTTATGATTAGGCCACATCAAATACATGGAATTTAGAAAACCTGCTAAATCTCCAATTCATAACTAATATTTGTTACTTTGGATAGAGATTTGAGTTTTAAATTTCATACATGATTACAATTTATTTTCTTTCTTTAACTATGCATTTGACATCTCACTCGATATACATGTATACACATTATATTAATAAAACATCACGATATTAAAAAATTACAAGAAGATGGAGTTCCATAATTCATGAGGTAAAGTAGATATTGCATTAGTAAAATTATATGTCAATTGAAATAGAAACGAATAATGAATAAAATTTTAAGAGAATTTTACACGATAAGCTATTTTTAAATTATAATTACAACTATTTAGTGTATTTATACTTAATGACCAAAATAACAACATTCTACAACTATAGCAAAATAATAGAAAAATTAAGGAATATGAAAAGTAAGAGATTAAACTTCAATCTTTCTCATTTTGTTTCTCTATCTCACTAACCATACCAAAATATGCAACTCCATGAAAAAGTTTTATTAACAGCCACTAAATTTTTTTCGAAGATTTGAATTCGAAAATTGGATTCTGCAAAATTGCTATTTTTTTTTAATTGAGTGTTGTTGCAAAAATATTTTTTGTCTGAAAAGGAAGATTTGTAAATCCAGAATTAAAGATAATAATTATTTTTTCTTTTGTTCAAAATTTATACCGGAAACTATTTAAAATTTTGTGGGCTGCTGATTTATCCCTTGATATGTTTGTGCTCCAATTTAATCTGCAAAACCGTTAGTCGATTAGCCCATTCAATATAGCATGTACCGCGTACTCGTTTTCCGTTGCTTTAAACCCAAAATTTGGTCAATCATAATTCCTATAGTGGATCAGGCCTTCAATTAATTTCCAAATAAAATGAACGAAGGCCCATTTTCTACCCAAATAAAATGAGCAAAAGTTGGTCTTGTAAGTGATGACATGTCTCAACAGGTGATAGTGGACTGTGATGAAACGTCCAGTCTTGTCTTAAAGCCCGCAACCATCCGAACCGTTTTCAGTATTGCTCTATCCAAGTATTAGTCCATTCATCAACTTGGTGTCAAGAATGACTTCTTATATGAGGATATTCATGAAACGGTATATGCATCAGTCTATGGGTTTCAGGGATCCTATTCATCCATATTATGTGTGTCTGTTACGGAAATCGCTCTATGGACTGAAACAGGCTCCTCGAGCATTGTACTAGCGGTTTGTCGATTATGTCTCATCTATCGGATTTTCACACAACAGATCCGATCATTCCATGTTCATCTACAACAAGGGTACATACATGACTTACCTATTATTATATGTTGATGACATCAATGTCAAAAACATCATCTGATGCTCTCTGTTGGTCCATTATGTCTCTCTTTTCCTTTGAGTTCGCTATGATGGTTTGAGGGCCTTGAGTTATTTTTTGGGCATCTCACACCGACATTCGCGCGGTATTTACGTGTCGAAGAAGTACGCCAAGAGATCTCGACCGCGGGCAGGCATGCCATCTTGCAAATCATTCCACACGCCAGTAGACACCAATCTCAAGCTCGGCGCTGATTCCGGCCCCCCATATTCAGACCTGACTCACTATCGTAGCATGACTAGGGCCATATAGTACCTCACATTCACGAGACCTGACATATCATATGCCGTGCAACAAATCTGCCTACACATGCACAATCTGACGGAAGCACACATGCATGCCCTCAAACGTATTTTACGATACGTCCAAGGTACACTTCACTTCAGATTACATCTATACAAGTCCTTACTCACTGGTCTCATTGCTATTCTGATGCTGACTGGGGTGGATGTCATGACACCCGACACTCTACGTCTGATTACTGCGTTTTTCTCGGAGATAACCTATTGTCTTAGTCTTCCAAAATACAACCTACACTATCCCGATCCAGTGCTGAAGCAGAGTACATATGTGTCGCTAATGTCGTCTCTGAGTCTTGTTGGATTCGTAACCTTCTACTTGAGCTTCACTGCCCGATTAAAAAAGCAACACTGGTCTACTGCGATAATATTAGTGCGATATATCTTTCTGACAATCACGTCCAACATCAGCGCACTAAACACATTGAGATGACATTTATTTCGTTCGCGAAAAAGTGGCTCGTGGTCAATTACATGTCCTTTAAGATATCAGATTGACGACATCTTCATCAAAGGACTTCTGCACATACTATTTGATGATTTTTGAGTCAGTCTCAATGTTCGTGAACCTCCCGCTTTAACTGCGAGTGTGTAATAAAATATTTCCCGAATATTCTTTAATTAATTGTATATATCTTATTTTAGGTAGAATTGTATTCCTTGTAATTAAGTTTTCTATTTTAGATAGAATTATAATTTCTATTGTATAGTTACCTAATTTAAATATTCTTATATTACTATATATATATTATACATTATTGATAAATAGAACATTCCTCTACTTTTATCAATTAGTCATTCTAATATCTAAATCTCTCCTCTACAAATTTCTTTGAAAATAGTTTTGCATTAGTACATAAGTTTTGTCCGGAGAACACATACAATTCATTCATTGATCTTCTTTTTCCCTTTAATTCATCAAGGACAATAGGTAAGAAGAAATCTAACGGAAAGTATAAAAGTAAATCCCCATCTAACTTTTCGTAACTATAATATATAATCGAAGCGTATAAACGAAGGGCAAGATCTGCGGCTATAGCCTTGACAACTTAAACAGTCTCGTCGGCAACCGCTTTCTGCTTCCTTGTGGAAAATTTTAAAATTTTAAAAATATAAAATCCGAAACACACAACGTAAGAGTTTTTTTTTTGATGACGGGATTCACAGCCATTAAAGCGCGCATTGATTAAACTCTCAAACTGACGCAATACGCTTCAAATGAGCAAATCAAGTCCGCCAGGTACACTTGTCAAGCCATGACTATATATTGACAGTTCTCACAAAAGCCTCCGTCTTCCTTGTCAACAACCTGTTAACACCATAGTCCCATAGACCACAGTCTTCTCCTTCACACTCTTTTTTATTTAAATAAAGTGATTGGATGTACAAACCCTAGTTTTGGCCGAAATAATCCTCCATTGCCCAGTCTTAAACCCTATTTTTTTAAATTATCTTATTCTAATCCTGTGATTACAACCATTAAATTATCCACAACCACGTTGAGGTAAGCCCCAAAATATCTCTGTTAATAATCTGTTAAGCATATAATCAAATTCTCAGATTCATAAAACTGATCATCTAAGGGTTAAGTAACAGTTATGGATGATCTAGAAAAGGCAATACTTATTAGTTTTGATGAATCTGGTGCAGTTGATTCTACTCTTAAAGCACAAGCAGTTAGTTATTGTCAACAAATTAAAGAATCTCAATCAATTTGTAGTATATGTATTGAACGTTTATGCTTTACTAAACTTGTTCAAGTTCAATTTTGGTGTTTACAATGCTTACATGAGGTGCTTCGTGTTCGGTACTCGTCGATGGGTTTAGAGGAGAAATCATTTATTCGAAAATCTGTGTTTTCATTGGCTTGTTATGAGAGTATTGATGATAAGAATTTGGTTAGGGTTTTGGATGGTCCGGCTTTTATAAAGAATAAACTTGCTCAGGTTATGGTTACTTTAATTTATTTCGAGTATCCGATGATATGGCCATCGTTGTTTGTTGATTTTTTATCGAATCTTAGTAAAGGTGTTGTTGTTATTGATATGTTTTGTCGAGTGTTAAATGCGTTGGATGAGGAAGTTATTAGCTTGGATTATCCGAGAAGTCAGGAGGAAGTGGCTGTTGCCGGACAAATTAAGGATGCAATGAGGCAGCAGTGTATTTCTCAGGTTGTCAGGGCTTGGTATGATATCTTGTTAATGTATAGGAATTCGGATCCGGATTTGTGTTGTAGTGTTTTAGATTCTACGAGGAGGTATGTTTCGTGGATTGATATAGGTTTGATAGCGAATGATGCGTTTGCTGGGTTGTTATTTGAGTTGATGTTGGTGAGTGGTTTTCCTGATCAACTTAGAGGTGCTGCTGCTGGTTGCATCCATGCTGTTGCTGCTAAGCGCATGGATCCGAAAGCAAAACTCACTCTTTTGCAGAGCCTTCAGATAAGAAAGGTTTTTGGTTTGGTAGCAGAGGATAATGACTCTGAGTTGGTATCAAGTGTTGCTTCTTTGCTTACTGGATATTCAACCGAGGTTTTGGAGTGTATGAAGCGTTTGAACTCTGAGGACGGGAAAGCTGTCTCGACTGAACTATTGAATGAGGTTTTGCCCTCTGTTTTATATGTAATGCAAAATTGTGAAATTGATGAAACCTTCAGCATTGTGCAGTTCCTTTCTGGGTATGTTGGCACATTGAAGAGTCTGGCTCCGTTAACCGAGACACAGTCACTTCATGTAGGTCAGATACTGGAAGTGATTCGTTCTCAGATCCGATTTGATCCTGCTTATCGCAATAACCTCGACGTGTTGGACAAAATCGGGAAGGAAGAGGAAGATCGAATGGCTGAGTTTAGGAAAGATTTGTTTGTTCTACTTCGGAGTGTGGGCCGTGTAGCACCTGATGCAACTCAGATTTTCATCAGGAACTCCTTAGTTAGTGCTGTTGCATCTAATGGGGATGTGGATGTTGAGGAGATAGAAGCTGCACTTTCTCTTCTATATGCCTTTGGGGAATCACTTAGTGATGAAACCATGAAAACAGGAAATGGTCTCTTGGGAGAACTGATACCAATGCTTTTGTCGACAAGGTTTCCTTGCCACAACAACAGGCTTGTTGCACTTATCTACTTGGAAACAGTAATGAGGTATATGAAGTTTTTTCAGGAGAATACGCAATACATACCCTTGGTTTTGAGCGCCTTTCTTGATGAAAGAGGCATACATCACCCGAATAGCAATGTGAGTCAAAGGGGAAGTTATCTTTTTATGAGGGTTGTGAAGCTTCTCAAAGCAAAACTTGTACCTTACATAGAGACTATTCTACAGGTATTGACTTTCCTGTTCCCTTGCACTGTTCCATATCCCAAGTTTCTGTGAATGGGAAAGATTTCATTTTTTCTGTTCTTTTCTTTGGTTCTGTTTCTGATCTCCTCGCTTGATATGTTCATTCAGAGTTTGCAAGATACTGTTGCTCAATTCACAACAATATATGCTGCCTCCAAGGACCTTTCTGGTTGTGAAGATGGTAGTCACATTTTTGAGGTACGTCCGCAGACATGGTCTTAGCATTTGTGCTTCAGAATTTTTTCAACTTGCTGGCCGACTTACTTAACTTACTTTCATGGCGTGTTTTGTAGGCGATTGGCTTATTAATTGGAATGGAAGATGTACCACTTGAAAAGCAATCAGAGTACCTAACGGCCTTGCTTTCTCCTCTTTGTCAGCAGGTCATTTCATTAGCCAAAGAAATCTATATATGAATTTGCTTTTGATGCTTTCATTAGCTTGATTGATGTATATGCGCTCGAATGGGACATATAATGCAAGTATTTCTGGACATTTGCTTCCATTAATCAGATGAACTGACTGTAGATACTTTTAGCAGGTTGAGGCTTTGCTCTTAAATGCCAAAGCTCAGAATCCTGAAGAGTCTCCAGCAAAGATCACAAATATCCAGAAGATTATTATGGCCATTAATGCTCTGAGCAAGGTTTTTACTTGAGCTATCAAACTCACCAGAACTTTTTATATTTTTTTTTCTTTGTGGTAGATTAAATTATTTCATCAATAGCACAACAATGTGGTGTCGAAAGTATGTACAAAGTTGATGTGCAATTCAATCTTGTCTTTCAAACAACAACAACATACCCAGTGAAATTCCACAACATGGGGTCTGGGGAGGGTAGAATGTACGCAGACCTTACCTCTACCTTGCGGTTGTTTCCGATAGACCCTCAGTTCAAGACAAGCAAAGCAAAAAACATTCACAAAAAATTAAAGCAGTAAGCAATAAGAAAATGCTTATAGAAAATGCGAATACGCCATGATATCACATCCTGAAAGAGAAGCAGTAACTAACGCATATAATGAGATAAACCAAGTACATTAAAGAACGCATAACAGAAGAAATAAAACTATAAAGCAATACTACGCCTATTCATATGATATGCTAAGCATGCCTACAATAATAACACCACAACTACCAGTTTGTAAGTGTAAGTAAGACTACGCTCGACTATCTACTACCCTAATTTGTGTCCTCCACAACCCCCTATTTAAGGTCATGTAAGTTGCGCCTGCTCCATATGTCACGCCCCAAATTTTCCTAAGTCTTTACTTAGGGCGTGATGACACCTGGACAATTATTTTCCACCAGGAGCACCATTTAATTCTCTTTATTTAGAAATTTAAACTTATATTCAAATACGGAGCTATTAATAAAAATAACAATAAAGAAATTTGTTTATGACTTTATTGAAAATATAACGCGAGCCCATACTCGTGCAAATATTGTTTCTACATAGACATACTGACAAATATTATTCTAAGTTGGAAGGGAGACCATTCCACACCGCATTTCGAGACATCGGAATCGACATTCAACTCGACGAGTACCAAGCCCAAGAATGGACTTGATATGACAAGAGGTCATGGACGATCGCTAGCCTCGCGCGAGCCTTCTCTATCACGCTTTCAAACATGTTAATAAAGAGTCACCCTACCATCCTGGTGAGTGAGAACCTTACCATGCAATTCAAAGTAACACCACAATATTCCAAGTGCAATCACATTATAACGTAATAAGCATATTGCAAAAACATATCGAAGTTACAACATCTTTAAATATGCAACAACTCCTCATAGAAATTCTCGCTTAACTAACACTTCATTTTATCTCAGATTATACGTTAAGACATTCCTCGCATTTCCACATGTTTATTACATTTATATATTTGTGAACGCGTATTCACTTTTCATATTTATATATAGTGAACACATATTCATCTTTCATATTTGTTGCGTGCAACCCGATCCATTATATTTACGTATTTGTGAACACGTATTCACTTTACGCTTTGTTGCGTGCAACCCGATCCATTATGTTTACGTATTTGTGAATGTGTATTCACTTTACGCTTTGTCGCGCGCAACCCGATCCATTATATTTACGTATTTGTGAACATATATTCACTTTACGCTTTGTTGCGCGCAACCCGATCCATTATGTTTACGTATTTGTGAACGCAGCGTATTCACTTTACGCTTTGTTGCGCGCGCAACCCGATCCATTATATTTACGTATTTGTGAACATATATTCACTTTACGTTTTGTTCGCGCAACCCGATCCATTATGTTTACGTATTTGTGAACGCCGTATTCACTTTACGCTTTGTTGCATGCGGCAACCCGATCCATTATATATTTATATATTTATATATTTATGTGAACACGTATTCACTTTTCATATTTTTCGTAAGATCAAATAAATACTATTCTCTTTCTAACATTCATCATTCATACTTGTAACGATTATAACTTTTAACCATAACTCCAACTAAGGTGTTTCTGCGAAAACTAAGGTAAGACGGGGATCTTTCACTGCACTAAATTTCATTTAAAACTACTTTGGGTAACTAACACAAATTTATCCTCAAAACAATACATGAAATTTATTTCAGAATATTTATTAAACAACACCCAATCTTAGAATAGTCATAACTCCTAATCAGAAACCCGCTCAAGCCCCATAAAATCTCAAAACGACGAGAACAGAGCTACACGCCTCCATGTGAACCATCCTTTCATATTCTGTACCATTTGGTACGCTTTACACTTTATTCGCGCTCTTCCCGAATCTCGATAGATCCGAGGCGTAAACTTTAAACAATGATAACTCTCAACTGTAAGTCGGATAGACCCGTAAGGTTTCAAAATGTCCACAACAAAGAGATCTAGAACTTTCATTTAGAAACAATTTTCATATTCCCACAGATTAGTACGCTTATTGCTTTCAACGTCCCGCCTCTTCCGGATTCGACGAATCCGAGGCAGCAACTTCAAACTACAATAACTCTCAACTCGTAAGTCCGTTTTAATAAATCTTTATATATATATCCGTCCGAATGCAGAGACTTACAACCATGTAAATTTTCATATAATTCTAATAAGTAAAACTCAATAAAATAAATTCGTAATTATGCCTTTCCGAATTTCGACCAAATCTAAAGCGAGAACTTTGAACTATGATAACTTTCAAACCGTACGTCCATTTTACCTCATTTTTGGTTCTATATGATCATATTAGAGAGATGTACAATTATTCCGAATTTCATCAAATTCTAACAATTATAACTCAAATGAGAACAATTCGTAAAGTTCATGACGCAACTAGTTATCTAAACCATCAAAAGTTCAATATTTCTTTTCAACACTCAATTCTTATTTCAACATGTATTGAACTAAAAATAAAGGATGTTACCAAGAATTTCGAGTGAGAAAACTCACCTTGTAAGCGTGAAAAGGATTGTTGTTGCTACAAGTGATCCTTGCTCCCTAGTATTCCTATTTTTGTTCTCCTTCCTCTCTTGATGTTTTTCGATTTTTCCTCTTCTTGTTCACTTGTTTTTTCCGATTTTGTATTCTTTGTGCTAGTCCTTTGTTTGTGTCAAGTATAATGTATAAGTAAGGGTGTTTGTATAACTTATGGGAGGAAAGCAAGAGTGGAGGAGTTAAAGGGAGAGGAAGGGAAGTAGGTTGTTTCACCAAAGAAATGTGTATGCAGATTTTTTTAATGTGGTTAATTCTTGAAGTCTTTAAGGCTTGAATTATATATTTTGTCAACTAATAGACTTCTAACATGCCATGTAGTCCTTATAAAAGGTTATGAATTATATATTTTGCCAACTAATAGATTTCTAACATGCCATGTAGTCCTTATAAAAAGATTATGAAATATATATTTTTATTAAACCAACCAACAACTATATATTATTATTTTTTCTCGGACTTTACATTCTTTCCTCCTTAAGCAACATTCGTCCTCGAATGTGAATAAGGTCATAACATAATCACATAGACACAATAATGTTTATTGTTATTGTAACACTAATTTGGGGCTTCACATTCTCTCTTCCTTAAGAAACATTCGTCCTCGAATGTGAATAAAGTTGTAACACATGTATATAGACACTCAAATGGCACACATATGAAGTACTATGTAACACATTTTTTTTTACCTTAGTCAAATAGGAATAGATATTTGACTTTCATCGCCTCTTCGACTTCCTGCGTGGCTTCCTCTCGGAGTGATTCCTCCATAGACCTTCACTAAACAATATCTTTACTCCTAAGGCGCTAACCTTCCTATCAAGTATTTCCACGAACCTCTTCATATCAAGCTCTTCATTAAGAACTATCTCCGGGAAGGACGACGCGTGACTTGGATCGTGCAAGTATTTTCGTAATATCGACATACGAACACCGGATGCACCGCTTCCAAATTTGTGGAAGTGCTAATTCATAAGCCACATTCCCACTCTTCGCAAGATCTCATATGACCCAATAAACCTTGGGCTCAATTTCCTTTCTTACCAAAGCGCATCACTCCCTTCATCGGGACACTTTTAAAAATACTTTCTCCCTCTTGAATTCAAGATCTCTTTTCCGATGATCCGCATAGACTTATGCATTTACTATGAGTCGCTTTGATCCTCTCCGAATCATTTGTACCTTATCATTTGTTTCTTGAATGACGCCGTCCGAATAAGGCTGCTCACCCACTTCGAACCATCCAAGTGGATACCTACATTTTCGCCCATATAATGTTTCAAACGGTCATTTGTATGCTAGAGTGAAAACTATTGTTGTGGCGAACTCAATTATACATAGATGGTCCAACCAGCCTTCTGAAAATCTCACACACAAGATCGCAACTCGCCCTCGAGTGTTTGAATTGTTCGCCACCTTGCCCATCTGTTTGCGGGTGGAAAGACGTGCTTAACATAACTTTTGTCCGAGACCTGCTGAAACTTTGTCAAAAGTGTGAGGTGAATCGGGAACCCCTATCCGAATAATTTGTAAGGGAATCCTGTAACCGCACAATCTCCTTCAAATAAATCGTGTGTCTTGTGGCGCGCGATACGTAGTCTTGGCCTGCAGAAGAAATGGGTTGACTTTGTAAGTCGATCAACAATCACCCAAATAGAATCATACCTTTCGAGTTTTCTGGGCCATTCACGAAATCCATATGAATCGCCTCCCACTTCCACACGGGACTCCAATGTCCTCAAGTAATCCGCTGTTTTTGATGTTCACTTTTCACCCGACATATAAGACACCTCCCGACAAACTCCGCAACGCCTTTCTTCATCCCGTCCCACCGCAATTTGCCTTGAGGTCCTGATACATTTTGTTGACTCGGATGAATGGAATATCTTGTGTTGTGACCTCATCTAAGATCTTCCTCCTTAGATCCTTTACCTTAGGAACACATAACCTACCCTTATACCGGGCGGTTCCGCCATTATCTCCCAATGTAAATCGTGAAGGTTTTCCTGTTGATCCTCTCCCGAAATCCAACAAACTCCGTATCCTCAAACCGACTTTCTTTTATTTCGGCTAAGGCATCATGAGGTATCATGTACCACCACCCTACCTTCACCGATCTCGCTTAAGCTAACCCCGAGGTTTCTCAATCTTTGTACCTCCCGAACAATACCTCTTTGTATTGCTAAACGGGCAGCTGCCATCGATCTCCCATCGAGCGTGTCACCACCACGCCGCTTTCCTGTGATGGTAAAGAATACAAAGGTCATAATCCTTAAGCAACTCTAACCTCTTCTTTGTCGAGATTCAAATCCTTCTGCGTGGTTATGTATCGCAAACTCTTATGATCTCAAATATGTCCACACGCACACCATACAAATAATGTCTCCATATTCGTAAGGCAAACACCACCGCAACTAATTCCAAGTCACGAGTTGGGTAATTCTTCTCACGTATCTTCAATTGTCTAGATGCATACGCAATAACCTTTCCAAATCGCATCAAGACACATCCTAACCCAACTCGAGGCATCGCAATAGATCAGAACCCTTTTTGTCCCGGATGGTAAGGTTAGGATCGTGCAAGAGTCAACAATTCCTCTAGTTTCAAAATCGGCTTCACATGCTTCCACATCGGTACTTAACCGCTTTTGAGTCAACCGGTCAAGAGCAGAAGACTAGAAAAACCTTTACGAATCTTTCTATAATACCCACCAAACCCAAGAAACTTCTAACCTCCGCTTGAGTGGTCGGTTTTTGGCCGATTCTTCACTACTGATCTTCCTGGTCTACCATAATTCCATCCCTTGACACAACATGACCAAAAAAGGCTATCTTTTCCAACCAAAATTCACACTTTGAAAATTTAGCATATAATTTCTCCTGTTTCAAGACTTGAAGCACTACCCTCGATGCTCTTCCTGTTCTTCAACACACTTGCTGTAAATTAGGATATCATCTATAAATACAATTACGAACAAATTCAAGAATGGTTTAAAGATTATGTTCATTAGATCCATAAAACCGCTGGGCATCGTTAATCCGAAAGACATGACCAAGAACTCATAATGGCCATATCAGTCCTAAAGGTCGCTTTTGATATATCATTCGGATTTATTTTCATCGATGATATCTCGAACGAAGATCAATCTTGGAAAAATAATCGCTCCTCAAGTTGGTCAAAAGATCATCGATTCTTGGTAATGGGTATCGATTCTTGATCGTGACCTTATTGAGTTGTCGATAATCGATGCACATTCGAGTGATCCATCTTTTTTTCTTCACAAAAGGATCGCGCGCCTGCGGGAAACACTAGGCCTTATAAATCCTTTATCCGTAAGATCCTTCAACGTTTCTTTAACTCTCTCAATTTAGTCAGCCATTCGATATGGAAGAATAGAAATAGTCTTGTACCTGCATTAACTCTATAGCGAACTCCACCTCTCTATCCGAGGAAGGCCCTGAGGTCTTCAGAAAAAACCTTCAAATTTTTCAAACAATAGGGACATCATGCACCGTTGGGGACTCTTTTTGGGTATCTACTATATTAGCGGATATGCTGTACTCACTTTGTGACTCCTTAATAACTTTTGAGACCTAAGGTAGGAAATAAGTCGACGTGAGGATATTCTTCAGATCACGGGTAGCAAATCCACTAGCAGGTGGTATAACGTCTTGGGGATTTTCCCTCATTTATACTCTTACCAAGCGGTGGTATGACGCCTTGGGGCTTTCCTCATTCATACTCTTACCCCGAGAATGTGGTATGGCGTCTTGGGGCTTTCCTCATTCATACTCTTACCCCGGAGAAGGTGGTATAACGTCTTGGCTTGCCTCATTTATACTCTTACCCTGCAGAAGGTGGTATAACGTCTTGGGGTTTACCCTCATTTATACTCTTACCACGGAGAAGGTGGTATAACGTCTTGGGGTTTACCCTCATTTATACTCTTACCACTGGAGAAGGTGGTATAACGGCAGGGTTTACCCTCATTTATACTCTTACCCTAGCTCAACCTTATCCTACATAACATAAGTAAGTCAAGAAATCCTAACTTCTTATTGACATTATTAATATATCCTCTCATTTTAGTTCACTTAAGGCACTAACATGTCTTAATAAAAGAATCCGGAAATTTAATCTCAAGTACTACATACTTATACTCTTTTAAAACAAATGACTCTTTTTTTTATATAAAACTTCCAAGATACTAATAACCATAGCATCAAGTCACTTGTCCTTACTTATCTTACTTAAAGTAAATCTCTCCTACCTTTCTGGTGGTGCAAATACATCCGGTTATTTTATCGTTGTACACTCCCTTCCACAATCCTTTTCAGGAGGTAGTACGAGAACCAAGTCTTTGAAAAGACTCAAGATAGGCACGAGAAGAGTATGAAAGAAGTGAAACTTTAGGATGTTATTCCGCTTACTTACTACTGGGTGGTGCGCACACCGTCGCAATAAGTAACCGTTCAAACACCCAACTCGAAGAAACTTCCTAGAATCTCCTAACCTGGTTTAGCTTTGATACCAACTTGTCACGCCCCAAATTTTCCTAAGTCTTTACTTAGGGCGTGATGACACCTGGACAATTATTTTCCACCAGGAGCACCATTTAATTCTCTTTATTTAGAAATTTAAACTTATATTCAAATAAGCAGCTATTAATAAAAATAACAATAAAGAAATTTGTTTATGACTTTATTGAAAATATAACACGAGCCCATACTCGTGCAAATATTGTTTCTACATAGACATACTGACAAATATTATTCTAAGTTGGAAGGGAGACCATTCCACACGGGCATTTCCCGAGACACCGAACCGACATTCGAACTCGACGAGTACCAAGCCCAAGAATGGACTTGATATGACAAGAGGTCATGGACGATCGCTAGCCTCGCGAGCCTTTCCTCTATCACGCTTTCTCAAACATGTTAAATAAAAGAGTCACCTACCATCCGGGCCGAGTGAGAACCTTACCATGCAATTCAAAGTAACACCACAATATTCCAAGTGCAATCACATTATAACGTAATAAGCATATTGCAAAACATATCGTTACAACATCTTTAAATATGCAACAACTCCTCGTAGGAAATTCTCGCTTAACTAACACTTCATTTTATCTCGTATTATACGTTAAGACATTCCCCGCATTTCCACATGTTTATTACATTTATATATTTGTGAACGCGTATTCACTTTTCATATTTATATATAGTGAACACATATTCATCTTTCATATTTGTTGCGCGTGCAACCCGATCCATTATATTTACGTATTTGTGAACACGTATTCACTTTACGCTTTGTTGCGCGCGCAACCCGATCCATTATGTTTACGTATTTGTGAATGTGTATTCACTTTACGCTTTGTCGCGGCGTCAACCCGATCCATTATATTTACGTATTTGTGAACATATATTCACTTTACGTTTTGTCATGCGCAACCCGATCCATTATGTTTACGTATTTGTGAACGCGTATTCACTTTACGCTTTGTTGCGCGCAACCCGATCCATTATATTTACGTATTTGTGAACATATATTCACTTTACGTTTTGTTGCGGCGTGCAACCCGATCCATTATGTATAAGTATTTTTGAACGAGTATTCACTTTACGCTTTGTCATGCGCAACCCGATCCATTATATATTTATATATTTATATATTTATGTGAACACGTATTCACTTTTCATATTTTTCAGAAGATCAAATAAATACTATTCTCTTTTCTAACATTCTGTCATTCATACTTGTAACGATTACAACTTTTTAACCATAACTCCAACTAAGGTGTTTCAAGTAAAACTAAGGTAAGACGGATCTTTCACTGCACTAAATTTCATTTAAAACTACTTTGGGTAACTAACACAAATTTATCCTCAAAATCCACATGAAATTTATTTCAGAATATTTATTAAACAACACCCAATCTTAGAATAGTCATAACTCCTAACTGTAAACCCGCTCAAGCCCCATAAAATCTCAAAACGACGAGAACAGAGAGCTACACGCCTCCATGTGAACCATCCTTTCATATTCGTACCATTTGGTACGCTTACACTTTTATTCGCCGCCTTCCGAATCTCGATAGATCCGAGGCGTAAACTTTAAACAGCGATAACTCTCAATCCGTAAGTCGGATAGACCCCCGTAAGGTTTCAAAATGTCCACAACAAAGAGATCTAGAACTTTCATTTAGAAACAATTTTTATATTCCCCACAGATTAGTACAGTTTTATGTTTCAACGTCCTGCCCTTCTGGATTCCGACGAATCCGAGGCAGCAACTTCAAACTACAATAACTCTCAACTCGTAAGTCCGCTTTAATAAATCTTTATATATATCTGTCAGTAGAGAGACTTACAACCATGTAAATTTTCATATAATTCTAATAAGTAAAACTCAATAAAACAAATCGTAATTATGCCTTTCCGAATTTCGACCAAATCTAAGGCATGAACTTTGAACTATGATAACTTTCAAACCGTACGTCCATTTTACCTCATTTTTGGTTCTATATGATCATATTAGAGAGATGTACAATTATTCCGAATTTCATCAAATTCTAACAATTATAACTCAGTGAGAACAGTTCGTACAGTTCATGACGCAACTAGTTATCTACACCATCAAAAGTTCAATATTTCTTTTCAACACTCAATTCTTATTCCAACATGTATTGAACTAAAAATAAAGGATGTTACCAAGAATTTCGAGTGAGAAAACTCACCTTGTAAGCGTGAAAAGGATTGTTGTTCATTCTACAAGTGATCCTTGCTCCCTAGTATTCCTATTTTTGTTCTCCTTCCTCTCTTGATGTTTTTCGATTTTTCCTCTTCTTGTTCACTTGTTTTTTCCGATTTTGTATTCTTTGTGCTAGTCCTTTGTTTGTGTCAAGTATAATGTATAAGTAAGGGTGTTTGTATAACTTATGGGAGGGAAAGCCAAGAGTGGAGGGAGTTAAAGGGAGAGGAAGGGAAGTAGGTTGTTTCCTTACCAAAGAAATGTGTATGCAGATTTTTTTTAATGTGGTTAATTCTTGAAGTCTTTAAGGCTTGAATTATATATTTTGTCAACTAATAGACTTCTAACATGCCATGTAGTCCTTATAAAAAGGTTATGAATTATATATTTTGCCAACTAATAGATTTCTAACATGCCATGTAGTCCTTATAAAAAGATTATGAAATATATATTTTTATTAAACCAACCAACAACTATATATTATTATTTTTTCCCGGACTTTACACCATATCCCCTCTAATCACCTCTCTCCAATATTTTTTTGGCCTACCTGTACCCCTCATGATCCCGTCCATAGCCAACCTCTTATACCTCCGCACTGGACATCTGTGTCTCTCCTCTGCACATGTCCAAACCATCTCAACTTCACTTCACACATCTTATCCTCCATCGAGGTCACTCTCGCGCTGTCCCGGATATCATCATTTCTAATCTTATCACTCCTTGTATACCCACACATCCATCTCAGCAACCTCATCTCCGTAACTTTCATCTTTTGGATGTGCGAAGTCTTAATCGTCCAACACTCTGCCCCATACAACATAGTCGGTCTATCCACCGCCCTATAAAACTTGCCTTTTAGTTTTGGTGGCACATTTTTATCGCAGAAGACTCCAGATGCAAGCCTTCATTTCATCCTGCCCCAATACGATGTGTGACATCGTCATCAATCTCTCCATTCCAACCCGAGGTACTTGAAGCTTCCTTTCTTCGGAATGACCTGAGCCTTAAGCCTAACCTCCACGCCTGTCTCACTGTCGCTCCCGTTGCTGAACTTGCACTCTAAGTATTCTGTCTTGATTCTACTCAGCTTGAACCCTTTAGATTCCCGAGTCTGTCTCCAAACCTCCAGCTTAGGGTTCACTCTGCTGCGAGTCTCATCAATCAGGACTATGTCGTCTGCGAATACCATACACCATGACACCTCCCCTTGAATTTATCGCGTCAGTCCATCCATCACCAAGACAAATAAGAATGAGCTAAGAGCTGAACCCTTGTTCAATCCTGTCTTTCAAAGTAGCCCAAATATTTGGGATCATCTCTTTGCACCAAAATTATGAAAAAAAATGATCTTCTAATACTGGTTACATATATTTTATTAATATGGACATCTCTATTTATCTTTTATACCAAATAAGCCACATACAGACATGTTGGTATTCAAGATGTGCTTTTTTCTGTGCCAATCTTTTATAGCATGCTACTCGACACTGTCTAACTGTCAGATTTTGATAATGCTAGTGAAATGTTAAACAAAGAGAAATCCAAGTTCCATATTTGGTGTAAAGCTGCAATGCGAAAAATGTGGTTTGTGTCCTCCAAACTCCTTACATAAGCAACTCACAATAATTCACCTCCCCTTATGTTGCCTGCAATTAATATTGCATCCTTCACTGCTCGCGATCCAGCATTTGTAGAATTACACCTACGACCCGGTCATTGACAAGTTGGGTTGTCTATATGAATTCTCAACTATATACTAAATACAACAACAACATACCCAGTAAAATTCCACCACGTGGGGTCTGGGGAGGTAGAGTGTACACAGACCTTACCTTTACCTTGGTAGGTAGAGCGGCTGCTTCCGGGAGACCTTCGGCTCAAGACCTGCGTAATCACAATCAAAGCAAACGTTGCATAGCAAGATAAACGGTCACAAACAAGAAATTAAACTATAGAAATATGCTGGTAACAAAAGACAGAATACGCCATGGTAGCGCATTCTGTCAAAAGAAAGCAGTAGGTAACGCAAATAAATAATATGAACAAAGTACACTAGAGAACACATAGCCGCCGCAGAAATCAACTACAAGGAATATACAACAATACTACTTTTATAATTGTGATGAGCTAATTATAGAACTATCTTTATACAACAATACTACTTCTATAATTGTGATGAGCTAATTATAGAGCTATCTTTTTGTGGGCGTGAGTGGGATTACACTTGACTATGTACTACCCTTCAACCCTAATCCGTGTCCTCCATAAACCCCTATCTAAGGTCATGTCCTCAGTAAGTCGCACATGCGCCATATCTCGTCTAATCACCTCTCCCCAATACTTCTTCGGCCTACCTCTACCCCTACTGAACCCGTCCATAACCAACCTCTCACACCTCCGCATTGGGGAATTTGTGTGTCTCCTCTGCACAACCATCTCAACCTCGCTTCCCGCATCTTACCCTCCACCGAGGCCACACCACTCTGCCCCGGATATCGACATTTCTAATTCTATCCCTCCTTGTATGCCCACACATCCACTCAACTATATACTAAATAAAAATAAAAAATAAAAAGTGCTAGTAGATCTCTATATCTTTAAGCAATTTTTCTCTTGGGATTTTTACCTTCTTGCCGAGCTTACTCCCGTCTCATGTTTTTTCTGCATGCCAGGGTTTTAGCGAGCGTCTTGTAACTGCCAGTCGCCCTGCAATTGGTCTCATGTTCAAACAGGTTCGTTGATTGTTGCTCGAGTTTTTTTCTTGCTCTTCTACATTAATTCTAAACTCCATCTGGTGTTTTAGTCTGTCCGAGCTTACCAACTACTAGTAACAATACATTGTGGCAAACTTGATTATCAATAAGCATGTCAATTATGTTGTATTTTGTTATAATTGAGCAATCCTAAATATTCTCCTTTTAATAGTGTCACTATTTAAGGAGGCTGGTATCTGGTTTGGGTGTCTGACTTAATGGATTTTTGGTGGTTGACTTGGTTCTCAGAAATAAATTCATGACAAAGTGTGTGGTTATTCCCCTTCTTTTTTTGCAATGTTTGTTTTCCTGGTGCACCTGTTGTAGTAGACAGATATTGGATTTTTGTGGTCAAATAAGTATTACTTTTGGCCGTCAATTCTTATCATGTTGATTTCTTTTTCATCCAGACATTGGATGTCCTCCTGCGTATTCTCATCATATATCCAAAAATAGAACCTCTGCGGTGCAAAGTATGTATTTAAATTCTTATTATTTTTGCTCTATTTGATGCACCTTTAGTGATGCAACTACTTTTTCTGACGATGTTAACTAGGTCACATCATTCATTCACCGCATGGTGGACATACTAGGATCATCTGTGTTTCCAAATCTACCGAAGGCACTGGAGCAATTGCTAGCAGAAAGCGAGGTAAGGACATTATTATACATTCAAACCAATGTCCAAGCATGTCCAAAAGTGTACTGCGATTTAAATCCTATTATGTATCACCATTTGGACCTTTTTGTTGTTGTAAGATTCACTTGACTTCTCCTGTAAACAATTTAATTATGTGCCCCTCTGGCTGGCTCATTCATTGAGAAGAAAACCATTGACCAATGCTACCGGTTGAAAAAACCCTTTGACCAATGCTATGCATTTTCTTTGAGAAAAGGTAACATTGACAAATGTGATGCATTTTGCTTGATGTATATATTTTAGGCTAAGTTTAGAACGTTCCGAACTCTATTGAAGTTTTTCATCTTATTGTGTTAATTCTTTTAGTTTATTTGACCAGCCTTTCTCTAATTTCACCGTGCTTTGTCTGATCTCGACGTATATGTTAGTTAAACATAGAAAACGGATAATTTCTTGCTAAATTTCTTAGCTATGCAAAACCTTATTAGAATTTTATTTGTAATTATAATTATTATGGAACTCATATAAAATGGAATTTGCAGCATGAAAACTGTTAACAAAATTTGTTTCATTTGAATATATTATGAATGCTAGCTCTTGAGCGCATAAGCAATGAATAGAAGTCTTGAAACATTAGGATGTTATTAATGCAGGTCAACGTTAATTTCTCTCAGATGCTGGATATCCTAAAATATCGTAATTGAGCTGAATGCTACTTGCTGACAAAAATTTAGGGAAAAGAGAAACGAAAAGAGACGAAGTTTCCTATAAAACATAACATGAATTACCTCTTACCAAATAACCTTTTGGAATCACCTATTTGATAATCTCATCATGTAACTTTTTTTTGGTATTCATTTCTTGTTGATATACTTTTCACATTATTATATCTCAATCTGTATATTGCATTTCATTTTTAGTTTTATTGTTCCATACTGAATTGGTGCTTGGAATAAAGTGGTACAAACAGTCCTCCTGTGTGTGGAGGAGAAGATGGAAACTGTGCAAAATAGTAAAATGCCATAGAATTGCGTAATTTTCTAGGTTAATGAGTATCACTATCATGTGTAGATCCTTCTTTAATGAATAAAATTTTCATTAATTTTTTAGCAAGATATGAGTAAGAGACTACAAGCATTTTAAGATAATGCAAGGATTAAATTGGTAGAATTGCGTAATTTCTTGGTTATAGTCAACAACACTTTACAGAATTTCTCTACCTAAATCAGAGGCAAGCTGAGGAAATGTTGGGTACTGTAAGATCTTATAAACGGTTAGCATCAGAGGCGGATCTAGAATGTGCACCACTATAAAAGGAGGAAAAAGGGTATTAAGTGGGAATTGATCCCTATTCTCTAGGTCAATATCACAACATTCAACCAAGTGCATGATTCATACTTCTTGGAGCATGGGTGCTGTGTGACAGCAGATAATATTATATCAATTCTAGAAAATATGTACATAAAATACTTAGTTTTGCTGTGGGAGACCATGGGTTCACGTGAACCATTATTTACCAATTAAATCTGCCCCTGGTTAGCATGGTATATAGTATGACATTATCGAGATGCATGAAGATAAAATTGATTTAAAAAAGAAGATAAAATTGATAAAAAGCAGCAGCAGTAATTTTGTAAAAACTGAAAAACTACAACAACATACCCAATGAAATTTAGATGGGGGGTTTCTTGGAGTAAACTAAATAATGTTAAAATGCTTAATGTCATGGTATTTAAGAGATTGTAACAGACTGTAAAATGGCAAAAGTAACTTTGTTCAGAGCAGCATTTGCAGTGGTGTTCATTTCCCATTAATGATCGATGTCTTCATGAGAATTAACTTTCTTTTGTTTCTCAATGCAGCCGAAAGAACTGGCAGGCTTTTTGCTATTGCTTAATCAGCTTATCTGCAAATTCAACACTGGAGTTCAAGACATTCTGGAGGAAGTTTACCCTTCTATTGCTAGTAGAGTATTTAATATCCTCCCACGAGATGCTTTCCCTACAGGTCCTGGCAGCAATACCGAGGTTTGTGAAGTTTCTTTAGTGTAATATTCTTGGTTCCTGCATCGTCATGTAAGAGCTTCTCTTTTGTTGGGAGTCCACACATTCTCCAACAGTTAAGACCTTCCTCCCTTCCTATCTTTATTTGGGGTGGGCTTATAAACCCATCCTCTGCATTTAGAGAATTACCAGCGTAAATACTAGAGAATAAGATGTGGCAACTTGTTAATAGCTCATGCCCATCCTTGCCCTATTGTACATGGACTGCACTCTTTTCTATGGCTTGCACATAGAAAAGAGGGAGAGGGAGGGAGGAGGGAAGGAGATATCCACTAGTAAGTTTTTTCTCAAGAAACTAAGGCTAATTCATTGCTACCAACCCAATGAGAGCCCTCAAAGCTGTTGTTGCTTTCTAGCAGATGGACCTTAAGAGCGGATTTTCACAAACATTGCACGACCATGTCCAAGACATAGGTAACACATCCGGCAGTCAAAAGAGTTCTCCTAGTCACCTTCCAGCTCGTTTGATATTTACACATTTCATGGTTCGCACTGATTTTCAAGCGTCTTAGCCATCACTTTTAGGAACTAGTACCAATTATTCCGCCCTTGTTATGTCCCTGTTTCCTATGTACTGATTGTTTTGCCCTTGTATATCCCTGTTTTTCTTACTCATCGATCTTCAACTCCTAGTAATCCCTTGCTTTCTTATTCATGGTTATCCTCTGGAAGCTTTCCTTATTTCTCCTGCTTTCATTTCTAGATCACACCGGATGACTGTTGGTGTGAATGAGCTCTATCAGATTCGTTGGGATTCTTCATCCGTGATTTCTCGTCATTGCCATTTTAATCTTTCCTTCATTCAGACTAGATTGGAAATATACTAGTGTAGAGGAAATATCTGAAAGGGTCAAATTGTGCAGACCATAATCCTGCTTGGGTTTATTATCATCGAAATGTATATCCTGGATTTTGTATTTGCATTTGTGAGGATGCTTCAGTTTATAGTTTTCTTTACAGTCATTTCATGATAGCTGTATGTCCATCTCAGGAAATTCGAGAGCTACAAGAACTTCAGAGGACGCTTTACACTTTCGTTCATGTGATTGCTACACATGATCTGTCATCAGTTTTTCTTTCCTCCAAAAGTAGTGCTTACTTGGATTCGATGATGCAGCTGATATTACATGCATCCTTTAATCACAAGGATTTTGTTGTTCGTAAGGTTAGTTTAGCATTAGTTTACTTGTGCTATTTAGTGTTCAGAAACTTCACAAAACATGTTATATCCCACTTGATGGAACTTGATTTACCCTTTCTTATTCAGGCATGTGTACAGATATTTATTAGACTAATCAAAGACTGGTGCGCGAGCCCTTATGGTGAAGAAAAGGTGAACTGTTTTTTAGCTCCACTACAGCAATAAAGATCAAATGTGCTTATTGATATGTAATAAAATGTCTTCTCTGTTCCAGGTGCCTGGTTTCCGAAGTTTTGTGATTGAGGCCTTTGCAACAAATTGTTGTCTGTACAGCGTCCTTGACAAATCATTTGAGTTCCGTGATGCAAATACGGTAAGTTGGTGCATTGACTAGTCTAACTAATGTTACTAATCCTATCTGTTATCATGGCACAACAATGTCATGCTGATATAATTTCAGCATGTTTGTGGTTTTTCGTTCCGGAACTGGCATTTGGCCGACAAATTTAATATATCCTTCTGTTTCTTCCTGCTGTAGCAATTTACTTGCTCTCTCTCGTAGCCTCATTTTCTAGATCTGCGAAATCATACTTGATGTTTGCTATAGTAATATAATTGCAAGAGTCTGATTTTCCTGGGTTGCCTAGTTAATTTCCCTTTTCTTTTGGATTACCATGGCAGCTTGTTCTTTTCGGCGAGATTGTATTGGCTCAGAAGGTCATGTATGAGAAATTTGGCAATGATTTTATTGTTCATTTTGTATCAAAAAGCTTGCAAAGTGCTCATTGCCCCCAAGATTTGGCTGAGCAGTATTGTCAGAAATTGCAGGTATTCTCCTTTTTGTTTGACATGCTGAATTGATTCTTAGTATGGATATTTGTTGCATAGAACTATATTGCATAGAACTATCTGTTCGACATGCATTATTTGAAGAGGTAGAAAGTAGAAATTACCGTTTCAGAATCCTCCTTTTTTGAAGGCTGGGGGTTATGAATAAAACCTCCATTAATATATCTATATGTAAACGGCAAGAATGTTAATTGGATAATTCGCTTTTACTGACTTTTCCTTGTATTGTTCTGTGCTCTATTGCCAGGGTAGTGATATCAAAGCGCTGAAGTCATTTTACCAGTCGCTTATTGAAAATTTGAGACGTCAACAAAATGGAAGCTTGGTGTTTAGATAACATTTCAGTAACGATGAGATCAATCACTTTATTGTTGCCTATTTGCTTCTTGTTGTAACCAGTTGTCCTGGTTAAATAATTTTGTCAGCAGGTACATGTGCCAATGTATATGCCAAGCATATTATGTAGCATCATATTCTTGTTCTGCACGCCACTTTTATAACATTTGTTATTTTTTATTTTGCAGGGTTCTTTTCTGTAAATATTATTCGTTTGAGTCTCATGGACAGCGAGGTATGAGCAAATATAATGGTTATATTGCTGAACTCAGGAACTCCTATTCATATTTTATGTTGTAATCTATTTTATGTGCTCTCATTTGGTAGGTGTAAATTTTGCGGAAGCAGTTTCTTGATATGGAAATGTTAATTTATCACACAATTTTGCTGCTCACGACGGTGAAGGCTGCTGAAGCCGCTTTTGTGTAAATGTATTTATTTTTACAGCGCCTTTAGGGTTTTTTTTACGGCGCATTTCAGTTGCTTTCTGGTCCCGTCTTCTTTTAACATTTGAAGGATTTTCAGTTCGTTCTGTATGTGCCTTTAAATCTGCAGGTGGGTTGGGACTTTTAGTGATGGCACGGTCGCTACGATTGTTGTCTTTTTAGTATCTTCAGTTTAGATCTACTGAGATGCAGATTAATTCTGTGGCAGTAAGAGTTATATTTGGGTGCTGCCAGTGTTTGCATGAAGTAGTGCATTTGGATTGTATTTTGGCTACTTGAATATATCATTTTTTTGTTCAAAAGCGGGAAGAATTAAGGACTTGAAGTTAGTTTGGTTGTTTTGTACATCTTGTGTCCGATTCTCAAATACAGATCATTTTTGCTCTTAAGTCATGCGTGTTTACGGATGACCACACCATGAAACTTGAGAAAACTTATCGTACAGGGGTTGGGCCTTTTTCAGTTTCTGGCGTACCAACACCAGGAAATGATGTACTTGCTTTCCTCTAGCCCTCGTTTTAACAGTTTAACTTATAGTTTTCGTCCTGTCGCTTAGTTGTTACACTCGTGGTCTGAGGCTTAGGCGAATTGTTTCCACTTTATGTATAGCTATTTTTCTGTATTGGGTCAAAAAGAACTTAAATAAAAATACTTAATAGCATGGCGATACATTTATACAAAACTTCTACCCCGAGCACACGCAATGGAACCGTAGATAGTCAAGTGAAATCCAATCCACGAAATAATTTGATCTATGGACAGCGTCGTTGTGGTATTGTTAACACTGCAAAATGAACTAAGTAATACATAAGGGGGTTATGTTTCTGTAACAAAGGGAATAACACACACATACAGGAAGTGCTCAGATATTTTATTTTCTTTTTCGTCAATAAGACAATTGTCTCTGTTGGCATTTAAATGTCCACTGGTGTCTAGCTATATAAATACTACATTCTGAAGTGTCAAAGATGAGGTTTTAAATAAATTTAAATGGTGAAAACTATGTAATTTTTTGTTTAAAGCGATTGTCCAGGGTAGCTTGTTTTGGTCCTTTGTATTGGGTGAGATTTTGCATTTGGATGTTACAAGAACAGAGCGTTTGAGTGTCTAAATTGTTCCGTTTGACTTGGTACTAAAATGTGAATTAGTAACTTATAGTTCTGTCAGTGAGAACTGAACCAATGTCTCATTGAGCTGTTCCAGTAAGCACCTCTTTTGGAAGCTATAGGACTGGGGAAAAGATCCAGTCGTGCATGCATCATAGACGGGCGTCTTCACTATATTGGAGGCCTAAGGCGAAATTCTAATGCGAGGTTTTAACTTAACTAAATCATCATTATATATATATAAATTATTTAATGAGTATATAGATATACTCATTAAATAATTTTTCTTGGTTAGAATTTTACAATTGAAATTGAAAAATTAGATTTTATGCATCTTTTTTCGCCTATAACAATGAAATACACAGACACACACACTCATTAAATGGTTTTTCTTCGTTATATATACAAAGTGTGATTAAGATTAAACTTAGAATTTGACAACTAAAAATGAAAAATTAGATTTTATGCATCTTTTTGCTTATAACAATGAAATATTATTTAAATGTTATTGTTGTTACAATATAACAACCATTCACTATAGCAGTTGAAAAATTTCGGACCTAACAATGTTGTTATAGAGATGTTGACCGTATAATTTAAAGTGGGCCTAAAAAGTAGTAGTGCTTTTTTTTAAAAAAAAATTCTAAATTAAAAGTAATTAATACATAATAAATATATACATAGAAAAAGGCGGGCTCCCCTAAATTATGGGGGCCTAAGACAATGACCTTACTAGCCTAGTGCTCAAGACGCCCCCATAAGTAGAGATGGCAAAACTCTAATTTGAGTGTCTATTTGAGACTCATTTGGAAATAGTAGTAGGAGTACATGACTTATTTTGAAACATTTATCATAATCGTGGGCTCTTGAATATTCATTATTGAACAAATTTAGTTTTGATAAAAAAATTTGTTTCTGATCATATAAAAACCGAGTAAAATATAAATTAACTAATAAGTTTCAAATAACTCAAAAACTTGATGTTGATTTTTCGTTTTTTTTATTTTAAACATTATTTTCAGCAGATGAATTATCTTTTGTTTTTTCAAATTTAATTTTTCAAAAACATGGACCGGTATATATCCAACTGGTCTATAAGAAAAGTGTTAAAATTAATAATATGGATGTCCACTACTCAAATATAATTCTCCACTATTTTTCACCATTATGTGTAGACTATGTATTCCACTATAATAAATAGTAGATGATATGTCCATTTTTTCACTATGTATTCCCTACTTTTGCAAGATACCTAATTCATATGCTAAGGCCTAGCATATGAGAAGTGAAACACACACTTGAAAGAAAGAAGAAGAAATAAGATTTAATTTCTCTCTAAAGTTCCTTGTCTAAGTTCTTTTACTTTGATTTGTAATTCTATAGTTTTCATAACACGTTATCAGCACGAGTCTCTAACTTCACTATCTTTCCAAGTTGAGTCTACTCTTTCATATGATTCTTGGTACTTTGATATAATTCGTAGTTTTGTATGGAAATTTATTTGAGTGATTAGTGAATAATTAACATGCCAAATAATAAACATGGAGAATTGCACGTTGCTTTAATTTTTAGCTTTGTTGCTTGGTGATACATGTTGGAAATTAAAAGGTCAACGTACGAATGTATTTTTTCCAGAAATGGTGTTTTTTACTTGGACAACGGAAAATGTTAAGAGAATGAATGATATGTTTGACATGGATGGTAAATAACCCACATTTTGTGAACATGCCTGCAAATATTGACGAGATGTATGAACGTAAAATAATTACTAATTGTACGCGCTATGCATTTTACGGTTATGATATTAGTCACAATTCTGAAAAAAGGCAATGATCAGTAAGTACAACTCAGCCTTGTTTCAAAAATAATTATGATTCCTTGATTATGTTTCATATGTTAGTTGAAATTTAATTCATCTGTGCAAATAATCACAAAGTGCAATTCCAATGTATTTTAGCCTATACTATTGGTTGAGGGTAAGACAATAAATTCAAGTCCCATCGCATCAAGAGAATAAGACATCAGGTTACACGTCTCGGTGCATCATGATAATAAAATATTGGGTTCGAGTCTCATTGATTTATGGCATAAACGCTGCTTTAGATGGATAAGACGTTGGGTTTAAGTCTCGATGCTATAATGATGATTAAGGAAAATAATGTGTTTTTGATGAAAAATTATGAAGTCCGACCCACTTGATGTGCTCCATTCCGTGGCGTGAATGTGGTAGCAGTGCGTAATAAGTGTAAAAGATGACAAGTGATTAAATGAATGAAAATGGGTGTGGCAAATGACAAAATAATGTTAATCATCTAATATAAAAGGTAGAACATTATGGGTTCTCAAAATAGTCCTTCAAGATGCAAAGGAAGTTTTTACTATCAACATGGTATGAAAGGTCAATGGACACGCGATTTGATAAGTTTTATAAATCCTCCCTCAAAAGAAAGAAACATAAAGTGGGGCCGCACTTTATCTGTCAAAGTGATGTTGAGGTGATCATATAAATATAATAAATGTCAAGGCATGACAATGGGCTTAATAATAAATATTTATGAAGCACGTATATATGATTATAATCCATTTCTTAAAAGAAAATGTGACTTGTGACAAGCATCGCACATTTTTAAAAATTAATGTGTCAAGATGTGATGAAATTATGAATAAGGACGTGCTCATGTATGATTGAATAAATACCACAACTCACTTTTATGGGATTTAAGAGAAATAAATAATTTTTATTTTGACATACACGATCATTGATACTTTTAGTACGTCACTAATATTGTGGTATGTCTTATCATGAATTACCGAAAGATAAATATAAGAAATAAGTCTTGCTTATAAAGGTTTTGCTCATGACAATAATTTTTTCCTTGAAGGAGATATTCACAATACGAATTATATTAAGAAATATATGGTAGCACATAATTAGTTGGGAACTTCGGAAGAGCTAATGTGTTACTACCTGGAGGAATGAAATTGGTGTTGTAGTAAGTCTCAAAAGAAACTTATTAAGTTTCAAATGCATTGACATAAATTGAATTATACTGAGACTATAAATTATGGAAGATTTAATATATTTATATTACTACAATCGAAGCGGGCTATAAATACTTTTGTGAAAGGTTACCCGTATTTTTTCTCCTGTTTAAACTATAAAAATATGAGCATGATGATGGTATCACATGCGATAGTTTAAAATGAATATTGGTTGGCATGATCGGTTGGTCATCCCGATTCAAATATGATGCAAAAATAATTGAAATTTTTTGTGGCTATATATATTGAAGGAATTAAAGATTCTTCACAAATTCTTCACCTGTTCTCTTGTGGCTATATATAATCATGTGGACCGTTTACTATTATATAATTTTAATAGATGCATTTATGGTACGGTCGCATTTGATATCTACTTGCAATTTAGTTTTTCCAAGGTTATTTTCTCAAATTGATTAATTAATATAATGGTCCAAACTATAAAATTATGTTGATAATGTTGGTTTACATCCAAGTTAGTTTAGCAGAAATTATATGCCTAAACAATTGATTATGAGAACAAAACTATCAAAAACATTTTTGGTATGATATATGTTATTTAATATGTAGCAACACTTATACGCATTAAAGTATTAAACCAACGAGTTATAATAATTTTCCTATCACAATTGGTTCAGGGTCAGGAACCAAATAATTCTCATCTAAAAATTTGAATATGCGGCATATTTAATTTCTCCACCACAACGCATAGAGATGGGTCCCCAAATAAGATTGGGAGGTAAATGTTAGATTTCCTAACATTAGGGGGAGATATGATAAACATCTAGAAAATAAGATAATGTAATGAATTATCACTGGAATGATCCTCGTTGAAAAGATAATTCAAGTTAACTGTGCATTCAATGACATGTCAAGGATTACTAAAAATCATATTCCAGCTTCTAATGCTTCAATTTAAGTCTAAACCACGCTCGAAATGTGGTAGGCATATTGATTCCAAAGATAAAAATCCTCAAAAAAGAAAAGGAGCAAATAATCATAATATGGAGGCGGTTGCTCAAGAAGAGCAACGACATAACAATTATTCAAACCCTCTTAAGAAGTTCAGGTACATGAAAGTAATAAGAATGAAGAGATCTCAATAAGTTATGTCTTCTCAAGAAAAATATGAAATCGAAATGATAAAATTGTTTTTGCCTATAATGTTGCTGATGAAATAATGCAACAAAATGAGGATCTTGAACCAAAATCTGTCGAGGAATGTAGACAGAAAAATGATTAGCCAAATTGAAAAGATGCAATTCAAACTTAATTAATTTCGCTTGAAAAACGTGAAGTTTTCAGACCTATAGTCCGAACACCTAAAGGTATAAAGCCATTGGGTACAAATGAGGTTTTGTGCGAAAATGAAATAAGAAAAATGAAGTCGTAAGATATAAAGCATGACTTGTGGCACAATTTTTTTTACAAAGACCTGACATTGATTATATGGAGACATATTTTCCTGTGGTGGATGCAATCACCTCTGATGGATATTGTCATATTCTATTTATATAGCTTACTGGACATATTTGCCAGTTGAGGTCAAGTTTAAGGTCATGTTTATGTATTATGTCAATATCTAATTTCACGGAAGGACCATGGTTTCATGTGCCCAAAAATAGCACAAAAATTCGTCGTCTGACTCTAGATTGCATCACTGCTATGACGACAGATTAGCAGGAGATTATTTGTTAAAATTATTAATTCTATAAAGTTGTTGATTGTAATTTGTAAGGAGTATGCTTTTCTTTTAATATCTGGGTGTTTAAATTTAAATTTCTGTTGTTGAAGATCTTTTTTTCTAATAGTTAAATTTTGGTTGTTGGAGATTTTTGTGTGTGCTTATTTTGTGCATTCAAGTGATAGTTTAAGGCCTTATAGTTATTAAAATTGGTAGAGACAAATTTTCAACCTTGCTATTGCATCTTTAAATTTAAACAAACCAACAGGGGCAATATCACATATACGCCCAACATTGAATACATAAAAAATAGGAATAAGTGTAGCTCAAATGCCATGCTAACTCAACATAAAAAAGTTAGTACTGTATTAGGAGGGCTCCTAAGCATCTTATTATCTTCCTCATGGCTAGAGAGAAAACAGTCTCAATGATCCTTCAGTGAAGTCAAATCAATGAAGGAAACTATGGTATCTCTTTGTTTTTGTTTGAAGATTTTTTCATAATGGGCGAAAGCTTGATGGAGAAATGCCATGTGGAGATAGAAGGTCCACGAGTCGTTAACTTTCTTTTCCCGGAGAAAAGCAATGACGATATCCGGAAAATAAGTATTGACAAACTCTGTGCTAGCAAACGCTTTCATCGTTCCCATTGCTTTGTTTCAATTGGGTCATGGACTAACTTGATCATAGAGAGAAGGGTTTAAGATGCCTTCGGCTAAGTCTACCTATTTCTTTCTTTGCTTTAGGAGTTCATAGGTCTCAAGAGTTGTCTTCCAACTCGAGTGGAAGACTCCGTTGATATGTCAAGTGCTAAAGGTGAAATAATGGATCTTGGGCCTAATTTAACTCCAAAAACTAGCTTGTAGGGTGAGAATTATCCAAATCCATGTTTCATTTCATTTCTGATATGAGACTCTTAACAAAAGAAACGTCTTTCAATCAACTTCGTTTGTTGAAAAAAGAAAATAAAAAGTAACAAAGTTATAATTGTAATCCACTATCACTCATCACGTGAATATTGCCAAAAATCTTATAAGAAAAAAAAATCCATTCTCTCAACACCGATATGAAACATTCTAGCGGCAGAACAACCAGCAATACCCGTTGGTAATTGACACCCTTTTTTTTAATCTCGATTATCATCACTCCTGGGAACATCATGTTACTCTGTTAAAAAAAAAGTCTTGAGTACTACCCATAAATGTTTGCTCATTGTCCACCAAAATTCTATTAGGAGAACAAAATGTGATGAATTATTTTTGGAACAATTGAAAAGATAGACCAGTGATAAGTATTTTACTATTCATGGATTTAAGATTCGATAACGAAATCTCCAATTGTTCCAACTTACAACATAGGACATAGCTCTACTCAAATGTAAATAATTCTGAAATATTATGACACACACTTTTGTATTCACTACAAAGTAAAAACCACTTTGATACAAAGAAAAAGATACAAGATTTGAGGTGGATAACCAGACAAACTCATCACATAAGATTTAGAAAACCACTCAAACATAGAAAAAGTCTCTCTTGATGGAACAACATCAATGCTGAATCAAACAGAGTAAAGTTCTGATGGAAGTCTTGGCTCAATCACAGCAGCAAGTGGAAACTTTCTTGGTGTGGAGAGCCCAAAAATCTCCTCCATGTTCAGGTCCTCAGGAGTCATATTATCAGGCACTGACCATTTAAATCCATGTAGAAGATTAGCTAAGCTAGCTTGAATCACCTTAAGCCCCAAGCTATATCCCGGACACATCCTTCTCCCAGCTCCAAATGGCAATAACTCAAAATCATGTCCTTTGACATCGATGGACTTCTCGAGGAACCTCTCGGGCTTGAACGCATCAGGCTCGTCCCACAATGTAGGGTCTCTTCCGATGGTCCATACGCTCACGAGGACCCTGGTTCCTTTCTGAACGTCGTAGCCGGCTACCTTGCAGTCTTCCCGACACTCACGTGGCACCAACATTGGTGCCACGGGGTGCAGTCGCATAGTCTCTTTGACAATTGCCTCTATGTAAGGAAGATTTGGAATGTCTTTTTCTTGTACCCATCTGTTCTGGCCAATCACTCCATCCAATTCTTGTGTAGCCTTTTTGAAAATCTCTGGCTTCTTTAGCAGCTCTGAAATTGCCCATTCCACAGTCACCGCTGAACTCTCAGTTCCACCAGCCAGCAAGTCCTGATGGCACAATACACATTTTAATCTTGTCATCAACTATAACCAAGCATAAAAAAAATACAAATAACATAACCAACTTGACTAGCTCGCAGCTAAGATATTTTTTGATAATATGTTGCTAAGTAGGATTAGCAACAAATTTTATTGTTTAGCTATATAATTTGTCTTTGACTGATTTTTTTTTATAGTGACTTTCTATTTTCTATTTTTTTTCTTGTAATATATCTACAGTTGCACTCACTCACATTGTCCGTTCTACTTTGACAGAAGTGGATCTGATATCACTCTCAGTAACATTATCATTGATATAGTTCAGTCATTACGAGAATATTCTTTTTTTGTTGAAATATGATAACTAAATTTTGGGTCCACTAAAGAGTTCCGCAGTATCTCTGTCAATGTCCATAACAATCAAGTGGAGAAATTTATAATTATATTGTCACCCCGAGTGGAGCAAGAGCAATAGGGATCTAGTGCGCGGTTAATGAAAATTACCCATCACTCTGTAGCCTTTTATGCTTTTCTTGAGTTTAAGTCATATCAACGTCAGTAAAGAGTGAAGCGGATACCTGAGTGAAAGCTTTGACTCCATGCCTCTCTAGCTTAATCTCCAAAGTGGGATCATCAGCAAGTTGCAATAGAACATCCACCATGTCCTTAGCAACGTAATTTTCCACCGTGTTCCTCCTCGCGTTATGCTCATCAAGTACATGCTCCAAAAACTTGTCGAATTTCTTACTCACAACTTTCATCCTCTTAACATAACCTTGCAAGTCCATGAAATTAATCCAGGGAATTGAATCTCCAATATTAAGGACACCATTAAGCAAGAACAGTTCATCCAACATCTTTTTAAATTCATCAGGATTCACAATCGAGTTTTCGGACTCATCCAAGTACCTCTTCCCCAGTACCATCCTGCTAATAACATTTAAACTCAACGTCGTCAAATAATCTTTAAGCAAAATCTGTTTCCCTGATAATTTGTTCAAATTATGGAGTAGAGAGTGGAGTTCCTCTGCCCGAATATACTCGTATGAATCGAGCCGTTTTGCGCTGAACAATTCCGTTAGGCACATTTTACGTGCCTGGCGCCAATAGGATCCGTATGGGGACCACGTGATATCGGAATAGTTATAGGTGGTGTATTTTCCTGCAGCCGTTTTAGGCCGGCCTACGAAGTTGATATCCATGGATTTGAGGAAAACTTTGGCCATTTCGACGGAGGATCCCACCACGACAGGGAAAGACCCGAATTGGAGATGCATAATGGGCCCATACTTGAGGGAGAGTTTGTGGATGGAGCGGTGAGGAAGTTCACCCATGAGGTTTAAATTTCCGATGATCGGCCATGGTTTTGGACCTGGTGGTAAGTTGAGTTTCCTCTGGCGAAGAAATTTGGAAAGGAATAAAAGAAAGAGAGTACCAAGAAATACTGCTGCATATGCAGTCCAGGTTGTACCTTCCATTGATAGTGATTGTAATTGTTTCGAGGTGGAGTTTATGTCTCCACTAATAAGCTGTATTTATAGTGTTGGGGAGAAGTCTGAATAGTGCTAGTACATGAATATTTTGATGAGTCAATGATATTAGTTGTACTATTTAGATATTATTTGAGCTTACTTAATAATCTGTTATCGTCATTTTGTGTTAATCTAATGGGGAGGGTGGACTTCTGTAAAGAAAAAGTCTAATAATTTCCTCGAAACTTTGATTAAGTTGTCTTTGGTCTTCCAAGAAATTATTTCTTATTTTCTCGTTTCCTTCAACAGGGTGTGATATAACTCAAGAATAATAGTATTAGGTACCAGGCGTATTACCTTGTTGACGTCAGATGTTGTATTAAATTTGGACATCAGATGTTTATACGTTGTATTAAGATGTTGATCAGACGACAAAAAATAATACAGCGTTTGGTGAGCTTTTTCAATCGCACTGGACTGTACTATTTTTAGAAATAATACAGTCCAATTGTCATTTTTGAGACAAATCTAGCAGGTGGGTCTCCCTGGACTGTATTAAAAATAATAATAAAAAAAATATAGTCCATTATATATTAATACTCTAATACCGTTCGTTATATATTAATACAGTCCAATACAAGATGATCTAGTCAACGAAATTAAGATGATTCAAATGACGTCTCAAACGAGCCCTTAAATGAGTCACTCCTAGGGCGAAATAGATAATATAAGTTTTTATGTTTTAGTATAGAACTAAGTACTATATGCTGGTTATAGTCGGATAAATAAACAGTTTATAGTTTGTGTGCGGAAATTACTAATGAATCATGCAGAAGGAAAAAATTGTGACTAGCTCTTTATTCTTTTTAGTTAACCATTTGTTTTACAATTGAGCCGGGTCTTCCGAAAACAACCGCTCTACCTATCAAGATAGAGATAAAGTTTGTGTATACTCTATCCTTTTCAGACCCCACGTTGTGTCATTTCACTGAATATATTGTTGTATTAGTTTTACAAAATTTATTAACTCGATAAATTTATATTCTCGCCGAATATATCTATTAAAAGGGTGAAGCGTCCTACTAATAAGAGAGTGACAAGTTGTAAGTTTCTACATCTTGCTTTAAATTAGAAATGTGTGAAGTGTTAGATTTCACATTATAACAACCTATAAAGTACTTTAAAATATGAATCAAACTGTGGGGGAGGGGAGAGGTTGCTTCTTAAAAACAACTGAGTTTGGCTCGTTGCCTTTGATTCCTTACCTATAGCATAAGAACAACCGTAAGGGGCTTCATTTTTTTTTTTTTTGCATCTTGACCTCTTTGACTTTTCTCTATTAAGCAAAAAAAGTTCACAGTGGGCTGCCCTAACAACTTCAAAACCGTGTGTATAGATCGTAAGTAAATTAATAAAGAACTTCCGGGATTTTCATTCCTAATTCACAACTGATTGTGACCCATCCACAAGACAAGTACATACACTTGTTGAATATGGCTCAATTTCTCAAAGTTTGGCTGCTTTTGATACTCTTTATGTGGATTTCAAACAACCCCTACAAGTTAACGAGAAGGTAAAATTAAGAGCTCAAATAATGAGGTGGTCACACATCCATGAGTGTAATCTAGTGGTCAATAAAGTAGGTGCAAACTTTCATGTAGGAAATTTGGATCCATCTATAAAGGGTGTTTAAGACACATTAGGATAATTAGTTTAACCCTAATATTTTCATACACAAGTACACTTAGGGTGTACAATAAAGAATTAGAATTTAGACTGTGATTTAGAAGGTTGATCCGATATATCGTGACAACCACCATCGGTCAGTAATTTCAACCGCGATTCAACTTTCGCTACACAAAGAACACGTAAGTTTTCGTTTTATGGTTTACGTCTATCTAATTAGTTAAGCTTAATATGTTATATGTAATCTATCATTGGTATCAAGAGCTATAGATTAGTTTTTCTGGTCGAACAAAGGCAGGCTGCACTCTAGGCGGTTTTTTTCGCTGAATAAATGAGAGAGAGTGGGAGGGCGGGTCTCTTCTCATTGGGCCCAGGTCTTGGTGTATTTTGACATGATTCTCAATACGCTATCTAAACTAGTTTTGCTGCAAATCTTTCAAAAGGTGTTCTGATTTTCTCTGTGAATCTAGAATTGTGAAAACAATTTTTTTTTGTGAATTTTCTGTGCAATACTACAATTGGGATGGGTTAATATGTTTAACCTTGTTACTGTATTTTAAAAAAAAAAAGTTTTCAAATATGAACAATAGCATTGCAGTTAATCCAAATCTAAAATCACATTTCTGTATTTTTTAATATTGGGCAGTTGGGTATAGTAAATTAATTTTCCGACACTGATTAAGAAAAAAAATTGAATCAGTATTTTATTATTTTAAATATGAAATAAAACTATGAAAAGGATGAAAAATTGCTTATTTTTTTTATTTATTCTCGGCCTGTCTGATGAGATTACTTAGTAGCCTGATTAATTAGTATTACTTAGTAGCTTGGTTAATTAGTCCCTAGTCTAGTTTCTCTTTTTACAGTTTGCACCCCATATTGGTGTTATTACTTGTTAGTCCATAAATCTAACTGTTAATGTGAGCCTCAATAGTCATTTTACATTTCAGAGAAAATAGAATAGAAATGTTCCACAGCTTCCTTCTCCCTTTTCTTCCTTGATCGCTGCAATGTCGACAATATCGACTATGTGAAACTTAACATGGTATCAGAGCGGGCGTTAATATAGATTTGCAGATAGCAGCATCAGTGTAGAAGAGAGCATCATCGAGGTGATAAACTTGCTCAATTTGTTCTTCTTCGATCACAATCTGTTCTTCTTTGATCGGTGATTGTATATCCGATCTTCTTCGATCAGCGATTGTGTATTGTGTGTTGTTTTTAATTTCGATTGTGAAAATCTGAATTGCGATCTATTGCATGCGATTGATTAGTTGCTTGATTCGCTGTGTATGAACATCGCGAAGTCATTTCTCTGCAATTTGAATACATGCTTATCGAATTGATTGATGTGGATCGATTTGAGTGTCGATTGATTGTTGAAGTGAATATCGACTGCTGAACTGTGAAGTCTGATCTGGTTGATTGTAAGAAATGGAGAATACGATACCACATACTGATTCGAGTATAGGAGATAACTCAACTGCAAGCCTCAACATTGTAGATCATACCAATCCTCTTTTCTTAAGTGCATCTGATTCACCTTCAAGTGTTCAAGTGGAGATTCAGCTATCAGGCTTGGAGAATTATACACTTTGGAGTCGTGCGATGAAGTTAACATTGTTAACTAAGAACAAACTTGGTTTCATTGATGGATATGTTAGAAGAGATACGTTTGGGCCGAATCAAACAAAACAGTGAGATATGTGCAATGCTATGGTGATAACATGTATTATGAAAAATGTTAACAAGAGTCTGCTGAGTGGAATACTGTACAGGTCTACAGCTTGTGCAGTTTGGAAGGACTTGAAGGAGAGGTTCGACAAAATCAATTTGTCGAGGGTGTATCGGTTAAGGAAAGAGTTAGCAATGTTTCACCAAGGAACAATGCATGTATCTAGCTATTATTCCAGGATGAAGGACCTTTGGGATGAAATAGACTCGATTGTACCACCACCAACTTGTGAGTGTGATAGTCCCAGAGAATACATATTGCATCTCTCAAACCATAGGCTGCTTGAGTTCCTTATGAGACTCAATGATGGTTACAACCAAGCAAAGAACCATATTCTCTTAATGACTCTTATACCCATTGTCAACCAAGCATATGTCATGATGGCTCAGGATAAGAGTCAAAGACTGATATCATGAGGTAGCATGACAGGAGGTGAAGCCAATAATCCAATGACAATGGTTAGCAGATTTTCTCAGAGTAAAGGAAGGGGTAAATACATTCTAGGTGTCTTATGTGATTATTGTAGAAGAACAAGTCTGATGATTGGAGGAATAAGAAGAAGGCAAACATTGTGGCTTCAGGAAGTGTATTGGTAGATGGAGATGCCTCAGGGCAACATACAAATCAGTTGACACACTATCATAATGAACACTTGAACTCCTTGTTAAGGACTTGTACACCAGATCAGTATGAGAATGTGCTGGGAGCATTGGCAGATAACCATGAAATTCATGTCCCCAAGGTGCACATGGCTGGTAAGGTGCTCAATAATGATGCTGATCCTAATTGGATAGTGGATTCAGGGGCCACAAATCATATGGTAGGTAATAAAGGTATGATTGAAAGGTGTAATCTGATAGATAATGCAGGTCAGGTTCAAATGCCAACTGGGATACTGCCAGAATCACACAAACTGGAAGCTGTAGGTTGAATGGATGTGATGTTATTTAGGATGTACTGTGTGTACCAAGCTTCAAGGTCAACCACTTGTCAGTATCTAAACTAACAAGAGAGTTGAACTGCAGTATAAGATTCTTCCTGATTTTTTTGTCTTACAGGATCTCTTCACTGGGAAGGTGAAGGAGATTGATAGGGAGGTAGATGGCCTGTACATATTGGATTCTTGGAGAGGTCACAATCAAGCAGCAACTGGACAAGCTAATGCTGCCAAGGTTTTGAATTTCTCGGTTACATCAGCAGAGATGCAGGCAGAGTTGTGGCATAGAAGGATGGGGCATGTTCCTATGAGTGTCCTAAGGAAAGTTGATAAGTTTAGAAATAAGGATAGTTTCAATATCTTGCGACAGTAAATCCGCAATTCAGATAGCTACCAATCCAGTTTTCCACGAACGCACCAAGCACATCGATATCGACTGCCATTTCATTCGGGAGAAAGTGCAGCAGGGATTGATTTCTTCTCTCTACCTTGCCACTGCTGAGCAACCTGCTGACTTGCTTACTAAGGCCCTTACACAAAAGCAATATTTTCATCTTCTATCCAAGCTAGGCCTGAGATTACTTAGTAGCCTAATTAATTAGTATTACTTAGTAGCTTGGTTAATTAGTCCCTAGTCTAGTTTCTCTTTTTACAGTTTGCACCCCATGTTGGTGTTATTACTTGTTAGTCCATAAGTCTCACTATTAATGTGAGCCTTTGTAGTCATTTTACATTTCAGAGAAAATATAAGAGAAAGGTGCCACAACTTCCTTCTCCCTTTTTTTTCTTGATCGCTGCAATTCACGGAGGTCGATACTGTCGACTATGTGAAACTTAACACTGTCCTTTGTCCTTCGTAACGCCTCCTTGGATCCACCGCATCCGCTGTCAAAATGACGGTGGCTGTTGCCACCACAACCGGAGGTGAAGCAGCGGCAGCCATGGCTGCTGTTGTTGCGTCGCCTGTTCTTTTTAAGAATAAAGATCAAAGAGATTTTAAAAAATGGTAGATGGAGCTTGTTGGGCTTTAGGCTTTAAAAGCAACATGGGCTGCTTTAGTTTTTTTATTAAGAAACAAAATAACAAGGAAAGAGGCTGGCGGAATTTTTAAGATGGGCTAAAGGCCCATTTCAGATTGTTGTGTGTTTATATTGGGCTAATGGCCTGATTATAAAAGTTCTGATTTTTTTAATGGATATCCATATTAAGAAATTTGGTCATATGGACCTAATTTTCAGAATATAAATTTAGTATTTATATTTCAGTGAAATTAATTTATTATCCCAATTGCTTAAAGAAAATGTTAATTAGTTTAACATTAGATGTATTTGTTAATTTGTTTAACATGTTCAAAATGTTAATTAGTTTAACATGAGATTTAATTTATTTACTAATTTGTTTATCAAGTTTAAAATGTTAATTAGTTTAACATTAGATTTATTTGATTATTTTTGTTTAGCATGCTTAAAATGTTAATTTCTTTAACGTTAATTTGTGTTTTTGTTGATGTGTTAAACATTACACATACACCACACATTTTTTTATTCATATAGTTTACTTTTATAAAAAAATTATAAAAAATGAGAAATTTATTTTTACCCTACACACACACCGCTTCCATCTCCCCGACACATTTTCTATTTCGTATATATTATCTTAATTTTATTTAAAAAAATTATAAAGTGAAAAAAAGAAGTGATAGGGGTGGAGAGTACGAATCTCCTTTTGCAGAGACATGTTTGGAATATGAAATTATTCATCAAACTACTGCCCCTTATACACCACAATCAAATGGAATTGCGAAAAGGAAAAATCGAACATTAAAGAAAATGATAATTGCCTTACTAATTAGTTTCAGTTTACCGCAGAGCTTGTGGGGGGAAGCTATCCTTACAGCTAATCGAATACTCAACAGAGTACCCCACAGCAAAACACAATCTATTCCATATGATCTATGGAAAGGAAGAAAACTCAACTTGAAATATTTCAAAGTGTGGGGGTGTTTAGCGAAGGTCCAAGTTCCTTTGCCCAAAAGGGTAAAAATCGGACCAAAAACTGTGGATTGTGTTTTTATTGGCTATGCTACAAACAACAAAGCTTGTCGGTTTTTTGTTCACAAATCGGATAATTCCGAAATTCATGTTAATACGGTAATTGAATCGGATAATGTTGAATTCTTTGAAAACATCTATCCATATAAAACTGAATGTGAGTTGTCAAGTGAAAGATCTAAACGACCGCGGGAAGAACCAAAGGAAAGTATACCAAGCAAAGAGGATCCAAGGCGTAGCAAACGTCAAAAGACATCTACTTCCTTTGGACCAGATTTTGTAACATTCTTGCTTGAAAATGAGCCTCAAACATTTAAAGTAGCAATGTCATCTTCTGATTCAACATTTTGGAAAGAAGCAGTCAATAGTGAGATTGAATCAATTTTAAACAACCATACATGGGAATTAGTTGATCTTCCTCATGGAAATAAACCTTTAGGATCAAAATGGATTTTTAAAAGGAAAATGAAAGCTGATGGCACTATTGACAAATATAAGGCAAGACTTGTGGTCAAAAGTTATAGACAAAAAGAAGGTCTTGATTACTTTGACACATATTCGCGGGTAACAAGAATAACATCTATTCGGGTGTTAGTGACACTGGCGGCCGTATATGGTCTTGAAATCCATCAAATGGATGTCAAGACAACTTTCTTAAATGGAGAATTGGAGGAAGAAATTTACATGGAACAACCTGAGGGTTTTGTGGTTCCTGGTAAATAAAGGAAAGTGTGCAGACTTGTTAAGTCACTTTATGGACTTAAACAAGCACTCAAACAATGGCATGCGAAATTTGACCAAACAATGTTGACAAATGGATTTAAGATTAACGAGTGTGACAAATGTGTTTACATTAAAAATACTCCAAATCATGAAGTCATTGTTTGTTTGTATGTTTATGACATGTTGATAATGAGTAAAGATATTGTCGATGTAAATGCTACGAAACGTATGCTCGCTAGCAAATTTGACATGAAAGACTTAGGGGTTGCTGATTTGATCTTAGAAATTAGGATCCATAAAACTCCACAAGGTCTAGCATTATCACAGTCACATTATATTGAAAAAATACTTGACAAGTTCAAGTATTTAAATTTCAATGTTGCAAAGACTTCAATTGATGTAAGTTTTGCACTTCAAAAGAATGAAGGTGAAAGTGACTCACAATTGGACTTTGCACGAGTTTTGGGAAGTTTGATGTATATTATGAATTGTACACGATCAAATATAGCATGTACTATAAGCAAGCTGAGTCGATTCACGAGTAATCCCAATCAAACTCATTGGATGGCAATGAAACGAGTCTTGGGATATTTACAACACACCCAAAACTATGTTTTGCATTATAATAAATATCCCGCAGTACTTGAGGGATATAGTGATGCAAATTGGATCACCGGATCGTTTGAAGTTAAATTCACGAGTAGATATGTTTTCACCGTTGGTGGAGGAACAGTGTCTTGGAAATCATCAAAACAGACATGCATCGCCCGCTCTACAATGGAATCAGAATTTATAGCTTTAGACAAGGCCGGTGAAGAAATTGAATGGCTCCGGAATTTCTTAGAAGATATTCCATTCTGGCTCAAACCTTTGTCTCCTATATGTATACATTGTGATAGTCAAGCAGCAATAGGTAGGGCATATAGCGTAATGTATAACGGAAAATCTCGTCACATACGACGGAGACACAATACCGTTAGACAACTCCTCTCTAGTGGCGTTATCACAATTGATTATGTAAAGTCAAGAGATAACGTGGCGGATCCGCTTACAAAAGGCTTATCTAGAGAGGGAGTTAGTAGATCATCAATGGGAATGGGGTTAAGGCCAAGGATAAGTCATCATGGCGGTAACTCTACCTAGCAGACTGGAGATCCCAAGAGCTAGGTTCAAGGAGATCAAACAAAGTTGTGACTGACGGTTCAACATTGTCAAATAACTCAACTCATTCTCGAATGAAGACAATGTTCAGAAATAAGGATAAGACTTTATGGCTTGTTAATGAGTTAATAAAGCATTAAGGGTTTTTAATGGTTATCTAAATCTGACAATGTATGATCAGATAATGTGGTTATAGGACCACATGTTTAGAAATTACATATGTGAGTGTTAAGTGTAAGCCGCTTTAAAGGGGAATGGCAGTAAAGGCCCATTCTCTATGCACTCATGAGACCAGGCGGTGTTCATGGCTGAAACGAACACAACCGTGAGAACCATAAACGGTTGAGGGTTGATTGTGTGTCTTATGTTGTCTAGGTATACAACAAAGTTCGACGATTCAAAGATATCAAATCTACCGATTGATCGAGTATATCCGATATAAGTTCACTACGGAAAGTTCAAAGGGAAACCTACTTATCCAGATGCAGTCAATTCTCGCTTGTATATCACACTCTTTCGTACATTCTTTTATCTTATAGTCATTCCCCATTCATGTGGGGGATTGTTGGGTTTTGATATTGGTGAATGAGAAATGATGAGATGAAAATTAAAGGGAGTAAAAAACTCTTTTATCCCACATCGAAAAAAGAGAAGGAAAGAGAGGTGTATATATTACATTACACCTTCTCTAGTTGCTAAAAGGGTTGAGAGGCGCAGGACTCGTCGTCGCCGCCGCTCGCCGACTTCGGCTTCGGCTTTGGATTTGTCAAAAGATTGATTGATAATCATTTTGAACAAACGTTTCTTTAATTAATTAATTAATTAATTATTTAATTAAAAATAAATCCAAACGGATCGACCCAATACCCGCAACCGACCCGTCCGGTTTAAGTCCTTTCTTTTCGAATTTCCCTCAAAAAATTTGGTGACTATTTTGAATTGTTGCAAACATTCGGAAATGGTACCTCCAAAACCCATAATTTTTTGGAACATTCCAAGAATTTATTCACTGATTCTAATACGAATTTCTCTACAAATTCGAAAATTCATTCTTATTCATTCTGTGTGATATACTGCCGTTGAGTGATTCGCTGCTACCGGAATTTAGAGTACTACTATTCTGGTAAGATAATCGTTCTATCCTGGGAGGCGATATTCCATTAACCTCGAGTACTGTGAGGGGAATAAGTGAGCTCGATTATATTCTGAAATTATTTTTTCTTATTCAAAACATATTCTGTTTATTGTACTGCTTTCAATTAAGTATTTTTTATACTGTGAAATCTGTTTTTTACTAAGTGTTGAAACATATTGTGTTAGAAACATTATTTTGGTCATATATAGATATTATTATACCAACAATATATATACCCGGTATGAAATAGCTATTAGTTCAGATGGATAAAGGCTATATCTATCCCTAGATAGAATCTAGATGATATATGAGCAGTTTGGATTGAATTTGAGCCTGTCAAAATTAAGTTGAATAAAAAATTAAAAAAATAATCACAGTCTAATCTTGCCCAAAGGTTAATTGGACTGAGATATGTAGAGTTAAGATGGTTAAATAAGGGGACATTACCCAACCCACATAACTCTTGCAAATTTAATAATATTTTTTATTTACTATAACTAGGTAGCACATCAAACAAATATTTTTCATATAATTAGTTTGGTAATGTTTGTCGTGGATAAATTTGAGCGACGACATATTTAGTTCAAATTAGCTTTATTTAAATAGATTAAAATAGACTGAGTTAGTAAATGGATGAGTCATATTTTAATGGGCTAATTTTGTCACAACTAACTCTAGATTAGCATCACATCGATCGCGAATTAGTAAGACCACATTATTTGTTGAGAAAATTAGATTTTAATAATGAACTTACGCCCTCACTAGTCCTTTTCAGAAAGAATAAAATTAATTCCTTTCTCCTAATTTATATGACACACTTTTATTTTTAGTCAGTTTAAAAAAGAACGACACATTTTCTAATTTGACAATAATTTAATTTTAAAATTTACCGTTTACACCTTACGAGATGATTTATAATCACACAAACATCTTTAAATTGTTTTAGACCACAAGATTCAAAGTTTTCTTAAACTTCATATCCAATCAAACTACATCATATAAATTGAAAAAAGGAGAATAATTTAAATGCTGTTAATTGACCTGGAATCGTAGGGAAGAAGAAGAAATGAATTGGGGCTCTAAATCAGAGCTTCACTCTGTTTTTGTATCTTTTATTATTATGTCATCACAATGAGGAAGAAAGCTAATAACCAACAACAATGAAACGTAAACAGCAGATAAGGAAATGAGGAAAAGACAAAAATGCCCCTCAACGTGAAAGGACAATAATGCACCTCAACTAACAAACTAATAACTACACTTAGCCACTAATAACTTCAACACCCCCCCTCAAGCGAGGTGGTAAGAATAAGTTCTTCAAACCGAGCTTGCAAACAAGATGCGAATGATGTCCAGGTAGGAGAGCCTTAGTAAGGATATTTACATGGCCGATCGTATCGACGAATGTCGAGTGGAGATCAATCCTAGTGAATCTTTCTCCGAATGAAATGACAATCAATCTCGATATGTTTAGTCCTTTCGTGAAAAATCGATTATTATCGAATCGATCGACTTGCCGTCGCGAATCAAATCGCGGATGTATACATCTAATCTAATTCAAAACCAGTAATCCAAACAATTTCAGCCACCACTGATGCGAGACTTCTATACTCGCCATGAGTCACAAAGCGATTTGCTTCGACTTCCGGAGATAAGAGAAGAACCAAAGTAGACTAGGTACCCCGAGACTGACCTTCTAGTATTTGGACACGGCCCAATCCGCATCACAATATGCAGATAAAGGTACGCTTCTTCTCACTGCAATGAAAACTCTCATACCTGGGGCCTGTTTGATGTATCGTACCACTCTTTCACCGCGATGGTGAGATTGCTGAGCTGCAAGAACCGACTCAGTAATCTTGATCGAAAAGCAATATCCGCCCGTGTTGGTTAAATAGAGTAATCTGCCAATCACCTCGTATTCCTCGACTGCAAAGAATGATCCTCTGATCCAGCCTTCTCGACCTGTGTAGGCATCATTTTCTGGAGATGTGTATCGTAAGCAGTGGAAGTAAACTTCAAGTTAGCTTCCATTGGTGAAGAGACATGTTTTGATCCTGTGAAACCCATATCTTCAATTAGCTCCAAAGAGTACTTCCTTTGATGCATTACCATCCCTTCTTTGTTCCTAGCAAACTCAAAACCCAGAAAGTATCGTAATTCTCCAAGATCTTTAATCTTGAAGTGATGCTGCAGTATGCCCTTTGTCTCATCAATAGTCTCTTGATCATTCCCAGTTAAAAGGAGGTCATCTACATAAATCAGGACCATGGCAATCTTGTCTCCATTTCTTCTGATAAGTAAAGAATAGTCGAACTTGCTTTGAACAAAACCAGATGAAACCAGAGCAGCAATCAGTTTGATGTTTCACTGTCGAGATGCCTGCTTGAGTCCATACAATGACTTAAGCAGTCGACACACCTTGCCTTGTTTGTGTTCAATACCTTGCGACAAACTCATAACACCTCTTCATTAAGATCCCCTTGCAAGAATGCATTGAACACATCCATTTGCTGAATCATCCACCCTTTAGCTACTGCCACAGAAATGACACTCCTCACTGTTACCATCTTAACCATAGGGGAAAAAGTTTCATGGTAGTCAATGCCTTCTTTCCGACTGTATCCTTTGGCTACGAGTCTTGCTTTAAACCTTTCCACCTCCCCAGTGGCTTTATACTTGATTTTAAACACCCACTTACAACCAATGGGTCTTTTATCCTTAGGCAAATCCACAATCTCCCAAGTTTTGTTGTCTTCTAGAGCTTTAATCTCCAAATGCATAGCTTCAACCCATCTATGGTCCTTGACTGCTTCATAAAAGGACTTTGGCTCATGATCAACTGAAATCTTAGCCAGAAAGCAATTGTAAGAAGCAGCCAACCCACTGTAGCTCATCACATCTGACATTGGATATGCACACCCAGATTGGTTGGTTGGGTGGACAAAATCATTCAACCATATTGGTGTTTTCCTCTCCCTGGTAGACCTTCTTCTCACTACTGTGGTATCTGCAGCTTCAACTATATCATTTTCTGAATCCTTTTCTGAATCTACTGTGTCTCCAGAGTGAACAGGTTCAGCAAGCATAGGAACAGAGGACACAGAAGCAGGAACAGGTTCAGCAATCATAGGAGCATTGGACACAGGAGCAGGAGTAGTAGGAATTGCAGACTGCTTTCTTTCTGTTGGCACAATACAAGGAAGTACCTGCTCATCATCAATATACAAGTCAGAATTACAATTTGGAGAAGTTATTGAACCCCCACTCTCTTGAGGCTGCTTATATGGGAATATGGCTTCATGAAATGTCACATCCCTGCTGATGAACACAGCTCCAGTAGTCAAGTCCAGCAACTTGTACCCCTTTCTATGAACAGCATACCCAAGTAAAACAGCCTTGATGGCTCTTGGTTCAAACTTGTCTTTCCTTACCAAGTTGGAAGCATAGCAAAGGCACCCTATCACCTTTAAATGAGACAGTGATGGTGCCTTCCCAAACAACTTCTCATATGGTGAAATACCTTTTAGTGTAACAGTAGGTACTCTATTTATCACATAAACAACAGATTCAATACAATCACCCCAGAATTCAGCTGGTAATTGGCTTTGTATCTTAATAGCCCTAGCTATTTTCAATATGTGCCTATGTTTCCTTTCAACTACCCCATTTTGCTGTGGAGAATATGGACAAGACTTTTGATGTATAATTCCCAACTGATCAAACAACTCGTAATGTAATTCGAATTGCTCCATTGTCTGTTCTAACTCCCTTAGCAGTGAGACCAAACTGATTTCTTATCATTACAAACAATTTCTTAAGTATAGTAACTACATCAGACTTAACATGCATAAAAAAAACCCATGTCCATCTAGTGTAATCATCCACCACAGTGAGAAAATACCTCATATTGTTATAAGATGACACTTTATATGGTCCCCATACATCTAAGTGTAAAAGCTGGAAAGCAAAATCAGTGCTACTATTGCTATTAGGGAATACCTTTCTTGTTTGTCTAGCCAAAAGACACACTTCACAGTGACTTATTGAAAATTCTGATTTATTCTTAAAGACAGCTAACTTTCTAAGCATACTCAGTGGTACATGGCCCATTCTTCTATGCCATAACTCTGCTTCTAACTCATTTTTGGTCACCACAGTTGATACAGCAGCATGTGCTCTAACTGATTCTCCATAACTCCTTCCAGACTCCAATATGTATAGGTGTGAAGTCTTGAAAAATTGAAAGAAAAAAAAAAGAAAAAAAAAAAGAAAAAGAAAACGTTAGCTAAACAAATATACAAAAAAAAAAATAATAATAATAATTTTTGCACGTCCCTCCCCTTAACCCATTTCTCCCCCTTTCACGTCCAACAATAATAATTGTGCAAACATGCACAATTATATAACCAACCCACACACATATAGTTTTTATAAAAGACAATCAAAAGAGAAATACAAGAAACAAAAATCTGAACAAAACAAAGAGAAAATTTCAGAGAACAAGGATTAAAAGAGAGCAATTAAGGAGTCTTAAATAAAGGTTTGGTTGAAGGATAAGTTGAAGTTGCGTCATTTGCGATTACGAAGCAACAAAGGCGAGTTTTTCTCACTCAAATTTCTTAGTGAAATCCTATATTTTAAGTTTTATACATGTTAGAATATAATGTTGGTGTTAAAAGAAAAATTATGAATTTAGATTTCTTAAATAACTAGTTCGGGACATGAACGTTACAAACTGTTTTTCGGAGTTATACTTGTTTTAATTAGACGAAATTTGGTATGGTTGTAAATCACTTTGTTACGAACAGATTTAACTAAAGAAGAGGTAAAACGGACTTACGGTTTAAGAGTTATCATAGTTTAAACTTTCTGCCACAGATTTGGACGAAACTGAGGCGAGTAAAATTATGAACTGTTTTTCGGAGTTATACTTGTTGGAATTAGACGAAATTTGGTATGGTTGTCAATCACTTTGTTATGAACAGATTGATCTAAATAAGAGGTAGAATGGACTTACGGTTTAGAATTTATCGTATTTTAAAATTTCTGCGCCGGATCGGTTGAAAGTCCGTAAAGCAGTGGGTAAAATGGTAAAACTGTAGCAATTGGTACATAATATGAAATGTTGATTCAAATGAAAGTCCTAGATTTGTCTTTTCGCGTCAGTTTGGGAATTTACGGGGCTTGATCCGACTTACGGATAATAAGTTATGATTGTTTTAAGATCGTGTGTCGTTCTGATAATAAATTCGGCAAACAGTTCTTAATGTATTTGTTAAAACTGAAAAACTGAATGTTTCGGTGGGAAATTTAAAATTTTGTGTTGAATAAGAGTTCTAGATTATTCTGTTCTCGACAGTTTGAGACTTTGCGTACATAAATCCGACTTACGGTTTGAGAGTTGTAACCCATACAAGTGGGAAGGGCGAAATATTGAAAGAAGGAAATATTAATTGAACCTTTTGAACATATAACACATACTAAATAAATATGTAAATGCATTTGTAAATGCATCGGATCGGGTTGCACGCCGCAACAAAACGTAAAGTGAATACGTGTTCACAAATACGTAAATATAATGGATCGGGTTGCACGCCGCAACAAAACGTAAAGTGAATACGCATTCACAAATACGTAAATATAATGGATCGGGTTGCACGCCGCAACAAAACGTAAAGTGAATACGCGTTCACAGATACGTAAACATAATGGATCGGGTTGCACGCCGCAACAAAACGTAAAGTGAATACGCGTTCACAAATACGTAAATATAATGGATCGGGTTGCACGCCGCAACAAAACGTAAAGTGAATACGCTTCACAAATACGTAAACATAATGGATCGGGTTGCATGCCGCAACAAAACGTAAAGTGAATACGCGTTCACAAATACGTAAATATAATGGATCGGGTTGCACGCCGCAACAAAACGTAAAGTGAATACGCTTCACAAATACGTAAACAAAATGGATCGGGTTGCACGCCGCAACTAAACGTAAAGTGAATACGCGTTCACAAATACGTAAACTTAATGGATCGGGTTGCACGCCGCAACAGATATGTAAATGCATTTGTAAATGCATCGGATCGGGTTGCACGCCGCAACAAATATGTAAATACAAAGGAATACCTTAATATGTAACATGAGATAAAACATGTATGTGGGTTAAGCTGAGTACATCCTGAAACGAATTGAAAGAGAATATTATTGTGTGAATACTTGATTATGATACATTGAAAATGTTGAAGTTTGTCTCACAACATGGTTATTGTGTTCTAATATGTTTGTACTTAAGATATTGTGAGATTACTTTGATTTATAGGGTGAGGTTCTCACTCAGCCCCGGATGGTAGGGCTGACTCTTTTATTTAACATATTTCAGGGAAGCGTGATAGAGGAAAAGCTCCGCAACAGGGCTAGCGATCGTCCCGCAGCCTCTTTGACCCACCAATCCATTATTTCGGATTTGGTGAAAGTTATTCTCATAAAGTATGTTTTAAGAACTAGGTTCCATTATCTCGGGGAATGCCCCACACAAAATTGTTCTTTGTAAGCTTTGAATTGTTTATTATGATATATATATTATTTCCGCACTTAAATACATGTTTAATCTAGGAAAAAAAGGAGTTGACGGTTCGCCTGGAAAATAAATAATTGTCCAGGTGCCATCACGCCTTAAGGAAAGACTTAAGAAAAGTCGGGGCGTGACAAGTTGGTATCAGAGCCAGGTTAAGAGATTCTAGGAAGTTTACTTCGAGTTGAGTGTTTGAACGGTTACTTATTGCGACGGTGTGCGCGCCACCTTAGTAATAAGTGAACGGAATAACATCCTAAAGTTTCCCTTCTTTCGTACTCTTCTCGTGCCTATCTTGAGTCTTTTCAAAGATTTGGTTCTCGTACTTCCTCCTTCAAATGATTTTGGAAGGGGATGTGCAACGATAAACTATGGACAATACAGGGGTGTGGTGGAGAAACTTTAGAAGAAATCGTTCCCCGATGTCACCACCGATGACGTGGGGGGAGTTCAGAGCCGCATTCATTAAAAAGTACATGCCTAACACCCGAAAAGATGCGCTCAGGCGTGAGTTTGAACAACTGAAACAAGAAGACCGCAATGTGAAAGAATATAATACCTAATTCATGCGATCTTCAGCATACAACGTGCATATTATTCCTACGAACGGGAGAAGGTCAAAAGATTTGTGAGGGTATAAACCCGAACTTGGTAGAGAATGTAGTGGCATTAGCCTATGATCGGACGTACCTTCAGATCGTCAACATGACAATGAGGGTAGAAGGTTTTGCCAAGTCAAAAAGAGAGTATTCACGAAAGAGGCATTTATGTGACTCGACCTTTTTCAACTATCCGATTGGAGTCATACTATAGAAAATAGTCAACTCCATCCAGAGAGAGTTCCACTCATCGTTTAGAAGATCAATAAAGGTATGTGGAGCTTTCCTATCTCTTGAGCATGAATAGTTGTACTTATATAGTACGGTAGACGTACAATACTTTGATATCCTTTACTTATTTAAGAATGGTCAAGTTGGGCGAGTTAGGAGGTTAACCCACTTCTTTAAAACTATTAAGGATGTCTTAAGTTTTCAAAGTTAAGGGACTTGAAGTGTTTTGAGTATATGATACTTGTTTTGTTTTAAAAGTTTAAGTCCCTTGGAAATAGGAAAATGTAATTGACTAAGGTATAAGATTAATATAACGACTTTATGGAAAGTTGGTTATATTCGCTTTATGGAAAGTTAAAATGAGAGATTTACTTTAAGTAAGATAAGTAAGGACAAGTGACTTGATGCTATGGTTATTAGTATCTTGGAAGTTTTATATAAAAAAAAAAAAAAGAGTCATTCGTTTTAAAAGAGTAGAAGTATGTAGTACTTGGGATTAAATTTCCGGATTCTTTTATTAAGACATGTTAGTGCCTTAAGTGAACTAAAATGAGAGGATATATTAATAATGTCAATAAGAAGTTAGGGGATTTCTTGACTTACTTATGTTATGTAGGATAGCCGGTTGAGCTAGGGTAAGAGTATAAATGAGGGGTAAACCCCCAAGACGTTATACCACATTCTCCAGGGTAAGAGTATAAATGAGGGGTAAACCCCCAAGACGTTATACCACCTTCTCCAGGGTAAGAGTATAAATGAGGGGTAAACCCCCAAGACGTTATACCACCTTCTCCAGGGTAAGAGTATAAATGAGGGGTAAACCCCCAAGACGTTATACCACTTTCTCTAGGGTAAGAGTATAAATGAGGGGCAAGCTGTTGACACCCAATTTTGACCCTCCCGTCCAGTCATTAACTATAAAATTAGACTAATTTTCAATAATAATTCTAATAATTTTTATAATAAAATGCAACAATAAAACATTAATACATGCATAAAAAAAACAATTTAATAATGGCACCGCGTCTCACGTAGAAAATTACGCACTTAGAGTCTCGCGCCCATATTAATTTAAGCCCTGTCATGATTCTTAACTGATAATAAATACATAAAATAAATAATTTGACAATGACGTCGTGTTAGATAGCATAGTCACATTTATTAATACGCAAAACAATTTCATAATTAATAAAGCACCTAGAGTCATATTAAGATAGTTTAATCTTAGCTCAAATAACAATAAAATACGCATAATAAATAAGTTTTAATAATAGCGCCGCATTCTAAAACATTAAGCACTAATTAAATAGCACACCCGCATTTATTATGGTAGTAATTTTAAAACTCAAGCTTAGGCTAATAAAACACCTAGATAATTTAATCACAACTTATTAATTTAATTTACCACTAATTAATTAATACACCTAAATTAACTCCTAAACACTAATACCCTAATTAATCACCCAGCCCAATACCCAAAGCCCAATACCCCTAAACCCTAATCTCACCCTATTTCTACCCTACTTACCCACCAGCCGTCTGGCTCCCAGACTGACCCCACTTGATCTTCTCCAGCAACTCTCCATCCCTTAGCCGTCGAACATCCACCACTCGCCTCACCCTCTCCCTCTCTCACACCCTCAGCGGACAACAACATAACCTTCAGCCGCCGCCCATACCCCCTAGACTACAACATCAGCCGCAGCACTCCCCCTCATTCATTTTACCTAGCCCCCCCTTCCTTTCATTTGTTTTTTAGGTGAAAATCTTCATTTTCCTTCAACTGCCATCCTCTCGTCTTCAATCTCTCAACCCACACCCCACCTTTCCCGTCGATCACCCCGCACTAACACCATCGCCCCACGGCAGCACTCGCCGTTTGTCACGCCGGAGCTTCAAGCTCCAGTGAACTGTCGACACATCAACATCGCCACTGTCCGAACCCCATCTCCCTACTATTATTGCGGCAGCGTCGCTCCGGTGTTCGCCGTTGAAGTGACGCCGCCCTCCCGTTGCTTATTATTGAATCTGGGTATATTGCTGGAGCAATCTGTGTTGGTTTATGTTGGCCCTTCACCATTTTGGTACCCCTGTTGGTCGATTTGCTTGGTAACTGCTATTGATGTTGGACTGACTTCTCCTTTTGTTTTAAAACTCCAACGACGTTGAGAAATTTCCTTCGAATATGGCAACTGTTTCTACTGTTTTTTTGTTGTATCCCGGCGGAGCTTTGACATCTTTGCTCTTTGTCGAAATCTTCATTATTTTGGGATCTTTTCCGATCCCGCTACTGTTCTGTTAGACTTGACGTCGGACTGATTTGGGCTGGGTTTATCTGCTGTTGCTACGGCTTTGCTGCTTGTGACTGCTGTTTGTTGTCGATTTTCGTATTTTCTGTTAAATGATACTAAGCTGATGTTAAACGCCGTCTGTGGTTGTTGTTCGACGCTGGTTTTACTGTTGTTGGACTTATTTTGACAATTTTACCCTGTTACTACTTTATTAAACTGATTTAGAACATGATACTACACTGGGTATTTTTACTGATTTTTGAACAAGTTACTACACTTGGTATTTTTACTGATTTTTGAACAAGTTACTACACTTGGTATTCTACTGATTTTGAACTTGATGCTACACTGGCCAAAGAAGGATTTATCCGTCGATCTGGAGGCCCCCGTGGTAAGCGAGACGGAATATGTGGGCAAGGAGGAAAGTGAAAAAAGATTGGACGAGAATGCATAGTATCGTTCACCAGGAGGCGAGTCGACCGCCACCGTGACGATATTGGCTTCTCATGTCTTAGTATCCTTGGCATAACACTAGCTGAGCCCACACTATAAAAAATATATTTTTACAATATCTTCTACATATATATCTATACATATACATGCATTGTGTTTGTTTGGTAATTTATTAATTATTTACTAACTCTTCTACTAAGTGTCTTTGCAGGTACATAGACCTCAAAGTTAAAGCATTCGCATAAGATAAAAGCGAAATGTTGCTAATTTCTCTTCATTACATCTTTTATGATTATTTGCTTTTATTAATTATTAATTAACTCTTTTACTAAGTGTCTTTGTGTGAGTACCTCAAAGTTAAAGCATTCGCGTAAAATAAAATAAAGCGAAATGTTGTTAATTTCTTCTCATTACATCTTCTATGATTATTTGCTGTTATTACCATCTTGTTAAATATGTATCTATTTTAAATATTTGCATGCCTAGTTTAAATATCTCTTGGTTAGTTTAATAATTAAAGCACTTTTAGAATTATAGATTACATGTTAGCACAATAATATTAAACCTAAGTTTGAACGGACAACCGCAAGTTAGCGGATCCTTTAGGATGCCTAACCCCTTCCCTTTAGGATAATAAAGAACCCTTACCTAGAATCTCACATAGTTTCACAGACCTTTAAATGGAGATCATTAATTGCAGTATTTACTGCAATAAATCAAGTGTCCTAATTCACTATAATAATTAGGTGGCGACTCCTTAAAAAATGCATTTAGGAATCAACCATACGTAGTACTCCCGTTTTCGACTCCGGTTTAAAATGGGGTGTTACACAAGCCTCAAGACGTTATACCACCTTCTCCAGGGTAAGAGTATGAATGAGGGGCAAGCCCCAAGACGTCATACTACCTTCTCCAGGGTAAGAGTATGAATGAGGGAAAAGCCCCAAGACGTCATACCACCTGCTTCAGGGTAAGAGTATAAATGAGGGGAAAACCCCCAAGACGTTATACCACCTGTTCCGTGGATTTGCTACCCATGATGCGAGGAATATCCTCACGTCAGCTGATTTCCTACCTTAGGTCTCAAAAGTTATTAAGGAGTCACAAAGTGGAGTACGTATATCTGGCTAATATAGTAGATACCCAAAAAGAGTCCCCAGTGGTGCATGATGTCCCTATCGTTTGAAAAATTTCGAAGTTTTTTTTTTCCTGAAGATCTCCCAGGCCTTCATCCGGATAGAGAAGTGGAGTTCGCTATAGAGTTAATTCTGGGTACAAGACCTATTTCTATTTTTCCATATCGAATGGCCCCAGCTAAATTGAGAGAGTTAAAAGAACAGTTGAAGGATCTTCTGGATAAAGGATTTATAAGGCCTAGTGTTTCCCCCTGGGGCGCATCAGTCCTTTTTGTGAAGAAAAAAGATGGATCGCTCCGAATGTGCATCGATTATCGACAACTCAATAAGGTCACGATCAAGAATCGATATCCATTACCAAGAATTGATGATCTTCTTGACCAACTTCAGAGAGCCAATTATTTTTCCAAGATTGATCTTCGTTCGAGATATCATCAGATGAAAATAAATCCGAATGATATATCAAAAACAACCTTTAGGACCTGATATGGCCATTATGAGTTCTTGGTCATGTCTTTCGGATTAACCAATGCCCCAGCAGCTTTTATGGATCTAATGAACAGAATCTTTAAACCATTCTTGGATTTGTTCGTAATTGTATTTATAGATGATATCCTAATTTACAGCAAGTGTGTTGAAGAACATGAAGAGCATTTAAGAGTAGTGCTTCAAGTCTTGAAACGGGAGAAATTGTATGCTAAATTCTCAAAGTGTGAATTTTGGTTGGAAAAGGTAGCCTTCTTGGCCAGCTGGTGTCAAGGATGGAATTATGGTAGACCCCAAAAGATAGAAGCGAAAGAATCGGCGAAACCTACCACTCCAATGTAAGATTTGTGAAGGGTTTCTCTAGTCTTGCTGCTCCCTTGACCCGATTGACTCAGAAAGCGGTTAAGTACCAGTGGTCAGAAGCATGTGAAGCAAGTTTTCTGAAACTGAAGGAATTGTTGACTACCGCACCAGTTCTAACCCTACCATTGGGACAAGAGGGATTCACAGTCTATTGTGATGCATCTAGGGTGGGGTTAGGATGCGTCTTGATGCAATTTGGAAAAGTTATTGCGTATGCGTATAGACAATTGAAGGTACATGAGAAGAATTATCCAATTCATGACTTGGAATTGGCCGCGGTAGTGTTTGCCTTACGAATATGGAGACACTATTTGTATGGGCTGCATGTAGATATAGTTACAGATCATAAAAGTTTGCAGTACATAACCACGCAAAAGGATTTGAATCTCCAACAAAGAAAATGGTTAGAGTTGCTTAAGGATTACGACCTTAGCATTCTTTACCATCGTAGAAAAGCTAACGTGGTGGCTGACACACTCAGTAGGAGATCAATGGACATCTTGGCCCACTTGGCAGTACAAAAGAGAGATATTGTTCGTGAGGTACAAAAATTGGAAAAACCTCAGGGTTAATTTAACTGAGGTCAGTGAAGGTAGAGTGGTGGTACATGATACCTCGTTGTCTGCCTTAGCTTCAAAAATAAAGGAAAGTCAGTTTGAGGACATGAAATTTGTTACATTTCGAGAGAGGATTCAACAGGGAAAACCTTCACAGTTTACATTAGGAGAAAATGATGGTACCCTTCGGTATAAGGGCAGGTTGTGTATTCCTAAGATAAAAGATCTAAGAAGAAAGATCTTAAATAAAGGTCACAACACCAGGTATTCCATTCATCCAGGATCAACGAAAATGTATCATGATCTCAAGGTTCATGAGTGTATTGTGAGAGTATCTCAATAGAAAAATCTCAGAAAAAGATAGTTTTCGTATTAGTCGCAAGGTGAAAAGATCTAAGAAGAAAGATCTTAAATGAAGGTCACAACACCAGGTATTTCATTCATCCAGGATCAACGAAAATGTATCATGATCTCAAGGCAAATTACTGGTGTGAAGGAATGAAGAGAGATGTTGCAGAGTTTGTCGGAAGATGTCTTACGTGTCAACAGGTGAAAGCCGAACATCAAAAACCCGACGGACTACTTCAGGACATTGGCGTCCCCATGTGGAAATGGGAGGCCATTCATATGGATTTTGTAACTGGTCTACCAAAAACAAAAGAAGGTTATGATTCTATATGAGTGATTGTTGATCGGCTTACAAAGTCAGCCCATTTCCTACCGGTCAAGACTACATATCGGGCACCGCGATATGCGCAAATTTATTTGAAAGAAATAGTGAGGTTACATGGGATTCCATTACAAATTATTTCGGATAGGGGTTCCCAGTTCACCTCACACTTTTGGCAAAGTTTCCAGAAAGGCCTCGGGACAAAGGTCAAGTTGAGTACGACTTTCCATCCACAAACTGACGGACAAGCTGAACGAACAATTCAAACATTGGAGGATATGTTGCGATCGTGTGTGCTGGACTTCCAGGGCAATTGGTTGGACCATCTATGTCTAATTGAGTTCGCTTACAACAACAGCTTTCATGCTAGTATACAGATGGCCCCGTTCGAAGCATTGTATGGGCGAAAATGTAGATCTCCACTGATGGTTCAAGAGGCGAAACACTCATTTGGACCCGAAGTCATTCAGGAAACAACTGATATAGTACAGATAATTCGGGAGCGGATCAAGACAGTTCATAGCCGCCATAAGTCTTATGCGGATATTCGCAAAAGAGATCTTGAGTTTCAAGAAGGAGAGAAAGTATTTTAAAAAGTCTCTCCAATGAAGGGAGTGATGCGATTTGGAAAGAAAGGGAAGATGAGTCCAAGGTTTATTGGACCATATGAAATCTTACGAAGAGTGGGGAATGTGGCTTACGAACTAGCCCTTCCACAAGAATTAGAAGCAGTACATCCGGTGTTTTATGTATCAATGTTACGAAAATATATGCATGATCCAAGTCACGTCATCCAACCCCAAGAGATAGCCCTGAATGAAGAACTTCAATATGAAGAAATTCCGGTGGAAATACTGGATAGACAAATTAAGCGTCTTAGGAACAAAAATATTATTTCCGTGAAAGTTTTATGGAAGAATCACTCCACAAAAGAAGCGACGTGGGAAGCTGATGACGCGATGAAAGTCAAATATCCATTCCTGTTTGAGTAAACAAATATACAAAAGAAAAAGAAAACGTTAGCTAAACAAATATACAAAAAAAAAAAAAATAATAATAATAATTTTTGCACGTCCCTCCCCTTAACCCATTTCTCCCCCTTTCACGTCCAACAATAATAATTGTGCAAACATGCACAATTATATAACCAACCCACACACATATAGTTTTTATAAAAGACAATCAAAAGAGAAATACAAGAAACAAAAATCTGAACAAAACAAAGAGAAAATTTCAGAGAACAAGGATTAAAAGAGAGCAATTAAGGAGTCTTAAATAAAGGTTTGGTTGAAGGATAAGTTGAAGTTGCGTCATTTGCGATTACGAAGCAACAAAGGTGAGTTTTTCTCACTCAAATTTCTTAGTGAAATCCTGTATTTTAAGTTTTATACATGTTAGAATATAATGTTGGTGTTAAAAGAAAAATTATGAATTTAGATTTCTTAAATAACTAGTTCGGGACATGAACGTTACAAACTGTTTTTCGGAGTTATACTTGTTTTAATTAGACGAAATTTGGTATGGTTATAAATCACTTTGTTACGAACAGATTTAACTAAAGAAGAGGTAAAACGGACTTACGGTTTAAGAGTTATCATAGTTTAAACTTTCTGCCACAGATTTGGACGAAATCTGAGGGCAGGTAAAATTATGAACTGTTTTTCGGAGTTATACTTGTTGGAATTAGACTAAATTTGGTATGGTTGTAAATCACTTTGTTATGAACAGATTGAACTAAATAAGAGGTAGAATGGACTTACGGTTTAGAATTTATCGTATTTTAAAATTTCTGCGCCGGATCGGTTGAAAGTCCGTAAAGCAGTGGGTAAAATGGTAAAACTGTAGCAATTGGTACATAATATGAAATGTTGATTCAAATGAAAGTCCTAGATTTGTCTTTTCGCGTCAGTTTGGGAATTTACGGGGCTTGATCCGACTTACGGATAATAAGTTATGATTGTTTTAAGATCGTGTGTCGTTCTGATAATAAATTCGGCAAACAGTTCTTAATGTATTTGTTAAAACTGAAAAACTGAATGTTTCGGTGGGAAATTTAAAATTTTGTGTTGAATAAGAGTTCTAGATTATTCTGTTCTCGACAGTTTGAGACTTTGCGTACATAAATCCGACTTACGGTTTGAGAGTTGTAACCCATACAAGTGGGAAGGGCGAAATATTGAAAGAAGGAAATATTAATTGAACCTTTTGAACATATAACACATACTAAATAAATATGTAAATGCATTTGTAAATGCATCGGATCGGGTTGCACGCCGCAACAAAACGTAAAGTGAATACGTGTTCACAAATACGTAAACATAATGGATCGGGTTGCCGCAACAAAACGTAAAGTGAATACGCGTTCACAAATACGTAAATATAATGGATCGGGTTGCACGCCGCAACAAAACGTAAAGTGAATACGCTCACGCATACGTATATATAATGGATCGAGTTGCACGCCGCAACAAAACGTAAAGTGAATACGCGTTCACAAATACGTAAATATAATGGATCGGGTTGCACGCCGCAACAAAACGTAAAGTGAATACGCTTCACAAATACGTAAACATAAGGGATCGGGTCAGACGCCGCAACAAATCGTAAAGTGAATACGCGTTCACAAATACGTAAATATAATGGATCGGGTTGCACGCCGCAACAAAACGTAAAGTGAATACGCTTCACAAATACGTAAACAAAATGGACCGGGTTGCACGCCGCAACTAAACGTAAAGTGAATACGCTGCGTCACAAATACGTAAACTTAATGGATCGGGTTGCACGCCGCAACAGATATGTAAATGCATTTGTAAATGCATCGGATCGGGTTGCACGCCGCAACAAATATGTAAATACAAAGGAATACCTTAATATGTAACATGAGATAAAACATGTATGTGGGTTAAGCTGAGTACATCCTGAAACGAATTGAAAGAGAATATTATTGTGTGAATACTTGATTATGATACATTGAAAATGTTGAAGTTTGTCTCACAACATGGTTATTGTGTTCTAATATGTTTGTACTTAAGATATTGTGAGATTACTTTGATTTATAGGGTGAGGTTCTCACTCAGCCCCGGATGGTAGGGCTGACTCTTTTATTTAACATATTTCAGGGAAGCGTGATAGAGGAAAAGCTCCGCAACAGGGCTAGCGATCGTCCCGCAGCCTCTTTGACCCACCAATCCATTATTTCGGATTTGGTGAAAGTTATTCTCATAAAGTATGTTTTAAGAACTAGGTTCCATTATCTCGGGGAATGCCCCACACAAAATTGTTCTTTGTAAGCTTTGAATTGTTTATTATGATATATATATTATTTCCGCACTTAAATACATGTTTAATCTAGGAAAAAAAGGAGTTGACGGTTCGCCTGGAAAATAAATAATTGTCCAGGTGCCATCACGCCTTAAGGAAAGACTTAAGAAAAGTCGGGGCGTGACAATAGGCCATCAACCTCTCTACCAGTCTCCTTGACCTTCCTAGTAAATAGATCCTGCAGCACAAAGAAATCAGGGAAAAAAATTGCACAACAGTTCAATTCCCTGGTTAGCTTCGAAACTGACAGTAGGTTAAACTTGAAAGTGGGAACACACAACACATGTTCAATAACATCACCATTCTTAAGCCTACAGTTTCCTGTTTGTGTGATATCAGCAACACCACCTGTTGGCAATTGTACCTGACCTAAGCTTCTTTTATCTTCCTTTTCAATCATGGTTTTTCTACTGACCATGTGGTCAGTAGCCCCTGAGTCAACTATCCAGTGTGCAGGCTTAGGAATTGCAAGGTTACCTGCCATATGAACCTTGGCAAGAATCGCCCCGCCGCCCTCTTCCACCGTGACTCGTGTACTGGCGACACCGAAAGTGAGCTTTGTTCCTCGATAATTCGCCGCATGAATCCTCGCACGCCACATTTACCTTCTTCCTTTCTTTGTTATCTGCAGAATATCCAACCAATCTGTAGCACTTCTCTGCAATATGCCCTTGTTTCTTGCAATATTCACAGAACAACAATAATTTGCGACAATTTTCTCTAGTGTGCCCCTTCATTTGACAGTAGTCACAAAAACTGATATAATTTTGCTTCCTTTGTTTGTGATAAGTCGATTTTCCATACATCACCATAGAATCTGCCGAGTCATTGCCTCCAAATCTTCCAGTAATGGATTTTTGACTCTCATCTTGCGCAATCATAGCATATGCTTGGTTGACGCTAGGTGTGGGTGTTAGCAATAGAATGTGGCCGTCTTGATCAGAGCCATCATTTAGCCCCATCAAAACTCTAGTAACCTCCGATCGCCGGATGTTCAATGTAAGCTCTAGGATCGCCACATTCATACGCCGGAGGTATTATGAATCAATCTCATCCTACGTATCTTTCATCTTAGAATAATAGCCGCTACGAGCGATACTCCTTGTTGGAGCATAACAAGCTCCTTCTTCAATTGATACACCCTTGACAAGTTAACCTTATCGAATCGCTCCTTTAAACCTCGCCAAACTGCAAGAGCAGTGGATCTGCATGATAGTCCACTCAATGCATCTCTACCACATTCTTCATAATCCACGAAATCACCATTGCGTTGCAACGATCCCATTGTTTCATCATATTTCCTTCAGACATGTCTTTTTCTCACTGCTCCATCAATGAAACCAATTTTGTTCTTAGTTAGCGATCAACTGCATCGCACGACTCCATAGTGTATAATTCTCCATTCCTGTAAGCTGTATTTCGACATGTACAGCTCCAGGCGTATCTGATGAACTCAAATATAACGGATGATTGTGGTCCATTACATTTAAACTCACATTTGAAGCTTCATTTGTAATAACTTGTATATTCGGCGAAATGTTCTCCATGGATAGATCGATTTGCAGCAGATTAGTTGTAATTGAATCGAACAACAACAGCGACGACACCGGTCACCTCGATTTCAACAGAACTGTAACAAAATTGTATTGCATGAACTTGATTTACCTCGATCTGTAACAGATTTGTATTGCATGAGCTAGAATCACCTCAATTTGAACCCGATTAAATCGAAAATTTGGATCTATGACTTCAGATCTTCCCTATGACTTTGATACCATGTTAATTGACCTGGAATCGTAGGGAAGAAGAAGAAATGAATTGGGGCTCTAAATCAGAGCTTCACTCTGTTTTTGTATCTTTTATTATTATGTCATCACAATGAGGAAGAAAGCTAATAACCAACAACAATGAAATGTAAACAGCAGATAAGGAAATGAGGAAAAGACAAAAATGCCCCTCAACGTGAAAGGACAATAATGCCCCTCAACTAACAAACTAATAACTACACTTAGCCACTAATAACTTCAACAAATGCCCTGTCACAACTCAACATATGTGTTAATGTTAGGTTCTGTGTTATGACATTTTCCCTAACATATCATTTTTTGTACCAAGTCCAAAACAGAAAATGTCGGAACAAATGTCGGAACAAATGTCAATAAACTCGTGGATTACTTATAAAGAGCGAATATATCTTATATTTTCATGTGCTCGCATAAATTAAAGATGTACAACACATTGGAATAATTCAGGATATAAGATAACTTCAATGTTATTACTCATATATTATAGGACTTTGCCTGAAGTACCTATTTCATCTACACATAATTACACAAATATTCTAGCTGGACTTAAGCTAGTATTAGTAGCTAATTTAATGTGCTTACAAATATCTATAGATACAAAAAATACATCTTGATTTTAGTATATATGCAGAAGACTCATTAGTCCACTCTATTTATGGACTTTATAAACATAGGTTATATATGTACCTAATTGCATCTTAATTATAACTATATATACTCATATTGATACACTATTTGGAACACCTCTACATGTTACTCCGGGGCCGGAACTTGGTGCCAATAGTTCATATGGTAACACACCAGCACCACACCTATTTCTTAATTTTGTATCAGCATTTTTCTCATCTATCTCCTTCTCTATTCTCCTTATTTCCGCAGAAAATTCGTAGAAGGCTTCGATAATCTCTGCATCTCCGGTCCAAGTAGACGGTTGATGTCTTTCTCCTATGTATTCTTCGTCCGGGGAATGTGTCGATAATGTATCAACCACGGCCATGAATTTTGTTGCTTGTAACAAACCTGGTAGAGCTGAGAAAAAATATTTTTGAGGATCGGCTAGAAAAACCGTGTATTCAGGATCATTCTCATCGGGGATTAATCGACGCATAAGTGGGGGCCGGTTCGGGACGTACCCACCGTATGGGTACTGGCCGAAATTCAGAGCAGCATGCTGCGCTGAAGCAAGCCAGATGATGGTGGTGAGGATCGAAATGAGGTCCTCAGGAGTAGCTAACGTGGGCCACCACTCCGAATTGCGGAGGTCAGCATGACCCACGTTAATGGACTCGGCGTACCATGCTTGTAGCTCCCTGTCATTGCAAACTTGGGCCGAGTCTTGGTAGTAGTGGTTTACGTAGTTGTGAACCCAGCCCTCTATTGCGGCCCATATCATAAGCCCATCTGCCGCATAAGGATAGTCCTTAATTAGAAGTTTCAACCCATGAGGCTGTGTTGAGTCCGGTACTGCTATCCCTCTGCATTTTGAAATAAGAGCAAATTTTGTTTAGATTTCCCACTTTTTACACAAAATAAAGACTACAAACAAAAAGCTTATAATTTGAAGGTTTAATTTTTATATTAGTCAATTTTCGAAGTAGGTGGGCATTGCTAACTTAGATAAGATGAACAATAATGTGCTATAGTATTGGTTAAACTACAAAATTGTAAATTCTTTCCAATGTATATAACCTAAATTCATTTTAAATGTATATGAAATTATACCTTCGGATAAGGTCAGCTGGAAGGCCTTCCAAATCAAAGCGCCAATTCTTGTAGGCAGCCGCACTCATCTCCATACAATAACGACCAGGAGTAAAGCAAGCCTCGATGACACCATCAGCATTGATCAAGCTCTGGCGGGCCAATCCGTTAATTTCTAGTGTGTATCTCATATGAGGATCCAGAAGTTTATAAATTGGATGCATCGCGCTTAATTGCCTGTGTGCCGCCAATATAAATGGTTCCAAGCACGCATGTGTACGCAACCTACATAAACAAAATCTGTCAAGTAAATTACTAGTACTATAAATTAGGGTAAAATTCTCTTAATTTTCTCTATTTTTTAACTCATTTTTGGGGTTAAGTACTTACCAGTGATTGACAAGTTGATGAACCCCCGCGTCGTTAGAACAGACGTGTGCTTTAGCCAATTGCCACATCCAGTTACCAGTGGCATCAACAGGTGGTGTGACAACACGTTTGGACCGTGAACTTGGACCCGTTTGGGGGAGGCTAAGCTCAATAGTAATGGGCTTGAGAGTGCCCAAATCAGACAAAAAATAAATGGTGCGTGTTGCATATGCATTGCGGCCATCAAGGGCATTAATCCGATCCAGAAATGGAAGGTAAATATCGTGGTAATCCACTATAAAAAGCCGATTTGCATCCAAAGCCTGTTCACATCAGGAAATGAACAATTTTAATTAGTAAGTATTATATCTAGATTTTCACCGACTATGCACTACTAAAAAAACACGAATTTCTGAAAGTCTGTCGGAAACGTTTCAGACAAGCCATTTTCCAACAAAAACATTGATAGTATAAATCTAATTGTATTTACCTCTTGAACGGTCATGCCATTGAGATTACCAAGAATGTGCTCCTCTTTTAGGGCGGATTCTTGAGGGCCGTAGATCTCAGGATCAAGCTTGCTTACTGGTGGAAAAACCTGAAGTCTTTCGATGGTTACTGGATTCACTCCTGCTATTGCTTGTCGAGCAAATTCATCATCTCTTAACCAAGCAAACCTGTCCTCTGCAATGAACAAATATTCACATTTGTTAATTTGGCATCATTACACCCTAAAAGAACTGCAAAATAAGTTTTATAATAGCCATATTTCATATACTAGTAATTAACTTATATACACTGATCAGTGAAAATATTTTTATACTATATGTAACTTAACATGTTATAGTACGATTGAATGGGACGGACATCAATCTCCGCTTCTACAAGACCTGGTCGACTCTTTATAGGAGCCTTCCTTTATCAAAATGGGTGATTCAATTTTACCTCACTTCTTTTACGTTACCACAGGCAACCAAGTAACTACACCACCTATTCGTAATTATCTTTTAGGTGACTATGATAGTGTAACAATTTTTTACATTGTCAATTTTCATAATAAGACACGTCTTGAAAAAAGAGGACAAAATGGAAACGAGTAATTACTTGAGAGTATCTTTGGCATGTCATATTTGAGCAGATTTCCTTCTTTGATACTGCTAACAACCTTAGGCAATGGAAGCTTTTTCAAGACTTCATCCTGAAGACCAAGCTTCAAAAGTAGCCCTTCACTATAGAGGCTATCAATATCTGAAAATCCCTTGAAATCATGATTTTTAGAAGAGATGCTGGCCATTAAGGATGGAATTAAATTATGGAGCACTGCTTTAAGCCTTCCAGTTGAGAAAGCATTCATCTTAGACTCCTCAAATTGTTCATCTCTTGGAACATACGTCGGATTTGGCTTCTCCACACGGCTCTCCGCACTCATATCTACAAAACATTAATCAAAAGACCCCAAAAATAAGCTAATTGAATCACTAATTTAACTAATATACACTGATAGTATAAAAAGAGTGACTGACTAACCTATGTCAGTAGGAACACGACCGGTGCGACAACGTCTCGGGTAAGGAACGTTGTCTTTTCCTCCAAGTTTAGGACGGGTAAAATCAATGCCCTTATCGGGATTGCCGAGATCGTTGTATATGTCATAATCATATATTCTATCAGACAATTTTCTGACGCCCGTTCCATCGCCTCTTAGATCTCTTAGCTCCCTTTCTCTTAAATATATGAGTCCTGCTGGTGTCTCATTGGGTAGATATGGCTGCGAAAATAATTTATTGCAATTTTATGTTAGTTTTGCTCACATCTTATACATATATATTACGAAAATTACTAAATGTTTATAATTATTTAATTGCGAACTCCGTTACTTATTACAGTATTAATTTGAAATCACTATAAGAACCATAAATTTCAAATCCTAATCCGCCAGCAGGGTTTCTTTTTGAAGTTAAAATATAGAAACATGAAGATAAGGAACAGGAATATCGGGGGCCATATAAAAAGACATTACGTGCATTTAACTCGTGATTGTGATGTCTTTCTTTAGTGTACTTTCTAAAAGTATTCTCTTTGCTCCTTTTGATGATTAAACTATTTAACCGAATCTTAATGGAAAAACTTAGTTCAGAAATTATCTTTTCCGAAAATTGTCATAAAGTTGTTAGTTTCCGTATTATGTTGCATCTTTTGTAATTCCTCTTGATCAATTCAACTATGGTAGTCGCTTACTTCTGAAAATTCAACCTAAGACTACTTTCCACACGTAACAACCACGGAAAACTTTTATCTCAACAAAACAAAACGTCAAACGGTGAATTAGAAAAATAATGCATAAATTAATTACTATTGGTAAGTCATATTAGATGATTAATTTGATATAATATGATAATAACTACTATAATTTTAAAAAAAATTAAGTAGTAAAAGAAAACAAGGAAGCATCTGCATACCTGATTAGAGAAAAATATTCTTTTTCCAGGATGATTTTTTTTGGGCTGAACCCATGAGTTACAGGGGAAATGAACTGGACCACATGCAAAGCCCTCGATTGTAATACTCTCCAGAAAGAACTCTTGTTGGTGCTTGTTCGTCACTGTGATCGCACCTGGGGTTCCAAAATTTGAGTCCACCACAAATTCTGCAGTGTAATTTACTCGCTCTGTTTTCAAGTTCGATTTCTTAGACCACTCCTTCAACACTGATTGATTGCTCTTCTTCGGCTCTTTTGTATCTTTACATTAAAATAAAAGAAAAAAGGTTCAATATAATATTCGAAAGCCAAATTTTATTAAGAGACTTTCAGATCATCAATCAAAAGTGTGATCACTTACTTGGGTCCATGTCAGTGCTGATGAGTTCTAAGGCGACATTCCTTCCGATTTTTTCGGTGAAAGCATCAAGATGCTTAACAAGTGTTTCCTTCAGATCTTCCTTGTTCTTGTTCCTCACTGTAACTACAGCTCTAACCTTGAATTTAACTGCCTTTTCAGGCACCACTTTGATCAAATTTTCACTTATAGCTGCCATAGGACTCTGTCTCAATGCTTTCATTGGCCTTAGATTTCTCCTTCCTTGGTTTACCCAAATCTGATTTTCTTTATGATAGAAATTGCAATTCAAAAGCACCTTTGATGGGTTAATAAATGATGATGATTTCTCCAGTAGGGAAATGCCCATAATTTCTTTAGCCAGCGCCATAATAATTTTTCACTCTTCAAGTTATGGTGCTTCTCTTTTCTTTTCTTTTTTTCCTCTCACAAATTTATGGGAGAGAGATAGAGAAGAAACGGATGCTTTATTAGTTAGAAATGAATGTGTATTTATGGGGCATAGTCAAAGTATGAGAAGGTATATATAGGAAGAGGGATAAGTTGGTTGAGCTGAGATTAACTTGCTAAGTGTGATTAATTGGTTGATATGATTTACAGACTATTGCGTCAGTCCGGAGTTTATCCTATGCATACTCGAAAGAATAGCGATTGCGAATTCATTCTTTTATTAGGGATAAGTTGAATAAAAAATGTGATTTATCGTCCACACGTTTTTGATTTCTTTCATATGACTAGTACTAGTAAGTGGTTGCTCTCACCTTTTTCTGGGATCCCATCCTAATTAATGTAAGTGGGTTTCGTTTTAGTGATTTAGTCCAAACTTTTCACATGGTGGAATTAAGTCAAACCGAGTTGTGAGTTTTACACGAAACGACGCGGTGCTGGGCCTGGAACCCAAGGAGAAAGTGGGAAGAAAGAGAATTTCTCTCTCCTCCACCAAATTTTATTTTTTTGGGTTAATAATTTGAAAAAATGTTCGTATTTGTGCTTGTACAATTCCAAATTGAATAATTTAGCTATCTATAAACTTTTTGTCATGTACTGAATCATGATTTGAGCGGAACACGACATTTGATGCCTAAGTATATGTGACCGAGTGAATCTTATAGCTTGCTTGTCAACATAGGCATCAACACATACTAAAGTAATCATTTAAAATATGTAAAATCTAATATTGAAATAATAGTCTAAAAATATAATAGCGGAATCATATGAGTAAAACATGGTGAGTCTGAAAATATCATAAGTATGAATAACTGAAAAACTAACATGACATGATACTAGACTAGTATATGAAACCTCTAATATGAGTCTGAAAAATGTCTCCAGGACAAGGTCCTGAAATACATCTATCATAAAATAAATTTAATCATGAAATATCATACTAACATTCCGAAGGAGATGGAGCTCACCAAATAGTTGATACGGGTCAAGTCCTAGCGTGTAGCTCCATCTGAAACTCAGCACCTGCACCATGAAGTGCATGCCCCATGCAAAGGAACGTTAGTACATTGAATGTACTGTATGTAAAATCACTGAATTAATAAGCAGTCACATGAAATCATAGGACATGAGCATGAACATGATCTGATTTGATTACAAAACATGTATAAAATCTGTATATTTGAGGGATAGTAGTAGCATAACCTACATGAATCACCACATGGGTACGTGGAGTCTGGTACTTGGCCCGACCAGCAGAGCTTTCCCATGCATATCTTGTCGGGGTATGCGACATGAACAAGGCAAGAAAGGATCCAATCTGCAAATATGAAGGTATCGTCATCTGGTCGGAGTGACCCTTATCCTATGGTGACATACGTAGTTTCAGGCTACTAGGGCCTTCTCGGTACACTATGCAACTCTCAAAACATGTACTTGAAAATAATGGTTTGTAAGCCCATGAATTTCATGAAATAACTTGTAAACATGATTCATGAATTTAATTTAACATGTAAATACATTTAGAATATTACTTGCATAAAGACACAAACACACACACACACACACTCATGATTTTCATGGGTTTCTAAATACAAGTTATAATCAGTATTACTCAATTTCCTGAAGTTGTATATATATATATATATACAACTTCAGAAAATTGAGTAATACTGATTATAACTTGTATTTAGAAACCCATGAAAATCATGACATGGGTTCATGAAGTACAGACAGGTTCATGACAATCACAATTGATCAATCATGAATACAATTATGAAATTTTCTTGATTTCATAGAAACGTGGCGTGGGGAAAAAACATGAATATCCCTACACGTAGATAGAAACTCTACATACCTTACTCGCTCTTATATAAAAATTCGGACTTTGAAGAAGAACTCCAAAGATTGCACCTTGAAACCTTGAATTGGGTTTATCTTGAAAACCCTAGGTTTAGAGTAGTGAATTTCCCTTAGAAATTGATTATACTATGTTAGAATCGCATGAAAATACATGAAAAGGACTTACCTTGATGTAGGAGATGATTGGGAAGAGAGAGCCTTCGTTCTAGGGCTTGAAAAAAGTGAAAAATCTGATTTTTGGAACTAAGGTTGTGTATTTATATTATTCAGTCGCCGAGCCTTTTTACGCAGCTCGTAAAATAAACGGTGGGTTTTACGGCCCGTAAAACTTTTACCGCCCGTGATTCCTACTGTAATCCTTAAGAGTGACTTGCATTTTTGGGGTTCGTTTTACGGTGTGATTTGACGATCCGTAAAACATTTTATTATTCGTATTTCAAGGCGTAAAACTGAAGAACGTTATTTTTGTCAAATTTGTAAGTCTAACACTTTTAACGGGATCTTAAGTCCCTAAATCATGAAAATTACTTAACCAAATGATACGAGGTATTACACTTCTGGTCTATTATTAGCTTTCAGTTGGAAAAAAAACTACTCCTACGTTTCTGATCCTTTATCTATAATGAAGTTTCAATCCGAGGATAATTTTAAAGAAGTTGTGCTGGAAGCTGGAAGCCAAGAAAGGAGGAAGAAAGTGATTTTAATATTTTTATTATTCGAAATTGTCAATTTTGGCACCAATGATATTTTTGGTCACTTCGTATTTTTATCCAAGGGCGGAGCTACGATGTAACTTAGGAGTTTGTATACTCAATAATTTCTTCTCAAATTATATATATATATATATATATATATATAATTCACAAATTTATTCATAAATATTTAATTATGAATAAGATGAAACTCATAAATTTTAAATTATGAATCTTTTATGCTTTTGTCATAAGCATAACATCTTATTTGACCCTAACAGTAACGAATATATTTGATACTAGATTGCCGTAAAGGCTTACTATTTATACAACTGAAATTCAAATAGAATTAAAGGGAAAGTGAATGTGATAAGACAGAATAAATTCTATTTTAATTTCAAGTTTTAATGAAATTTTTTTATTGGCCAACTAGAACAATTGCACCCGTTAAAGCAGCCAGAAGAATTATTGAAATCGGATCAAATGAAAGAAAAATCTGTTGATAAATTAATTCCAATTTGTTGACTATTCCTTAGAAAATATTTCTCTATAATATGGTTTGATCTTGTAGTCCAAATAATCATGTACCATGACATATCTGAAATAGTATTAATAATTGAAATAAATAGACTTGTACAAACCATCGAAATAATTTCATCTCCTACCGTCCAAAGATTATGATGGATCTCAAAAGATAGGAAAGATTACCCTCCAAGCAGTACCTAGGAAATACGGCTTCAACGTGACAAACTTCATGTGTCCAATATTAAATTTGACCTTTTTTTTTTTTTTTTTTGTGGCCTCCGTCTATAAGTACATTTCTTCCTTCAAAATGGCAGTCATAAGTTACTGGTTAAAAAAAGTTGCACCAACGTTTAGTTCTATAAAGAAGCTGAGCACATAGCATGCCTACTGCTTTATCCCATAGATTTTTATCATGGAGAATGTGGTTTATGACATGGTTGTCTGTTAGTCGTTCATTGAAATATTGAATGGTCTATTGCGGGTCCATCCACTATTAATACTCAGAGTGCTCCTAGATCTGGTATCTTATTTGAGTACATATACTGATGTTGGATATTGGTGCTGAAAATTTCAGTTAATATAGAGTGAAAAGTTGTCTTTGTGGTATAGGAAATTATGGGGTAATTATTTGTGTTTTTTAAACTTCAATTATTAGCTCGCTTCGCATTTATGCTCCCTCAAATGGTAAGTGTTTGGCAAAATACATCCTTTTAATTGATTTTTAGAGTAAATTATGATGAAAATACTTAAATCATGGCTGACTTACGAATAGATATACGATATTGTAGGTCTCGGATTCGAGTCCTAGTAATGAAAAAAATTTGTTGGGAGCGTTACTCCCAAAATGGGCTTTGCAACGCGCGATTTGGATATAGTCGATCTCCAATACGGATATCGAACATCGAGTGACAAAAAATATATATACACTATTGAAAAATCTAACATTTAAAAACCCTAAATATTGAGATCTCTAGGATTGGCTCGACATTATGGAGTATAATAACAAGTAAAAATAGAAAATTAGAAACTATACAGGACAAAAGTGGAAAATAATTTATTATCTAAACCCGAGGTTCTCAGAATCAAGCATGAAGCATGTTCTTACATGCACAACAGAGCAATTTCTAATTGAGGCATATTATAGTGTTATCTTTTTAGATCGATTTTTAGTGCGTGGATGAACAGTTTCTATTATAGTAAAGATTCGACATAATTATTTTACCATAAAATGCTAGTGAAAGTTTTAAGCCAAGCTGGGTCATACCATTTTCAGAATTTGCCATCAATGTATTGTAAAATTCATAATGTAGATTTATTAAGCTTCCTGAATATATAGAGCAGGACAATGTTTTGAAACTCGGACCGGACATCGAATCGCATGATCAACTGGGTCAGTGGGTCACTGGTTCAACCGGTTGGACCGGTTCAAAAAATCAGTATCCACACACACGTATATATATTGAATGTTAAATACATATATATATCCAAACATATAAAATAACGAAGATCCATGTCCATCAACTAATTTCAAAACACATGTCCATAAACTAAATTACCGATGTTCATTAAGCTAAATAACCAAGATGTCATACATATCTAAATCCAAGAAGTATAAACTAGAAACTTGATTATCCATGTCCTCACAAAATAAATAACTTCAAAACACATGTCCATAAGCTCAAATAGTCAAAAGAACTTGAATAATAAAAATCTCAATTAAGTCCAAAGATGTCCTCTATGCCGTCATCAACACCTCTAATGTATCTGATAATACGCTTAAGAGCAGCAAAATGAGGTTTCCTCATAGCATGCATGAACAGACACACCTGACCAACTCTTCAGGTAATTTCTCCCAACTGTTTCAGTTAAAGTATCCTTAATACATTACTGTTGGCAATGGTCACCGCATTCCAATTACAGGTTATGGCAATACACAAATAAAAAATCCCCATCCACCCTTCTCACTTAACCATGTCCTCTACGCCCCTCAAATTATTAAAAAGTTGATATCTGTTAGGAAATTCACTCGTAATAATTGGGTGTCTGTAGATTTTGACCCTTTTGATTTCTCTGTGAAGGATCTCAATACGGGGAGAATTCTTACTCGATGCAATAGTGTGGGAGACCTTTACTCCTTCACAAACTTTTCCGCTGTCAGAACTCAACAACTAGTCTCCCTTGCTGCATTATCTTCATCCACCTGGCACAATAGGCTTGGACATCCAGGAGATCATGTTTTTTTCTTTTCTTAGAAACAATCAGCGTATTAAATGTAATAATGAGAAACTTGCCTAACATTATTTTTTTTGTCCACTTGGCAAGCATACTCGTCTTCCTTTCATGTCTTCAATGAATATTACAGTTTCACCAATTGACATTGTTCATGATGACTTGAGGACCTCTCCTGTTGTTAGCTCTCTAGGTCATAAATTCTATCTTGTGCTATTGAATGATTTCTCACATTTTGTATGAATTTATCCTCTAAAATTCAAATCTGGAGTTTTTGCTAAATTTCTTGAGTTTCACAAATTTATTAAAACTCAGTTTGAAAAATCCATCAAATCATTTCAATGTGATAACGGACGTGAATTTAATAATTCGACTTTCCATAATTTTTGCTCCCAACAAGGCATGGTGTTCCGCTTCTCTTGTCCTCACACCTCACCTCAAAATAAAAAAGTTGAACGAATTATTCGTACTATTAATAACATGGTTCGTACCCTCCTATTTCATGCATGCCTGTCATCATCTTTCTGGGTCTATGCTGTCAAAATGGTAGAATACCTTCTAAAAAATTTACCTACTAGCAAATTACAAAATAAGACCCCCACAGACATTATATATCGTAGAACTCCTTCTTATGACCATCTACGGATCTTCGGCTGTCTGTGCTATTCCAATCTTACCTCCACCACCCCTCATAAATTGGCTCCTCGAACTACACCCTGTGTATTCCTCGATTTCCCACTCAATCATAAGGGTTATCTGTGCTATGACTTGTCCACTCGTAAAATTCACATCTCTCATCACGTCACGTTCAATGAGACGATATTTCCATTTTCAAACCCTCAGAAATATCGAAAACCAGACTACTCATTTCTTGATGAACCAGTCATATCCCCAACCATTCTAAGTCAGCTTACCCAAAATTCGACTTCAAAACCGCGGTCCTCAGTGGATGCACCGCGGTGCCATCCTTCCAGTGAGCCCCCACTTCCTGCAGAACTTTTAGCACCGCGGTCCCTCGAGGATGCACCGCGGTGCCTGCCTTCCAGTGAGCCTCATCTTTCTGCAGAACTTTTTGCACCGCGGTCCCTCGAGGATGCATCGCGGTGCCCCTCTTCCATTGAGTTAACTACTCCTCTCTCCCCTTCAGCACCTCGGTCCCCTGAAGATGTACCGCGGTGCCACCCTTTCAGTGAACTAACCTTTGAACCTGTCACTTCAACAATACCACCACCCAATGTCCCCAGTCACCAAATGGAAACTCGTGCCAAACACGGGATTTTCAAACCTAAAGTTCAGTTCAACCTGTTTGTCCAAATCATTTCTCCACTCCCAAAGAACCCCAAATTGGCCAAACTTGACCCTAATTGGAATGCAGCCATGTCTGAGGAATATAATGCTTTAACTAAGCAGCATACTTGGGATCTTGTCCCTAGACCAGAGGGGGTGAATGTGATCAGATGCTTGTGGCTTTTTCATCACAAATTCAGAGATAGTGGTGTTTTGGAACGCTATAAGGCTAGACTTATGACAAATGATACTAATCAGCAGGAGGGCATTGACTGTGATGATACCTTTAGCCCGGTTGTTAAACCGGCTACGATTCGTACAGTCTTAGCATTGCTATGGGTAAGAAGTGGTTGATTCATCAGCTGGATGTCAAGAATGCATTTCTTCATGGGGATTTGAAAGAAATTGTATACATGTATCAACCACCTAATTTTGTTCATCCGGTTGTTCCTCATTATGTCTGTCGTCTCGGGAAGTCACTCTATGGTCTAAAGCAGACACCTCGTGCTTGGTATGACCGATTTGTCAGGTATATTATGCAGATTGAGTTTATTTGCAGCAGGTGTGACACCTCTCCGTACATTTTTTATCATGGTAGTGACATCGCTTACTTGTTATTATATGTTGATGATATTGTTCTCACTGCCTCATCTGATAAGTTGAAAAATGACGTTATTGCTCTTCTCAAAATTGAATTTGCTATGACTGATTTGGGCAAGCTGAGTTACTTCTTGGGTATATCAGTCACTAGATCTGCAGATACTATGTTCCTGAGTCAGCGTAAGTATGCAAAAGAAATTATGTTCAGATCTAAGATGGCAAGGCTGTGAATACTCCTATTGATTCGAAATCCAAGCTCAGTGCTTCTGAGGATGATCCAGTATCTGATCCTACTCTTCAGTACATCACTTTCACCAGGCTCGACATTACATATGCCGTCCAGCATGTGTGTCTGTTCATGCATGCACCGAGGGAACCCCATTTTGCTGCTCTTAAGCGTATTATCAGATACATTATTGGCACTCCTGACTATGAGTTGCATCTCTACCCCTCCGCTCCGAACAGGTTACTTTCCTACAAAGATGTTGATTGGCGGTGCGGACACGACGCCTACTTCGTGCTATTGTGTGTTCTGGGGATAATCGATCTCTTGGTCCGCTGGCGACAAGCCGTTATCCCGATCCGGTCGAAGCAGTATGCGGTGTTGCTAATGTAGTTGCTGAGATCTGTTGAATCCGAAATCTCCTCTTGGAGCTGAGTTGTCCATTGCTTAAGGCATCTATAGTCTATTGTGATAACATATCTGCTATCTATATGTCTCATAATCCGGTCCAGCATCAGCGGACCAAACATATTGAGATGAATATTCATTTTGTTCGTGAGAAAGTGGCACGTGGTCTTGTCAAAATTCTACATGTACCTTCCTCTTATCAGTATGCAGACATCTTCACAAAGGGACTACCTAGACAATTGTTCACAGACTTCAGATCCATCCTGAGCATTCGACCTCCTCCTGCTCCGTCTGAGGGGGTGTGTTAGCGAATATTCTTCAAATATTCACAGTATATATTGTATTTATTAGTATCATGTATTTAAGGTAACTTAGAATTCTTACTGTATTAAGAATCACATTTGTACAACTATATATATTGTGATTAATGAAAGAAATCTCTAAGGAAAATTATTCCAACATCTTACAAAAACCTCTTAACTCAGCATCATTAATCATGTCTTCATCAACTTCTTTATCTAAAAGTTTAATAATTTTTTTTAAAAAAAAATTTATATGAATAAACAAAAACCGGGTTTGTACGAGTTACAGAGTCATCGGTCGTACCGATTTTTACCGGATTGCGCCGAATTTGATACCACCCGTTCCTACAATAAACTCATATCAGTCTCGAGACCGGTTCCCAGTTAACCCAATCCGAATTTCAAAATATTGGAGCAGGACGAGTGGATAACATTCATAAAGAGACATCATTTCAATCATATTGAAATAAGTATTATGTTCGATAACATCAATACAACCTACAATAGAATCTTTCTTAAGAAATGATGCTTCTTTAATTACTCGATTTATGTATAAATGTGACAAGTCTTAAATATTTCATCCTCTTGGTCGAAAAATTATAATGTGCAAATAACATTCATTTTTTGTGGGTATATTGTTGATCCCCTAAAAGGAAACTTCTCGTGTAATCACAAAATTAATTCAACAACTATTTTAAGTCACATATTAAAATTTAAATTGTGACTTTCTTATAAAAAAAAATCAAAATTTCCTATGGGTCGATCATTGCATGCCGTGACACACACATTTGATCGGTCACACTAGTGCATGTGCATAACTGTAGATGTATTCTTATTATAATTTGCATTCTTGGGAGCGAAATTCTCGCTTCACGTGCCATTGGTGGAGAAAGGTAAATCACAGATTTACCACTGTGCCGGGAGACACATGTCAAGTGCGCTGAGCGAGTCATCCTCACAAAGGAGAAATGAACTCCCATCATGCATGCCAGCCGAATCGCTCTGTAGCGCCACCCCGAACTAACTGAACTACACCCATGCGGGTTATAATTTGCATTCTTATGGTAAAGCTTTTCTAAGCCATCACTTGACGTGATTAACCAAAGAAGGAAGGGACATTATTGACTATACAAGTAAAGATTGAGGACAATGGAAGGGTAATGTTCACATTTTATTTACGTTAAAGATATATAACAATTCTTTAGCAAGTAATGGCGTGCTAGAATTCTCCTTGAGAACACGACCAGCAACAGTTGACCATATTTAGGTATCTCAATATGTGCCGCCATTTCGGCAAAATCGAACACGGAAGTATTTCCACACAATTTTATTTGTTTTTTCTTTTTGTTGCTTAAAAGGATAAATATTTTAATATATTAAATAGTCCTTATAAAATATAAACCTTTCCTCAGTACCTCATTTCAAGGGCCGTTAGCACAATAGTCATATATATACCTTATTCGTTAATTGATCGTGGATAGGTGGATATCGCGGGTAAAACATAATCGTGGATAGGTGGATATCGCGGGTAAAACATAATACAATATATATTCTTATATTATTTTTAATTAACAAAAGTACAATGACTAGTTAGGTGTAAACATCCGGTGCAAATAAGTATTATTGTTATGCATGTCCTTGCACGGGATGGAGCTAGGTTATGGTGATTGGCGGCTTCGTTGTAAAATGAAACTATGCAAATACAACGGAAACAATGTTATTTTAAATATAAATCAAATGTTGAATTTCTTTTGATATAAAAGAATATTTTCTTTTTGTTTCCCTTCCCCAGGAGCTCCCTCATTTGCTCCCTTTGGTGATTCGAACTCGCAACATTCGGATTGAAAGTAGAGGACGCTTACCATCTGAGCAACCTCTCTTGTTAATAAAAGAATATTTTCACATCATATAATGGCAAAAGAGGTTGAAAATTACTTTAACACACAAGTTCAAATTCTAGGTACGTTATATATTTTGTTGAGTACGCTATTTCTTGCTCTGGGATACCTGCATGCATAAGAAATTATAAAATGTGATATTATGTTGTTACATCAGTTTTTTATTAGCTGGTTTAGATCTTAATTAATGAATGTTAAAATGGTGATAATTTCAAAACTTGGATAAGGAGTTTCATATTTCCAGTTGAAAATACTGGATGTTGGTCTCACTCCGACCACATAATGGTTGAAATGATAGAATTTCTCTTGTTTTAATTTGGCTTAGATTATTTTCATACTTGGGGTCATGGTAGCTGTTTGGCATTGACAATTAAAATGTTGACTAATGAAAAATCAAATTTAAATGTCGTACTTACTCTTACAACTATTCAAAGGACACAATTACGCTTTCTTCGAAGGTGTCAAATAATAAAAGAATGATAAAATAAATCCATTGCCAAAATTGGTGACTATTTGGATGATCGACTCAAAGTGATTAAACCTACATGAATAGTTTATTATTTTATGGACTTGGAGTCTAATTACGCAGCCCTAAAGAGAAATAAAAACTATATTACTAGTTGGAAAGATTTTTCTTACTAGTAAGATGACGACAAGGGAAATATATCTTTGAAAAAAGAAAAAGCAGAATTTCGACGTAGACTAAATTATCTTTATCAACCACTAATTAATTTAACGAGTTTGGACTAAAAATATGTCGGAAATCTTGGAAGTAACCAAACAATCAAGGTCATGATACAGTTTGATTTGTGAGACGGAATATCAAATGAAAATTTGTCGGCGAAGTAATTAAGGCAGTAATTTCACAAATAGTAACTTTGTTTAAGTAATATATATTTTTTACGTCTCAAATTATTTATCGTGGTTACTAAAAATAATTGTCTCAAATTATTTTTCTTTTTAGAAATTCAAGACACAATTAATTATTTTTTCCATTTTATCCTTAGTATAATTTTATCATTAATGGAGATAACACATAAATAGAGTAATTACTTAATGGAGACAGATTACAACTTAGACATAAATAAAGATAAAGTTAGTCAAAAACAACTTCTAATTAATATTTCTTAACGGGCGTTTAAAATAAAAAAAAAACGCCACAAATAATTTGAGACAGGAGGAGTAAAATATTTCTTTTGCTTTCTCCTAATAACTTTTGTGATATTTAAATAACTTTGAGTGACTTTTGGGTAGCTTAATGACTTTCATTTTTCCAATTAAAAGGTGGATCTCCCACCCCAGGAGCCCCCACACTCCAATCCGACAGGATTGTGAAGGAGTTAATCATGGTAACTCAATTGGTTTCAAAGGTTACCACTACTACGCTGCGCACAAGGGGCTCTCCTTTATTTCAAGAAGTAACCCCCACTCTGCCGCTGACGGAATTAGGGAAGTTGGATGATGTAATTTTTCCATTACAAAATACATAGTAATGACTTTATTTAGGGCTGTTTGGAAAGTCACCTGTTAATTGAAATTGGTGTAATTACTATGATAGTAATTGCATAGTCTAGTAATTATACAATATTGTAATTATAATGACTTGTTTGTTATTTATAACGTAATTACATAGTAATCACCAACATACGTGTTTGGTTGCACAAGTGTATTACACAATTAGTTTAACTTTAAAATAAAATTTAATTATCAAAAAATAAAAATTATGTGCTTTTATAAATGATATTAAATTAGGTATTTAAGATACATATTATTTCTTAAAATATAAAAACAGACAGAGAGGTCAGATCGAGTAAGACTAGATTATAGCAAGACAACAGAGGTTAGATAGCTCTTACCGGAGGAAGAGGGTTCAGGTCACCCGTTGTTGCGATATTTCTAGATGATTACGCAAGTGTACGTATCGTTCAAGTAATAAAGATCTGTAAGACCGAGTTTATCGTCCACATAGACTGATTTGTCAAGTACCGGTTATCTATCATATGGTATCTATTTGGTTGACGTTATTTAATTTAAGAATTATAACTAAGAATTATAACTAAGAATTATGACTAAGTGCAGAAAATAAACTAAAGATTATAATACTTTGGGTTTATAACAGTTATGAAGGAAATAGGGCTTCCAATCTCCTTAACTATCCACTCTTTCACGTGTTAATGCAATGCTAATGACTCTTCTTCTTATTAAGATAGCAGGTTAACTAATCTGTCATTATATTTCGGTTAGGACATATAAGAGTTCAACCTTGTGCAGAAACCTTCTATATTTCTATGATAGATTTTACCACATAGGAGGATTAAGAACAATAACCTTTAATACTACACAAGTATCGGGGTACTTTCGTCCACGATTTTAACCTATGTCTAAACAACTACAACATATTCAAATCTCCCCTCTCGAATCTCAATTCGAAATCATATAAGTGATGACAATTAGTGATCACTTAATTATCAAGCAATCAAAACAATATTTAGTAGATCTTAATATGACTGAAGAAGAAATCAAAAAACTATGCATTAACTATATGAAAGAGTTTCAAGAAGATTCGACGGAAAACCCTACTAAAGTAATTAGCTCCTAAACATTGTCATGTCAAGAACTAAATTACAATCCAACATAAATTGAAATAAAATAAGGGAAAGAAAAGAACTTGAACAAAGTTGTCTCCAATCTTATTCTTGCCTCCTTCTTTGCCTCCACAAGGTCTGAATAGAATGCCTGAAATAAGGTCAGGGTTTAAGGGTTTTATATATGAGAAAACTTGCGTTTCAGACCCTTTTACCCTTCTGAAATTTGACATAGTTTCGCAAAATCCCATGTCGGCGTCGTGGCCCTGCATTTTGGCGCCACGGCGCCACAACTCCTGCAGCTTCTCTGAACTTCTGGCGTTGTGGCCCTGCATTCTGGTGCCACATCGCTTTAAGCATGTAGACCCAGTCCGATTTACAGTGTATTTTTTTGTCAAGATTTCGTCTGATTTCTTCTATTCTTCCCGGGACTTCTTAGGCTTTATTTCTTGGCCTTTTACTGTGCAATTTCATCCTCAAAAATAGTATTCTCTCATTTATAACCGATGTGACACAAAAGAAAGAAAAACACACCTAACACTATACTAAACGCAAAATAAAAGAGTAAAATACTAACTAAAAAGGACTCAAAAGAGTGTATAAAATATACTCAACACCCGTCCCCTTGAACTGGACACGAACTAATCCTTCTATGTCGAATGTATGCCCGGAATAATCATATATTGTAGCTAATATCTTAAAAATAATTGATAATATTTAATTTTATTAATTATAAAAATTAAAAGCACAATTTCTTTAAGAACATCACAGATTGGATGTTTGATAAAAAAATATAAATATAATGTCATAACATTGTTCAAATGTTTGACAAAAAAAATAATCTATCAATTGTAAGTTAAAAGTGAACATCATTCAATGTGAAATAAAAAGTCAATAGTAATAAAGTAAATTAATTAAAATCTAAAATCTAACCTAAACATGAAATCCAAAAAAAAAATCACCTAATACTTTTATGTCAAATTCCAACATTACATAAGTAAGTTCCAACATAACTTAAGTAAATATAAGTCTATAATTCAAGAACAGAATTCTACTTGAATAACATAACTCATTATGTGTCAAGTTTGATAATGACTCATTCTTTCTAATAATATAATAGGATGTGTAGTTTCAAAAATTAGGATAATAACGTAGTTATGCTAAATGAAGAAAATTAAAAAAATCGAGCAATTACATTGAATCACAAGAAGTAATGGTTGGGAAATGAGAAGAAAGGAAATGAAAGATAAATAATATAAGAAAATATATATTTAAAAATAAAACAAGTTAAAAGTGAAAAAAAAAATCAAAATAATAGAAATAAAAATAAATTTAAAAAGAAACAAAATGATCATGTAATTATACTCAATTCTCACAATGAAAATTGGTGAGTGTAATTACACTCTATTCCACATAACCAAATAATTACTTGATCAAATAAACAGATTAAACTGTGTGATTACACTCAAATCCAATGCACATATGTCGCCTTAGTGCGATGAATGAAGGTTTAGTTCAAATTTTGTCGTAACCTTGGAACACTGTTGTTCACAAGCTCTAGCAGATCATCCGGACTTGTATATAAATTTCACCAATACAATTTTTACTTAATTTAAAGAAAAACTAACCAAAATACCCCCCCCCCCAAATAAAATAATTACCCGTCACATACCCCTTTTAAATTAATTATCTGTTATACCCCCTCACCAAAAGTATTTATCCGATATACCCTCTCCCTCAAACCGCTTCTTCCGTGATACCATCTCAGTATATTTATATACCATAATGATATCATGGAGGACTAAAAGAGTGACTGAAGCAATCCTCCATGATATCATCTCAGTATATTTATATACCACAATGGTATCATAGTCCTGATGAGTGTCTCATTGAAGGACTGAAGCAACCCTTCATGATATCATCACAATATATATATATATATATAAGACAATGGTATCATATAGTTTTTTTTTTTTTAGAAAAGTGTCTTTTTTTAATAAACGAACATGATCAATCATGATATACCATCTCAGTATATTTATATATCAGGATGATATCATGAAGGACTGAAGCAGTCTTTCACGATATTATCTCAATATATTTATATAACATGTTGGTATCATAACTGGGAGGAAGGGGGAGGGGAGGACATCTCAGATAAACAGTTTCAATTTTTTATGGGGTACAAAAGTAATGAAAATATGGACGGATAATTAATTTGGTTTGAGAGGGCATGGACGTTCCCTACCACAATCTTGGGTCAATAAGCAAAATGTTTCTCAAGATTATGTGGTTTGCATAAATGATAAATCTAATGTAAAAGGACAGTTTCATCTTTAGGCTTTTAAACTGAAAGAGCAACGTACTTATCTGGATTTTGGAGTTCTACTCCTAGTTGATAGTACGCATTAGCTAGTAAACATCACATTAATTCACGAGCAAAACGTGGCCATTCAAATGCATTATAATTTTGTGGCCTCGAATGTAACATGTATGTTCCCTGTTTAATGGCTTAAACAACTAGCACGTTTTGTTATTCCCATTTGTAGTTTTATATATACTATGTTTGTGGGTTGAACGAATATATCTTACTTCAAATGTTACGAAATGCATATAAAATATAAACTTTCAATTGCTTCTAAATTCTAAAAATAATTATTACCGTCAAATATATACATTATAATGATCAGTTCCCTAAAATAAAAAATATTTATATAATTTCTATGTACGTGCATCGCATGATAAAAACAAAATCAATATTAATATTAAAAAATTGTAATGATAGACGTGACTAATATTATCTTAAAATATGTGAATGCTTCGTACTCAAAAGGGTTGATTTCATTTTCTAACTTACGAAGACATTGAAAACTACCTCTTCATAGTGGCTAAATTCGAGAATGGTTACGACAATCCATTGTTATATTTATTTAAACTAAAAAGTTTTTTCTTTTAAATCGATTTTAGTCCCAGGGACTATTTTTTATTTAATGGAAAACAAATGCGGTCCAATCTGCCAAAACTAAAAGTTGATTAGCCAAAGTAAGAAACAATTAATATTGCTCAACCACAACAGATTCCTATTAAATTGAGAATATGTGAGCTAAAATTTTCATAACGACATCGTCAAATTTTGTTCAACGGGTAGTTATCTATTAGAACATATAATCAATCAAATCCAACCTTTTGTTTTCGATAAAATGTATTTACGTGTATATTTAAGATAAGTTCCATTTTAAATCTAAGTTTTTCAAAATCTTAAACAAAATTTTCAGTCCAAAAGAACCAATTATTGGAGATATTTTCTTAAACGTTTAAGCAAATCCCAATTTTTATACTAAAAAGTGATTAATTAGTAATTAGATCATCAACAACTATTACATGTACTATATATTAACCAATTATTGTGGTCCGGTCCTTTCATCTCGCTCGTAGCGGGAGTTTAGTGCACTGAGATGCCCTTTTATAATTTTCCTAATCCATTTTAAAATATATTTAATCATAAATTCATAATAAATATACCATTAGTACGTTATTTATGAAACCCAAACATTAGAAGGAGAGAAGAAAAACAATTACTAATGCATATATCAGAACTTATCAATATTTTTGCGATTTAGAGATATAAAAGTATGACAAAAAGAAATTAAACACGAAACTTATACCTATTAGCCGTGTATATAGGTTCCTTATGTGAAATTCGAAAGTTTGGCGTAATTTGTGAACTGGAATGTTATAACATGTTTCACGTTTTCTAGCATCAATAGAGAAAAGACATAAATTCCCCTCAAACTTGTCCGCTAAATTCACTTTAGCATTATAACTTTACGGACATTTAAATACTCTTAAATAATTTCAAAGTATAATTTATAACCCCTTGGAAGGTAGTCAAAGAAAGTGTACACACCTTCTTGAAAGCTAGAGAAAAGAGTGATGCTTAATCCGAGGTGTTTGGTCGAGTGATCATTACACTAAAGATATGTTAGGAGGGGTTCCATATTCGAGTTCCTTCTCAGCGAAAAATTGTTCTCCGGGACATATTTTAGTGGCAAAGAATGAGCGCTAAAACGTGCTGGCATGCGCAGTGTGGGATCGATCTCCGACAGGGGATTGAACCTTGTGTCATTGATCAGTTGTCCGCTCTCAAATCTTGGCTAATGGAGCACATCCCGCGGTTTACCTTGGTGATAGCGATGAGAGACCGAATCTATCATCTTCAGGACGTCTAGATAATACTAGTGAAATAGTCAGGCACAAGTCTGTATATCTAGACTATAAAAAAAAAGTGATACTTAAACTTGACTAACTTGTCCATGTGTCATTTTGTAATTGGTTTTTACACAATTAAATATTTTTCCTTTTCTATTCTCTTCTTCTTCACTCTTTCTCTTTCATCCTTTCCACCTCCATACATTCATCTGGTTCTGATCTTTCCAAGAAGCATCACAACTCACAAGCAATGGCATATATTTATATAAATAAACATTATACAAGCATGAAATGCAAGCTGACGCATAGTTAATTAAGTTATGAAAATTACATCTTAGAAACACAGTTGATGCAGGGTACCATAATAACATATTCTGCCATGAATAAAAGGACAAAAGACAGATTTATCCTTGAATAACTATGAACCTTTTCTTTCGGGTAAGAATATTCACTTATATGTCTTTCTTATTCAATGAAAGTGTTCCTTGTGATGATACCTGAGATAGCTTTATGAAATTCATTCCTTTTAAATTTTCAATTCTCATCTCAGTAATAAGAAAAATGTCAACTTTTCGTTTCTGGCTACTTTTCAAAATTAACATTAACATATCCACCAATCAATTAAGCAACTAAACCGATAATATTGCCGACAAAAACGGAAAATGGGAAACCAATCTTCCGATTTAATTGAACATTAACATGAAACTCTGACAGAAATTGAAACGAGGAAAAAGGGCAAGAAACAATGAGGATTTTGGATAGGCTTAGGGTGTGTTTGGATTAGCGGTGAGCAAAATTAATTCTGACAGAAGTGATTTATGTTTGGATGCAATAATGTAAAAGTGATTCTTATAATTGATTTATGTTTGGACAGTTTTGATCAAAATTACTTTTTAATGTAGAATTACCAAAATTGACATACATATAAATAAAAATATACATATAAATAGATGAAAGTATGTAAATAAAAATTACAAATAGATAATAGAATTTAAAGTACAATATAATACTTAAATATTAGTAGAATATTATTACAATACTAATTTAAAGTGCAAATAGTATTTAAATATTATTACAATACTAATTTTGCATAATAATACACTATAGAAAAAAAATATTATACTGAATAGTTATTTTAAAAAGTACATTGGAATCGATTTTCAGTTAAAACTGTAGAGCATATTTTGCCGCATTTCTCGGGACTAGCTTCATTTAAAAAATTTGGACTAGCTTCATTTATATTAATAATACATTATAGAAAAAGGAATAATATTATATTTAATAGTTATTAATAAAGTATTTGAAAGAAGACAATAGAAAAAGACGAAGGATAATCCAAATGAGTTGCACTATTCTCATTCCTAAGTACGAGAAAGGTCCTAAAATTAACAATAACATACTCAAAATAGAACATGAGTAATATATTTGATTTTTTTAGTAATTATTTCTAGATATTTAAAGAGGGTAATGGAAGTTGTATATTTGAATGTTTTTTTTAGTAATTATTTCTAAGATATTTAAAGAGGATAATGAAAGTTGTATATTTGATTTTTTTTATTAATTATTTCTAGATATTTAAAGAGAGTAATGAAAGTGGCTAGAGTTGTTGATGAAAATTAAAGAGGGTAATAAAGAAAAGAGTAAAATTCAATTTGAAATTAATTCCAGAATTGATTTTGGCCAGCCAAACATGTTAATTTTATGATTTTCACGAAAGTAGGTACCCAGAATCAAAATTCTGGATACCCAAAAGCTAATCCAAACATGCACTTAGAAATGAGGTTGGAATTTAATTAATTATATTTTAGTTGGAGTTGAAGATTTTTTTTTAAAAATTATTCGTTAAATGATGTGGACCAATCCCAAAGCGAATGTTGAAACAACACTCAGCTCTCATCTGGTATGAGCAAAGTAAGATTGAACGTAATTGACATCTAATTTTTTTAGGGGGTAAATAATTAAAGATGAAGTTTAATTGTTAAAGTGAGTTTTCGAGACAAGTTTATAAGTGATTTAATATATTTTCTGAGTATCAATATAATATAATGTTCTTTTAAGTTAATTTACAAGTCTTGCCCGTTTGCAAGATGTATTTGTATTATAGCGTAAAGGTTATTTTGCACAAATTCGATGAATATGATGGATAAATTAAAATGGCGACCCGTGCACAAACTGCAAGATGTGTTTGTATAATAGTATATATGAATACGTGTGTCATGCACTCATTGGACTAATGTAAAAACCAGGTGCGGTTTAGTTTTTATCGACAAAATATAAAGTCCCCTGCTAAATCAAAATCAGAGACCATGTTTCATAATTGAGCTGTGGGCCTAAATCCAGTTCACACCTTGCAGAATGGGTTATATAAAGCCCATCAGCAATTCTCTTGCCCTCTTGTCAATTTTCTCTCTTTACCTGTTAGGCTGTTACTAGTACTAATTTTTTTTTTTACATGTTATTCTACTTTTTTTTACATGTTACTACACTGATTGTCAATTCTTGAGGTGTCTACAACTTGTCTTCTTGAGCTGTTTGCTGCTTATCACATTTATAATTTGTAAGATGTTGGAACAATTACCCTTTTGGTAATCCTGCAACGAGTTGTAGTACCATTTTAATCTCAGAAACCGTTGTCCCAACATGAGAGAGTTGGTCGGCGACAAGTTTCAGTTGTTTGCAATATTCAGACATGTTGTTAAAATTCTCACGACGAATGTTGTTGAACTGCTCCTCTAAATATAATTGATGCATATGCCATTTGGTAGTTATTGTATCGGTTAGATTAATATATTAGATATAAAAATCATATCTTAATAAGATTTATTTAATGTTTCGATCAACTAATTTTTATTTTTATATGACTAGGGAATCCGCAGTCGCTACTCTTTCAAGTGCGCACAGGGTAAATCCCGGACTGACGCAATAGCCTGCAAAACACGTCAGTCGATTAACCACACTTGACAAGCCATGTGTGACAGACTCAACCAAGAAGGTTTATGCAGGCGATCAAACTCGTGATCTTGCGGTTCTGCACTCTACTGCTACACCAACTTGACTATCCCGAAGGATCGATCGACTAATTTGTGTCTTCTAGTTCTATGGATAAATAATCGAGATCATCAATTTTAACACAATCCATTGTGACGAAAGCGCTGATAATATCATTTATAATGGCTGTAGTACTTGTATCTGACACAATATTGCTTTTTAATTCTATAAGTGAGTTTTTCAAAGTACTACATTTAATTTATTATAAAGACAAGTTGTTTGTTACGTAGTGCTTGGATTGAATTTCCAAAAGATAGAAGAAAATAGCCCTAAATAGTGCTTGGATTGTTTCACTTAACTGCACAGTTTGTCCTTTACATGGATTGGTCTTTAATTTTTTTTCTCAAATGAAACTTATGTCTATTCGGGCATAAGTTCTTTAAAGGATTCAACCCAAGTTGTGTCTGATTCCTTAAAAAACTTATGCCCCAATAGACATAAGTTTCATTTTAGGAGCAAAAACTAAAGACCATCACAAAACAGGGACAAAGTGCAAATGACCCCAATTGTTTAGTCCACTTCAACCCAAGTAATGACCTATTTTGAATCCGTTCAAATTAAACTCAACACACTCATTTGCTATTCATGGTTCTAAGTTCTAACTTCTAAACACGCATGCATGACCAAATGAACACTGCAAATAAGGGGCCCTTTATCCCTTCTTGGTGGTGTTGGTGCTTGGGTTGAATAATTCCCCCAAAATAATTCAAGTATATACATGCATGGACATTGCAAATAATTCATCAAGTGGCACTATAAAAATAGTAGTAAATAAATTAAGATATACTACAATTTATTTAAAATTTGTTAACCAAAGCAAAAGGAATTCGAATTTTTGTTACATTGCACATCTTAATTTCAACGAAAACCAAAAATAAAACGGAAAAGATTTAATTTTAGCTTAGCTTTCAAGTTCCACGATGATTTGGGAAAGTATTGAAGGAAAGCCCCATCACTGGAACAGCAAAAGAGGTCTCAAATAAAAGTCGTCGTTGAAATGCATCAATTGCTTCGTGCCCTTCCATTATATCTTTCACCAACGACTCATAATATTCTTTTACCTTTTTAAGCATACGTATGTATTGCAATTTTAGCCACTTCAATCGGACACGTCTGAAAATCTTCACCAGAGAAAATCTTAGCCGCTGCTTCTTCCTTCCAGCTCCGGCGCCGAGACGGACTATAGGTAACTTCTTCCGTCGTAAAGATATTTTGCGACGAGCCTGACTGAATAAGGTTGTGGTATTGGTACGAGTTACACTTTTGTTAAAGCTATTTTGGTCGGAAGACATTATTGTTATGATGTTGTATTTTTTGTTCCAGTTCTATTTGTTGAGAGTGGAAAAGAACCTTTGTTGAACTAATAATATAAGGAGAGATTGAGACAAAACAAGAGTTGACCATGAGCTGCATTATGTATGGCAATTGCCTCTATTCACAATTTCTTTAATAAGTGGTTCGTTCATTTCAAGAAAAAATATGTGGTTGTAAAAGTATAATATATGTATTAAATACTACATCAAATTTACTATGAATCACATTTTTTATGCTTATAGATTGTCTCGACAAAATTTTAAAATCTACTCATTCAGTTTTTTTTTTTTTTTTTTTGTGATGAGTGATTTTCGAAAATGTATTTTTAATTTGTGTTTAACTAGTTATTTCTTTTGCAATATTAGAATAACATTTTATGCTTGATCAAGGTTTCAAAAATATTTTTTAAAAAAATAATACTTTTTTGGCATGTGAAGAACAGCTTCAGCTATTACTCAAAATTATTCTTTTTTTTTTTCTAAAAATATGATCAAATATCTCAAGACTCTAAAATAATTAATTTTGACTTCCACCAAAATATTTAGAAAACTTTATAAGAATCTTAACAAAAACGTACTTTCCTCAAGTAGTCACACAACAAAATATCTAGTAAAATTTGACAACGTGGGCGAGTAGTCAAACAAAATAAACATAATTTGGTCATTATGTTTGTAAGATGTTGGAATAATTTTCCTTAGAGATTTCTTTTATTAATCACAATATATATAGTTGTACAAAGATGATTCTTAATACAGTAAGAATCATAAGTTACCTTAAATACATTATACTAATAAATACAATATATACTGTAAATATTTGAAGAATATTCGCTAACACACCCTCGACGGAGTGAGGCCAATACTCAGCCGATCTCAAGTCCGTGAACGATTGTCCAGGTAGTCCCTTTGTGAAGATGTCAGATACCGATAAGAGGTACATGTAGACTTTTGACACGACCACGTGCCACCTTCTCACAAACAAAATCAATATTCATCTCAATATGTTTGGTCCACGACGCCGACCTGACATGAAGTCATATAGATAGCATATATATTATCACAATAGACTATAGATGCCTTACGCAATGGACAACTCAGCTCCAAGAGGAGATTCCGGATCCAACAGATCTCATCAACTACATTAGCAACACCCCTATACTGCTTTCAAGACCGATCGGATAACGTGGCTTGTCGCCGCGTACTCAAGAGATCGATTATCCCTAAGAACACACAATAGCTCGGCAGTAGCTGCCTCGCGGTCCGACACCGCCCAATCAAGATCTGTAGGAAAGTAACATGTCCGAGAGGGGCAGTAGATGCAACCTATAGTCGTGAAAGGCCTTTAATGTATCCGATAATACGACAAGAGCAAAGAAACGGGTTCCGCTGAGCATGCAAGAACAGACACATCTACTGGACGGCATATGCAATATCGGTTCGTGAACGCGAGGTAATCAAGAGCACCCGCAAGACTTCGACAGAGTAGGATCGACATCGATCACCTCGACGACCGAGCTTGGAGTTCGAATCAACAAGAGTAGCATAGCCTTGCAATTCGACATCTTAGCTCTGAACACAATTTCTTCTGCATAATTACGCTGACTCAGGAACATAGTATCTGCAGATCTAGTGACTGATATACCCAAGAAGTAACTCAGCTTGCCCAAGCAAATTCAGTTTTGAGAAGAGCAATAATGTCATTTTTCAACTTATCAGATGAGGCAGTGAAAACAATGTCATCAACATATAATAACAAGTAAGCGATGTCACTATCATGATGAAAAATGAACATAGAGGTGTCACACCTGCTGCAAATAAACTCAATCTGCATAATATACCTGGCAAACCGGTCATACCAAGCATGAGGTGTCTGCTTTAGACCATAGAGTGACTTCCTGAGACGACATACATAATGAGGAACAACCGGATGAACAAAACCATGTGGCTGATGCATGTATACAATTTCTTTCAAATCCCCATGAAGAAATACATTCTTGACATCCAGTTGATGAATCGACCACTTCTTACCCATAGCAATGCTAAGAACAGTATGAATCGTAACCGATTTAACAATCGGGCTAAAGGTATCGCCACAGTCAATGCCCTCCTGCTGATTAGTGTCATTTGCCACAAGTCTAGCCTTGTAGCGTTCCAAAACACCACTATCTCTAAATTTGTGACGAAAAAGCCACAAACATCTGATCACATTTACCCCCTCTGGTCTAGGGACAAGATCTCAAGTATGCTGCTTAGTTAAAACATTATATTCCTTAGACATGGCTGCATTCCAATTAGGGTAAGTTTGGCAAATTTGGGGTTCTTTGGGAGTGGAGAAATAGTTTGGACAGACAGGTTAAACTGGACTTTAGGTTTGAAAATCCAGTGTTTGGCACGAATTTCCATTTGGTAACTGTGGACATTAGGTGGTGGCATTGTTGAAGTGACAGATTCAGAGGTTAGTTCATCGGCGGTGGCACCGCCAGGCATCCTCGTGGACCGCGGTCAAGGCGCGATGAGCAAAGTGAACTCACTGGAAGAGGGGCATCGCGGTGCATCCTCGAGGGACCGTGGTGCTAAAAGTTCTGCAGGAAGAGGGGGCTCACTGGAAGGATGACACCGTGGTGCATCCACTAAGGACCGCAGTTCTGAAGTCGAAATTTGGGTAAGCTGACTTAGAATGGTTGGGGATATGACTGGTTCATCAAGAAATGAGTAGTCTGGTTTCTGGTATTTCTGAGGGTTTGAAAACGGAAATATCGTCTCATTGAACGTGACGTGACGAGAGATGTGAATTTTATGAGTGGACAAGTCATATCACAGATAACCCCTATGGTTGGGTGGAAAACCAAGGAATACACAAGGTGTAGTTTGAGGAGCCACCTTATAAGGGGTGGTGGAGGTAAGATTGGGATAGCACAGACAGCCGAAGATCCGTAGGTGGTCATAAGAAGGAGTTCTACAATATAGAATGTATGTGGGGGTCTTGTTTTGTAATGTGCTAGTAGGTAAATTATTTAGAAGGTATTCTACTATTTTGACAAAGATAGACCCGTAAAGATGATGGCGCATGTGAATTAAATAGGAGGCATGCACTATGTTATTAATAGTACAAATAATTCGTTCAGCTTTATCATTTTGAGGTGAGGTGTGAGGACAAGATAAGCGAAACACCATGCCTTGTTGGGTGCACAAATTATGGAAAGTCGAATTATTAAATTCACGTCTGTTATCACATTGAAATGATTTGATGGATTTTTCAAACTGAGTTATAATAAATCTGTGAAACTCAAAAAATTTAGCAAAAACTTCAGATTTGAATTTTAGAGGATAAATCAATACAAAATGTGAGAAATCATCCAATAGCACAAGATAGAATTTATGACCTAGAGAGCTAACAACATGAGAGGTCCACAAGTCAGCATGAACAATGTCAAATGGTGAAACTGTAATATTCATTGAAGACATGAAAGGAAGACGAGTATGCTTGCCAAGCGGGCAAGAAAAATAATGTTGGGCAAGTTTCTCATTATTACATTTAATACGCTGATTGTTTCTAAGAAAAGAAAAAACATGATCTCCTGGATGCCCAAGCCTATTGTTCCAGGTGGATGGAGATAATGCAGCAAGGGAGACTAGTTGTTGAGTTCTGACAACGGAAGAGTTTGTGAAGGAGTAGAGGTCTCCCACACTATTGCATCGAGTAAAAATTCTCCCAGTATTGAGATCCTTCACAGTGAAACCAAAAGGGTCAAAATCTACAGACACCCAATTATTACGAGTGAATTTCCTAACATATATCAACTTTTTAATAATTTGAGGGGCGTAGATGACATGGTTAAGTGAGAAGGGCGGATGAGGATTTTTGATTTGTGTATTGCCATAACCTGTAATTGGAATGCGGTGACCATTGCCAACAGTAATGTATTTAGGATACTTTAACTGAAACAGTTGGGAGAAATTACCCAAGAGTCGGGTGTGATGTGGCTCGAGTCCATATACCAATTATCAGCGGCCGCAGAGTGAGCGTGTTAAAAGCTCGCCCAAATCGGGGTCAGATCTGGGCTAAAGGAAATTGTTGGGTCGACATCGACGGGCTCGCTGTGCCGACCGAGGATACCGGGCCGCCATCGCCAAATCGGGCCCAATTTGATGGATCGCCGCCATCGCCGCCTGGACATTCGCCACCGCCGCTGTTGGGTATTCGCCACCGCCGAGGCAGGTGTAGATCGCCTTCTTTGTGATTTTCCTTTGCCTCCACCCTTTCCATTCTTTCCTTGTCTGCGACCTCTGTTGCCTCTGCATCTACCGTGGTTCTGAAGATGGTCCAGCGGTTGGTGAAGCAATGGTCGGCGACTGCAAGTTTTCAACGGCTAATGCTTTTTGATTGTGTTCATCCTATTTAGCACTCCGTGTTTCTTCCAACAATAATTGAGAACGTGCCTTGTTGAAAGATGGAAGTGGATCAGCCTGTTGAATTATTGCTGCAAGAGTATCATATTCCCCATTTGGTAATCCTGCAACAAGTTGTAGTACTATCTTAGTCTCAGAAATAGATGTCCCAGCATGAAAGAGTTGGTCAGCAATAAGTTTCAGTTGCTTGCAGTATTCGGTCATGTTGTTAAAATTCTCAAGGCGGGTGTTGTTGAACTGCTCCTCTAAATACACCGCCCTAGTATTTTTGTTATCCAGAAAAATTTCCTCCAAGCGTACCTAAAGTTCGCGTGCCGAAGCACCTGTTTTCAGGATAGTGCACAGCAAATCCTTAGAAATGGTACCATAGATTCATTGTTTGACGATAGCGTCAAGACGACGTCATGTTGAATCATCAATGTCAGAGAGGCGAGGGATTGACGCATCAATATAGTCGAGCACGTTGTACGCACAAGCATGAATATAAAACAGTTCCACCCACATAGAATATTGACAGTCTTCTTGATCAAGAATAATAAGGACAGAATTCTTGATGTTTGTGACAACAAAAGTCGGATGAAAAAATGACTTTGTGAAGGGAAGTGGGGTGTCATCTATGCCAGAGGTAGAACCATTAGATTTATGAGAAGTGAGAGGAGACATGATAGCCACATGTTAGAAATTCCGAAAGAGAAGGCACCGCGGTAAGGGGGATTGGCGACGGCCGAGAGGGGAGGTGAGGGGAATTTTTAGGGTTTTTGGGATGTTAGGCTATTGATACCATATAATATGTTGGAATAATTTCTCTTAGAGATTTCTTTCATTAATCACAATATATATAGTTGTACAAATGTGATTCTTAATACAGTAAGAATTCTAAGTTACCTTAAATACATGATACTAATAAATACAATATATACTGTAAATATTTGAAGAATATTCGCTAACAATATTTTCTTTTCTCTGAAAAAAAAAATTATGTTTTCTTTTCCACAATTTGTTTGTAAATACTTGTCTACAAGATAGGGGCTCAAAATTTATTGAACTAACTGGACTGACCAAATAGCCCTCTTGTTAGCCTACTTTTAGGCCGTTAGGCTCCATAGACTCTAAATAAGCCTATTCCATATGACTCGATTAGGCAAAAAAAATCCCAATGCCATTTTTTTATCATTTATGTACCAAATTACCACTAGTTTCTATTTATGTATCAAAATACCACTCTTTGAGTCTTTTCTTTCTTTTCTTTTTAATAATGACTTTTTTGCTTTTTTTTATTTGTTCAACATATTTTATAAAGAATGTTTTGGTTTAAATTAATTTTCATGTTTTGTATTAGATAGTCAACTAAAATTTTAATTAAATAATTAACTACTTTATATTCTTTTCTTTAAATAACTCATGTTTTGTATTAAATAACCAATCCAAATTTTAATAAGATAATCAACTACTTAATTTAATGGTCTACTGAACAAAAAATTTAGACACAAAATTTATTTATTTATTCAGTTTAAGATATAATTATTAAGAACAAAGTGGGAACAAATTGCACACTTAAATAAATATTGTCGATTACAACAATTAGATAGTTAATTGCACACTTAAATAAATTTACAATGGTTTAGTTTCCTCTAGAAACATTGATACGGTTAGGGCAATTTCTCTGGCTATATCCCTCATTCCTAGACGCATCACATCCTGCTCGTGCCTACTCTACTCCCTTTGATCCATTTCAGTACGGATCCGAGTAGATTGGGGACGACCTTTTGGATCTCTCCCCATCGTTGAATCGTGACACAATTCAGTTCCAGTGTAATCTGGCCAGTATGAATCATGAGGCACTGCTGGGAACTCTTCCAAGTAAGTGTTGAAAACATACTGTAATGTACTCGGGAGGCACATAAATCATGTAGTCATGGTGGATAGATGAACAAGCATCGATGACATATGAACACAGATAGTGTAATGCTTGAAATTCGCCACAATCACACCTTCGCATTTCGAGGTCTACCGTGAATGTTTTAGGTAGTCGGCCGCTTGGTGGGCGAACCAACTCTTTGACTCAAAAACAGCTTTGCTGTGAATGTGGACTTCATGGGAGTTCGATATTGCTCGTTCATTATCAAGGTATTCCATTACTTTGTCGGAGTAGATCATACCAGATGACATCACTGCTTGTGCCTGCCTCTCTCACCAAGAAACTGATAGGAAGATTGTGTGTCCCCTTTAATACGTTGTTGATGCACTCAACAAGGTTAGTCGTCATGTGCCCCCAACGTCTCCCTTCATCATGTTCCTGAAGCCATTGTTCCTTAGGAATATTGTCGACCCACTTCACTGCATCTTCATTATCAAGTTCGCTCTGATAATAAGCAACGGTCGATTTAGTCATGGCGTATCCTGAAGTAGCAAAAGTTAATCCTCGTAAGGTTAGTGATAAAAAAAGTGTGAAATGTGTGTATATAGAAGACTAACCCATATTGATTACAGTTTTCTTCATGTCTCAGATTCTCAACGCCCTCGCGAAATTTTGTGAAATGTGATTTAACGCAGTACATACGATGCCACCATCGCTTAATCGCCTAATAATACTCTTGATTGACTCGTGTCTATCAGAGATCAAGCAGGTCCGGCCGTGTTACAAACGCTCGCAAGCATCGAGAAAGAAAACAACGATCGATGTCTCACCTCTACGCGGCGTATACTATTGGAATAGTGTTGTTCCTCCCATCATATGTGATCGCCATCAGCAACGTACCGCGATACTTCCCATACAACCATGTTCCATCAACTGAAACAACTGGCTTGCAGTAAGTAAACCTTTTAATGCATGGTTGAAAATCCCAAAAAAAGCGATGGAATACAGCCTTGTGAGGAACTACATGGTCATTCTCGATGAGGGACTTCACTTGTATGTCAGTAACGGTGCCCGAAAGATAATTGTTGAAAGCGAGGATCCACCTTGGAAGCTCCTTGTACGATTCCGCCCAATTCCCGTATATCATCTCGATGGCCTTTTGTTTTTCAATTCGACCTTCAGATGTCGCGTATACGTAAACCGATATTATACGTGCGATCAACACCGAGACTAAGATTGCCGGATCCCGCTCACCACGCGATGATGCTTTCACAAATGAACGCAGAGTTGTCGATGATCTTGTGAAACCATTATTGATGCACATGTATGGGGCCCGTCAAGTTTTTTAATCTCACAAACCTTTGATTTATTGCTAAGAAGAATTCTACACCTCCACTTGCAGTTTTCGTTCGAAAAATGAACAGCCCATCTAGTTGTATTAGAGTAATCTACCACGAAGTCTGGGGACTTGTTTAGGTGGTATTCTTGTATGCACCGCTTAGCCATCTCTTTTGTGGAAAATCTCATACCCACTTGGAGGTTTTCATGGTCTGAACAGTATGGTCTGAACAGTGAACGATTGGTTTCGGTCCATAGAGTGGATAAATTCATCGCCAACGTACTCTATGTCGTCAAAAGTTACGTTGCGAAAGTGAGAGGGAGGGTCAGAGTAACGCATAGTAGTTGATGGGCCCTCATCATTAGTGTCATGTTGAGTAATGATGTCATCTTCATTCTCAATGAAGTCACCGACTTCCTCATTATGGACACCAGTCACAACACTTCTACGAACAACAGTTGGGTTGTCCATATGGAATTGTGTGTTTAGGTCAATGTCATCAATGTGTGGTGAAGTGAGTTGAGTTGATGAAGATGGTATGCAACTATTGTCGCACCCGTTTTCGACCTCGGGGGTCTGAACGGTATCCGCAACGTTGCTCTTTGGCGCGGTTCCCTGGATGGAGCAATAAATGCTATTTTTTTTAGGAGTCGCCACCTAATTATTATAGTGAATTAGGACACTTGATTTATTGCAGTAAAACACTGCAATTAATCTCCATTTAATGGTCTGCGAAATTAGTGAGATTCTGAGTCAGGGTTCTTTATTATCTTAAAGGGAAGGGGTTAGACACCCTTTAAGATCCGCTAACTTGCGGTTATTCGTTCAAACCTGGGTTAATTATTTATTGCCCTTTTTATTCTACCTATTCTAAGCATTTTTAGTAATTTATAATTAAAATAAAATGCAATACAAAAATAATAAAAGCTTAAAATTAAATGAGACATAAAAATAAAGCTTCGGGACATCTTTTAGCCTTTTTAGGCCTTCTGCACAAGATAATCTCCGGGTACCTGCATAAACACTTAGTAAAAGTATTAATAGTAGAATAAATAATTTTAAAGTAATGACAGGAATTTAATAAGTAAAGCAAAAAATAAATAAATCCGTCTTTTGCACAGAGGAGGCCTTGGAAATCAGACGGAGATTCCTTCATCGGCCAATATTGTTAAAAGCAATAAAATAAATAAAACCTTCATACCCACGCCAAAACAGTAATAGTTTTAAACACGGAGGGCTCAGATATAAAAAATGTAAAGTGAGACAGCCTAAACAAATGCGGCTGCGAGAATTCGCCCTGCCAAATGCACGTTGGTTATCCAAAGGTAAGTGGAAGAAATCATCCTTGCCTGTAAAGCTTCATTTATTTTATTTTCCGCCTTTGCAATCATGAGGCCTCAAAATCGACGGATAACTTTTTCATCGACCAAACAAGTGTAGCATCTTGTTCAAATCAATTAACCAAAGAAAAGAAATATCGTAAATCGAGTAATGTGGCCCAAAATTAGTAAAAATACCACAACGCAAGATCCGCTCTTTTGGAAATATATTCCAATCAGTCTAATAAAACATAAAAGGGGTAAAATAGTCCAAAATACCCCGAGCAATGAAACAATAGCAACACAAAGAACAAGTGGTGTACATGCCAGGCAATGACGTTGATTCACCTGAAAATCAATCACGAGTTTTACTCCGGCGATTTACCCGACGAAAAATCAAATCAGCCCGACGCAAGACTAAAAACAGTAGGAACAATAACAACAAACACGACAGGTTTCGTAACTTCACGAGTTCCAAAAACAAACGAAAAACAAAGAACAATAATAGCCAAGAAAAATCGAATCACCCAACCAAATGGTAAAGTAGTAACCAACGTTCGCCGGAGTTTTTAAACTCCGGCGACATTCAAAAAATAAAAATCAGTCCAAATAACCAGATATGTCATAGATCCGAAGAGACAAATAGTGATTTTAACAATACAAAAGCGCAATGGCCGAAAGCGCAATGGCTACTTCCACGACGAGGTCGCCGAGCAACGCCGCCGATTCGAGCACGACAGTGGTGTTGGTCGACGGAGAGGGTGTGGGAAAGCAATGGTTGTGATGGTGACGAGGGACGGAGATGGGGCGCAGTGAGAGGCGGTTCGCCGGCACGGCGACGGAAAGAGAGCGAGGAGACGCATGCGGTCAATGAGGGAGGCTGGCGCATTGATGATGGTGTTCGCTTGAGCTGAGCTCCGTGCGGAGGCGCGACGGAGAGGTGACGGAGGAAGATGGCGTAGGAGTCACGAGAGGTGTGAAGTGTGCGGCTAGGGTCAAAATGAAAGGGGGGGGGGGAATGTTTTATTTTATAGGGTAGGATTAGGGTTAGGTATTGGGGGAAAAAAATGAAAAGTGGGGTATTGTTTGGGGGGGGGGGGGGAATGAAAAGTGGGGTTTGAAATTTAGGGGGGAAAATAAAATAGTGTTTGGATGAAATAAAAATGGTGTGATGGAATGATTCGGATTGTGTTCGATCGACTGGTTTGACAAAATGCAAGTGTTAATTATTTAAAAAAAAATTATTTTAAAAGATGCAAGATTATTAAAATGCAAATGCCGACGCAATAATACTAAAATGCAATATTTAAGAAATGTTTAATGCCTGATTAAAAGTAAACATGATTCTTATTTTAACATAAAAAGATAAAAAATGCAAAAACGCTGATTAAAATGCGATGTGCTAAAATACTTAGAATTGCAACAAATATACAAAAAACGGGTCAAAATTGATCACAACACGCCCCTCTTTGTACGGAGACGATGGAAGAGTCTTCTGACAAAGATGTTGACTTATAGCCAATTTTGTCCTGCTTATAAACCGAACTCAAAAATAGGGACGATGCAGACTAAAATATCCCAGTTGTCAAATCATGACGACCGGTCGCCGTGATGCAAAAAATAAAAACAAAGTCGACGATTAAAAATATCCCGGTCGGGCATGATCGACACCGGGTCAGCAGTGATGCAGTCAAAAGAACATGGTTATCAGACGCCACGGGCGCTATCGCATAGACGCTGACGCAGATGCTCGCTGCCGTATGACGAAACATAGATGCGATGCAGATGTTCGTCGTCAGATGAAAATACATGAACGGTTGCCAGATAGCTTAAAATGAAAAGGCGCTTGCACGGACGCGATGCAAATGCTCGCCAGATAGACGAAACATGGACGGCCGCCAGATAGGCTTTATGAAATGACGCTGCGCTGACGCTGACGCAGATGCTCGTCAGATGACGAAACATGAATGGTCGCTGTGATAGCTTAAAAGAAATGGCGTCGTTGCACGGACGCTGACGCAGACGTCGTCAGCATAGACGAAACATGAACGGCCGCCAGATAGGCTTAAAATGAAAACGTCGTTGCACGGACGCTGACGCAGATGCCGTCAGACGATTTAAATACGAACGGTTGCGCTTTAAAATGAAATGGCGCTGCAGATGACGCTGACGCAGATGCTCGTTGCCAGATGATTTAAACATGAACGGTTGTCAGATAGCTTAAATGAAATGGCGTCAGATAGACGCTTACGCAGATGCGTCGTCAGACAGACGAAACATGAACGGTTGCCAGATAGGCTTAAATGAAATGACGCCGTTGGGACGCTGACGCAGATGCTCGTTGCCAGATGACGAAACACGAACGGCCGCCAGATAGACTTTTATGAAATGACGCCGCTTTTGGACGCTGATGCAGATGCTCGTCGTTAGATAGACGAAACATGAACGGCCGCCAGATAGGCTTAAAAGAAATGGCGTCGTTGCATGGACGCGATGCAGATGCTCGTCGTTGCATAGACGAAACATGAATGAAGCCGTTGCATAGGCTTAAAATAAAATGGCGTCGTTGCATGGACATATCAGTTGTATGCACCTTTAGAATATCTTGAACTAAGCATATCTGTTTATGGTGTGCATAATCTAAGCATATCTTTTTGTAAATCCATCTCATCTTTCTTTTTGTTTCATCTGCCTTTCTCCAATCTCCGCCTCTTATCGCCAGAGCCCACATGTATATCCCTCCATTGCCCGTCCTTTCACTCCTTAATACTTCCATCTGATGAGACTTTTGTAATGTATTCACCTTCTTTTGCTGCTAAGTCTGCACATAGACTTTCCCCTTTGGTACTCCTTTCTCCATGTCTTCTTTCTAATATCTATTACGGTTGGTTAATCTGATGAGGCTAGAGACCTGAGAGTTTTTCCGTGGTGTTTCTTTCTACCACTTTCCTCCTCATCCCAAAACCCCTATGTCTAGAGTGGAACCTTTATTTTACTATGGAAAACCAATCAACCAATTCTTTCATTACAATTTTATTTGCACAAACTAGTTTAATGGTTTAACCAAAAGTCAAGCGGACTGAAAGCACCAAAGTTCCAAATCCAAATTCTAACACAAAAAAATCTTGCTAAGAATTTTATAAAAGGTAATCAGAAAAGTGGATAGGTGTTAATTTCTTAGGATTATTGGTGTGGGCTTCTTCTCTGGGAATAGTGTGAAGGGGAGAGAAGGGTTTCTCGGAGTTGACACAAGTGAACACCTTTTGTGTGGAGAGGGCTGGATATTTGCTGATCCAAGCATATTTTACTGTGTCGCACTTCTTAATGCCAAAGTCCACACATATATCCCTCCATTGCCGTCCACTCCCTCCTTTGTCCTTCCATTCAATGAAACTTTTGCAATGTATTCACCTACTAGAGCTGCTAATTCTGCCCACATACTGTCATATCCCTTTGGCACTGCTTTCTCCATGTCTTCTTTCTCATTTCTATTACCTCAGCTTATTCTGATGAGGCTTGAGACTTGAGAGTTTTCCTGTGGTGTAATTTCAACCCTTTTCTCTATCTACTTCCGTTTCTCAAGCAGACACACCACGATTCTCCCCATCGCTAGAGGAGAACTAGAAATCGAAGAGCTTCACAAACTCCAATTCAACCCAAACTTTGAGTCTTATCTCTTACTACAACAACAACAACATACAGTGAAATCCCACAACATGAGGTCTTGGGGAGGATAGAGTGTACGTAGACCTTACCTCTACCATGGTAGGTGGAGCGGTTGTTTTTGAAAGACACTCGACTCAAGACCCAACATAAAAAGCAAGGGAAACGGTCATACCCGGACAAAAAATTTAAAGCAGACAACGATGGTAACAAAAGCGGATAAGCCATGATAAAACATTCTGAAAAAAAGAAGCAATACAAAGTTTCTCTTACCTTAAGCAAAACAATAAGAACAGTGGAAATTGAGAAAAAAACTGAAATAAAAACAGAACTTGTTGCAGTAATCTAACAATTATGAATATCCCCCTTAAACCTTATAACCTTCAATCCTAAGCTTTGAATATTTAGTTGCGACCAAGTATGTCTTCTTATAAACCACTTAAACAGTAAGATAAACTCTAAGAGTTCAAAAAGAATAACTTCTTACATTAAGGTCATATACATTACTGTAGTACTTTTTTTATGATCTAAAAAGTACCTTATTTTTAGGAGTAAGAATTAAGGATTTCTTCACCAAATTATTGCAACCACTAAATTAAAATGTATATTTTCATTCACAAACAATGTTGTTAATTCAGAGTCAAACAAATGTAAATTGGAACATAAATATAGAAGTAAAAAAAAAATCAAGAGGAATATTTTCAAGAAAATCACTGATGAAATCATTGGAGAAGGGACAAGGATTGGATGGTAAAATAACCAATTACCATTCAGTTCGTCTTTTCTCGATCACTTTAGAAGGGACAAGGATTAGATGGTAAAACAATAATTTACCATTAATCTTTTTTGTCTTTTTTCGATCATTTAAAAACAATTTTTCTTCTACATTGTGATTTTTCAGTTTCAAATTTTAATAGTTCAGATAGATTTTAATATTTTACCACTTGTATATTAGTTTACTTTGAAGGAAGGAGTAGTAACAATCTGTTTATCAGTCTTATAATATGGAAGGAGTGCCTGGTTCCGACCTCATCTAGAAGTGTTTTTCCTTGTATTTTGTCTTGTTTCTTTTGGAATGTAATATACATACACTATAGCCTTTCTCTGCTAAATTCAAATTCATTGAAACTATTTGAATCTTTTATATAAGGTAGAACAGTGGATATTGGTAGTTTATAGGTTCTCGTGCCTCATCTTAATCTGATTATGTAAGATTTCACCCACCTGTCTATTTCTGGTTCATTTCATGTCCTATTAACTTTAAGCAGGGTTGCTTTGGGGAAATATGCTAGTCCTAATAGGCTGTAATTTTAACTATTTGTACTTATATTCTCTATTGAAGTAAAGATGTAAACATTCTTTGCTGTATTCTCCCTCTTTCATGTCATAACACCAGCTCCAGGTGTTTTCATTTGTCTTTTCTTCTTACACATTCCCCGTGTTCTTTGGAGGGGGAAGGGGCTGTTAGCATTTACCCTGTTGTTTTCTTTCTTAATTATATTGCTAGCATTAGAAGTTTTTTTTGGGGGGGGGGGGGGGGGGGGGGGGTATAAGTATCTTGATTTACTTTATCACAGGTGTATGTAACCATGCGTTCCACTTCCACTGCATCAGTCGCTGGCTCAAAACCCGTCAAGTTTGTCCATTAGGTAGTTATCAACTCTCTCTGGTGTGTTTTTTAGTTGCCTTGTTAACTGTATTATAATTGTTTGAACTTTCTTTCCTACGTTGAAGATAATAGCGAGTGGGAATTTCAGAAGTATGGTCACTAGAGGATAACAAGTGGCAGGAGAGGCGATTATGCTATTGCATTATATTGTCTTTGACTGTTAGTTTGTTCTAGTAATACTTGTTTACATTGCCTTTTGTTTCTGTGTTGCTTTACGTACCATCTGATAGGATTTAATATAGAGCTGGTACCTAATCTCATATGCTGTGTGATTCTATTCTTGGCATTACTGAAGCCAAACTTGTCCATATTGATTATGTTGTGTGGGAAAATTATCGACCAGAACCACTAGCAAATTCTGGCAGCAAATGTTATTTACTTTCAATAGATGCTTATAGTGTATTTTTTTTCTTGTTCCTCTAAAGTTGTTTATAAAATCCTTTGCCATTCGTTTGATACCTACATTTATGTGCTTGAGACCGTAGGCCCAAGTATTCGGAAAGTTGCATCGACTTTTTACAGTAAGGGTCAATGCACCAGCTAACCAATATAGCATTGTGCCATGGTTAATTGGTGAGATTCTATTAACAATGACACCTATGTTAATTTGCTTAGCCTACATTTTCACTACCTTTCCTTTAAACTAACAGAGGTATATGTCTTGCCTTCGATCTGGGATGATGCACAGCACCTAGATATACCGTCGTCTTGCTCATCTGGTTGGCTTTCAACGGATGATAGTCAAGATAGAAACCCCAAATTAATCAAAGATAAGATTTATAGCTATGACCTATTTTTCTTCCTTTTTGGTACAATTATAGCCATCTTTCTTCCAATGACCAACATTTCGTAGTAAAGCCTGTAAAATGAGAGTGTTTGACAACTTTCCAATCCTCGAAACAGGAAATACATTTCAAAAAGAGATTGCAAGTGATTAAGTTGGTGAACATCAACTTTCAAGATTCTAATTTAAACTGGCGAGAGAGACTTAATAACGTAATCTCTATTTTCATGCTTTCATCTGAAAACAACAAAAAGAGGACAACAATAAAATTCTTCAAGGTCCAGTATTTTTGCTATCTTGAACTTGGCATCGTCCACATCTTCTTGGTCCATTGGAAATTAGCAGTCAAGCACAATTATCTTCTGCTCCATTGTCATGATCCTCTAATAGACTAAGAAGCAGCAGAGGAGTGTAGCCAACGCACTGCAATTGGACTCCTCACACTGTGAATTCCATCAGACCACTCAATTGACCCAAATGCTGATTCAAGACCCTTCACTCTCTCCAACCCAACTCTTCCATTACTGCTAAAACTAATCTCATACGACAAACTATTCTTTTCCTCACTGAAACTTAGCTTACTCGGAGCCACCTTAACCTCCACTGACGGTGGCGCATTTAACTTCACCTCATAAACCGCATTTGTATTGCTCCCAACATTTTTAACCACACGTCGGTACTTTACCACACCCTCACCCATGAAAACAACTGAGAATGATGGATAATTCAAATCCCCCAGACTAGCCAAACTATGTTTACAACTGAGAATGATGGATAATTCAAATCCCCCAGACTAGCCAAACTATGTTTACTACAATTCACGAATGGCGAGATTCTGATGGGATCATAACCAATGGAGCAAAGAAAATCCACGTAATCCTTCGTGTCGATATCATAAACCAAACCCGGATCCAGAGCTCTGTTCGGATCCACATGCCCGACCCATGAACGAAAGGACTCGATTCCTCGCCCGTGGCAAGATCCGTTAAGGTTTTGCCGGAGTTATCAACGTTGTAAGCTGTCGTCATGAGGGCCGATTTAATGGCTGCTGTGGTCCATTTAGGATAGGCCTTTCTCAGTAATGCAGCTAATCCACTTACATGAGGACAAGACATGGAAGTCCCAGATATGATGTTAAATTCCACTCTTCTTTTATCGATTTCCAAATCCGTTGGACCAACGGATCCGGTCCATCCAGCTAAAATGTAAACTCCCGGAGCAGTAACGTCCGGTTTAAGAATCTCCGGCGTTACGTAATTGGGTCTTCGGCCTGAAAATGCAGCAATACGTGGAGCAGACTGTGATTTTCCAATAACAGTTCCTCTGAAAGTGATAGTAGCCGTTGGTGATGGATCAGATTTAACGTAATCCCTTATTTTATTACCGTTTTTTTGACCTACCATCGTAGCTGGAATTGTAGGGATTTGTTGGGGGTAGAATACACAAGTAAGGCACAACGGAAGTTTAAAATTTTGTTTACTTACTTGCTCCAACAAAGATCGTCTGATATGATTATGCGATAATTCAAATCTGCAAAGACATAAAAGAAAACTTACGCTTTTACTAAAAGCGCAAGACGCTGATCATTAATCCGGATGCAAGTCTTCGTCAAGATATTCTTTGCCCAAGAAAGCAGAAATCTTGACAGAGGTTTGAGAGAGCTTTATTTCCGAACTCTAAGTTCGTAAAGTGAAAAATGAGTTCATCAAATTATGGGTTAAGCCAAATATATAGTGAGGAAACCTTAAATCAGATTTGGATCAAGCCAAGACTGACCCAAATCTAATCAGAGCGCCGAACCGCCCATCACATGTTCCTTTATTTATTTTCTCAGACGTTTTCTTCTAATTAAATCCAAGACTTAATTTTAACTTAATTAATTAATTTTCATCAAATGAAAATTATCCCATAATTTATTATAAAATAAAATATCTTGATTCAAAATCCGATATTTTACATTCTCTCAATATACCCTTAGACCGAAAAGACAATCGACTTAGCGTGATTTTTAGACCTTCACACATCTAAGACTGATCAAATCGCGTTCACACTAACTCCTAGATCGCTACACGACGACCCAATACAAAGACGCTTACAAGACTCAAGTAAACAAACCTCTATGTGAGATGATAAATTCCTTTCATTCGCGACACACTCGATCAAGCTTAAGATTTGCCGTGTCTATCCAAACGGCTTGATCACTTTATCTCATCTATATTAGTCGACAACTGCACCATATCCTATATATGTCTCGTGATCGCCAATGACTGGTCGACCTAACATCTACGCAGGTCGAGTGTTCTTTCAAATTCCAATCGAGGAATGAATCCTATTCTCGCTCAACTACCACCTTCAATCTACTTCAGAATGCACCCAATACAAGCCGCGCCTCAACCTATAAGGCATTTGAGCCAGATACGATCAAACGATTGCTCGTAAACAAGCGCGATATTGACCTCAAGTCTAAGGACCTCTATCTCCCACGCCGATAATACTCTAGACATGTATAACAAATAGTTTATCGCCAGGTACGCCAATACTCCCAAGAGTATCCACGTGTCCATCACTAGCAACTATCGTCATAGAAGTGAGATATACTACATTCTCTAAGAACGTGACGCACTCACATGTCGACTTATAACATATCATTGATATCCTATTCTCAATGATCATTAGTCTAGGCTATTTTAAGAACTACGCCTATCATTAATATCTCACACTATTAATGACAATGTAAGTTCAAGGACGCACATTAATGAATAATATAAACAATCAAATAATAATTCAATAATTGCAAATGCCAAGTATATATATTAATCTTATTAATAATATGAACGTGTTCAAGTACACGTGTTCCTAAAATGATTGTTTCTAGACATATATACTTTCAATCTCCCACTGCCTAGAGCCAATCACCAATGTATCTAATGCCCATATTTTCAAATGACCATTATGCTGACCAAGCTTAATGGTTTAGTAAACGGGTCCGCTAGATTATTTTCGGGAATATAGTCTATCTTTATTTCTTCCGCTCCACCACGCCCCCGAGTATGGTATTTCCTTCGTACACGCTGTTTCTATTCGCTGATCTTGGTTCCTTAGCTGAGCATCGCACCAAGTTGTCACAATAAATCGTTATCGACAACCGTACTGGAACAACCCCTAATTCCTTTAAGAACTCTGATATCGCGACAACTTCTTTACCACTTCCGATCCAAATGCATGTACTGGTCATTGTCGACCTCAACAGAATTGCTTGGAACTCTTCCAACTAACTACTCCACCATTTAAATGAAGGCATAACCGCATCGAGATTGAAGTCATCAAGATCCGCCCGAAGCTAGCATCGGTGTACCCAATAGCTACTAGCTCTTCTTGTCCGCCATAGACTGCTAAGTATTCTTTAGTTCGCCTAAGATACTTAAGAATACTTCGATCGCTTTCCTGTTCCTCCCCGTGATTCTCACTGAATTTGCAAGTCATGCTAAGCCGCATAGGACACATCCGCCTCAGACAGTCATGACATACATGATTGATCCTATAGCCGAGATATGGGATTCTCTTCACGCGCTCAAGTTCGCAATGGAAGGACAATCCTTCCGACAACTCGATGCCTTGACCCATGCGAAGATTCCTTTCTGGAATTTTCCATAGAGAAACGCTTTAGCACTTTGTCTATGTATACTGACCGCGATGATTTCAACAATCTATTAGGTCTATCTCTCAGAGATTCTAATTCCAAGAACGTAGCAGTTTCACCCAAGTCCTTCATCACGGCGTTCCGATAACCATTCTTTGACGATCAGACGAGAGTTTTATTGTCTCCCATTATCAATATGTCATCTACATATATAACAACGAAGACAATGTTCTCATTTGTGCGCTTACTATAAACGCACGGATCTTCCTCGCTTCTAACAAAGTCAAACGATTTGATTGCTTTGTCAAAACAAATGTTCCAACTCCTCGAGGTTCGCTTAAGTCCATAAATGGACTTTTGTAGTTCGTGATACCGCTTTGGGTCAGTCTTAGATGTAAAACCCTCCGTCAGATTCATATACACCTCCTCAATTAGATTACCATCGGCGAAGGTAGTTTTAACATCCATTTGCCAAATATGATAATCATAGTATGCAGCTATAGCAAGCAAAATCCGAATGGACTTAATTTTGCAACAGTAAAAGGTTTCATCATAATCGACCCTGTGCCGCTGATTATAACCTTTAGCCACCAATCTTGCTTTATAAGTCCGTATTTTGCCATACGATCAATCTTCTTCAAGACCCATTTGCATCCTACGGTCTAACCTCGTTGCAAGTCAACCAAGTTCCATACTGGTTTATGACATAGACTCCATTTCGATTTCACGGCTTCTGCCATCTCGTGAATCAATGTCTAACATTGCTTCGTAGAGTAAGAGCTCATCATCATCGTGAATATCTATCTCATTATGTGTTTCAACAAGGAGATTAAGTCTTTCAGTGCACGATGAGTCCTGTTGTCCTACTGAGTCAACATTCTCGCGCTTCAGTGTCCAGTATTTTGATTTTGAGAAGATTGTGTGTCGACAATCCACCACCTCGAGAACTTTCGTGAATATCATTTTGAATAGGATGATGCACAACTATTGTGTCATCTATCATCGTCGTGCATGCAGGGTCTCAGATTTCGCAGATCCTCACAACACTCCCATCGGGCCGGGCGGCGACTCTAAGTACCCAATCATCATCAAATACTCCCACCGAATCCTTGTCTGGTTATTTGACAAGGGTCATTCTCTACATTATTTTGTACTTCTTGAATTTCTTCAAGTTCTATCTTGTTGCAACTCGCTCTCAGACATAGTCTTCTTCAAGGAAAGTTGCATTTCGAAACAATTACTTTATGTTCCTCGTAAGATAGAAGTAGTACCTCTTGTTTCCTTAGGATACCCTACAAAATAATACTTCTCACTTTTAGATTCCAATTTGTCAATGAGCAACTTCTTTACATACGCAGACACCTGTGGTCGCACGTGTTTAAGTGTCGCTTCTTGCCATTCCATATCTCATATGGAGTTTTCAACCGACTTGATGGAACTCTATTCAAAATGTAGATTGAGCTTTGCAACGCATATCCCCATAGGTATGTTGCAGAAATGAGAAGCTCATCACGGATCTAACCATATCTAATAAGGTACGATTTCTCCTCTCAAAGAACACCATTCATTTGTTTTCCGTGAGGTGTCCATTCGAATGGACTCCACGGCTTCAAGTAATCTAGAAATTCTTTACTTAAGTACTCACCTCCTCGATCCGATCAAGAGTTTTAATACTTGTTTCAAGTCGCTTCTACTTCGACTTGATCTATGAATTTCTCAAAAGCTTCGACTTATGTTTCATAAGATACACATGCCCAAACCTCGAGAAATCGTCAGAAAAGTTGATGAAATAAAGAAAGCCTCCTTAGCTTAAGTTGGAAAAGGCCCACATACATCGGTATGGACTAACTCAAGTACCTCTCGCACGCATCTTTCCCGTAAAGTGATTTGGTTGTCATCTTTCCTCTTAAGCAAGATTCGCAATCACCATACGACTCTAAGTCAAACGGTTCTAAGTAATCTAATTTCTCAATCTCGCTATCCTCGATTCATCATGTGACCAAGTCCGCAATGCCATAAGAGTGGGATTTCTTTGATTACTTATTTTAGCTCTTTATTTTGTATATTGAAAATTTCACGGCTCTGCTTTAGAACATACAATTCATCCATGTCGAGCATTTCCACAAATAAAACCTTTATAAGACAAAACATAGTTTCCATTGGTAATATGTGAGAAAACCCTCAATGTCTAACATAGGATAGAAATAATATTTCTCACAAAGACGGACAAAATAACAATTATTAAGTTCTAAACAAAAGCCCAAGGTAAATCTAGTCTATAAGTCCCCACGCTGCTCGCATCAACTCTAGCTCCATCACAACGCCAGATCTACTTCCCAAGGTCCAACCTTTCACACACTAGCCCTCGCACATTATTACAAATGTGCGAGCCACAAGCGATATCCAATACCCAACAAAATGGAGAATTAGTTATAGACATATTTATTTCAATAACAAACATACCTTGTCAAGCAGGCCAAGACTCAGGCCTTGTCTCCCTGGTCAGCATAATCCTTCTTCCAACGTCCCTTTCTCTTACAATCGAGACAGACATCGCCAGCCTATCTCGCCTTCTTTCGAACAACTCCTTTAGGTTTCATAGTCTGGTTTGGCAAGAACCGCCTTACCCTTCTTCTTTGCATATTCTTACCCTTAGGTTTGAACTTGCTAGATGAGCCCACCACGAGCACGCCTTTACCTTTCGAGGTGGACGACTCAAGGTCTTCAACATATTATGAAGTTTGTGAGACTTGCTTTCGCTCCATTCATGTTGTAATTCACAACGAAGTTCTCAAAGAAACCAGAAGCGAGTTCAAGATTAGATTAACAGAACATTCACAGCAAACTGCTCCAATCAAGCCAACCTCTCAATTAATCCAATCATCTTCAAAACATTTCATGACACCCGACTTCTTCGCTTAGCTTACACTTAAAAGATCTCTCAGCCATACTCCATCGTTCGAGATCGCGAGTCATGTAGACTCTTCAAGTGTTTTAGCATCTCGTCAGCCTATATTTTCACGCCGCTTTGTAACTCGAGTCATGTACATAAAGATAACACATCAGGCCGCAACAAAGATCATCAAGATATTTCTCGATAGGTCGCTTTGTCAAACAGAGCATACTCTTCGTAATCTTCACAGGATCAGAGGAGTGATGATCCAATACATACTCAATCTTTTCTAATCGCAGCATCAAACGCAGATTTCTTAACCAACAGAAAATTGGCTCCATTCAACTTGTTCGCTTCAACCAACATTTTAAGTGATAGATTCGACATCAGAGTCAAGAAAAGATAGACTAAATCAATACTTTAATATAATTTCTATCAACACATTCATTAACTAACTAACTAATACGGTCTTTAGTTTAATTAGCTCCCACTATTTTAACATACTCTTTTACCCCATAAAGAATACATGCACTCATATCAAATACGGCCATAATGGGCCAAGATCCAAACTCATGTCATTTCTCCGCTTGACGAGGTCGATAACTTCAACAACACGATCCGGTAGGTCTCTAAACCAATTGCAAACAATTTGCAACTCTCGTTGACCGAACGTTCTAAACAATTCGACTGCGCCCCTACCGTCCGACACCTGGGCGCCAAGACAAATTTAGCAAGTCAACCCCGCATGCGATCGCAATTACGTATCTAAGCCGGCTTAGCCTTCATCAAGCAAACATCAGCGTAAATACTCACGAAGGTTTATCACCTACTACAACATTTATACGCATCTATGAAAGCGGTCCGAGTCCTCGTAGACTTAGAGCAAATCTTGGGCATAAATACTCATCTCACGAAAAGGATTTTGCACCACAATCAATTATAACTGATTTACGCTGCTCATTTTAAATGAGACTTGTATTAAATTGGGGAACATTTTAATTCGTGGTTACGACTAAGATCAACTATTATATCATACATCATACGAAATCCTATCATGCAATTTCTAAACACATTTAGACGGGAAATCATCAAACCCACAGCATGAAATAAGATGGTTTTAATCATATATCGCGCCGCCTACCTGCATAATTATAATGTCATCAAAGTAAACAATTACATCGGCGCCGCCTACCTGCATAATAATCATGACTTCATTCTAATTATTTAAATGACAATCAATTAAACAATTAGGAGAAATAATTAATTTGTGCACACATTATCAAATAATATGCTAAATAACAATCATGAGTTAATTAATTTTGTTTCAATTTAGGAAATATTTAAATTCAAAATTTAAACTCAATTTTCAATTTTCTAATTTTCATTCATCCAAACAAATTCCTTAACAATTCGTAAATTAAAATTTAATTTTCAGGGTATTTCGTAATTTTCAGAACCTTAAAATATTTACGATTTACCTGGACCAAATCGCTTTCAAATTTACAGATTGACCCAAGGATGAATCACGATTTTAAAACTTTTAAAATTTCGTAAAATATCTCGTGGACTAATTTGTAATTTTCGTAACTTAAAATATTTTCAGATTTGTTAAAGGACCAATCTACAATTTAAAACCCTAATTTTAATTTGTAAAAGGTCCGCACACTATTTCAAATTTTCAAAATCAATTCCAACCCAAATCAAATTTGGGATTCTGATTTCGAAATCGACTAATTAAAACACACCAAGCGATGGTACACGCCGACGAACTCATCGGTGGTTTTCACCACCGATTTGGCGCCCACTGGGTGGACCGAGAGCCACGCGTTCTAAAATCGCTTGGTGCTCCTTTCCTGGCCATCGTTGCCGCAGTAACACTACCATCATTAGATTCCTCTCGCCGAGACGAACACGACGGTATTATTACTTTCTCGATTTCGCCGCCGCGTGGTGGCCGGAACCGCCCCGCCGTCGCAGAATCGACCTAAAAAAAAATTTTTTTTTGAAATCAACATCGTTTCACGCCGAACGCCATCGCGACATCGCTCACGCTGAATGAACAGCACTGCCATCGCTCACCGCTCGATTTTTTTTTAATTCTTTATCGTTTCACGACGTGAACAAGAATCGCGATCATCGCTCCGCCGCGGAATAAGGCTTTACATCGCTTCATCGCCCCAATTTTATTTTTTTTAAAAAATTCCGAAAATCAGTTCTAAATCAAACAATTAATTTCCCACATATCGTTATTAAAGATTATCGTATAATCATTAAACCAGCCTGAGCTCTGATACCACTGTAGGGATTTGTTGGGTGTAGAATACACAAGTAAGGCACAACGGAAGTTTAAAATTTTGTTTACTTACTTGCTCCAACAAAGATCGTCTGGTATGATTATGCGATAATTTCAAATCTGCAAAGACATAAAAGAAAACTTACAGTCTTTACTAAAAGCGCACGCGATTGTCAATCCGGTGCAAGCCTTCGTCAAGATATTCCTTTGCCCAAGAAAGCTAGGAAATTTTGGCAGAGGTTTGAGAGAGTTTATTTTCCAACTCTAAGTTCGTAAAGTGAAAATGAGTTCTATCAAATTACGGGTTAAGTGCCAAATATATAGTGAGGAAACTAACCTAATCAGATTTGGATCAAAGCCAAGACTGACCCAAATCTAAATTGCAGCTGGCTAGTCGAACCGCCCATCAAGCATGCGATTCCTTTATTTATTTTCTCGTGACGCTTTAGGTTCTAATTAAATCCAAGACTTAATTTTAACTTAATTAATTAATTTTCATCAAATGAAAATTATCCCATAATTTATTATAAAATAAAATATCTTGATTCAAAATCCGATATTTTTCATTCTCTCAATATACCCTTAGACCGAAAGACAATCGACTTAGCGTGACTTTGTGCCTTCACACATCCAAGACTGATCAAATCAAGGTTCACACTAACTCCTAGACGGCCACGCGACGACCCAATATGTGAAGACGCTTACAAGACTCAAGTAAACAAACCTCATGTGAGATGATAAATTCCTTTCATTCGCGACACACTCGATCAAGCTTAAGATTTGCCAAGGTCTATCCAAACGGCTTGATCACTTTATCTCATCTATATTAGTCGACAACTGACCATATCCTAGATATGTCTCTCAGATCGCCAATGATTTGGTCGACCTAACATCTCCGGTTCGAGTGTTCTCTCAAATTCCAATCGAGGAATGAATCCTATTCTCGCTCAACTACCACCTTCAATCTACTTCAGAATGCACTCAATACAAGCCGCGCCTCAACCTATAAGGCATTTGAGCTTAGGACAGATCAAAGTGCATTGCTCGTAAACAAGACGATATTGACCTCAAGTCTAAGGACCTCTATCTCCCACACGCTGATAATACTCTGCATACGTATAACAAATAGTTTATCGCCAGGTATGCCAATACTCCCAAGAGTATCCACGTGTCCATCACTAGCAACTATCGTCATAGTAGTGAGATATACTACATTCTCTAAGAACGTGACGCACTACATGTCGACTTATAACATATCATCGATATCCCATTCTCAATGATCATTAGTCTAGGCTATTTTAAGAACTACGCCTATCATTAATATCTCACACTATTAACGACAATGTAAGTTCAAGGACGACATTAATGAATAATATAAACAATCAAATAATAATTCAATAATTGCAAACGCCAAGTATATATATTAATCTTATTAATAATATGAATGTGTTCAAGCATACGTGCTCCTAAAATGATTGTTTCTAGGACATATATACTTTCGTGAACGATGTGAATCGCAACGAAGTTCTTCTCCGTAGTCACCACGCTGCATAGACCATACCCGCACCACCCGCTTGTTTCACAAAGACTTCCTTTATCTACTCGCATTGCCTCCTCGATCACATAATACAATTTTCCCTAACTTTAGACGTCTAGTTTTCCCGATAACAGAGTTGACTTCCACAATCGCTAATAAACAAGAGGTAGTACAGCATCATCTGTGATCTCCTAATATAAGGATACGCCCAAATATTCTACCATCTCCTAAGATAACATTCACTGAAACTCCCGATCTATAGTCAAAAGAATAGTGAGAATCCAAGGAGCAACATTCACCGCGTGGACGCACCAGACCTAATTTCAAAGCAGAGCATTTACAACGCCATGCTCAAGACCAAAGCTCCAATAAGAATGGAGTCGATCATATTCAAAGTGAATCACAAGACCAATCGAAAGAGAAATCACGTGAACACCATCGGCAATGCTTGATCCATCATGGCAAGTAGTGGTATAAAACAGACCGACCTAAAATCGGACGAATCGACCGAATGGACCGACCGGATTCCCGGTCCTGGCCTCATTCACAAAAATGTCGATTCGGTTTTCCGTCCGGTCCGTAAAACTGAATTTTCCGGTCCGACCGAATGGACCTAATTTTTTTTTAATTTTTTTATAAATTGAATTTTCAATATTGAAATTGACATTCCTGATGCGTGCCACGCAATTTTTACGTTGAAATCAATTGTACATCGCGAGATATTTAGATTTGAAAAGGGGAAAATGTAACGATTTGGGGGAAAAGTGAAATCGAGAGTCAAGATGGACGCTTTTGGAGAAATCGAGGAATCAAACCGCTTACGCAGTTTGGCCACCCCGTGACGTAAAAATACGCGAAATCAAAAAAATTAGGTAAAACGGACGTCCGAGCGCAGTTATGACCATATAAAGTTTGATCAATTTACAACCTATATTTCTTATGTCAATACGTCCGGCCGGGCGGTGGGCGGGTCATGGGTGGATGGGGCTGGCGGGGTGGTGGGGACTGGGGCAAATCATTCATCCGAGTAACTGTAATTTCTGCCTTCTGCCTTCTGGCCCTCCTGCTTAACCTTTCAGGCACCCTAGTTTCAGAATGTCCAAATTCCAAATAGAAAATAGAAAATATAAATGTATGTAGAATTTAATTAATGAAGTAGTCAAGAGTCAGATACGAACCAAGACATTGGTGATTTTCTTTAAGTTAGTTATATTAATGAAATAAAGTTTATCAAGGATAAGAAAACAATCATATTTAATGAGATTGATAAACGAACACATTCTTAAAAATTTATAATTTAATTGCATTTAACAAAAAAAAAAAAAAAAAAAAAAAAATCCGGTCCAACCGGTCCAAAACCGACCGACCGAATTTTTCCGGCTCAGACGACCGACCGGAATATTCCGGTCCGGTCCTCGGTCCAGAAATTTTCTGGATTCCGGTTCCGGTCCATTCCGGTTCCGGTCCGGTCCGGTCCGGTTCTGGACCGGTGAACACCCCTAGCGGCAAGTATATCGGAATCGAAACAACCTGTTTTCCAACAGATCTTATAGGCTGCTATTCTGGCTTTTATAGCCATTCCTCTTGCTTCGCCTTTCGCGTATTGGTAAAAACTAGCATTGGCTACAACAGATCCAGCTGCAGTTGAAGCAGTGTGTGTTCCATGTCCTTCAGTATCTCTTGGCGATTTGGATTCCTTAGATTCGTCCAGTGGACTACCACGATCAGCTTCATAGCCTTTGTAAAACAATCGAGCACCGATTATTTTACGATTGCACGAAGTTGCAGGAAAGTCTGTTCCAGTGTCGCATTTCCCTTTCCAACTTGAAGGGACCTCAGAAAGCCTCTCGTCGGAAAAGCTAGGCCTTTCCGGCCAGATGCCTGCCGTGGCGGAGCCATAAATTTTATTAACGGATGTCAATAAAAAGTTGACACAGTAGAAAATAAAGGGAGTCAACATATAATACAGAGTATATACATAAAACTGAAATTTTGACATAGCTAAAAGTGTAATTTTTCGCGGAAGGGGTGGATACCTGTATCAAGGACGCCAACAATTACATCATCAGCATAATCGGAGTTCGGCCAAATTCCAAACGAGTCTGCTAGACCTAAGAAGGTAGGTGTGTGAGTGGTATGAAGTTGGCGTACGCGGTCAGGGATGACAGAGACCACACCGGGAATGCGGCGGAGCTGGTCAGCCTGTCCGGGGGTGAGACGGGCAGAGAAGCCACGGGCAGCACGATCATAAGAATATAAGATATTGGGGGAGTGTTGAGAGAAAGAAGAGACTGATAGGAGAATGGAGGAGTACCAATGATGGTGAGTAGTGAAAATATGGGGCTTGTGGGATTTGGACACGTGGACTATGAAAGTCTTAGGACCGTCTGATTGGACAGAAAATGCTAGAGAGTTGAGAAACAGGAAAAACAAGAGGAAGAAAGAAGAAGAAGAAATTGCCATGGCAGAAGAGTCTGCAAGACGAAACTATCTTCTGTATGTTCTTGATAAAATATAAAGGAGGGAGCTGATTGATGGGCCCTATTGGGCCACGTTTATAGATATATCCATTGGTTCATTTTCAGCTCTTTTGGCCACTCCCAAATATCCACGTAGGTTTGGACCCATCCCTTTCATAAAGAAGGATTAGATTAATCAGATGAAAGGGTAGGTCAGTCTAAGATACATGTTATTGATTTTATTGAATTCCGGGGAAACCCGCGGACTCTACCATAGCCTCTGTCACAACTTCTGCTCTTCGAGTGAACATTCTCAGAAATAACACCAGAAACTCGCTTCACGCGAATCGTCAGAAACCATGTAAAGTGCACTAGATAAACCCGTGCTACGAGCTACATTGAGAATACATTGCGGAGGATTCGATCCCAGGCCTCTGTGTGGATTTAAGAATTAAAAAGAGGTTTCTGCCCGTTTAAGAATAATTGTGTCTACTTTGGTTTGAATAATGATGTTCTACTTTGGAGGATGAATGAACCCGCGTTTTTCTCAGAGTATTGCCCGTACTACTGCCAGCAATGCTGATTGATGCTGATTACGTCATTCATAAAAAAAATTATGCGTGTTTATATCAAATTGCACTACTTAATTGACATTTAATGATATAATGTATTATGAAGACTTGTGTCATATATTCATAGAAATGGTGTAATTATTAAGTGCATGTAAATTTTTTATCTTCATCTCCACTTTTGTAACTCTTTCTCCTTTACCAGCAGTGGCGGACGCAGAAAATTTTCCAATCGCCAGATCGGTGATAGCGACGCTTGCAAAGAGTCTCTGCCCATTTCAGCGCGCCCAGCTAGCTTGGGTCGCTTATCCGTCAGCCCGAAGTTTCAGATCAATTTATGGTCGCAAGAGTCCAAATACTCTGACTCTACTTCTTCAAGCGCATCATGCAGCGGGACCCACACAAATCGATATTGAAGTCGCGATGCATGTTGACACCCAATTTTGTTCCACTCTTTCCATTATTCATTCAAAATTAACTATTTTCAACACCACAAAATAATTTTAAAATTTTAATAAAGGCATACATATGCACACATAAATAAAGAATTTAATATTCTCAAAATAACCAATTTTATTATTATTAGTATCTTTACTCCCTCGCTATAATTAATTATCCAAATTATATTAATCCAAGTTTATCGCCTAAATTACCTACTGAAATCCCTAATAGGCAAAACCATTTTTCTGCGTTGGATGTTGAGCACGCGATTTTAGAGGAAACCACCGATGTTATTAATTTTATTGAAAATTTCTCTAATAATAAATATAAAAATAATTCTCTAACCCCTAATATGGCCAGACCCCAGTCCAATATCGCTACAGTCTAATCCAAGTTCTGAGGCCACCAAGACCACCTTTCATGAAAAATCTCATGGGTCATGCAATCTCTCTCACGATGATGATAGGCGGAAGAGAGTCAGTGATAGTTTTCCAAAACTCTCACTACATTGCACAATTAATAGCGAAGGATATGAACATGAGGATAGGTGGGTCACCTTGTAAAACGATACAAGGTGATAAAAATAATAATTGAAAGTGGGTGCACTTGCACTCATAATGAAAAGGGTGCGTCCGATAAACACTCTTTGGGTAGATGTTGGAAAATTGAGTTTATTAAAAGGCCATCGACAAAATGTCATGCTTGGTTACTTTCCTTCCCCTCTCGTGGTGTTTGGTATCCCAAAATTCGGGCGGGAAAGCTCCATTTTGAAGGTAAAGCGCTCTCTATCAAAATAGACTTTATTTTTATTGTTTGAACTTGAAATTTTTAATTAAAAATGGAAAGGTATTTATCATCTATCAATATTAACGATTGAAATACTAGTTCACTCATACATGGAATACACTTTGCCGCAATGAGGAATGAAATAATCTCCCTGATCACACTGCACATATCCTCGATTTACATCCCACCCGCAAGTTCTCCTCAGACAGTGGTTTCGCCTTCGGGACTTTCCCCAACTAATTTCGTTATTACATTGCACAACTGACACCTTTTATGTATGGAGTGGCCCTAAATCCTAATGGTCCACCATTGTGGTTATCAGCTCCTTAACCCATTTTGTTACAAGAATCTTCCCTTTGAAGACCAGAAAAATTCTACTTTCTGCGACTGCGAGTGTTATTTTATTTTGATTACGTGATAAACGAAAAGAGGTGGATAGTTCAATGGTGGGCCTTATTGGGACACGTTTATGTTAGTTGGTTCATCTTATGTCCTTTTCCTGCATATCCACGCAGGTTTTGTAAATTGGACCCATTCCTTGCATAAAAAATCAGATAAAAGACATGGATACCATTTACAAGGTTAGGTATTAATATATTTTATTCATGTATAGCAATAAATGAAATTCATTTGTAAAGTATTTAGGGGAGCTGCTGACTAACAATCTAGATAATTTATTGTTACGACCAAAAAAGTAGCAGAAAACGTTCTCAAAAGATTGCAGATATTCTCTTTAACTTCAATACACCAATTTACATATCTATTGACAGCCCTCTCAAATGCATGCATGCATTTTTAGGCATGAATTATATGCTGCATGGTTGAATTGTGTATTAAGGTATTTTCTTATAAGGTCGTGTACTTTGATGCTACATAAGAAAATTAGTGATTTTTGAGTCAGTAGTATCAAAATGCTCAAATGTCTGAATGCAGCTGGAGGATGTTGGAAAAATATTTATTAAACGTGAAAGAAAGTAAATTCTACTAATTATGAATCGAACAATTGGGGTTCCGCACGTATGAAACCTTGTTTCCACACACGTGCACACGTAGTGCCAAGGATCAAAATTTTCTTAATGGAAGAGATATTGGTACGTATACGAATTGTTTGAGATGTAAGGTAATAGACGGTTATTGGCCAAATGAAGAATGATTTCACGTTGGTAAATGAAGGAAGAAGTGTATAATGTGTAAAGATGAAATGAATCAGAAATCACCACGAAACCGAGAAGGGCCGCGACTCCTCCAAGTAAGGGCCGCATGGCGGCCACTACGCCCTCGGCGGCCGTTTAATTGACGCTTTCAATTCTAGTAACTCACCGAATCGGGCGGTCGCGGCCTCCCGTGGCGGCCGCGACTTAATTGACGCCTGGGCCTGAATCAAGGCCGCGCCTCGATCGTTTCAACTGGCTGAGGTGAATTAAAAACTGATTCTTGGGCTGACTTTGGAGTATTTACTCTCTATTATTTTGCTCATGAATTCAGCCATTACTTGGCTGAATTGTAACTCCAAATTCAAGGCAGTAATATGACATTCATGGCCTTTACTTAGCCATTTGGAGGGTCATCATCTACACACTATAAAATGAGACACAAGGCTCATTTGGAAAAACACTTGACATCTTACACTCAATAATTCTCTGAAATTGTCTTCCTCTCTTGCAATCACAAACACTCAAAGATCGTTCTTTCAAAGCAAACACTTGAGTTTCATTTGCTCATTTGTTTGATTGTTGTTTTATCTTGGGAGATAAGTTGTCATTACAACCGTTGAAAGGATATACGGGGCAATATTATCTTAAGGATAGATCAAGAATTTGGTCGACTCAGCAAACTCTCATACTTGATCATTTCCAGATTTCTAACAAATTGTTGTTGTTATTATATTCCCGTTCTACACATTACTACTCACAAGCTTAAGATATATTGGTTATTTCAACAACAACATGACTGGACAAGACCAATTCAACACTGAAAATTCCACCGATGCTCAAGGCAATCCCACTACTCAAGGCACTAACGCTGCCTTCAACTCCACTGTTTTTGGCACTCCTAGTGTCACCACTGATCATGACATTTCTAATGCCTTCCCACCATCGCTTTGGCACGCCAAGTGTCATCGCCATCGCTTTTGGTACGTCAAGTGCCACCGCCACTGCCTTTGGCACAATCAATGCCTCCACTGCTGCTCTGGACACTTATAGTGCCTTTTCTCCTACCCAAGATGTCAACAACAACTATACTCATGTTAAAGGCATTCACAATGCCTCAGAACTCCTCGCGGGCGCCATCGCCTAACACTGCCGGTTTTCACCATGAACGCCCCAAAAGTTCATGGTGCTCACTTTAAGAGACGGCAAAGAAAATATGCCGCTTTTTCTCGACTACATGGAATATCACGCTTCCTAACCAAGATCCTCCACTAGTCGGAAGACGTAACCTCAACCAAATAATTCGGGAAGGGCCAAGGTAACCATGTCGACGATTTAGATGAGGATGGTTCGCAAGATGGAAACATAGTGATTTCATACGTAGGAACTATATTCTAAATAGTTTGTCCGATCCACTATACACCAGATATCAGACCATTAAACCGCCAAGCGCATGGGACAAACTTCAGAAAAAGTACAACACCCAAGATGCGAATAGTAAGAAGTTCATCATTGGGAAGTTCCTGAAATTTCAAATGGTGGACAACAAAAGTGTGACATCCCAAGTCCAGGAATTCCAAATAATTCTACATCACCTGGATTTTAAAGGATTAAAGCCCAACGAACAATTCTTGGTTGGGGCATTAATTGTTACACCCCGTAAGTCCAGGACTTGTATAAGAGAATGTACATAAGGAAACAAGACTTGGAAATTGTTACGAAAGGAAGAATTGTTTTTCCGATTTTAAAATGTTCCAACGTCGGAAAGGAAAAATGTTCGCTGAGAATCGATTCTCAAAATACATTATTGAAGAGTATGGACCCTATTAATATTATGGAAATTTATTTTTACTGATTTGGTCGCGCTGGGCCCACCCGAGGAATTTTACAGACTGTGGGCCCACGGGTTACGGAAATTTTATGGACGAACGAGGCGACACGTGGCACCCCCACATGGCTTGGTCGAAATTTATGCAGTGGTATAATGGTCATTGACCATCTTGGAAGATAAGTCTTGCTACTGAGTTTGTTGACCAAGTCCACTTGCCACATAAGCTGATCCTCGAAACTCATCCTAGCCTCACATTTGTCAAGTCACGACCTCCATCAGGTTATAAGTATACAACTAGTAGCAAGACTTGGCATTTTAACACTTAGAAAATTTTGCACATCAGGTTCTTCACTAGAGACCTCTGCTTGCAAGAAAGAAAGGAGAAAAATTTGTAGTTTTGATCCATTAGCCACAAGATTTAAACCCAAGGTTCCTAAGGGTATTGTAAGGTTATCTCAATAGAAAGATTTCGAAAACGATTTTCACGTTAGTCGCAAAGGAAACTAAAGGAGTTCCTCAACTTTGAGTTGGAACTCAAGATGGGTTCTTCATAGGCCTCTAGGAGTGCTTGAGCGGATTGGAACCTAAGGAAAGCGAGCTAAGAATTGCTAAGGCGCGACTTTGAATCTTGGAATTATAAGGGCTTATAAAGGTATAAATTTTGTCGCTTTAGTAGTTAAGACTTACTTATCATTGTAGCTATGGATTTTAGCAAGTGTGTTATATAGTATGAAGTTTGATATGTCTTTTCGCTATGGAACCCTAATCCAAAAACTAGCATGTTTAGCTTAAGATTCCAATTCAAGTTGTTTATTCGCTTGAGATTGTCGACGTTGTTTAAGAAGGAAATTGTAGTTGTTGAAGTAGTTTATAACTATATAACATGTTAGACCTTAGAACTTGGAATTGGAAAAGGATTGGAAAGGACTTAGTGTTCTATGTAAGTTGGCGAGAATTGGCTAGTGTCTTAGGCTATTTTCGTATGAATTGTGGCGGAATTTTACACGTATAGTAAGGCGTGTAATCCCCTTTGTTTGATTGTTGTTTGGAGCCTTAAATGTGGCGTGTTGGTTATTGTATTCGACCTTGAAAAAGGTGGCAAAGTGAGTAGAAACAAAGGAAGATGCTATACCACCTGTTTTACCACCTTCTCCAGGGTAGAGTATATGTGAGGGGTAAACCCCCAAGATGCTATACCACCTGTTTTACCACCTTCTCCAGGGTAGAGTATATGTGAGGGGTAAACCCCCAAGATGCTATACCACCTATTTTACCACCTTCTCCAGGGTAGAGTATATGTGAGGGTAAACCCCAAGATGCTATACCACTGTTTACCACCTTCTCCGGTAGAGTATATGTGAGGTAAACCCCCAAGATCTTATACCGCTTTACCACCTTCTCCGGGTAAGAGTATAAGTGAGGGTAAACCCCAAGATGCTATACCACCGTGGGACTTGGTGTTCATGTATGCCTATTGGTGTTGTACTATATCATGGATCACGGCGGTGAGGAAAGATTCCACGCACGATTGATGTTATGGGCGTGAGACCCATGGTTATATTTGAGTAATGACTCAGGCCTGCGTCACGACTTGATCGCTATGTATTATATCAGTAGGTTGGCTATCATACATGTCTCTGCTTTGTTTAGACTGTTATGATTTTATTACGCATTTCATTCACATACTTGGTACATTTTTCGCATCGACTCCTTCGGCTGCGTTCACGCCGCAGTTTAGGTACGCTGTTCGGTGATCGCGGCGTAGGATCCTCGCCAAGTTTTGGATAGCTCCTCTGCTCGTGAGTTTATCTTTTGGTATATATCCTTCAAGATGTGCTTTGTACAGCTTTACGGCACGGGGCCTTGTCCGCCATAGTTCAAGATAACTCTTGAGTGCAGTATTCATATGTAGGATTGGACTCGTATACGGTGTCTTGTCTTTTGTTTATGTATATATGGCAGCCTTCGGCTTTGCCCTTTGCACGACGCTTGTTTAAAAAAAAAAAATGAGTCTTATTAAATTTCCAGCTTACTTGTGTTGTTAAGGTAGAAGGGTGCCCTGTAGGCACTACCACGCCCGGTTCGGCGTGACATTAATCAAGAAGTTGCCTCCCTCGTGGACTGAGTTTATGAACTATCTAAAACTTAAAACGAAGGAGATGACCCTAGATGAACTTATTGTCAAACTCCAGATTCAGGAAGATAATAAGAAGGCCATGCCAAAGGGAAAACAACCCACTGAGGCTATGGCAAACTTGACGGAAGTCAAAGGGAATTCAAGCAAGAAGCGGAAGTTCCAGAAGGAAGGCAAGCCCCAAACAACTGAAAAGTTCAAGGGAAATTGTAACCACTGTGGTATAGTTGGTCACATGGCCAAAGACTGTCGCAAGCTCAAACGTGAGAATAAGGCCAAAGGCAAGGCCATGGCTAACATCGTTGAAGACACGCTCGTCAACGATATGATTGAGGAGTTCTCAGCGGTAGTTCTTGAAGCTAACCTCGTTGAGAATCCGGTGCAATGGTGGCTAGACACAGGCGCTACCCGTCACATTTGTTTCAATAAAGATGTCTTCTCCACATATACACCAGTCACAGATAAGAAATTGTTCATGAGCAATAATTCTTCTTCAGAGGTGCTGGGGGTAGGAAAGGTGACCCTAAAGATGACGTCGGAAAGGAGCTGATTCTGAAGGAAGTGATGCATGTCCCAGAAATTCGAAGAAATTTAATTTCTGGACCTCTGTTAGTAAATATTGGTTTTAGGCTAGTGTTAGAGGCTAACAAATTTGTAATCACTAAAAATGGAACTTTTGTAGGAAGGGGCTTCGTCTGTGAAGACTTCTTTAAGTTCAATGTTGCACCTGTAATGCTTTCTGTTTCAACAATTAATAAAATTGCACCTTCTACTTACTTGATTGAGTCATCTAATTTATGGCATCATAGATTAGGACATGTAAACTATCAATCTATCCAAAGATTGGTAAAGCTGAAATTATTGTCGTCTATTGACATAAACCCTTAACGTAAGTGTGAGGTGTGCATAGAGGCAAACCTTTCCAAGAGTCCTTTTAGATCCGTCGAAAGGGATACCGCTCCTCTATAACTTATACACATTGATATATGTGATTTAAAGTTCGCTCAAACTATAGGGGGGAACAAGTACTTTGTGACTTTCATAAATGATGACACAAGGTTTTGTTACCTTTACTTACTAAAAAGTAAAGATGAAACCTTTGAAGCATTCAAACGCACAAAGCAGAAGTTGAGAATCAACTAGGCGGACGGATTAAAACTATATGTAGCGTTATAGGGGGAGAATATGTAGCGCCTTTTGAAGAACTTTGTACCCAATCGGGTATAGTTCATCAAACAACGGCTCCTTACTCACCTCAATCAAACGGGGTTGCTGAACGCAAGAACCTAACACTAAAGGAAATGATGAATGTTCTACTCATCAATTCGGGCCTCCCCCAAACCATGTGGGGAGAAGCTATCTTTACCGCAAACAGGATTCTTAACAGAGTCTCACACAAGGGTAAAGATAAGACTCCATACGAGCTATGGAAAAGAAATAAACCTACCTACAAGTATTTGAAGGTATGGGGTTGTCTGGCCAAGGTAAAAGTACCTATACCAAAGCAGGTCAAGATTGGACCTAAGACTGTGGTTGCATATTTATCGGATATGCCAATACCAGTAATGCTTATCGCTTCATAGTGTCGGATCATCCGGACATTTATGAAGATACGATCATGGAATCAAGGAACGCATGGTTCTTTGAAGACACATTTCCATATAAGGAAAATAACATAACCTCCCGCAAACGAAGTTATGAGAAAACCTCGGATGAACTAGGAGTCACTGACTATCTAGATCGAAATGGTTCAGATCTAGTAAATTATGAAGTAGCTGATGATCCGGAATTTAGTATTCCAGATTCTAAGGACATGGAAGATTCAGAGATGGAACCAAGGCAAAGCAAAATGGCACGGAAGGACAAGTCCTTCGGTCCAGACTTTGTAGCTTATTTGGTTCAGGATGAACCACGGACAATCGCCGAAGCATTGTCAACTCCAGAAGCACCACTCTGGAAGGAAGCTTTAGAAAGTGAGATAGAATCCATTCTGCATAACCACACTTGGGAGTTGGCATAACTTCTCCCAGGACACAAACCGTTGGGTTGTAAGTGAATCCTTAAATGGAAGTTAAAAACAGATGGTTCTATCGACAAGTACAAAGCTAGGTTAGTAGTCAAGGGTTATCACCAAAAGGAGGGCCTTGATTACTTCGACACCTACGCTCCGGTGTCAAGAATGACATCCATACGTATGTTCATAGCTATCTCCACCTTGCGGGATCTTGAAATACATCAAATGGATGTTAAGACTGCCTTTCTAAATAGTGATTTGGAAGAAGAAATATATATGGATCAACCTGAGGGGTATGTGGTTGCAGGACAAGAGATAAAAGTATGTCGGCTTGTTAAATCGTTGTACGGACTGAAACAAGCCCCTAAACAATGGCACGAGAAATTTGATAGTATTCTACTATCAAAAGGATACGCCATTAATGGAGGTGACAAATGTGTCTACATGAAAGGAAATGTCAAATCCTTCGTCATGATATGTCTATATGTAGATGACTTGTTGATCACTGGAAGCAGTCCTGGAATAATTCTATAGACTAAGAACATGTTAAAATAGTGTTTTGACATGAAAAATATGGGCATTGCAGATGTCATCTTAGGGATCAAGATCTCTAAGACATCTAATTGACTGGTCTTATCTCAATCTCACTACATCGAGAATGTACAGAAGAAATTTGGGATGTTAAACGGTTCCAGATCAACACCATCGATATAAGTCAAAAGCTTGACAAATATCCGGTGGCACGCCGGGAAGCGATATGCGCAGGTGATTGATAGTCTGATGTATATCACAAACTGCACTCGACCTGATATCGCTCATGCAGTCAATAGGTTCACTCGAGATCCAAGTGAGGATCACTGGAAAGCGTTGAACAGGATACTACGGTTCCTAAAGTTCACGATACATTTCGGGTTACACTATTCAAGATATCCAGTTGTACTTGAAGGTGGCTAGGTACGACGATCGGGCCGATAGCCCTCTGGGTTAACTGGTTCGGACGATTCTGGTCGGTTCACCGACCGGCAACCGGTCGGTTCGTTCTGATTCGAGGTTCCCGGTCGAACTATCGGTTTCTAATTTTTTTAATTTCTAGTATTTATTTTCTATAATATAAACGAAATTCAATTTAAATATGTAATATAATAATATACTATATAATTTAGTTGTATATATTAAAATTGAAACTTTAAAGTTAACTTTTTATTTTATAGTTTATAACTTTATACTTTGTAGTTTATAACTTTATATTGTAAATTTGTAATTATACTTTTATTAATTTATTAGATTAGTAGATATAAGTTAACAAATAAGTAATAACAAATTAACAACTAAATAGATAGTAAAATTAAAACTAATGATAAGATGTTAACTTTTGAACTTTCATAATGTTAATAAGAGTACATAATGAAGTAATAATAATTTTATTTACATATTATGATCCTTTTTGCAAGTTCTTCGTAATCTATAGGTTGATTGAATTGGTTATGCTCATAGCCTCTAAATCTGAGTATTAATTCCATCCGCCTCGCTCTCGCCTTCCAAAATATTGCCTATTTCTTCATCTTCGGAGAATTAACGTCTCACATCCTTGATTTCTTCTCTCTCGATCGATTCAATCCCATGCGGACTAACACTTCTAATGTGTTTCCACAACGAGTGGCGTGTGTCTCTTATTTGATCTCGTGCTTGGCTAAATGCACTTTCGAAGCCACCGCTGAGATCGACACATTAAGAACATCTCGCCATCGCAAGTCACGGAATTGCCTTTGTTATCCGCCACCATTGTAAATGGTCAAAATTTCTTCGGCTCATTGCTTTTGCAAATAAAATTGCATCTCATCGCAAGAAGATCGGCCAGGTTGGTTGTGTTGTAAAAGTGCTCCATATGTCTAAAGACTCTTCTTCATCGTCATCATCATTGAATCCTGCAGGTGTAGACACAGAACCAGAACTAGAAGGAATATTAGTAGCAGAGTTGGTGTTATCATGTAATGTAGCATAATATTCATATAATGTAGTTAAATTAGTATCAAGTTTACTTATGCAATCAAATGAAGATGGAGTTTCTGTTTGACCTATTTTCATATAAGTATATAAACTAAATATTAAATTATGACAATCTACTTTTTTAATAGAAGGATTTAAGACTACACCAATACAATAAACATCAGGAATAGGAAAAAAATATTTTTTAAACTTTTCAAACATAACTGTAACTGCATATGTATATTTCACATTTGATTTTAAACCATAAAGTAAATAGGAAATTTCAGCTATATGAGCTAAAGCATTACAAACTGTTGGGTAATAAGATCCTGAAAATTCAACAGTTGCAGTGTAAAATTTACGTAAATTTTTTAAAAGTTCACCAATTGATTTCCAATGTTCGCTTGCTAACATATACATCACGTTCTTACAATGCGCATTTGAAACATGTGTTATGGGTCTTTATACTTATAACATTCTTTTAAAAATAAATAAGTACAATTCCACCGTATTAATCTCTTCGGCATGAATTTAGGTCTCAAATTAAATTGTTTACATTTTTCTTTAAATTCTATAATTCTATTTTTCCTATTATTACCTGAATAACTCCAATGACTCTTTTGACAAGTTTTATTTCGGTGAAAATAAATCAAGACCACTTTTAACAATTAAATTATAAATATGACAAGCACAACGAACATGAAATATATCGAAGTGGTGGTTGTACTTCCGCTTTAAAAGATCTACACCAAAGTATTATTAGATGCATTATCGAATGATACACAAAGTATTTTATTATAAAGATTATATTTTTGGGCATAAAAACAAATAGTTTCGCTTATATATTTTCCAAGATGACTTTGATCCTCGCCATACGCAAAAAGCAATAATACGTTTTCCATTCTAAAATTTTCATCAATCCAATGACAAGTAATTGTTAAATAATCATAACTGCTCAACGATGTCCAATGTCCAAGTAAAACTAACGTGGCATGGAAGGTTAGCAAACAAATATTGCAAGAAAATAACATAATCATTATGAAGTCTAAAAATATCGGCTCTAGTAGTACTACGAGGAACACCTTTAAAAAAGGATTATATACTCTTTGAATATATGTAATTAAATATGAAGAAGCGAAAGAAAAAGGCAAACAACTGCGACAATCATTTTTGCTAATTCAACGCGATCTTTTGGATCGTATTTAGCCAACCCCAGGTTAATGGATTAAGTTGTTGTTGACCGGTTCTAAATTAGGGACAGATTCCATTGGCCGCATGATCGAATTTTATATGTCTAGCTATAGTGCCCGCCCCCGCCACCACCCCCGCCTTATGTTTATAAGTTCTCCCACAAATATTACATTTAATTCTATCGGTACCTACAACTTTATCATAAAAGAGCCACACTTTACTCCCCTTTTCTTCTTGCTCATCGGTTCTCGTAAAGGAGGTCTACGACCTTGACTACCACTAGCAGCACTAACATCGATGTAAGGAACACTAAGACGTGTAGCGAGTTCTCGTTCTTCAAGTTCAACAATATTATCTAATTGAACGTTATCACATTCATTATCTTCTATTCCAAAATCTTCTTGCATTTGATCATAATCTATATTTTGATTAGATGATGAAGAACCTATGATTTTACCCTCGAACTAGATTTACTACGCGATCCGACGCACTTCTTAGTAAAGACATTATAAAATATTTAAATAATCAACAAATAAATATGACAATTTAATAAAATAATTAGAGAATGAAACGAGTGTACCAAACTTCGGATTCGATTCAATAGAAACTCAAGCTCAAGTCTTGCGTCTTGCTACTTTGAATTTGAAAACTAATAATATTAATAACTTGAAAATTGATAATAAAGATGATTAAGAGTATGAGAATAAGAGAATTGAGAGAAATGTTGTGATAAAAATGAAGAAAATGTAGAATTTATAGATTTTTAAAGGGTAAAATGGAATTAAAATAAATAATTAAACAAAACAAAAACAAAAAAAAATAATATTGACTAACGGTGAAAATGATTAGCCATGCCCCCTGCCCCAAATTTCTCAAGCTCAACGGTGAAATGACCGTTGGGCAATTTTTTTTTTTTAGAATCGGTCAGGTTAACCGTAATGGAACCGGTTTTCCAATCGTGCCTAACTTGGCCCGGCCAGATCTGGTTTTGAAATGACCGTGCGGGTTGGGGTTGGGGACAATCCGACCCAACCCGGTATGTCTCTGCCGTCGGTCCGGCGAACCACCGGTCAACCGGTCGGTCAACCGGACCGGTTGACAGGTATAGTTGTACTAGAGGGGTACATCGATGCAAACTGGATATCTGATAGCGAGGACATCAAGTCCACCAGCGGATATATTTTTACAATCGGTGGTGGAGTTGTGTGCGAAATCCTCCGGCAAACTCTTGTGCGATCCACGATAGAGTCGTAATTTATCGCTTTAGATAAAGCGGTAGAGAAATGAGTAACTTCATGGTTTTCTGAGGATGTCCCATTTGGGATAAACCCGTGTCTTCGTAATGATCCACCGCGATAGTCGATCGGCTCTGGAAGGCGGCACAAAGTTCAATATACTGGTAAGTCTCGTCATATTCGACGGACACGAAATCGTTAGCGCGATTGATCACCTCGGGTATTATTTCCATTGATTACATAAAATCTAAGAAAAATATCACAGATCCCCTGACGAAGGGAAAACCCAAAGATCAGTTGTTCTGCCTGTCTAGAGGAATGAGCTTAAAACCCAAATAATAAGAACCGATATAGTGGACACCCAACCTTACAGATTGGAGATTCCAGAAATAAGGTTCAAAGGGAAAACTAAATTGTAAAGGTTCCGTGAGCGCTTCGGTGGAAGCAAGAGCACTTCAGATAATGTGTCTTTCTTAAGAAACATAATCCAATGTCGTTCCCGTGATAGACAAAAAGTGCTACCTGTAAGAGGGGTAAAAGATAAGTTTCCAAACCTTTAATGATCCTCAAAAGTTGAGGTTAGGTTGGTGAAATTTTTAATGGTTCCTAACGCTTATGTAGCGGGGTATTATAGGATACCTTGTAGGAAACCACCTATTTAAGTGCGAGGACAGTCTGCCTCAAATGAACGCACTTAAGAATCCAAGGGTGTCCACGGCCCACGATGGACAAAACACTAGAAAGATTGAGTAGGAAATGTGTTGTGTCGGTACCATTGTCTTGGCATATACTAAACACTGACGGTTCAAGACATCACGTTCACCGCGCAGTAAATATGTCCGATGGTATTCTACTATGGAAGGTTCAAAGCTCCGACTACCTCTCCGGATGCAACATCGTTCCGGCAAGTGATTGCTAGAAAGACACCATGTGCGTGCACCAAAATCTCTTCTAAGAGGGGATTGTTGAAAATATTTATTAAACGTGAAATAAAGTAAATCCTACTAATTATGAATCGAATAATTGGGGCCCCGCACGTAGGAAACCTTGTTTTCACACACGTGCACACGTAGTGCCAATGATCAAAATTTTCTTAATGGAAGAGATATTGGTACGTATACGAATTGTTTGAGACGTAAGGTAATAGACGGTTATTGGCCAAATGACGAATGATTTCACGTTGGTAAATGAAGAAAGAAGTGTATAATGTGTAAAGATGAAATGAATCAGAAATCACCACGAAACCGAGAAGGGCGCGCTCACTCCAGTAAGCGCGCGCGCCCCGGCGGCGGCTAATTGACATTTCAATTTCAGTAACTCACTGGAATTGAAGGCGCGGCGTAATTGACGTTCAATTCGGTGAGTTATTTAGGCGAAGAAGCGCGACTCCTCTCCGAAGGGCCGCGACTCCTCTATTGTTTCAATTCGTTGGAAGTGAATTAAAAACTGATTCTTGGGCTGACTTTGGAGTATTTACACTCCATTATTTTGCTCATGAATTCATACATTACTTGGCTGAATTGTAACTCCAAATTTAAGACATTAACGTGACATTCATGGCCATTACTTAGCCATTTGGAGGGTCTATCATCTACACACTATAAAATGAGACACAAGGCTCATTTGGAAACACATTTGACATCTTACACTCAACAATTTTCTGAAATTGTCTTCCTCTCTTGCAATCACAAACACTCAAAGATCTTTCTTTCAAAGCAAACACTTGAGTTCCCGTTGCTCATTTGTTTGATTGCTGTTTTATCTTGGGAGATAATTTGTCATTACAATCGTTGAAAGGATATACGAGGCAATATTATCTTAAGAATAGATCAAGAATTTGGTCGACTCAGCAAACCCTCATACTTGATCATTTTCAGATTTCTAACAAATAGTTATTGTTGTTATATTTCCGTTCTACACATTACTACTCACAGAGGATTATACGAAACTCTTAGGCAAAATGCAAAAGTTAAAACACTTTAACACGATTTGTTAAAGTTGTTCCCTCGATTTCGTGACTCCCAAACATATCAAATTTGGTCCCAAATACTAATGAATAGCAGGTATCAAATAAAATAATTTAGATGTGCATAAAATTGACTCAATATCATCGTTTTAAAAAAATTAACGGGTTCAAATATACAATAATATTTATAGAGATTTTAATTAGTTCTTATATATAATATTTATTAAAGAGCTTACTTTCATTAGGCGAAAGAGCAAATCAGGATAAGGCCGTATTTGTATAGAGATAGCGTGTAAATCTAAAAACGTTCAATTGGGCAATTGCCACATCCTTACTGTAATTCTTTTTACTTATCATATGATTAACGTCTCTCATCTTCACTCTATTATTACTACTACCATTTAATTGATCCATCCATCCATCTGCACATACCAACAAGAAATCCGTGCCCCCGACTCAACACTGCTCTTCTCTGATCTCATCTCTCTCTCTCTCTCTCTCTCTCTCTCTCTCTCTCTCTCTTCCTTCCACCATCGGAGCATCCTGACCGTTCAAAATTCCTGATTGTGTGAAATTGAAGGAATCATGAGTTTCGCTAAGAAAGAATACGAGTTCCTCGAGAAGATCGGAATTGGCCCTAAAAATCTAGGTGGTTATGTTAATGGGACATGGAAAGCTAGTGGCCCCGTAATCACTACTGTTAATCCCGCTAACAACCAGGTTAACCTAATTTCACTCATTTTCCAGTTTTGCCAAATATTTTTTCCATCTAAAATGTTACTTCTTATGTTCCAATTGGTGTTATACTTTTTGCTTTTTTGTAAATAAATTGAATTAGATTAACTCAATATTTTAAAATTAAAATTTATATATTTGAAAACTAGGTCAAAATAGTAGGGGTTACAACTTTTCTTATATCAATTTGGTGAAAAATATATTTTAAAATGGTCAAAATTCATGCATAAGACTGAGAAGTATCACTTAAGTGGTATAGAGGGAGTAGTAGCTGTTTGAGTATTTTTAGGGGTTTTTGATCGGTTTCGTTTCATTAAATTAATATATGTATAGTTTAAAGTTAGTTTAATGTATACAGACGATTTCCGAAGTTGTTGAAGCTTCTACACAGGATTATGAGGAAGGCATGCAAGCCTGCTCTGAAGCAGCTAAGGTTTGGGTGCAGGTATGCTCATCACTTACTAAAACCATAAATCTTTCTTGGGCTATGTGTAGAAGTTACTACAACAACAACATACCCAGTGTAATGACACAAGGGGAGTCTTGGGAGGGTAAGATGTACCTTTGTGGGGTACATCGGCTGTTTCCGAGTAGAAATTAATACTAGAAAAGAATTGGTCGCTCCTATTCACAAACTACTATGATTAGCTTATTTTTAGGGGATCAATTTTTCTACTATGATTACCTTGCGGTTAGTTTAAATTTCATTCATCAATGTTTATTTTCTATGTTCATTCTCTTTTTTTCACTTGCTTGATGCTGCTTTATGGCGTTGCAGGTTCCAGCACCAAAAAGAGGTGAAATTGTTAGGCAGATAGGTGATGCACTCCGAGCGAACCTTCAGGAATTTGGTCGGCTTGTTTCACTGGAGATGGGAAAGATACTCCCTGAAGGAATCGGGGAGGTTCAAGTATGTAATATCACAATTCGCAATAGAGTTATACAGCGTCCAAAAAATTATTGAACAACAGCTTTATGCACTTTAACACATTTAAAGTTCGGATTGTAACTTCTAACTTGTTTATCTATAGTTGGTTCCTTGAGCTTGTGTAATTTGGCATACCAAACCCAAATCAAGTGCATGTACCACATCAGTCTGTTATCATATAATGGGGTCCCTGTTGAAGTTCCTTTATACCTTATCAATAACATGGTACTTTGGGGCTTAAAGACAGTGACAAATCCTTTTCCAAGGAAGCCATCTAGAACTAAGATGTTGAAGATCTGTTATTCTCACTCAAAGGATACCTATGGAAATTAGAGTCATCTCTTTTTCAAACCAACCATAGGAAGCTATTTGGCGTTCTTTTTACTTAGATGTTGGATACATTTATTTTTAGTTTCGACTGTGCTGGTGCTTGTCTTAATTGGCAGAGTAAAATTGAATCAGTAAATTGTGTTTCTGATTATATTGACTGCAAATTCTGGTGTAGCATGGTCACATAAGTAGAGGCTTTTGCTTGGAACACTGCAACAAATAATGCACTAGCTTTAGTATATTAGCCGTTTGTTTTTTCAAACTCTTTTTTCATGTCCATGACTGTATTTTAGCTATTCTTTTTATTAAGTTCTTTTATCTTTTTCTTTAATTGAATAGTGAATGGTAAAGATACTAGGTGTACATAGTCCTTTTCAAATGTTTAAGTAATCCATGTCTGCATAGGCCCTAACTTTGTGGCCTAACTCTGCAGGAAGTCATTGATATGTGTGATTTTGCTGTGGGATTGAGTCGGCAACTGAATGGATCTGTTATTCCTTCTGAACGTGAGCTTGATTCCTTACTCTGTTGCTTTCAGAACAGCCAAAGTTGTGATCGTTAAGCAGTTATTTTTGCGATTGTAACTTGTCAATTGTAGTTTAAATACCTTCTGGTGATCTGAGTAGTTCCTGATTTAAAGGATGATAAGCTTTTGCTGACTATTAGGATACAAATGTTCTTTAGGAATAAAAGATTTACACAGTCTTATGCTATTGGAGTTGGTGTTTATTTTGTTATCTTTAACCTAATTTCCTTTTATTTTATTCGTTGACAGGCCCTAACCATATGATGTTGGAGGTGTGCTGACATTTGTGCTCTAAAATCAGGAATTCCTCAAACCTTGGTTATATTAGTTTTTGATCTTCTTAACTTAATTTTTGTGCTCAGATGTGGAATCCTCTGGGGATAGTTGGTGTTATCACGGCTTTCAACTTTCCATGTGCTGTACTTGGTAAGCCATTGAGATTTAACATTTAAGACTACTTCCGTGGACTCCAAAGTTTCTGATTGTTTGCTTTTATTGCCTTACGAGTTTCTTGTAGTGTTCTAGAAGCTCTTTTGTTTACATTCTTGGTTCCACTTTGCTTCCTGTTTTTCAGGACTATTGTAAAACATACTATAGAATAGAATGGTTAGTCCATTTTTCCACTATGGATTTATGCAGCATATGGAAAAAAAAACTCCCCATTAACTTCGGGAAGGGTAAAGAAGTATAAATTAATTGATTTGGATACTTACAATTTACCTTTAGCCGTTTGGTAAAAGGATAAAAGACACACAATTCCTTCTTTCTGCACAGTTTTTGTGAGCTGAAAAGCTGATAAAACGTATGAGAAGTATCAAAATCCACCTTATTTTGTCCTAAATATATGTCTCATGTTCTATTCAGGATGGAATGCATGTATTGCGCTGGTCTGTGGCAATTGTGTTGTCTGGTAAGTCCACTTTATTTTTAAAGTTTAAAGAGAAGTTCTCCACTGTAGAAATGATTGAATGGCTTTTCTCAATGATAGATGAGCTAGATGGCCGAACATCTTTTTAGATTGATAAGTTGAGCTTATACTTTTTGGTGAGCTCAAATTGATTGGGTATTATTGCCACACTTTAGTTTGAACATCATTATAGACAGATTTATGTGGAACTTAATCATTGTCTTACTCTTCCAGAGCACGGTATTGAATCTCTCTTACCTTGGAACCATGTCAACCTGATTTTAAGCATTGTCGTGTTGCAGCTGAAGCTTTAACTAAGTTATATTACTATAACTGGCTCTAAAACCGATCCGCATGCAAATAAGTTAAACAAAACAGAGTTTCAGTTCCTGTCTTAATAACCATACGAGGTTAAGTGTGCACAACTGAATTGGGTAGGATGTAGCAGATTCATTTTAGGCTTATGCTAATGCTTACTCTCTCAATTCTCTCCTCAATTTCCAAAAGCAAATTTGCTCTTCGAGGATGTCCTGCTACCCAGTTTTGGTATTTGGATGTTCTAATCTTGGGACTTTATGCCATGTTCACAGGAAAGGTGCTCCGACAACACCATTGGTTACCATAGCGATGACAAAAATTGTGGCTAGTGTATTGGAGAAAAACAATTTACCTGGTTCGATTTTTACTGCCTTCTGCGGTGGAGCTGAAATTGGTGAAGCAATAGCAAAGGACACACGAATTCCTCTAGTTTCGTTCACTGGGAGCTCAAAGGTGATGTTTCTGTCCTTACGCTAACATGCCTGTTTGTCTTATCATCGAGGGATTTCCTTTGCAGTTAATACTGTGTCAGTATTTACCTCTTACTTTAACTTGGATTTACCTTTAAAATTAGCTTCTCGACACTATGCATATTTAAACGTAGACTGCCTGGTTTTTTAGGTTCGTTTCTAGGGAACTTCTATTTCCATCTTTGATATGATATTAAAAAGTACGCCCTCTATCCCAATTTATATGGGCATCATTTCCTTTTTGGTCTGTCCCAAAAAGAATGTCACCTTTCTATATTTAGAAATATATTTACTTTATGAGATGTTTACAACCACACATTTATATAAGATTTGTTTTGGACCACACATCTCAAAAGTCTTCCCTTCTTTCTTAAACTCCGTGCCAAGTCAAATGGTGCCACATAAATTGGGACGGAGGGAGTAATAGATTGAACTTTGTTTTTTCCCTGTATTTGTTGTATTAACTTGATATCGAGTGTTCGGAAATCATGATTAGTACGTAAATGTCTATGAGAATGATGAAGTATCTGTCTTCTTTTCCTGGTGGTTCTTGGAAAAAATATATATTGCAGAAAGAACATAGCTGTCTATGGATAGTAGTGATAACTCAAAATTTTCAGCTGAAGCCAATTACAGGTAGAGATGCATGCTATTAAAAAAAGTAGAATCATGTTTGTCTGGAGGAAAAAACTACTGCATTGCTATTTTATCCATTTTCTGGTTTAGTACTTTCTACTTTGACTTTACATTATCTGGCTAGTTGAATCAACGAATATTAACTGGACTTGAAAAGAAGATGGTAGGGAGTTGATTCTAAAACTAAATGGATATGTAAGTCTGGTTTGTGGTCTATTAATCAAAATTAAAATAGGCGGTTTTGGCTTTCATTACTTCTTTGTGCAAGTGACTGTAGAACATTTCTTTTCTAGGATAAGTAAATAGGTTTTATTTGGCAAAAACACCCAAAGGAACTCCGGCCATATACAAGTGCATACAACCTAAGATCGCAAAATAAAACAAGCAAAGCGAGTAGGAGAGTCATGGACCTTATTAACAACCAAAATAAAAGAAAGAGAAGAAGAGAAGAACTTAGAACTTCTCCAAATTCCATATCAATTTGTTATTCTATAACTTTGATAAAGCATGTCTTCTAATTTCGTTACCAAAAAATTGCATATCGAAACACAAACTTGCTATAATGAATTTCCATCTGTGGGTTTATTTCTTTTGTGCCAATAGGTTGGTCTTGCAGACAATTAATAATTCTTTCCTTTATCCAAAAAAAAAAAGGTTGGTCTTGCAGTTCAGCAAACAGTAAATCAGAGATTCGGAAAATGTCTGCTAGAACTAAGTGGAAACAATGCCATCATAGTAATGGATGATGCGGACACTGAACTTGCTGTTCGTTCTGTTTTATTTGCTGCTGTTGGTACAGCTGGTCAGCGCTGTACGACATGCCGGAGACTGGTATTGCAGTAATTGCTTAAAATCACAATCAGTTTTCTGTTTAAAGCTTTCACTTTCAAAACTTCTTACTTTTCTTCATAAATATTTTTCTGCATGAAGCTTGTCCACGAGACAGTATATGAGAAGGTTCTTAAACCACTAGTTGATGTGTACAAGCAAGTTAAGATAGGGGATCCTTTAGAAAAAGGTACCTTACTTGGGCCAGTGCATACTCATACTTCTAGAGAAAACTTCGAGAAGGGAATCCAAAATATCAAATCCCAGGTATGTCTGGATTCTCGAGACTTTTATTTCCCAAATTATTTCTAGATTGCCATTTATTGTCCTTCTCCTCCCTGGTTTTTCCTGATCCCTTTGTATATATGTTGATGGTGAGTGCGGACAGTTGTTCCAAATGAAGAAGAGTTTGTCCAACAATTTCATTTGTTACACAATTTTATTCTCCAAAATATAGCTCCTGTAAATGCAGGTCGTAATGGTCATAAATCTTTTAAAAAGAAAGTGGAGACCACATTTTGTTAACTCAGCTGGACATAGGACCACATCCATTTATTGGAATTAGATTTTTCTCCTTTTCAACAGAAAGAAAAGAGAGTGAAATTCTGTTTTTAAAATGAATGATTTGCAGGGTGGAAAGATCCTTACAGGTGGTTCAGTCATAGAATCTGAGGGTAACTTTGTGCATCCAACAATAGTTGAAATTTCTCCAAAAGCTGAGATTGTGAAGGAAGAATTGTTTGGTCCAGTTCTTTATGTAATGAAGTTTAAGGTATTTCCTTTCAAAGGCATTGAATTTTCAAGATGACCAATAGCGATGTGTCCCAGTATTCGGTAAAATTTCTCTGGATTCAATTTCTCATTCCAAACTTTCTGTTTGCAGACTTTCGAAGAAGCAGTTGAAATTAACAACTCTGTCCCTCAAGGTTTAAGTAGTTCCATCTTCACTCGAAATCCAGAATTTATATTTAAGTGGATTGGGTAAGCAATCTATAATGTTCTTGAGCATGTGGTTTAGATGAGTTTTCCTTCTCCTTTATGACCCCCGGTTCTTTCGTGCCTATATGTGTTGCAGAGCTCAAGGAAGTGATTGTGGCATTGTCAATGTAAACATACCAACAAATGGAGCTGAAATTGGTGGTGCTTTTGGAGGTGAAAAGGGTACTGGTGGTGGCCGTGAGGCAGGAAGTGATTCTTGGAAACAATATATGAGACGCTCAACTTGGTGACTACACATTCATTTCATTGCTCTCTCATTTAATACATTTGCATGCTGCATTTGCGGAAGCTCACCGTTCAAACTTATTGCTTTGTGTTACACTTTAAGCGTCTTGAATTAGTTACTATGTTGTAATTATCATAGATTTCAGTATCTTATAATCTGAGAGTAACATTTATGCTGACCTACTTGGTTTATTCCCCGTCAATGCAGTACAATCAACTACGGGACTGAACTACCATTGGCGCAAGGAATCAATTTTGGCTAGTGAAATTGGTCAGTCATTACATTATTATATGCTAAAGTATCTTCTAGCATTTTAAATTTCTCGTGTTCTGATGAATGCAAGTGTTGTTCAGGTGCAGAACTACGCGGTACGCTCTTGAAATCAACCTATAAGGTGCTTGTAATTGGCTCGGAATTAGTTAAATAATGTACCTTGCAACTCAATAAAAATGATGTATTATAAACCAAGTGTTCTCAGTGATCATTACCAGGCTGCCCAATCAATGAGTTTACTTGGCTGTTCTACTTTATTTTAAGAGTTGTTAACCTAATCTCATAACTAAAACGCTACACTTGTATTATTGATAGCTAGCAGTCTGTAAACCACTAGTAGGTTTATGTTAGTCAATCATTTTAATATGTTATATCTAATAATGGAAGGGATTATATTGTCCACATGGTCCCCGAGATCCTCCTCTGGAAACTTCATGACACGTATAGACAAATTTGGTTGATATTTGAAAAATCAACTAGTAGATGTAAGAGTTGGAATATAATGGGCTGCCCTTTTTTTTACCTCCTACATTATTAGGTGCATTAAAAGTAGAGAATACTAGAGTCTTTTTTTATGATCAAAGTCCAAAGGCAACATCTCCTTTCAAGTTCTTAATTACGATGACACAACTTGTTCTGTCGTCCAAATCTACAGTTCAGTTTATTATAGTTTATACGGTTATAGTATAATAGTATTCAATGCCAATCAATCCAAGAATCACGCAGTCTGTCTGCTATTTGAACTGTTTGGAAGTTCATCAGCCGTGCTTGCTCATATTCAATAATACTGAGTAATACTCCAAGCAATAATGTTTAGGGCGGTAAACTCTATCAATCAATATATCCCATATTGCACATATTTCATAATATGCCAGTTGATTATCGGATACTTGTTATCTTCTATTAATACAAATACAAGGTACTCCTGCTCACCAAGTCTCAGAAAAAACACCAGTTTTTCATCTCCGCCAATTTGATCCCTAATTTTCAATAATTTCATTATGTTTTTTTTAATTTCACATCCAATGTTCAATACCTGTTTTTGAACACCAATTAAATTGGATTCACCACATAACACCTATTATCCATTCTTAGAGTCAAATAGAAGAAGAATCATGTTCATCTCACTAACCTTTTGATGGTATTATGCTACATGCTTATCACAAGTCTTCATCAATAAATTCACCACTAGCACGCAAATGGCCACCCTCTCCGTTATACAAGCGCGTAAGCGTGTAACAAACATCAGTCAAGGCCCACAAATATAACTTTCAATTGGACATCCCATTAGCTTCATGAACGCCCATCACTCTCATTATTATTTCGTACAAGGGGAAGTCACAAGCATGTGTACTTGCACAAAGCATTGTCTTTTTCTCATTTTTGGGTTCTTAGTACCTAATTCATATTTCTCTGCTATCCTCCATAAGTCAGTAAACGCCAGAATCTTTCCTCTTCCAACTCTCTTAAGTCTTACCTATATTTGGCTAGAGATTATGCTTCGCTTTTTTCAGCTAAATTGAGATACCACAAAGAATATTTAAGTGTTCCTAATTCGTCTTCGTGAACTTTCAAAGTAGGATTTTTTTCCTTTTTTGTTTAACTGACTAAACTACAATTCACTAGCTCCACTAAACACTGTTTTTCAGTTTGTTTTAACTCAACCATCTGATATCCGAAAATCATATAAAACATGTCGCTATGTGCAGGGTCCGCCGTTCGAAAAAAGACCGGACCACAAGTATCTAGTGTATGCACCCGTGAGCTGATCACATGACATCAACTTTACCAGTTACGTTAAGACTCCCCTTCAATATTGGAATGTTGAGAGCGGGATAGAAACAGTTTCAAAATCATAAAAAAACAGTAGTGCTGCAATACATATCACCAAGTGAATCACAATAGCAGCTTTCAATCAAAACATGCATTTTTGCAAATATATATTTACAGGTTCACATTAAGAGTGGGCCACTTGAAATTGTAAGTAAACAGAATTCAAACTTCAATCATTTAACGAGCACCAAAACTAGAGCGAATACTATTTCGATTCCATCACAACCGCCAAACATATTCTAGTTCTATTGTGTTTACAATTTGAAGCAAATTAAGCATTACTAGAGTTTTTCTCCTTAATTTATTTCTTTTTCATAGAGTTGGAATTAAACCTAAAATTTATCACCTTCATTCATGATCAGTTTCCAAGGCATCATACGCAGCAGCAGCAACATCCACCAAAGAGAGTGAAGGAATACAACTCTCCGCTCGAACCAACACATTTGGCTGCATCTCTTTGCTGTTCCTCGTTGGACTACAGGGCATCGACCTAAGCGATTTAGGTGAATCCAAGCTCCTCCTCAGTAGCTGCCTCATGGCAGCGATCAAGTGAACAGTCGGATCAGGCGGAGGACTAGAAGAACTGAACTTCTTACAAAAATTGAGGTGACGAGTCAAGGCTTCTTCCGCGTTGATCAGCCTATCACACCGCATCATCTCATACTTCACTGCCTCCGCACACAATCCGCATATCCATTTCCCTTGATACCTGTTGATTTTTAACAAAGAAATTAGGGAAATAACAGAGAAAGGATGAAAGAAAAATATTGTAATGCAGTCAAAGGAAATTGGAGTAATCATTATCTATCCTAGACTATCTCTGCAAAATCATCTCTTCAACTAACTAATCAAAAGAAGATAGGATAACTAGCTACCATCCTATTAACTAGGATTTAATCAAAAAAAACTAAAGCAGTAAAATAAAGTTACTTTGGCAAGTTCTACAGAATAATTCTAACAATACCTTTGGCGGATCGTCTCTATGTAAGCCAGAGTACACTCCTCCGTCAATCCGCAGCAATCGCATTTCACGAAATCAACTTCAATCGTCGGCGCCGCTAAGTGTGCGGTAACTGTTAGTGTCTCACCGGCGTTCATCACCACCGCCGACTCACTGCTTACGGTCATCGACATCGTTTATCGTCAAACTAAAAACGAAAAAACGTTAATATCTTCTCAACTGATAATTATCAAAATTCAAAAACATTATATCATCAGCTACTGTATTTCATACCTGAGCTATCATAATCTATGTATTAAAACACATTCAGTTGGATATAATTGGCCTAATTAGCTTCGAGATGTGTTTTAATAAATAAAGGTGAAAGTGTTAAATTCACGAAAAGTGATAGTTGTATTTTTTTAATTAATAACTCTATTCTCCCTCATAAATCAAAAGAATTACCTGCAATAGTAGAGATCGAGTGAATACACAAAACTATAAAAGTTTTTTATCAACTAGTAGAAGCAGAAATTGTTTATTTCTATCGTTCTTTCTCCCACTGTTCCTCCTTTGTTTCCTCAGGAACAAAAAAAGTAACCATGAAAGACATATCACAAATTAACAAAGAAAATATTTATTAGAGAATCAATTTGTACAAAATGCAGAGATTGATAGAAACAAACAAAAAGTATAGCTTTTTCAGGAAGAGTGAGAAATGAAGGAGAACGCGGAGTCTAAAAAGAAGGTTTGGAGAATCCACGTCAGCGATTGTGTTGCCAGCTAGGCATTACCTATGAATGGAAACAAAATCTCATTTTCCACCTTATTCTTTATGAAATATATCACTTTGAATATTGGGAAATTTTGTTACCTTTATTAATAAGTATTTTAACGAATAAGAATCGACGTGGACGTAAATAGGAGAATATTAATAATTAATAAAGAGATCCTAATTTTATTTCTTGGTTAAAATTATGTAGATTTCACATTTCACGAACTCAACATAATTTTTTGGCGAATTAAGCGGGAGAAAACAAATCGCTTTTATTTTGTTTAAAAAGAAAGGGAGAAAGATTCGTTTTTTCTTGCTACAGAAAAGGAAATAATGTATATTTAGGACGAAGATCATTTTTCATCATTAAGAATTGTAAAGATTTTGTAAGAATGGATCGGGTTAAGAGTCTCACCTTGTATATGAAATAGGAACATGCATTTTTATATAGATTTGGACAATCCTCACTCTACAAACTTTTGAGTTGAAGCGAATCGCATCCATTCTTACCAGATCGTAATCGACTCATTCTAATTTTTTGTTCACCGATGTTGGACCCTCAAATTATATTATTCACGCTCCAGTTAACAAGGTCTGATCGTGCGGGGAGTGTTAAGAGTCTCACATCAGATATGGAATGGAAATATGAACTTCTTATATGGACTTGGACAATCCTTACTCTATAAGCTAACTTTTGGGGTTGAGTTAGGCCCACAATTCCTTGTCCGATGTGGGACTCTTAACATATTTCTTAATCAATGAGTTCGGAAAGTCCTCCTTTTTTCCCCTTTTAAAATCATTATTAGCTTTGGAGCCTTGGTTAATTTGAATTCGCAAAATGCATTTTCTAACAAGATTTTTCATTTTAATAATGACTCAAAATTTAAAATTTCTAATTGAAAATGAAAGAATATATTCATGTCAATCCCACAACAATCTTTGGTGAAGTAATAAAAATAATGAGTGAGAGTACTTCTTAATTATTATTGCTTACTTGACAAGGAAAAGAAAGAGAGAAGTAAATAAAACGAGACATGGAAGGAAAATGGGATACGCTTCTTAAAATGGATGATTTATTTCTAATTTTACGCCATTTTTCCATATGCAACTTGCTGATCCGAATCCAATTTGACTTCGTGTAAAAAACATAATGAATATTCCATACAACTTTAGAATATTTCAATAAGATAAATCCATTCATTCGTTTTGAAGTGATTGTTCGAAATGTATAGAAAAAAAATTCACATAAGAGAATGATGATGTTGTTCTTGTTCAAAAGTGAAAAATATATTTACAAAAAAAAAAAAGTGCTTGTTCACGTACAAAACAGATCCGCTCCTGTATATAGTTATTAAATAAGAAAATATAACATTTTTTGAAACAAACTAAACAGAAAATAATGTCAAGGTAAAAGACAGACTTCTGTCTAATGTGATTCGGTTTTGATCTTTTTAGCATAAAATCAGCTCATAATTGAACAATTCTACTGTGCAGAAACACTTTGATAGTGGGCTAGTGCTAGGCTGGAAGCGGAAAGCTGATTTGGTAGATTTATTAGGTGGCCGCCGCTAAATCATACATCAATTCCAACTCGTCGCCAGCATCAGAATTAATTCTGACTTGGCAGATGAATAAGAATATTAGAAATGGCTTTTCCAGTTCCCACAAATAAATAAAAAAAGGTTCCCAACTTTGGTCGTGGACTAATGGTGGGTGACTGGGTACCCAACTGGACGTTGTAAATTATTGGATACAAAAAGTGTGAAACTTACGCTACCAAAGTTGACCACTTAATTTATTGTAATTTTGTTAGCCAAGCGAAAATTGGAATGTGACACACACAATATATATGCCCCGAGTGATAATGACCAATGGCGGATTGAGTAGTGTTTGGAATTTTAACTTGGAACTTCAAAAGTGGTTTAAATCCTCTAAATCACTATGTCTAACCTCTAATCTCTTGTTCATGATATTCAAAATATATATATACACACATTAAAATATTACTTTATATATACCTGTAAAAAATATTCTTTCTTGATTATTTCATTTCAAAATCATAGTACATATACTAAAATACAAACTTAATCATATGCTATAATTACGGTAAGTAATAACTACAATATACATCTATCATATACAGAATATACATAATTATGACTAAATATAATTTTCCTACTCTTTCAACGATGTGGGTCCGAATCCGATCCCGACACCCACCGATATTGAGGCTGTCATGCATACATTTGGATTAAATCCTCAAGACGCAAATTGGTACATAATTATCGGCGACACTTCTCACATGACGTCCGACCAAGATACTTTTTCGTCTTATTTCAATATGAGCAAAATCGTGACATTATTATTGGTAATGGCAACTCAATTCCAATTTGTGGTTACGGTAATACAATGTTGTCTTCCTCACATCCACCTCTTGTTTTGAACAATACCCTTCATGCCCCTAACTTAATTAAAAATTTGGTGTCTGTTCGTAAATTCACCACTGAAAATTGGGTTTCTGTTAATTTTGATCCATTTGGAGTTTCTGTGAAGGATTTCAAAACGGGGATTATGAGACGCAACAGTAGGGGTGATATTATCCAATTACAACCACCATCACTTCCTCGAGTCAAGTCATGCCCTCGGCATTTGCTGCTCTAGCTCATTCCTTGTGACATGCACGATTGGGTCATCCAGGGTTGTCAATTATTTCTTCCTTGTATAAATATAATTTTATTTTTATAAGAGTATGCGTAGTACTCCTCTTTGTCATTCTTGTCCGTTAGGAAAACATGTTAGATTACCTTTTGTAGCCTCTAATTCTCGTACTTTCATGCCTTTTGACATTTCATAGCGATTTATAGACATCTCCCGTTCTAATTTCTTAGCCATCGTTATTATGTTCTATTTTTGGATGGTTATTCTAATTTTTTATGAATTTTGCCGTTAGCGAAAAAATCTCAAGTTTTTTCCACATTTTACAATTTAGAGTATTCATCTGTACCCAATTCGAACGGAAAATAAAAAATATACAATGTGATAATGGCAAAGAACATGATAACGGGTTGTTTCGGAATTTTTGTGATGCTATTGGCATAGTTTTTCGTTTCTCCTGTCCACATACGTCCGCACAAAATGGAAAAGTCGAACAAAAAAATTATACCATTAATAATATTGTCCGAACTTTATTGGTCCATGCTTCCATCCCTCCTTCTTTTTGGTATCATGCTCTACAAATGACTACTCACCTCCTTAACATTCTTCATACCAAAGGATTAGCATATGATTCTCCCCTTAAAATTCTCTATAATAAGAATCATTCGTATTCACATCTTAGGGTCTTTGGGTGTTTATGCTATCCGCTTTTTCCGTCCTCTACAATTAACAAACTTTAGACTCGTTCTACCGCTTGTGTACTTTTGGTTTATCCCTTTAATCATCATAGTTACAAATATTTTGATTTATCTTCTAATAAAATCATCATTAGTCGCCATAGAATTTTTTATGAAACTCAATTTCCGTTTGCTAAAATGAGTAGTCCCGAGCCTCGTTCATATAATTTTTTAGATGACGACGTCTCACCATATCTTATCTGCTAGTTATCGGGCTCGTCCCGTGCCTAAAATTTCTCAGTGGGCCGTGGGCCCGCTAGCCTACACCGACCCACTATTCCGTCACATCTGCCTAGTGGGCTAAACTCACGGCCTAATACCGTTCTCGGTACTGTTGCAGTGGTCCAGCCCATTGCCCCAAGTTCCGATCCAGTTTTTGTTTCCAGTGTTGGGCCAGCAGGCCCACAACCTGCTGGCCAGTCCGTCAGCCATCCAAATTTTCCCCAAAATCCACTTAATGCTCCCCCGAGTCACAAACCTGTTACTTGTAGTTAACAGAGTATTTTTAAACCAAAATGACATTTTAATCTAAATTCTAATGTTCTTAAATCTCCTCTACCCCGTAACTCAGTGTTTGCATTAAATGACCCGAATTAAAAATTTGTTATGAACGGCGAATGTAATGATCTTATTAAAAATAAGATGTGGGAGTTGCTACCCCGTCCTTCTGGTGTTAATATTCTTCAATCTATGTAAATTTTTACTCATAAAGATAATTCTTACGGCTCTTTTGTGAGACATAAGACTCGACTTGTAGGTTATGTTAAAACACAACATGTTGGCGTGGATTATGGTGAGACATTTAGTCTGGTGGTTAAATCGGCTACCATTCGTACTGTTCTCAGTCTGGTTCTTTCTAATGCATGGCCCATTCATCAGCTAGATGTGAAAAATGTTGTCTTACATGGTGATCTTCAGGGGACAATTTACATGCATCAACCCTTGGAATTTCGAGACCCAATCTATCTTAATCATGTCTGTTTGTTGAAGAAGTTTTTGTATGGACTTAAGCATGCCCCCGAGCGTGGTATAAGCGATTTGTCGACTATGTATCTATTATTGGGTTTTTCCAAAGCAGGTCTTATAATTCATTGTTCATATATCATCGTGGTACTTTCCTGTCATATATTCTATTATATGTGGATTATATTATCTTTACTGCTTCTTCTGATGAGTTACGCAAGTCTATCATGACGCTTCTCAGTTCTGAGTTTGCAATGAAAGACTTGAGACACTTAAGTTATTTCTTGGGCATTGTTATCACACGTCATTCAGGTTGTCTATTTTTATCTCAAAGGAAGTATGTTGTTGAGATTATTGAGAAAGCAGGTATGTCCTCGTATAAGTCTACTTTCACTTCCGTCGATACTAAACCCAAGTTGGGTGTTGCGGCTGGATCATGTTGCGATATTTCTAGATGTTTACACAAGTGTACGTATCGTTTCAAGTAATATAGTCTGTAAGACCGAGTTTATCGTCCACAGAGACTGATTTATTAAGTATCGATTATCTATCATATGGTATTTATTTGGTTGACGTTCTTTATGTTTGAGAATTATAACTAAGAATTATGACTAAGTGCAGAAAATAAACTAAAGATTATAATACTTTTGGTTTATAACAGTTACGAAGGAAATAGGGCATTCCAATCTCCTCAAATATCCACTCTTTCACGTGTTAATGCAATGCTAATGATTCTTCTTCTTATCAAGATAGCATGTTAACTAATCTGTCATTATATTTCGGTTAGGACATACAAGCGCTCAACCTTGTGCAGAAACCTTCTATATTTCTATGATAAGTTTTACCACACAGGAGGATTAAGAACAATAACCTTAAATACTACACAAGTATCGGGGTACTTTCGTCCACGATTTTAACCTATGTCTAGACAATTACAGCATATTCAAATCTCACCCTTCAGACTTTTTATTTGAAATCATATAAGTGATGACAATTAATAGCTAGTTAATTATCAATCAATCATAATAATATTGAATAGATCTTAATATGATGAAAAAGAAATCAATAATCAATGCATTAACTATATGAAAGAGTTTCAAGAAGATTCGATGGAAACCCTACTAAAGTAATTAGCTCCTAAACATTGTCATGTCAAGAACTAAATTATAATCCAACATAAACTGAAATAAAATAAGGGAAAGAAAATAACTTGAACAATAAGATGTCTCCAATTGTAGCTTGTAGTCGTCGTTCTCCTCTCCAAAGTTGAATCCCCTAATAATGACAGGGTTTAGGGTATTTATATTTGAGAAAAGCCTTATTTCGGACTCTTTTACCCTTGTCAAAAATCGACTCGAATTCTGATTTTTACGCAAGACCGCTGTTCCTGTCCAGACCATGTGCTAATTGGATGAAATCACTGGCAGCCTACTGGAAGTATGGCACCGCGGGCCTCTTTCCTGGACCGTGGTGCCTTCGACGGTGAATCAACTTCGGTCTTTCGGTAATTTTTACGCCTCGGTGCTAATTTTCTTGACCGCGGTGCTGCTTGTCCAGGCACTGCGGTGCCTCTCTGATTCCTGTCCGGTTCCGCCTAATTTATTCTATTCTTCGTGGCACTTTTTAGGCTTCATTCCTTGGGATGTGCTTGTGCAATTTGTGTCACGACCCGAACCCCAGGCCCGCGACTGGTGCCCTACCTGGGCACCCTTCTAATCATACACACAAGTAACATGCGAAAGCTAAATAACACTCAATTTATTTTTCATTTTTTGCAAACAAAGGCAAAGCCGACAAGGCTGCCATCACATATAACACTTAAAGGCCTACAACCATACACCGGTCCATCCCACATATGAATACAGACTTCTATGAATTTTGACAACAACTATGGCGGGACAAGACTCCGCCATACCCATGAATGTACATAAAACTATAATACAACTCCGTACCAACATGACAAACTCCGGAATAATGGAGCTACCTCACTGAAAGCTGAGTGGAGATCCTAAGCTCGTGGATCACCCAACTGGGTACCTAATACCTGCGGGCATGAACGCAGCCTCCCGAAGGGGGTCAGTACAACAAGTACTAAGTATGTAACCAGGAAGTACAATAAACAAAATCATAACTGTACAAAAAAATGACAGGGGCAAGTATGAAAATCAAATACCAGATCCTACTGTGCCATATAAAATAAAGCCGACTGTACCTTTTAAAAGTGAGAGAGTCATAACAAAATCATGCATGTCTGTTCATTTAGTCAAATACTGCCATAAGTATCTACACCCGCATCATGGATACAAGTTCACGGACAGAACACATCTCATGTGAATCTATACCCGCATCGTGAATACAAGTTCACGGACAAAATACATCTCATGAGAATCTATACTCGCATCGTGAATACAAGTTCACGGACAAAACACATCTCATGTGAATCTATACCCACATCGTGAATACAAGTTCACGGACAAAACACATCTCATGAGAATCTATACCCGCATCGTGAATACAAGCTCACAGACAAAATACATCTCATGGGAATCTATACCCGCATCGTGAATACAAGTTCACGGACAAAATACATCTCATGGGAATCTATACTCGCATCGTGAATACAAGTTCACGGACAAAACACATCTCATGGGAATCTATACCCGCATCGTGAATATAAGTTCACGGACAAAACACATCTCATGGGAATCTATTCCCGCATCGTGAATACAAGTTCACGAACAAAACACATCTCATGGGAATCTATAACCACATCGTGAATACAAGTTCATGGACAAAACACATATCATGGGAATCTATACCCGCATCGTGAATACAAGTTCACGGATAAAACACATCTCATGGGAATCTATACCCGCATCGTGAATACAAGTTCACGGACAAAACACATCTCATGAGAATCTATACCCGCATCGTGAATATAAATTCACGAACAAAACACATCTCATGGGAATCTATACCCGCATCGTGAATACAAGTTCACGAACAAAACACATGCATGAATAGCTATCTGAGCAACCATATGCAATTTAAACCATCTTTTGACTCTTAATAAAATCTTTAAATGAACTTTCATTTTAGATCAACCAAGGCAATACCATGCCTTCTATTTTAGAATTAACCAAGGCACTATCACATTTTTAGGGAAATGAACCCAAAGTACTATGAAATATTAGGGACGTGAACCAAAAAGTACTATGTATGTTCGTCGTACATCCTTTCATTTATAAACCCCAAGACACTAACACTCGTAGTATCAAAAAAATTCCACTTTTTAAAATCAAGTTACTTACACCTTTCGACTTAAGTAGCTTACCTCTTTTTAGAACCATGTAACTTATACTCATCAAGGATTAAATCCACTCACTTCATACAATCAAATCATGCCAAAGAAGAAAGGATAGTTCACATACCTCATTGTCGACTAACCAACATGACAAATAGACTACTCCCCAATGTACTTCAACTTTATCGGCTATTCCACAAGCCAAGTAGAATATGTCACACGTAGTACTTAAACCTAAAATGACAATAGCACTTCTATCAACTTCAAGCTTTCAAGTGTAAGACTTATACCAAGTAATGATCCTCTTATTCTACGGAAATTTGGGCAACACTTCCCCCGTTTATACGTACTTTTCCACATTTTCCAAGGTCTAAATTCAACACCAATCAAGCCACACTTAAGGGCACAACCAACAGTTAGCCAAAGGGGATTACACGCCTACTAGACGTGTAAAATTCTGCCCCACAACTATATAAAAACAGTTCACAATTTTCGGCACAAAACAACCCACAATTCTACAATAACGAGGGTAAAATGTGAGGCTTTAAACGCCTTTCCACACCCTTATTCCCTTACGACTTTCATTAGCAACTACTACACTTAAACATGCATAACCACAACTAAATTTCCAGCATTTATACACGTCCAAAACAGTCCATAAACGACACGACGACGTCTAACAGTTTTGGGCAGTTTTTCGGCCAACAACAACTACAACAATCCAAAGTCCTTTTCCATGATTCTATATAATCAAATTCCCATTTCAACACTTATATATACTCCATATCACATATCAACAACCATATTACTTTATTTTAACATGCGATAAGTGTAGATAACAATATAATAATCCAACGAATCCAATAACACCAAGATTGGCAACTCTCGGCCAACACCAATATCTAACACCTACACTTCTTATTTTCCGTTTCTTCCTTAACACAAATTCATCCCTTAATATAACAACATGTAATATCTAATTACTTTAAAAGAATAAGAACTCTTACCTCAATTTTTATCTCAAAACAACCCGCAATGTCTCGGCCAAAAGCTCCTATTTTGCACCACTTCTTCAAGTTCCAATCACATCCATGTATCCTCTACAAGCTTATAACCATCTTCACTTTGTATTTTACCTCCAAATAATTGATAAAACCTTAGGGTTTCAACCCACCATTTTTGGTCAAGACAAGGTTGGAGGGTCTTAGAGAGTTAACTTGGTTTAACACTTGATTTAGGGGCTTAATCTTGAAGAAAAGAAACTAATCAACACTTGTGTTCAAGGCTATGTTGCTCTCGGCCAAGGCTCAAGGGAGAGGAAGAGATGAGAGCTTTATTTGGATGAAGTGTAGATAATGAATCCAAGTCTTGCAAGACTTGGATATATATACAAGTGTAATTGCCAAGTGGAGTGGGCCCCACATGCCCACTTGTTCTCAAAATATCTTCAAGACTTGCCATCTTGCAAGACAAGTGGGGGTGACACGTGTCACCTTTCTATTGGTCCAAAAATTAATTCTTTCCAATGTTCAAGTCGTATTTCCTTACGTACGTTCTTATAGTATTTCCTTGAAAATATGGGGTGTAACAATTTGCATCTCAATTAAGCTCATTTCGTCCTCAAAAGTGGTATTTCTCCTTTATGACACAAAATGAAAGAAAAACGCACCTAACACTATCTTAAACGCAGAATAAAAGGGTAAAATACTAACTAAAAAGGACTCAAAAGTGTATACAAAATATACTTAACAAACACCCCAAACTTACATTTTACTCACACTCGAGTAAAGCACTAAACAAAAACATGAATAAAAAAATAAAAGACTCAATGACCTGGATCAAGTAGCTATAACAATGCTTCTTCAAAATCATGGATGAAAGTTGAGATAATATATTAGAACATACATAGCATGAATATTTAGCAATCTAGGGTTTCAAGTTAGATATTTTGCAAAAATTCACTTAGATCATGATCAATGAAAATACAAACACCTAACATATGCATGTCAATTTCATTCTATCTTTCTCAAAATGCTATAGATTTGTCAACTTGCTATTCTTCACTAATCATAGACATACATATTAAAAATCATCAGGGCTTTCACGGGTTGTAATGTAGGTGTTACGACCCGACCCGACGGGCCGCGACCCGGCGTCCTAATTGGACACCATTACTGACTTGTCAGACTTAATCCAATCGACACCAAGATCAATAAAAAAAATCCGGCAGCATAACGATGCATCTATAACATATGCCCAAAGTAGGCAAGCCGACAAGGCTGCCTTACATAAGGGTGTACCTGTCTCATATGGAGTCACAACTAACCAACATGTCATAACAGGCTAGCAGACAAGGCTGCCACCAAATAGTATCACATGTACGCGGGAACACCCCAACACAGAATATAACATCACGACTAACCAAAACAGGTTTACATACTGTTACACCCCGTAGTTCAGGTCATGCGTATGAGAGCGTACGAAAGGGAGTAAGACTTAAAATTTAGGTGTTTCGAAGGCCTAGTGCGTAGTTCGTTGGGTCTAGTTTCCAACGCAACCAACCGTTCGTCGACAGGACATCGAAGTAGAAAGTTATGGGAGTTACAAGTTCGGTCTTGCGGTCGGGCGAGAAGGTGTTTGATCGGCTGCAGGCGCGCGCGGTTATGCCGGTGCGCTGAAGTTGCAGCCGCGGCCGGAAGTTCAAAGTCCGCAGTTAGCCATGGCGCTGCTCGCAGGCGCCGAGGCGGGAATCCTGGCGGAAAAACTGAGGAAATCTGATTTTCTTCTTTTAAAAAGGTCATGGGAGGGTGACAAGTGTCCCACCCCATCTGATTTTTACATGTCCCTTATATTGACCAAGTCTTGCAGACTTGGTCATCTTTCAAGACTTTCCCTTTCTCTAAGTTAGAGCTCCCACTTCTCTCTAGAATTCCAAGAGGAATTCAAAGCCTAAGAAAAATCTGAAAAGTTAAAGACAAGAAGGAAGTTTGTGGCTAGCTTGTAGGAGTTATTGTGGTGGTGTTCTTGGAAAGGAGGCTAGCAAAGTTGTTGGAATAGTTTTGGCTAAAGCTCTAAAGGTAACATTTCTTCTCTTATAGCTAGTATTGATGTTGCATGTGAAGAATAAGGGATTTGTAGTAGTATATAATGCTCTTAAAGTCATTGCATGTAAGAAATGGGGTTTGAATATGGAAGGATTGGTTAAGAAGATATTGTGAGCATGTTGTAGCCTAAAAACCACCTTAAAATTGTTAAGTGAATTGTTGTACCTTATGGGGCAGAATTTTACACACCCAAGTTTAGGTGTGTAATCCCCTTTGTAATGTTTGGATTGTTGAGCCTTAAATGTGGCGTTTGGATGTTGAATTCGGACCTTAAAAAGGTGGCAAAGTATGTAGAAACAAAGGAAATGCTGCCCAATTTTCTATAAAATTTAGTGGTTGAACTTGGAAAATTTTATGTTGAGACTAGAGGTTAATAAACGTATTATGGTTATTATAGGTTGACTTATTACTTGCGGTAGTTTGGGCTTAGAAAGTGAATTGACCGAAGAGGTATGTGAAAACTTTCTTATCTCTTGAGCATGAGTAGTTATAACTATATAGTACGGTAGACGTACGTGTTTTGAATGAAGTAAATCCTTTTGTTATACTTGACTTGTTTTAAGAAAATGTCTAAGTTGGTTGGGTTAAGAAGTTAACCCGCTTGTTCTTGAGGAGTGGTAAATCCTAAATAAGGTAGACAAGGATTTCTTGACATAAAGAAGTATAGAGTATTTGGTGTGAAAGTATTGAGTATTGAATTATTCTAAAAGATAAGAGACTTAAATTTTTGAGGTAAGAAACTTGTTCTCTAAAGGATAAGAGGATTGAAGTATTTTGAAAATTGTATAAATTTGTTTGAAGTATAAATCTCTTGGTTATTAAAAGAACGAAATGGTTTATAAGGAGTTATAACGGCTTTATTGGAAGTTAGTTATAACGGCCTTATGAAAGGATAAGGATGTCTTAATTTCTAAAGCATAAAGTTAGTATAACGGCTTTATGGGAAGTTGGTTATAATAACTTTATGGAAGGTTATGAAAGTTGTCTATTTGATTAATGAGCATAAGTTGTCTAGATTGTGAAAAATTGAAGTTACTTGGTTTCAAGCTTTGAAATGAGTTTTCTAAAGGTGTAGTAACTTACTTTGAAAAATAGACACGCCTTGATACTACGGGTGTTAGTATCTTGTATTTTACATAAAAAGGAGGCTTTCGAAAAGAATGTACGTACATAGTACTTTGGCTTGTTTAATTGAGAATTATTCTATGTGTGCCTTGATAAGTACTTTGGCTTGCTTAAATAAGAATTCTCTTGGTTTATGTGAAAAGAAGGCATGGTAATTGTCTTGGTTTATGTAAAGACATGGTATTGCACCGAATTAAAAGCATGTAGTTATGAGTCTACTTGGGCGACGCATCGGTGATGGAGGATTCCACGGGTATGCTTCCATTGTCTTAGTTATAAGTTTACTTGGACGCACTTCGGTGATGGAGGATTCCACGTATGCGCCACGATGAGGTTCACCTCGCCGATAGTGTTATTCCATGGACTAGCTCTCCGCGAGGTCTATCGATGCAGAGTGGATCCGTAGTTAGCCCTCGTACTTGCCGGCCACGACGTGATGCGGGGTGGACACGGTAGTTGGCTTTCGTACTTGCCCGCCGTGTTAGCGGCGTTGTGTGATGCAGGGTGGATCTCGTGGTTAGCTCGCGATTGTCCCGGCGATGTGACGCATGGTGGATCCTGGTAGAGGCTATCGTGCTTGCCCGGCGACCGTGATTCGTGTATTAGTATTGTTGCTGCACGGTGGATCCGTAGCCGGCTTTCGTGCCCGGCCGGTGAGGACGCAGGTGGATCTCGTAGCTATGCCTTCGCATTTGCCTCGCACGATTCTCGATGACACGTGGGATCTAGTATTCATGTATACTCCTTAGTGTTGTTATATCATGATCGCTTCGGCGGAGGAAGGAATTCCACGCATGATTGATATTATGGGCATGAGACCTATGGTTATATTTGAGTGATGACTTAGAGGCGTGAGTCCACGACTTGACATGGCCGCGTATATGTTGTGTAATCGTAGTTTGGTCGCCATACATGTCTCCCGCTTTATATATGCTATTATGATTTCATTACGATTTTCGGGCCACATACTTGGTACTGTTGATCTTGACCTCCTTCTGCGCCTTTGCGTTCACGCCGCAGTCGAGATATCGTAGCTGGCGATCCGCACTCTAGGATCACTGCTCATTTCTTGAAAGCTCCATCTCTCCGGAGGCTTTGTCTTTTGGTATGATTCTCGAGGTTATAGACTTTTGTACATTCGGGGTATGGCGGCCCGCCCCGCCACAGTTGTTATTCCTAGAGGTCTGTAGTCACGTTTGTGGTTTGGGCTGTAAGAATAAGTTGTACTTCTGATTAAGTATGTTTTATGGAAGGCAGCCTTATCGGCTGGCCAGTGATGTTTACCTTATACAGATTTTGTATTATGTATATTCCGCTGCTATTCTCCAACGATGTACTGCGGTGCCCCGATAGGGCACACCGCGCCCCGGTCGGTCGTGACAAAAGTGGTATCGAGCGATTAGTCCTCGTAGTGTCTACGCATCGTGTTCAGTAGAGTCTTGATTATCGGTGTGTTGTGCACCACATCTATAATCAGAATGTTGCGGGACATTTAGTATTGATTTCCATTCTTCTCTCTCTGAGATCGTACAGTAGAGCTGTCCTACTAGGTTGAATCATCACTGACCTCTTCTTATGTACCGATTATGCCCACCGGCGGCACGAGCCCGTGGAAGGCAAAGCGGCATGAGTCGCTAGTGGTACGCAGAGTTACCAGGACTCGCACAGACTATGCCCGGAGGAGTAAGCGGTCGGCGAGTTCACCACGCCGACAAGCGATGAGAGAGCCGGGAGCGGTAGCTCCAGAGGTTTGACCCGAGCCTCCGCCCGCAGTAAGGGCGTGGTATAGGGATTACGAGAGCGGTCGGTTGTTGACTAGCATAGTGGCAGGGCAGCACCTCCAGGGGCCGGTGGCTAACCCTAGGGCCGACAATTTAAGGATTCGGGACTTTCTGAGTTGTAATCCACCCGAGTTCTATTGTTCGAGGTCTGAGGAGGATCCTCAGGAGTTTATTCGACAGGTGCGGCGGACTACGCAGGTGCTTAGAGCCTCGAAGACGGAGTCCGTTGTGTTAGTTTCTTACCGGTTACGCGATATTGCGTTGAACTGGTTTGAGTCATGGGAATTGTATAGAGGGGAGGGTGCTCTTCCAGCTATCTGGGAGGAGTTCACAGAGGCCTTCCTGGATCACTTCTTGCCTCCTGACTTGAGGAGAGCCCGCGTGGATAGATTCTTGACCTTGAGGCAGAATGGGATGACTATCAGAGAGTACAACCTGGAGTTTGACTCATTGGCCAGGTATGCGCACACCATTGTAGCTGACATGGCAGACAAAGTTCATCGCTATGTGATGGGGCTAGACCGTCATATGATTATTGCATGCTTGGGAGTGGCTCTTCAGCCAGGTATGGATATTGCCAGAATGCAGGCATATGCGCAGGGGATAGAGGACAAAGAAAGAGAGGGTTGGCTTGACTCAGGCCAGCCCAAGAGGGCCAGGACAGCAGGATCTCGGGCGCTTTTCAGGCGGACGCCTCAAAGAGCTAGTTATGCGCCTCGGCAAGACGGACTACTCCACCACGCCTTGGGGCGTTCGAGATTCGGGAGCGGGACATGGCTCGAGGTTCAGTTTTCGAGAGTAGGGGTGCTAGTCTGAGGAAGCCACCTCTACCTCGGTGTAGCCGATGTGGTAGGACCCATTATGGGGAGTGTCGTGCTAGTTTGGGTAATTGCTATACATGCGGCCAGCAGGGCCATTATGCGAGGAACTGTCCGACCAGAGATAGCACGGATGTGGAGATTCGACCGGGATCGATGGTGGTTCATCGCCTTCTTTTGTTATGCGTCGTGCAGGGCAGGATCATGATTAGAACGACAAGGGGAATGTGAAGCAATAGTTACAGGTATATCTTTGGCCCTTTAGAGATTAGTATGCATGGTAGGATTGTTGTATGATTTAGTGTTATGAACAGAGGATATTGAGCCTATGTACATGTGTTAGAATAAGTTGGTAAATACGAACGGGCAATTCTATTAGGCCATGAACGGGGGTAAGTAGTAATGGTCCATATTTTGGGTTCGTTTCCTGTTTGACTTACGGTGAATGGGTATGCGTGTGTGATATCTTAGGGTCATAGGTGGCATAATGAAGTTCCATTAGTGTAAGTACGAGGATGTATCGAGGAGTAGTAGGAGTAGAGTGGCTCCAAAAGAACATTCGGGGACGAATGTTTCTAAGAGGAGAGAATGTTACACCCCGTAGTTTAGGTTATGCGTATGAGAGCGTACGAAAGGGAGTAAGACTTAAAATTTTGGAAAGATAGGTTGACGGATTGTTTCGGACGGGTTTTTAGCCAACTTTGAGATGGAATATGTCCAGTTACGTTGAGAGTTTTAGGTGTTTCGAAGGCCTAGTGCGTAGTTCGTTGGGTCTAGTTTCCAACGCAACCAACCGTTCGTTGACAGGACATCGGAGTAGAAAGTTATGGGAGTTACAAGTTCAGTGCGCGGTCGGGTAGAAAGGTGTTTCGGTCAGGGCCACAGGGCCGCGGCGCCGGATGCATGGCCGCGGCGCCGGTTATTCTGAGGGTGCGCTGAAGTTGCAGCGCCGCGGCGTCGGGAAGCAGGGCCGCGGCGCCGGAAGTTCTGAAAGTCCGCAGAAGTTTCAGCGCCACGGCGCCGTCTGCATGGCCGCGACGCCGAGGCGGGAATCCTGGCGGAAAAACTGAGGAAATCTGATTTTCTTCTTTTAAAAAGGCCATGGGAGGGTGACAAGTGTCCCCCCCCCATCTGATTTTTGCATGTCCCTTATATTGACCAAGTCTTGCAGACTTGGTCATCTTTCAAGACTTTCCCTCTCTCTAAGTTAGAGCTCCCACTTCTCTCTAAAATTACAAGAGGAATTCAAAGCCTAAGAAAAATCTGAAAAGTTAAAGACAAGAAGGAAGTTTGTGGCTAGCTTGTAGGAGTTATTGTGGTGGTGTTCTTGGAAAGGAGGCTAGCAAAGTTGTTGGAATAGTTTTGGCTAAAGCTCTAAAGGTAACATTTCTTCTCTTATAGCTAGTATTGATGTTGCATGTGAAGAAGAAGGGATTTGTAGTAGTATATAATGCTCTTAGAGTCATTGCATGTAAGAAATGGGGTTTGAATATGGAAGGATTGGTTAAGAAGATATTGTGAGCATGTTGTAGCCTAAAAACCACCTTAAAATTGTTAAGTGAATTGTTGTACCTTATGGGGCAGAATTTTACACACCCAAGTTTAGGTGTGTAATCCCCTTTGTAATGTTTGGATTGTTGAGCCTTAAATGTGGCGTTTGGATGTTGAATTCGGACCTTAAAAAGGTGGCAAAGTATGTAGAAACAAAGGAAATGCTGCCCAATTTTCTATAAAATTTAGTGGCTTGAACTTGGAAAATTTTATGTTGAGACTAGAGGTTAATAAACGTATTATGGTTATTATAGGTTGACTTATTACTTGCGGTAGTTTGGGCTTAGAAAGTGGATTGACCGAAGAGGTATGTGGAAACTTTCTTATCTCTTGAGCATGAGTAGTTATAACTATATAGTACGGTAGACGTACGTGTTTTGAATGAAGTAAATCCTTTTGTTATACTTGACTTGTTTTAAGAAAATGTCTAAGTTGGTTGGGTTAAGAAGTTAACCCGCTTGTTCTTGAGGAGTGGTTTATCCTAAATAAGGTAGACAAGGATTTCTTGACATAAAGAAGTATAGAGTACTTGGTGTGAAAGTATTGAGTATTGAATTATTCTAAAAGATAAGAGACTTAAATTTTTGAGGTAAGAAACTTGTTTTCTAAAGGATAAGAGGCTTGAAGTATTTTGAAAATTATATAAATTTGTTTGAAGTATAAGTCTCTTGGTTAGTAAAAGAACGAAATGGTTTATAAGGAGTTATAACGGTTTTATTGGAAGTTAGTTATAACGGCCTTATGAAAGGATAAGGATGTCTTAATTTCTAAAACATAAAGTTAGTATAACGGCTTTATGGGAAGTTGGTTATAATAACTTTATGGAAGGTTATGAAAGTTGTCTATTTGATTAATGAGCATAAGTTGTCTAGATTGTGAAAAATTGAAGTTACTTGGTTTCAAGCTTTGAAATGAGTTTTCTAAAGGTGTAGTAACTTACTTTGAAAAATAGACACGCCTTGATACTACGGGTGTTAGTATCTTGTATTTTACATAAAAAGGAGGCTTTCGAAAAGAATGTACGTACATAGTACTTTGGCTTGTTTAATTGAGAATTATTCTATGTGTGCCTTGATAAGTACTTTGGCTTGCTTAAATAAGAATTCTCTTGGTTTATGTGAAAAGAATGCATGGTATTTGTCTTGGTTTATGTAAAGACATGGTATTGCAATTCGAATTAAAAGCATGTAGTTATGAGTCTACTTGGACGTACCGTCAGTGGTGGAGGATTCCACGGGTATGCTTCCATTGTCTTAGTTATAAGTTTATTTGGACGTACCGTCAGTGATGGAGGATTCCACGGGTATGCGGCCATGATGAGGGTTCACTCCCTGTTGATAGTGTTATTCCATGGACTAGCTCTCCTTGAGGTCTACTGATGCAGAGTGGATCTGGTAGTTAGCCCTCGTACTTGCCCCGGTCAGCGACGTGATGCAGGGTGGACCTGGTAGTTGGCTTTCGTACTTGCCCCGGTCAGTGTTAGGGCGAAGTTGTGTGATGCAGGGTGGATCTGGTGGTTAGCCTGTGTACTTGCCCCGGTCAGCGATGTGACGCAGGGTGGATCTGGTAGAGGCTATCGTACTTGCCGGCCACCGTGATTCGTGTATTAGTATTGTTGCACGGGTGGATCTGGTAGTCGGCTTTCGTACTTGCCAAATGGTGATACAGGTGGATCTGGTAGCTATGCCTTCGCATTTCTGCCTCGCACGTTCGATGACACAGGTGGGATCTAGTGTTCATGTGTACTCCTTAGTGTTGTTATATCATAGACTGCCGGCAGTGAGGAAGGAATTCCACGGGCATGATTGATATTATGGGCATGAGACCTATGGTTATATTTGAGTGATGACTTAGAGGGCGTGAGTCCCTGACTTGACATGGCTGCGTATATGTTGTGTACTGTAGTTTGGCTGTCATACATGTCTCCTGCTTTATATATGCTATTATGATTTCATTACTGATTTTCGCCACATACTTGGTACTGTTATCTTGACCTCCCGGGCTGCGTTCATGCCGCAGTCGAGATCGTAACTGGCGATCCGCTCTTAGGATCACTGTTCAGTTCTTGGAAAGCTCCATCTCTCCGGAGGCTTTGTCTTTTTGGTATGATTCCCTGAGGTTATAGACTTTTGTACATTCAGGGGGTATGGCGGGGCCCTGTCCCGCCACAGTTGTTATTCCTAGAGGTCTGTAGTCACGTTTGTGGTTTGGGCTGTAAGAATAAGTTGTATACGATTAAGTATGTTTTATGAAAAGGCACTTTATCGGTGGCGATGATGTTTACCTTATACAGATTTTGTATTATGTATATTCCGCTGCTATTCTCTGATGTGTACCTGACAGGGTGCCCCGATAGGGCACCAGTTGCGGCCCCGGGGTCGGGTCGTGACACATACGTTCAACCCACAACTGTCTACAGACCTCTAGGAGTACAATAATGACATATGGACGAACGTAGGTACAAGATTAAAGATTTGTACCAAACTGACTAAGCTCCGAATCAATGGAGCCCTCCCAAACAGCTGAGTGGAAACTCTAGACTGGTGAATCACCAACCAGAGAACCTGTACCTGCGGGCATGAAACGCATCCCCCCGAGGAAAGGGAGGCCAGTACGAAATAATGTACTGAGTATGTAAAACATATAGAACTGTAAAGTAGAGCATAACTGGCCAATAGATAACAAGAGGTATGTAAGATTGTCAGATACCGATCCCAACTGTACCATGGAAGACAGAGAATCAACCGTTATGACATGTTGGTTAGTTGTGACTCCATAGGAGACAGGTACACCCTTATGTAAGGAAGCCTTGTCGGCTTGCCTACTTTGGGCATATGTTATAGATGCATCGTTATGCTGCCGGATTTTTTTTATTGATCTTGGCGTCGATTGGATTAAGTGTGACAAGTCGATGTGGTGTCCAATGAGGGCCTTGGTCGCGCCCGTCGGGCCGATCGTGACGATGAGGCTTAGGTCGGGTAAAAGTAGGCATTTAGGTTCAATTATGTACCATAAGCATTTTTCATTCAACTCTTTTTCCTTATTTTTGACTATCCTTTTAATCTCACATCTATTTTTCTTCCCTCTTTTCTTTTGAGAGAATGAGATACATTATAAATAACAAGCACCCCCAAACTTAGGCTTTTGCATATTTTACATTTGGGTGCATCAAATTTGCACTCTCTTTTTATCTCTTTTTCAACACTTCTCATTCCAAGAGTTTTCAATTATAACTTATGGCACAAACATGGAATCATAGGGTGTCAAAGAAAAATATTATTTAGGCTCAAAGGGGCTGACTAAGGATACAATTTATGTCAGAGTATGTAATGAATGGTCAGAAGGGCTATCAACGAAATGCCTGAATCATCTCCCTAAACATGTATATCTTAACTATTTCACCCCAAATAACAAGCAAACAGATTTCTAGACATTTTTCAACCTTTCTTTCGATAACTGACACACATAGGCTAAACACAAATATCTCAAATAGTTAGATGTCATGAATTTTTGACATATCCAACTTAAGCACACAGATTTTTGCTTTCAATTTCATTACATTATCCCACTTTATCCACTCAATATCTTTAGCAACTACAATATGCATGATCATTAAAAAAAACCACAAACGCATAAAACAACACAAAGACAAATAAAAAGACTCAAAAATAATAGAACAAAATAAGACATCCCCCAAACTTAATTGACACATTGTCCCCAATGTGTGAGGACAAAAAAATATAAAGAGACAACTTACTGACACAACACAACGGTTATAACGGAGGTTTGGGATGAATGACAAATTACTGTGCACATCGCCGAAGGAGGAACCACGGTTCTGCTCCAAGAACCGCGGTGCTAATTGCCAAAAATTTCCAGTGTATTCATTTTTCTGCATTGTTAACCATTCGCCCTTCGGAGTGAGTCCTGCCCTTCGTATGTCATCCAAAAACACTAGCATACCAGATCGTGAGACTGTTCAAGATAAAATAAAACAAACTAAAACAAAAATTGAAATAACATAATTAAAATATTGGATTGCCTCCCAAGTAGCGCTGTCTTTAACGTCTTTTATCCAGACGCATGTTACTTACTAACTCAATGGGGTAGAGTGTCCCCTCCACATATCCACTTTAGCACCATTTTCCTCCTCCTTCTCCTTTTCTTTTTCACAAGGCTCGTTTCAGGAGGGTTCATTACCTTGTTCTCATCTACCACATCATTTACGGGTGCAGAGTTCTTACCATCAAGGGAATCAGTACCCTTGGAACTATCATAAGGAGCCTTTTTATTAACTACACCAACTGCAAAGCATCTAGCATTTACTTGAGGTTCAGTGGGTTGCTTGAAAACTTTGAATACCATTTCTTCACCTTGGACTCTGAGCTTTAACTCCCCCTTTTCAACATCAATGAGGGCTCTCCCTGTTGCTAGGAATGGTCTCCCAAGGATCATGGACATATTTTCATCTTCATCCATGTCTAAAATGAGGAAATCAGTAGGAAGGATGAATTTGTCCACTTGTACCAATACATCTTCAATAATTCCCTGAGGATACACAACTGAACGATCAGCTAGCTGCAGGGTGACTGTGGTTGGCCTTGCTTTCCCCAAACCAAGCCTTTTGAACACAGAGAGGGGCATTAGGTTGACACTTGCCCCCAAGTCACACAAGGCTTGCTTGCATGTCACATTCCCTATGGTGCAAGGTAGGGTGATGTCAGGACCCGACCCCGGGGCCGCGACTGGTGCCCTACCGGGGTACCCTGTTAGGTATACATCAGAGAATAGCAGCGGAACATACATAACACATAAACCTGTATAAAGTAAACATCACTGGTAAGCCGACAAGGCCGCCTTCCATAAAAATATACTTAATCAAAAGTATAGCAGTACAACTTTGTTCTTACAGCCCACCACAATCGTGACCACAAACTTCTAAGAATAACAAATGTGGCGGGACAGGGCCCCGCCATACCCCTGAATGTACAAAATAACTACAGCATCAGGGAAAAGTCGTACCAACAAAACAAGCCTCCGGAGGAATGGAGCTTCTGACACCAGAACAGTGATCCTAAGAATGAGGATCCACCACCTGCTTACCCCTACTTGCGGCTTGAACGCAGCCCCCGAGGAAGGGGGTCAGTACACAATATGTACTAAGTATGCGAAACTGGAAAATACCTCATAAGTATAAAATAACTGGAGACATGTATAAAAAAATCAGTTTACAGAACACTGTGTCTTACTAATAATGAGAATATCAACATATACAATACTGCATGAAAATAGGAAGCTCATGGTCAAAGCAAGGTCATCCGCCCCGCAGTATCATTAAACACTCCTACTCCTGGGACTATTTTACCCGCATGGGTCATGTGGACCCGCATGAGGTATTCCTCGCATGTACTACTCGCGCGTGGGACTATTTCACCGCATGAGCCCTACGGACTCGCATGAGGTATTCATCGCATCATGGGTAGCAAATCCACGGAATATGTGGTATAACGTCTTGGGGTTTACCCGCCGTTTATCTGCTTACCACGAGCGTGGTATAACGTCTTGGGGGTTTACCCCTCATTTATACTCTTACCCTGGAGAAGGTGGTATAACGTCTTGGGGGTTTGCCCCTCATTTATACTCTTACCCTAGAGAATGTGGTATAACGTCTTGGGGGTTTACCCCTCATTTATACTCTTACCCTGGAGAAGGTGGTATAACGTCTTGGGGTTTACCCCTCATTTATACTCTTACCCTAGCTCAACCGGCCATCATACATAACATAAATAAGTTAAGAAAGTCCCTAACTTCATATTAGTCTTGTTCATATACCCTCTCATTTTAGTTTACTTAAGGCACTAATATATCTTAATAAAATAAATCCGGAAATTTAACCCAAAGTACTACATACTTCTACTCTTTTAAAACCTTAGGCAATTTATGCCTTAAAATTTCAATTTGCCTTTCATAACCTCAAATCATTTATCCGTACTCACTTTTACTTAGAGTAAATCTTCCTTTATTAACTTTCCATAAAGCTAATATAATCACTTCCCATAAAGTCATTATATTAACGTTATACCTTAGTCAAATACATTTTCCTAAAACCCAAGGGACTTACACTTTTAAAAAGGAACAAGAATCATATACTTGACCATCCTTTAAACAAGTAAGGGATATCAAACCTTGTACGTCTATCATACTACATAGGTAAAACCATTCATGCTCAAGAGATAGGAAAGTTCCACATACCTCTTCGGTCAATCCACTTGTTAAGTCCAAATACCGCACGTAGTATGTCAACCTATAATGACCATAATACGTTCATTAACCTCTAGTTTCCACGTACAATATTCCAAGTTCAAAATCACTAAATTCTATGGAAAATTGGGCAGCATTTCTTTTGTTTCTACATACTTTGCCACCTTTTTCAAGGCCGAATTCAACATCCAAACGCCACATTTAAGGCCCAACAATCCAAACATTTCAAAGGGGATTACACACCTAAACTTGGATATGTAAAAATTTTGCCCCACAATGTACAACAACTAACTTAACAAGTTTAAGGTAGTATTTAGGCTATAACATGCTTACATATCATTCTTATCCAACTCTTTCATCTCCAAACCATATTTCTTGCATGCAATGTATCTAAGGGCAATATTTACCACTACAAGGTCTTTCTTCTTCACGCTGACACCAAAAACTAGCTCTGAGAAGAATTGTTACCTTAGAGCTTTAGCCAAATTATTCCAACAAGTTTGCTATCCTCCTTTCCAAAAACACCACCACAATAACTCCTACAAGCTAGACAAGCTTAACTTGCACACTTTTTCAGATTTTCCTCAAGCTTTGATTTCCTCTTGAATTTCTAGAGAGAAGGAAGAACTTTTATTTTTAGAGAGAGAGAAGAACTTGAAGAATGACCAAGTATTCAAGACTTGGTCAATAAGTAGTGCATGCAAAATCAGATGGGGACAACATCACCTCTCATGGCATTTTTAAAACAAAGCGGTTCAGATTTTCCACTCGACTTAGCGAGAACCGCCTCGGCTGCGACCAGCGGCCGGCGGCCGCTGAAACCTATGCCGACACGAACTTTCCGGCCACGCGGACCCGGGCCCGTGACACTGCGCTCTGGCCGAAACACCTTTCGTCCGAAACACTTGTAACTTCCATAACTTTCTACTCCGATGTCCTATCGACGAACGGTTGGTTGCGTTGGAAACTAGACTCAACGAACTACGCACTAGACCTTTGAAACACCTAGGAACTCTCAATGTAACGGGTCATAACCCGCCTCAAAGTTGACTAAAACCCATCCGAAACAACCCGTCAACCTATCCTTCTAAAATTTTAAGTCTCAACCCCTTTCGTACGCTCTCACACGTATGACCAGAACTACGGGGTATAACAGGTGACACTCCATGGATCTTTCAACTTAGGGGGAAGTCTCTTCTGCAAGATAGCACTGCACTCCTCTGTCGGCGCTATTGTCTCATAGTCCGCCAGCTTTCTCTTCTTAAACAGGATGTCTTTCATGAATTTCACATAAGTTGCATCTGCTCCAAAGCTTCAATGAATGGAAGATTGATATGAAGCTTTTTGAAGACCTCTAAAAATTTGGAAAATTGCTTGTCTAAGGACTTCTTTTAGATTCTTTGAGGGTAGGGAATTTTGTATGTATACTCCCTCATCACTGCGGGTGGAGCCTTCTCTAACTTATTCTCTGCCTCAGCTGCTTTCTCCAACTTTCTCTCCTTTTCAGCCACTGAATTAGGTGCAACATGTTCTAACTATTTTCCGCTCCTCAGGCTTATTGCCTGACACTGCTCCTTTGGATTCACCACAGTATCGTTGGGAAGAGTTCTTTGTTCTCTATTGTTCAGCATGTTCGCCAGCTGTCCCACATGTGCCTCCAAGTTTCTGATGGATGACCTAGTCTCTGTCATGAACTGGGTCTGTGAATTTGTGAGTGTCAACAACTCTTAGCTCATCAGGCTTCTTTTGTGGCTGCTGAGATGAAGAGGCCTGAAACAATGCTTGCTGCCCTTGGTCAATTTTCCACAAAAAATTTGGGTGATTTCTCCACCCCTGATTGTATGTGTTGGAGTAAGGGTTGTTGTAGGGCCTCTGAAAATTTTTCATTGCCTGAACCTGATCCATAGGCACATTATTCGGATCCACTGCCTTGCACCTATCAAAAGTATGGGGACCCCCACAAATCTCATAGGTTATTGGTGTCTGAAAGGCCTTCACGGACATGGTATTCTGCTGCATCTTCTTTGTCAAAGTGGCAACCTGTGCAGTCAATGCAGTGATAACATCCAACTCATGAATCCCAGCCATCTTCCTACTGTTCATTGCTCTATCATCGGCCCCCTGATGGTTGTTTGTGGCCATATCTTCTAGTAAATCATGTGCCTCATTGGCACTCTTTCTCATGAACGTACCTCCTGCTGTAGCATCAATGATGGTACGAGTTGTACCACTCAGCCCATTGTAAAATATGTGGACTAGCATCTACTTCTCAATCCAATGATGTGGGCACTTCCTCTGCAAATCTTTGAACTGCTCCCATGCATCATAGAGTGACTCTCCATCAATCTGATAGTAATTATTAAGCTCTCCTCTGAGCTTTGATGCTTTGGATGGAGGGAAAAACTTGGCAAGAAACTTCTGTGCTAAGTCTTGTCATGTAGTGATGGAATTCGCCTATAATGAATTCAACCAGCACTTTGCTCTCTCCTTGAGTGAGAATGGGAAAAGCCTCAATCAAATGACATCATCAGTAACGCCATTGTATTTAAATGTTGCACACAGCTCCAGGAAATTTGCTAGATGCAGATGGGGATCTTCTGTTGGTAATCCCCCAAACTGGACTGAACCTTGGACCATGTGCAAGATTGCTGGTTTGATTTCAAAATTATTGGTTTCAGCATTTAAGCTTTGATGCAAGTCTGCACCCCTGTAATAGTAGGCATCACATAGTCCCCCAAGCTCCTTTCTGCAGGGACTTGTCTTAAGACATGCGGTAACTCATCATCCACCAAATTGTTGTTTCGCTGATCTCTCATTGCTAAGTAATCAACTGCTCTTTTCTCTTTCCTTTTCTGTCTGCACAATCTTTCAATTTCAGGGTTCAGAGGGATATGAGTGTCTACTCCTCTCCTACTTCGCATAAACTAAGTTCCTGAGACTAATAAAGAACAACAAACATATCACAACAAACAGATCACGGCAAACAACACTAAAGCAAAAAAAAACTAAAAATAAAAAACCAAATTAAGAAATAAGAATAGATAAATCGATATTAACAGTACATCAGTCCCCGGCAACGGCGCCAAAAACTTGTTGCGATATTTCTAGATGCTTACGCAAGTGTACGTATCGTTCCAAGTAATATAGTCTGTAAGACCGAGTTTATCGTCCACAGAGACTGGTTTATTAAGTACCGATTATCTATCCTATGGTATCTATTTGGTTGAGGTTCTTTATGTTTGAGAATTATAACTAAGAATTATGACTAAGTGCAGAAAATAAATTAAAGATTATAATACTTTGGGTTTATAACACTTACGAAGGAAATAAGACATTTCAATCTCCTCAACTATCCACTCTTTCACGTGTTAATGCAATGCTAATGATTCTTCTTCTTATTAAGATAGCAGGTTAACTAATTTGTCATTATATTTTGGTTAGGACATACAAGCGCTCAACCTCGTGCAGAAACCTTCTATATGTCTATGATAAGTTTTACCACACATGAGGATTAAGAACAATAACCTTAAATACTACACAAGTATCGGGGTACTTTCGTCCATGATTTTAACCTATGTCTAGACAATTACAACATATTCAAATCTCACCCTTCAGACTTTTGATTCGAAATCATATAAGTGATGACAATTAATAGCTAGTTAATTATCAAACAATCATAACAATATTGAATAGATCTTAATATGATGAAGAAGAAATTAATAATCAATGCATTAACTATATGAAAGAGTTTCAAGAAGATTCGATGGAAACCCTACTAAAGTAATTAGCTCCTAAACATTATCATGTCAAGAACTAAATTACAATCTAACATAAACTGAATTAAAGTAAGGGAAAGAAAATAACTTGAACAATAAGATGTCTCTAATAGTAGCTTGTAGCCGTCGTTCTCCTCTCCAAAGTTAAATCCCCTAATAATGACAGGGTTTAGGGTATTTATATCTGAGAAAAGCCTTGTTTCGGACCCTTTATCCTTGTCAAAAATCGACTCGGATTCTGATTTTTGCCGGCACCGTGATTCCATTTGTCCGGCGCAGCGGTGCTAATTGGCTGAAAATCAGCGGCGACCTCGTTAGTATGGCACCGCGGTGCCTCTTGCCTGGACCGTAGTGCCTTCGACGGTGAATCAGCTTCGGACTTTCGGTAATTTTTACGCCTCGGTCCTAATTTTCTTGACCGCGGTGCTCTCTGATTCCTGTCCGATTCCGCCTGATTTGTTCTATTCTTCGTAACACTTTTTAGGCTTCATTCCTTGGGTTGTGCTTGTGCAATTTTGCATCTCAATTAAGCCCATTTCGTCCTCAAATGTGGTATTTCTCCTTTATGACTGATGTGACACAAAATGAAGGAAAAACGCACTTAACACTATACTAAACGCAGAATAAAAGGATAAAATACTAACTAAAAAAGACTCAAAAGTGTATACAAAATACACTTAATAGACCATCTTACGAGGATCTCACCCACTATCGCAATCATGCGGGGGCATTTCAATATCTTACTTTTATGAGATCTGATATTACATATGTAGTCCAGTAGGCGTATTTTTTATGCATGATCCTAGGATTGAGAACATGAATGCGCTCAAACGCATTATACGGCATGTACAGGGAACACTTGATTATGACTTTCATCTATATCCGTCATCGGTTTCTACACTTATCTTTTATACAGATGTTGATTGGGGTAACTGTCCGGACACCAGAAGTAGAGTATGTTTCTTGGTAATAACTTGATCTCATGGTCTGTAAAATGACAGGCTACCTTATCATGCTTCAGTGCAGAGGCCAAGTATCGAGGGGTAGCCAATCAGGTTTCTGAATCATGTTGGTTACGTAATCTTCTATTAGAACTTCATTTTCCCATTCAAAAAGCTACATTGGTTTATTATGATAATATTAGTGCAGTCTATCTTTCTGAGAATTCGGTTCAACATTAGCGCACCAAACATATTGAGATGGATATCAATTTTGTTCGCGAAAAGGTAGCTCACGGACAAGTACGCGTCTTACATTTCCCTTCCAGGTATCAAATTGGAGACATCTTTACGAAGGATCTTCCCTCGGTTCTATTTGATGATTTTAGGGACAGTCTCATTGTATGAAGACCGCCCGCTATAACTGTGGAGGTGTGAAAATATACCGTGATATACACGATATACACAACATATGCAATGCCTTGTGTATTTCGTGTATATCACGGACACAAGACACGGTTGTAACGTATTTGAACCGTGATTGAATGCGGGTCGGGTTAGATTCTAAAATAAATATTTTATTTTTTTGCGACGGAAAATTAGTTAATAAAATTTGAATAAACAAATGTGTCTGTTTATGAATCAATACGTCTTTTCTGATAGGATGTGATGGTTGCCTATATAAACATAAATTCCCCACGAAGTAGCATAAAAAAATCTGTAATATATTTTGACTTTGTTGTATCCCGAAAAGAATCGTTTATATTTCTCCAGAATCACTCTTTGCGGGCAGTCGATTCTTCATGCCTCAAAGTCGTTCTTTTTTTTTCTTTTTTTTTTTTTTTGACGAAGGAACCCGCAGCCGCTACTCTTTCGAGTGCGCACAGGGTAAACCCCGGGCTGACGCAATAGCCTGCAAACCACGTCAGCCGATTAACCACACTTGGCAAGCCATGTGTGACCGACTCAACCAAGAAGGTTTATGCAGGGGATCGAACTCGTGACCTTGCGGTCATGCTTCTTCTGGCTGCATCACATGCTGCTGCGGGTGCCTCAAAGTCGTTCTTTGTATTACTTTCTGTTGTTTTTCTTTCAATCCTCATAGATACCATGTAGTAACAAATATAGAGTTAAAAGATATATGAAATCTAAAGTGTAGATATTTTTTTTTTGGAGAAATACAACAAAAAAGTAAAAGGCTTCACTCTTAATCAAAAGTCTCAGATTAAAATATAAGGAATCATTGCTAAAATCTTCGTAATGAGCTTTTCAAATTATTAATTTAGATTAATCGGATCAATAAACTCCAAACATCATATAATTAAATAAAAAGAAGAAAACAAAAAAAAACGTACTAATAAGCTAAGTTTGAAAGCAAACTCTATCTTTAATGGTTAAGTAGGGAATACCCAAAGTTAGATGAAAGGGAATGCTCTAAGAGACGAGTTAATTGTTATGTGAAAGCATTAGTAATCATTAATTCACATGGTTAAGTGTTTAGACCAGGGCTGGCCAGTGGGCGACCGACCATTCCGTCGGTCCCGACCGACCCAGGCCAGGCCAAACCACGACCGGTATTAAAAAAAAAAAAAAGCGGGGCCAGGGGCTCGAGCAAGGCGGGGCAGTATGGTCGCCAGCCCGATCATCCCGACCCGCCCGACCCGCCCCAAATCCGCATGGCTCGACCGCTGCACAAAATAGCGTTGTCCAACGGCCGTTTAAACCTCCCCCACTCACGACCCACTACCCCTTTATATTTATTTTTAACCCCTATAAATACCTCATTCCTCTTCTTATTATTTTCACAAATCTTTCTACTCTAATCTCTCAATCAATCTCTAATTCTCTATACAACATTGTCTACATATTCAATCTATTTATTAATTTGAGAATTGGGAGTGAAGTTGGCAACTAGCTCGAGGATTATCTATCGAGCAAAGTTTCAATTTTCAACCTCTCGATTACGTCGACTACGTCGGCGTTTGGTCGATCGTTCTCATTAAATTATTATTTTGTCTTTATTTCATTTAGCACATTTAATTTCATTATCTTTAACTATTTATTAGCATAATTAAAATGAAAGGACTAAGAGGCATGTTGGGTAAGGGTAAAGGGTCGGGCTTAACTAGTAGGGGTGGTAACAAGGGCAAAGTACTTCTTCTAGTATTCTGTTCGATTATTCCTAGACAAGATGATTTTATAGATCTGAAATGTTTCTGAAATACCATATGATCTTGACCACAAATGATTATCCACGAAATTGAAGAAGATTTTAATTTAGATGACACTCTAGTTGATGATACACCTATTAATGAAGATGATGATACACCCATTTAGTGAAATGCCTCCTATCCCCTCTTATGAGGCGAGTCAAAGAAAGCGACCATTAAAATCGGTTGTATGGAAATATTTTGTGAGGGCGTAGCTAATCAAGTAGTGTATGTAAAACTTGTAAAAATGTTTATTCTTTTAAAAGCTGGACAAGGTCATGGTGGGACGGGGTTTAGGAAGACACTGTTGCAAAACACAAAGCCTTGCGTGCCCGATACATGATTGAAAAAAGCGGTGAACAAGCGTCCTCTCAATCGGGACAAGGTTCACATACTCTTGTCGGAGAAATGCAGAGTCAAATTAACCCTATGACGGGAGTTGTAGGCCACTAAATATGATAAACATAAAGATAGGGAAAGCTAGCAAAATTAGTTCTTTGTGGAGGGTTTGCCTTTTTCATTTCTGAATCTCTGGTTTTATTCATTATATTAGAGATATGTATAATCCTCGCTTATAAAGGTTTTCCTAGATCATTGTTAAAAGAGATGTATTTAAATTTGCACATGAATATCAACAATATTTACGTTATGCATTATATCATTTAAATTGCAAAGTTGCTTTAACTTCTGATATATGTCGTAGTACTAACGGCCATGATTATTTAACGGTAACCTGTCATTGGATAGATTATAAATGGTCTATGCAAAAACGTATTTTAGCATATAGATATATAGATAGTAGGCACCTTTGGTGAGTTTATTTGAGAAAATATTTATTGATCGCGATTATTACGGAATAACAGATAAAGTTATGAGTATTACATTAGATAATGCATCTTCTAACAATTCTGCTATTAGTATTTTAAGAAATGTTTTAACTCCGTCTTTTCCAAAACATTTTCATATCAAATGTGCGTGCCATATTTATAACTTAGTTGTAAAGGATAGTCTTTCACTTTTTCAAGATATTCTTGAAAAAATACAATTTGCTATACACTTTATTTTTAAAAATAATAGAATTCAACAAAGAAACTAAAATAAATAATCTTGCCAAGTTTGTGGACTATCTTCTGGAAAAATTCAGAAGAAGTACCAACGAGGTGGACTTCTTTATATGACCAACTAGTTGTTGCTTATGACTATAGAAAACCTCTTACTTTATTTTTTCCCGCCCATAATCCAAATCCAAATGATATGATTGTGGATCGATTGGGAGAAAATTAGAGAACTTATTGTATTTTTAGAAAATTTTCAACGAGCAACAAAGAATTTTCTACTTTATATTATCCTACTATTTCAACTATGTTGTTTTATATAGCTATAATATTTTTACTTCTTAAAGAATATATGGAAAAACACCTTATCTTGACTATTAAAAAATGTTTATGAAATTAAAAAATATTTTATTCCTATTCCCTATTTATATTATTGGTCTTTGTATTAAACCCGACTATTAAAGTAGAGGGTTGTAAAAGTCTTATTGAAAATATATATACATGTATGGACGTACTACCACCTCAACTCCCAAAAATTTAAATGTTGAACCACTATTGAACTAACGCTAGAAGAAGTGTTGAATAGCGTAGAAGATGAATGCAAAAAGTATATCGGCATTACCGGCAAGAAAGTGCTAGTAACCAACCGACTTTTGTATCATCTTCTTCTTCAACACAACCTAAAAAACGACAAGCAGTTTCTGTGGCTAGCCTAATATTAATTCTATTGAAAGCCTCAGAAATAAAATGTGCGGTGGTAGCGATGCTAACCAAATTAGTGAGTTCGATGTTTTTGTTTTGCGGGTAATTTACCTTACCAAGCGATTATCAATGAAGAAGGAAAGGAAGACTTCTGAAATATTGGAGCGAATGAGAAGACATTTCCGACACTTTCAATGATGGCCCGAGATATTTTGAACATTGGCGTCGTGATCGACACAGCGCTTTTCTGCGACGATTTCAAATAGGAGAGCACAGACACTCGTTAGCGGGAGCGGCTTGGAGATGGCGGTACTATTCAGAGATTGGATACGGCGGAGGCGAAGGAGGTCTGATCGACAGAGATTAACGAAGAAGATGGCGACAACTACTGGCGACATTTTATCTGAAGGCATGAGTAGCGGCGTGGAACAATTTGATCAAGATATACCAATTCCAAGAAGAACCACAAGAAATTATAAAGAAATTAGAAAAATATTTTCAAATTGGTAATTTATTTCATTGCAATTTTTAAATTTTTCTATGTCTTTCACTCTTTTGCAATTTTTTCAACAACGATTACTGCTACAATGTAATTTTGAATCTTGTATATTTGATATTTCAATGAAATTAATAATATAAAAGGCACAAAAACAACCTTGGGATGTTTTTACACTATTCTTGTCTTTGTTTAATTATTTAGTTTATAAATTATAACTTTATACTTTATACTTTATAGTTTATACTTTATAGTTTATAGTTTATACTTTATACTTTATAAATATATTATAAATTATAATACTATAAGTCTATAATATGACAAGTATATGTTATACTTAATGTTACTGTGTTAGTCCTTAGTAATTTATTATTTTTAATTTAGTGAAAAAATTAAAAAAAAAAAAAAAACCCTTGACAGTCCCTACCCACTGCGGGCGGGATCGGGACGGGACATGGTATGGTCACTTGACCCGACCCTCCCGAGGCGCCCACTTCGACCCAGCTTTTCTCACTACCAGGCCAGCCCGCCAAAGCCGATCCGGTGGGCGTCCGATTGCCAGCCTTGGTTTAGACTACGACATATATTAGCTTTCTCATGTTCCACGTTTCTTTGGTCAATTTCATTTGATAGATATATGTCAATCACACAAATTAAATATTTTTATGCATCAATTCGTATAGGAAATCAAATCAAGAAGCAAAGACAAATATCTTCGGACCCAAATTTGAGAGGGAGTACTTGTTACCCTAGTAATTAGTTAATTTTCACGTCAAATATTTGTATTTCGACACTGAACTGATCCCACTTTATAACAATTCAAGAAGAATAATATATTTAGTGTAATTTCATAAGTGGGTATGAGTAGAGTAGAATGTACTCATATACAAAGACCTTATAACCTCTACCTTTTGTGGGATAGATTGTTTTTTATAAACCCTCGACTAAAAAATTCACAATATATATTGGATCATATTACAAATGATATTTATAGAGAATAATCCCTTGATTATTTTTATTAATGTCAACGGTTTATATACATGATCTACAATATTTAATTATGAAAATTAAATTTACATTTTCCTAATATAAAACTACTATATTTATCTAATACAAGACTACTACCATAATTACGCATGTACAAGAATTCTAATAATATGGTAAGAGAATATATGTGTGTATGGTACCAATATACACGACACATATATACATATATTCTATCACACTCTCGCAGTCATAGCGGGCGGTTGTCGTACGTTGAGATTGTCCCTAAAATCTTCAAACATAACCAAGGGAAGACCCTTAGTAAAGATGTCAGCAATTTGGTACCGTGAAGGTACATGCAATACGCATACTTTTCCACGAGCTACCTTTTCGCGAACAAAGTGAATATCCATCTCGATATGTTTAGTGCGTTGATGTTGGACATGATTCTCAGAGAGATATATTGCACTAACATTATCGCAGTAGACCAAGGTAGCTTTCTGAATAAGAAAGTGAAGCTCTAATAGGATATTACACAACAAACAGGACTCAGACACCACACTGGCTACCCCTCGATACTCGACCTCCACACTGGATCGCGATAAAGTAGCATGACATTTAGCCGACCAAGAGACCAAGTTATCTCCAAAAAATATACATTAACCAAATGTCGAACGTCTGGTGTCTGGACATCCACCTCAATCAACATTTGTATAAGATATGAGAGTAGATACATAGGATTGATATAAGTGCAAACCATAAATAAGAGTGCCCTGAATGTAACACAAACTGCGTTTGAGAGAGTGCATAAGTTCGTCCCTCGAATCAAACATAAATAAACACACTTACTTCACTGCATAAGTAATATCGGGCATCGTGAAGGTAAAATACTGAAGAGCTCATACAAGACAACAATAGTAGGACGGATCTTCGTAAGATGTGCTAGAATTAACACTCAGATTCGGTTTGGTGTAACCGAAGTAGGAGAGGACTTACATGATAAAATGTCAGCCCATTCAATAATCTCAGCCACATACTTTCTCTGGGATAAAAATAGGTCACTTGCATGACGAGTTATAGCTATATCCAAAAAATAACTCAAAGGCCCCAAGTCTTTCATAACAAATTCAAAGCTGAGAAGAGACATGATAGACTTGCGCAGTTTATCAGAAGAGAAAGTCAATATAATATCATCCACATATAACAGAATGTATGTCAGAGAAGTACCACGACGATAGATGAACAGAGAATGATCAGACTTGCTGTGAGAAAACTCAATAGTAGACACATAATCTGCAAACTTTTTGTATCAATCCCGAGAGCCTATTTTAGCCAACACAGTGAATTCTTCAGCAAACAGACATAGTTAGGATGATCGGGGTCCCTGAAATCCAGGGGTTGATGCATGTATACTATTTTCTTGAGATCACTGTGTATGAACATATTTTTCACGTCCAGTTGATGAATGCAGCTTTGGAGAGAGCCATATTGAGAACAATGAGAATAGTTGCCGGTTTGACCACCGAATTAAATGTCTTTCCATAATTCATGTCAACCTGCTGAGTTTTTCCATCACATACAAGTCGGGCCTTAAGCCTCTCAAAACAACCATCAGATTTATCCTTAGTAAAATCCACATAAAATAAAATACATTAACACTAGGCGGACGGGGCACCAACTCCGATATTTTATTTTCAATAAGAGTATTATATTCATCATTCATAGTCATTTTCCAATTCGGGTCATGAAGGGTAGACACTGGGTTATGTGGTAGGGGTAATTTAGTGACACTAGAATTGAGATTAAAATATCATTTTGGTTTTAAAATACCATATTTGCTATGAGTAACGGGCCTTTGACTAAGAATAGAAGTGAGTCGGACCTGAATTGGTGTATAGATGTCGGAACTGACTGGACCGAGAGGTGGATCACGGGTTGAGCCAGCATGCAGTGGACCCGTTGGCCGAGAGGATTGCGGGATGGAAACTGGGCCAGACGACGCGAAAGATGCAGATGAGCCACAGACCGACAACGCGAGAAAAGGCGAGATGGGCGGCGGCGATGGAGTCTTGGCGAGAATTAGGTGATGGGTGGAAGTTGGTCCTGCAGGCTGAATTTGGTCATGGGTCTACTGGTCCAGATCCCGAGGTGCGAACCAAACCAAATGGTGGACCACATACGGTGAGATCCCATCATCAAAAAAATTATAAGAATTAGATACGGAATTACGCAATTTAGCAAACGAAAATTGAGTTTCATAAAAAATGACATGACGACTAATTATAATTTTATTAGAGGATAAATCAAAACATTTGTAACCATGATGATTATACGGATAACTCAAAAACACACAAACGATAGAACGGGCTTGAAGTTTGTTAATTGTAGTGGATGGGAAAAGATGATAGCATAAACACCCAAACACCTTAAGATGAGAATACGAATGATCTTTATGATAAAGAATTGTTACACCCCGTAAATTCAAGAAGATAAGATAAGAACATACCAAGGAAAATAAGATTTGAAAGTTTGAAAGATAAGTTAACAAACATGTGTTGGACGGATTTTGAGTCTACCGTGGAGTGTTGTACCCCAGTTGTTAAGAATTGTTAGGTGTTTAAAAAGTCTAGTGTGTAGTCCGTTAAATCTAGTTCCCAACGCAACAAACCGCTCGTCGATAGGACATCGGGGTCGAAAGTTATGGAGGTTACAAGTTCGGTCTTGTGATCGAGCAAAGCGATAGTTTCGGTTCGAGTCACTGTGTGTGGCCAGATTATCTTGGGGTTATTTGAGGTTGTAGCGCCTTGGCGCCGAATGCGAGGATTTCTCGAGAAGTGGAGCCATGGCGTGGCCAGCGCAGCGCCAAGCGGAGTTTTAGTCGTGAAGAAGTGAAATCGGGGATATTTCGAAAAGGGCCCATGGGAGGGTGACAAGTGTCCCTCCCATCCTTTTGACTAAGAAAAGGGTCCTATTTTTGGACCAAGTCTTGGAAGACTTGGTCATTTCATCTTAGAACCCTCCCATGAACTCCTCTCTATTATCTCTCTAGATTTTTGAAGAAAATCTAGCCTAAGGAAAAATTGTTGGAAGGGCGGCAAGAAGGCAAAGTGTGGGTAAACTTGTGGGAAGCGCAGGTGGACGAGTTTGACGGGAAAGAAGTTGAAGAAAAAGGGCTTTTGTGGGCTATTCCAAAAGGTAAAAGTTTCCCCCTTCTCTTGGAAATAAGTTTTAATACTTGTTATAGTTGATATAGACCACGTGAATCATGTATTAGAGATTGATAAGTACTATGGATTTTGGAAGGCTAGAAATCCGAAAATGACATGATTGAGTCGTTTGAATTTGAATTACAATTTGGTCGTTATCTAAAGTCGTCGCATGTTATCTACTAAAGGATTGTAGTAACTTTAATCGATTTCGGCTTGATTACATGTCTTATTAAACAACTTGTATTGAAATAGAGATTGAAAGAGAAGTAGTGTTGATTGTAGCCGAGAATGGGATGAGAATTGGTGTTGTTGTACCTCTAATTGCCGAATGTACACTTATATTTTGTGGACTAGTTTTGATGTCAATTGTGGGGCAGAATTTTACACGTCTTGTAGGCGTGTAATCCCCTATTGTTAACTACTTTGTTGGGCCTTAAATGTGGCGTGTTTGGTTACTGAATTCGGCCTTGAAAAAGGTGGCAAAGTACGTAGAATCAAAGGAAGTGCTGTCCAAATTTCCCTAGAATAAGGGGCTTTGCAATTAGAGTATTATATGTTAAAGCTAGGAGCTAATAGACGTATTGTGACCATTATAGGGTGAAGTACTACGAGTAGCATATTCTACTTGGAGGGTGGAAAAGGCTAGCAAGAGTATAGTACTTTGGAACAGTTTGCTACTTGTCGATAATCGTCGCGAGGTATGTGATTCTTCCTATCCTCTTGAGCATGATTATTTGTGAAAGATATAGTGCGGTAGACGCACATGTGTTGAAGGAGTTTGATTTCCCTTTTTATGTCTTGACTTGATATGAAGTGTAAAGGGCTTGATTGTTTGGAAAAGGTAGTAAAATCTTATTCGTTAGTAATGGGTACTCGATTGTTAAGGAATAAGCCCTCTTGGCCTCATAAATGCGTATAGTTGTAATTGGTTGGTTTAAAACATAAAGTGTTATAACGACTTTATGGGAAGTTTGTTATAACAACTTTATGTAGGTAAAGAAATGGTTTGTGGTTTTTAAAAGATAAGAGACTTGACTTATAAATGACTTAATGTGATATATTAAGGATATCTTGGTTTTCAAAAGTTAAGAGACTTTAAGTATGATGAAAGTATTATTGATACTTGTTTTGTTGGAAAGTTTAGGTCTCTTGGGTATAAAGAAGTATGTAAGTTGCTAATGTATAAAGCTAGTATAACAACTTTATGGGAAGTTGGTTATAATAGCTTTATGGAAAGATAAAAAGAGTGGTTTACTCTAAGTAATTTAAGTATGTTAAATGACTTGAAATAACAAAAGGCAAATTGATTTAAAGGCATCAATTGCTTAAGGTTTTAAAAGAAAGAAGTCACTTGATTTAGAAGCCCGAAAACGTATTTTCTAAAAAGGTATTGTGTCTTGTCTTGAAACGTAATTTCGACTTGATACTACGGTTAATAGTATCTTGGAAGTTTTATACTAAAAAGAGTCATTTGTTTTAAAGAATGAAAGTATGTAGTATTTTGGGGTTGAAACCCGGATTGTTGACATAAAATGAAAGTACGTTGAACTGCTTGCTTATCTTGTGTGATAGTCTTTGTTGTGCAAGTGTTTGATTTTGTGCTCACAGTCCTCGATGGAGAATTCGGCTATCTGTTTGTTTGATGGACATACTGACACGTTGGGTGGCCCACGGGTATGCTTCCACGGTGAGTATTATCTTGTTATAGTTTGGACATACTGACACGTTGGGTGGCCCACGGGTATGCTTCCACGGTGAGTATTATTTTGTTATAGTTTGGACATACCGACACGTTGGGTGGCCCACGGGTATCTTCGCGGTGAGTATTATCTTGTTATTGTTTGGACATACCGACACGTTGGGTGGCCCGGGTATCTTCGCGAGTATTATCTTGTTATTGTTTGGACATCCGACACGTTGGGTGGCCCGGGTATCTTCCACGTGAGTATTATCTTGTTATTGTTTGGACATACCGACACGCCGTTGGGCCACGGGTATGCTTTCACGATGAAGTATTATCTTGTTATTTGTTTGGACATCTGCACGCGTTGGGTGGCCCACGGGTATGTTTCCACCATGGGTGTCATCTTGTTATCTCCTTTGGGCATACCGAAACCGTTGGATGGTCCACGTATGGGCCCACTAGGACGGTTCCAGGGCCATGCTTATACCGAGGTGAGATGTCGGGGCATGCGGCCATTATGCGGGTTAAATTCCCGAGTTGTATTTGAGTGATGATTTTACGGGCATGAGTCTCTGACTTGACATGACTGCTTATATGTTGTGTACTGTATTTTGGTTATCATACATGTCTCCTGCTTTTTATAGACTATTATGATTTCATTTACAGTATTTTCAGTTTCACATACTGTACATGTTGTCTTGACCTCGCCGGGAGTGCGTTCATGCCGCAGATTGAGGTACATAGTTTGCTGATCCGCACTCTTAGGATCGCTGTTCAGTTCTCGGAAAGCTCCATATCTCCGGAAGCTTGTCTTGTGGTACGGTTCCCTGGAGTAGTAGACTTTTGTACATTAAGGGGCATGGCGGGGCCCTGTCCCGTCATCGTTGTTATAAAATTCTTAGAGGTCCGTAGCACTGTTGTGGGCAGGGTTTGTAAAGGATGTAACTGTTCAAGTTTTCATCTATGTACAGAAAGGTAACCGTTATGGTTAACCTGTTTTCTTATTTCATTGTTTATCTTTCATGAGTTTTTATTTTTCCGCTGATTTTCTCTGATGTTGTATCACTAGGGTGCCCGGGGTAAGGCACCAGTCGTGGGCCCGAGGTCGGATCGTGACAAGAATTTTTAGGGGAGATTGATATGTTAATCCGTTGCTAGGGAGTATGTTAAGAATGTAAGTAATCATTTGTAATGCATGATGTCAAAATGAATGTGGTAATGAAGCATGTGCTAGTAATGTCAGAACAATGTTATTAATACCCTTCGGGATAGCCAAGTTGGTGTAGTAGTAGAGCGCGGTACCGCAATGTCACGAGTTCGATCCCCTGCATAAACTTTCTTGGTTGAGCCTGTCACACATGGTTTGTCAAGTGTGGTTAATCGGTAGCATGGTTTCGGTATTGCGTCGATCGGGTTTATCACTTGCGTTCGAAAAGAGTAGCGGCTGCGGATTCCCTACTAAAAAAAAAAGAAAAAAAAGAACAATGTTATTAATGGTATGAAATTTTCTTTCGATTTTTCCATTTTGTGTGGACGTATGAGGACAAGATAATGTGGAAATAACTTGAGACTTTTTAGATAATTTATGTCCTACTAAATATATAGTCATATAAAAAATACTGTTTCTTTCTTTAGAATGTCGTTTTCTAGATTTAAAAAAATGTTGTTTCCTTTAGTCAATTAGCCCAAGAGTTGTTTCGATGAGGTGAGCTGGAAAAAAAGGGTAAGGAGCCAGGACATTGGAGCTGATAAGGGACACGTGGGTAGATATGAGTGACACAATGTCATTTCTTTGATATCATCCAGAAAGTTCGAAATTACAAAATTAACGACCCACATAATACAGACATGTATATTCTTTTGCTGACCCTATTATATAAACATCTTATTGGTCAATGGATCTCCTTCCACATGTTTATGGAAAGCGCTCTATCATTTTCATTTATATCATACTCTTATTTGATGAAACTACAATATCAATTTAAACTTATCTCCAATTAAATTTGGAAAAAGGAAAGGAAATATCATGCTGTTCCATTTCATTATTAGGCATTAAACCAAGAGATAAACCAAACGTTAGATTGGATAATTATTATTACTATAATATATAAGTTAATAAATGAATCATTAACTTTAATACGTTTATCATTCTATCAGATGCCAACAATAGACCGAAAATACATGTAGCAACTCTTCTCAAAATCGATAAATGAACTCTTTATCATTGAATCTTATCGGAAATGTTTGATGATTTTAGGAGCAAATAACTTTAAAGTGAATTTCTCACCCATTAGATAGAATCGCCTAAATACATATATATCAATCAAAGTTATGGTGGATTTTGACCATTCTAATCGTGGCACCATCTCAATAAGAAAGATTCCTAATGAAAAGATTTGAGAAGTAAATCGTAATTAATGAGGCAGTGGGGCTCACATCTTACAATTATAAATGTTGCTTAATGGAAGATTCACACCAATAATTGCTAAAGATGATTGCATGTTGCTCTTAAGTAAACGTCAGTTGATCACAATCTTAAGAAACTAATAAATAATGCCAAGTGGTGGATTTGCTGAAGGTTAAATAAAGCTTCACCCTCTACCTTACAGCTTCTTTGTAGACAGTATTCTTTTGACGAAAGTACACTAAGAAATTCGTTTTCTTTCATTATAAAAAGATCATAGATATAGCAGATATTTCATTCAGGCCGGCAAATCGTAGATTGAAGAAATAGTCACTAGCAGGAAAAAAGAAAGAGTAGATAAATGAAAACCAAGTGATTAGTGCGCACACTTTTGGCTGAGTTAAACATCTCGCCTCCTCTACAATTTGCACATATACCAAATTCTGTGTTCCAAATAAGCAGCTTATGTAAAATCATTCACCTGCAATCTTTTTAAATCTTATGCTAAAGAATAAGAAATCTTCAAGATATATACATCAATCTAAACACCTTCTAGGCTGTACCAAGGTTTAGGCATATTTAGCTAAGAGAACCCCATCAGTAAGCATCCCCTTAGGAGGCTGCAGTCACTGATCCCGAGCTCTACAATCATGAAACCGACATATCAAAATTTTTGCTAAACGCAAGCGACAAGGGCCTGATTTCATGTTTTTCTTTCATGACATATATGAACTAACATCTCACCACTGACATTGACCCTTAGAACTTAATGGTCAGGATTCCTTTGATCTATCACAAGCATTATCATTCTCAAGGTCCTTAATTGGTTTCTCTATCTGCCTTCTATAAACTGGCATGAAATGATCACTGATCATCGTTTGTGACAGCCTTATTTTACTGTACAGTGATCTAGGAGTGAGAAAAATTCCAACCTTTGTATCCTTTGGTTGGTTATGATCCTCTTCCTCACTCAATATGTCGCTGTCACTTTCATGGTCGACCTCTTCAGAGAGGAGAGTGACTATATGCATTATCTTTCCAGGAGGAAAGAATCTGTGCACCTCCTTTGTATTTGGAACAGAAGCTTCACCTGAGATCCGACCTGACTCTGCAATGGCTGCTTCTTCTTCTTCCCTGATCTCCTTTGCAACATCAGTTTCACCTTCAGACTGATCATATCTCAACTTCTGTCATTCGGTCTTCGGGTCCATGGGCCACTTGTTCACTATCATCAAGATCGGGATCCAGGCCACTATGGATATTAACCCCATCTGCAAAAGACTGATCAATTTCTGTGGTCCACGTGACTCCTTCGGTTGAAGATACGGGAAGATCCATCACAGTTGTACTTCCGGTCTCCTCGGATTCCACAAGGAATGTTTCAGAATTTTCGCCGGAAGTTTCACAGGAGATTTGCCGTTCTTCGGAAGTAACCTGAATATTTGTGGGTCGACGTCTGGGATCAATGCATGACCATGATGAAAGTTGCATGGCAGGTCGCGACAATGCTGCCTGGGCCATACTTTGCGCTCTCTTCATGACACCTACAGATCACTGCCATTGTCAACACCCACTGATATACCCCGAGTGAATTAAAGTATTAGCCAGATTCTCTTGATTGTTTTTCCAGCTCAAGGGAAATGTTCTCTAGAATGCCAACACCTTTACCGTATAGCACAAAATAACCTATAAAGCAGCGACAACTGTGCAGGCAAGTTATATTTCATGTCTTAGGTGTGGATAGAACAAGTTCATATGCACCATATGGCAACAAGCTAGTTCGCCAAATGGTCAGACAAGTTCGCACATAAGCAAACTGTATTACAGCTTCATCACTCCATAGTGTAAGGGAGAACTGAAATAACAGAGTAAACTATGATTACACCTGTGTTCCACTGGAAACGGGCCGCAGTATTGCACCAGCACCAGCAACCTTAGCTCTAGCAGTGGCAATAGATGGAAGACGAGACCCCAGAGCTGATGCAGAACGATAAACAGTACTAAGAATCCTAGTGTGCTCAATCTGATTTCTTAGATCGTTCAACCAAGCAGATGCTGTCACCTGCAACAAGAAAAGAAGACCATGCCTTACAACTAATGAGGTGATAGAAGCAGAGGTGCAATGTTGGTAAAAAGAACAAGCTTCCAGAGCTATTAAGAAAACTATGCATATAGTAGCAACACAATGTATCATAAACAGAACCCTTTACTCTGACCCATCACATGGATGTGTAAACTTGACAATCAAGATCACCATGTCAAACTATATCAATAGATACCAAAGCTTAATTAACTCAATTTCTTCGAAGATGGAATAGACTAGTTTTTGGCAAAAAACTGAATCCTGGAGAAGTTTGGAAAGCAACAGCAGACACTAATCTAAATGGATCTTACACCTAAAAGCAAACATAAGAAACACATCAATCAATCAATGAATAACAATGCATCAACCATGAACTAGTTGAGGTCGGCTAGCAAGAATAGGGTGGATTAGAAGATAAAACCGACATCATTTGGCTTGAGGATGTAGTATCAGAGGGGTATTGGCTAACTCTTGTCTCTCTACGCTGTACGCATAGGTAGAAAGTCCTTGTCAAAGCATAGGGGAAAAGGTTCTCCGGCACCATAGTTCAGATCAATTGATTCCATTAGAGGAAGAATAACTGGAAGGGAGTGGGAAAAAGAACCATAACAAGCTATTCATATTCACCGAAACATAAAATCAAAAGTTCCAAGTGCAAGATACGTCCAACATCAGGACAAAACGTACTAGTCCTCCAACCAAAGAAACAGCTTGCTTGTCCAACATCAAAACCAAATATGCTAGTCGACCTACCAAAGAAGGAAAAGACTCCAACAGAATGCACAAATTTGCACATAAAGCAGCCACATAAATTCTATGATGTAGAGCCAGAAGTTAACCTCAGTACGCAAATCGCCCACCGAAGCAGCTGAAAATGTAGGCACCAAATCCTCCATTGATTACTGAGGTAATAAATTCACACTCCGATTCGGCTAATTCCCATGCCATACAGGCAGCTGCAGAGGATATTCCGTTACATTGATGACAGGTGAACAAAATGGTAGAATGTTAATATATATTCAAGTACATGCATACAATTGTAGACAAATGACTACAGTCAAATTGTAACATTCCAAAAACGCAAATACATAGATTATACACCTATACCACAAAAGAAACAGTACAAACAAAAATCTCAGAACAAGTAATGCCAAATGAACAAACAAATTTAACAAACTTATGTATGAAACCTGGAGCAAATGCTACACAGGTAGCTGTTGACAGTTCCTTCTGCTCACGAAGTACATAAGTTAAAAGAGCTGCAGTCCCTCCACCCAAGGAGTGTCCCACAATCTGTGCGCCAAAAGAAGATCAATTTTATAAGGTAATTATCCAAAAGACACCATGAAGGCATTTGCAAGAAAGCCCCCCAATACAATAGCGCGCGCACACACACTAATTGGAAATGAATATCAGACCTACCCTCCGTGCAACTCACGCCCCAAATTAAATCAATAGAGAGGATACATGTCAAGAGAAAGAGAAGGGTCAAGAGCAACACAGCCCAAAACAGAATAAAAAATAACATTACTTGGAATCAAGAAAATAAAGAATTAGTAACAGAAAAAAATAAAACAGGTTGCAATCTAAAAGATCCAGCATATATGATTATTTTCAGTATAAAAACAGAGAGACGCCTCCAACCACAAGATAAAAAAGAAAAAGGCAGCAACGTCATAAAACTGAGGAAAAATCAGACTCAAATATCAAGGACCTTAAGTTTGTATTCAGGATAAATACTAAGTGCTTTAAGCAGACAAGGCGTTGCAAGTTTTGCTATCCATCGAGCAGCTTCCACCATTCCACAATGTGCATAGCCTAACACCAAATTGCTAACTCCTCCCTCATGTACCATAGTGTGATGGAAAGGCACAACTGCACCAGTAGAGCTGTCAAAGTATCTTTAACACTATGAGTTCCACGGATTACAAGGAGGAAAGATTTTGATCGGTGGTCAGCGAGTATTGTAAAAGCTGGCTTCAGGATCTGCATAGTAGAATTTGTGCATTTAGAAGAAAGGAACACAGATATAAGTCAGAGCCTGAGAATGTCAGAGGTGACTTACTCCAGCTTTGGGTTCTTGTAGAAGTACACTTTCTTGGGAATAGCCTGTCTCCTCCAAGAATAATGGGAAAGGCTTTTTGTAGAAATACCAACAAACTGTCAACAAGTGCAAGAGGCATTTAAGCTCTGCGGCAATATCTGAACCTTTTAACTGGGCACTGTCTTCGACACAGAATATGCTACTAACATGTATGTTTCCCTGCAAACATTACATGAACCTACTTAGTGACCATATAAGTTTTGATAGTTCATTTTGGGCGATTAAGTTAAACTGACACCTTCCTTGAGCAACTAATACCTTTGATATATAAACATATGTAAAAAGCATAGAAGTAACAAGCTGCAGTAAGCCAGTAACAATCAAAGGAAGGAGCTTTCTCGAGGAATGTTTTTCTTAGGATACCTACAATATTTAGTTGTATGATGGCCACGGTCCACCAAGATTACACAACGGTTGTTTTTAAAGATAAAGTGTGTTTTAACAAGAACTAAATCGGAGGGAGCGTGAACTAGTCATTATGAATAAAAAAGAATAAGTAAAGAATCAATAAGACGTTAATACATAATAATTAAAAAGAAATGAAATGAAAAAACAGGATAGAGTGCTGTGTTCATTATTAGAAAAAGCAACCAACATGATCCAAAATCATCTGGCTAGACATTGTTGATAAATGCATGTCTGTGTTAGAAAGGACTGTGAATATAAAACTCCTTACGTTACACATTCCAAAAACAGGAAGAGCATTTTAAAAAAATAAAAAATTGTTATATACTGGATAAGTTGACAAGAAACTATATGCATATTGCATTTCATGTGACATACTCCCTTTTCCAACATGTCATAAAGACAACATAGCTTAAACATATGGCAGTACGCTGAATAACATTCCACATCAGCCCAATACCTTTACTCTGAGAAAACTAAACAATTGATCCGTGATTACCTGCTGCTTCAAAAGAAAACTGATGCCAAAAGCCAAGTCCCCGATAGGCCACTTGCCCAAGGTCTCCGAGTAAGTAAACCTAAGAGTCTCGGACAATGTTGCGATTGTCTCCAACCATGTAGCAGGGTCCTGTATAAGTCTATTGGTAACCCTATTAACTCCTAGTAGAGCATGATCTTGGCCACTGCTGCCACATTCATCGTCATCATCATCATCATCCGTTGTTGGAGTAGATTGCAACTTCTTATTTAACGTATAATGTAATAGAGCAGCAGCACCTGCTGCCGTGGCGATAGTTGCCGTCGCCATCAGTTTCCGAAACCTATTTTTTAGTACCAAATACATATACATATAGAGTTCATTAGAATTCGACACAATCTCTCCACAAATCTATAAAAAACAAATCTCATCTTCACCAAATGACATAGCGCCAATGCAGTAATTATTTCACAATTACCGGTATGTAAGTCTGTAATTACGTGTTTAAGAAATGAGCAAACCCCTTGTTAGGCATTCGTAAAACCCTAGATATTAATAAACATGCAAAATAAGCCTTTGCAGCAGCAACAAACTTTACTTTCAATAAATATTTCATCTTTCCAACAATTAGCCCTAATCATCATCAAAATCAAATAATAAGTAATGGAAATTAACCTGAACATGGTAACAACATCTAAAAATGAAAAAAAATACACTATAATCCAAAATTTAAGAGACAATTAACCAATTACGGTTATTCGAGAATCGATTGAAATTAGATTAACGAATCTGGGGAGATCGATTGTAGCAGAGAAAAAATTGTATCTTCGGATGATTACTTCAATTCAAAGGAACTCAAACAACTTGGAGAACAAAAGTTAAGTATCGGAATTTTAAGGAATTAATTAAAGTTCAACGCTTAATAAATGGGAAGTGGACTATCTAATTCAAACTGGAACTTATGGAATTTTGATTTTGATTTTGATTTTGCTTGAATATACATTTGACAAAACAAGATATAAAATTTATCTCAAACTTAATTTTGAATAATTCATCTTATCAAGGATAATATTATTTTATTTCATCTCTCAAACGGGATAAATTCGTCCGGTGATTATAATCCCAGACTACTGCATACCAAATGACCTCTAAACTTAGGAATGTAGGAGTCATTTGGTAGCTGATTAGAGTTATGCAACTATTAGTAATACATAGATTAGTTATGAGAGAATCTATGTATTATTTTATGCATAGTTTAATTATTCATGCTTAGTTATTCATGTATTAGTTATTTCACTTTTTGCTATGTATACGTAGATTCCCTAATAATGTATGTATGTATTTATTAGTTATACGGGTTTTAAAATTGCAAACCAAACACTTTACTAATTTATACATGAATAACTCACCTCATAACTAGCAATCAAATATTGTATTACTTATGCATAATTTTAATACATAAATAATCAACTCTAACCAGCTACCAAACGACCCCTTATAGATGTATCTATATCAGATAAGTTCTTAAACCATATTTCTAAAAAGAATAGTTTGTCAAATTGTGTTTGGATTCTAAAAAGGATTAATGTGTTTGGATTAAGTCTTTTTGTTTGGGTCAAAGTTTGGTTTAACTAGGACTAAAAGTAGTTTAGATATGCACCTAATAAACTGTATCAGGTCAAGTAGTTCTCATGATATTAAGTCTTTATAAAGTTAGTATGAACATAAATATTCATATATTTTTTCATACCCAGAATAAATTCTAAAATGAGAAATGAAGCAGCAATACTGAAAGGGGGCATTATATGCATATTTAAACATTTAATTATAAGAATTAGAAATCATAAAAAGCAGTTGGACTTGGGAGAATCGGTGAAATGGAAGTTTGAAATATCGAGCAGACCTCCGATCAACGAGCCTGGTCCCAAGTTAAATTGGGCCAAACCTACATTGTTGAGTGATATTTGGGCTGTTATTGTTGTGTTGAAATGCAGGAGTTGTGGTAATGATTGTCTATATGTGATGTTGTAGTTGTGACTTCCCTTAGATAATAATCGCAGTCATCATCGTTTCTTGTAGATTTAGATATAGAGGAACCTAGTCCTGACATCGCTAGTAGAGGTTCGATATTAAAGGTAGGTAAAGGTTGTCCTTTTCTTCTTTTTCCTTCTTTTTGGCATGAACCCATAATCAGTAAGGGTCAAACGAGTGTATACGAGAAGAGAAATTCGTAGAGTTTCTATATCTCTATTTGTTTCATCCTGCTTGTGTTAAAATCATCCCTCGTCGAGAGTCTATATTCAGTTAGAATACATCATATCTAGTAGAGAAATAGAGAGTATATCATGCATATCATTCACACCATCATTGCATACATTTGTCTTTAGGGCTATGCATTCACCATCATATAAATTTACCTCCGGGGCTATATAGAGATACAGTTGCCTTCGGGGATATACATAGATATAATTGCCTTCGAGAATATACAGATATGCGTATTGCCTTCGGGGCTATATATATATATATATATATATATATATATATATATATATATATGTGCATTGCCTTCGGGGCTACACAGGGATATAGTTTGCCTTCGAGGCTATTTATATTTGCTTTTGGGGCTATGCATGACCTTTGATTCATTCACGTTGCCTTTGGGGTTATGCACTTACACATCGGACCCCACATGAGGCCGAACAATTTATTCAGTATCGCATACATGACATGAGACAGAGACGGTTAGATATCTTTTCATATTATTATTGACTCTCAGTTTTTTTTTAATTCAGTACATCATGTATATCAGTTCAATTTCAGTTTCAGTAATTCAGTTGCCTTATATACTCGGTATATTATTTCGTATTGTAGTCTCTCTCGTCGGGGACCCTGCATTTCATGCCTGCAGGTCATGATAGACAGACAGAAGCACCACCTCAGTAGACGATGCTAGGTATCAGCGTGATTGGTAAGCTCTATTTCATCCGGAGTTACCAGATCCAGAATTGATATTGTTTAGTGTATATAGAGATGATGGGTAGGTCGGGCCCTGTCCCGATCACAGTATAATTTAATCTTCTTAGAGGGTTGTAGACGTGTCCCGTATATTAAGTATATCATTATGATGGCCTTGCCGGCCTAGATTGTTGTGCGTATGTTGAGAGTTCGTAAGTTACAGGTGGTACGCTCGAGCCGTTCAGGCGCAGAGTGCCAGCCACACCCCAAGGTTGGGGTGTGACATATTTACACCAGTTGTTAGCTGAATTAAATGGGGTCAAATTTATAAAAATAAAAAATATGGGTAAACTTTAAAAAGTGAAAGACAAAAGCAATGGTATAAAAAAAAGTTAAAATTGTGAAAACAAGGTTTGAGGTGTTTTTCAAATTTCAAATACAACATGAGTTGTATTTAAAATTTTCATGGCCAACTGCTAATTTTCAAAAGAAGTGAAAAAAAACAGAAAAAGGTGAATAATTCTCATGGCCAAACAGGTGTAAAGTTGAAAGTTTAAATTAAATTATAATTGAACTTAATAAATAATATTCATTTTACAATAGACTGACTATGAATTATGTTCACATAAATATTTATCTCTTGATCCATGTGTAGAGAATATTGATAAGGAATGTGGAGGTTAGATATTTTAGATTACATTTGATAGTGGAGATTAGATATTTTAGATAATGGAGGTTAGTGCAAGATTAGCAAGATTAGATATTTTAGATATATCACATTCTCACATGTGTATTAGCATTAGTATAAATAGGATACATAGTGCATTCTACAATGTAATAATTCATTTTCTCGATTCTCTAATATTAGAATACACAAAAGAGTTCATTTGAGCTCCCCAAAAACATCGACCTTGTCTTCTTCTTCTCTTCCAACCTTCTTCTTCTCTTCTTCACTGTTCTTCATCGAATCGATCCAAACTTTAACATGGTATCAGAGCCGAGTTCGGTATAGATCGATTCAATGCAGTGAGGAATTCAAAATATCCAAAAATGCTAAAAATCGAAGGAACAACATCGCAGTTTTCGCGAAGGAAAGAAATCGCAGTTTTTTTCTGAAAAATTAAAATTGCGAAGGAACTGAACATCAAGGAGTTGATAGAGCATATTGAAGATGAAATCGAAGAGAGATTTGAAAATCGCAATTGTGATTTTCCTCGAAAAGTCAGAGAATTGAAGGATTTTCGTCTGAAAATCAGAAAAACCAAAATCGACGAAGCAGAAATCTGCGATTGAAAACGGAGATTCGGAAATCAAATTGAAGGAGATTGATTGAAGGATATCAATTGATCGAAAACAGAGAAGATCGAAAAATCAGAGAATCGAACGATTTTCTTCTGAAAAATCAGAAAATTGAAATCGAAGGAGACAGAAAATTGAGGTAATCTCTATAGTATATCGATCGATTTTTTTGCGAGTGACAACAGAATCGACAGAGAATCAAAGTCGATTCATTCATTCTATTTTTACTTATTGTTTTCGGCATTTGTCGATTTAGTCGAATGGAGAGGTTATCGTTTTCTGCGGATACACTTCGCCTTTGGCTATCGTTGCGACGTCGTAGATCGCCGAGGATAGTCGAGTTTTTGGAAACTCAACTTCATTTAGTTTGTGTTGGTGAATTGACGAAATTGGAGAAAATGCGTCGAGTTTGTTGTTGTTGATAGTTGTTGTGATGTTGTTTTCTGTTCAGTATTGGTTCTATGTTGTTAGAGTTGTATTTGTGTTGGTGACTTGACGAATTGGAGGAAAATTGTCGAGTTCGTCGTTGTTGTGTTGGCTGGTTGTTGCTGCTTCTGTTGTGGCTGAACCACATTTGGTATTTCTGATGTGTTGGCTTGCTGGTGTAGCGACTGTGTGGTGTTACTGCAGTGTTTGCGGCTGATGTGCTGCTACTGCAGGACACTGATTTTGTGCCGGAGTATTGGCGAATGGAAACAAATCAACAATATTGGTGTTATGGATGTTAATGAAGATCTATGGGTTGAGAAGACCATATAATAGAAAATGTCTATCGATAGAAGGATCGATGAGTTCTTAGCGACAAATAGACTAAGAACTGAGGGATACTTCGTCGGAGATAATATGGATTGATTTGAAAATCAATTCAAGTCACAGAGTTATTCGCAGGTCGATCAAGTGTTAGATTGCCTGTTTTTATATGTGTAGCTCAGGATAGGAGAATCGAGAAATTTCTAGCCGGAATTGGACTAGAAATTGAGGGAGACTCCAAGGCATGTCTGAGCTTATTATAGAGCTTGCTATAGGAGAATCGAGGGATTCTCTAGTCCGAGTGAGACTAGAGAATTATAGAGCTTGCTATAGGAGAATCGATGGATTATCTAGTCCGAGTGAGACTAGAAAACGAGGGGTTCTTCATAGCATTGATATAGGGAGAATCGAGAGATTCTCTAGTCCGAGCGAGACTAGAGAACGAGGGTTCTTCGTGGCTTGCGGCATAATGTCGCACCTATTGATGTTGCTGCTATTATCACAGTTTCCAGGACTGATTTTGTTCCTACTTGTTCACGATCTTTGCGGATCGCTTTCTTATGCATTGTTTAATTAAGGAGAAGTGTGAGCAGTTGTGTTGCTGCTAAGAATGCAAGTGATGCACTAGAAATTTCAGGAATGTGGCCAAAGAAAAACAGTATTAGTAAGGAAGATGTTGCAAAACTTGCTGATGTGGTTTCGGCAACTTTGCAGAAATGAATATTTTGCAGAAATGAATTATGACACTGAAGCTGCTACTATTTTTTAGTTGTGTTGTTGCTCACTGCTTGCTATTATTGCTGATGTTTGGAGCTGTTGTTGTTAAAACCGGTGTTGTTGTCTTTGGTCTTTGGTGTGTTTTTAAAGCGTTGTTGGTCGGATTTTGGATCCTTTCACGAATCGATAATGCAGGTGGATAATGTGGCGATGGCAGCGATTGTATTCTTCCGCTTACCGTGATGTTGATATTGCACTTTTATCTTGTTGTTAATTCCACGTTCGCCATCGATGTTGTTAAAAATCTTCTTGAAAATATTGGTTGTTGCCTTAATAAATTGGTACTTAGTTTACTGTGGTGTGTGACACTGCTTTGTTTCTTTGAAATCGTAGTTGGAATTTTCAGAAAGATTTTTCGGAAGTCCTTGAGGACATTACTTCCAAGCTAGGACTGAAACCGATGTTTTCAGTTCCTAGCTTGAGGAGGGGGGGGGGGGGTGTAGAGAATATTGATAATGAATGTGGAGGTTAGATATTTTAGGGTATATATTAATCAAGATTTAAACTCATCCTAGAATTATACAATTGATCAACACATGAATAGGAGACAAACAATTTCGTAGGGTCAAATATACCCTTCTTGAGATTAGTGGTTCTCCCTCGTCATACGTTATACTTGGTTTATTATAATGGGGACAAATAAATACTACCGGTTTCCAATAATGTTGATTACTTTGATGAGGGGAAAATCGATACGAACCCAACAATAATCCTTGCAATATTTCAGCAAAGACTGTCACCATACGGATTCGAACCCCGCGACATCAGGGTGATTATATTCCAATCACCTTATCATTTACCAACTCGCCTGTGTCCCGTGGGCAATAATGTTGATTACTATGAATTAACAATAGCCACGCTGATATCACATGATTTCAACTACTACCACTCCTATTAATTTATTTAATCAGCCAAATGATACCACGTATGGTCCCCACTCCCCACCTCACCTCCTTTTTTTTTCTTTTTCTGCGTGGCCCACTTTCCTTATACCACATTTCACACATTTTCTCTTTGCTTTCCGTCAGCTTAGGCTTTTACTGGTCATGATTTGATCTGTCCATTAATAGGTAAATTGTCTTTTTCGATTTATTTCGTTTTCTTTGGAGTAAGACATTTTTTGGATATCTTGCACTATTCGATCTCACCGTGAATTTTTTTCGAAACTTTTCATCCAACGGGCTTAGACTTTCTTTGTGGATTAAATTATAGAATGATCAAACGTTAATGCTAGGCTAGTCCCAATCCATCAAGTCCCAGTCGCCGTGCCTACTAATATTAATTTCTCCAAGTAGTACCCTATTCTTGAAATAAGATCTTTCTATTATAATATTATTATTTTTATCTTCCGAGGATCTTTCCGAACAACATTTCTAACTCGTAAGGTAGAAATAAGATCTGTTTACATTCTATCATTCTCAAAGTCATTTATGAACTATACTGAGTATGTTATTGTTATTATCTTTTTATAACGAAATTCTCTTCATAACAACATATTATGTATTATTATATCGATATATTCTTTATAAAATTACCAATTAATAAAAGTCATACTCAAGTGTTATATTGCCGCTAAAAAATTGAAACTATGCAACAAGTTTCAATTGTAGATTTCTTTTATTACACTTGATAATTATCAAATTTTAATTACTTATAAAATGCATATGTGCTTTAGAGAGTTTAATTCTTTGTAGGTTCAAAGTTCAATACATCTAGTTATCCATTTATTAAAAATATATTTGTTTTAAATTAAACTGAATATCTTTTTATTTTTAATTTAGATGGTTTATTTCCTTTTATAGCATATACTTTTTGAGAGAATTGACTTTTTTGTTTTTCTTCTTCTTCTATAACAACCAAATAAAATTCAAACATCAAATACTAATAAGTGCATAATAATTATTCGTTATAATAATAATAATAAATATTTAAATAAATAACGTAATTACGGAGAAATTCGATTATACTTCCTCCGTTCCACAATAAATGATGTTTTTAGCTTATGCACACCCCTTAACAAATTACTCACTTCTAAAAAATAAGTAATTTTATTAACTTACCCCAAATTAATGCCTAGAAAAAAAACTATTTAATGATTATTAATGATGTAAATAAGGATAATTTTGAAAGAATAAGATCAGTTTCTTTTTTAAATCTTAAAGTAACACTTATTTTAAAATAAAATAAAAAATCTAAAACATCATTTATTATGAAACTGAATAAGTAGTAAATTTAGTAACTTATCCTGCCAGATAATTTATATTCACCAGCATGGTATCACAACTTGCGCAATTTATTACGGTGGTCGGTAGGTGAAAAAGTACCCCCAATTATTTTCAGACAATATTAATGGAGTGGTTTAGATCTTACTATTCTCTTTATTTGACACGAGGAATGTGCTTATCTTTAATCACATGTACATAGTATTCTTTCACATGATTAGTAGTTTATCAATTCAGCAAAAAAATTATTGTCCTTTTCTGGTAAGTCGCCCAAAACAATTTTTAATTTTCTAACGATTTCTTGAAATATTTAATTCATTAGTCGTTTGGGAGTTGGAATAATTAAATTTAGTAAAAGATTCAGCTAAAACAGTGCAGTATTTAAGTTGTAGCATAAGATATATCAATAATTCTAAAAGGAGAATATTTTAGAATTTTCATTATAAAAAAATTCGCAGGAATGATCTACTTTATAACAAAGGATAGTGTAAGTATATGTTATTACTGTACCTTATCGAAGAAGTCATAATATTGTTCAAATTGCATTCTTTCTTCTTCGGATGTCTTTTCCGATATTTTCCATTTACGCCTCTTAAAATCCAACATCCATTTTACCTCTTGCTGGTAATATGAGCCGTCGTTTTTATACCCGTGCGAGATTTGATAACGCATAGGGATCTTTGAAAAACGAAAAAATTTAGGGTCATTTTTTTTATTAAGTAGTATTAGTCAGAATTTACTATAAAAACATATAATTCGTAGGTCTTAGCCCAATTAAAGGTTCACTTTTACGAATTAGAATCATTTTTGAGCCTCTTCATAATATGTTACGACCCTTATTGGTAATATGTTACGTTTAACTGTAATTAGTGAACATGCTTGACTTGTCGTCAGAAAGTTGACCACAAGGATTCCATATGTCTTAACTCTTAATCATGTCCTTCTTTTTTTAATAGTAATTATTTGTACCTTTTATTCAACAGACTGATAAAAAAATTGAATTCATCCAACTATCATCTTTCATATATAGCACTCTCTGTCTCCATTAATGCATTACTACATTTTCTAGCTGCTTCGTCAGCTTCTATTCTGTCGAATTTTTTTTACTCGCCGGAAAATATGGCTGATGATTTTGCAACGTCGGTAGAAATGGGACTACAGTTAACTAAACGAATTTGCTACGGTAAAAACGCACCGAAGCCACTGGTAATGGAGAAAAAATCATCTACGACGCTGCCGACGGCACTTATGGTGTACGCTGTTGTTAGGGACCCTTCGATTGTGGATAATCCTGATATTCCGAGTTATCAGCCGTATGTTCACGGTCGTTGTGATCCGCCGGCGTTAATTCCGCTTGATATGCAGGGGATTGGAATGGAGGTTGATTGTTATATGGATACTGCTTTTGTAACGGTTAACGGTACTTGGCGCGTACACTGTGTTGCTTCTAGTCGTTACTGTGATTGTCGAATTGCTGTACCAATGGGAGAGCAGGTTTTGTATTTATTGTTTATTTGCTATTTTTTGTCTGTTTTCTGGAAATTGTTCTGTTTCTATGCTTGATGAAGCGAAAATCGACCTTTACATAGAGAATGAATTTGGTTTTGGTTCATTGTCTCCTTTTCCTTTCCTTTTCAAGGTAAACATCAGAGGCACTAACCACAATTTCAACTTTATGGGTGTGTTTTGGATTTTAAAAGGACACTTCAAGTTAACTGGGTTCTAAATTTAGTATGTATACCTATTTAATATGGAGTATTTTTTAACATAAATATATTATTTGAGCAAAAGCTAGGCGAAACCCACATCTAGGCTTCTATCTCCCCATATGGTAAATAGAGTTTAGCTTAGTGGCGGAGTCACAACGCACCAAGGGTGATCAACCGAACACATTTTGCGGAAAAATGATAGCGTATATATATATTACATATTGAACACTGTTAACATATATATTACTGTATATATTACTTCTTCAAAATTCGTACACTCTTGACAAAATCTCTGACTAGCTATTGTGCCTTAGCTACGAGTTTCCCTTGTAGAGTTACTCTTTAGTGCAGGAAGCAGGAAACGAGCATTTAAGGAATATAGAGTTGTATATTTTCTTCTCTTCCTCCCTCCTTCCTTTCTTATGTTGTTCGAATGGCTTACTAGTTACTATCTTGGTCGGGCATTTTAATTCTAAAAATGTGGTTCTTTGATTGCATTAACTAATTGTTAAAAGAAAAACAAATTGATTGATACATTGTCCAGCATTTTCTCTTTAGCATGTAGACATCAATTGGAAGGTATTTAATGTTTGCACTTACCTGAGATTTTTCTTGCCGTAGGGTGACATGTGCTATAGTAAACTAATTGGTTGCTGAATGTGGTGAATGTTTGTAATTTCTCTTTCTCTTTTGGTCAGAATCAAGTTTTCCCTGAACCAAAGTGGACTATCACTAGGGGTTCTTTGTGTCACCTTTCTTATTATAGGTATCGAGACAATGGAGAGAAAGAGTCGAAGACAAGCCAATCTATTGCATATTCCCATAGTTTGGCAGATAAATCACTGAGGCTGAGGCCAAAGATTTAGCATCCTCCCAACTTATTTAATCTCTATGTCACTGATGCGCGATTTAATGCACACACTTTAACGCAAGTGCACGTTGTCGAGTCAAGTAATATAGTCTGTGAAGACCGAGTTATCGTCCTCAGGGATTAGTGTTCAAGTACCAACTTCTATTCTTTGTTATCTATTTAGTGACCGATATTTGAGTTTGTTGATTATAACTAATAATTATAAAGACTAATTAACTATGTGTTTACTTCAGTGATGATGGAAATAGGGCATCCAAGTCTCCTCAACTATCCACTTATATTACTTATTAATGCAATTAGAACTATGGTTCTTCTTCTTTTGGAGATTGCGGGTTTACTAATTCGTTTTATACTCCCGTTAAGGCTATATAAACACTCAACCCCAGTAGCGCTCCTTTCTACCTTTCGGTGATAAGGATGAGTCTATAGGAGGATTAAGAACAAAAACCCTATTAATGCTACACAAGTAATTGAGGTGTTTTCATCTCCAATTCGACCTATGTCTACCCAACTACAACATAGTCACAACCTCCTCCTTTCGGAGTTTGATTAGAAATCATATAAATAATGATAATTAATGATCAAGTAATTACCAAGCAATCAAATCATCTATTGGATAAATCTCAACAATAAGAAGAACAACCATAACATGCATTAATTCATAAAATAAGGTTCAAGTGAATTGACATGGAAAGCCCTATATTAGAATTAGTTCCTAGCCATGACATGAGAACTAATTCAATATCCAACATAAAGCGAAAATAAAGTAAAAGAAAGAAAAGAAAATACTCGAGAGAGTCTCGAGCCTTACAGCGTCGAGGGTTGTGTTGTGGAATATTTACAAGATGGACTGGTGGATGGATGAATGTAGAATGGTGAATGGTGTAATGGAGAATGAATTCTTCTAATGATGTAGAGATTATTTATAGACCAAGAATACTTTAGGTGAAGGGTTAAGGATTATGTAGGTAGGAAAAGTTATTAGAATCCTTTTAGGTAAGGGTTTTGAGGTAGGAAAAGTTATCCCTTTAGGTAGTAAAAGTTATCCCTTTAGGACTCTGAAAACATGTCAAATTGGGCCCAGAACTTCATAAATCCACGTCGGCCATGCACACGCAAAAACTCGCAACTTTCTCGAACTTCCAAAGACATCAGCCATGCGGCTGTGCCGGCGCAAGGCTGACATTTTTCTGGCGGATTCCGTTTCGTCGTCCTTTTTTCGTCCGGACTTCGTCTGATCTCCTCTATAATTCTCGGAACTTCTTAGACTTCAATTCTTGTCCCTTTTGTGTGTAATTCCATCTCAATTAAGCTCATTTCCTCTTCTTTTCGTCATTTCTCCATTTCTGACCGCTGTGACACAAAAGAAAGGAAAACAACCCTAATACTATACTAAACATAAATGAAATAATTAAAATACTAACTAAAAATGACTCAAAAGGTATATATAAAATACACCGATCAGTCACTCCCTCAGTTAACTAACCTAGACCAATATATGATATAAGCATTTGACTGTATAGTTAAATTGTGATTAGTCTAGCATACGATGCTGCTATTGCATAGTAGATTCTTCTTTATTCTATATTTGTCATTCTGTAGTTCTCAAAAATAGAATCATTTGTCTAACAGGGTTCAGTTCTAGGTGTGGAAATTGAAACACCATCAAGATCGTATTCTACCCTGTTGATTGAATCGAATGATACCAAAGATGCCTCTTTAATAGCCAATGCTAAAGATGGGTTCTTACTAAAACGCCAGATATACACGTTAAAGGTTCCTCAGGTGACTACCATCTAACACTACCAAATTGAATTATCTCTCTCTTCTTCATTCCTGTTGAGTTTCAAGAAAAGGGATATATTTGTCTACTTTTGGATCTTTCAAGGTTGCTGGAGGTTCTATTCTCTCCATTAAAGTCAGCTGGTCACAGAAAATACTGTATCAAGATGGTCAATTTTCCTTAAATATACCTTTCAGTTTCCCGAGGTATGTCAATCCAGTTGAAAAACTATCGTGTAAGAAAGAGAGGATTCGGTTGAACGTGAACTCTGGTATGGGGGCAGAGATTTTATGCGAAAGTTCCAGTCATCCTTTCAAGGTAAACTTTTTTCAACCTATCTAGTCATGAGTATAACAATTGAACCTTTTTTTCTCAAACCCCTTTTTGTTTTTCTTCCCAGGAAACAAGACGTTTGGTTGGTAGTTTAGGATTTTTATACGAGAATGAAGTTCGGGCATGGTCAATGAATGACTTGAGTTTCTCGTACAAAGTAAGATCGCCATCTTGGTTCACTTTTTTGCTTCCTTTTACTTCTTTCCTTTCCCTCAGTTGGGCCGCTTTATGAAGCAGTCTTTGTTTTTATTGGTGATTTCTTTTTATTCATTGTTTATTTAGGTGAGGGTCACAAACCATCATTAATAGATGCATATTATCTTCAGGTTCATTCAAGTGAGATCATTGGGAGTGTGCTCCTGAACTCTCCATCTATGCTTGATTTTGATCAGAGAGAAATGTTTTGCTTCTATCTATACCCACCGACTGTCAATACGAGGAAGGTTCGTTAGCCTTGTTACTTATTGGTTTGATCGCAACCTAGATTTTGATCAAATGTAATTTTGACCTGTGATCCTTGAATTCTAAAAATGTTACGTGTTTTGTTACACTACACGTTCAGCTTAGTGTTGTTAATGATTTCCCCCTACATATTAAGCTAAGATCCAGCCAAACCAGGTTAAGCCTGCCAACTTTGAATATTAACCAGTCTCTCTCTCTCTGTATATTTAATTACGTAATTTTTACCTGTTTGGTATCTCTCTTCGGTACTTAAATGGCATATGTACTCGCTTTTTCTTGATTTTTAGTTTTTCAGAAAGGAAGTGGTATATGTTGTTGATATAAGTGCAAGCATGCAAGGAAGGCCTCTTGAGAATGTTAAGGATGCACTGCTGGCTGCCCTCTCTAAACTCAGTCCAGCAGATACTTTTAACATCATAGCTTTCAATGGGAAAAGCTTATTGTTCTCATCGTCCATGGTGCCGGCAGGGAAGGAGTCAATTGGAAAAGCAATTCAGTGGATTGACCAAAATTTTGTAGCTGAGGGAAGTACCGACATTTCCCTGCCTCTGAACCAGGTTAGAAGCGTGACTTTTCTTTACTACGGAGTGGTATGATAGTATGATACTGCCTAGTATTTTCCAGAGACGAGCACTACGCGGAAAGCACAATTAAGTAGAACTTCTATTTTGGTCCTTGTACACTCAGTTACAAAACCTTCTTTCCCCATTAGTTTGACCTCTGACTATGTGTAGAAGATACATGTACTGGAAAAATTGAATAAGAAGTTCATGTGGTTGATGCATCCTTAGGTCATTTGTTAATACTCATTTGATGCAGCTGTTTAGAATAGGACTGTTGCAATTAGTTCTAACTGTTTGACCGTTATATTCCTTCTATTTTCCAAGTCAATTGTCCAATTTTTTATTGCACGATACATGTAGTATTATGTTGATTTACTTGATAAAAAGATGTAGCATTATGTTGATTTTACATTTTTGCTACATTTACGCAAGTAGCAAAAATGTGTGGCAATCAGGATATGTATGATGGAGCGAAAACCAGGGTACGGACAGTAGGAGAAGACTCGGAACACTTTTCAGTGATGATGAGGCTGCACCAGGATCAACTCTTAGCTCATTCTTATTTGTCTTAGTGATGGATGGACTGACGCGACAAATTCAAGAGAGGTACCATGGTGTATGTTATTCGCAGATGACATAGTTCGGATTGATGAGACTCGCAACGGAGTAAACGCTAAACTGGAGGTTTGGAGACAGACTCTGGAGTCTAAAGGGTTCAGACTAGTAGAACCAAAGAATACTTGGAGTGCAAGTTCAGTAACGAGAGCGACCATGTGGCTTGGTACTCAGGTCATTCCAAAGGAAGGAAGCTTCAAGTATCTCGGGTCTGTTATCCAACGGAATGAAGAGATTGATGACTATGTCACACATCGTATTGGTGCAGGGTGGATGAAATAGAGGCTCACATCTAGAGTCTTGTGCGATAAAAAGGTGCCACCAAAACTTAAAGACAAGTTCTATAGGGTGGTGGTTAGACCGACTATGTTGTATGGGGCGAAGTGTTGGCCAGTCAAGACTTCGCACATTCAAAAGATGAAAGTTGCGGAGAAGAAGATGCGGAGATGAATGTGTGGACATACAAGGAGGGATATGATTAGAAATGTGGGAGTGATCTCGGTGGAAGATAAGATGCGAGAAACGAGGTTGAGATGGTTCGGGCATGTGCAGAGGAGAGAGGAGAGACATTTGTGCCTCAGTGCGGAGGTGTGAGAGGTTGACTATGGACGGGTTCAGGAGGGGTAGAGATAGGCCGAAAAAGTATTGAGGAGAGATGATTAGACGGGATATGACGCAGGTGCAACTCACTGAGGACATGACCTTAGATAGGAGGTTGTGGAGGACACAAATTAGGGTAGAAGGGTAGTAGGTAGTTGAGCGTAGTCCTACTTTGCTTACTGATAGTTGTAGTGTTATTTTTGTAGCCATGCTTAGCCTATCATACTAGTAGGCGCAGTATTATTTTATAGTCCTCTGTCTTTTGATTTCTACTGATGTATGTTCTTTCGTGAACTTTGTTTATCCTGTCCTTGCAAATTCATCCAACTCAGGCAATGGAGATGCTATCTAAAAATGGTGATTCAATTCCTCTAGTTTTTCTAATCACCGATGGGTCTGTTGGAGATGAAAGAGAAATTTGCGAAGCCTTGAGGGGACTACTGATGAAGAGAGGCTTGAATGCCCCGCGAATATCGACCTTTGGCATTGGTGGGTTTGTTTTTCTTTTACATGAGTTTCTCTCTCATGCTTCAATAGCAATTCTCAATGGGGTGCTGCTCTACTTGATTGTTCCATCATAGCCTCATGTGTTATAGTGAGCATATTTTTCTGGTTAAGTGAGCTTAGTTCTGTTCCATAAGCTCTTTGTTGATGCCCTTTCAGGTTTATACTGTAATCACTACTTCTTGCAAATGCTTGCTCAAATCGGGAGAGGTCACTATGCTGCTGCATATGATTTAGGTGCGCTTGATTCTACAATTACTTGTCTTAGTATTTCTATTTACTACGAAGATTTTATTTTTCTGCTTGAGTTTCAACAGCCTAATTGTAGAAACTCTCCGACGGTTACTGAGTTGTAGAAAAAAAGCCATTCATAGACTTTAATTACTTAAGGTTTCTTTCCATTTAGGATGGCAAAGTTAAAAATGGAAACCACTACGAATGGGGTTACTTTCATCTCTTTAAATGCTCATTTGCTAAAAATATTGTCAAAAACTGCTATACTGTTGCTGATGAATGACCAAGCCACAATGTTGGAATATCAATAAGCATGCTTTTTGTTGAGAATTTCACAGGGAGCTTTACATGCCATGAAGATCAACTCTATCCTCTTGGATATCTCAACACTTTGATGGAGAAAATATCTCAACACATTATGGAGTCCACGTCCTTCTTATATTGTGGTCTTAGAAAGATGCTTTGGAGTAGCTATATGTTATCTTCCATATCCCAAAAAGTTATTATTAACTTTTATTTAACACAATATCAGATTGGAATTTTTTTAATTGCGGATTTATGCTTTTAGCTCTTCACATCACTTTTCATGGACAGATTCAATCGGTTCTCGGCTGGAAAGACTACTTAATGACACATCATCAGTTATTCTAGCAGATCTGAGAATCGAAGCTCTAGAAAATCTTGATTCATTTGAGGTATATACACATTCAGATTCTTTATATAACCCGAGGAGAAAAAAGGATGTACACAGAAGTATAAACAACTATTTTTTCCCACTTGACTGACAGTTCTAATCAATGTTCTTATTGCAGCTATATCCGTGTTATCTGCCAGACATGTTATCTTCAAGACCACTGATTGTCTCTGGCAGATTCATCGGAACCTGGCCCGATTCTGTTAAAGTTAGCGGCACATTATCAGATTCGAGCAATTTTGTGGTCGATGTCAAACTACAAAAAGCAAAAGATTTTCCTTTGGAAAGAGTAAGGTCTTCCATCTTGTATTCCTTGCTGAAATGCTAATTTGTTTACCTATGAAGAGGAGAAGGTTAAAAGAAAAAGTACTTTGTGTATGTGGTGCTCCAGCGTTTCCTAGATTCTTTCTTGTATGCCTTTTCTCTATTTTGAAAACAATTTGATTCTATGAACCATCTAGTTTTCTTTTTACCTGTATTACTCAAACAGATGTCACATTTGTATTGTTCTGGTCTCTGTATGCTTACATGCACCTTGCTGGAAATGTAGAAATCTGCAATCTTCCACCATTGAGACTGATGCATGTTTTATTACGCAGATTTTTGCAAGGAGACAAATTGAAACAATAACTGCCAATGCCTGGTTTTCTGGAAGCAAGCAACTAGAGGAGATGGCATGTTCTATTGAATCTTGAGTTCTTATAGTGCTGCATAAAGAAGTTTGACAAATAATCACGTGATTGCAAATCCGTGCAGCATTAAGAATTTTATATTCGTTATAGACCTGTAGCAGTTCTTGTGTATTTCTTAATTATTTTGATGCTTTTGATCCTAATGCTTCAACATAACAACAACAACAACAACATGCCCAGTGAAATCCCTAATGCTGCAACATCTTTACAATATTTGTCTTGTACTAGTGAAAATCAAGAATACTTTTTCTTTATGGTAATTATGCTCACTTAAATTGTATTTGCTTCTAGGTTGTGAAATTGAGCTTGCAAACGGGGGTGCCTTCAGAATACACCAACTTGGTTTTGGTTGAAAATAAAAAGGAGAAGCAGACCTCAAAATTAGAGCCAGTAGACGAGGTATGCTTTGGCTTGGTTGGTATGTCAATGTACTAGATGACTTGTTTGCTTGACCGAGAACTCTTTGTGATTAAAAAAGGGTCTGTGGTGAGACCAATTTCCACCGACTACAATAGTCTTTAAATTAGAGAAAAGCATCTTATGAGGTTTTAACACTATCCATCTTCTGTGATTCGCGATTCGTGTGCATCACTTCCTAAAAGTAAAAAATTTGTGTATTTGTAAGCAAAATTTGCATATCAAATAAAGATTCGTATTTGAGGATCAAAAACTCATTATATGCTTTTGGAGGTTTGAAATATACGATGTGACTTGTACATGTTCAAGAAACTTTCTTGAACTCGATCAAATTGGCATAATCTCCTGATAACTTGTCTGCACAAGTCACAACCAGTTTGAATTATTCATGGACAACTAAAGTTAATTTAGCGAATGCTTCTACATGGTACATTAACTGAATTAAGTTACGTCTGCTTCGTAAATTTATTTTGACCCATATGAGGTGATTAATTCTGGACATATACTTGTGTAAATATAAACCAGCACTCATGTGTTTTCTGCATGTCCGAGATATTAATCTATTCTTTTAAGCTTACATGTGGAATTTGTTGATGAAAATAAAATCTCATGTTGAATGATAAGATCAAAATTTGGTGCTAGTGATCAGATCTGAAGTAAACCTATAAAACAATAATTTTCTTGATGGGATATAGTGATAAGTGCCGAACACCCGTCCCCCAATTTTTTAGCCTTCAAATGCTGATTGATTCCTGAACTTTTCATGAAACTGTGGTTATGGAATTGATCTGCAGAAGGCCTCTGATCATGTAAATATCAAGAAGGTTAGATACCTTCGAGCACTCGGTGTTGGTTTTGGTAACTTGAACGCCACCATGGACAATCTTCCTGTGGAAGCAGCAGAACCCAAGTTGCATGAAACTTCAGAAATGGTATTCGCTGCGGCTTCAAGCTTATGTGGCAAGCTATGTGACTGTTGCTGTTGCATGTGCTTCATACAGTTCTGTTCTCGGATTAATGATCGATGTGCTGTTACGTTAACTCAACTCTGTACAGCGCTTGCTTGTTTTGAGTGTATTAGGTTTTGTTGTGAAGTCTGTGGAGAATGCAACTAATATATCAGCAACTACACAACCACAGATGTATCGGCAATGTAGTTGGACTGTCACATTACCTATATGTATAGTTGTGTAAATCTATTTTATTCCAGATGTAGCAAACTGCTTGTAATAATAGAATAATAGAGGGAATAAAATATTGAAGCTGAGAAAGTAAATTCACAGCTTCAAGTAGCGGATCGGACAACTACATGAGTACTCACTTTACGAGTCATTTAATGTCTTAAAGGTCCCGCTATGCGCGGGGTTCGGGGAAGGGTCGGACCACAAGACTCTATTATACATAGCCTTAAGAGATTGTTTTCACGGCTTGAACTCATGACCTCCGGATCACATGACAACGAGTCATTTAATGTCTTGTTGGCGTATAATCTCATCTTTGTCTATGGACCAGCTGATCATGGATTTAACTCATATCTTATGTACCGATAGTGTAAGTAATTTTTATAGTATCAATATATACTTACCTATTGTATCTAACTACATGTCATAAAATATAAACCTCGCAAATCGTAGTACTGAAATTCTTTCTATTATACCAAAGTCGTATTTCTATATACCGTGGAAGGTGTGAATAGCTCATAATGTTAGTATTTGTCCTGAATTTCCTATTTTATTTGAATTTTATCATAATTGTGTTTTACTTCAAAAAGAATCTCTTGGTTGAAAAGGTTTTATAAATATAAGATCTTTTTTGCTTATTCAATAACACAATAGCATCCAGAATGTAATCCGTAAAGTCTTGTTTATGGGGAGATTTCGTCTGAATAATTTTTTTAGGGTTTCTTTTATATTAGTTTTTTTTTATATATCGGTCAATTGATCAAATCATATTGAAGTATTATGCGTTTTTAGTATACTTTTCTTTGTCATCTTTATCGTCGTCAATGTTTGTAATTGTTAGCTTCCACATGATGCCCGTTTTTTTACCACAATAAGTGGTATCATAGTCACTGGTTTAACGAGTTGAAGACATGTTCAAAGCGGCCGGTTCAAATCAAGCTGCAACCGATTTCACGATAATGAAAATTTTGTCCGGAGTATTACATGTGGAGATGATTTTTCAAATGTATTTTCAACATTTATGTTGCTGCATTTTTAAAAATAAATCAAAATATTTTGAACCCATAGTATTTTAAATTTTATTTTTAACCATGATAAGCAGTGATAAAGATTATATGAAGATGGAGAGTCAAGATTATTTTGGCAGCAAATTCAGGGCCAAGGGGAGATTTATTCGGATTTGCCATGAATTTTCTACCTTATTTGAATTTTACCATAATTGTGTTTTAATTCAAAAATGATTTTTGATTGAAAATGTTTTCTTTATAAAAATAACTCTACCATATTTATACTTTCTTAGAGGAGAAGTTTTGAACTTCTATAATTTTTTTTTTATTCAATAACCAATAATATTCAGAATGTAGTCCGTAAAGAGTCTTGTTTATGGGAGATTTCTTCTGAATAATTTTTGGGGTTTCTTTTATATTAGTTTTTTTTTATATGTAGGTCAATTGACTAAATCATGTCTAAGTATTATGCGTCTTTAGTATACTCTTCTTTGCCATCTGATTTATCGCCGTCAACATTTACAATTATCAGTTTCCGTATGACGCCCTAATTTTTTTTTATCCCAACCAGTCACGCACAATTTCATGTGATTAACTTATAAAATAGAAATCTCTCATTGACCAATATTAAAATATTTCCAAATACAAATGAATAATTTTGAAAGAAATATCTAATAACTACTTGTCTAGTGGTTGTAAATCTAGTGGTTTACAGATCTGATTTTACAGAGGGGTCGTCTGGTTGTTGAAGCAGTGAGGTGTGGTAACGGTGGTTTGTGTAGTGGGGTGAAGGACGGTGGCTCGTCGATGATGGCCGTGGTTGGCTGCTCCGGTTCACCGGAGCATCGACAGACGGATGAGGGATATAGTAGAAGAAGTGGGGTGAGGTTTGGTGTGGATCCGATATGACCTCCACGTGGATACAACGTAGCATCCGCATGAGATTTTCATCCAACAGAGGTCATATATGACAACTGGTAATGTTAAGGATATATTTGACCTCATATTTTTACGGACGGCATACATAATACTTAATCAAAAGTTGGAGCTTTCCCTCAAAATATAAGAAGCGGAAAGAGTAGCAGAACGAGTCACTCAAATTGTGTGTGCCTCTGCCCCCCAAATTTTGGGGATAGGCCGAATTTAGGGTTTCTCCCGATCTGAGCAACCAAAAGTCAACAAATTATTTTCTTTTCCAACTCCTCTTTGGTTAGTAGAATTAGGATTTTAATTTATATGTTGTCGGTGAAGCTTTTGTTAGGGCACTACAAGTGGGTAATCTGAGCTGCCAATGTAAATTGAATAGAAATCTGAAGATTTTTCGGTGATTTTTGAGATACCGAAAAAGTTAAAGTTGAAACACAGCAATGTCTTGGGCAAGTCCAGAAGATATCTATACCTCCACTTCTCTTGCAAGCTATCTTGACAGTCAGTTTTTATTCCTATTTTATCAATAATATGTTCCCTGCCGTTGATCAAGTTATATGTATACAATTTTTGTACTTGTTGTGTTAAAAATTTGGTGTTGCTAAATTTTGCTGCCGATCTTGCAAGTTCTTTTACGATGTTTAGTAGTATTGTAATTTTTTTTGAGATAGATTAGTTTGGATTGTTTAAAACTTGTATACAGTTTGAATGAGCGCACATCTATGTCTTTTTATATCTTGTAATCTTGTGGTAATTCCTGAAATCTGATCATAGTACCTTAGCGTTAAAGGGAGAGGTGATTATTCTTTCACTTATAGGAAAAGAGTATCCCAGAAGATTTTACATTATGAAAAGAAATTGAAAGTGCACATCTATTTTGTGTACAAAAAAATAATATATGTTATATATACTACATACTATTACATTGCTTGAAGTATCTTGGGTAACTTTTTCTCAAGTAGTCCTACTCAAAAGTTGTTAATACCCTTGCGGGTGGCTCGGGCCTATAATGGATGTCTCAGCTGCCTGCCTTCTGGGTCGAGCTCGTCGCACGGGACCATCTGCAACTATTTTGCCTTCCCTGTACACGTGATTTATGGGTGATGTCCCGTGTGTATTCCATAATGACAAAGTGCAGATTTTTTGACTGCTTCAGAATATTACATATTGAGAGTGAAGAGGGGTAGACCAAATCCTAAGAAATTTTGAAATTTCCTTCTTTGAGGTAGAATATTTCATTTTTTTTATTGTTTAGGATAGATATTTCCTACTGTTGTGTTAGTCAAAGAGCCACGAAGGTTTTGTGTTTCCTCGTACTGACAACTCAAGGAAATCCCCTAGTACAATCGAGTGCTTGGGCTTGTGCTTGAAAACCAGCTTACTCAATAATCACCTTTCTTAGTAAGGGTTGTTGAGGTTAATCTTGACATTTGTGCAAATTGTAGGTATATATGGTTTATTTTTTATCCTAGGGCGTGGCCTAATGGTCAATGAAGTGAGTGTAAACCTTGGGGACCAGGGTTCAAAATCAACAGAAAAAAAAGCACTAGGTAATTTCTTCCCATCTACCTAAGTCACGAAAGTTATCCAATACCTGTCCCGGTGGGAGGCAGCGGGTACCTGGTGAATAGTTGAGGTGAGCGCAAGCTGGTACGAACATCACCCTTATAAAATGATTTTTACCACTTTTTCATGTGCTCCTGCGTTCTCATCTTGTCTGCTTGATGGTAGAAACCACAATCAGTAAAGGTTTATGTGGTCCGTATACTTTCTATAAGAAGCTATGAACTATGATACCACTTATTTTACGTTAGAGGCATGTTCCTTTAAACTGAAGAATTAGTTGTTTTCGACTCTTGAGCAATTAGTTAATTGGTGGAATTCAGGAGCTAATGCTATAATACTTGGGGTGGCCATTAGTTAAAAAAATGATTAGCGTGCTAATTGTTTTTATGCAAGTCCATGTGTTCATAGATTAATACTAATAACTAAAGCTAGTATAGGTTTGCTGGTTCTATTTCTTGATTTTCTGAGTTGACTTGATATCCTTCACAGAGAAACTTCTTGTGCTGCTGCGAGACGGGCGAAAGCTTTTAGGAACACTTTGTTCGTTTGACCAATTTGGTAGGTGTCTCCTGTCATTACTTTCTGTTTCTTGGCAGCGGTTAACCAGCTGACAAAAATTCATTTGTTATTTGTAGCTAATGCTGTTCTTCAAGGTGCATGTGAGCGTGCTATTGTTGGTGATCTATATTGTGATATCCCATTAGGTCTTTATATTATACGTGGGGAAAATGTTGTGTTAATTGGTGAACTGGTATGTCTTGCTTTCTCCCTCAATACAAAAAGTTCTTTGCTATCCCCATAATCTTATACCCTTTGGCTTATACAATGTTGTAATGATTGGTCAGGATGTAGATATGAAGGAACTTCCTCCCCATATGACACGTGTTTCAGAAACTGAGATACGAAGGGTAAGATCCTGTTATTATTAGTTTCACTACTACAGATGCTTAATGGACTTACGGCAGGCGCATGACTTGTGAAGTTTGAGGTGGGGCAACTTATATAGACTATATCTGAAAATTGGTGAAAATTTAGTAGGAAGAAAGAAAAACTGACTCTTCCTGTATCTTCAAACTTGCATTGCAATCTCACCCTTTGTGGCAACTCTCTGAGAAGGTCGACTTCAACCTTTACTCTAGCTGTCCCAAAACGGATGCAGCAAGAAAACGGATGCGCGTGAGCAAGAAAACGGCTGCAGCAAGAAAACGGGGAGATCTTATCCCTGGTCTACCTTGCCGCTCCCGTCAGTGTGTAGAAGGGGCGAAGAAGAAGGGGACTAGGGTAATCCTTTTCTCTTAAAAAGTAAGATTTCGAAGATCTATCCTATTGTAAGCCTAGATATTCCGGGCTCCATATCAAAGAACATGGAGACCAAAAAGTTTTGACTTACCGCCACACCTTGCTTTTCCTTTATTACTATTACGTTCTGCCCTTACATCGTAAAAGTCAGGGTATCTTTTTTGTGTTAGTTGACCTAAGCCGCACCCTTACTGCTGGGGTGGGGAGGTATTTTGCGAAGTTTGGGAAAGTTGGGGATGAAAAGTTAATTTTTGAAAATTGGGGATGGGGGAGTGGAAAAGATATAGATGAAGATATGGAGTTGCGGCATACAGGATAAGCTTTTGCATGCCCCTTTATTAATGAAATTAATCCTTAATAAAAAAGGAAAGGATAAACTTTTACATGAAATACAGTATGTAGCAACCTTTTTCTCTTTTTCAACACAAAGAAAGAAACTATAAAGCTGAAGAAAAACCTGTAATCCTCCTTAATAGTAAGTACTTGTGTTGTATATAACTCATATCTTTGTGTGTGCTTGTTTTCTTATTTTTTAAAAGAGACAACATTTCCCTCTTTCTAGTTTATATTGTTAAGATGAGGCTAACCATTTGAATAGATGGTTGACCAGTTTAGTTATAGATAAGAGAAGATGTTATTAGTTAATGTAAGACCGGCACACATTATATAATAGAGGACCTGCATCAATTTATATGATGCTTCTTGTATTGTCATCATCGTAAATGCTCTATTTCTTTTTGACACTTCCGATTTTTTTCCTAATGATATCCATTAGGCACAGAAAGTAGAAAGGGACGCTACAGATCTTAAAGGCTCAATGAGAAAGAGGATGGAATTCCTTGATATGGATTGAGGTTTCCTGTTACTTATATTGGAGATTTGGCTTGGGATAATGCCACGCCTTCTGCAAATATTATCGCTGTTGCTGCATGGTTTTATGGGATTCCTCTTTTCTCTTGGGCTGTGCTCTCTATTACATAAAGTGTTTATTGTAACATTTACACCATAATTGGATTTTTTTCTTTTATGGTTCATATGTTTGAGTAAGGTGGTACTGGTATGTGCTAGTAGTAGTTCTCGTGATGGATCATAAACAAGTGTTAAGTTCTTCCGTTCTTTTTTTTTTATGCTAGTCTGGAGGAACTTAAGTTTTATAGTAGACTGTATATGCCGTGATATGGAAATTTTGGCATTTGCCTTTCCAGATTGCGATTACTCCTACGTAGTTTTGTTATTCACGTTGACTATTACTATAATTTAGCATTGTGGAAATCTAATACTCTCTTTATTTAAGGTAACTGGGGGTTTACAGTGTTTTGGCACGATCAAACTTGTGGCAAATTTGTTGCAACAAAAAATAATGTAAGTTTGCTCCGTCTTAAATCAACATCATAGAGTTGTCATCACTCTGAAGTTGGCACTTCTGATTGAAGTTTTATAGAGATGAAAAATTATTGTTTGGTATGAGAAGGAAGTTAAGATGAAAGATATAACTTGGGAGTTGTGAATTGTGATCATGGTTAGCAAGAAATAATATTTTTTCTGTACAAGTCTCTCAGTACGTGCTGGAATGAGATCGCCACACCGGAAAATTTCCAGTACTAACTGAAGTAAAAGCATCAACCGACAACGACTTTGTTTAGTGTATGTTTCATAATTCTAAACTAATGTAGGTAGTAAATGGAGTACGGGACAAGTGACAATTAATATTGATGACAGTGACTTCGATCTAAACTTAAGGGCCGTTAGGTTCGTCTTTTAAGAGAGTTAATTTATGTATAATAGTATATATTATACCATGTTTGGTTAGGCTTTTATTCCTCTACGTATATCATAAATTAATAAGAAATTATATATTATTTCATGTCGAATAAAATGTGAAATAAGAATAGAAGTATTAAATTATTAGCTATGCTTGGATTAAATTAACAAAATGACAAAAATTACACTAATTAGAATTATAACTTTTCCTTTCAGTAAATTATAAAAAAAAAGCACTCATGCACTAATGCATCGTGCAAATTGATTCCAGGTTAATAGATTGTCCCTGTCCTCACACAGCTTCGAGCCTGACAGCCTGGTCTGAAGTTTCATTCGGGATACTCTTTGGGGTCACTACACCTGCCGAGGATCCGCCTTTTGGCCCCCAAGTATACATAATAAACCGACTCTTTCTTAGCTTCCACCGGTGGGTCCAATCGCTCCCTCTCTCTCTTCTCTTCCACCAGCAACAGCAGATCTTTGCACTGATCTCTCCATTCGTGAAATGCGGTGGTTGAAGTCCATTGAAGCTTCAGGAATACTATTGCTAGTATCGTTATATGTAACAGAAGTTCAGTGCATGCCTACAGTGGAGAGAAATTCTTGAGCAAGGGCAATGCATTTGTGGTTCACGGAGGCAGTGAAGGAATTTACTCTTCTCCTTCTAACCCCGACTCTTTCATTCGGTAATTACTCTCTCCACTACTGGTTCTATCGAGATCGGCCGTAATTTTATATACTCCGGTATCATTTCTATGTCGTTAGGTTAAATTGCGAAGATCAGAGTTATGTATTTGTCTTCTATTTTTATTTACTTAGATAGGGAAGTTACTAGTGTTGTTATAATTCATTCGAATTTGTGTAGTTACTATCACGCCCCGACTTTTCTTAAGTCTTTCCTTAAGGCGTGATGGCACCTGGACAATTATTTATTTTCCAGGCGAACCGTTAACTTCTTTTCTTCCTAGATTAAACATGTACTTAAGTGCGGAAATAATATATATATCATAATAAGCAATTCAAAGCTTACAAGGAACAATTTTGTGTGGGGCATTCTCCGAGATATTGGAACCTAGTTCTTAAAACATACTTTATGAAAATAACTTTCACCAAATCCGAAATAATGGATTGGTGGGTCAAAGAGGTCATGGACGATCGCTAGCCATTGCGGAAGCTTTTCCTCTATCACGCTTCCCGAAATATGTTAAATAAAAGAGTCATTTCTACCATCCAAAGTGGTGAGAACCTCACCCTATAAATCAAAGTAATCTCACAATATCTTAAGTACAAACATATTAGGACACAATAACCATGTTGTGAGACAAACTTCAACATTTTCAATGTATCATAATCAAGTATTCACACAATAATATTCTTTTCAATTCGTTTGGGGCGTGCTTTCGAACCAACATACATGTTTTATCTCATGTTACATATTAAGGTATTCCTTTGTATTTACATATTTATTGCGTGCAACTCGATCCATTATGTTTACGTATTCGTGAACGCCGTATTCACTTTACGTTTTGTTGCGTGCGGCAACCCGATCCATTATGTTTACGTATTTGTGAACGTGTATTCACTTTACGTTTTGTTGCGCACGCAACCCGATCCATTATATTTACGTATTGTGAACGCGTATTCACTTTACGTTTTGTTGCGGCGTCAACCCGATCTATTATATTTACGTATTTGTGAACGTGTATTCACTTTACGTTTTGTTGCGGCGTCCCGATCCATTATATTTACGTATTGTGACGCGTATTCACTTTACGTTTTGTTGCGGCGTCAACCCGATCCATTATATTTACGTATTTGTAAAGCGTGTATTCACTTTACGTTTTGTTGCGGCGTGCGGCCGATCCATTATATTTACGTATTGTGAACGCGTATTCACTTTACGTTTTGTTGCGGCGTGCAACCCGATCCATTATATTTACGTATTTGTGAACGTGTATTCACTTTACGTTTTGTTGCGGCGTGCAACCCGATCCATTATATTTACGAATGCATTTACAAATTTGTTTTGTATGTATTATATATTCAAAAGGCTCAATTAATATTTCCTTCTTTCAATATTTCGCCCTTCCCACTTGTATGAGTTATAACTCTCAAACCGTAAGTCGGATTTATGTACGCAAAGTCTCAAACTCGAGAATGAATAATCTAGAACTTTTATTCAACATAAAGTTTTAAATTCCCCACCGAAATATTCAGTTTTTCAGTTTTAACAAATGCATTAAGAAGCTGTTTGCGAATTTATTATCGAGCGACACGATCTTAAAGCAGTCATAACTTCTTATCCGTAAGTCGGACCAAGCCCGTAAATTCTCAAACTGGCGAGAAACGACAAATCTAGGACTTTCATTTAAATCAACATTTCATATTCTATACCAATTGCTACAGTTTTACCATTTTACTCATCGCTTTACGGACTTTCAACCGATCCGTGCGAAACTTTAAAATACTATAACTTCTAAACCGTAAGTCCATTCTAACTCCTCTTTAGTTCAATCTGTTGTAACAAATTGATTTACAAGCATACCAAATGTCGTCTAATTCTAACAAGTGAAACTCGGGAAAAACAATTCATAATTCTCGTGCTCCCGATTTCGTCCAAATCTGTGGCGTAAAGTTTAAACTATGATAACTCTTAAACCGTAAGTCCGCTTTTATCTCTTCTTTAATTCAATCATTCGTAACAAAGTGATTTACAACCATACCAAATTTCGTCTAATTAAAAGAAGTATAACTCAAAAAAGCGGTTTAAACGTTCATGTCCCGAACTAGTTGTTTAAGAAATCTAAGTTCATCATTTTTCTTTTAACACCAGCATTATATTCTAACATGTACAAACTTAAAATACAGGATTTTACTAAGAAATTTGAGTGAGAAAAACTCACCTTTGTTGCTTCGTACAACGAATGATTTTTCCCAAATTTCGGCTTATCCTTGCTCTCTTTAACAAATCTTTTTTTCCCTTCCTCTTCTATGTTCTGTCCCCTTTTTAGTTTATTTCATATAGTAGTGTATGTGTGTGTTATGTGTCTTGTATGTATATATTTATGTAGTGTGCATACTGCACAATTAGTTTTTGGGACGTGGGGAGTTGAAATGGGGAGTGGGCAAGGTTAAGGGGGAAGGGGAAGTTTGGACGTTCAAAAAATTATTATTATTATTATTATTATTTTTTTTTTTTTAAATTTTCCAAGACTTCACATTCTCCCCTCCTTAAACAACATTCGTCCTCGAATGTGAATAAGGGTGTAACAAAATATAGATATGCAAACTGCACACACATGTTAATTTTTCCAAGACTTTATATTCTCCCCTCCTTAAATAACATTCGCCCTCGAATGTGAATAAGGTCGTAACAAAACACATAGTCATACAAATTGCACACACATGAAGTACAATTTAACATTTTATTACCTTACTCAAAGAGGAATGGATATTTGACTTTCATCGCGTCCTCAGCTTCCCAGGTCGCCTCTTTTGTGGAGTGATTCTTCCATAAAACTTTCACTAAATAATATTTTTGTTCCTAAGACGCTTAATCTGTCTATCCGATTTCTACCTAATTTCCTCATATGAAGCTCTTCATTCGGGACTATCTCCGGGGTTGAATGACGTGACTTGGATCGTGCAAGTATTTTCGTAACATTGACACATGAAAGGACCAGGATGCCGACAATTCTTGTGGAAGTCTAATTCATAAGCCACATTCCACTCTTCGTAAGATTTCATATGGTCAATAAACCTTGGACTCAACTTCTCTTTCTTTCCAAATCGCATCACTCCTTCATTGGAAAGACTTTTAAAAATACTTTCTCTCCTTCAAACTCAAGATCTCTTCTGCGATGATCCGCGTAAGACTTATGGCGGTATGAGTTTGTCTTGATCCGTTCGAATTATCGGACTTTGTCATTTGTTTCTTGAATTACTTGGTCCGAATAGCGATGCTTTCACCCACTTCAACCACCCAGTGGAGATCTACATTTTCGCCCATATAATGCTTGAGCGGGGCCATCGTATACTAGCATGAAAATTTGTTGTAACCGAACTCAATTAGACATAAATGGTCCAACCACTTGCCCTGGAAGTACAGCACACAAGACCGCAACATATCCTCTAATGTTTGAATTGTTCGTTCAGCTTCTCCGTCAGTTTGTGGATGGAAAGCCGTACTCAACTAAACCTTTGTCCGAGGCCTTCTTTGGAAACTTTGCCAAAAGTGTGAGGTGAATCGAACCCTATCCAAATAATTTGTAATGGAATCCCATGTAACTTCACTATTTCTTTCAAATAAATTTGTGCATATCGCGGTGCCCGATATGTAGTCTTGACCGGTAGGAAATGGGCTGACTTTGTAAGTCGATCAACAATCACCCATATAGAATCATAACCTTCTTTTGTTTTTGGTAGACCAGTTACAAAATCCATATGAATGGCCTCCCATTTCCACATGGGGACGCCAATGTCCTGAAGTAGTCCGCCGGGTTTTTGATGTTCGGCTTTCACCTGTTGACACGTAAGGCATCTTTCGACAAACTCTGCAACATCTCTCTTCATTCCTTCCCACCAGTAATTTGCCTTGAGATCATGATACATTTTCGTTGATCCTGGATGAATGGAATATCTGGTGTTGTGACCTTCATTTAAGATCTTTCTTCTTAGATCTTTTATCTTAGGAACACACAACCTGCCCTTATACCGAAGGGTACCATCATTTTCTCCTAATGTAAACTGTGAAGGTTTTCCCTGTTGAATCCTCTCTCGATATCCAACAAATTCCATGTCCTCAAACTGACTTTTCTTTATTTCTGAAGCTAAGGCTGACTGCGAGGTATCATGTACCACCACCCTACCTTCACCGACCTCAGTTAAACTAACCCCGAGATTCCCAACTTTTGTACCTCACGACAATGCCTCTTTTTAGTAATGCCAAATGGGCTAAGCCCATCGATCTCTCTTGAGTCGTCGCCACCACGTTAGCCTTTCGGGATGGTAAAGAATGCTAAGGTCATAATCCTTAAGCAACTCTAACCATCTTCTTTGTCGAGATTTAAATCCTTTTGTGTGGTTATGTATCGCAAACTTTTATGATCTGTAACTATATCTACATGCACCCATACAATAGTGTCTCCATATTCGTAAGGCAAACACTACCGCGATTCCAAGTCATGAATTGGATAATTCTTCTCATGTACCTTGATTTTCTAGACGATACACAATAACTTTTCCAAATTGCATCACGACGTCCTAACCCCACCCTAGATGCATGACAATAGGATCGTGAATCCTCTTGTCCCAATGGTAGGGTTAGAATCGCGATAGTCAACAATTCCTTGATTTGGAAAACTTGCTTCACGCTTCTAACCACGGTACTTAACCGCTTTATGAGACAATCGGGTCGAGGAGCGTGAAGACTAGAGAAACCGCTTCACAAATCTTCTCATTGGAGTGGTAGGTTTCGCCGCTTCTTTCTTCTATCTTTTGAAGTCTACCATAATTCCACCCCTTGACACCACACGCCCTAGGCTACCTTTTCCAACCAAAATTCACACTTTGAGAATTTAGCATACAATTTCTCCCATTTCAAGACTTGAAGCACTACTCTTAAATGCTCTTCATGTTCTTCAACACACTTGCTGTAAATTAGGATATCATCTATAAATACAATTACGAACAAATCCAAGAATGGTTTAAAGATTCTGTTCATGAGATCCATAAAAGTCTTTGGGCGTTCGTTAATCCGAAAGACATGACCAAGAACTCATAATGGCCATATCGGGTCCTAAAGGCTGTTTTTGATATATCATTCGGATTTATTTTCATCTGATGATATCCCGAACGAAGATCAATCTTGGAAAAATATCTAGCTCCCTGAAGTTGGTCAAAAAGATCATTGATTCTTGGTAATGGGTATCGATTCTTGATCGTGACCTTATTGAGTTGTCGGTAATCGATGCACATTCGCATCGATCCATCTTTCTTCTTCACAAAAAGGACTGGTGCGCCCCAGGGGGAAACACTAGGCCTTATAAACCCTTTATCCAGAAGATCCTTCAACTGTTCTTTTAACTCTCTCAATTCAGCTGGGGCCATTCGATAGGGAGGAATAGAAATAGGTCTTGTACCCGGAATTAATTCTATAGCGAACTCCACTTCTCTGTCAGGAGGCATGCCTGGAAGATCTTCAGGGAAGATCTCTGGAAAATTTCGAACAATAGGGACATCATGCGGCTGGGGACTCTTTTTGAGTATCTACTATATTAGCGGATATCGTACTCCACTTTGTGACTTAATAATTTTGAGCCACAAGGTAGGAAATAAGGTGACATGAGGATATTCCAATCCTACCCTTTATAACAACTTCGGTTCCCAGAAAAGATAATTTCACTATTTTTCGTCGAATCTAACACGGCATAACATGCGACAACCAATCCATACCCAAAATGATGTCAAAGTCTACCGTATCAAGTAGTACTAGGTTTACTATTGTTCCTCTACCATTCACTTCTAAAGGAAATTTTTAATTACTTGAGTGGCTGACCAAACCGAGGCCCTACTGGTGTCATAACCTCAAAAGATTCACTTAAATAGGAAGGTTCCATGTGCAAATTCTTAGCAAAACCCATGACACATATGAAAATGTAGGCGGGATCGTATAATACAAATGCAGAATACTCGAGACCGAAAATACACCGTAACCACCGCGTTAGATGCCTCGCCTCATTCCTCTGGGCAAAGCATAGCCGACTAGGATTGTTAGGATCGTTGACCTCACGACGTATGCATCGTTTCCACGATTTCAGAATGTTTGTGATTGCTTCGACCTTCCCCGAATAGGTTGGGTTTGGGTTCCTTTGCAATCCTCGCAAAGTGTCACGATCCTCGCGGTTAAAACACGCTTCAGCGAGCCAACATTCTCCAACATGTTTCCTCGACAAATCTTACAAAGCGGTTTATCACCTCGTGTTAGGATTGATGGTCTTGTCGTTGCTACCTTGATTATTAAACCAACTATTTCTTAGGTTTGAAATGAAATCGCCCACGGTGACTCGGTCTTGAAGATCCCTTACTAAACTCGGCAATTTTGACTCGATTAAATGATCCAGACGTCCGAAATCTTTTCTGTGAATGCTCTCTCTTTGCCTTGGCAAAACCTTCTACCCTCATAGCCATATCAACAATCTGAAGGTAAGTTCGATCGTTGGCTAACGCCACTACCTTCTCTGCCAGGTTCGGGTTTAAACCCTCAACAAATCTCTTAACTCTCTCCCTTTCTGTAGGAACGACATGTGTGTTGTATGCCGACAACCTCACGAACTGTGTATCATATTCTTGTACACTGCGGTCCCCTTGCTTCAACTGTTCAAATTCCGCCGGGTCGTCCTTGCGCGTATTAGGCATGAATTTTTCAATGAATGCAGCCCTGAACTCCCTCCAAGTCATTGGTGGTGACATCGGAGGACGATTTCTTCTAAAATTTCTCCACCTCACCCCTGCGTCGTCCATAGTTTATCGTTGCACATCCCCTTCAACAATCATTTGAAGGAGGTAGTACGAGAACCAAGTCTTTGAAAAGACTCAAGATAGGCACGAGAAGAGTATGAAAGAAGTGAAACTGTTTAGGATGTTATTCTTTTCACTTATTACTAAGGTGGCGCGCACACCGTCGCAATAAGTAACCGTTCAAACACCCAACTCAATGGAATTTCCTAGAATCTCCTAACCTGGTTTAGCTTTGATACCAACTTATCACGCCCCGACTTTTCTTAAGTCTTTCCTTAAGGCGTGATGGCACCTGGACAATTATTTATTTTCCAGGCGAACCGTTAACTTCTTTTCTTCCTAGATTAAACATGTACTTAAGTGCGGAAATAATATATATATCATAATAAGCAATTCAAAGCTTACAAGGAACAATTTTGTGTGGGGCATTCCCCGAGATATTGGAACCTAGTTCTTAAAACATACTTTATGAAAATAACTTTCACCAAATCCGAAATAATGGATTGGTGGGTCAAAGAGGCTGCGGGACGATCGCTAGCCCTGTTGCGGAGCTTTTCCTCTATCACGCTTCACTGAAATATGTTAAATAAAAGAGTCAGCCCTACCATCCGGAGTGGTGAGAACCTCACCCTATAAATCAAAGTAATCTCACAATATCTTAAGTACAAACATATTAGGACACAATAACCATGTTGTGAGACAAACTTCAACATTTTCAATGTATCATAATCAAGTATTCACACAATAATATTCTTTTTCAATTCGTTTGGGGCGTACTCGACTTTAACCAAGATACATGTTTTATCTCGTGTTACATATTAAGGTATTCCTTTGTATTTACATATTTATCATGCGTGCAACTCGATCCATTATGTTTACGTATTCGTGACGCGTATTCACTTTACGTTTTGTTGCGGCGTGCGGCGATCCATTATGTTTACGTATTTGTGAGCGTGTATTCACTTTACGTTTTGTTGCGGCGTCACCCGATCCATTATATTTACGTATTGTGAACGCGTATTCACTTTACGTTTTGTTGCGGCGTGCAACCCGATCCATTATATTTACGTATTGTGAACGCGTATTCACTTTACGTTTTGTTGTGGCGTCGCCCGATCCATTATATTTACGTATTTGTGAGCGTGTATTCACTTTACGTTTTGTTGCGGCGTCGCAACCGATCCATTATATTTACGTGTGTGAACGCGTATTCACTTTACGTTTTGTTGCGCGCAACCCGATCCATTATATTTACGTATTTGTGAACGTGTATTCACTTTACGTTTTGTTGCGGCGTGCGGCCGATCCATTATATTTACGTATTGTGAACGCGTATTCACTTTACGTTTTGTTGCGGCGTGCAACCCGATCCATTATATTTACGTATTTGTGAACGTGTATTCACTTTACGTTTTGTTGCGGCGTGCAACCCGATCCATTATATTTACGAATGCATTTACAAATTTGTTTTGTATGTATTATATATTCAAAAGGCTCAATTAATATTTCCTTCTTTTAATATTTCGCCCTTCCCACTTGTATGAGTTATAACTCTCAAACCGTAAGTCGGATTTATGTACGCAAAGTCTCAAATCACGAGAACAGAATAATCTAGAACTTTTATTCAACATAAAGTTTTAAATTCCCCACCGAAATATTCAGTTTTTCAGTTTTAACAAATGCATTAAGAACTGTTTGCGAATTTATTATCGAACGACACACGATCTTAAAACAGTCATAACTTCTTATCCGTAAGTCGGACCAAGCCCCGTAAATTCTCAAACTGACGAGAAAAGACAAATCTAGGACTTTCATTTAAATCAACATTTCATATTCTATACCAATTGCTACAGTTTTACCATTTTACTCACTGCTTTACGGACTTTCAACCGATCCGGCGCAGAAACTTTAAAATACTATAACTTCTAAACCGTAAGTCCATTCTAACTCCTCTTTAGTTCAATCTGTTCGTAACAAATTGATTTACAAGCATACCAAATGTCGTCTAATTCTAACAAGTGAAACTCGGGAAAAACAATTCATAATTCTACGTGCTCCCAGATTTCGTCCAAATCTGTGGCAGAAAGTTTAAACTATGATAACTCTTAAACCGTAAGTCCGTTTTATCTCTTCTTTAGTTCAATCTGTTCGTAACAAAGTGATTTACAACCATACCAAATTTCGTCTAATTAAAAGAAGTATAACTCCGAAAAACAGTTTGTAAACGTTCATGTCCCGAACTAGTTGTTTAAGAAATCTAAGTTCATCATTTTTCTTTTAACACCAGCATTATATTCTAACATGTACAAACTTAAAATACAGGATTTTACTAAGAAATTTGAGTGAGAAAAACTCACCTTTGTTGCTTCGTACAACGAATGATTTTTCCCAAATTTCGGCTTATCCTTGCTCTCTTTAACAAATCTTTTTTTCCCTTCCTCTTCTATGTTCTGTCCCCTTTTTAGTTTATTTCATATAGTAGTGTATGTGTGTGTTATGTGTCTTGTGTGTATATATTTATGTAGTGTGCATACTGCACAATTAGTTTTTGGGACGTGGGGAGTTGAAATGGGGAGTGGGCAAGGTTAAGGGGGAAGGGGAAGTTTGGACGTTCAAAAAAATTATTATTTTTTTTTTATTTTTTTTTTTTAATTTTCCAAGACTTCACATTCTCCCCTCCTTAAACAACATTCGTCCTCGAATGTGAATAAGGGTGTAACAAAATATAGATATGCAAACTGCACACACATGTTAATTTTTCCAAGACTTTACAGTTTACCTAGTTAGTAATATTCTCTACGTTGGATGTGATTCATCAGCGAAAGCCTAAAATATACCGCTACAATGGAAGCTAAATTTTCTTTGGTTTTCTTCTACTAAAAACATTACCTAGCTTAGTTGAGAATATAATTAAGCAATAAAAAATGTGTTCTCTACTTTTAAATGAGATGTCACACACTTCATATCAGAGCATGCAGTGGTCCTAAATTGAATCTCACCGCCACTCATTATCAAAAAGAATTTCCAAACATACCTAGCTCAATCCTCAATGTTGCTCTGCTCAGTAGGAATGATTAAAGCTAAGTCTTGCTTCAATTTCTGCTGCTAAAAGCAATCGTAGCTTAAGCATCAATGTCAAATTCTTTTTCAATTCACGGCTTATGTATGAAATCCATAGTTGGGTGAAAGAGATAAATGAATTGTCTGTTCTCACTATATTAAGAACATGTTTGGATTGACTTATTTTAGGTGTTTTAAGCCAAAATAGCTTGTAAACACTTTTGTAGTGTTTGGGTAAAACAAAAAGTGCTTTTAAGCACTTGTTTTAAAGTCAAAATAACAAAAATAAGCCATAAGTTCGGATTCCTAATTTTTGGCTTTTGGCTTATAAGTCACAAGTTATAAGCCCATCCAAACATGATCTAAGTAATTCGTACTCACTCAGTTTGGGCCAATTAGATTCAGATGGGATATAAAGGATTCACATAGATGATTTAAAGGCTTTGTACATCGATTAATTTTTGTGTTTTTCTTTTCAATTCATGCTCCATGGAAATTAATGAGCTTGTTATGTGCTCTTATGCGTTTTCGGATTCATGCTAGACGCTGGAAATGAATATGACACTTCATGTTTTTACACAGCTTGGTGTGTAGGAGTCTGTAGATTTCTGACCTTTCTTATTTTGAACAGATTTGAAAAGATTGTATTTCGGAGACCAAAAGAATACTCAAACTTTAGCTCAGACCCAATTCATGCAATTGTTTTTGAGGTGGATGATCAAGAGGCAATTGGGGGCTCTGCCTACGGTGGCCAAAGAGCTGTTTGTTGCACATCAGATCTTGCTAAACTGGAGTTAGTACACAAGGGCAAATCATTCACAGCCCATCTGCTAATAATCCCGGATGGCCTAAAGTTTTTAGTGCCTCATTCAGCATTGATGAGGTTGATGTAGCACTTCAGTCAAGATCAATCCCCATTACAAAAACTGGAATGTATGACGTGTATTTTATTCATTGTGAACCAAATCTTAAGGAAATACCTGTTGAAGGGAAAACCATATGGAAGAATCCTACTGGTTACCTACCTGGTAGGATGGCTCCCTTATGAATTTTTATGGGTTCATGTCTCTTGCATTCGTGTTACTTGGGATCTTTTGGTTTTCACAGTATGCAAGATTCTGGAGAGAAGTTATTCCTTTACAAAATTGTGTCACACTTGTGATAACTTTGGGCATGCTTGAAATGGCATTTTGGTACTTTGACTATGCTGAATTCAATGAAACTGGAGTCAGGCCCACTGGTACCATTGTATGGGCTGTGACTTTTGGTACAGTGAAGCGCACAGTTTCACGTTTGGTCATTCTGATGGTCTCTATGGGCTATGGTGTCGTTAGACCTACTCTGGATGGTCTCACATCAAAGGTCTTTTTGCTTGGAGGAACATTCTTTGTGCCTTCTGAAGTGCTTGAACTGGTAGAAAATGTTGGTGCTGTCAGTGATTTCTCAGGAAAAGCAAGGTTGTTTTTTGTACTTCCTGTGGCATTCTTGGATTTGCTCGCCAACAACAACATACCCAGTGTAATCCCACAAGTGGGGTCCTCACATTTACTCGCCAATTGCTAGTTTAGAGAAGGTTTTTGTTTCTGTACTTCTTACTTGCTTCAGGTCGTACTGCATGAGCGGAGATTTATAGGAGATAGAAGTTCACATTCTTACCATCTGGGTTGATATTAATACACTTGTTTAAGCTAAGTAGCTCTATGTTATGTTACATATCATTGCAATCATGAAGCTAGTTCAAAAAGGTGGAGGGGTGGCTTTTTGTTCGGTATAGGTTTATTTGATTTAAATATGAAAAATATTAGCTGAGTGCTGCATGTTTTGTTTTATCAATTATTTATGATCACGTCACTATGTATCTATGTACACATGCTGAATAATACGGATGTCTGCGCCTAATTCTTGCAATAAAGGAAGGCCTTTTCTTTTCATTATCTCGGGTGTTTGGGGCTGGGGTTGATCATGATATGACGTCATTCAATTCTTACACTGTCATTCGATTCTGGGCTCTATTAGTGCTAATTCAGTTGCTGTATTTGGGATCTGACAGGATAGAAGGTTGTTGGCCAAATTAGACATTTACCGGAAGTTTACAAATGCATTGGCTGTTGCTGTTATTGTATCTGTTGGATGGACGTGCTATGAGGTAATTTTCATTTTCTGCAAGATATGGCTGGTTCTTTCTTTTTGTTACTTTTGTCAAGTATCTTTGTTGCCTGTTCCTAGCTGTGTTTGCTCTTTCAGAAAAGAGCCCAATGCCGACACACTTGGATCATCTCTTCCAAGAGTCCCGACTTTAATAAAAGGGAAAGGGTTGAGGACCTTATTGTCAACTGGTCTGCTTGATGTGAACAGGATGACTTTTGGAGAATTACTAAACACCAACAGAGAAACATGTCTAATCCACCAAAATTGGCCTGCAATCCAATTCTCTGGAAAGGGGACCTAAATCTCCAATAAATTTGGAAAGTAAAAGCATAATAGGCCCTTTAATGTTGAGTTGCAATCATTCTGTTATTCATGTTCATTTTCATATGTTTTAGGCCACGTAAATGTGTCAAAGCATCATAAACTAAATTGTTTTTTTTCTAAATTCTTTTGTAAGTAGTCAAGAAAGAAACTTGGACAAGCTATAGATTCTTAGTTTGCTCTTTGGCTCAACTCAGTTCAGATTGGACTTGGGTTGTGTGGTAACTTTCAAGAGAAGAAAGGGCACATGCTAGAAATTGAGTGTAATCATGTCTTATATCCGTCCGACCACATCAGACATAGGTTTCTTAATCTTCTCAACTGTTTCCTGTTGTTGTATTATAGCACAAAACATTAACCTTTTTGTTTCCAATTTTGGCAGCTATACTTCAAGTCCACTGATGTGTACAATGAGCGATGGCAAAATGCCTGGATTATTCCTGCCCTCTGGCAAGTGCTATCTTTCTCTCTCCTTTGCATCATCTGCGCTCTTTAGGCTCCATCTCAAAACTCCATGAGGTATAACCTAGCTTTCACCTTATTATGCTTGTATATGCATTTTACTGAGTTCTCACAGCCTGACAGTATAATAATTATGATAAAAGCTCTTGATACGCGTTTGTTACACTTCTATTTCTATCATTCCGAATTCGATTTCTATTTTCTTTTCTTTTGAGTCTATTCATTTCGGTAAAAATGTCACCTTTTTTTTTTTACTTTTTTTCTTTTTTTCCATTTATATAAACAGCTTTTTCCTGAAATGGTTTAATCATATCTGCCTCTAAACAGGGTATCCATGCCAAATGTTTACTTAATTAGAGTGTTGTTTGGTGCTGCAGCTTTATATCTTGGGTTTCATAGAAGCAAGAAAATCCAAACCTTCATATGTTATCTTTTCCTGTACTTGGAACTTTCAACTGATAAATCCTGAATCATTCTGTTCAAACATCTCATAGCATCTTTTTATTTTCATCACTAAAAGAAGTCAAAATATCATAATAGCGAGTCTTACTTAGAATAATAGCTGGCTATATTATTTTTGGCAATATTCATTATTTTCTCAGGCGCAAATCTCAACACTAACTGGTTGTTTTATATGCGTACATAACAGATATGCCTACTCCGAAGATGGTGAAGAGTTTGACAAGGACGTTACATTGACACTCATAAAGCCCTCCCCTCTGCCAAAGGATGTTAGAAGTCAACCTGAAGTGAGGCCAACACTGGGTAACAATGATTTATCTAATGGCGACGATGTAGAAGACAAGACAGAATAAAGCAAGACAATTTTTTATAGTATGGTAAAGAAAGGTACCGTCAGTCGAGTAAATTGTTGTTAGCAAACTTGTAACCGGTGTTGTCTGTGTAAAAAGTATGAAATGTTAATCAGGAGAAGGCTATTAGGTAAAACGAATTTGTAATTGTTGTTTTTTATTAGGAATGTTCGATCTTCTTATAAGATGTTACAACTTACATCGTGGAACAATTAATTAGAGAATGGTTTGATCTCTCTTGAAACTATTCTTATATTTGAAGAGGTAATGCTTACTCATGGACCAAAACCAATAATCTCCTCTTTTTTCCTACTGTATCCTGAAATCCTTCAGTTGCATAAGCTCCCCATTTCATATCGGAAGAAATGGCTTCAATAAAATTGGAAATTTCATTTATTTGGAATTATGGTGGATATGTTGTTGGTCGATAGCGGGTCCCTGATTTGGAAATCAAAAGAAATATTCAAAGACGTATTTTCCAATTCAATTCTGAAATGTAAGTCTTCGATGTTGATTTTGACTTGGATTTGCTAGTTGATTTTGAGCCTCGACATTCCCATTTGCATCTTTTAATGCTTGGTACTAGACTAGGAATTAGCCGTTGAAGGTAACATGATTACGTGGCAAAGACATGTCCAGAAATCAACTATGATTTCTCATTGGAGTCTCATAACATAAAAATGTACATGCACTACATGTTTACATTAAATTATATTAATTTATCATAGTTGAGTGATACAGCTTGAGGTATGGCACAAATCCATGTACAGTGGATTGTCTTCAGTTTTTCACTTTATATGATCACTTGTTTTTGCTGCCTAAGTTCGCATACTTTCTGTTATTGGCACTCGTTATTGATTTTCGGTCATCATGCAAAACCTCTTCAGGAGTACCAGAGATAACCCGCAAGGGTAGCCAAGTTCGGTGTAGCAGTAGAGCGCGGGATCGCAAAGTCACGAGTTCGATCCCCTGCATAAACCTTCTTGATTGAGTCTGTCACACATGATTTGCCAAGTGTGGTTAATTGACTGACGTGGTTTGCAGGCTATTGCGTCAGTTCGAGATTTACCCAGAACGCACTCGAAAGAGTAGCGGTTGCGGGTTCCTTTGTCAACAAAAAAAAAAGGAGTACCAGAGATTGATACCAACTTTTTGTTGTTGTTGACAAATTGCTTGCTAAATTCTGTCCTTGGAAGTTGGAATCCATAGCTACTCTTTTTCTTTTAAACATTGCTACAATTTTTGTTGTAGCGTGAAAGAATCGAGAGGACATATTTAAGACCGATAATGTTATATGTGAGTGGATGTGAATGTTGAGCCGCTAAAGTTGTTCATTGACGAGGTATAAGCGTATTTAGAGATGAAGATATTAAGATGGATATATGATTATAACAAGCAATAGTAAAGACAATCATGCTCACTATAAAGTGCAAGTAGCACACATCAAGGATAATATGAGAGAAAGTCACTTGAGAAAGTTTGGTTATGTCGGCATTGACCTCTGGTTGCCTTGATTCGTATATGTGAAGCTGTGGTGAGTGAAGATATTAAAAGAAAGATAGACATAAAATCACATAAAAATTGTTTCGAAAGACCTACCATTTCTTAAAATCCATGGAAAAAAAAGATGCATATAGGAGACCAATTAGTTGGGAATATGTTTAGTCATATTAGTATTTTGTTGTTACACATGAGAGAAGAATTTCTATTGACCAAATTTCAGAAACCCCCTAACGTCCAAAGGTTATACAGAAAGGCACACCCCTTATTATGGATGTTTGATTCCCGATGGAACTTTCAGGGATGTTATCTCAAAATCCCATACTTAACTGATCTTTCTTTTCCCTTTGGGTCCATTGTGACCCTTGGAGCTCATTCAATAATGTAACACACAGGCTCTTTTCTAAATAGACAAATAAGGACCCACGAGAATTGAAAAAGAGGAATAGATGCCAGATGAAGCATCACAACTAGTTGAACTTCCAAATTTAAAGATCCAGTTTCCCTGGTTTGAAAAAGATACATATTAGGTCGTCTATCACTTTTAAGTCCTAGTCAGAGGAATAGGCTACATCCACACTCAATCTCCTATTTTCTGTTGACGTAGAAGAATGAACATGCACGAGAATTATTAGTTTGAAGAATCTTTCATAGTAACTCCTCATAAATGGAAAGGGCCTTTTAGTATTTTACCAAGTACTTTAAAGAGGCAACATCAGCTAAAGTAGAAAAGACAGAAACATGAGTTCTTTTTAACAGATATCCAGTTATTGTATAATCAATCTACAAATGACATTTGAATTGATTCGAACTTGAACAACGATTTGAAGAACATAAAAACTTCATCGTTTTGTTTAAGGAGATTAAAACTTGTGTAGTTTTCTACTCCATATGAATATTAGTATTCTGACTCGACGATATAAAAACTTCGTTGGAACACTAAAGTTTCATAATTATACTGCGATTTGAAGAAATAAAATCTTCATCGTTGAAGTCTGTGAATTAATTGCTATTCTGGTTTTATTAACTAAAACAGTTTGTCGATTTGACTGTGACAAACAATGGCAATTGAGACTAGAACTACATCTGCAAATACTGCACTGGGATTTACTCACCTGACGTAGCGGTACCGCGGAGAAACCTACGAAGTTCACCGGTGTCAACTTTAAAGGATGGCAGCAAAGAATGTTCTTTTGGCTTACCACTCGTGAAGACCCTCCCGTGCCTGCCGCCGACATGCCTGACAACCAACAGTTCATGGTTACCGAGGCTTGGAAACAGGCTGATTTTTTGTGCAAAGACTACATTTAAGTGTCTTAGAAGATGACTTGTACAACGTCTACGGTGCAGTAGAGACTTCCAAAGAACTATGGAGTGCACTTGAAAAGAAGTACAAGACATAAGATGATTGCTTGAAGAAGTTTGTGGTTGTCAAATTCCTAGACTACAAAATGGTGGATGGAAAAACCGTTGGAACCCAAGTTCAAGAGCTTCAACTTATCTTCCATGACCTTATTGTTGAATCGGTCTGAATCTTATCTGAACTGCGAGAATATCTTGAGGCAGAAGGACCTCGCGATTGAATATCACCCATCTCGGGGCTAACAACCCATTCTTTGGGCAGGCAGTTCGGATTGTTCTCTGCAACTCGGGAACATGAAGTTGGCAAGCCTGTAGGCTATTGGTTTCTTCCTGGTTGTGCCAATTTCCTTCCTTCAAGTCTAAGATGAAAGCTGCTAAAAAAGAAGCCTTTTGAAGCGCCAGTAGTTGTAGCTGTGGCCACCATACCTTACCCATCCTTCCGGGCACACATCCCCCAGAGCCAGGCTACTGCCATTGAGAAAGAAATGCCCTTAACTGCATAGGCAGAGGGGAACTTTCCTAAAAATGACCTTATTGCTGAAGGTATGGTAGTGAATGAAGCGTTTCAAGTGGCTGCAATGATTGAGAAGTTGCCGCCCTCATGGAAAGATTTTAAGAATTATCTTAAGCACAAAAGAAAGGAAATGAAGTTGGAGGATCTTGTGATTCGTCTCAAGATCGAGGAAGATAACAAAACCGCTGAGAAGAGGTACCATAAGAGTACACCAATTGAAGGGGCAAACATCGTTGAAGATGCTGCTCCGAAAAAGAACAAGAAAAGAAAGAGACCTTCTGGAAAGGAGAAGGACTCTAACAAGAAAAAGTTCAAGGACAACTGCTATAATTGTGGAAAAGCTGGCCACAAAAGCCCAGATTGTCGTCTCCCGAAAAAGGACAAGCCAATATGATGGAAATGAATGATGATATGAATGATCTGTGTGCAATGCTATCAGAGTGCAATTTGGTTGGGAACCTAAAGGAGTGGTGGCTTGATTCTGGTGTCACTCGACATGTTTGCGCTGCAAAAGAAGCATTTGCAACCTATGCTCCCGCTGGACCCGAAGAGGTACTGTTTATGGAAAATACTGCAACAGCCAAGGTTGAAGGATATGGAAAGATACTTCTGAAGATGACTTCCGGCAAGGTCATGACTCTCAACAATGTTCTGTATGTTCCAACAATTTGGAAGAATTTAGTTTCAGGCGGACTACTCGTCAAAAACGGGTTTAAGTGCGTGTTGGTTAGTGAGAAAATTGTAATAAGTAAGAATGATATGTTCATAGGAAAGGGCTACCTCACCGATGACCTTTTCAAACTCAATGTAATGGTTGTTGACAGTATTAATAAGAATTCAGCTTCGTCTTACTTATTGGAGTCAAATGATTTATGACATGTTCGTTTAGGACATGTCAATTACAAAACCTTGCGAAAATTGATTAATTTAAAAGTATTGCCTAAATTCGAGTGTAACAAATCAAAATGTGAAATCTGTGTTGAATCTAATTTTATTAAATATCCATATAAGTCCATTGATAAGAATTCAAATCCTTTAGACTTAATTCACACAGATATATGTGATATTAAGTTAATACCATCTCGCGGTGGGAAAAAGTATTTTATAACTTTTATTGACGATTGCACTCGATATTGTTATGTGTATTTGCTTAATAGTAAGGATGAAACAATCAATGCATTTAAGCAATACAAGAACGAAGTGAAAAATCAATTGAACAAAAAGATAAAAATGATTACAAGTGATAGGGGTGGAGAGTACGAATCTCCTTTTGCAGAGATATATTTAGAATATGGAATTATTCATCAAACTACTGCCCTTTACACACAACAATCAAATGGAATTGCGAAAAGAAAAAACTGAACATTAAAGGAAATGATGAATGCTTTCTTAATAAGTTCCGGTTTACCGCAGAACTTGTGGGGGGGAGTTATCCTTACAGCTAACCGAATACTCAACAGAGTGCCCCACAGCAAAACACAATCTATTCCATATGAATTATGGAAAGGAAGAAAACTCAACTTGAAATATTTCAAAGTGTGGGGGTGTTTAGCAAATGTCCAAGTTCCTTTGCCCAAAAGGATAAAAATCGGACCAAAAACTGTGGATTGTGTTTTTTTGGCTATGCTACAAACAACAAAGCTTGTGGGTTTTTGATTCACAAATCGGACAATCCCGAAATTCATGTTAATACGGTAATTGAATCAGATAATGCTGAATTCTTTGAAAACATCTATCCGTATAAATTGAATGTGAGTCGTCAAGTGAAAGATCTAAACGACCGCGGGAAGAACCAAAGGAAAGTACACCAAGCAAAGAGGATCCAAGGCGTAGCAAACGTCAAAAGACACCTACTTCCTTTGGACCAGATTTTGTGACATTCTTGCTTGAAAATGAGCCTCAAACATTTAAAACAGCAATGTCATCTTCTGATTCAGCATTTTGGAAAGAAGCTGTCAATAGCGAGATTGAATCAATCTTGAACAACCATACATGAGATTGGTTGATCTTCCTCATGGAAATAAACCTTTAGGATCAAAGTGGATTTTTAAAAGGAAAATGAAAGCTGATGACACTATTGACAAATATAAGACAAGACTTGTGGTCAAATGTTATATACAAAAGGAAGGTTTTGATTACTTTGACAAATATTCATCGGTAACAAGAATAACATCTATTCGGGTGTTAGTGACACTGACGGCCGTATATGGTCTTGAAATCCATCAAATGGATGTCAAGACAACTTTCTTAAATGGAGAATTGAAGGAAGAAATTTACATGGAACAATCTGAGGGTTTTGTGGTTCCTGGTAAAGAAAGGAAAGTGTGCAGACTTGTTAAAGTCACTTTATGGACTTAAACAAGCACCCAAACAATGGCATGCGAAATTTGACCAAACAATGTTGGCAAATGGATTTAAGATTATTGAGTGTGACAAATGTGTTTACATTAAAAATATTCCAAATCATGAAGTCATTGTTTGTTTATATGTTGATGACATGTTGATAATGAGTAGAGATATTGCCGATGTAAATGCTACGAAGCATATGTTGGCTAGCAAATTTGATATGAAGGACTTAGGAGTTGCTGATTTGATCTTAGGCATTAGGATCCATAAAACTCCACAAGGTCTGGCATTATCACAGTCACATTATATTGAAAGGTACTTGACAAGTTCAAGTATTTAAATTTCAATGTTGCAAAGACTCCAATTGATGTAAGTTTTGCACTTCAAAAGAATGAAGGTGAAAGTGACTCATAATTGGACTATGCACGGGTTTTTGGAAAGTTTGATGTATATTATGAATTGTACACGACCAGATATAACATGTGTTATAAGCAAGCTGAGTTGATTCACAAGTAATTTCAATCAAACTCATTGGATGGCAATGAAACGAATCTTGGGGTACTTAAAACACACCCAAAACTATGCTTTGCATTATAATAAATATTTTGCAGTACTTGAGGGATACAGTGATGCAAACTGGATCACCGGATCATTTGAAGTTAAATCCACGAGTGGATATGTTTTCACCGTTGGTGGAGGAGCAGTGTCTTGGAAATCATCAAAACAAACATGCATCGTCCGCTCTACAATGGAATCTGAATTTATAGCTTTAGACAAGGCCGATGAAGAAGCTGAATGACTCCAAAATTTCTTAGAATATATTCCATTCTGGCCCAAACCTTTGGCTCTTATATGTATACATTGTGACAGTCAAGCAGCAATAGGTAGGGCAGGGAGCGTAATGTATAACGGAAAATCTCGTCATATACGACGGAGACACAATACCGTTAGACAACTCCTCTCTAGTGGCGTTATTATGATTGACTATGTAAAGTCAAGAGATAACGTGACGGATCCGCTTACAAAAGGCTTATCTAGAGAGGGAGTGAGTATATCATCAATGAGAATGGGGTTAAGGCCAAACACAAGTCATCAGGGCGGTAACTCTACCTAGCAGACTGGAGATCCCAAGAGCTAGGTTCAAGGAGATCAAACAAAGTTGTGACTGACGGTTCAACATTGTCAAATAACTCAACTCATTCTCGGATGAAGACAATGTTCAGAAATAAGGATAAAACTTTATGGCTTGTTAATGAGTTAATCAAGCATTAAGGTTTTTTAATGATTATCTAAATCTGACAATGTATGACCAGATAATGTGGCTATAGGACCACATGTTTAGAAATCACCTATGTGAGTGTTAAGTGTAAGCCGCTTTAAAGGGGAATGACAGTGAAGGTCATTCTCTATGCACTCATGAAACCAGACGGTGTTCATGGCTAAAACGAACACAACCGTGAGAACCATAAACGATTGAGGGTTGATTGTGTGACTTATGTTGTCTAGGTATACAAGAAAGTTCGACGGTTCAAAGATATCAAATCTACCGATTGATCGAGTATATCCGACATATGTTCACTATGAAAAGTTTAAAGGAAAACCTACTTATCCAGATGCAATTAATCCTTACTTGTAAATTACACACTTGTCCATACATTCCTTTATGTTATAGTCATTCCCCATTCATGTGGGGGATTGTTGGGTTTCAATGACAGGTTAAATGAGAAATAGAGGGAGAGAAGAAAGTGAGTTGTCCCTTTTGCTTATTAAAATAAGCATTTGTCCCTCATCGGTAGTGGAAAGAAAAGTTCTTCTACTTAAAAGTAGAAGTACTCCTTCTTGTTGCTAAAAAGGGTTAAGAAGAGGGTCTCCCCTCGCGCCGTCGTTGTCGCTCGGCTCGACTTCGGTCAAATGATCTGATTGATTGATAATCTTTTTGGATCAAATTGTCCTTAATTACTTAATTAATTATTATTTATTGACCCGAGGCAAGCACCGTCGAAAATCACGTCAACGGCGCCGGCCGAGCTGATTCATGAAAGATGCAACACATTTGGCGCCGCGGCCCTGAATTCTTTCCCAGAAATTTATTTTCCCACCAGTTTTAAAGTGACTGTTCAAAAGGGTTGCAAACCTTCAGAAACAGTACTTCCAAGGCTATAAATTTGTTTGATTCCTCAGAATTTTATTCTACTAACTTTCTGAAACTTCTTCTTCTGCACAAACAAATTTCAGTGTAATTTACTGCCGTTGAGTGGTTCGTCGCTACCTGAATTTGAAGTACTACTATTCTGGTAAGATAATCGTTCTATCCTGGGAGGGGATATTCCATTAACCTCGAGTACTGTGAGGGGAATAATTTCCTTAAGGACACACTTTGAACTAAGTGGCTCGATTATATTCTGAAAAAAATATTTTAATTAGTTTTCCAAAACAGATTCTGTTTCGTCTACTGGTTTTGTTGTTTTCTTTTATTAATTTATTGTTAAGTAAATTTTTATACAATGTAATCTGTTTTTATTAAGTATTTAACATATTGTGTTGAAACGTATACAGATTATTATACCAACATCAACTGCTTTAAATCTACCGGATTAACCATATGCTCCTTGTGGCTTGTAAGCATAGATTAGCCACTTCTATCATGACAGTGTAGCAAATGGGGAGTTCAATTTCTAGCTTACAAGAACAACATTCACGATACGTGCCCAGTTCAACCATTCCACAATTGAGAAAATCATGTCAATGAAACTAATTATTAGCTTTTACCCAAGACAACTAAATAAGCATCACTGCACCAGTAGTCTTAGCTGAGAAAGCAAAATAAGTACAAACTAACAATAAACAGTCCAAGGAATCAGCATGGTCAAATATTGTTTCATTTCACTGAGAAAAACAAAGACTTACAAACAATAGGAAGACAGCAGTAAGCAACTATTGCTAAATTTCAAGTCTTTAAAATCGTAAGACCATGGTTATATTTATCTTTGTAGTATCACCTACCGAGGCCCTTGCCGTCATAGGAAGTTCTATCACAATCTTGATTTAGGATAAACTTACAAGAGAATATCCTAATTAAGGACAATATCCTAGCAGTGTAGAAGTCATCCAATCTAAACTAAATTCTGGACTCAGTTAACAAAATCATGATTATGATATAATTTTCAAGAAAGTAAACCACTACAATAATTCAGATATGGACAATTAAATAAAGTCTAAAAGTATGGAAGAAATACAACAACACCATGCTTACAGGGCAGAGCATCCAGAGGCAGGAGGCACTGACCCTTCTTGATAGATACAGCTGATTTTCCCGAAGTTTTCAGCGGCCCATCACCCTGGAATACTACAAATGAAAGCACAAACTCAAGAAACACCAGAATGCCATAACCTCAGCCCCTAAATGACTCCATGGAAAAAAAATCAAAGAATGTCCTAAAGTACTAATCGTTGAAACTAATATTATTTCACTGAGATCTTCTCCTCAAGTGCTGTGATACAGCGTACCCCTCAAAGAAATCCAAGACAGCATTCTCTAGGTCCTCCACAGTATACTTAATATAATTTTCTGGATGCCTTCCGCTTTCTATATGGCTCCTGAACCGTCCAAAAAATGATCTATAGGCAGGAATCAACTTTTCGGATATGGAAATACGCAGCTCCTCCCTGAGCTGTGTATCTGGTATCAACCATGTGGACTGAGTCCTGTGAACCTCTTCAAACAAGGCATTGAACGACTTGAACCTCTCTCTCAATGCACTCTTGGACACCCCCGATGAAAAACTACCACTCACATGTAATCCCTCATCTCTCAAACAATGCAAAACCCTCACCCAGGTTGCTCTCTGGTAACTGGTAGCCGCTATCCTAAATTTACCTGTTAATTTTCTCACGTAATTATCCGCAATCATTTCCCCTAACTCATGTGATCCTTTAATCTTCTGAACAATATAATGGACATTGTTCATCATGAATAAATGAGCCAAAGAGTTATCTCTATAGTGCTTAGCCTTACCTTCCAAATTGAACTGCAAAATGACAATAATCCAAATCAAATGAAGCGCCAATGGGGTCTGCCCTTCTACGTCCCCAAAGTCCATATCAGGGGTGTTAGGATCACTTGAATACCTTGATCCCGTCGAAGGCTATGAAACAATCAGTTCACCCATTGTCTGCCTATAATCCGAAATTAGACTTATATAGTTCATGACATACCTAGTTAAGGGATGAATTGTCCCACCCGTAACAGGGACCTTTGAAGGTTCACGGAGCACCGCGTTCTCAAATTCCGACAATATCCCTCTAGCAGCCTCCCCTAACCTAGATAATATCTCTACTGCTTGAACTGATTGTTTCACAGCCAATATCTTAAACAACTTCTCAGGCGATCGCCTGCTAATGCTAATGGCTTCTGCAAAGTTGAACAGTTGTATAGCTGGTCCTTTAATAGTCTCCATGAAGCAAGCATCATCCGTCGCCGTGCCCAAACCATAGAAGATTTGCTCACATAGTTTCTTCTCGCTAGCAAAAAGTATGCGAACGCATACTTTTGCAGCTCGTATCCACCTTCGTATCTTTGTTTCCAGTGTTTCCCAATCAAGTCTCTGGATATTTCCAATGCTCAGCTTCTCTATTCCAAGTTTGCGGAAGCTCGAATCCACAGCGGACTTCCGTACACTACCGTTTACCTACAAGAACGTCTCAATAAAATTAGTGGTCTAAAACTAAATTTTAATCTTAGGCATCAAATATATACACATAAACACAAAATATATTTAATGTGTTTTCTTTTTGTTTTTTCATACTTGTTTTAATGTAGTATTCTTAAATTTTTGGGGCAGACTTTGCTAGCCTCACCCTTGAATTACCTGAATACACTTCCGGAGATATCCAGCGGAAATCATTCGCTCGGCGATACAGCGGAGATCATATATGGCTTCGGACGGCATAAGATCAACTTCGCGGATACTATTAGTAGATCAATAGCTGCTAGTGCTACTCTCTTGATGATCCAACTCCTTAGTGAACGAATCATCATCTGTGCTGGTGGGAGTATCGTGATACTCTTCTTCCGGTAAGTTGAATTCGCCGGAGTTGACTGAAGAAGGACTAGGATCAGTTAACGATTCAGCTTCAATTGCACTAGTATGAGCGATGAGTATATTGCGAAACTCATCCTCAAGCCTAGACATAGCGATCTGGATCGCACTATTAGCTTTATCCTGATCGTCGGAGAGTGTGGTGGACTCTATTGACCGATGGATTTCATCAACGGCTTGTAAATAACGATCGATCTCGTGACGTCTCCGTTAAATATCATCTTCTCTCTAGCTTCTTCCGATACCATAGAATCCCATCGGAGTATTATCTTCTCAGCTGAGTCGAATCCTACGGCGTCGTTTTCTGGTGGTTCCATTGATAAGAATCCAATTTTGAAATTCAGAATATGTGAAAAAGAACAATAAAAGGATTCGAGCTTTTTGGTAAAGAAGATGCAGAGACCTATAATGATGAAGAATAAAAAATGGTAGCCCCAGAATTTTATCATATTGCTATTAATTTATCAATTTCTGCAGTTGTAATAATACAGTATTAATTACGCTACTCTTATCACTATTTCTCGGGTTAAACTTAGGTGTTATCTGAATTAACATAATTGTATGGTTAAACCTTTATTTTTATTTGTCATTTTTTTCTATGATTAAATTTGAAATTATAGTACGATGAAATGATCTAGTAAATATGGAGGGTTATTGATGTTACACCTCAGAAGTCATAAAAATACTCCCTCCCTTTCATCACGTGATCTATTTGAATAAATACGGAGTTAAAAAAAATAAAGATATTTTAAATTTATAATAATATGTCATAACATTTGTGTGAATATAAAAATTTTAATGTGTAATTTTATGTAATAAAAGTTTCAATTAAATTATTTTTAAATGTAGAAAATAATTTTTTTTAAATGAACTAAAAACAAAAATCATAAATTAAAAACGGAAGAACAATAATTATCAAATACTCTAATTATTATATGCAAAATAAGAATGTAAAACAGCATGAAGAAGAGTAATTAAGTTTATCAGATATTCAATAAGTTGAAAATTTCACTAAATTTTACAGTGTAAAATTAAGTGATTCGCATGAGTATAGTAACACATTGCACTCTTGTTGACTTAATTTTGAAAAATCTGAAAAGGTAGCAACTTGTTGACTCGAAGTTACAAATATGTGACTAATTCAATGTGTTAGTTGAAATATATATGACTAATTTTGAGATTAACTAGTTCAAGTTGTGTGCTATTTGTTCTTTATTTGTCTACTATTGGTAAGGGCGTGAATGAAGGGGAAAAAAAAGCATACATTCCCATTAATAAGTATTTTCGCCGTCTCATTGTAACAGTTTTAATTTTATTTTATGCGAAATTTAAAAAATAAAGAAAGATTTATGAATCTTGTAATCTTAAATTAAAAATGTGTATAGTCGTTTAAATCTTGTTAAACTTCATTGAATTTGAAAAACTTATTAAATATATAGAGGAAAACAAATTTGAATTTAAAAAAAACACTTAAATTAAAATGAACTAAGTAACTAATATTATTAACCTAATTTGGCAGCTGGCAAGCCACGTAGAAAGGCAAAAGCTAAAATAAATTAATGAGATCAGTAAAATTTAATGAAGTTAACTCTGTGTGGCATTCACGTGCGTGCATGCTCTTACGTTAACAATTCTTTCACATGAAAACACAAATGATAATGGCGGATTTAGCTATCTATTCAACAAAAGTCATTGTTTCATATCTCTCGATATAGAAGGGTTAAAATTTTAACCTTGTGTCCCAATCTATAGTCCAAAAAAAAGTTAGTAAACAGTTTCTATAGGATATTGTATGCCTCCCAAAAAAACTCATATAACTTTTAATCTATTATTGCTTCTTTTTTTTGGGTAAATAAATAATATATTACTAGAAATCGGAAAGTACAATCGATCATTGAGGTTTCTCAAGCCTCAATGTAAAGCACGAAAATACAATACAAGAAAATAAAATAAACGCAATACAAATAAGCTTAATCTTGGAGGGTTGAAATACTCTTCCACTTCTCAAACTTGCTGTTTGACTTTGTTCATAATAACATCACCCGGGAGATGAACCCGTTTCTTTGGAAATCGGGGGTAATGAAATGCTCCTCCAATCTTCATACTTGCAACTTTACCACTGTTTCTTTGAAAATTCTTTCTTGGAGTAACCTCATGTCATCCATCCTCATCTCCTTGCCTTGACACCAGAGCACCTCTAAAAGCATCCGGAATCAAAGGCGTATTAGGTACCCCCTTAGTCATCACATTCATGTCCACTTCAATGTTCAATGATCCACCGACTGGTAGTGGAACAAAGAAGGGGTTGGTTTGAAGTGAGCGTGTAGGTTCATTAACACCAACCGTTTCCGGATCCACTCCTTTGTCCGAAACAACCATTGGCTCGTGAGTGCTCATTGCCTCCATAGGCGTTACATGTTCCTCCAATTTCTTACACTTGAAATGATTATGCCTGAATACTTTGCAATGAAAACAAAAATCGGAATAGTGCAGACTTCAATGAAAAGGCTCTTAATGCTATTTTTGGATGGGTAGATCTTTATATGTTCAGACTTATCCAAAATTGCTTAACTGCCAAGGACGCTTGAGATACCCTACAAACTCATTGTGAAGGTAGCTCAAGTGTTCGTAGAACGAAGCTCCGCATGCTCATGAGTAAATACGAACGTTTGAGGATGGAAGAGACGGGGGATATCAAAACTTATTTTGAAAAGTTGATCGACATTTCTAACGAATGTCAAGTTCTTGGGTCTCCATTGGGCAACAATCAACTTGTTGAAAAGGCACTTCGATCTCTTCCTGAAAAGTTCAATATTAAGATATGTGCGATTGAAGAAGCGCATAACCTCGCTACAATGGATCTCCATACTTTAATGAGCATTCTCAAAACTTATGAGATGAATATGAAAAACCAAATAACATTGTATAGAGGCAAAGATGTTGCACTTCAAGCAAAATCCTTAGAGATGCAAGTCAATGAAGAGGACAAAAATCTTGAAGAAATCGGGGATGGTGCTAAAGTTGTCCTTCTCACTCAAAAATTCAATACGATGTTAAAAAGGTTCAACAATGATAAAAATAAAACTAAACTCAAAGAGCACCAAAGTCAAGGCTTCAATCCATGATTCACTAAAACCTTTCCTACAATGCAAAAAGGAAATCAACTTATGAGAACCAACTCAGACCGAACCATGTTTGATCCCAAGCAGCTCGAAGGTATACAATGCCATTCCTGCTCGGGATGGAGTCATTATGCCAACGAGTGTGCAGACACTTTAAGAAAAGCTGGGAAAAGTTTATGAATTTCTCTAAGTGACGATGAAGGTGAAGAGGAAGAGGAACCAGAACGAGTCACAGCTTACGCCACGCTTTTTCGAATAACATCGGATGATGAATATGTCACTGACTGTGTTGTCCCGAATATCGCAACATTTTCGACAACATCAGCGATGACATCTGCAGGTCTAGTAACATCCGACATGTATATTTTTTTTAACTATTCAGATGTTAACTGATTTAGTGGCTTTATATCAAATTGTGAATATGATCCTGAGACTCAAGTCAACTCGAAGGATGACATGATTAAAGAATTGCAAAAACTTTATAAGGACTTAATTGTTGAATCCAAACAACTTGAATCAAAGGTAAGAACTTTAACTCTTGAGAATGCAAGTTTGAAAGGCACAATAATCCGACTAGACAGCCTAGGAGGCATGAGGTACTCATATGTGATTGTGGATGACTTTTTCAGGTATTCTTGGATATTCTTTTTAAAGGAAAAGTCTCAAATGTTTGGCATCTTCAAGATACTACAATCTAGAATAAGAAACCTATATCATTCCTCTACTTTTCGGATTAGGTCCGACCATGGAAAGAGTTTGAGAATAGTCAGTTCTCTACATTTTGTGAGAAAAAAAGCATTTTTCATGAGTTTTCTGCTCCCAAAACCCCACAGCAAAATGGTGTAGCAGAGAGGAAGAATAAGACTTTACAAGAGATGGCAAGAGTCATGTTGAGTTCTAAGAAGTCGTCAAAACGTTTTTGGGCAGAAGCTCTAAATACTGCAAGTCACATCACTAATAGAGTCTATCTTAGGTCTGGAACTAAAATGACACCCTATGAGCTTTTGAATAGAAAGAAACTCAATTTGTGTTACTTTCATGTGTTTGGATGTGTGTGTTATGTTCTTTATGATAGAGATCACCTAGCTAAATTTGACTCTAAAAGTGATAAGAGAATTTTTGTAGGTTATTCCCAAAATAGCCATGCTTACCGAGTTTATAATCTTCGAATCAAAACCGTACAAGAATCTGTTAACATTGTCTTTGATGATCTTGCTGAGCTTACAGGAAACAAACCAGTAGATGATGTTATCACAACAGTGGAAGATGCGCAGAATGCAGAAAATCTAGATGTTGCTCCAAATGTCACGACATCTGCAGCAACACCTGAAGTAGAAACCGAGAACACTGCAGGTTCAGATGAGGAATCAGAGGCTGAATTGCGAGACCCAGTACGTAGGGATCCCTCATTCAAGATTAGAAGAAATCATCCTGCAGAACAAGTAATAGGAGATGTGTTCGAAGGTATAAGAACAAGAAGGAAGGAACCAAAAAATTATCGAGATATGGTGAAATATGCCTGCATGTCCACCAGATATTGTTGACACCCAATTTTGACCCTCACGTCCAGTCATTAGCTATAAAATTAGACTAATTTTGTTAAATAATTTTCAAGTAATTTTTATAATAAAATGCAACGAATAAACATAAATACAGGCATAAATAAACAATTTAATAATGGCGTCGCGTCTTACGTAAAGTCTTAAGCATTTAGAGTCCCGCGCCCGCATTTATTAACTTTAAGCTTTGTCGTAATTCTTAAATAATTAATAAATGCATAAAATAAATAATTTAGCGATAACGTCGTGTCAGGTAGCATAGCCGCATTTATTAGTAATCAGTTGTAATTTAAAATCAATTTTAATCTGATATATGCATTTAATAGCACCGCATTTATAAAGCTTTAAACGATTCTTAAATATCATACTCGCATTTGGCATTTAAATAATTTAATCTAAACTCAATTCAATTTTAATTTAACTTCGCAATAATGCAATAATAAGATTTTAATAGCGCTGCATTCTAGAGTATTAAGCATTAATTAAGTAGCACGTCCGTCTTTATTTCTTTATAATAATTTAAACTCAAGCACTAATTAAATAGCACGCCCATTTTTTCTTGTAATAATTTTAATAAAGCACCTAAATAATCTAAGCACAATTTATTGATTTAATTTACTACTAATTAATTAAATAGCACCTAAAACTAACATTAATTAACTAGCCTAAAACTAATACCTAGAATTAATTATAAACACTTAACCTATTTCTACCCAGCCCAAACCCGCAGCCCAAACCCGTCAGCCCAACACCCCAACGCCCTTTATTCAGCAGCCCAAGCCCCAGCCCTCTCCTTTTTTTTTCTCAGCAGACGCCTATCCCTCTCCCTCACTCTCCACAACCCTAAAAACCTAAGTAACCGCCGCACCTCACTCCCATCGCAGCCCCGAGATTCTCGCCGGAGAATCCGGGAGCTTCCCCTTTACCCACGCACCCAGATTCGTCCAAGAATAAAACAGTAAGAATCAATTTCGTATCAAGCACAATCAAGACCAGAATCAGCCTTTATAGCTTACCATTATTGAAACTCAATGGGGGCTATATAAGAACATGCAAAGAGCATCGACAGAAGGGGAGCAGCAGTCAATAACCCTTGGCAGCAGTGTCGAACATAGGAGAGTCAGAGCATCGATTCAGAGCTCAGAGGGAGGAACTACATAGCAATTTAGGGAACCGATAGCATCGAAACCCTTAGCAGCAGTGGAACACAGAGCAGAGAACCTCGCCCTTTCATTCGCATCGCAAACCCCAAAACCAGCAGAGAACCTCGCCCTTTCATTCGCATCGCAAACCCCAAAACCAGCAAACAAAACCTCACCTTTTCAATCGCATCGCAATAACCTGTCGAATGGACCGACGACTTGATAAGCTGCCTCGGTTCGCTGCCCGGAGAAGGTAAAAATCCACTTCTCCTCGACTTCTGTTCATTCTGTATTCTTTTGTGCGAATTCGTGTTAATGTGTTAGTTCATTCGTGTGTTTGTGTTTGTTAGATGCTTAAGATGATATTTGGGGATTGATGTTGATAGGTTACAGACCATTAGTGGTTCTGTATGACCTAACGTGTTGTTAAGGAGCCATTTAACTATTTATGTATGTTGGCTATGTCTGATAAGCTGATTATACCTCTGCCCTTTTTGCTTGAGTATAAACTGCCTCCATGCTAGCGTGTTAAGTCCATGTTGCATCATACCTTGATTGTTAAGTTGTTTACATGATATCTAGTTTGTCCCTATCTTAAAATTGTCACTATGATGGCCTACAATGTCTCTCAGTCTCCTCTATAGTATGAAATAATAAGTGAGTTGATCAAGAGTATCTATGTCAGCATCTTGTTTGATGAAACCATGTTTAGGGCAGTTTAATTTTAGTCATCTGCTGCATATAAATCATTCTGTAATCTTGTTTCTCCCCTGTAAACATTTATAGAGGTAGTCAGGGTATCCCTGCTAAATTACGCCCTTACAGAATGTTATACCCCGTAGTTGCAGGGTATGTATGTGAGGACGTACGTACGAGAGTACGGCAGAAAATTTTGAAAAGAAAGAAAGATGTGAGTTTTCGACGGAAAAGTTTCCGGTTATTTGTGAAGAAAAAGCTTCTTTAATGGGAAATGGATAACCAGATTTCGTAATTGGACTTCATAGATTATATTAGAATTTTCAGATAATATATTCGGAAATGGACACGTTGGCCCCAAGGGAGAAATTTACGGTTTTGGGGCCCGCTTTGTTTTTGAGATTTTATTGTGGATATTTTTCAAAGACGCTTTATGAGGGCGATAGGAGGTGACACGTGTCACCCCGCCAGTGGCTTGGCCGGTTACCTTCAGGCACAACACCTTGCTAGAGTCGTTTTCGACGAAACGCTTTACGTAACTGCGGCGGAAAATTCCGGCTATGTCGCTTTGTATTTTTGCGGATTTTTCCGGCGGAACATTTTGGGAACAAGAGGTGACACTTGTCACCCTGCCGACGCCTTAGGCCTTTGGCCGCTCGCCGATTGGTGCCTTGTTGTGGCATTGTTTTGTGCAATGTTTTGTGGCATGTTTGGTGGAGTAGGGTTAGGTGCACTTGGCTTAATCTTGCCCTTACACTTGCTATACACTTGGAAGGATCTTCGCCTCGTTGGCCTTTGGTTTTGCTATAAATACCCCCTAAGTGTGAAGACTTCATCCATTCCAAAACTTCCAAGTCTTGAAACCCTCTCCTCCCCTTTGTGAGCTCTTAGCCGAGAGCCTCCTCCCCTTTTCGTGTGGCCTTTGGCCGAGGGTTCCTCCCCTTTGTGCTAGCATGGGTACCCCTAGCCTAGTTGTTTTCGTATAATACCCTTTGTGGTATAGAAATACTCCCTAGTATTGTTATAATGCCCAAAATACCTTAGCCTTGTACCTTGTAGTATTCCAAAGATACCTCTTACGTAGAGTCCGAAATACTACCTTTTGTCCTTTAGTCTCAAACCGAAACCCTAAGGAAATCTTCATACTGGTCAAGTATTTGAGTAGAAGTTGGTTAGAACTTCTAAGGGTTGTTCGAGTGGTTTGGAGCGCACTGAGCGAGCTAAACCTTGCTCAGATCGACATTATAACTTGGATAATTTTGGGCTTGTCGAGGTAATTATCTTGTCTCTATTGTAATGGAAATTACATGTTTGTAGAATATATAGTTGAAGTATACTATATATGGAACTATACTTAGTATTCGCAATGTCTTTTGACTTAAGCCCAAGAATAAAGAATCGAATCGAATCAGTATTTACATAGGATCGTATTGCGATAGACTTGTGTAGAATTGTACACGTCAGGTTAGGCGTAAACCCCCGGTTGGCTTGGTCAGCCTCGATAGAGAGAGAGATTTACGCTGTCATGTGGAAGTGAGCCGAATTTTCTATAGAAAGATAGAAACTTGTGTTTGGGGTTAATAGGCGTTTGTGACCTTTATAGTGAAAGTACTAAGAGTAGCGTATTCTACTCAAGGAGTGGAAAGGGCTAGTGCGTTGTAGTACTTGGAGCATTTTGCTTATTGTCGATAAATCGTCGCGAGGTATGTGAACCTCTTCCTATCTTTTCTAGCATGATTGTTGTGAACTATGTAGATGCAGACGCATACGCTAAGTGATTTGGTTGGTTTAAAACATAGGGTGTTATAATAGCTTTATGGGAAGTTAGTTATAACGACCTTATGTAAGTGAAAATGGTTTATCGATGTTAGAAGTTAAGAGACTTGATCTTATAAGATAAGAGACTTAACTTATTTGTTTTAATGTGGATGTTTGTGAAACCTCATTCGTAAGTAATGAGTACTTGGTTTTAAAGGGATAATGTTTCTCGATTTCGAATCGAACGTGTATCGACAGCACCATCGCAGTTAATAAAGGAAAATGTATTGAATAATGATGTGTTGTATTAAAACCAAGAAACCTCCATCCGCATGAAGCTAAGATGAGACAAAATGATATTACATTTTCTAGATCACGGTCATTGTAATAAGATCGTTATAAACAAGAATAAACTACTCACGTATATGACATATGTTACTCAATTGTTCTAAAAAGGAATCAAGTGATTAAGTTTGGGGGAACTATGAAACCATTTGAAAATGGTAAGCTTGAGTAATCAAACTAGGCAAACCGAACTTAGGAAAAGAATGTTGTTACTTGATTTTGAAAAGGAAGGTGGGTTGGTCATTCTAATACTACGTATCGTGACTTTTATAAAAGTAATGGATCTCTTTAAAAGAACTTAACGATGTAGTACTTTGGGGTTAAAACCCGACTTTGGCATAAAATGAAAGTACTTTGAGTTGTGTGAAACTTACTATGCTTGTTGTTGTGAAACTTGCCTATCTTGTGATGATAGCCTTTATTGTACAATCGTTGTGTTTTACGTTACCGCGTCTCGATAGAGTCGGTTGGTAGTTGAGAACTTACTTGGGCGTGCAGCGTGACGAGAAATTCCGCATGCGTTCTCGCTGATAGTATTATTGTTAATCGCTTTGGACATACCGACACGATGCGTAGCGCACGGGTGTGCTTCCATTTTGGTTAAGGTCTTGTGGTTAATCGCTTTGGATATATCGACACGTAGCGCACGGGTATGTTTCCATTTTGATTATCGCCAGGATTTCCCTTCGACATACCGACACGACGCGTAGCGCACGGGTATCGTCCATTTGGAATGTTGTCTTATTTTTCCTTCGACATACCGACACGACGCGTAGCGCACGCGGGTATGCTTCCATTTGGATTGATGTCTTGTTGTTGAGGTCATACGGACATGTCTACACCGGCGCAGACTCCGGGGCATGTGGCTGGGACATTGGTATTATTGCATCATGGACATGTCTACACCGACGCAAGATTCCGGCACGCGCCATGTCACGAACTCGATTGATGTTGTGGCGTGAGACCCATAGTTATATCGGAGTGATCGTTTTATGTTGTGAATCGTAGTTTGGTTATCATACATGTCTCGCTTTATATAGACTAGTATGATTTCATTTACGATTTTATGATTTCACATACTTGGTACTGTTATCGACCTCCTTCGGCCGCGTCACGCCGCAGTGAGGTACATCGGCCGTGGTTCCTCGCCATAGGATCACGATTCAACAGATTTGAAGCTCCGTTTCTCGAGGCTTATCTTTTGCAGTGTTCCTCGAGTTGTAGGTTCTTGTACATTCGTGGTATGGCGGCCCCGTCCGTCATAGTCATTATATATCTTAAGTGCAGTAATCTTGTTGTGGCGTGGTTGTAAAAGGATTAAACTGCTCGTGTTTTATGTATATCTTGAAGACAACCGCTTTGGTTGCTCGCTTATTCATTTATCTCTTGTTAAATGACTCTTTTGTGTTCCGCTGATTTTCTCGATGTATGTATCACTAGGGTGCCTGTGGTAGCGCACCAAGAACGCCCCGAACGGGTCGTTACAAAAGTGGTATCGAGCGATTAATCCTCGGAAAGTGTCTACGCATCGTGTCTAGTAGAGTCTTGATTATCGATGTTGTGCACCACATCTATAATCGTGAGGCCGCAGGACATTTAGGATTAGTTTCCATTCTTCTCATTCCGAGGTCGTGCCTTAGAGTGTTGTAAGTTGGACCCTCCGACGTATCTCGTTTTACGATTATGCCTCCGCTAAGGCAACCAGAGCCCAGAGGCAAGCCGAGGGTGCCGCTAGTGAGATACAGAGAGTACGAGGCGCAGCCGACAAGACTGAGGTCAGGCTTGACGGCGGGTTTTGTAGCGACGCCGCCACCCAGCGAGTTTAGAGTCGCAGCCGTGGGATGAGACTACTGATACTGAGCCTCCACCCCACGATGCAGGCGAGAGACGGGTTACGCGAGATGGCCCGATTGCCGGCCAGGTCGTGGCCGATATGAGATAGGCCGGATGCAGCAGCCTGGCCTCGAGAGCACCGATGGTTCACCCCGAGCGATAGTTTGAGGCTATGGGACTTTCTCGAGTTGTAGCCCGCCGAGTTTTATGGGTCGAGGCACGAGGATGATCCGCAGGAGTTCATCCGGCGATTCTGAGATCATACGGTGATCAAGGCTTCGAGACCGAAGTCGTGACCTTTGGTTCGACGGCCGCGTGATACCGCAATCGATTGGTTTGATTCATGAGCTTTCCCGGGAGCATGCACTCCAAAGCATGGGATGAGTTTTCGGGGCTTTCTCACGCACTTCTTGCCTCCGCATGAGGAGGCACGCCGGCAGATTTTTGATGCTTAGACAGAGCGCGTGCGGTTCGAGTACAATGCGAGTTCGACTCATCGGCGTGACGTCCGGCGTTGGTAGCTAGTATGGAGGATCGAGTGCACCGATATGTTACGTGGCTCGATGATTACATGCCGAGGCATGTTCGGGAGTAGCTCTTCACCGCATGGACATTGCCCGCACGCAGCTCACGACCGACGCGAGGCACGGAGAGGTCGACGGAACGACTGGATCGCCAGAAGAGGCCAGACGGCAGGGTCCTGGTGGCTTTCGAGGCGGACCGCCTCAAAGAAGTTAGTTATATACCCCCACCGCATGCAGTGGTCCTCCACCGCCTTCGTGAGCAGTCGTGGCTCCGAGGTTCAGATTTTCGGCAGAGGGTGTTAACCACCGAAGCCACCCCTACCTCGTTGTGACTATCGTGGTAGACTCCATTTTGGAGAGTGTCGCTAGGTTGGGAGTTTGTTTTGCATGCGGCAGGCCATTTTGCGAGGAACTGTCGACCAAGGAAGCGCGGATGTTACGACTCACCAGGATCGATGGCCGTTCATCGCTTTCATGCATACTGCAGTGTGCCTATGATTAGAGTGAGCGGTAGCTTCGGTATATCCTTAACCCTCTAGAGTTTTGGTATGCTAGTTATGATGGTCTCATTATTATGTGCTATGTACGAATAGCGTTGTGTTAATTCTGAGTTAGAAAACATTCTTAGTTGGGAGGATACAGATGGGGGCATGGTAAGTGTGAACCTTAGACTATGTCACGATCGAGACCTTAGGGTAAGGTCGTCTTGAGATTAAAGATTCGTTTTATGTTTGACCCTTATCAGAGTAGTAGTATACGTGGGATTTATTTGTGTGATAAGTCCGTGGGTAGTGTGAGATGGAAGTGGTAGCTTTCATGATGTGAATTAGTAAGATTGTTCGGACGGAACAAGAGTTTGGCGCGGGGTCGGGTTGAGGACCATTTGCGGTCAACCGTAACCCGGTTTGGGGTGGGTCAGTTCTGGGTGGTCCCGCCAGTGGTAGGGTCACGAGGATGCTAGGCCCAAGTTTGTGTGACCATCGTATGAGTTCGTGGACGCGTTCGACCGTAGCGGTTCGTAAAGCGCCGAATGGCCTTAAGGAAGTTTGAGGTTGGTAAGATGACCAAGTTTGGAGGTAGTGACTCCAGAGATTTTCGGGAACGGAAGTAATGACTGAAGTATGGTACGTACTGGGAGAGTTCAAGTGTTCGAGAAGGGCACGACGAGTAAGGAAAGAAGAGGACGTGTGTTATTTCGTGGCCAAGCTGTGGCGTTGACAACTTGTTAGAGGAACTTCATCGATATCCGTCTTGAGAAGGAACATTCGGGACGAATGTTTCTAAGGAGGGGAGAATGTTATACCCCGTAGTTGCAGGGTATGTATGTGAGGACGCGTACGAGAGTACGGCAGAAAATTTTGAAAAGAAAGAAAGATGTGAGTTTTCGACGGAAAAGTTTCCGGTTATTTGTGAAGAAAAAGGTTCGTTAATGGGAATTGGATTCCCAGATTTGGTATTTGGACTTCATAGATTATATTAGAATTTTGAGATTTTATTTTCGGAAATGGTCACGTGGGGCCCACGGGAGAAATTTACTGCTGGGCCCGCTTTGTTTTTGAGATTTCCGATTGTGGATATTTTTCAAAGACGCTTTATGAGGGCCAATAGAGGGTGACACGTGTCACCCCGCCTGGTGGCTGGCCGGTTACCTTTGTGCACAACAACACCCTTAGAGTCGTTTTTCGACGAAACGTTTTACGTAACTGCGAAGGGAAAATTCCGGCTATGTCGCTTTGTATTTTTGCGGATTTTTCCAGCGGCGAACATTTTGGGCCAACAAGAGGTGACACTTGTCACCCCTGCCGACGCCTTAGTGGCCGGTTTCGCCTCGCCGATTGGTGCCTTGTTGTGGCATTGTTTTGTGCAATGTTTTGTGGCATGTTTGGTGGAGTAGGGGTTAGGTGCACTTGGCTTAATCTTGCCCTTACACTTGCTATACACTTGGAAGGATCTCGCCCTTGGTTGGCCTTTGGTTTTGCTATAAATACCCCTGGTGTGAAGACTTCATCCATTCCAAAACTTCCAAGTCTTGAAACCCTCTCCTCCCCTTTGTGAGCTCTTGCCGAGCCTCCCCTCCCGCACCGTGTGGCCTTTGGCCGAGGGTTCCTCCCCTCATGGTGCTAGCAACTGGGTACCCCTGCCTAGTTGTTTTCGTATAATACCCTCATTGTGGTATGAAATACTCCCCTAGTATTGTTATAATGCCCAAAATACCTTAGCCTTGTACCTTGTAGTATTCCAAAGATACCTCTTTACGTAGAGTCCTAAATACTACCTTTGTCCTTTAGTCTCAAACCGAAACCCTAAGGAAATCTTCATAGTTGGTTGAAGTATTTGAGTAGAAGTTGGTTAGAACTTCTAAGGGTTGTTCGAGTGGTTTGGAGCGCACGGTGAGCTAAACCTTGCTCAGATCGACATTATAACTTGGATAATTTTGGGCTTGTCGAGGTAATTATCTTGTCCTCTATTGTAATTGGAAATTACATGTTTGTAGAATATATAGTTGAAGTATACTATATATGGAACTATACTTAGTATTCTAATGTCTTTTGACTTAAGCCCGAAGAATAAAGAATCGAATCAATCAGATTTACATAGGATGTATTGCGATGAGACTTGTGTAGAATTGTACACGTCCGGTTAGGCGTGTAAACCCCTCGTTGGCTTGGCCGGCCTCGATAGAGGAGAGATTTACGCTGTTGCGGTGAGGTCACGAATTTTCTATATAAAGATAGAAACTTGTGTTTTGGGGTTAATAGACGTTTGTGACCTTTATAGGTGAAAGTTTCAAGAGTAGCGTATTCTACTCGGAGTGGAAAGGGCTAGCAAGGTTGTAGTACTTGGAGCATTTTGCTTATTGTCGATAAATCGTCGCGAGGTATGCGAACCTCTTCCTATCTTTTCTAGCATGATTGTTGTGAACTATGTAAATGCAGACGTACATGTGCTAAGTGATTTGGTTGGTTTAAAACATAGGGTGTTATAATAGCTTTATGGGAAGTTAGTTATAACGACCTTATGTAAGTGAAAATGGTTTATCACGATGTTAGAAGTTAAGAGACTTGATCTTATAAGATAAGAGACTTAACTTATTTGTTTTAATGTGGATGTTTGTGTGAAACCTCATTCGTAAGTAATGAGTACTGGTTTTAAAGGGATAATGTTTTACCGATTTCGGAATCGTAATGTATCGTGCACCACCGCAAAGCGTTAATAAAGGAAAATGTATTGAATAATGATGTTGTATTAAAACCAAGAAACCTCCATCCGCATGTAAGCTAAGACGACAAAATGATATTACATTTTCTAGATCACGGCTTTGTAATAAGATCGTTATAAACAAGAATAAACTACTCACGTATATGACATATGTTACTCAATTGTTCTAAAAAGGAATCAGTGATTAAGTTTGGGGAACTATGAAACCATTTGAAAATGAGAAGCTTCGAGTAATCAAACTAGGCAAACCGGAACTTAGGAAAAGAATGTTGTTACTTGATTTTGAAAAGGAAGGTGGGTTGGTCATTCTAATACTACGGTATCGGGTGACTTTTATAAAAGTAATGGATCTCTTTAAAAGAACTTAACGTATGTAGTACTTTGGGGTTAAAACCCGACTTTGGCATAAAATGAAAGTACTTTGAGTCAGGTGAAACTTGCCTATGCTTGTTGTTGTGAAACTTGCCTACGCTTGTGATGATAGCCTTTATTGTACAATCGTTGTGTTTACGTGTTACCGCGTCTCGATAAAGTCGGTTGATCGTTGAGAACTTACTTGGACGCGTGGCAGCGACGAGAAATTCCACGCACGTTCGCTGATAGTATTATTGTTGTTAATCGCTTTGGACATACCGACACGATCGTAGCGCATCGCGCTTCCATTTGGTTAAGGTCTGTGGTTAATCGCTTTGGATATATCGACACGACGCGTAGCGCACGTATGTTTCCATTTTGATTATCGCCAGGATTTCCTGGACATACCGACACGATCGTAGCGCGGGTATGCGTCCATTTGGAATGTTGTCTTATTTTTCCCTTTGGACATACCGACACGACGCGTAGCGCACGTATGCTTCCATTTGGATTGCCGTCTTGTTGTTGAGGTCATATGGACATGTCTACACCGATGCAATTCCGGCATGCGCCGTGGGACATTCGTATTATTGTTGCATCATGGACATGTCTACACCGATGCGATTCCGGCATGCGCCATAATGCGAACTCGATTGATGTTGTGGGCGTGAGACCCATAGTTATATCGAGTGATGATCGCTTTATGTTGTGAATCGTAGTTTGGTTATCATACATGTCTCGCTTTATATAGACTAGTATGATTTCATTTACTGATTTTATGGGCCACATACTTGGTACTGTTATCGACTTCGTGGGCTGCGTTACATGCCGCAGTAGGTACATCGGCCGTGGTTCCTCGCCATAGGATCACGCCAACAGATTTGAAGCTCCGTTTCTCCCGAGGCTTATCTTTTAGTGCGTGTTCTGAGTTGTAGGTTCTTGTACATTCTGTGGTATGGCGGGCCCCTGTCCGTCATAGTCGTCAGATATCTTAGAGTGCAGTAGTAATCTTGTGGGCGGGGTTGTAAAAGGATTAAACTGCTCGTGTTTTATGTATATCTTGAAGGCAACTGCTTTTGGTTGCTGTTTATTCATTTATCTCTTGTTAAATGACTCTTGTTTTGTGTTCCACGATTTTCTCGATGTATGTATCACTAGGGTGCCTGTGGTAAGGCACTCGAACCGCCCCGAACGGTCGTTATACGTAATTTGTCTCACGGCCGTACTTGCCAAACATGTTATCCGTTAACCTTGTTTATTTGCATCCGTGCAAATGTTTTGCAAACATGTATGGGCACATGTCTAAAAATGCTATGTCTTGTTTGCCTAGTATTGATTGGCTAATGAACCAAAATGGTCTGCATATATATTCTGTTAGTACACCTACTTAACACACGCTGAGTCAAGAAATTGTCTTGTCTTGCTCATCTCTTAGAACAGTTATGTGAGTGTAATCGTGTTCTATCTCTCGACCTTAAGTATGCTTAAATTTGACTTAAACAAACCCTCGCAAAATGCACTTCTAGTTAAGAAGTCTCTCATTTGTAATGGTTTGGTGGTCTCAATACTTTCATATAGCATAAATGAAACCTTGCATCCACTCACTTTTCCTTCCCGATTTGAGCTTAATCGCACTCGTGTCCACATTCTCATGGTTGAACTGCTGGTATTTCGATGTATAAGTTTGTCTGTGATGAAGTATATATACGTGCACGATTGATGCATCCTCCGATCGTCACGTATTTTAGTCAAGATACCATGAATCTTGAACTCTTATATATGTTAATCCACACGCATGTTCAAATGTATATCGATGAGCTCGGTATTTCCGAACCGTGAAGAGCACATTAACATTTTCAGATCCGCCAAACTTCCATTTCTTTCTTTTCTTTTGGGGGTTTTGCTTGATCCTCGATATACATATTAAGACCTTGCCTCCATGTTTAGCTCCTTTATTTACACACCTAGCTCTGCTCCCTGATCTGGAATACATCACTTCTGGGCCTGATTTTTCCCCTGTTTGTATTGCCCTGTTATGGGCTATCAAGGCCTATCACCTAGGCTGAATAATACTCTATATGTGTTTCTTTTCTTACTTCAAATCACAACTCGGTGTATACTAGTGTAATCGCACGAGATTTGAGTTATGAACATGACTCGAATATAGATGCGTGTCTTTATTTGCATTGTTTTTGATAATCAATACGTGATTACTTGTTTATCGACAAGGTTGGATTGATACTAATCCTTATCACTTTCTTTTGTTACATGGCACGCACCGAGCAACAAAGAGTCTCATAACGACTCGTCGGCAAACGCAAAGGCATGCGTATACATCCATCGAGTCCTCTTCTGATTCCTAGAAAACAAATAGATCGGGTCATCCGCCTCAATCTCTTTGCTTCTCTCTTATCTCATTTATGCCTATTTGTTTGTTGTAATTTCATTACTTAACTTTGTAATTAATAGGGAACTTCTAGCAATTAGCCTTTAAGCATATGAGGTGGAAGGTAATTTAAACTTAGAAACGCATTCTTCTTTATTTGTCTTTTAGGGCTATTAGGCATGTTTAAAATCTAAAAATAAAAATAATCTAACTCGTCATAAAACCAACATTCTGCTTTCTTATTAAAATACATAATGATTTCTCCTAAACTCTCAAAAATCACTTAAGTATTTTATACTACACGCAAGTTAAGCAAGATTAATTTAGCTAGCAAGATACCTAACTAGTTCATAAATAACCTTTGCATTGAACACATAATCACCCATAAAGCACCCTTTTAGCATTCTTTAGCATTTCTAGCCCTTTTAGCACTTTAAATCACCTCTGGGCGTTTAATACCTTTAGCATTTTAGCATTTAGCACCCTTTAGCATTTTTAGCACCTCTTTTAGTATTTTTGCACTTTTAGCACCCTTTACTTTTAAATTAATCCCGTAGCACCCTTTTAATATGTAAGCACCCTAGCACTACTTTGTTTACACTTAGCACTTTTAAATTGCTAGCACTTTTTAAGCATCTTTAACCTTAATATTTTAGCACCTCTTAGCATTCTTTCGCATATAGCACCTTTTGCCCCTTTTAGACTTAAGCACCTTTAAACATTTTAACATTTTTAGCATTTATTTTATTTTCTAACATTTTATTAAGCAAGAGGAGCGTTTATTTTGCATTTTTCTTAAATATAATAATTACCCTAGGTTTGGCAGGACAACCGCAAGTTAGCGGATCTTAGAGGGTGCCTAACCCTTCCTCTAGATTAATGTTAACCCTTACCTAATCTCATTAAGTTTAGCAGACCATTAAAATGGAGTTAATGTTTTACTTCAAACTAGTTAAACATTTAGGTGTCCTAATTCACCCAAATTAATTAGGTGGCGACTCCGTGAACCCTTAGCATTCTAGCAAACCTTTAGCATTTTAGCACCCTTTTAAACTTTAGCATCTTTGGCAATTTTAGCATCCTTTTAGCATTTTTAAAACCTTTAAGCCTCTTAAACCTTTTAGCATTTTATTATTTATTTTCTAACATTTGCATTTTGAGCAGGGTTCGCTATTAGAAAATAATGTCGCGGCCGGAAAAGGGCGTGACAGAAATGGCGACTCCACTGGGGATTTTAGGTTCTTAACCACAACAGACCTAGGATAATTATTTGGCAATTACTTTTGCATTTAATTTTTGTGTGCTGTATTTTGTTTTGTTTATTTTAAATTGTTACCGCTTATCGCTTTCCTTAAACGGCATTCCGCTCATATTTCTTCCACTGAAAATTCACACAATCACACACTACATGCGAGTGCGCTGGTGCATCAAAGAAATTCTTTCTTCAAAATCCAAATTTAGGAGAGTCGGTAATATACGTGGAGTGCGGTCTAACCGGTGGCGTAGCCTTCTCACTGAGTTGTCCGCTCTGAACTCAAGGCCTAGAAAAGCCAATTCTTAGAAACTTAAGATGAGCTATACCACCCTTATTTTGTGGTACGATGCATTTACCTTAGGTGGGTCGGTCCTTGGCATCGACACCACAATTAGGAAGACACCAAACTTGTCGACGGGTTTCTGAACCCAACGACCAACCAGCATATTATGTGTAGCGTGGCAATGACAGACAAATCCAAACCCAATCATGGCATGCTGAAATTGAGAAAAGTGCACCGTCATTTGGTCGCCATTTCCAACAAAGGCATTATAGTTGGACGACTTGGACAAATCCGTCATAATCTCGCATAAGTGACGTTTAGGCTTACCGCATAAAGAGGTCCCCGCATGTTAGGAAACGTTTGAATGTGCTATGCGATATATCCGCTACATACCGCAAATTATGTGCTTTATGCTAACATCGCTTGTTGCATTTTTAGAAAATTTATCATCCTCCCCAAAGTGGTTCGTCAGATTTGACTCAACAATGCCTGAGCATCCACACTTCACCGTGTCCAAGGCAAGAAATGATGATATGACCGCTCGGGGCCTCGAGCCAAATGGTTTGAGAATTATTCCTCACAAATAAACAGAACCTTCGTGGAGGAATATCACCAAGGAAGAATGTATTGCATACCGCCGCAACAAATTGTCGATACGCAGTTGAGATGGAGAGGCTACGAATCGACCAACCTATCCATTAGCTTGAATACCCCTATGCCGCATCAAAGGGCCACTACTTCACAAACCATCCCGCATCGACCTCCACCACCACATATCTCCCGTAACTCTCCACAAAGGCCACCAACACCGAACAAACCGCCCCGCCCGACCAACCTCAACCCCACCTTCAAACGACTCCTACTACCCATATACCTCACTCGCCGCTACTTCACCATAATCATCCCTAATCTCCAGGCGAACAAATACCCACGCAACACAACCATTACCCAATTTCAAGAAACAACCTGCATACCTAACTTACGCAATGAAGCCCACCTTTACCGCCCCTGCTTCACCAAGAAGGGGATCATTACGAAGAAATTGAGAGGGAAGTCCGAGCCAAAATGGACGTGACGTGGCCAAAGAAATTCATAGTCTGAAAGAAGCGGTTCGGGGCATGCGATCAGACAAAGGTCACGGGCGACTAGACTACGAGGATCTTTGCACGCATCCGACGTGGAACCGCCACGGGTACAAGGCGTGCCAAGTTTGAACTATTTGATGGAAAAGGAACCCCGCACACTTCGAGGTCATATCATGCAAGCTAATTCGGTAGGAAGAACCCAATGGCCATTATGAAGTTGTTCATTCGAGCTTGGCCGTGAGGCACTAGATTGGTATACCACCAAGATCCGCGGAAATGGCATACCGGAATGCATCGCCCAAGATTTTGTGAGCGGTTCAGTTCAACACGTAAACCGTCAGATGTGTTCTACTTAATGAAGTGGAGAAGAAGACTACGAAACATTCGGAGAATACGCCATGGTGGCGTTCAGAGGCAACGAAGTGCAACCACCCACGCGAGAGTGAGATGACAACATTATTCGTGACAATCTTTGAAGGATGCAACCTACTATGAAATGGATGATAAGCGCCATCGCGGAATTTTGCAGAGGTTGTGAATGGGCGACTTCGTAGGTTAAGGTATTAAACCGTAGGATTACAACCGCAAAGATTACAGTAACTAATAAGGCGATTCATCGTGACACTCGAGTACTTCACAGAGGAAGAAAGAGACGCTTTCCTTCCATGTTTGTACAAGAACGCAAACCCAAGCATTTATGACATACCAAAACCCATCATACTACCCCAACTACCACACACACTATATATAACACTTCACAAGCACCCGCTTATCCCGCCCCGCATAGATCCACCCATCAAGCCCGCCAATGTATCAGAGCACTCAATGCACCCAGAGCAAATAAGAATTTTAAAGGAAAACCACCCAAAGTTCGCACCCCACTACCGAACCCATACCTCAAATATATGAAAGGTCATGCCGCAGCCTAATCCAACCGATTCCGGAAGGATCCCCGACCCTATCCCAAGATGGTATGATGAGAACAAGCGCCGCACAGATCACCCAATAGCCCAGACATGACATCCGGCGTTGCCACTCCTCGTGACGTAATCGAGGCACCGATCGCAGGCGGGTAATTCGGCTAAGATCCCGCCCCAAATGCGCATTATAACCCTTGCCAAACCACGCCACGCTAACGCACTGATAACCTTAGATGAGGAATACACTTCGCCTATGCCCATTCCGCCTCGACCGGGCCATTTATCCGAGCATGCACCACGCAGAGGCCGTAAGAGGAGATAGCGAGCATTTAAGACCTCATCCACGAGGCAGCATGGGCGTATTGATTGGATTTGCACTCGCTCGTCCGCCAGAGCCGGATAGAAAAGCAATTTATTTTAGCGTAATAATTTATAAACTCATATTTAAGCTTTAATAATGTTTTCTTTCGTTTTGCTTGTAATGAACTACGCTTGACCCGATTTCCTTAGTGGATACGTAGCGCCGCCTCGCCTGGCCCCACATCTAGAATTTTAATTTTCCCAATATTCGCTTGTAATGAACTACGTCGACTGATTCTCACGGGATACGTAGGCGCCTAAATCGCTTCGGCCACACCATTAGGAAACTTTCCTTTGCTTTGAAAATGACAAGAATACACATAGCCTACAAGAACTACATTGAGACCCATTTTAGGCCGATAACTTTTCAAAACTGACAAGTAGGAAACTGCATGCGGGTTGCAAGTCCAAACAAGCCGCACACGCAGATATCAAGGAACAAGGCAATAAGTCAAATATGAATCGACCCCCAAAACTCACAAATTTTTCTTTCGAGCGCAGTCTTTAATATTAATGTATGAAAGTGCAAATACCAAGCGTAAAATACGACGGTTTTCTTCGCATAAGCAGAAAAGCAAGAAAAGCAGAGGACGACAACAATCCAAAGTCCGCAGCAAGAGCAAAGCAGCAGCAGAAGCGGCATCAACAATCAAGAATAAAGTTCGTAGTTCCGCAACAAAACCTAGCGCATCAACTCGAGCATAAAGTCAAATTGGCAACCCACGATCGCACACAAAGAAAGGCATCATGGCAATTCGTCACCGCAACGCTCAAAGATGTCCGCAAAGACAACATCTCGTGACGACATCTCTACCCACAAAATTGCACTTCTCATATGTATTTATCATTTCATTTAAACAGTATACACTAACGCTTTTTCTCAAGCTTAGCTTATGAGCATTTATTCTACTGCGAGCAGAAGAACACGCCCAGTAACGACGTTATCAAAGACAAAGAAGTCTACGCAACGACGCCAAAGAAGAACACGCCCGCATAACGACGTAATCAAGAAGTCCACGCAACGACGCCAAAGAAGAACACGCCCGCATAACGACGTAATCGCAAGTCCACGCAACGACGCCAGCAAAGAACACGCCCGCATAACGACGTAATCAAGAAGTCCACGCAACGACGCCAAAGAAGAACACGCCCGCATAACGACGTAATCGCAAGTCCACGCAACGACGCCAAGAAGAACACGCCCGCATAACGACGTAATCAAGAAGTCCACGCAACGACGCCAAGAAGAACACGCCCGCATAACGACGATCGCAAGTCCACGCAACGACGCCAAAGAAGAACACGCCCGCATAACGACGTAATCGCAAGTCCACGCAACGACGCCAAAGAACAACGCGCCCGCATAACGACGATCAAGAAGTCCACGCAACGACGCCAAAGAAGAACACATCCGCATAACGACGTTATCAAGACAAAGAAGTCCACGCAACGACACCAAAGAAGAACATCGCCCGCATAACGACGTAATCAAGAAGTCCACGCAACGACGCCAAAGAAGAACACGCCCGCATAACGACGTTATCAAGACCGCAAGTCTACGCAACGACGCCAAAGAAGAACATCGCCCAAGCAAATGACGCTTATCAAGACAACAAGTCCGAAACGACGCCATCATCAAAGATATCACGCAGGACGATTTCTATATTCTCAAAATTGCATTCTTTCTCATTCATGCTTTATTATTCGTCTTAACAGCTTATGCACTCACTCTTTCGAGCTTTAGTCTACAGGGGCAATTGCGCAGCAGGACAACGATCCGCATTCACAATCGCAACACGCCCGCAAAGGCGAAATCACAAAGATTTGCAACATCGCATCAACACAAAGCACATCACATTTTGCAGATAACCTTTTCTACTCACTTGCATTACTTTTAAAATTATACATCATCATTCTTTGCCTTACAAGCATGCACTAACCGCTTGTTTAAGTCTTAGACGCAGAGCATGAGCACAACGTGGATTTTCTTACAATAACCGGCAATCTGTCGGGCCAACCTTCCCAACGATCGCGTAGCCTCAGCCGCTTGGCCCACTCGCTCCACATCACCGTAGAACCCAAAGACCACAAGCCATAGAAGACACCCTGTGTTCAAGCCGCTTATTTTCTTTTACTTTTTGCACCATAACCTGTCATCATAACTCGACATCGACAGTTTTCGAGTCCGCTAAGTAGCCCGCTTGGTGTTTTGACCATGGTAACCCAAAGGTCGCCATAACTCGACAGGGCGACTTTTGAGTCCGCATTAGCCCGCCGTGTCTTGACGGTAGCCCGGGTCGCCATAACTCGACACCGACAATCTGAGTCCGCGTTAGCCCGCCAATGTTTTGACCATGGTATCCCAAAGGTCGCCATAACTCGACATCGGGACGCTTTTTATTTACACACTTGTCCACTTGCCCAATATTTTTGCAATTCGAGATCGAGACAAAATTGGCTATGAGTCAACGCTTTGTCCAAGATTCTTCCATCATCTCCATACAAAGAGGACATTGCTGACACCCAATTTTGACCTCACGCCCACCATTAGCTATAAAATTAGACTAATTTTGTTAAATAATTTTCAAGTAATTTTTATAATAAAATGCAACGAATAAAACATAAATACAGCATAAATAAACAATTTAATAACGGTGTCGCCTACGTAAAGTCTTAAGCATTTAGAGTCCGCGCGCATTTATTAACTTTAAGCTTTGTCGTAATTCTTAAATAATTAATAAATGCATAAAATAAATAATTTAGCGATAACGTCGTGTCGTAGCATAGCCGCATTTATTAGTAATCATTGTAATTTAAAATCAATTTTAATCGATATATGCATTTAATAGACCGCATTTATAAAGCTTTAAACGATTCTTAAATATCATACTCGCATTTAAATAATTTAATCTAAACTCAATTCAATTTTAATTTAACTTCGCAATAATGCAATAATAAGATTTTAATAAATGCATTCTGAGTATTAAGCATTAATTAAGTAGCACGTCCGTCTTTATTTCTTTATAATAATTTAAACTCAAGCACTAATTAAATAGCACGCCCATTTTTTCTTGTAATAATTTTAATAAAGCACCTAAATAATCTAAGCACAATTTATTGATTTAATTTACTACTAATTAATTAAATAGCACCTAAAACTAACATTAATTAACTAGCCTAAAACTAATACCTAGAATTAATTATAAACACTTAACCTATTTCTACTCAAATTTCAAACCCGCAGCCCCAAACCCACACCCAACACCCCAACGCCTCTTTATTCAAAGACCCAAGCCCCAGCCCTCTCCTTTTTTTTTCCTCAGCAGACGCCCATCCCTCTCCCTCACTCTCCACAAACCTAAAAACCTAAGTAACCGCCGCACCTCACTCCCATCGCAGCCCCGAGATTCTCGCCGGAGAATCCGGGAGCTTCCCCTTTACCCACGCACCCAGATTCGTCCAAGAATAAAACAGTAAGAATCAATTTCGTATCAAGCACAATCAAGACCAGACCACCTTTATAGCTTACCATTATTGAAACTCAAATTGGGCTATATAAGAACACGAAAGAGCATCGACAGGCTGAGCAAGAATAATAACCTCGCAAGAAGTGTTTAACATAGAGAGTCGAGCATCGATTCAGAGCTCGTAGGAGGAACTACATAGCAATTTAGTGGAACCGATAGCATCGAAACCCTTAGCAGAATGGAACACAGAGCGCAGAACCTCGCCTTTCATTCGCATCGCAAACCCCAAAACCAGCAGAACCTCGCCTTTCATTCGCATCGCAAACCCCAAAACCAGAAACAAAACCTCACCTTTTCAATCGCATCGCAATAACTCGCCGAATGGACCGACGACTTGATAAGTCGCCTTGGTTCGCCGCGGAGAAGGTAAAATCCACTTCTCCTCGACTGCTCATTCTCGTATTCTTTGTGCGAATTCGTGTTAATGTGTTAGTTCATTCGTGTGTTTGTGTTTGTTAGATGCTTAAGATGATATTTGGGGATTGATGTTGATAGTTACGCACCATTAGTGGTTCTGTATGACCTAATGTGTTGTTCTAAGGAGCCATTTAACTATTTATGTATGTTGGCTATGTCCGATAAGTCGATTATACCTCCTCTTTTGCTGAGTATAAACCGCCTCCACGCTAGCGTGTTAAGTCCATGTTGCATCATACCTTGATTGTTAAGTTGTTTACATGATATCTAGTTTGTCCCTATCTTAAAATTGTCACTATGATGGCCTACAATGTCTCTCGGTCTCTATAGTATGAAATAATAAGTGAGTTGATCAAGAGTATCTATGTCAAGATCTTGTTTGATGAAACCATGTTTAGGCGCTTTAATTTTAGTCATCACGTGCATATAAATCATTCTGTAATCTTGTTTCTCCCCAGAAACATTTATAGAGGTAGTCGTGGTATCCTCGCTAAATTACGCCTTACGAATTTGTCTCACGGCCGCATTTGCCAAACATGTTATCCGTTAACCTTGTTTATTTGCATCCGTGCAAATTGCTTTGGCAAACATGTATGGGCACATGTCTAAAAATGCTATGTCTTGTTTGCCTAGTATTGATTGGCTAATGAACCAAAATGGTCCTGCGTATATATTCTGTTAGGGTACACCTACTTAACACACGCTGAGTCAAGAGCTTATCTTGCTTCTATCTCTTAGAATGCATTATGAGTGTAATCGTGTTCTATCTCCTCACCTTAAGTATGCTCATTAAATTTGACTTAAACAAACCTCGCAAAATGCACTTCTAGTTAAGAAGTCTCTCATTTGTAATGGTTTGGTGGTCTCAATACTTTCATATAGCATAAATGAAACCTTGCATCCAGTCTCACTTTTCCTTCCCGATTTGAGCTTAATCAGACCCCGTGTCCACATTCTCACATGGTTGAACCGCTGGTATTTCGATGTATAAGTTTGTCTGTGATGTGAAGTATATATACGTGCTCGATTGATGCATCCTCCGATCGTCTGCGTGTTTTAGTCAAGATACCATGAATCTGTTGAACTCTTATATATGTTAATCCACACGCATGTTCAAATGTATATCGCTGCAGCTTGAGTATTTCAAATCGTGAAGAGCTCATTAACATTTTCAGATCCGCCAAACTTCCATTTCCTTTCTTTTCTTTTGGGGGGTTTTGCTTGATCCCTGCATATACATATTAAGACCTTGCCTCCATGTTTAGCTCCTTTATTTACACACCTAGCTCGCTCCGATCCGAATACATCACTGGGCCCGATTTTTCCCTGTTTGCATTGCCTCATATGGGCTATCAAGGCCTATCACCTAGGCTGAATAATACTCTATATGTGTTTCTTTTCTTACTTCAAATCACAACTCGGTGTATACTAGTGTCGCACGAGATTTGAGTTATGTACAGGACTCCGAATATAGATGCATGTGTCTTTATTTGCATTGTTTTTGATAATCTGAATATGTGATTACTTGTTTATTGACAAGGTTGGATTGATACTAATCCTTATCACTTTCTTTTTTTACATGGCACGACCGAGCAACAAAGAGTCTCATAACGAGACTCGTCGGCAAACGCAGCGCATGCATATACATCCATCGAGTCCCTCTTCGGCAATTCCTAGAAAAAACAAATAGGACGGGGTCATCCGCTTCAATCTCTTTGCTCTCTCTCTTATCTCATTTATGCCCCTATTTGTTTGTTGTAATTTTATTACTTAACTTTGTAATTAATAGGGGAACTTCTAGCAATTAGCCTTTAAGCATATGAGGTGGAAGGTAATTTAAACTTAGAAACGATTCTTCTTTATTTGTCTTTTAGGGCTATTAGGCATGTTTAAAATCGCAAAAATAAAAATAATCTAACTCAAGCGTCATAAAACCAACATTCTGCTTCTTATTAAAATACATAATGATTTCTCCTAAACTCTCAAAAATCACTTAAGTATTTTATACTACACGCAAGTTAAGCAAGATTAATTTAGCTAGCGATACCTAACTAGTTCATAAATAACCTTCGCATGAACACATAATCACCCATAAAGCACCCTTTTAGCATTCTTTAGCATTTCTAGCCCTTTTAGCACTTTAAATCACCTCTGGGCGTTTAATACCTTTAGCATTTTAGCATTTAGCACCCTTTAGCATTTTTAGCACCTCTTTTAGTATTTTTGCACTTTTAGCACCCTTTACTTTTAAAATTAATCCCGTAGCACCCTTTTAATATGTAAGCACCCTAGCACTACTTTGTTTACACTTAGCACTTTTAAATTGCTAGCACTTTTTAAGCATCTTTAACCCTTAATATTTTAGCACCTCTTAGCATTCTTTCGCATATAGCACCTTTTGCCCCTTTTAGACTTAAGCACCTTTAAACATTTTAACATTTTTAGCATTTATTTTATTTTCTAACATTTTATTAAGCAAGAGGAGCGTTTATTTTGCATTTTTCTTAAATATAATAATTACCCTAGGTTTGGCAGGACAACCGCAAGTTAGCGGATCTTAGAGGGTGCCTAACCCCTTCCCTCTAGATTAATAAAGAACCCTTACCCAGAATCTCATTAAGTTTAGCAGACCATTAAAATGGAGTTAATGTTTTACTTCAAACTAGTTAAACATTTAGGTGTCCTAATTCACCCAAATTAATTAGGTGGCGACTCATGAACCTTAGCATTCTAGCAAACCTTTAGCATTTTAGCACCCTTTTAAACTTTAGCATCTTTGGCAATTTTAGCATCCTTTTAGCATTTTTAAAACCTTTAAGCCTCTTAAACCTTTTAGCATTTTATTATTTATTTTCTAACATTTGCATTTTGAGCAGGGTTCGCTATTAGAAAATAATGTCGCGGCCGGAAAAGGGCGTGACAGATATCATAAGGTAAGCCATTCTTGTTATGTATCTACATTTGAACCAAAGAATGTCAATGAAGCACTCAAGGATAGTTGGTGGATACAAGCTATGCAAGAAGAATTAGAACAGTTCACCAGAAACGAAGTCTGAGATTTAGTTCATCGCCCCAATGATACTAATGTTATTGGAACTAAATGGATCTTTAAAAACAAATCAGATGAATCTGGAACTGTTGTGAGAAATAAGGCTAGACTAGTTGCTCAAGGATACTCTCAAGTGAAAGAGATTGACTATGAGGAAACCTTTGCTCCAATTGCTAGAATTGAGTCAATTAGACTATTTCTTGTCATAGCTTGCTGTTTGAAGATCACTCTCCATCAAATGGATATAAAAAGGTGATTTCTTGAATGGATATATTGATAAGGAAGTGTATGTTGAACAACCTAAAGGATTCGAAGATCCCCACCATCCATAATTTGTATACAAGCTGAAAAAGGTTTGGTATGGATTAAAACAAGCTCCACGTGCATGGTATGGTCGTTTAACTCAGTTTCTTCTTGAATTTGGTTTCAAACGTGGTGTAGCTGATTGTACTTTGTTTATAAAACACCACGGAGTAGACATGACCATTGCTCAAATCTATGTAGATGACATAGTTTTTTATTCGACTTCACAGTCTCATCTTAAGACATTTGTCGAAGCTATGTCCTCAATATTTGAGATAAGCATGATAGGGGAATTAACCTTTTTCTTAGGCTTGCAAATAAAGCAAAATGAGGAGGGAATCTTCATCTCCCAGAATAAGTATGCCAAGAATTTTATCAAGAAGTTTGAATTGGAGAATGTTAAACATATGAGGACTCCAATGGGATCAACACAGACTATATGCAAAGATGATGTTGGGGAAAATGTCGATCCAACTTTATATCGTTCTATGATAGGTAGTCTCTTGTATCTCACCGTGAGTCATCCTGATCTAATGTTTAGTGTGTGTGTGTGCGCGCTCGATTTCAAGCATGTCTCAAAATCTCCCACTTAAATGTCATTAAACGTGTCATCAGATATGTTGCCGGCACATGTGAGTTGGGAATTTGGTATTCCAAAGACACAAATCCTAATCTAATAGGATATAGTGACTCAGCTTGAGCTGGTGATGTGGAGGACAGAAAGAGTACTAGTGGAGGATACTTTTACCTTGACAATAATTTAGTTTTTTGGTATAGTCGCAAACAAAACTATGTTTCTCTCTCAACTGTTGAATCTGAATATGTAGCAGCTGGGAGTTGTTGTTCTCAATTAATATGGTTAAGACACATGTTATACGACTATGGTTTTTCAAATAATATCTTAGTTTTGTATTGTGATAATATGAGTGCCATTAACATTTCAAAAAATCCAGTTCAGCACTCTTGTACAAAACATATAGATATTAGGCATCATTTTCTAAGAGATTTAGTTGAAAAACAGCTAGTGCGAATTGATTATGTTGACACACTTCATCAACTAACTGATATCTTTACAAAATCTTTAGATCATGAGAGATTTTCTAATTTGAAAAGCTCTCCCGGTCTCTGTTCTGTCTAAATTCGACACTATTGGGCGAATGTCGTCTGAAATGTCTCTAACATTTCGGTGACATTTACCCTTGTAATATCAGAATCTGATTTTCAGTAAATTGTTATGTCTGATTTTTTGTCATACAAGTATGATTTTCAAAAAAGAACATGATTTTAATGTGATACCGTTCTTTGCGATGATATTAGATATCATAAAAAGGGAGTATCAAAATAAGGCAAAATCTTTGTAATTTTCGGCAATTGTGAAGATTGGGCAAAGCCCTTGAAAATTGATAACGTTCATATACTATAGGAGTATCAAAGTGCTTAATCAAAAGAAATTATGAGGATGCTAAATAAGTATTCTTGTTTTTGACACAAAAATAAAGTTTCTTATGTGTTTTATGATTAGATCTAGGACTCAATGGGAAAATGTTACATTGGTCTGGAGATTGAACTCATAAAATCATATATGAAATATGTCTTGGTTTATTTCCGAAAGAAAGCGGGAAAAAATATTTTTAGAGATTATGATACATGTGTTGTTCAAAATGTTGCTAACATTACTGTTGACATTCTCAGATACTGATATTTGTTGGAATGCAGTGTGTAACTGATTTTTAAAAATTCAGTTATATTTTTCCCTACTGTGTGTCGTTGGCTTTTGAACATATTTTTATGTTTTTTGTTGATAATGATCTAATCTTGATGTCTATCTTTTAAAAAACTCTAAATTTTAGGAACAAGTATTGGAACACAATACAAACTCTTAAAATCTGGAAACAAAAATATTGTTGTCAAGTGTATAAATGTATCTTCAATTGATAATCTCTCTAGAGCATGTATGTTGTCGTCGCTATAAGTCACTTGCACTTATTCGATTAGGTTTTGTGAAGAAAGGCAAAAAGGGGGAGAATGTTAATGTTAGGTTATGTGTCATAACATTTTTCCTAACATATAATTTTCATAGCTAAGTTTAAATCAGAAAATGTTGGACCAAATGTCTTGACATTTGTGACGACATTCTGATAACTGTTTTGCCTATCTTCACGGACTGTTTTCCAGGAAACTGTGACTGTTTTATCACATGGCAAATTGACTTGGCAAGGAGTAGTTGGAGCTGATTGCAAATGAGGAAGACCAAGTCTAAGAAGAGCATAACTTAAGGAGCAAGACGAGGAAGAAATAGTCCAAGCAGTTGGAGAGTTTCGTGGCTTACGCTACTGCCTCACGTGCTCCTGTTTTAGCTCAACTTCTACAACCTGTTGAGGAGTCTTTCAAGGGAACTCTCCACTATAAATAGAGAGGTCACTTCAAGGATTCAATATCCAGAACTTAAGAGTGAAAACGATAGAGAGAGCTCTCCAGAAATATCAATCAAAGAGACTGGATCACTGTGTTGCCTGTATTGTGACGATATTATAATTGCTCTTTAGATTCTAGATTTGTTCTTTCATTGAAGCAATTGTAATGAGGTGTTGATCACTTCTATTTAAATAGATTTTTCAGGCATAAGTCATCTGCGACTTAACCAATTTTTGTATTCCTTTTGTATCATCTTGTAACATTGAAAAGAAGGAATATATCAATTGTATATATATATATATATATATATATATATATATATATATATATATATATAATATCTTTGGTCATTGACCATCATGAGTTATATTAATATATAACCTATGAAAATTAAACTTTTGTGTTCTTTATCTATTTCCGCTGCACTTTAATTATTTCAAAGGTTTTCTGTTTTTATCCAAATGTCATAACTTATGTCAGACGATATTTTAGCTAACATTTGAAACTGTTTCTGCATATGTTCAGTTCTACTTTGCTGTTTGATTTTATTTGATCCATAGTATAATATCCCTGGGACCCAACAATTATCTTATAAGTTATCTAATGGTATAAATATATTTATACCGTTAGTGCATAAACTTGTACGTCGGTTTACAAATGAAAGAATGTGTAATACTCCCACCAGAATACACACAATGACACAATCCAATCTTGCTTACAAATTCCTTGCTTTGTATTGATATATACTCTTCGTTTAAAGGCATAAAAAGTTAATTTCCTACTTCGTCTAACTATGGATGCAAAGGCTTGGAATTCTCTTTCTTAGTAATTCAATTTTATCAATTTCCCTTCTTGGCCTTTGTGGTACACTGACAGCAGCTTAGAAAGAAGGAGCAAAATAAATTACGAAACAAACACAGCAAACAACGAATTCGATAGGAATATATCAGTAACAACTCCCTCCATCTTTAAACAACTCCCTCCATCTTTAACTAGAAGTCTTTACCTAGAAGTCTTGATTGAGTTCGAGCTACATGTGAATGATTCCTAGTATTGGAGGTGCTTTCCCCCTTAATAAGCTATATACGACACGAATATGAACTATTCGGACCATTGAACTAGCGAGTACTAATTAAATAGTTATACAAAAAGCCACAGGAATCTATATACTTGAACTAAATCCAAATACTCCAACTTGAAGTAGCCTTAATTATAAACTTTTGGCCATGTTCTTCACAGTTTGTGCTATCTGATGAACTTATAAAATCAGAAGAGAGAAAATGCAAAATACAAACCGTCCACGCAATTAATTTTGCTATATTTTTCTTATCTTTGTGTTTATCACATTTAAGACCTATAATTCCACCCGTCATCGGGTTAATAGGATTAAAGTATAAATATACTAATTTATGAATTAAAAATAAATATTAAGTGGGTAGGGCGGTTTATGGGGTGGGGGGCCAAAAATGGATGTTATAGTCGTTGCACAACGGCCAAAATTGAAATTTGGTCGTTGTTGCAACGGTTATTTTTGCAAAGGCGGGGGACCGGGTCGGGACGGGCATCGAACCCCGCTACCTACAATTTCGTTCCGTTTTTTTGGGTCGGTGTGTGGCGGTAATCGAGCCTGGCTGGGGCGGGTCAGGGTCGGGCCGAGCCGACCCACTGGACAACTATAATGTGAGCTTAGAGAGAATACAATATGTCTTCTTTCTCTTCTAAGTCTTGCATATATAGGACAAAACTTAGACTATTTTGACCCGAAAAAGTTGTGGTGACGTGAACATACTGACGTCATCATGCCCACGCGTGTCACGACACTCTGATCTTGAAGGCTGATATGACGGGAGTTGTTGGGAGTGGAGGACAACTGTGAAGATCATTTGGGGCAGTTGAGGTTTTCGGAACTATCAATCTTCTCGAATATGCTAATGATTCCGGAGTTGTTTCTACCCAATACAATAAATATGAAATAACACATACTAAATATTTATAAGACTATTTTCTTTTATACAATGGGATTGACCCATTTCTACCCACAAACTCCCAATTAGATGGTAACTTAACTTTTATTTTTTACATCAAAATATTAAATTATTTTTGTTACATAAAATTCACACAATACTTACTCAGATAATGCATAAAGTTACTAAAGTATTTTTATAACAAAAAGTCTTTCAACTTTGCCAAGGAATCGCAAAAAGTATCATATAAAATATCTCTTTTATTTTTTTTCTAGTGACTTCCTATCATACTTAGACAAAATTAAGTAATTATTTTGTTGCAAATTAAAAAAAGTTTGATGACTTTCGTGTTATGTAGGTAAAGTTGGGTGATTTTTTATTATAAAACTAATTTAGTGATTTTAATATAATAAAGAGAAAAGATGAGTAAACCTTTTCTAATGAAAAAAAAAAGTTTTCACTTGTTTTGGAAACATATGCCACCTATGGTCCATTTATCATTTATATTATTATATGTATTTCGTTCTATTCAAATTTAAGCTATTCAAAAAGATAAGTCAAGATACACTTATATATATCGACCTAGAGTTATAAAGAGGCAAAAATTAAGTCTGGTAGATGAATCATACCTATTAGACTAGAGTGTGATTATTAGTTTCGTGGTTGTTAATTAAGTTCATTGGTAATATTGAAATGATGATATTCCTCTTCATTAGTAATTAGACTTTGAATTCAAGTTTTAGCATAAAAAATTATTACTAATAAAGAATGTTTTCCCTTTAAACGATCATACATACATATTGCACATAATGCAATAAAAAATTAATTATATGGACTATTCCGAATACGATATTGATTATTAAAAAGGGGGAAAACAAGATGCAAACTTGCATAATGCAATAACACAAGGCACGTCTGGTACGTTGTACTGCACTGAACAAAAAAATAATATAGTGTTTGGTGTGTGTTTTCAGTCGTACTAGAGTATATTATTTTCTCCAACTACCATTTTTTAGACTCATCTAGTAAATGGGTCTCCCCTGAACTATACAAAAAAAAATACAGTTCATTATATATTAATACAATCCATATAAAAATATATAATTCAGTGCGACGTACCAAACGAGCCCCAAATGTCCACCTAGTTTACTCTTTTATTCTGTCAAAATGGTTATAAGTCAAAAATGGTCGGGTGGGACCAGAATACGATTCAAAATTTATCGCACTGATGCACAATATTTACTTTAAAATAATAAATCAACTTACCAAAATAAGAAAATAAGGGTCGCTGAATGTCGTTTTCGCCAACTAGAGCAATATAAAACTTTAGTTGATTGGGTAGCTCTCATAGTTCAACATTGAAATTATCTTTTTCCCTTTCAATTCTTTCATTCGATTAAATTAAATTTTAGTAAAGAACCCTAAAGTAAAATCAACATGAACGGTATTAACACGTTGACTTTATAAAATACTGCAATCCCCATAAATTTTTATATAAAAGCTTCAAATTACTCACCACTTTATCTATTATCTTATCATTAAACACAATTCACAAAACAATAAATTTATATTCTTTGTTGCATGTGTAACAGAATGCGTATAATATATTAACATCCTATACACACATACAAACTAGCTACAAGACAATATTACTTTTGTGGCTATAAAACATATTCAACTTGTACATCGATCGGATAAGAAAAAATAAAATAATCAGGAAAACTTACATAAATGGAAATGGAGGTGTACCCCATCGATCAAGAACGTGCCATACACTTTCTTTCCTTTTTATGCACCAATCAAACAGAAAATGACAAGAATAATAAAATAAGGTGAGAAAAAACAGAAAAATGATAAAGAAAACAAATAGAGACTTATCCGAGTGGAGGAGTTGGTGTGGGAATCTTGATAATGCAGTCAAGTTATACCCAAAGCATAGAAATCAACAATCTAAATTGGAATAATCAATCAATTCTTTTTAAATAGCTCAGGTAACCAAGGGCACGTTTGATACGGTGAATTACGCCGGATTGCACTGGATAAAAGTTTGTAAATCATTTATTAAACAAAGATAAATTTGAACAGGAATTAATATCTTCTTGGGCTTTTAACTATTCACTTGTTTTGGACCAAATTTAGAAGGACAAAAATTCACTTATTATGAATTAGAAGAATTATATGTTATATTTAATTAATCACATTTGCTTTAAGTCTGATTTAAATTATTAATTACACTTTTAAGTATTTTTTTTAACCTGTTTATATACAGAAAAAAAGTTTTAAAAGTCTGACTTGAACTCGATTAGGCTAAATTTGAGTTCAAATGTATTATAGAAAAACTCGATTTAACTTAGCTTGATTCAATAATATAGCAATTACATTGAGCTCGACTCTAACTTGACTCAACCCCTAATCTAATAGCCACCATCGTTTCCTCGTAAACATATTGAATGTAAAAGGAAAATGTAGTTCTTTAAAGTATTGCTAAATTGTAAATGTTTTTATGTGGACTCGACATCGTTTATTTTAGGGGTGAGCATGGATACAGGGTATCCAGACATCCGACAGGAACCGACACTAACAAGTAGGTTCCGGTTGATATATTATAATAACGGGTAGGTTTTGGATATATATATTATAATAACGGGCAGGTTCCGGGTAGTACAATTAGGAACCGATCAGTGTCAGGTCCGATTTCGATTCCGACAAATAGAGACAGGGTATCCGAACTCGAAACCGATGCCCGGAACCTATAAAATATTAAATATTTTTACTCAATGCTTGCTTAACCTTCTTGATCATATTTTCAGATTTTTCATCAATGCCCTGAAGATGGACTTTGTCCGAATATTCGTGATGTTCTTTGTGCACATCTGGTAAAAATTGTTACTTAAAACCATGTTATCAATTTGTAGGAGATTAATATTCAATTATGTTATACAAGTTAGAGCACAAACTAATCAACTGATATATCCATATAAACGAAATATCTCAAGTTATTTGCTTTATACAAGTTGGAATCCATTTAACCAATTCCAGAAAGAGGGAATTTGATAAAAGTCACTAAGGTAGTAAGGTATAACCAAAGTTCTTTATATTTTTATAAAAATTAACATTACATGATCAACGGCTAAGCCGACCAAGCAGGTTCAAGGCAAAAACATACATGTACAACTTGGACTCAGATAAAGAGAAGCACACACTACTGCTACTACTCAAATTTACACGGTATCGAGAACTTACCCGGAACCGCAGAGTCCGGATAGATTCTGAGAAATAAACTTAGGAACAATATTTTACTGAGTAGGGTTTGAATAGTTAAAAAAAATTAGAATACCCGAACCCGTTTACCCCTAGTTTCTTTATAAACTTATTGAGCGAAGAAGAAAAACGAAGTACTTCAAAAGTATGGCTACATTGTAAATATTCTTATTTAGAAATGGCCAACGTGCTAATTCTGAGAATTAGAAGGACTCATCATAGCAACAAAATCTAGCAGAATCCACAAAGTTCGAATTTATAGCACGTGTTCCTATAGACTGTACTCTATATCTCCAAAGTTCCTGGGGCCCACTGCCGACTACTTTATTTGAATTTCTCTCCTCCCCACAGTAATAGTAATTATTTTATTATTTATTGTTTTCAAAACAATTAAAACGTGTTTAATATAAAGTTGTGAAAAAGAGTATCCAACATGAATCGATGTCGATGTTCTTGAGTGTATTAATTTCCTTTATCTACCCTAGCTTATCATCAATACCATTACATTCACATGTTTCCTTTTTTTGCTTTATACCAGTTGTTCTCTTTAACAAAATTATCCATCTACCAGAAATAGTTTCAACTTCTCATTTTAGTTTCAATTTGCAAATTTGGAGAATTTTTTCGGAATTTTCTCGTCGCAAAATATGTCGAATCCTCAACATTCGTTTGACGGCGGCCGGAGGTCCGGCAACGGCAAGGCGCCGGAGAGATCGAATTTCGTGCAGACGTGTAATTTGTTGAGTCAGTTTATTAAAGGGAAAGCTAATATTAGAGATCTGAATAATCTCGGAATTGCGGGCAAATCGGACGTTGCAGGTAAATTTTTAAGAGATCTAGTTCGTTTATAGAGTTTCCATATATAGAATTGCCTCTTTTTTGGTGTTATTTAATCTGAATTTGGAATTATGTGGATTGAATATTATATTTTGGGAAAGTATGTTACGAGTAAGATTTGGACTTGTAGGCTTAGCTATCTTAATTTGGTAGTAATTTTTAATTGGAGGAAATGAATTAAAAATTTAGTGGAAAAGAAAGTTCAAATCTGTGAAAACTGTTGCAAAGTTTTCTATGATTTCTCATTTGTACTGTGCTTTTCATCCAGGAAAAACTGAAACTGCAACCATGGATTTATTGACCGTGATGGAAAAACCATCTATTGATCAAACAAAAGAACAAGAACAAATATCCATAGATCCCGTTACAAAAGAATCTTCTAGAGGGATGGAGGTCACCGTAAATGAGCCCAGTACGAGGTTCGTTCCCTTATTTTTATCTGTTGTAGCAAGTAATTTAGTTTTTCTTCTCGAGTTACTAATTACACTTGTTATGAACCATTATGTCTTAGATCGTCATAGTGTAAAAATTCTTTTAGATTGTCGGTAGAAGTTGAAACTCTTACCTGTTTTCCTTTTTTAATTTCTTATGATGTCCGAACTGCTTGCGTATGTTTAACGGGTTAATATAGTGAATGTGTTGTAGTAATTTCATATGCTGAATTAGATTTGGTTTCCTTTTTCAGCAAAGAGGCACCAAAGGAGCCTAAGGCAGCCCAATTGACTATGTTCTATGATGGTAAAGTTATAGTCTTTGAAGATTTCCCAGCTGATAAAGCTAGAGCAGTGATGTTATTGGCTAGTAAAAGATGTCCTCAAAGTTCGTTTGGCACTTTTCAGACTACAAACATCGACAAAATTAACGCATCTGCTGCTGCCACTGCGAGTAATAAAACTGATTTTGTTGCACCACAGCAGCAGCAGCGGCAGCAACTCCATGTTTCTTTTAGTCAAAAAACTGATTCGCTTAAGCCGGGTTCTAGTTTTGCTGCATTGCAGCAGCACCAGCAGCAGCCGGTCCATGTTTCTAATAGTACCAAAACTGATCAGCTTAAGCCAGGATCGATTTCTTCTGCACCTCAAAAACAGCAGGATCAGCAACAACAACAACAACAGATCCAGTCACAGACTACCGGAACTAGCAGCAGCTCTGGTGAGCAAATCACTTCCTCTATCATTTTATATGACAGTATTTGGCTGGACACAACATATAATTATGAAAGGTAGACAGGCGTACATGCGTTTGGAGCCTACTAAAAGTACTCTTAAAACGTGTGGTCTTAATCAGTCATGATGTGTGTGTGAAGTTTATGTTAAAGAGTTTCAAATATATAAACATTTTTTTTATACGGACTAAAAATTGTTGTATAAAATGAAACAGAGCGGGTACTACTTACACATACTGCAGGATAAAATTTTCTAAGACTGCTAATATGCATTATATGCTTTGTTTCTTGCAGAGCTACCTATTGTTAGAAGATCTTCTAATATGCATTAAATATTTAAACGTGTGGTCTTAAACAATCATGATGTGTTAAAATGTGAAGTTTAAGTTAAAAGAGTTCCGAAATAGAAAAAACATTATTTTAAACAGACTAAAAAATGCTGTATGAAATGAAACCAAGGGGTACACTAATACTGCATAATAAATTTCCTAATACTCCTGATATGCATTATGTTGGGTTTTGATATTGGTGAATGAAAAATTATGGGAGGAAAATTAAAGGGAGTAAGAGGCTCTTTTGTCCCACATCGAAAAAAGAAAAGGAAAGAGAGGTGTATATATTACATTACACCTTCTCTAGTTGCTAAAAGGGTTGAGAGAGCTGAGCGCCGCCGCCGCCGGCCGGCTTTGGCTTGATTGATTGATAATCTTTTTGGACAAACGTTTCTCTAATTAATTAATTAAAAATAAATCCAAACGGATCGACCCGCGACCGACCCGACCCGTCCGGCTCTCCCTCTCTTTTTCGAATTTCCCTCCAAATATTAGGTGACTATTCTGAATTGTTGCAAACATTCAGAATCAGTACCTCCAAACCTATAAATTCTTGATTATTCCAAGAATTTATTAATTCATTAATTTTTCAATCCTGAATTTCAGTCTTGAACTCAAAAATATTTTGTCTTCCTTCTGTGTGATATACTGCCGTTGAGTGGTTCGCTGCTACCGGAATTTGGAGTACTATTATTCTGGTAAGATAATCGTTCTATCCTGGGAGACGATATTCCGTTAACCTCGAGTACTGTGAGGGGAATAATTTCCTTAAGGACACACTTTGAACTAAGTGGGCTCGATTACATTCTGAAATTATTTTTCAAAACAGATTTTGTTTTCGTTTATTATTTCATGATCAATTTACTGTTAAGTAATGTTTATATCGTGTTATCTGTTTCACTAAGTGATTAACAGATTGTGTTGAAACATTATTTAGTCAAATACAAATTATTATACCAAACACATTATATGTATGGTTTCTTGCAGAGCTACCTATTGCAAGAAGATCTTCACTACATAGGTTTCTTGAGAAGAGGAAAGATAGGTAAGCGAAATTAAAATTTGCAAATCGCTTCTGGCAATGTATAAAGCTTAAACTCTTTTTAGTTTATGGTAGCGTTTCTAAAGAATCTCACTTCTTCTCCTTTCATTTTTTGTCTGGTGTGTAATTTCAGGGCAACTGTTAGAGCGCCATACCAAGTTGTACATAACAATCCGTTACCATCGTCTTCAAATAATAATGGTGAATCATCCTCCAAGGATTGCGAAGATCAGCTTGATCTCAATTTTAAGTTATAGCAACATTGTCACAGTTGCAAATCCATAAGCTTTTTTTTTGTTTTGACAATTGGATAAGATAGTATTAAATATATAAATATTTAGATCAGTGACTTGAATTTTTTTCCAGCTTAGCTTACAGATCATCTTTATTCTTTCATGTATTGATTATTGTTTATTAGTATTATCAACTGAATGTTTTGACTTTTCGATTATCATATAGAATGCAAATTTATATTTGAGTTCCCATTTTTCACGTTTTATGTTCATAGTGTGAAGTTATGCTTGTATCTTATCTGTGTTGTTAGAATTGTAGTGCTCCTAACATTTTGCAAAAAGATCTTCGAGGAAACTGCAAAATTGATGACACTGTTGACTTTTGTGAGTAGGGAATTCAAAAATATCTTTCTTTCCTTGCAGATGTTTGGTCCTAAATGAAAGAACATATACTCCATGCTTGGCGGAGCCAGGAATTTGGCGAAGGATGTACAAATTTCTTCTCACTTATGTTAAGAATATGCAAAATTAAATATATATTCATAATTTTCCGGCGAAGGGTGTGCAGACCACCCTTCGCTAAGGTGGCTCCGCCCATGACTCCATGGATGGCCTCATGGTTGGTGACCGGATGAGATGTGAAACTTATACTTAAAAGAACAGGTCAAACGCTTCCCTACAATATGAACTTGGAAAGAAGATGCATTAATGAAAGACTTACATAATTGATCGACAAGAGATAATGTATTTCTCTGACATTTTCCTAGCGTATAGCTGGATTTTAGGATTTACATGTGGACTTGAAGAATTTGTTTCTTGCCTTCTTGGCCTTTTTTGGAATAAAGATTTATTTTTTCTAAAGAAGAGAGAGGGGGGGCCCAGGGATGGGCCTAACGTAGAATAGGTAGATTAGGCTCAATAATAAGCTATGAGTGGCTCTAGATGGCTGATTCGTGTGAGAGAGGAATAGAGAAGCTCGGAGTAGCTTCATGGTTTAAGTTGAGAGAAAAGCAGAAATGATGAGAGATAGTTGTGTGTACAAACGTCTCCCTAAAATTTGATTCTAATATCACGTGAAAAAATGTAAGGGGTGGTTTGGTAGAATAAAATAATATATGCATTAGCTTTGTCTATTAATAACATATTGTTTGATACATTTTTGAACCTATGTATAACACCCTATTTGATATTATTCTATGCATAATTAATACATAGAAAATTATGATATTAGCAATGCAATGAGTTTAAATGCATGCATAAGCATGACTAAAGATACAATTGCTCATGAAGTCCCTTACATAGTATAGTATGAGAGATATTTTTTTAAAACAATTAATTATTTTTTTAAAATTATGCAATGCATGTTATTTCTACTATACCAAATCAAACGATGGATAAAAAATATTTTTTATATAACTAATGTCAGCATTACTAATAACAACATTACTAATACACCATATTCAACATTATTCTAATACGCTCTATCCTACGACCCCTAAGTATCTAATCATAAGCTTTAAGATAATGGCTGGAGTGGTACCATCACATTGTAAATTCCTATAAAATCCTCACCTAACCTATTGATGAGGACAGGGTAGTCTTTGGACCCGTGCGAGTTGTGCTACCGCATATGGTTTCATGAAAAAATTTAGGGGCCCTTTTTTTTTTATTAGGTAGTATTTAGGGCTACACAAAAAACGGACCGGATCGAAAAAATCCCGGACCGGACCGAATTTTTCGGTTCGGTCTTCGGTCCTACGTTTCTGAAAATTCGGTCCTCGATCCGGTCCGGTCCGGGTTTTTTCCAGTTTTTAATGTATATTTTCAGTTTTCGGTCCGGTCTTCGGTCCGACTTTTTTGGAATTTCGGTCCGAGGGTTTTGTGCAACCCTAGTAGTATTAGCCAGAATTTACTGTAAAAGTCCATTATTCGCAAGTCTTAGTCTAATCAAAGTAAAGTGATTCAGCTCCAATGACGCGTGCATGTAGAGACCCAAATTCAGATTTTAAATCAAACCTATTAAGGGCCCACTTTTACGAATTAAAATAGAGTCCCCAAAATATTTAAGATGGACCTGGATGAGGACAACACACTTCTCTAACAAATATCCATTTTATACCGATAGTAGATAAAAAAAATTGCAGTTAAATTTTCAATTATAGTTTGAGTCACGTGTTGAGCATCTAGTGTGACATGGTTTCTACAGTCGAAAGTTGAAAATGCATTTTACAAGTACAAACTATCTGTAGAATTATGAAATTCTCTTCGTTGAAGGCTTCTTATTAATGCAATATATATATACACATATTTACTATTACAAATCTAATTGTATAAGGATTTATACTTTACATAATTACATCAAATTATTAATTATAAAATATACGGAGAATATATACATAATCTATATGTATTATTCTTTATCACACCCCCTCAGTCGGAGCGGGAGAAGGTCAGACGTTCAGACTGTATCTGAAGTCAAGGAACAACTGTCGAGGAAGTCCCTTAGTAAATATATATGTGTATTGATAGAAGAAGGAACATGTAACACCCGAATGTGACTCATGACAACCTTCTCATGAACAAAATGAATATTCATCTCAATATGTTTGGTTCGATGATGTTAAACCGGGTTATGAGACAAGCATACAGCAGATATGTTATCACAGTAGACCATAGATGTCTTACGCAAGGGACAATGAAGCTCTAGAAGAAGGTTTCTGAGCCAACAAGTTTCGACAACAACATTCGCAACACCTCTATAATCTGTTTCTGCACTCGAACGGGAAAACGTGACTTGTTGTTTGCAGACCATGAGACGAGGTTATCACCCAAGAAGACACAATAGCCGAAAGTAGATCAACGCGTATCGGGACAGTCACCCTAGTTGGCGTCTGTGTAAGGTATCAACATGGTCAGTGCAGAGGGATAAATATGTAATTCATAGTCAAGAGTATCATTAACGTACTGAATGATATGTTTCAGAGCGGTAAAGTGAGGCTCTCTAGGAGCATGTAAGAATAAGAATGCATGTTGAACGACATAGGCAATATAGGGCCTAATAGAGGTAAGATACTGAAGTACACCAGCGAGACTCCTATAAAGGGAAGGATCAACCACCAGATCCCTATCATTGGCGCTAAGCTTCGACTTTGAGTCGACTGGAGTAGCCATGATCGTGCAGTTTGCCATTTTAGCCTTATAAGCAATCTCTTCGGCATACTTACGCTAAATCGGGAATATTATATTCTCGGATCTTGTCACAAAAATTCCCAAAAAATAGCTCAACTTACTCAAGTCTGTCATGACAAATTCAAATTTGAGCAAGGCAATGATCTCGTTTTTCAGCACATCAGATGAGGCAGTCAAGACAATGTCATTCACATATAGTAAAAGGTATGTAGTATCACTACCTCGATGAAAGATGAAAAGTGAATTATCACTTTTGTTGCACACGAATCTGATCTGTATGATGTAAGTGAAAAATTGTTCATACCAAGCTCGGGGGCTTATTTCAAATCATATAGTGACTTTCGAAGACGACAAACATACTGAGGAGTTGATAGATGCACAAAACCAAATGGTTGATACATATAGATGGTTTCTTTCAAATCCCCGTGTAAGAATGCATTTTTCACATCATTTGATGAATCTACCAGTTCTTTTCCATAGCAATACTCAAGACCATACGAATGGTTGCAGATTTGACCAATAGACTGAAAGTCTCACCGTAATCAACTCCCTCTTGTTGCCCCATTCCATTTTCTACAAGTCTCACCCTATGGCATTCAAGCTCACAATTATTCCTGAATTGTGATGATATAGCCACATATAACGAATCACATTGACCCCCTCTGGTTTTAGAACAAGATCCCACCTGTGTTGTGTAGTGAGCGCATCAAATTACTCACACATAGTCGTATTCCAATTCGGGTCCAGTTTGGCTAATTTTAGGTTCTTGGGTATATATGAGATAGCTTGAGTGGATAGGTTAAAGTAAACTTTTGGGTTTAAAATCCCATGCTGGGCACGGGTTTCCATTCGGTGCATAGGAATAAGGGATGGTTGGGCAGTAGGATTGGGTGGTATTGGGCAGTGGGGATGAGCAATGATATTGGGCAGTGGGGTCTGTAACAGTAGATTCGGGTTATGAGGTTGGTGGCAGGATTACTGAGATGGGTTGTCGACAAGAAAATTAGGCAATAGAGAGGTGAGGCAGTTACAGTAACGGGGGCAGTGGGGTGGTCAACGAGATGGGAAGGGGGGTCGATGGGATGTGGGGCAGTGACGGGACAACATAGAGGTACCGTGATGGGACAACTGGAATACTAGCACTATGTATTGTGTTTCAAATAAGAGGGAAGGTGTCCGGATCATCAAAGAAGTCGTATTCAGTGACTTGAAATTTTCAGAGGTTTGCAAATGGAAAATGTTCTCCTCGAATGTGACATGGCGAGATATTAAGATTTTATTTGTGATTCAATCATAGCATAAGTACTCAATATGGTTCAACGGGAAACCTAAGAAAATACAAGGAATAGTCCTAGGTGCTAATTTTTGAGGGACCGTGGAGGCGAGATTGGGGTAGCATAAACAACCGAAAGTCTGAAGGTGACCATAAAAAGGGATCCAACGGAATAGCATTTCGGTAGGGGTTTTATTTTGAATGGTACGTGTATGTAATATATTAAGAATGTATGCTACCATTTGTAGCGCATACACCCAAAAGGGAGGGGAGAAAGAAGCATGAAAGAGCATTGTACGTATTATATTATTGTCACGCCCTATTTCGACCGCGACATTATTCCAGCGAATCCTGTATATTGTTAGAAATAAAAAGTGCAAAATCCTAAAAGGTTCGAGGAGTCGCCACCTAATTAGTTTGGGTGAATTAGGACACCTAAATGTCAACTAAGTTAAAGTCAACACTAACTCCATTTAAATGGTCTGTTAAACTTAATGAGATTCTGGGGTAAGGGTTCTTTATTATCCTATAGGGAAGGGGTCAGGCACCCTAAAAGATCCGCTAACTTGCGGTTGTCCGTTCAAACTTCAAACCTAGGGTTAATTATTTATGCTAAGAAAATACATTTTTTTTGAAAAGTACTTTAAGCAAAGATATTTGTAAGTATAAAACGTATTTTTTGACCAATGTGAGAATGCAAGATTTTAAAATATATAAAGTTAGCTTTGGTTTAAAAACATACCTCTTAAAGTAATTGGAGAACATATGAAATTATTTTATAAGGTGTATATATTGCTTAACAGAATATAGAAATAATAGTGCAAAGTTCTTATGGCAAAATAAATACCTATAAAGTAAAATGTAAAATGTCTTTTATGCAAAGGGGAATAAAGTATGATAAAAATATATTTTTATAGGAATGTTAATAGGAGTTTATGAAAAGATGGGTTAGGAATATTTTGATGAATAATTCCCTAACTATATGACTAGTTATGCAAGTGAGGATTATTAAGCGATTTAGTATAGCTTAAACTATATATGGCAAGTTTTAAATAATTAACTTAAAAAGGAAACAAATTTTAATGTCACAACTACCTCTTAATAACGACTCCAACCTACCAATGTAATGTTAACGTTAGACAATTAATTTACAATAAATGAAATGGGGATGGGGTAGGAAATAATAAGACGACTCGAGGAATGGCGATGTAATTCGCCCATGGTTTGGAATTTCTGATGCGGATAACAAGATGCACACAAATGCGTGTCTTCTTTTGTTGTAGCTTGTAATGAGTCTCGCCATAAAACTCTTCATTTGGCTCCGGTGCATTTCATGTAAACAAAAGAAAAGATAAGGATTAATAGCGGAATCTGAAATATATGCATAAGAAGAAAACAAAACAGATAATGGAACACTTCCTGGATGACCTAATATTCAACCTAGATACAGGAGAATAACAAGAATAAAAAACAGAGCATGCATTAACAAGCAATCATATTCACCAAATGTGTATGCCCATTACTAGAACTACAGACAGGCAAGCAGATACCAGATAACGAGAGATAAGTCGGATGGGCTTTAACCCAAACACACACACATGCCAGCCAGTCAATACCAAGCAAAGCTGAAGACTTTTGGATCCAGGACAGATTATTACAACCATAAAACAGTGTGCGAGTCGTCATTACGGACCGAGCCCAGCAGGCATACTTGCTATACTAGACATGTTTCATTTCATACTTAACATATATATATGCAAATAAATATACCATGTACACATGTGGAAGATGTATATCAGTACATACTGAAGAAAAGACAAGCAGTTTTTATTCCGTCAGTGCAGGCATGTAACAGCCCCCTAACCTACTGGATTTGGTCATTCCACTAATGCACTTAACACATGGGATTAGGCACAAAATCTTCTTAACCATGCACCAGTGTTGAATTACTAAGTTCAAATAATGGGACACAATAAGAGATGTATCACAGTGGCTTCCAAGTATTCATGGTACTAGTTTGATGCGATCAGGAACGCGGTGAAATCAAGTAGTCAAGTAAACCTCAAGCAGCGTGATCACAACACTCATTTATATTTCATGAATGCTCATGTGTCTATCATATGCAGTGATGTTCAAACAGGGAAATGTTCTGACATATTTCAGGTTTTGCAATTCTATTAAATGTCTATAAACTGGGCCGCTTTCGACGTCTTTTAGGTTCAGCAATGTCACGCCCCGACTTTTCCTAAGTCTTTACTTAGGGCGTGATGACACCTGGATAATTATTTCCCACCAGGAGCACCATTTAATTCTCTTTATTTAGAAATTTGAACTTATATTCAAATACGGAGCGATTAATAAAAATAACAATAAAGAAATCTGTTTATGACTTTATAAAAAAAAACATAACGCGAGCCCATGCTCGTGCAAATATTGTTTCTACATAGACATACTGACAAAGATTGTTCTAAGTTGGAAGGGAGACCATTCCACACGAGCATTTCCCGAGACACTGAAACTGACATCCTGAACCTGACGAATATCAAGCCCGAAGCAATGGACTTGGTATGACAAGAGGCTGCGGGACGATCTCTAGCCTTGGCGTGAAGCCTTTCCTCTATCACGTTTTCCTGAAACATGTTAAATAAAGAGTCAGCCCTACCATCTGGGGCTGAGTGAGAACCTTACCCTGCAATTCAAAGTAACACCACAATATTTCAAGTGCAATCACATTATAACGTAATAAACATATTGCAAAAACATACCAGGTTACAACATTTTTAAATATGCAACAACTCCTCATAGGAAATTCTCGGTTTAACTAACACTTCATTTTATCTCGTATTATACGTTAAGACATTCCCCTGCATTTTCACATGTTTATTACATTTATATATTTGTAAACGCGTATTCACTTTTCATATTTATATATAGGTGAACATGTATTCATCTTTCATATTTGTTGCGGCGTGCAACCCGATCCATTATATTTACGTATTTGTGAACACGTATTCACTTTACGTTTTGTTGCGGCGTGCAACCCGATCCATTATGTTTACGTATTTGTGAACGCGTATTCACTTTACGTTTTGTTGCGGCGTGCAACCCGATCCATTATATTTACGTATTTGTGAACACGTATTCACTTTACGTTTTGTTGCGGCGTGCAACCCGATCCATTATGTTTACGTATTTGTGAACGCGTATTCACTTTACGTTTTGTTGCGGCGCAACCCGATCCATTATGTTTACGTATTTGTGAACGCGTATTCACTTTACGTTTTGTTGCGCGCAACCCGATCCATTATATTTACGTATTTGTGAACGCGTATTCACTTTACGTTTTGTTGCGCGCGGCAACCCGATCCATTATATTTACGTATTTGTGAACACATATTCACTTTACGTTTTGTTGCGCGCAACCCGATCCATTATGTTTACGTATTTGTGAACGCGTATTCACTTTACGTTTTGTTGCGGCGTGCAACCCGATCCATTATATATTTATATATTTATGTGAACACGTATTCACTTTTCATATTTTTCAGAAGATCAAATAAATACTATTCTCTTTTCTAACATTCTGTCATTCATACTTGTAACGATTATAATTTTTTAACCATAACTCCAACTAAGGTGTTTCTCAAACGTAAACTAAGGTAAGACGGGGATCTTTAACTATACCAAATTTCATTTAAAACTACTTTGGGTAACTAACACAAATTTATCCTCAAAACAGCCACATGAAATTTATTTCGGCAGAATTTTTATTAAACAACACCCAATCTTAGAATAGTCATAACTCCTAATCTGTAAACCCGTTCAAGCCCCATAAAATCTCAAAACGACGAGAACAGAGAGCTAAACGTCTCCATGTGAACCATACTTTCATATTCTGTACAATTTGGTACAGTTTTACACTTTTATTCTCTGCCCTTCCTGGATCTCGATAGATCCGAGGTAGAAACTGTAAACAGCGATAACTCTCAATCCGTAAGTCGGATAGACCCCCGTAAGGTCTCAAAATATCCACAACAGAGAGATCTAGAACTTTAATTTAGCAAAAATTTCATATAATTCTAATAAGTAAAACTCAGTAAAAATAGTCCGTAATTATGCCTTTCCGAATTTCGGCCAAATCTAAGGCAGGAACTTTGAACTATGATAACTTTCAAACCGTATGTCCATTTTACCTCATTTTTGGTTCTATATGATCATATTAGAGAGGTGTACCACTCCTCCGAATTCCAGCAAATTCTAACAATTATAACTCAGTGAGAACAGTTCGTAAAGTTCATGACGCAACTAGTTGTCTAAACAATCAAAAGTTCAATATTTCTTTTCAACACTCAATTCTTATTCTAACATGTATTGAACTTAAAATAAAGGATGTTACCAAGAATTTCTGAGTGAGAAAACTCACCTTGTAAGCGTGAAAAGGATTGTTGTTCGGTTGCTAGAAATAATCATTGCTCCCTAGGTACTTTGTTTTTTTTTTGTGTCAAATACAATATATAAATTGAGGTGTAGGTAACCCATGGGGAGGTGGAAGGACAAGGGGTTGAGGGGAATTAAAGGGAGGGGAAGGGGAAAAACGTGAGTGAAGGGAGAGGGAAGGGAAAATGTGCAGATTTTTTTTCCATTTAGTGTTAAGATGAAATTTAACACAATCATTAATATAAGAGGTCATCATCTTTTATTTAATAGGATAGTGTAAATGAAAAGTTAATAATATGTTAATAATGTATAACTTAAATTCTTAATTTTCTAATGCCCTCCACTATTATTATTATTATTATTATTATTATTATTATTATTATTATTATTATTATTATTATTATAACAATAATTTGGGACATCACATTCTCCCTTCCTTAAGCAACATTCGTCTTCGAATGTGAATAAGGTCGTAACATAATCACCTAGACACACAACAAATTTCAGAATTTTACAAGCAACTTACTCGATGTAAAATACTAAACATGCTTACAGATTTATGAAGATCATGCCTTTTAAGGCGAAACAAACACCAGTTTAGTCATTCAACTAGTCCCAACTACTCTGATCATAACAGATCTCAATTAACACAGAATCAGGCATAAATTCGACTGTTTCCACAAACAAACATACCCATCCAACATTATTTCCATTAAAAAAAATAACCTCGAATAATGTATTGATCGCAGATTGATACCAGACACACAAAAAGAAAACAACATCAGTAGACATAGAGATAATGTAGAGGCAAGAGAAACGTATTTAGCGGGCACATCAACATGAATGAACTAACATATATTTAACACACAAACACACATAAAAATACAAAATGGACTGAGGGAAGTTTAAATTTATCTTTTCCGGGTAGCGAACCGAGGCAGCGTATCAAGTCGTCGATCCACTCGGATGGTATTGCGATGCGATTGAAGAAAAGTGATGGCTTGAGTGTTTTGACTGCTGGTTTCGAATGAAAGGTAAAGGGGTTCCCTCGAGGTTGAAGATTGCCTTGCTATTCTAAGGGGTTTGTCCTATGCTCTCGATTGGTGAAGGAGTTTTTGACTATCTTCTCCCATGTCAGTTCCCTTTCTCCGATGTCATTGTATGTGTAGATTGGTTCCTTTTATAGTTTCCTTCTGGGTTCTAATTTTGGGTAAGCTTTAATACGATTTGGGTTGCTGATTTTGTAAGATTTTGTTACCGTTTGGTGTTTATTGGTAAAGATTGACATTGAATTGTTACCATTTTGATTCGGTTCTAACAAGGCAAGACCTTGGTATTGTTCTGTGCGATTTGGTTAAGGAAACGCGTGATTCTCGTGAGAATCTCAGCCAGACGATGGGGTGCGGCAATGAGTTTCTTAGGTTTAGGTTAGGGGGGGTTCGTTTTTTAGGGTTGGTTAGGTGAGGGGACGACGAAGTGATGTTATAAGGGCTGGGGTGATGGGCCAGCGGGTTGTGGGCTTTGGTAGTGGGTTGCTGGTATGTTTTGGGTTTGGTAGAGTTTAGGTATAGGTATTTAATTATAGTGTGTTATTAGTTTTCGGTGTATTATTTAATTAGTGGTAAATTAAATTATTTAAATACAACCCTAGGTGTTTTATTAGTTTTAGCTTGGATTTTTATTATTACAATAATAAATGTGAGTGTGTTATTTAATTAGTGCTTAATATTTTATAATGCGATACCGTTATTAAAATCTTATTTATTATGCGTATTTTGCGATGTTAAATTAAAATTGAATGGGGTTTAGATTATTATTAAATTATTTAAATGTTAAATGCAGATATGATATTTAAGGATTGCTTAATGCTTTTATAAATGCGACACAATTATTAAAACGCATGTATTAGATTAAAATTAATTTGAATTACAAATGATAATTATGAAATTGTCTTGCGTATGCGAATATGTTATTTACTACGACGTCATTGCTAAATTATTTATTTTATGTATTTATTTATTTATTTATTTATTTATCATTAAGAATTGTTTGAGTTTTGATTAATGGGAAATATGACTTAAATTATGAATAATATTAATGAAATTGCTTGTTATTAAAATGATGAATGCGGACGTGAGACTCAAGGTGTGCTTAATACTCTACGTAAAATGCGGTGTCATTATTAAATTGCTTATTTATGCATGTATTAATGTTTTATTGTTGCATTTTATTATTATAAAATTGTTAAAATTATTTTGAAAAATTAGTGTAATTTTATAGTTAATGACTGGACGGGAGGGTCAAAATTGGGTGTCAACAATTATTAATGGTGCGAAGGATTCTTTCGGCTTTACTATTTTGAGGTGAGGTATGGGGGCACGAGAATTGAAACACCATGCCATTGTCCGCACAGATTTGTGAAAGGGGAAATTATCAAACTTACGACCATTGTCACATTGAAATGATTTTATGTCATTATCAAACTGTGTTTTAACATATGTTCGAAATTCAAGAAATATGGAGTAAACTTGAGACTTATATTTGAGCGGATAGACCCAAAGAAAATGAGAGAAATCATCTAATAATACCAAATAATATTATGACTCAGTTTGCTAGTAATGGGAGATGTCCATAAATCCGCATGAATGATGTCAAAAAGAGAAAAAGTAACACTTAAAGATGACGTAAAAGGAAGTCTAACATGTTTCCCTAAAGGACAAGAAAAACAATTTTGGGTAAATTTCCCTTATTATATTTAATCAAATTTTGACTTCAAAAAAAGTTAAAACGGGTACTCCCGAGTGCCCAAGTATGTTGTGCCAAGTTGATGGAGAGATTGCAGATAGAGAGGTATATGGAGTGACACTTGCAGCGGAATTGGATGAGAAAGGATAGAGGCCCCCTATATTATTGCATCTCGTAAGAATTGTCCCCGTACGTAGGTCCTTCACAGAAAAACCAAAAGAGTCAAACTCAATAGATACGAAATTGTCACTAGCAAATTTACTAACAGCGATTAAGTTTTTAATGATGTTAGAAGCACATAGAACATTTTTTAGAGAAAATGGAGGGTGAGGTGGTGGGGTTTATGTGGTTCCATTGCCTTGAATTGGAATGTGATTGCCTTTTTTTACCAAAATAAATTGAGGATTATTTAAATTAAACAGTTGAGGAAGATTACCGGAGTTACGAGTGAGGTGGGATGTGACGCCCGTATCCATATATCAGGCATCGTCGGGCTGTTGTAAATTCATAGTGTTGTAGTCCTGACCTAGTTCGATAGGAGTAGAGGTGTTGTATGGTTGTTGTTGCTATTGGGCCGCTGAGATGTGGGCCTACTATGTTTGGCTCGTCGGACTTGGGCCTGGATGGGCCTCAAAATACGGCACCGACATCTGGTCGCAGATCGCTTGAAAGGCGGCGGCGAGGCCCAATTGCCAAAAATCGGCCAGGGCAGTAGGTCAGCTCACGGACACGGGTATTGGGCATACTGTGTTTGGCCGACGGAATTGGACCATCATCATCATCCTTTTTCTCTGTCTTTGCGTCCTCCACCGTGGCCTCTGTCCCTGCCGTCACGGCCACTCCACGACTGTTGATTTTTGGTGTGTTGCGACTGGTCGATCTGTGCAGTGGTCGTCACTAATGCATCAACCACCAAATGTATCGTACTCACCTTTTGGTAAACCATTAATTAGTTGCAAAACCATCTTCGTTTCGGAAATTGGTGTGCCCACATTAGATAATTGATCTGCAACTAATTTCAATTGTTTATAATAGTCGGACACATTCGCGAAGTTCTCAAGAGGGTGTTATTGAATTGTTCCTCCAGATACACGACATGTGTATGTTTGTTGTCTTGAAAGATTTCTGTTAGCGATATTTCGAATGCTCACGCAAGCGTACGCATCGTTCACAAGTAATGTAGTCTGTAAGACCGAATATCGTCTACAGAGACTGGTTTCTAAGTACCGTTCATCTATTTTATGTTATTTATTTGGCAATCGATATTTGATTGAGGTTTTTATTTAACTACTAGAATAATTGCAAGATTTAAACCAATAAAGTTGTAATCAGTTATGAATGAATTAGAGCTTTCAAAATCCCCGATTATCCACTTTATTCAATCCTTAATGCGACTAGAATGATTCTTCTTCTTCTTCGTTAAGATAGCGGTTAACTAGACTGTCTTATATTCTGGTTAGGACATATAATCACTCAACCCCAGTGCAGAATCCTTCTATATTTCTATGATATGTTTTACCACATAGGAGGATTAAGAACAGTAACCTATAATGCTACACAAGTATCGGGGTACTTTCGTCCGTGATTTTAACCTATGTCTAGTCAATTACAGCATATCCAAATCTCTCATTTCAGCTTTTGATTCGAAATCATATAGGTTATGATAATTAGTGATCAATTAATTATCAAACATTCATACCAAATATTGACTAAATCTTAATCAAGTGAAGAAGAAATCAAACTACTGCATTAATTCATGAATAAAAGTTTCAAGCGATTCATAAGGAAAACCCTAATAGAGTGTTTAGTTCCTAGTCATAGTCACGCTAAGAACTAACACAATATCCATACATGACGCAGTGTGTGAGTGTTATTTTGGATCATTAATTGTTTGCCTTCTCTCTTGTATTGACCTGTCTTGACTTATACATAATTTCGGTCATAATTTTGGCGACAAGTTAATGTTCTTACCATTGTGATTTGAATACTGGAGGAGGTTCTTATAGCATCCAATAATTTTTCCTTTGTTAAAAATTCTAGTTTTTTTAATATCTGAAGATAACAATGCAGGTATATTGGGAATATTCACCCACAGGTGTCTGAAACTCTTCTTCAGGAACTTTTTCAATGTACTGGTCCGATTGAAGGGTGCAAACTTGTAAGGAAGGACAAGGTACATTTTTTCTCCTCATGCAACTTGTCAACATTTTCTGTTGCTACTGTTTAATATGTTCTATAGGTGTTTTCCCTTTCTTCTCCTTGTGTTTTCTAGGCATTTTCTGTCACATTGCGTTATAATTGATTTGGCTTTGTCTCGTGCAGTCACCTTATGGTTTTGTTCATTACTATGACCGTAGATCAGCTGAACTTGCTATAGTTACTCAAAATGGAAGGCATCTGTAAGTAGGCTTATTAGCTACATGTTTTGCTTTTGGCCCTTTTCCCTTTTTAACTGAGGCTCATACCCTTCTGTTTTCAGGTTTGGGCAGCCTATTAAAGTTAACTGGGCATATGCCAGTGGACAGAGGGAGGATACTTCAAGTGCGTTCAGTTCCCGTTTTAGTATAAGTGCAATTTGTGACGTAGCATTTAGTCCATTATGTTGCGTTGGAGTTCAGGAATTTGTGTAGTAATTATTTTTCTTTTTTGTAGGTCACTTCAATGTGTTTGTTGGCGATCTGAGCCCAGAAGTTACTGATGCCATGTTGTTTGCTTGCTTCTCTGTTTACCCAACTTGCTCGTAAGTACCTCCTCTTCCTAGATACCTCCCTCAGAAGGTACTCTGTCATGGCCAATATATATTTACTCAAGAAAGTGTCAAATATACCAACACAAAATAATGATATTGTGTACTTAAATGTGACTAATTATCCCTTCCAATTTTCATAGTGATGCTAGGGTAATGTGGGATCAGCAGACTGGACGTTCTAGGGGTTTTGGGTTTGTTTCTTTCCGGAACCAACAGATATCCTGTTATCTGCATTTAGTTTCAAATTATCTTTTGGGGTAATGTGCAACTTGTTCCTATTTAATCGTATTGTTTTTATCAGGATGCCCAAAGTGCAATAAATGATTTAACTGGTATGTTACCATAAAAGTTCTCTGCATTCAGTTAATTTATTACTGATTGATGCACATGTTGGATTGTTCGAAAGCAATTGAGAACTAGGAGGTTTGTTTTGCCCTTTGTATTACATATCGGGTCACTTCCGGGGTTATGATGACGTGCATGGAGGCTTTGGCCTCGGGGACAGGAACATGGGAGGCGTCTCACTCTTGGGAGTTCGCTAAAGCTTGGGATGGTGATAGTCAATTCGAGGTTTATGAAGGAGGAGCACTTTGTGACTTTTCGTAGCTCAGTGGCTAGACTCAGATAGACTTTCTGCTTCTTAGAAAGTTGACAACGGCATTTGTAAAGACTGCAAGGTTATTTACAACCCGACATAAGCTTTTGGTGATGGATTTGGAGATGGAGATGGAGAAGAAGAAGAGGGTTGTGAATGACATGTTAAGAATCAAATGGGGAGTTTGACCATGGCTAGTGCAAAGGAGATGGGGGAGAAGTTGATGGCCAATGGGGCTTGGGGAGTAGTGGGGATGCGACCGGTATGTGATACAGGACGACTAGTTGCATTCGAAAGGTAGCTAGAGAAGTAATAGGGGTTTCGCGGGGTAACCATTGTTGGCATCGAGGGGATTGGTGGTGGAATGATAAGGTTCAAGAGAAGGTGAAAGCAAAGAAAGCGGCGTATGCGAAATTGGTAGAAAGCAAGGATGAGGTGGAGAAGTGGACGAATAGGGAATTGTATAAGACGACAAGGAATGAGGCAAAGCTAGCGGTTACGGTGGCGAAAATGGTGGCTTTTTAACGTCTGTATGTGGAATTAGAGGAAAAAAGTGGGCACAAGAAGTTGTACCGACTAGCCAAGGCGAGGGAGAGGAGGGCCTGGTGGAGGACGCACACATTAGACGGAGGTGACAATCTTACTTTCATAAACCCTTGAACGAAAAAGAAGTTAAATATATTGTGCTGGGAGACCTGGAGCAATCCGGAAGGTACCAGTATTTTGGGTATTGTAGAAGCATTAAGGTTGAGGAGGTTAAGGGTGTTCGCAGGATGCGTAGATCTTAGTTGAATTTTGGAAGAGCGCAGATAGGACATGTTTGGAGTGGCTGACTGAGTTATTTAATGTCATTTTTAAGACGACGATAATGTCTGAAGAATGGAGGTGGAGTACAATGATTCCAAAGAACAAAGGTGACATCCAGAGTTGCAACAACTATAGGGGTATCAAGCTGTTAAGCCACGCTATGAAAGTTTGGGAAAGAATCGTGGAGATGAGGGTGAGAAGAGGCGTGCCTATTTCCAAGAACCAACTTGAATTCATGTCGGGGCGTTCGACTACAACAATCATTTATCTTATTAGGAGGTTGGTGGAGCAGTGTAAGGATAGGAAGAGAGACTTACATATGGTTTTCATAGATCCAGAGAAGGCATATGACAGTCCCTAAGGAGGTTCTATGGAGATGTTTTGGAGGTTAGAGGTGTACTTGTGGCGTACACTAGAGCGATCAAGGATATGTATGATGGAGCCAAGACCACGATACGGACAGCGGAAGGAGATTTAGAGCACTTTCCAGTGATGATGAGGTTGCACCAGGGATCAGCTCTTAGCACATTCTTATTTGTCTTGGTGATGGATAGACTGGCGCGACAAATTCAAGGGGAAGTGTCATGGGGTATGTTATTCGCAAACGACATAGTCCTAATTGATGAGACTCACAACGGAGTGAACACTAAGTTGGAGGTTTGGAGACTGAAGTTGGAGTCTAAAGGGTTTAGGTTGAGTACAACTAAGACAGAATACTTGGAGTGCAAGTTTAGTAACGGGAGCGAGCATGAGACAAGCATGGAGGTGAGGCTTGATACTCAGGTTATTTCAAAGAAAGGAAGCTTCAAGTACCTCAGGTCTATTATCCAAGGAAATTAAGAGATTGATGACGAGTGACATCGTATTAGGGCAAGGTGGATGAAATAGAGGCTCGTATCTGGAGTCTTGTGCGATAAAAATATGCCACAATAAGGCAAGTTCTATAGGGTGGTGGTTAGACCGACTATGTTGTGTGGGACGGTGTGTTGACCAGTCAAGACTTCACACATCCAAAAGATGAAAGTTGCGGAGATAAAGATGTCGAGATGGATGCGTGAACATACAAGGAGAGATATGATTAGAAATGATGATATCCGGGACAGAGTGAGTGACCTCGGTGGATGATAAAACGCGAAGCGAGGTTGAGATGATTTGGACATGTGCAGATGAGAGACAAAAATGTCTCAGTGCGGAGGTGTGAGAGGTTTGCTATGGATGAATTCAAGAGAGGTAGAGGTAGGCCGAAGAAAAATTGGGGAGAGGTGATTAGTCGGGATATGACGCAGGTGCAACTTACTGAGGACATGACCTTATATATGGGGTTTTGGAGGACACGAATTAGGGTAGAAGGGTAGTAGGTAGTTGAGTGTAGTCCTACTTACGCTTACAAACTGGTAACTGTAGTGTTATTATTGTAGGCCTGCTTAGCCTATCATACTAGTAGGCGCAATATTTCTTTATAATCCCCTTTCGCTTGATTTCTGCTGCTATGAGTTCTTTAGTATACTTTGTTTATGTTTTTTATCCACGTTAGTTACTGCTTTCTTTTTCAGAACGCGCTATAATGGCTTATTCGCTTTTGTTATCATCATTTTCATACTAATTTAAATTTCGTGTCTGAAGTCTGACCGTTTCTCCTGCTTTGCCTTGCCTTGCTTGCTTTGCTTGTGATTATGCGTTGTCTTGAGCCGAGAGTCTCTCGAAAACAGTCACTCTACCTGCCAAGGTAGATATAAGGTATGCGTACACTCTACCCTTCTCAGACCCCACATTGTGGTATTTCACTGAGTATGTTGTTGTTGTAATATTTATGTTGCTTCTCTCCCAAATAACTAATTGATTGTGTTATGCTATAAGGGAAATGGCTTGGTAGTAGACTGATACGTTGAAGAAAAATTGGGGAGAGATGATTAGTCGGGATATGGCGCAGGTGCAACTTACTGAGGACATGACCTTATATATGGGGTTGTGGAGGACACGAATTAGGGTAGAAGGGTAGTAGGTAGTTGAGTGTAGTCCTACTTACGCTTACAAACTGGTAATTGTAGTGTTATTATTGTAGGCCTGCTTAGCCTATCATACTAGTAGGCGCAATATTTCTTTATAATCCCCTTTCGCTTGATTTCTGCTGCTATGAGTTCTTTAGTATACTTTGTTTATGTTATTTATCCACGTTAGTTACTGCTTTCTTTTTCAGAACGCGCTATAATGGCTTATTCACTTTTGTTATCATCATTTTCATACTAATTTAAATTTCGTGTTGAAGTCTGACCGTTTCTCCTGCTTTGCCTTGTCTTGCTTGCTTTGCTTGTGATTATGCGTTGTCTTGAGCCGAGAGTCTCTCGAAAACAGTCACTCTACCTGCCAAGGTAGATGTAAGGTCTGCGTACACTCTACCCTTCCCAGACTCCACATTGTGGTATTTCACTGAGTATGTTGTTGTTGTAATATTTATGTTGCTTTTCTCCCAAATAACTAATTGCTTGTGTTATGCTATAAGGGAAATGGCTTGGTAGTAGACAGATACGTTGTAACTGGGCTACAAAAGGTGCTAATGCGAATGACGAGCAGGGTTCAGAAGCCAAAAATGTTGTGGAGTTAACTAATGGATCATCAGGTGTGTACAGTTTTCGAATGATAAAAACAAGTCCTTAAATTTGACAAAGAGAATTATCCAGAACTAGCTAGTGTTTGGTTTTTTTGGAAATGGCTGGATCCAGAGTGTTTAATTCTTCTTGAAATTGATTCTGGGTTTCTAAATGTATGTCCCTTTCTTGTTGCAGAAGATGGCAAAGATCCAGCAAACGGTGATGCTCCTGAAAACAACCCACAATATACAACTGCTATGTGGGTAATCTTGCTCCCGAGGTAAGATATTCTTCTTACACATACCTTTCTGCCCGTGAGGGAAACAATAAGTAGTGTGACCTTTAGGAGGAAACAACAGGGTGCTTTTGCCCTAGTCCTTGCTCAATCTGAAGTACCATTGTGCTTTGGAAGGACTTAGCCGTTTTACTTGCATATGTTTCAGGCAACACAACTCGATCTCCATCGCCACTTTTATGCCATTGGTGCAGGAGTGATAGAGGAAGTTCGGGTTCAATGTGATAAAGGATTTGGTTTTGTAAGATACAGCACCCATGATGAGGCAGCTTTGGCAATTCAAATGGGAAATGCACAATCGATTCTGTGTGGGAGACAGATCAAGGTAACATCATTCTACCTGAGGGAAGCTTTTCTAGTATTAATATAAACTTGCTTTGAAGCTCATGTTGTATTTGATTATGATATGCTCTTTAAAAAAATATTGGACGATACTTATTAAGACAATGTATAGTTATGGGTTAATAGCATTTTTGGTTCCTCAGTTATTGATAAATTGTGATTTTAGTCCTTGAGATATTGACTAAGCACATTTTACCTTCAATTAATTAAACATGCACTTTTGACCCTTTGTGATTGAATATTCACAAATTTATCATGACTACCAATTGTTTCAGCACTTAATATACCAATGTTTCATGTTAAGTAGGCACTTTCATATTTGACAGTAATATAGTTCTAAAAACAGTTTTAGAAACAGTTCAAATGTGCTCTGTTCAATATCAGAAGGACTAAAGTCAGAATTTGCCAATAATTGAGAACCAAAAGTGCTATTATCCCTGTAGTTATATCTCATATTTAGGAGTTTGTTCTTTGTAGTCAATTCTATTTGATCGAAATAATTAAGCTCGACTTTCTTATTTGTATATTTCCAGTGTTCTTGGGGTAACAAACCGACACCACCTGGAACAGCCTCAAATCTTCTTCCACCACCAGCCGCAGCGCCTTTAGGCGGCCTTTCTGCCACTGACCTTTTGGCTTATGAACGGCAACTAGCTATGAGCAAGATGGCTGGCGTTCATGCCCTCATGCAATCTCAGGGTCAACATCCTCTGAAGCAGGCGTCGATGGGAATGAGTGCCTCTGGAGCAAGCCAGGCTATATATGATGGTGGTTTCCAGAATCTTGCTGCTCAGCAGCTCATGTATTACCAGTGATGTGCAGAAATTTGGCTGGGCATTACATTGCCTTCCTCTAGGCTAGATGAGTTTTTATAAACGTCTAGGTTTTTTTATGTTCTGTTTTTGAAATCAAGGCTTGGTAATGCGGTACTCACATGTATGAATATTATGAGTTGCACATTTTTGTGTCTTTGATTTTAGTAGGTTGAGTGTATGCTGTGAATGCGATGTTTGCTCTATTATTCTTGTTCATACTTGTTTTATGCAGTAGCATAATATTTTGAGAGATACATATTTCTCAGAAATATTTTGAGAGTCATGTTAATGGTTGTGTTTTTCGGAATTTTGATGCAACTGTTGGCACTTTTGGTCAGGGTCTGTTTGGACTTTATTAGAAGTCCGCTTGGTAAGCCACTGTTTTCCATTTTAGGGGTTGCCACTTGCCCCTTGGCAATCTCTTTCAAAATTCAAATGGTAGTTTTATTGAAGTGTGCTGAGGCTAGTCTTGGTTAAAGTTTGCACTGCTGAGACTTTGATGAATCTGTTTCTACATACGTTATAAATATGAGAATCACCCTAACAGGCTTGAAGGTGAATTTCTATCAAGTTTGCGCTTGAGAAGGCATATGTATTGTGAGGAAATGTTTTCATTGACTAGATCGTTTTATAACATGTTTTTGCGTTACATTGTTGAAAATATTGTCCCAAAGAACAACTATTGTATACATCAAAATGGAGAAAAAAATGTTTGAGACATAGAATGATACACGGTTGTTGGCCAAATGACGAGTGTTTCACGTTGGTAAATGAAGAAAGAAGTGTATGTAGTGTAAAGGTTGGAACGGGTCGAAAAAGGGTCGCGGCTCGCCCTCGGAAGCCGGAGAGCCGCGACGCCCAAAGGGCTGAGCCGCGGCTCTAGGTGGACGAGCACCGAGCCGCGCGCCTGAGACGGTGAGCCGCTACCTGTGCAATACTAAGCGAAGTTCAAAAGTTTGGTTGATTATGGAGACGTTTTGGAGCATTGAAATGTCAGTTTTTCCTCCATAATTCAGCCATTATTTGGCAGCATTACTTGGTGAATTAAGTGTCCATTACATGACACTTAAATGGCCATTACATGGGCACATGAAGAGACCTTCTTACACTATTATAAATTGAGGCCTTTGGCTCAATTGGAGTGACAATCAAATTCAGATTTCTGATTTTCTTCTTCTCTAAGCAACTCTCAAACACTCAAATGTTCTTCTTTTAGTAAACATTTGAGTTTTCTTTGCTCATTTGTTAGTTGTTGTTTCATCTTGGGAGACAAGTTGCCCATTACCGTAAAAGAATTTATACGTGGCAATATTAGTGCTAACACTCGACTCAACAGATTTCTTGTAGTAGTTTTCATTTGTTCTTGTTTTCAGATTATAATCTTTGTAATAGTTACTTACTTCCCGTTTTCATGCAACCATTGTACTCACACAATCTAACCATTGAGCTATTACTTAGTGAGGTTAGAGGTTTCGTACAACCTTATGGTCTTAAAATGCAACAAATTCCAGTTTTGAAAAGTGAACAGTTTGTGTGCATTGACGATGGATGCAGCTTTGCAGCATTGAATTCATCTAAACCCAATACTTTCACTGATGAGCTAAATTTTATATGTAAAAGTTCACTAAAATTACAACAAATAGTTGGTCTGAAGCCATAATTCTAAAATTACAATGGGTTTCAATGCTAACACCCTTAAAGGTTGAACCCATAGTTGACATATATGATAGAATATTTTTCTCAAAAGACTTTGTTCCATTAGGTAAGAATATATACATTTTTACACTAACTAGGAAGAATATAGAATAATCCTAAGAATATTTCTATACATTAAACTATTTACCATATAACATAGGATACTACATTAATATAAGATACTACACAATATTACTATAATAATGGTATTAACTCTAGAATATTCTATTCTAGAATATTCTAACACTCCCCCTCAGTTGAAGCTGGAGGGCGCCGAATGCTGAGACTGTCCCGAAATTCTTCAAATAAAATCAGCGGAAGCCCTTTCGTGAAGATATCGGCGATTTGATGACGCGTTGGGATATGTAGTACTCGCACTTGTCCGCGTGCCACCTTTTTATGGATAAAATGGATATCCAACTCTATATGTTTAGTGTGCTGATGATGTATTGGATTTTCAGAAAGATATATTGCACTAATGTTGTCACAGTAAACCATAGTAGCTTTCGGAATTTGGCAATGAAGCTCCAGTAAAAGATTTCGAATCCAGCATGAATCAGACACAACATTGGCAACGGCACGGTATTCATCTTCAAAGACCGAGCGAGCATCGTGGGTTGCCGTTTGAAAGACCATGAGACTAAATTATCACCGAGGAATACACAATACCGGATGTGGGCGTGTCGTGTCCGACACCGACTGCGATCTGCAGATAAGTGACAAGTTTGGAGATGCAAGATGGGTAAAGATGTAATCCATATTCCTGAGTGCCCTTAATGTAGCGTACAATCCGTTTGAGTGCCTGCATATGTTCTTCCATTGGATTATGCATGAATAGACACACTTGTTATACGACATAGGTTATGTCTGGTCTGGTAAAAGTGAGATATTGCAACGCCGCTGAGTCTGCTGCAGACAATGTTGGATCAACAAAAGGTTTGCTAGAGATGACACTTAATTTGGACTTTGTATCCACCGGTGTTGCTGAGGGTTTGCAAGAGGCCATTCCAGCCCGTTCCACGATCTCAGATGCATACTTCTTCTGGGAGAGAAAGAGCCCACCTGCATGTCTTGTCACAGCAATTCCTAGAAAGAAGTGTAATGGACCAAGATCCTTCATATCAAATTCTGAACCAAGCTGAGACATGATATTCTTCTTGCGAAGAGAGTCTGAGGAAGCTGTCAGAATAATATCATCCACATACAATAGAAGATAAGCCGTATGATTACCCTGATGATAGATAAAAAGAGAATTATCGGACCGGCTGTGTGAAAACCCCATTTGTGATACAAAATCATAGCCGATACGTGCCACAGGTGCTTGTTTGAGGCCATACAAAGACTTGTTTAGCAGGCATACATGATTGGGATATTTTGGATCTCTGTACCCCAATGGTTGGTGTTGACAGTCAATTTTGACCCGTTTTTTGTATATTTGTTGCAATTCTAAGTATTTTAGCACATCGCATTTTAATCAGTATTTTTGCATTTTTTTTTATCTTTTTATGTTAAAATAAGCATCATGACTTCGTTAATATTATGTTTTTATTATTGTTACACCGTCGTTTTATTTTAATAATATTTGCATCTCTTTAAATAATTAATTTGCATCCCGTTTTACTTTTAATTAGGCATTAAACATTTCTTAAATATCGTTTTATTATTATTATTATCGCATCGGCATTTGTATTTTATAATTTTGCATCTTTTTAAATAAATAATTAACTTGACCTTGCATTTTTGTCAAGCCAGTCCAGTCCAAGACACAATTGGAATCAGTCCAATCCAACACCATTTTTGTTTTCATCCAAACACTCTTTTATTTTCCCCCCTAAATTTTAAACCCCACTTTTCATTTTCCCCCCCAAAACAATACCCCACTTTTCATTTTCCCCCCAATACCTAACCCTAATCCTACCCTATAAAACAAAACATTTCCCCACTTTCATTTAAACCACTAGCCGTCCTCACCTACCTATTTTCATGACCTTCACCACTCTCCATAGACACTCTTTTATTTTTCAGGTCTCATTTATTTGAGAATCGTGACTATCCATCCGCACAACACACCCGATTCCGTCTCCGCGACCGCCGGCGGGCTCGAACTCGTGGCCCGCTTTAACACCCGCAAACCTTCTTCAACACCACCACCGCACATCATCCAACCCCTCACCCTTTTACTCCCGTCGTCGCCACTGCTCCGGCGATGAGCTCTAGCTCCGACAAACCGGAGCAGCCATAAACCACCACTACTGTTTTCATGTCTCCTCATTCACGATTTTGCGTGCGTTTTGACGACCCACTGTTGTTATACCGATATGTCTGTTTGAGATGTAACCACCAGGGCGGCGTCGCTCCGGCGTACCTCGCCGTAGAAGTGATGTCGCCGTCCCATCTTGCTACTGAATCAAGTTGACATTTTCGGTGACACTATTTTTGTTCTTAAGCTTTGTTGCTATATTTTATGTATTAATGGACTGATTCTTAATTTTGTTTCATTTAGCCGGAGTTTCAAACGTCGACCTTTGTTTGGCTATGTCTTTTGGTATCTGTTTTGGTTAACCAGACTGATTTTCGACTTCTGTTGGCTTTATTTTTAGACATGTTGTCTACTTGTGCTGTTAGACTGATTTATGTCGCTCCGGCGACACTCTGAGTTTTCCGGTTAATGGTGGTTTTTCGGTGAACCACTGCCGTTGTGATGTTGCCATTGAATCGCTACTGGTTTTGCTGTTTTCCGGGCTAATTTTGGACCATTTTCGTTGCTATATTGTTGTGGTTTCCAGCATTACGTGGACCATTATTGTTCCTTTGTTTTCTTTGCGAACTACTTACTGTCTGTTGGGTTTCGAACTGTTTTTTTTTTTTTGGACGATTTTGCCCCTCTTATTTTTATTAAACTGATTTAGAACAAATACTACACTGTTGGTATTGACTGATTTGAACATGATACTACACTTTTGGCCGATGAAAAAGTTATCCGTCGATTTTTGAGGCCTCCACAGTTGCAAAGACGGAAAATAAAATAAATGAAGCTTTCTGGGCAAGGATGATTTCTTCCACTTACATCGGATAACCAACATGCGCTTGGCAAGGCGAATTCTCATGTGCACTTGTTTAGGCCGTCCTACTTTATATTTTTACATATCCGAGCCCTCCGTGTTTAAAACTATTCTTGTTTTGGCGCGGATCAGAAGGTTTTATTTATTTTATTATTTTTAGCAATATTGGTAGATGAAGGAATCCGTCTGATTTTCAAGGCCTCCCCTGTACAACAGACGGATTTATTTGCTTTGTTTGTTAATTTGTGCTATTATTTTAAAATATATGTATTCTATTACTAATACTTTTACTAAGTGTTTATGCAGGTATCCGGAGATGCATTTCAAAAAGAATGCCCCGGAGTTTACTTTATGTCGTATTTAATTTCATGTTTTATTATTTTGCATTGTATTTTATTTTAATTGTAAATTATGTAAAATGCTTAGAATAGGTAGAATAAAATGAGCAATAAATAATTAACCTAGGTTTGAACGAACAACCGCAAGTTAGCGGATCTTAAAGGATGCCTAACCCCTTCCCTTTAGGATAATAAAGAACCCTGATCCAGAATCTCACTAATTTTGCAGACCATTAAATGGAAGTCAATTGCAGTATTTTTATTGCAATAAACTAAGTGTCCTAATTCACTATAATAATTAGGTGGCGACTCCTTAAAATACATTTAGGAATCAACCATATGTAGCGATAATCCGTTTAGACTCAGGTTAAAATGGGGTGTTACTGTAAGCGACTCTCTTTGAGGATTTGTGTTCTTGATCATAGCAAACTCAGGTTAATTAAATATTGCACTTTATTTTGTTTTTATATTTATTGTAAATGTTTTATATTGTTTGTTTTTATTTTGTAAATAACTACTTTAATTGTTACATTCCTTTATGACTTTCCTTAAATTGTCATTCCACTCATATTTCTTCCATTCTGGAAAATTCACACTGTCACACACTACACGCGCTGGTGTGCTTCGCGCACCCGCATATTTCTTTCAAGAACACCCAAAATTTAGGAGAGTTGGCGCTTGCGTGGAGTTAGATCGGTTCGTCTGATCAGCCACGTAGCCTTCTCACTCGAGTTGTCCGCTCGGAAACTTTGCGTCTAATAAGCCAAATCTTAGAAAGCTTAAGATAGAGCTATACCACCCTTTTATATTAGTCATGCATGCATAAACCTTAGGTGGGTTAATCCTTGGTATTAACGCCACAATTAGAAATCCACCAAACTTGTCGACGGGTTTCACAACCCAACGACCCATTAGCATACTATGTGTAGCGTGATGGTGATAGACGGATCAAAGCCTGGTTATAACACACTGAAATTGAAAAAAGTGCACCGTCATTTGGTCGCCATTTCCGACAAAACATTGCAGTTTAACGGCTTGGACCTATTTATCATAATCTCGCATATTTGGCGTTTAGGCCTACCTCTGGCATAAGAGAGGTTCCATGCATATTAGGCGCGCGCTTGATTTGCATGCTTTTGTTTACTATTTTGTTGCTAGCAATTTTGTACATATTATTTAATGCAATAATTACCCTTTTAACCCATGTACGTATCATGCTATGTGCTTACAACTCTGGCCACGAGCATTTGCATTTTTGCACTTTTGTTGTTATATTGCAATCAGGACTTCTACTGCGTAAATCGCTCTTGAACAACGCGATTTGGACTTTGTGAAGCATCAACCACCAGTCTGGTTGAATCAAGCAGGGGAGTCTTTGACTATATTGTCACGCCCTTACATCTTACTATTTTTTGTGGCTTGCCTACTCTCACCTATTTGTCATATTTTTTGCAGGAAAACCGCCATGAATAGTCGAAGCGCTGACAACAAAAAAGAGGAAGAAAAAGAAAAGAAAAAAAATCATCCCAAGAATGAGTTGAGTTATGTTGACGGAAAGAAGTCAGCTTATACCAGATTCAACAAAGCATCGCTCTGGGTCTTACATTTTGCATTTTATACATATTTGCAAGTCCAATTAATATGTCTAGTATTGATTACACAATTCTTTATCATGCATTTTACGACATAATTATTCCGAACTACGCGTGTCTGATTCTCACCACACGGTGTGATACGTAGGCAACTCATTTTGGGTTCGACACCATAAAAAATAAAAAAAATAAAAAAATAAAAAATAAAAAACAAATAAACATATTTTTCTCACCCATGCATCCCATTTATCATGTTTTGGGCATCCATTTTAATTTGCATTCGTTCACAGTGGACAATCATTTATTTTGCACAGCTTTATATTGCTATCCTTTTGATAAATTTTTCCAAGCATACGTTTTATAACATATTTGAATGAACTACGCACTTTGATTCCTCGGCGGATACGTGGCGACCTATTCGGGTTCGGTACACTTTATTCAAAAAAAAAAAATGTATATTTTCTTCAAAAAATACAAAAAATACAAAAAAAAAAAATGTTATTCAAAAAATACAAAAACATTTTGTAAGTATTATTGTTTGACTTTGTTAATACCAACACAGTTACAAATGTGCATAAACAAAAAAAAAAAAAACAAGTGATAATCAGTATGGGTTGACTTTGTGGTAAACCATAGATTCTTTTGGTACCTCTTATTCATACCTGCATATGACCATGTCTTGCATGTTTCCAAGATAAGAATGAAACCGACCTCATCGTTTCATATGCACTGTGTGGTGAGTTATTTGAATAAGTTCAATTGCATTGCATTGTGATCTAGAACTTGGCCTGAATGTTTGTTGAGGCGAAATCCTGAGTAACACTCGGTGTGGGAAATGATCGTAGGCTTTCTTTGACCCGTTTGAGCCTTTTCAGCCTACCAAATAACATTATCCATAGTACAACCACTTTGAGCCTAAAACCTATTTTTTGACAACCGCATATTACACCTATACCCTTTCTGAGTGCGTACACACTATCCCTCTTTTGGCCCGACCTCCTCGAGCGCTTTAGAAATGTGCAAGTGGCTAACAAAATCCTGCGCTGAAGTTTGCAAAGACAAAAGTTGTCAAAGTTCCAAAAGGAAAACAAAACAAAAACGAAACGACTTCACAAAAAAAAAAAAAAAAAAAGGGGGCTCCAAATGAAAGATTCAAAAGAAGTCAATACAGAAAAACTGGGACAAAAAGAAAGTAAGTCAGCATTAAAGCGCACAAATATCAATCATGGACGTAATCCAACTCTCGAGGAATGATTAGTCACTTTTATCCAAATGATATCCATTCCCTTTCCCAAGCCCACATTACAAGCCCGTGACAAGTCCTACATGATCTTATACTGAGGGTTCTCACATTAGTGGATACTTACATGACGGCCAAGCCTATGGTATCACAATTGCATGCATTGAACATCTTTTTGAGTGTGAGCGCAATTCTCTCAACGTCCCAAAATTCAAAATATTGGAATATATGTGTGAGATGGGACCTTCTTTCAGTGAGGCATTTGAAACATGAGATTACGTTTAGTTCGAAACCTTGGATGCAAGCAAGTGTGTCGACACTCAGGTATGTTTGAGGTACTATCTGAAACTGTGTGAATTACACCAGAGTCAAACTCGGTTAGACTGAAAACAATAAAAGAACATCCTTATGCACAATACTAATTGTTGGTATCAACTGGAGTCAGAACGAAATGTCGTCTTCCATTTTTTCAGGAAAAAAAAAAACAACAAAATGCATATTACATAAAAATTATTTTGCATCACGAACTACGTCTTGACCTGATTCCCTCAGCGGGATACGTAGGCGGCCACATCGGCTTCGGTCCCGCATCATTTAAAAATCATAAAAATTCTTATTTTTGCAGCATGAACTACGTCTTGACCTGACTCCCTCGGCGGGATACGTAGGCAGCCACATCGGCTTCGGTCACACCGTTAGAAACATTTCTTCCTTGTTTTGCACATGACTCGATTTTGTGCATTGGAGAATTTAGCATCCTCATATATTTTGCATCCATTACTACCTACATGGTATGCCATATTTTGAGGGTTGCATTCTCATCTACTCAGTTGTACATTGTTCATATTCTCGCATTAGCTTTTCATTCATCATAAATTAAAACATAAAAAAAAAAAAATGCTTACCTGATCGCCTTGATAGCGTCAAGATGCAACCTTACCCAGTTCAACATCTTCATTACCAGAAACTGGGACATTTTAAGGAATTCAATGCAAGAAAATGACAATAGACAGGAAAAAGCAGGTCAACTAGGTCTTCAGTGCAAACCAAGAATGCAAACGTCAAGAGCCAAAGCTACAGAGTCGACGCTAATTAACCACTCATTTCCTAAAAAAACTCACAAGTTTTCTTTGAGTGCAGGATCTTCATATCAGCAAAGGCAGGAACACAACAATAGGCCCATGCGGGTTACAAACGCACAACGTCTATGCAATGACGTTATCTCAACCCAGGCAAGTCCTGCAAGCGGCGGGACATTTTAAGGAATTCAGTGCAAGAAAATGGCAATAGACAGGAAAAAGCAGGCCAACTAGGTCTTCAGTGCAAACCAAGAATGCAAGCGTCAAGGGCCAAAACTACAGAATCGACGCTATCTCAACCCAGACGGGTCACAAAGCAGGTACGCCCCTAAACCAATGCTTTTCATTTAAGCCTACGTCTGGCCGTTCATTCGTGTTTCGTCATCTGCAACGACGAGCATCTGCGTCAGCGTCCACGCAACGACACCTTTTCATTTTAAAAGCCCGTGCAACGGCTTCATTCATGTTTCGTTTATGCAACGAGCATCTGCGTCGCGTCTATGCAACGACGCCATTTCATTTAAGCCTATGCAACGGCCGTTCATGTTTCGTCCGTGCAACGACGAAATCTGCATCGGCGTCCACGCAACGACGCCTTTTCATTTTAAAATCCCGTCTGGCGGCCGTTCATGTTTCGTCTACGCAACGACGAGCATCTGCGTCGCGTCCGTGCAACGACGCCTTTTCATTTTAAAAGCCCGTACGCACCGTTCATTCATGTTTCGTCTACGCAACGACGAAAGCATCGCGTCCGTGCAACGACGCCTTTTCATTTTAAAAGCCCGTGCAACGGCCGTTCATGTTTCGTCATCTGGCAACGAGCATCTGCGTCGCGTCCACGCAACGACGCCTTTTCATTTAAAAGCCCGTCTGGCGGCCGTTCATGTTTCGTTTATGCAACGACGCATCTGCGTCGCGTCCACGCAACGCCTTTTCATTTTAAAGCCCGTGCAGCGGCCGTTCATGTTTCGTCTGTCTGACGAGCATCTGCGTCGCGTCCACGCAACGACGCTTTTCATTTTAAAGCCCGTGCAACGGCCGTTCATGTTTCGTCTATGCAACGACGAGCATCTGCATCGCGTCCATGCAACGACGCCTTTTCATTTTAAAAGCCCGTGCTGGCCGTTCATGTTTCGTCTACGCAACGGCGAGCATCTGTATATCTGGCAACGGCGTTTATGTTTCGTCTATCTGACGAGCATCTGCATCGCGTCCATGCAACGACGTCTTTTCATTTTAAAAGCCCATGCAACGGCTTCATTCATGTTTCGTCCATGCAACGACGAGCATCTGCATCGCGTCTATGCAACGACGTCATTTCATTTAAGCTATCTGGCGGCTTCATTCACGTTCGTAAATCTGACGGCGAGCGTCTGCATCAGCGTCCATGCAACGACGCCTTTTCATTTAAGCCTATCTGGCGGCCGTTCATGTTTCGTCCGTGCAACGACGAGCGTGATCGCGTCCACGCAACGCCTTTTCATTTTAAAAGCCCGTCAACGGTTTCATTCATGTTTCGTCTGCAACGACGAGCATCTGCGTCAGCGTCTATGCAACGACGTCATTTCATTTTAAGCCTATCTGGCCAACGGCATTCATGTTTCGTCTATGCAACGACGAGCATCTGCGTCAGCGTCCATGCAACGACGCCTTTTATTTTTAAAGCCTATCTGGCAACCGTTCGTATTTCGTCCGTACAGCGAGCATCCGAATCGCGTCTATCTGATAGCGCCATCAACATCCACAATAACTTTGTCTTTTTCAAGACCATCACCTGCAACCCGGTCAATCATACTTCTTGTCGGGACATTTTTTAAATCGTCGACTTTGCTTTTATTTTTGCGTCCAACGACCCGGTGTCGTCATGATTTGACACGGGACATTTTGAATCTGCATCATCCCTATTTTTGAGTTCGGTTTATAAAGCAGACAAAATTGGCTCTAAGTCAACATCTTTGTCCAAGACTCTTCCATCATCTCGTACAAAGAGGACATGTCTTGTTGTGATCAATTTTGACCCGTTTTTTGTATATTTGTTGCAATTCTAAGTATTTTAGCACATCGCATTTTAATCAGTATTTTTGCATTTTTTTTTATCTTTTTATGTTAAAATAAGCATCATGTCTTCGTTAATATTATGTTTTTATTATTGTTACACCGTCGTTTTATTTTAATAATATTTGCATCTCTTTAAATAATTAATTTGCATCCCGTTTTACTTTTAATTAGGCATTAAACATTTCTTAAATATCGTTTTATTATTATTATCGCATCGGCATTTGTATTTTATAATTTTGCATCTTTTTAAATAAATAATTAACCAGCCTTGCATTTTTGTCAAGCCAGTCCAGTCCAAGACACAATTGGAATCAGTCCAATCCAACACCATTTTTGTTTTCATCCAAACACTCTTTTATTTTCCCCCCTAAATTTTAAATCCCACTTTTCATTTTCCCCCCCAAAACAATACCCCACTTTTCATTTTCCCCCCAATACCTAACCCTAATCCTACCCTATAAAACAAAACATTTCCCCCCCCTTTCATTTAAACCCTAGCCGTCCCTCACCCCTACCCTATTTTCATGACCTTCAGCCGCAGCTCTCCATAGACACCCCCCCTCTTTTATTTTTCAGGTCTCATTTATTTGAGAATCAGCAGCTAGCCGCACAACACACTCCCCCGAACCCAATTCCCGTCTCCCGCAGCCCTTCGCCGGAGCTCGGAGCTCCGGCGAAGCCCCTTTTAACACCCGCAAACCTTCTTCAACACCACCACCGCACATCATCCAACCCCTCACCCTTTTACTCCCGTCGTCGCCACTGCTCCGGCGAGGAGCTCTAGCTCCGACGAACCGGAGCAGCCATAAACCACCACTACTGTTTTCATGTCTCCTCATTCACGATTTTGCGTGCGTTTTGACGACCCACTGTTGTTATACCGATATGTCTGTTTGAGATGTAACCACCAGGGCGGCGTCGCTCCGGCGTACCTCGCCGTAGAAGTGATGTCGCCGTCCCATCTTGCTACTGAATCAAGTTGACATTTTCGGTGACACTATTTTTGTTCTTAAGCTTTGTTGCTATATTTTATGTATTAATGGACTGATTCTTAATTTTGTTTCATTTAGCCGGAGTTTCAAACGTCGACCTTTGTTTGGCTATGTCTTTTGGTATCTGTTTTGGTTAACCAGACTGATTTTCGACTTCTGTTGGCTTTATTTTTAGACATGTTGTCTACTTGTGCTGTTAGACTGATTTATGTCGCTCCGGCGACACTCTGAGTTTTCCGGTTAATGGTGGTTTTTCGGTGAACCACTGCCGTTGTGATGTTGCCATTGAATCGCTACTGGTTTTGCTGTTTTCCGGGCTAATTTTGGACCATTTTCGTTGCTATATTGTTGTGGTTTCCACTGTTCTGCGGACCATTATTGTTCACTGTTTTGCTGCGAATTACTTACTGTCTGTTGGGTTTCGAACTGTTTTTTTTTTGACGATTTTGCCCCTCTTATTTTTATTAAACTGATTTAGAACAAATACTACACTGTTGGTATTGACTGATTTGAACATGATACTACACTTTTGGCCGATGAAAAAGTTATCCGTCGATTTTTGAGGCCTCCACAGTTGCAAAGACGGAAAATAAAATAAATGAAGCTTTCTGGGCAAGGATGATTTCTTCCACTTACATCGGATAACCAACATGCGCTTGGCAAGGCGAATTCTCGCATGCACTTGTTTAGGCATCTACTTTATATTTTTACATATCTGAGCCCTCCGTGTTTAAAACTATTACTGTTTTGGCGCGGATCCGAAGGTTTTATTTATTTTATTATTTTTAGCAATATTGGCCGATGAAGGAATCCCCGTCTGATTTTCAAGGCCTCCCCTGTACAAAAGACGGATTTATTTGCTTTGTTTGTTAATTTTTGCTATTATTTTAAAATTTATGTATTCTATTACTAATACTTTTACTAAGTGTTTATGCAGGTATCCGGAGATGCATTTCAAAAAGAATGCCCCGGAGTTTACTTTATGTCGTATTTAATTTCATGTTTTATTATTTTGCATTGTATTTTATTTTAATTGTAAATTATGTAAAATGCTTAGAATAGGTAGAATAAAATGAGCAATAAATAATTAACCTAGGTTTGAACGAACAATGCAAGTTAAGCGGATCTTAAAGGATGCCTAACCCCTTCCCTTTAGGATAATAAAGAACCACGATCCGAATCTCACTAATTTATGGACCATTAAATGGAAGTCAATTGCAGTATTTTTATTGCAATAAACTAAGTGTCCTAATTCACTATAATAATTAGGTGCCGACTCCTTAAAATACATTTAGGAATCAACCATATGTAGCAGTAATCCCGTTTCCGACTCCGGTTAAAATGGGGTGTTACAGTTGGTGCATGTAAACAGTCTCATTTAGGTGACCATGGAGAAATGCATTTTTAACATCCAACTGGTGAAGTGACCATCATCTGGAGAGAGACAAGCTGAGCACTGTTCTGATAGTAGCTGATTTGACTACTGGACTGAATGTCTCTCCACAATCGATACCAACCTGCTGCGTCTTCCCATTACATACAAGACGGGCCTTATGCCGCTCAAAAGAACCATCAGATTTTTCTTTATGGGTAAAAATTCACATAGACCGAATGATGTTAGCATTAGATGGACGGGGCACTAAATCCCATGTCCTATTTTTAATAAGAGCTTGATATTCATCATCCATGGCCATTTTCCAATTTGGGTCTTTCACAGACACAGGGTTACATGGTAAAGGTGATTTGGAAACTTGGGTGTGAATGCTGTATTTAGTGTTGGGTTTGACAATACCATGTTGACTACGGGTGACTGGACATGTTGTCGGGCCAGTGGACTGGACGCCACTGGCCAAATGTGGTATTTGTAAAGTTGGGCCTGGATCAGGGGCTTGGGTTGCATTAGGGGGCAGGTTGCTATTGGTAGGTGTCAAAGCACATGGGCCCGAATGTGTATCAGTGTCCAAGACAGTGGGTTGGGCGCCATTTGGTAATGACACGGATAATGGGTTAAAAGAATTTTGTCCATTAGCAGTAGCAGTGACCGAACTATGGGACAATGGTTGGGTAAAAATTGGGTGTATTCCAGCATCCAAAAACTCATAAGTGGGAGATTGTGACTCATTGATTTTTCTAAATGGGAATTGAGTTTCATCAAAGATAACATGACGACTAATAAAAATCCTATTGGAGGATAGGTCATAACACTTGTATCCCCGATGATGGGATAGGTATCCCAAAAAAACGCATGGAGTAGATCTCAGTTGTAATTTATGGATGGTGGTGGATGGGAACAATGGAAAACACAAGCACCCAAAAATCCGGAGATGAGAGTATGTCGGTTTCCGAAGGTATAGTAATTGAAGGGGTATTTGGTGTGATGTATGTTTGTTTGGTAGTATATTCAACAAATAAGTAGTCATCTGAAGTGCATGATGCCAAAAGTTAGGGGGGAGTGAGGCATGAGCAAGGGATGTCCTGACAATATTATTTATGGTTCGTATTTTGCGTTCTTTGTCCATTCGAGAAGATGTGTGGGGCGTGAAGCGAAAATTCAAACCATTTATTTTGCAAAATCCTGCATTGTCTATTATCAAACTCCCTTGCTATCACATTGGATGTTTTGATATCCCTTTCAAAATTTTTGGATGAAAACTCTAAAACTAAGGAATGTAGAAAACAACATGATTTTTCGATATGGGAAATGTCCACAAGAATTTAGAGTAATCATCTAAAACAAGCAAATAATATCTATGCCCCGAAGAGCTCAAAACTGGGGATGTCCAAATATCACAATGTATAGTCTCAAATGGCAAAAAAGTGCAATTAGAAGAAGACTCAAAAGGTAGTTGAATATGCTTACCCAAAGGACACGACTGACACTTATTAAGAGTTCGTGTACATGAAATTGAATTATTGCGTTTGAGAGAGTTTAAAACACTCTCCCGGATGTCCCAAACGTTCATGCCATAAATTGGAATTAAAAACAACAAAATTAAAGTGTTTCTTGTCTGGTTATAGTAGTGAAGTAACTGGATAAAGTTCTCCCTGGCTATCACATCTCATTAGTCGTGCTACTGTCTGAAAATCACACACAGTAAAACCAAAAGGATCAAAAGTTACGGTAACTTGATTATCTCAAGTAAACTTTCGAGCGGAGATTAGGTTTTGATTAATTGTGGTGCATGAATAACATTTTTCAAGGCTAATGGTGGATTTGGTTTGGACAATTTAGTAGAACCATAACCTTTTATTGGAATGGAATGGCCATTTCAAGCGATTATACCATTTGATTTGCTCAAATTAAAATAGACGTAAGATTACCTTGGGATGACGTCATATGTGACGTTGCACCTGAGTCCATATACCATTAGGTATGCAGTGGATTAAGCGGCGTGTTCATGGCATGTTCAATTTCCGTCGATTGTCCCACTGTTGAGTGGGCCTCGTTCCACGCCTGAGGCCTAAAGTCGGTTCGCCTCCATTCTTGGTGGTCCACGGCTTTCTTCTTCTTGCTCAGCTGTTGGCCCACTTGGCCGGGACCGAAACTCTTCTTTGCTCACTGTTGGCCCATCTTTGGTCGCCCAAATCCGATTCTTTGCTCCATCGCTCCCGATGGCCGGGCAAGAAATTTGAACACAATGGTGATTTCTTTGGGTAGTTGAAGTGGGCTGGCCGGTTGTGGTAGGAGTAAGAACGAGGTCGGCCAAGTCCATTGTGGCGAGCCATTGCTTCTTCGCCTGCCGCCCATTCGCTGCGCCGCGCCAGAACCACCGTAACCACCGCCGGAATTCCCGCCGCCGCCGGAATTGCGATTATTCTCGTTTCTGTTGCGGTTTCCACCTTTTTTATTTCCATGCCGTCCTTTTTGACCCCGGTTATTTCCATCATTGGTGACCATGTACGCTGATTCGGTTGTGTTAGCAACCTTTTTAGAGAAGCCTTGTTCTTCTAAGATTAACATAGATCTTGCTTTGTAGAATAACGGAAGTGGGTTACTTTGACGGATAACGGTGGCAACTCCGCTATATGCCTCTGTCAATCCGGCAACAAGTTGTAGAACCAAACGGTTGTCGGAGGCGAGAACAACATTTTTTAATTGATCCGCCAACACTTTGAGGCGTTGACAATAAGCGGACGCATTAGGAAAATCCTCCATATCAACACTGGAAAATTCTTGTTCCAAAGCAACTGCACGGGAATTTTGATTATCATAAAAAATGTCCCGTAATCGATTCCAAGCATCAATTGCCTTAGAATCTGTTTCCATGATCGTGTGCAACAAATCCGTGGATATTGTTGAATATATCCAACCAAGAACAGTGGCATCTAGGACATCCCACAATTCTTTGTCTTCATCCGTTGTCAAGACTTTTTCTTTGTCTTTTTCCGGGGAAATGATGTGGTGAAGAACTCGGTGAGAACGACAACATATTTTGAAAAGTTCCGCCCAGGAAGCATAATGCACATTCTCCATTTGTAAGGTTATGGGAACATGAGTTTTGATATTGAAAACTGTGAGGCCTGGGTGATAAAATGATTTGGATTCAGACATGTTGATAATAGTTGGATGAAAAACACAAAAAACACGATGAACAGAAAAAAAAAATCAGAATTTCGATTTGGAGGAGACGAAATTCGAAAACAAAAGAAGAAAAAACAATTTTGGTGTTAGGAAGATGAATCTTTTCCCTAAACTCTTGATACCATGATAGAATATTTTCCTCAAAAAACTTTGTTCCATTAGGTAAGAATATATACATCTTTACACTAACTAGGAAGAATATAGAATAATCCTAAGAATATTCCTATACATTAAACTACTTACCATATAACATGGGATACTACATTAATATAAGATACTACACAATATTACTATAATAATGGTATTAATATAAGATATTCTAACAATATATATGCACTCAAATTTGTTTAGGTAGAGAACGAATCCTTTGTAACAAGGAAGATAAACTCAAGATCAAGGGGTAGCAGTAAATACATATAAGAGCATCATGATTAGGAACTAAAGAATCTGAATAGACATCACATAATATGATCGGACGAGTTCAACTATTAGACGGGTTAAAATATTGCAGTACAGCTCTAGAAATTGAAAAAAAAGAGAGGATCTTTCTCACTACTTCAAACTGCAAATCGTATTAAATACGGAGGAACAAGTAATTTGGGTTTTGGAAAGATTTTTTTTAGTAGAGTACCTGCACGATAGTTGCACTTCTCGACTCCCTCTCCTTCGTTGTAGTTGAACTTAGAGAAAAGCTGTGTTGCATAAATTTTAACGCTTTTCAGTTTGGAAGAATTGTCGTTTGTCAATTAAAGATCTGTTTTTTTTTTCTAACACAACTTGTAAATGTTTAGCAATACCTAATCTGTTTCTGTATTTGTCTTGTAATACTGTACGTAGTCAGTTTTCTAATCAGTAGGACTATTATAATCTCCCAATCTGTTTCAAGGGATTATACAAAATGCTAGAGGAGTGAATAAAGAAGTACAAAAGTTGGAGAGGCGGAGCAATTTTGAATTTATCGGTTCTAACTTCTAAGTTGGAGAGGTTGTTTCCGAGGGTCTATCGTAAACAACCTCTACCCCTATAAAGGTCGACATAAGGTGTGCGTACATCTTACCCTCTCCAGACCCCACTTTGTGGGAATACAATGGGTATGTTGTATATATAAAAAAAAACAGCCTAGTGAGTTTTGATAATTTATAAGTGTATAAGTACATATTAAGTAGATTGTTTAACTGATAAAGTTGTTGTCATGTGACCAGGAGGTTACAGGTTCAAGCCGTAAAAAAAACCTCTTGCAGAAATGCAGGGTAAGACTGCGTACAATAGACGCTTCCCCGAATTCACGCATAGCGGAAACTTAGTACACCAGACTGCCATTTTTACAACCTCATTACCCCACAAATATAGGGGTAAGGTCTGCATATTGAAGCATGTGTTGACAATTAGGAAAGAAACATGTCAAATGACAATCACTGAAGGTAAAAAAATTGTACTATCGTTCTCTTCTTTCATTTCCTGGACTTGGGCCTTTCACCTTTGATCTCTGTCTTTCTTTCTTCATGAAGTTACAGTTCTTAGGAAACCAAATGAAATCGACAAAATTAGCTGAGCTCCACTAGTGGCAGTAGGCATCATAGCACAAAAAGTTTTACCCCATTCATGTTCCTAAGCTTTTTGTTTATTCTTCTAGATTAGAATACTAAATATGGCATAAAAAGACAAACAGAAACTTCCAAAGCGCAGATCGAAAGGCTGCTAATCATTTACAAGTAGCACGCAGCAATTCAAAAGGCTATCTCTAAATTCAAGTACAGCCTTGAGCTAATTTGAGCTGTGAGTTTCTAAGTATAATATTTTTACTTCAAACCTCAAATTCTGCTCTCAAAAGTAGATCAAATGGCAAGTGAACCAGTTAATGTGAATGAATTTGAAGAGCTAGTTAGGCAAGCTCTTCCAAAGATGTACTTTGACTTATGTGCTGACTGCTGGAGGAGCTGAGGATCAGTATACACTCGAAGAAAATATCGAAGCATTTCGTAGAATCGTGTAAGTTTTGTAATTCTTGCTCTTGTTTAATTGGCATGGTAGCACTACTAACCTTTAAGAAACTCAGTATCCAGCCAAGATCACTTGTTGATGTGAGCAGAATAGACATGTCAACTATTATACTTTGTCACAAGACGTTGGCTCCAATTATAGTTGCACCAACTTCCTCCCATCAATTGACACATCCTCAAGGTTCGGATAATATCAGTTATTGTAGTACACTAGTGTGTTAGCTGAATGTACCACCGTGTAGCTCTTATACCAGAAAAATGTTGCATTTATGCCAGGAGAAGTTGCAACAGCTAGAGGTGCTGCAGCATGTAATGTTATCATGGTAATATTTTCTAAAAAACAGATCAATTTCGAATTCTGGTGTGATGCTGAATTCTCTTGGATCTAGGGATTGGGATTTACGTCTACATGCACAGTGGAGGAGGTTGTTTCAAGCTGCAAGGCTGTTCGCTTCATTCAGACTTTCGTAACTTATTATTCCCAACTCTCATGATCTCCATACATCTTTACTGATTTTTGTGTTTTGTAAAAGATAGGTATTTTTTTCTTTATCAATAGGCTTTCAAGAGAGATATAACAGTGAATATGGTAAAAAGAGCTGAGAGCAATGGGTTCAGGGCTATAATACTCGCTGCTGATACTACCAGGCTTGCTAGAAAGGAGGCTGATATAAAGAATAAGTAAGTTGTGTATCCAATTGTTGTCATTCAGGTCTAGCTAAAATCCTTTTCACGATTCATCTTCATTCTAGTCTGGAAGTTGTCGGTTTCATCATTCAGTAAAATTTTATAATTTTGGTAATCTTGTTGATCTATTAAGAGAATTAATGCAGGATGATCACACCTCCTTTCAAGAACTTTGAAGGTCTTATATCAACTGAAGTTGTTTCTGCAAGTAAAACCGTAAATTTTTTGGCTTTTTACTAAAAGCAAATATTAAACATATTACATGTTAAGCTGAAACAGGCAAAACTTGAAACTCCTTAAAGAAACAATCTTATTTTGCAGGACTACAATCTCCAATTAGCTGGTTTCTCCTACTATTTTATTAGTTTAATACGCAGAAATCCCATAATTGGCCAACGATATATCAACTTGAAATCTGTACTCTAGGCTTACTAATCGACAGACAAAATTCTGCAGGTTATAGGCTCAAATGTTGAAGCATATGCTGCAGAAACTCTTGATCCTTCTTTTTGCTGGAAGGTACAGGATTTAAAGTTAAATATATGTGTTCGTTAATACCACATGAGAAGATCATATTATTAAATACAGTCTTGGTCCTTGAATGCAAATTTTGTTGAGGATGTCAACATATGTTAAAAGTATGTAAAATTGCTGAGCTATAAAAGACGTTAGAGAATGATCAGAGTTTCATGTTTTTTTAGAGTTCAATACAGTATATGATCCACCATATTCTTCTTTAATCCTCATACTCTCCACAAATTTTGCAGGATATAGCGTGGTTAAAATCAATTACCAAGTTGCCAATTCTGATTAAGGGCATTCTCACTAGTGAACAACAATAATGCCCAGTGAAATCCCACAACGTGGGGACTGGGGAGGGTAGAGTGTACGCAGACCTTAACATCTTCTCAGTAGTGAAGATGGTATAATATTTACCATAAACTTTAGCTAAAGTCAACAGAAACTATAATCAGCTCCATATGTCATGCAGATGTACCATGAAGTTTTCTCTAAATTCCGTATAAGTTTCCATGGAACACAATTGAATATTTTAATATCGTTTTAACTTATACATACTTAATTGTCAAAGCTGATCATGGTTTCTAAAAAGCTTCTTTTGCACATTTCAGATGATAAGAAAAAGCTTCAATATGATTGACATATATAAACTTGACTTTCCAGCCAGGTCTCACCAATTGAGAGTTTCTTCCAAAGATTTTTCTCATACTATAATTTGCAGCAATAAGAGCAATTGAAGCAGAAGTTGCAGGAATTATCGTCTCTAACCATGGAGCTCGACAACTAGATTATACTCCTGCTACTATTTCTGTTCTGGAAGAGGTGTTTCCTTCACTACATGTTTGATGTCTTATACAGATTGCTGGTCAGTTTAATATTCCTCCTTAATTTCCAATGGTTTCAGGTGGTTCATGTTGTTCAAGATAAAGTTCCGGTTCTTCTTGATGGAGGAATCAGGCGAGTAACAGACATATTCAAGGCGTTAGCACTAGGAGCAAAAGTTGTTCTGGTAAACTTAACGATTTAAAGAAATGGATTTAACATATGTACATACGTTGAGAGTGTAAATAATTTTTATATATCCTGCAGATTGGTCGACCGGTTATCTATTGCCTGGCTGCTAAGGGGGAGTCTGGGGTTAAGCAAGTCATTGAAATGCTAAAGAGTGAACTTGAGCTGACTATGGCTCTTGCTGGCGGCTGCACTGTGGATGATATTACCAGAAGCCATATTAAGACTGAAAAAGAGGTTCCTTTGTAGGATGTAGTTTTCATCCTCTACTCCTTAAATAAATTGCCTAGAGCAAACTCTACAATCATGTCACATCTTGCTTTGTAGTTATCTTTTGTATGCAGAGGCATTATCAGTGCTTGTATATGCCTTCTGCTCCTCTCCAATAATTAAATCCTTGTATTAGATTGTAGTAATCTCCTAATGGGCAGTGGCGTCCCCACATATAATAAAGGATGGTCAGTTGAACACCATTTGTATTATACTGTGAATACATAAAATATACTAAATACTAAGCATATAAAAAAATTAACAAAATGTATGGCTTCACTACTGGGTACTCTGCGCTTTTCAGTGTAAGGCACTTCATACCTTAAAATGTCAATATATAGATTCTGGACCAAATCTTCATACCTAAATGTCAATATATAGATTCTGGACCAAATCTTCATACCTAAAATGTCAATATATAGACTCTGGACTAACCTCTCTGGTTGATACTGAAGGAAAGTAGAACACCATAAATGCAAGAGGCATTGAATATGCACCCATTTAGGAGCCATTGAACTCAATGTTCACTATTAAAGACCACACTAAACCAATAGGTCATGACATGTATTTGCACATAGTCTTTTTTCACAAACCATGGTTCATTAATACTTGAAATGATTGTATGAATATTTTTTTGAGTACACAATGAATGTATATAAGGTAAACTCATTAAGAAACAGAGGATGAAAACTACATCCTACAAAGGAACCTCTCTTTCTCTGTCTTAACATGGCTTCTGGTAATGTCATCCACAGTGCAGCAGCCAGCAAGAGCCATGGTCAGCTCAAGTTCATTCTTTAGCATTTCAATTACTTGCTTTACCCCAGACTCCCCTTTGGAGGCCAGGCCGTAGACAACCGGTCGACCAATCTGCAAGAATATATAAATATATTTACACTATCAGCCAGTGTATATAAGTTAAATCCATTTCCTTAAATCATTAAGTTTACCATAACAGCCTTTGCACCTAGTGCTAACGCCTTGAATATGTCTGTTCCTCGCCTAATTCCTCCGTCAAGAAGAACTGGAACTTTACCTTGAACAGCTTGGACCACCTGAAACCATTGGAAATTAAGGAGGAATATATGGAATTCAATATTCATGATATTTGGATTAAAGAGGACATGTCAAATCTATCAATCTTAAATTCTAAAAATTTCAAATTGTTGAAGTATACCCATCTCATGGAAAAGCTTAGGCTGTTAAAGAGAGAATACTTTTATTTAGTACAAGACATCAAACATGTAAAGAAATAGATCACCTCTTCAAGAACAGAAATAGTAGCTGGAGTATAATCTAGTTGTCGAGCTCCATGGTTCGAGACAATAATTCCTGCAACTCCTGCTTCAATTGCTTTTGTTGCTGCAAAAAAATAGCTTATATGCCATATCTTTAGATGAAAATGTTCACTTGGTAGGAGAATTTGAAGTTTTCCATGCAAATAGCTAAGGTTCAGTAATAATAATTATACCATCTTCACCCGTGAGAACGCCCTTAACCAGAATTGGCAACTTGGTAATTGATTTTAACCACGTTATATCCTGCAAAGTTTTGTAGAGTGTGAGGATTAAAGAACATATTTTAACATGTGTTGACACTCGAGAAATTTGAGTTCATGGATCAAGATCGTTTTCATCATATCTTCCAATGTGGTATTAAGGAACGCGTATATTTAACTTTCAGATCTTATACCTTCCAGCAAAGCGAAGGATCAAGAGTTCCTGAGGCGTATGCTTCAATATTTGAGCCCTTGCCCTGCACATTTTTGTTAGTGGATTAGCATAGTCTACACTAGTTCAAGTTGATATATCTATGATGAATAATGGAATTTTTGCATTTCAAACTAATGTCGATGCTCCCGAACTGCTATAGGAGTCTAATTATCATTCCCTTCCCGCATCACTAAAGAGGAAATGAATGCATATTCCTGCAAAATATGATTGTTTCTTTAAGGAATTACAAGTTTTGCCTGTTTCAGCACGCCTAACATGTACTTTGTCTAGTATTGCTTTTAGTAAGAAAACCAGAATATTACTTACAGAAACAACTTCAGTTGATATAAGACCTTCAAAATTTCTCAACCGAGGTGAAATCATCCTGCAATTCCGACACTTAGTTGATCAACACAATATTACTAAAAAAAAGTTCTGTAAGTACTAAATTGGTGAGACCAACTTCTTCCGGATTAGATTGAAAAGAATTCAACCATTAAAAGATATACAACTTGCTTATTCTTTATATCAGACTCCCTTCTGCCAAGCCTGGGAGTATCAGCAGTGAGAATTATAGCCCTGAACCCATTGCTCTCAGCTCTATGTACCATAAGTTCTGTTATATCTCTCCTTTTGTAAACCTATTTATGAGTAAATATATTTGTTAACAAAAAGCACAAAAATCAGTAAAAAAAAATGATGATGATCAGAGTTAGGAATAATAAGAGTTACATATGTTTGAAAGAAGCGAACAGCGTTGCAACTTCCTCGATTGTGCATGTGGCGGTAAACGACAATCCCTATACCAGAGATCAACATAGCGACATAATATAATTAAGTAATCAACCTGTATTTTCTGTCTAACAGCTTGGGCTATAGATGAGACCAGAATTGGAAATGAATATTTTACCATGATAACATTACAGGCTGCAGCACCTCTAGCTGTTGCAACTTCTCCTGGCATATATACAAGAACTTTCTTAAATAAAAACTACATGGTAGTACGTTCAGCTAACAGACTAGTGTACTAGTTGATTTTACCCGAACCTTGAGGATGTGCCAATTGATGTGAGGAAGTTGGGGCAACTATAATTGGAGCAGACGTCTTGTGACCGAGTATAATAGTTGACATGTCTATTCTGCTCACATCTACAAGTATTCTTGGCCGAATCTTGAGTTCCTGAAAAGTTAGTAGTGCTACCAACCTTGATTTGACACAAAGATGGTAGGCTACCATCTTTGTGCCAAATCAAGAGCAAGAATTACATACAAACTTACGTGATTCTACGAAATGCTTCGATATTTTCTTTTAGTGTGTACTGATCCTCAGATCCTCCAGCAAAGAAGTCACAGTACATCTTTGGAAGAGCTTGCCTAGCTAGCTCGTGAAATTCATTCACATTAACTGGTTCCCCTGCCATTTTAGCCTGCATACACGAGCATTCGTGTGTTAAATCCATATCATATAGTTGAACTTTGTATTCAATATCGTTCAAGTTTGTTTATATATAACACAAAATTGTCGAAAACATCAAGTACTCCAGAAGCAAAAATTCAAGATCAAAGGACAGCAGTACATGTACATAAGAGTAGCACAATAGGAACAACAACAACATACACAGCGTAATCACACAAGGTGTCTGGGGAGGGTAGAGTATACGCAAACCTTAACTCTACCTTAGTACTCTACCTTGGTAGGGTGGGTAGAGTAGCACAATAGGAACTAGGCCATAATACAGATTCAGATATATGCGATTGGACAGAGTAAACAATACCCAATCAACAATATTATTAAGCGAAAAAAGATGTGCTCTCTGTGATAGCTTAAACTTGTGTATAAGACGGTCAAACACTTCAATGATATTAGTGAAGGGCCCTGTCTTCAGATGTCACCGCCACCCAAAAAATAAACAAAACAATTCCACCTATTTCCCTCATAAACAGATTACCTCGACCTATAATCGTGTTGAGATATAATATAATTAAATAGTTTTTGGATGCAATGATCACACACTTCATATGCACGGCGGGAAGGAAGAACAAGTACACAACGGTGGATGTAGCCTTTTGGCTACGGAGACGGAAAATAGACATATATGTAAAAACCTACTAAAATATCAAGAAATATTAGATTTGAACCCATAATTTTTACAGTTTAATGAGTATAATGCTAAGAATCTTAAAAGATGAACCGATAAAAATTAAATTTTGGATTCGCCTATATCAGAACTTGAGATCAGAATTTAATGTTTTGGAATTTAAAGCATAACGAGTACCTGTAGGATACAGAGAAGAATTCACCTCTCCACTCACTCACCTGTTTTTAGGACTTTAAAGCTCACTGCTGAATTAACTAATGGTTGTTGTTGAAATTAGAGATAGGATTTTGAATTGCTGCTGCGTGCACAATCCACTTATCAACTTGGATAATTTTCTATAACATAACTTGCAAATGCAAAATTGCAAATGATTAACAACATTTCAGTCTGTTATTTGGAAGTTTCTGTTTATCTTTTAATACTATAGTAAGTATTCTAATCTAGAGGAGAGGAAAAAAAAACCACTCAAAAAATAAAATAAAATCGCAAGGCATGCTCAGGCATAAGGCGAATTATGTGCCTGAAGGCAAGCTTTGCGTTGCGTTTCTTTTTTTAATTTTTAACTTAATAGGGGTTCGAATCCAGAACACATGAATTTTTATGCGAAAGACGAGAATTAAAAAAACTCAATTTGATAGTAAAAAATTAAAGATCATCCGAAATAAGGGCCTTCGAATTGCCCTATCAGGATCACTGCGTTGTCCTCCATCATATGAGCCCAACTATGAAGTAACTGGTCTGCGAGGCGGCGATTGGGAATTTGGGATTTAGGGATTTAGGAATTTAGGGATTTAGGGAGAGAGAGAGGGTCGGGGGATTGGGAAGAGGAAGAGGAAGACGACTTAGAGTCTTAGAGAGAGAGGGTCGGGGAGGGGTTTAATGTATTAGATTTAAAAAATTAGAATTAGTTATTATAATTTATAAGTATTAGTATAAATGTATAAATGTATTATGTATATGTATTCGTAAATCGTAATCGTAGGGGGAGGGGCAGAGCCGCAGAGGGCCAGGGCCCAGGGGGGGTCTCACTCTCAGTATATATATAATATATTATAAAATAATTAAATAAAATTAAAAATCGGTCCGGACCGGACCGACCCTGGACCGGACCGGACCGAAAACCGAAACAAGGATTTTGAAGAACCGAAGATCGGACCTATTATCTCGGTCCGGTTCGGTCCGGTCCGAAAATTCGGTCCGGACCGAAAGTTGTGCACCCCTACCCGCAGAACTATCTGTTCATGCACCGGCCCATTTGGCCCAAACATACTTCCTTTAGATCTTCTTTCTCCACCTCACACTCTAAGCTAGTCTGTGTCAGGTAAAAATATAAATTCTCGTGGAAATCAACTTGATAGAGCATGGACCACGTTAAGGAATTAGTGGTTGTATAGGGGTATAGAACTTCAAGGTGTAAAATTCATAAATAGCCACACTTTAGCCCATGTAATTGAAAAGTGGCAACTGTGATGGAATTTTCAATTCTTTAGATGAAGTCATGAAACTCCGAAATTGTCATAAATTTTTATGTGTAGAATTTGAAATTATTTATTATATGGTTGAAAAGTGGCTAGCTCGACCTATTACTACAACTTCAAGCCTATTGAAGTTCTACTCTCTTCTGCCTTTTCATTTCTAAATATTTACAGTCTCACCCACCCTAAAAATCTATAACATTTAAAAATGGTACTCCCTCCGTCTCAATTTTTTTGCTTTTCGAGAGTCAAACAAGTTAATCTTTGACCGTAACTTTTTCATATGTCTTTTAAATATTTAAACTATTGATTATGATAACTTATAGTATTCTTTACGTAGTTTCCGAATATGTAAATTTTATTTCAAATTTTTAAAAAATTCTATGCTTAAACTCACTGTCAAAATTTAAAAGTTTGGCTTTCAAAAAGTGAAAAGTATCAAATAAATTGAGACAGAGGGAATATAATGAAGCGGTCACAACAAAATAAAAATTAGGTTGCTACAACAGTAATAATCACTATGCATTTCAATCTTAAATAAATTGGGATCGACTATTAAATCCTCTTGGTCCATGTCGCCATTGTTAAACCTATCTCAACCCTATCATACTACCCCCACATACATGCAACAATGTGATGGAATACCTTGCCCATTCTTTATAACACTTAGCTAGGTGTTGATGTAACACTTGCCTAAGTGAACACGTCTAGACATATTATGTATTGTTAATTCATTTTATGTTTGGGTTCTAAATTTGTCGCAGCTCTCCGAGATGTGAGCAAGTGGATATTGGTGTGCATGGAATCATGTTGGGATTTCGTCCACATGTGGGATGAGGAAATTTCCATTTTCCTCCCAGTGAACTTTTCGAGGGAATTTTCCGCAAAGATGTGAAAACTATTCTTTTCATATACACATAATAAAGCCGGGCAACGAAAACTTAATCGAAGTGAGAATACGACTTCACTTGTCGTTACGCAGTAATATACATAATGCCCGGCTTAAAAGAATATACCATTGCAAAAGCTAGCATCAAATCCCTTCCTTTCTTATGATCAGCATTTATCCTTATTCTCTTGCAAGCAAGGGAGTTTTAGTACTACTACTACTACTCATAGGGACAATTTAGAGAAGCTCAGGGCTAAGCATTTACGTGATGTGCTTTTGTGGAGCTGCATCAAATTGGTATTATTAGCAACTACAGTAACAAACTATTTGCTTGAATTCTCAAGGGTGTAAAGCATAGTACAAATGTGAGTGTCTCTGTTTCTGTGGAATTTGCGGCTTAAGCATTAACCACTCGTTCTTCTTTCTAGGCCGGTAAAGTGGGCCGACGCTAGTAGTGAAGCTTGCTTTCCCAATATGTACGCTTTAATCGTCTTGTTAAACTCATATTTTCTGTTAAAGAATGGACGGCACGAGTCTTAAGCACCCACTCGTAGTTATTTCTGACTATATAATAATACTGTACTCTTCACACATCATTTTTATAGGTAGATATTTGATTAAACACGAAATTTATATTAAATAACAAATAACACCTTAGGAGTCTGATTGATTATCGAGATGAGATAGATAATGATATCTCATGAGATTAGTTTATCCCACATTTTATATGGGATAACTTATTCACAATTTTAGTACAAAATGATTTCTTGAACTACTTAATATTCATAATCAAATATGAGATAAAATAATCTCGCATTTTATCCCAAAAACGTTATCCCTTATCTCACCAATCAAACTACCCTTTAAAATTTACGATTTTAAATATGATATTATATTCAAATTCCTATAAAATTGGAATAGAAGGAGAATATTTTATTAACTTGATACAAACACAAGATTCTTATTACTGGAGAATAATTTATTTATTTATTTGTTTTTAAATAGGGTCGAGATTTGGTCCAAGCCCACCAAGGATGGCAACTCCAAGTCAACATACATCTGAATCAGAGTATAACTTGGGATGACAAACACCCATGAGTAAGCGAGTTGGTGCTTGATGAAGCGCGGGGCCATGAGTTCTGAGTTCGATTTCCTGCATAAACCTTCTTGGTTGAGTTTGTCACACATGGCTTGCCTAGTGTGGTTAATCGGTTGACGTGGTTTGCAGGCTATTGCGTCAGCCCGAGGTTTATCTGTGCGCACTCAAAAGAATAGCGACTGCGAGTTCGTCAACAAAAACTTAAACTTGGGATGACAAACGTAATTATTTAAAGTGACACGTAATTGTAAGACGGGCCTAATATTATTCGGCTCATATGTACAGTGAAGTTGACTGTTAGAAATAGACTAGGATTAATCTACCATTACTTTCAGAAATGGTGACTTCTTCGATTGCCTCCCCACTCTGTACATGGCTTGTAGCAGCTTGCATGTCTGTATCAAGCAACGAGAAGGATAAATTTTTGAAGGCTTCGTCAAATTTTCAGTGTTCGAAGTTGCTGGGTAGGTCTGCTAGGAGAAGAAAATCAATTAGAAAGTGCAACAGTATGAATGGTTCTGGAATGCACAGTTCTTGGCATACTTGCTTTGGTTTTGAGCCGTGTGAGGGGTATTATAATTCCAACGGATTGTCTTCTTTCTTTGGGGTTAAGCAGGTGCCGCTGAATCGAAGACAGAGGAGGATGCATAATAATGCCGTTGGTAATTTTACTTCTTGGAAGACTAATTGATACGATAATCTAGATTAGTGTTATAACTGTATTTGTAGATCGACTTAATCTAACCACTGGATTTTGGGGATACTTTGATTCTTTAGTATGTGATCTGGGGAGTTAAATAGGGCAAGCTGCGAAATTTGGGCTTGTCAAAATGGTTGTTTCGGACAATTTTGACTAAATGTAGTGTTTTTTTTTTAATTAATAAATTGTTTGATCACCACACACAAAAAAAATCTTTTCTCATAGAAAGTGTGTGACTATATATATATTATGACCAGGGAACCCGCACCCGCTATCCCTTGGGTGCGCACAGGATATACTCCGCTCCGCTCTTGTGTAATATCCTGCAACCACACCGGAGAGATAACCTGCACTAGGCGAGCCCGGTGTGACTAGCTCGACCCATAAGGAAAATCCTCTATTGTCGTTGGTGGTAAGGAGTTTCAAACTTTAGACCTCTATTATGGAAGCCCCATGCTCAAATCAAACCAAGTTTCATTTTTGTATTTCTTTGGTGAAGGTTTTTTATGGGTGAATTTAAGAGGATAGCCCAAAATTTGGCCCCAATTCTTTACTTTTGTTATCTTGTACTCCCTTTGTTCTAATTAACGTGACAAACTTTGCTTTTTAGTCAGTCACAAGAAGAATGACAACAACAACAACATACTCAGTGAAATCCCACAACGTGGGTCTGAGAGGGTAAAATGTCTGCACCTTACCTCACCTCTGCAGGCGGTAGGTACATTCAGAGACCACCATTTCAATACAAAACATAAACACAAGCAAAGCAAAGCAAGTGAAACAAATCCGAATAAGAAATTTAAAGCAGTATGAAAATGTCGTTATCAAAAGCGAATAAGCCATGATAGCGCATTCTGAAATAGAAGCAGTAACTAACACGAGTAAATAAAATAAACAAAGTACACTAGAGAATACATAGCAGCAGAAATCAAACGACAGAAATCAAACGACATGAGACTATAAAGCAATACTGCGCCTACTAGTATGATAGGCTAAGCGGGCCTACAATAAAGTAAGCGTAAGTAGGACTACGCTGAACTACTTACTACCCTAATCTGTGTCCTCCATAACCCCTATCTAAGGTCATGTCCTCGGTAAGTTGCACCTGCGACATATCTCGTCTAATCACCTCTCTCTAATACTTCTTCGGTCTACCTCTACCCCTCTTGAACCCGTCCATAGCCAACCTCTCACACCTCTACAGTGGGCCATTTGTGTCTCTCCTCTGCACGTATCCGAATCATCTCAACTTCACTTCCCGCATCTTATCCTCCACGGAGGCCACTCCCACTCTGTCCCGGATATCATCGTTTCTAATTCTATCTCTCCTGGTATGCCCACACATCCATCTCAGCATCCTCATCTCCGCAACTTCATCTTTTGGGTGTGCTAAGTCTTGACAGGCCAACATTTCGCCCCATACATGATACAACATAGTCGGTCTAACCACTACCCTATAGAACTTGCCTTTAAGTTTTGATGACACCTTTTTATCGCACAAGACTCTGTGAGCCTCCATCTCAACCTTTTTTATCTCACAAGAAGAATGACATCTTTCCTTTTTTATTTTGGAAACTATTTAAGTTAAGCATTTCTATTTTAACCTTAACGACATGACTTGTTAGGACACTCGCCACTATTCGTTTGAATGAAGATATGCGGAACTCTCATAACCACTCATATAAAAGAATGATTTGGTACTTTACATGTATTTGGCTTGCATGCCAAAAGTCTTCTTTAAATTTTTAAACTTCGTGGCAAGTCAAACGTCACATAAAATGGGACAGAGGGAGTAAAAATAACTATATTTCTTCAATTTGGGTAGCTGAACATGTGAAATTTATGCTCTAAATAGCAATGTCCATAACTATATGATCTTTTGCTAATTATTTTGAGAATGATGTTTGTGTTGTGTGAGGAAATGTGAATGAGAGTTGCACATACTGAGAGAACTACCTACTGAAACTTGTAGACACGAACACATGTTGTCTTTTCTTATTGCAAACCATTCATGTCTTTTCTTATTGCAAACCATTCACTATATGTTTCACTTGCCTATCAAGCTTTTCTAGTATATGTTTCTTACAAAATGTTTAAACTGCATAGACTCCAACAATGTGATGAACCACTCTTTTTGATTTGATGTACTTATAGGTATACCCATGGCCGTGGCTGTGCAACCTGCAAAGGAAGCTATGAAAAAGAAGAAACCCCTGAAGAATAGGAGAGTAGTTGTGACCGGGGTCGGTGTAGTATCACCAATTGGTCATGATCCAGACATGTTTTACGGTAACCTTCTTGAAGGCATCAGCGGCATAAGTCAGATTGAGGCATTCGACTGTTCTGAATTTCCCACTGTAATTTGCCTAGATTGCTTTAGCACGCCGAATTGTTTATCTACTGTTTCGCTTAATGTTCTTTACTACCCCAAATATCTTTCTAGATCCTTGACAACAGTCTTCCTTGCGACAGAGAATTGCTGGGGAAATCAAGGATTTTTCAACTGATGGGTGGGTTGCACCCAAACTTTCCAAAAGAGCAGATAAGTTCATGCTCTATATGCTTACAGCTGGAAAGAAAGCTTTGGCAGATGGTGGGATCACAGAAGATATATTTCAGGACTTGGATAAGGCTAGATGTGGAGTCCTAATCGGCTCTGCCCTTGGGGGAATGAAGGTAACTAATTAACTTGCTTAAGATATATGATCATTTTGAGAACCTTAAAAGAGAAGCTCTTGTAGTTCATTGTTGAAAAAAAATGTCATCTAGCAGAAAGATGATATTGTTCTGAGGAGAGTCTATAACTTGTAAAATGTAAAAGTATGACTAATGAGGTGCAGTTCAGATTGTATTTTCACGGTATCACAGTTGCCACTTACCATTCTACAGCATATCAGAAGTCCTATTCATTCATCTCCCAATAATAGATTATTTGCGCTTTGATCAGGTCTTCCATGATGGTATTGAGGCTTTACAGGTTTCGTACAGAAAGATGAATCCTTTCTGTGTACCTTTTGCAACAACCAATATGGGAGCTGCCATGCTTGCAATAGATTTGGTATGTTACTTATAGTTGGATGAGATCAAAATATGATTGAACGAACTGTTTATTCAAAGTTTATTGAAACAACTTCAGGGTTGGATGGGTCCTAGCTACTCAATCTCCACTGCTTGTGCAACAAGCAACTTCTGTATATTGAGTGCTGCAAATCATATAATTAGAGGTGAAGCAGTAAGTTGGTGAATTACTCTTACTCCATCATCTTCAGTATGTAATTTCCAGACCATGTGAAGTATAATTACACGTTGTATATCGTAACATGGAAATTTGCAGGATATGATGCTCTGTGGGGGCTCAGACTCTGCAATTATTCCTATAGGTTAGTTAAATATGGTAAAACAATAGTGGGAATGATGTAATTATCTGTCAATCTCAAAGTTGGTATCCTTAAACTGTGATTGATGACAGGCTTGGGAGGTTTCACTGCTTGCGGAGCCCTGTCGCAGAGGAATAGTGATCCAACAAGGGCGTCACGCCCTTGGGATGTGGTATTGAATCAAATTTCTCTATTTCTCAGCCCTTTCAATCAACTGTTGACAAAAGTTCTGCTTCCTGATGCATAAATTAGATTATGCTACTTGATGTATTTTGAAATCAGCAGCATAAGTGTCATTATATTAACAATTAAGCATGGATTTCTGCAGTTTTTCTTCTAAAGATAAGCTTCTTAAACATGCAAATGTACAGATCGTTGCGACTTCCTAAACATGTACTATATTTTCTTACTTTAATTAGGAAAAAAGAGAATATTTGCTAGTACTTTGTCATTTCTGTTGTGAATTTTCTTACCGTTTCAATAGCTTGGGAACCCTTTTCTTTGTTTTGCTCTTAAAGATCCTTCTGATATTGTGCTGCTGTCTACTGAAACTGCATTTGATTTCTTGATGGAGCAGGACCGTGATGGATTTGTGATTGGGGAAGGATCGGGTGTCCTACTCCTAGAAGAACTAGAACATGCAAAGGTATGCCTCAACTTACCTAATTGCCAATACACATAAATATGCATCTGATAATGTGGAGTTACTTTGATCCATTCAGAAGGTTTGGTCAATCTGATTGCAGCTGTGTTGTGTTTTTATTCTGATTAACTAACAGAAGAGGAAGGCTAAAATATATGCCGAGTTTTTGGGTGGTAGCTTCACTTCTGATGCTTATCACATGATAGAGCCACATCCAGAAGGTAATTTTATAATTATTTAAGCTCTTCAATAAAGTTGAGTTTTAGCAATAATCAAATACTTCTAAAGTGTCATTTTGTGTACACGTACCCTACACATAATGCTATTAGAGATATAACATCTAAGATCCTGCAATTAGTGATGGTGGTTTTCGATCCTTATTCTGCTGATAGTTCTTCATATTGGTGGTAATCCAGATCAGATTTGGTGTCGTGTATATAGCCATTCTAAAGCATGGAAGCCTTATATTTTTACTGATTTCTTATATTTGCCTAACAAAATAGGAAGTGGAGTTGTTCTCTGCATAGAAAAAGCCTTGGCTCAATCTGGGGTGAAGCGTGAAGATGTCAACTATATAAATGCTCATGCTGCATCAAGCCCAACAGCTGACCTGAAAGAATACCAGGCCATTCTTCAATGTTTTGGGGAGAACCCTGAAGTAATGCTCTTATACGCCTTTCTTTTTTGTTGGGAAAAGTACTCTTATGCACCCTATTCTCCGTAAACTGCTCTCTAATGCTCTTAAAATGATTTCCTTCCCTTTCAGCTTAAAATAAATTCAACGAAGTCCATGATTGGTAACCTCCTTGGGGCTGCTGGTGCTGTGGAAGCCATCGCAACAATTAAGGTAATGAAGTTTAAGATTGTTGCGTACAAATTTCTAATATAGACTTAAGATGAACTTTTAAACTCAGAGGGATAAAAGGTGAACTTTTAAACTCAGAGGGATAAAAGGTTTAGACAGAAAATTACAGAAGTACTAGGTTTGTCTTAACACGTGGAAGAATGAAGAAGTTTCTACTTCCATGGACTTGTTAGTCATCTGACATAAGTTACTGTTTGTGAAAGAAGTCCGCATCTACAGTGTTTTCATCTTGGTCTGTACTTTTACTATAGGTGATCTAGTATTCATTTCCAAATAATAGCAGCTGGAACACAGTTGCTTTCTATGAGTCTATTTGCGCTTGGAGTAATTACAACTGTTGCTAATACTCAGTTTTTAAAACTAAACATAGGCCATACAGACAGGCTGGATCCATCCAAACATCAATCTTGAGAACCCTGACAAAAGCTTGGTATGTATCTGGTTAATGTGCTGAACTTTTTTGTCAAGCTTGCACTCCCTATCTAATATTGTTGCTATTAAGAAGCTACCAACACTTGCAGGTCTAATCTTGCATCTTAATTGACTTCAATTAGTTAACTGTGTTCTAATGTTGCAAAACATTATCAGGATATGAATATGCTGGTGGGCTCTAAGAAGGAGCGGTTGGATATCAAGGTTGCGCTCTCCAACTCATTTGGCTTTGGAGGACACAACTCGTCTATTCTATTTGTGCCTTATAAGAATATCTAATGCTTACAAATCTCACGTTTAAAGAATGTAATGTTGTATCCACGAGGGAGGCACTCGTGGTTGTGTTGTCTTTCATCAAATTCCCCTTGTGAGATTTCTGCATGTCAACGGAAGTCAGAAGACTAACTATACATCCTAAAATGTGTATTTACTGAGCAATTAAGGATTGTTTTTCTAAAGCTCTTTTTCATCACGCAACTGTAGCACCAATAATGGCCACATCATAATTCGTTGACAAGGGTTTACAGAATTCATCAATGAGCTTGATGAAGCAAAGATCCTTAACTCTTTAAGCGTATAGTTTATTACTTGTACATGTTATTATTAATGTGGAACATAAAAAAAGTATAAATATTTCGAAGGCTGACAAAATTCCCTTTCGGATGTTCTTTGATAGATTTCAGAGGTTAGCAATCTGGTAAACGTCCAAGTAATTGTGATGGGTCCTAAGCTAATAAGATCGTTAAATACATTTTGAACTGCCAGAGTTAATTATTAGACAAGTTGCGATGAATGGGATATTCATCAAGAAAATGTACTGTGTGACGAGATCTAAAATACTGAGATTATATGGGCTGGATAATCCTATAGAATGAGATAAGTACAGAGATTAGAGACCTTTATAAAAAGAAAAAAGAAAGAGGAAAAAGAAACGAAGATCAGGACTGTGTTTGGTCTTACGAAGTCATTTCCTAAAAAAGGTTACCACTTACCAAGACAAGCTGTGCGTAAACTAAACATCTGAGTAGCGACAAACAAACAAAGCACCAGTTCTGTTGTTTATGGAATTCTAAAGGACATTGGAATAGTACAGTGAAGCCTTATCTGTATTTTGCTGTATATTCTCAAAGTCGTAACCTTGATCTCTGAAACTACAATAACCTTTTGGAGCGTAAGTTTTGAAGTTAATTAACAAGACAATATAAAGAGAACCAAAATTAATGTCATTTCTCAAAGCTTGGCGACATAGTTCATCACGGCTCCTTTCCTGTGTCTTACACAACAAAACTGACATGGTTTAAGTCGCGACAATCAGCTGAAAAGCAGGCACAAGACATGCTGGACAACTGAAATCTGAAGTGGTTGTCTGGGTTGTGCAGAGGTGATGGTGACAATCAAGAAGAGGCGTTCAGCAGTATTGTCAGTCACTGAGCTGCATCTGTATGGAAGAATCACCAAATCTTTGTTCTAACCCAAAAGAGGAGAATGACCACTCCAAGGACAATAGCAACGGGCGCCCATTTCCGAATCAAAGCCTAAAATCGTCAAGTAATGAATCAGTAATTAAAGCAATGTCAAATATCCAGATGCACATGCTTAAAGATAACAAATGAAACAATAACCATCAGTAACATAGCAGGCTGTCTTTGCTTGTGTCTGAACCTAATAAGATACCAAAAAGGAAGCTCAGAAAAAGAGACACTTGTATTGCACTTCTCTGTTAATTGTACTAGTCTAAGGCACCACTAGTTCTGCCAACAACTAATTCTAGTGCAAGTAGAGCTAGAAAAGAGTGATTTCACAGGCGATGTATCACATAAAAATTCTCTCCCATTCTTAAGCCGTCCAGGTTTTTAACTTTGTTCAGCTAACATAAAAACTCATTCACTAAAAACTGCACAAGTCAAGCCCCCAAAACTCCAACAAGGTCATCATACATGACATTGCTGAAAGTCCTAATGAACATTGCTTGAACTTCTATCTGCATTTAATTCTTTCTGAAATATTTTAAATGCAACACGGTGGCTGCATTTTAGCAGAACTCAAAGAAATCACCCTGAGTTTTATGTTCCTTCAGATCCTTGTACATATTTAGCATTTCTACTAGCTAAAAGTGTAAAGCAAACAAAATTATGAGTTGCATCATCTTGAGAAGCCAATGAAACTAACCTGGCGATTTAAATCTTTCGCTTTATCAGCATATATCAGGGATTCAGATGTCAAGCGGCTAGACATCTGACTGACCTCTGCAAAATTTGATATTTCAACAATCTAGTCACCTATATGATCATAAATAGTATAGCAAATAGGATAATGACCATGGGAAGGGTGAAAGTAGAGGGCAAACCAACTATTGAAAAACATACATCAATGTCAAAGCTGCACTACAACTGACTAATGTTATGTGCCTTTTGGATTTAGAAAATGCCAAATATTGTCGAACTGACGGAACTCAATTCTATTTACACGGATGGATTTGGGTCCACTAATTTTACACCAAAAGCGTCATAATTTTTTCTCCAACGGTAAAGAGAAACTGACTTTTATTTAGCATGGACTTCAATGATTCCAAAATAAAATGTCATCTCACAAGTTCACAACCATCCTTACTCCATTTTAAATTATCTTAATAATACCAAAGATTGTTATTATCTGTCTCCAATATAGCATACAAGATGCAGCCTACTTTGAGGTTCCTAAAAGGATCGGGGATGGGGGTGGGATAGGGAGTACCTAATGATTCTCTTCAACTTGGAAGTTTTATGATAGAAGAAATCATTGTGAATGCAATCTGCTGTCCTCTGGGAATTAATGAAAGATAAAGGAATAAATACTTAACCGTGTTAAATTACATTGCTATATTTAAGGACGTCTAAGTGTGGTCTTTAAACCATTTTTACTTCTCAACAATCTTCCACAGCGTCCACCCTCCTCTGTTTACTTCCAACCTACTTCATCAAGACATATAAACTTGAAGTTCTGATAGGACAATCTAGGAGGCAACCATAATTTAGAATTTAGCGAGGCTGCTATGCGAAAGGGAAACTAACGTTACCATTAACTGATAATCGAGGACAATAACATCAATCAACTAGTTTCAATACTGAATTGGTTGGGTTCTGCTATAAGAATCTTTTATATCCACTCAGCTCTATTCAAGTCCATTTCATTCCATTAATAAAGTTTGAAAAAAATTAGGGGTACTTTAAAAGTATAGGTTCTCACACTTGTCGTACATGGACATACAAGTCTCTAATCAGACTAGAAAGTCTCCTTAAAAACTCCAGAACTGATGTAAGTGTAATACCACAAACTCAATGTTAATATCAGTTAGTTGGCATTGACTATATAATAAACTGAAAAATTAAGTTACCAGCACATTAGCACAATGTCTTTTGAAATTACCAAATCTAAGAAATTCAGAACGGACGAAGTATTGTTCACAAGAGTACTGGAAAAGTAGCTAATGTTAATATATGGTACTGAACACCAATCAAACGTTAGAATGAGAAACTTACGGTCCAACTTTTCACCAACGCCAAGAACTTCTTGTACATTTCGAGTCATTATCTGATGAACTTCGTAAAGCTCATCATTCAACTTAGAAATATTGCGTTGAGTTCTTGTATCCTGGTACAGTTTCTTCGTCTTCTGTATGAACGTATCTTTTTACAACGGGGAAAATCACATATTGCAAGCATTAGAAAATCAGTGTCAACAAAATATAATTGGACTGTTATAGGAACCCAGAAAACTCCCTAAACGTTACGCTGTAAATTTCCCAACGCAACACTAAAATAACAACACACTCCACTGTTATTTATTTCCAGCAACAAATAGAACAAGTTTACAAGTAGATAAACAACGTCTGAGAATAATAATTCACCTAACAACCAAGGTATTTCGAGGAACCTTATCCTCCACATTAACCACGGAAGAAAACCTACTCAAAAACTACAGAATAAACTGCCTATCTTCCCTTAATAACCATCCTAACTTCTAAATAACTGCTATAAGTACATACACATACAACAACAACAACATAACCAGTGAAATCCCACACGTGGGGTCTGAGGAGGGTAGAGTGTACGCAGACCTTACATCTACCTTGGTAGGTAGAGCGGTTGTTTTCGAGAGACCCCCGGCTCAAGACATAATCACAAGCAAAGCAAGCAAGACAAAACAAAGCAAGAGAAACGGTCAGACTCAGACAGAGAATTAAAGCAGTATGGACAATATGAGCATGCTGATAACAAATTGAATACGACATGGTAATGCATTCTAACAACAGGAAGCAATAGCTAACACAGCTAAATAAGATAAACAAAGTACACTAAAGAACACATAGCAGCAGAAATCAAACTATAGGGGACTATAAAACAATATTACACCTATAAATGTGATAGGCTAATCGGGCCTACAGTAATAACACTACACCTATCATTTTGTAAGCGTAAGTAGGACTACGCTCGCCTACTACTACCCTTTTACTCTAATTCGTGCCCTCCACAACCCCTATTTAAGGTCATGTCCTCGGTAAGTTGCACCTGCGACATATCCCGTCTAATCACCTCTCTCTAATACTTGTTCGGTCTACCTCTACCCCTTCTGAACTCGTCCATAGCCAACCTCACACCTCCGCACTGGGCATCAGTGTCTCTCCTCTACACATGTCCGAACCATTCGCTTCCCGCATCTTATCCTCCACCGAGGCCACTCCCATTTTATCCCGGATATCATCATTTTTAATCATATCTCTCCTTGTATGCCCACATATCCATCTCAACATCCTCATCTCCGCAACTTTCATCTTGTGTACGTGTGAAGTCTTGACTGGCCAACACTCTGCCCCATACAACATAGTCGGTCTAACCACCACCCTATAGAACTTGTCTTTAAGTTTTTGTGGCACCTTTTATCGCACAAGACTTTATTTAATTCACCCTGCCCCAATACGATGTGTGATATCGTCATCAATCTCTCAATTCCATTGGATAATAGACCCTGGGTACTTGAAGCTTTCTTTCTTTGGAATGACCTGAGTACCAAACCTCACCTCTACGCCTGTCTCAGGGTCGCTCCCGTTGCTGAACTTGCACTCCAAATACTCTGTCTTGGTCCTACTCAACCTGAACTCTTTACATTTCAAAGTCTGTCTTCAAACCTCCAGCTTAGCGTTCACTCCGCTGCGAGTCTCATCAATCAGGACTATGTCGTCTGCGAATAACCTACACCATAGCACCTCCCCTTGAATTTGTCGCGTCAGTCTATCCACCACCAAGGCAAATAAGAATGGGCTAAGAGCTGACCCTGGTGCAGCTCCATCATCACTGAAAAGTGCTCTGAGTCTCCTCCCATTGTCCGTACCCTGGTCTTAGCTCCATCATACATATCATTGATTGCCCTAGTGTACGTCACATGTACACCTCTAACCTCCAAACATCTCCATAGAACCTCCCTAGGGACTTTGTCATATGACTTCTCGAGGTCGATGAAAACCATATGTAAGTCTCTCTTCCTCTCTCTATACTAAACCTGTCAACCGGTCCGGGTTGACCCGGAACCGACAGTTGACCGGTAGTTTAACCGCCGGCGGACGGCAGGCATCTGGGTCAGTTGGGTTGCCCTCAACCCCAACCCGCAGAGTTATTTAAAACCCGATAAGGCGGACGTTAGGCGATCAGAACTAAAAACCGTTCCGCACGGTTAACCGGACCGACCGACCAAAAAAAAAAAAAAAATTGCCCAACGGTCATTTCACCGTTGGGCTTGAAATGGGGCGGGCGAGGCCAATCGGTCATTTCGACTGTTGGTCGCTTTTATTATTTTTTTGTTTTTATTTTGTTTAATTATTTATTTTAATTCCATTTTACCACTTTAAAAATCTATAAATTCTCTACATTTTCTTCATTTTATCACACAACATTTCTCTCAATTCTCTTATTCTCATACTCTTAATCATCTTTATTATCAATTTTCAAGTTATTAATATTATTAGTTTTCAAATTCAAAGTAGCAAGACGCAAGACTTGAGCTTGAGTTTCTATTGAATCAATCCGAAGTTTGGTACACTCGTTTCATTCTCTAATTATTTTATTAAATTGTCATATTTATTTGTTGATTATTTAAATATTTTATAATGTCTTTACTAAGGGAATTGCGTCGGATCACGTAAATCTAGTTCAGGGTAAAAAATCAGAGGTTCTTCATCATCTAATCAAAATATAGATTATGATCAAATGCAAGAAGATTTTGGAATGAAGATAATGAATGGGATAACGTTCAATTAGATAATATTGTGGAACTTGAAGAACAAGAACCTCCTAGCCCTACTAGTGGTCCTTCATCGATGTTGGTGCTGCTGGTAGTCGTAGTCGTAGACCTCCTTTACCGAACCGAGCAAGAAAAAAGGAGTAAAGTGTGGCTCTTTTATGATAAAGTTGTAGTACCGATAGAGTTAAATGTAATATTTGTGGGAGAACTTATAAACATAAGGCGGGGGTGGTGACGGGACGCACTATAGCAAGACATATAAAATTCGATCATACCTGATGGAATCTTTGTCGTGATTTAGAACCCGGTCAACAACAACTTAATCCATTAAGCTGGGGTTGGCTAAGTGCGATCCAAAAAGATCGCGTTGAATTAGCAAAAATGATTGTCGGAGGTTGTTTGCCTTTTCTTTTGCTTCTTCTTCATATTTAATTACATATATTCAAAGAGTATATAATCCTTTTTTTAAATGTGTTCCTCGTAGTACTACTAGAGCCGATATTTTTAGACTTCATAATGATTATGTTATTTTCTTGCAATATTTGTTTGCTAACCTTCCATGCCATGTTAGTTTTACTTCAGACATTGGGCGTACGTTGAAGCAGTTATGATTATTTAACAATTACTTGTCATTGGATTGATGAAAATTTTAAAATGGAAAACGTATTATTGTTTTTGCGTATGGCGAGATCAAAGTCATCTTGGAAAATATATAAGCGAAACTATTTGTTTTTATGCCCAAAATATAATCTTTATAATAAAATACTCTGTGTATCATTTGATAATGCATCTAATAATATCAACTTGTAGATCTTTTAAGCGGAAGTACAACCACCACTTCGATATATTTCATGTTCGTTGTGTCATATTTATAATTTAATTGTTAAAAGTGGTCTTGATTTATTTTCACGAAATAAAACTTGTCAAAAGAGTCATTGGAGTTATTCAGTAATAATAGGAAAAATAGAATTATATAATTTAAAGAAAAATGTAAACAATTTAATTTGAGACCTAAATTCATGCCAGAAGAGATTATTACACGGTGGAATTATACTTATTTATTTTTAAAAGAATGTTATAAGTATAAAGACCCCATAACACATGTTGCAAATGCGCATTGTAAGAACGTAATGTATATGTTAACCGACGAACATTGGAAATCAATTGGTGAACTTTTAAAATTTTTACGTAAATTTTACACTGCAACTGTTGAATTTTCAGGATCTTATTACCCAAGTTTGTAATGCTTTAGCTCATATAAATGAAATTTCCTATTTACTTTATGGTTTAAAATCAAATGTGAAATATACTGATGTAGTTCTGATTATGTTTGAAAAGTTTAAAAATATTTTTTCCTATTCACGATGTTTATTGTATTGAGTGCGATCTTAAATCCTTCTATTAAAAAGGTAGATTGTCATAATCTAATATTTAGTTTATATACTTATATGGAAATAGGTGGAGCAAACTCCATCTTCATTTGATTGCATAAATAAACTTGATACTAATTTAACAACATTATATGAATATTATGCTACATTACACGATAACACCAACTCTGCTACTAATATTCCTTCTAGTTCAGTTACGTGTCTACACTGCGAGGATTGATGATGACGATGAAGAAGAATCTTTAGACATATGGAGCACTTTTACAACACAACCAACCACAAGCCGATCTTGCGATGAGATGCAATTTTATTTGCAAAAGCAGTGAGCCAGAAGAAAAATTTTGACCGCTTTACAATGGTGGCGAGGATAACAAAGGCAATTCCGGTACTTGCGGCGATGGCGGGATGTTCTTAATGTCGATCTCAGCGGTGGCTTCGAAAGTGCATTTAGCCAAGCACGAGATCAAATAGAGAACACGTCACTCGTTGGGTGGAAACACATTAGAAGTGTTAGTCCGCAAGGGATCGATCGGATCGCAGAAGAAATCAAGGATGTGGAGACGTTAATTCTCCAGAAGATGAAGAAATAGGCAATATTTTGGAAGGCGGGAGCGAAGGCGGGACTGGAATTAATACTCCAGATTTAGAGGCTATAAAGCATAACCAATTCAATCAACCTATAGATTACGAAGAACTTGCAAAAAGGATGCATAATATGTAAATAAAATTATTATTACTTCATTATGTACTCTTATTAACGTTATGAAAGTTCAAAAGTTTACATCTTATCATTAATTTTAATTTTACTATCTATTTAGTTGTTAATATGTTATTACTTATAAGTTATATGACTTATATCTACTAATCTAATAAATTAATAAAATTATAATTACAAATTTACAATATAAAGTTATAAACTATAAAGTATAAAGTTATAATCTATAATAAAGTATAAAGTTATAAACTATAAAATAAAAAGTTAACTTTAAAGTTTCAATTTTAATATATACAACTAAATTATATATTATATTATTATATTACATATTTAAATTGAATTTAGTTTATATTATAGAAAATAAATACTAGAATTTAAAAAAAAATTAAAAAAAATAAAATAAAATAAGAAACCGGACCGGTTGGACCGGTTCTGACCCGGAACCGCACGGGCCAACCTGGAATCGGATGAACCTGACCTGGCCGTCTTGATGTCCCGGCGGAACCTAACGTTAAACCTGCAGGCTACGGCCCGATCGGTCACCAGATTAGCCGGGTATACTCTATACTGCTCCACCAACCTCCTAATAAGATGAATGGCTTCAGTAGTCGAACGCCCCGGCATGAATCCAAACTGATTCTCGAAAATAGACACGTCTCTCCTCATCCTAATCTCCACGACACATAGTAAAAATTAAATAAAACATTAATATTTAGGCCTTATTTTCACCGTTCTTCCTGCGATTATAGACTTTAGTAACAGCAGATCTAACAATACCTGCCCCAACGACTTTCACCTTGTCCTCAAGGTGAAAATGAGGAAACTGAGCATCAATAACTTCATAGGGTTCCCAAGTGTTCTCAAAAGCAAGTAAGTCCTTCCACTTAATCAAAATCTCTTGGGAGCCATTCAAAAGTGTCCGACAATCTATCACACTTTCAGGTTGTACTAGCATTTCAAGTTCTTCACACAAGATAGGAGGGAGTTGTTGAACTGGAGTAGAATCCTTCACAACGCGCTTTAGCCAAGAAACATAAAATACGGGATGCACCCGTGAATGAGGTAAATCAAGGCAATAGCGACTTCACCAATTTTGCTCAAGACAATATATGGTCCATAGTAACGAGGGCTTAACTTCTCATTAACCTTTTTAGCAAGTGAACGAAGCTTGAAAGGTTGCAAGCGAAGATAAACCAAATCACCGGGATTGAACACAACCTCACGGCGCTTAGTATCAACATAAACTTTCATTTGAGCTTGAGCATGGGTCAGATTAGCTTTGAGTTCATCCAAGATAGTGCTGCGAGCAGCGAGCTGATGGTTGACCTCTTCAACAGCGGAAATTTCATAAGTGAACAACGAGGGAGGATCTTGTCCATATAAAGCTCTAAAAGGGGTCATCTTGGTGGAACCATGATAAGTGGTATTGAACCAAAATTCAGCCCAAGGAATCCACCTTGGCCATTATTTTGGATGTGCCCCTGCAAAACAACGGAAGTAAGTCTCCACGGAGCGGTTGACAACCTCAGTTTGACCATCAATTGAGGGTGATAATCATTGCCAAAATTGGCTGACAAAATAATAGACTTGGGAAAACCATGCAAACGTACAACCTCAAGAACAAATAGCTCAGCAACACTCTTTGCTGTATATGGATGAGATACGAGAAGAAAATGGCATTTTTTAGTGAAACGGTCCACCACAACAAGTATAGTATCATGTCCCATTGCTCTTGGTAACCCGCTGATGAAATCCATAGCAATATCGTCCCAAACTTGAGTATGAATAGGTAATGGCTGCAGCAAGCCAGCGGGACTGAAGGATTCATACTTATTCTGCTTGCAAACTTCACAACTAGCCACAAAGTTTTGTACATCCATTTTGATTCCATTCCAGTACAACACTTGTGAAATGCGCTTGTATGTCAGGAAAAAACCTGAGTGACCACCTGTAGGTGAGGAATGAAATTCCTTCAGAAGCATAGGAATATGTAATGAAGACCGGGAAATCACCGGCCTACTTTGGAAAAATAGGCAGCCATTTCTTAGAGCATAATTCGGTCGTGAAGCCGAGTCCTGAAGCAAATCTTGTGTCAGTTGACAGAGTTGATCATCTTGTTGAATTTCTGTGGAAATACCATCTAAGGTGCTGTCCGTAAAACAGAAAAAGGCATGAAAGGAAATTGACGGGACAAGGCATCATCTGCCTTATTTTCACAACCTGGTCATATTGAATCTCAAAATCAAATCCCATCAACTTGATGATCCATTTTTGTTGCTCTTCTGCCATAGGATGCTGGTCCATAAGAAACTGGAGACTTCGTTGATTGCTCGTATAATGAAATGTCGACCCATCAGGTAATGACGCCACTTTTGTACAGCAAAAACAATGGACATTAACTCCCTCTCATAGATTGATTTAGATTGAGCACGAACAGAAAGTCCTTGGCTAAGAAAAGTGATGGGATGTCCTTCTTGCATTAGGACAGCACTAATCCTGAAGCATCTGTCTCAATGACGAACACCTTGTTAAAATCCAGTAGTGCCAAAACCGACAAAGTGACCATAACCTGCTTAAGAGAATCAAAAGCTAATTGGGCTTCTTTATTCCAACAAAAAGCATCTTTCTTTTGCAATTGTGTGAGCGGCCTGACTATTTTTCCATAGTCACGAACAAACTTCCTATAGTAACCGGTGAGTCCCAAAAATCCCCGCAAACCTTTAACATCTTTGGGACTTGGCCAATTAACCATGCTTGTTATTTTGGCAGGATCCGCTGAGACTCCACTTGCGAAAATAATATGTCCCAAATACTCCAGTTGGTGTTGTCCAAAATGACATTTCTTTCGATTGACAACCAAGTTATGAAGTTTTAAAATTTTCAGCACCTCCCGCAAATGATCCAAGTGAATAGAAAATTTTGCACTGTAAACCAATATGTCGTCAAAAAAGACCAATACAAACGTTAGTAAGGCCGAAATATCTCATTCATCAAGCTTGAAAAGTAGATGGAGCGTTAGACAACCCAAATGGCATGACCAAAAACTCATAGTGGCCTTGATGTGTACGAAAAGCTATCTTTTGCTACATCCTCCTTGCAATCCCGAATTTGATGGTATCCCGATCTTAAATCCAATTTCAAATATATTGTGGCACCCCAAGCTCATCCAGTAACTCGTCGATTGCTGGAATTGAGAATTTATCAGGAACAGTAATCTTATTAAGGGTCGGATAATCCACACAAAATCGCCAACTGCCATCTTTTTTGCGAGCCAGCAACACTGGACTAGAGAATGGACTTGTACTTGGTTGGATGATACCAGCTACCAGCATTTTTCGTACAATTTGCTCAATCTCATTTTTCTGGTAATGAGGGTAACGATATGGATGAATATTGGGTGGATTAGATCCTTGTTTAAGTCGGATAGCATGATCATGACTCCTACTAGGTGGCAGCTCTTTCAATTCCTCAAATAAATTCCAAATTCTTCCAGTAATTTTGCAAATCCAAATTCTCTTGTTCTTCCCTTGCTGTTAACTCATTCAAATCAACATAATACCCTTCTCCGTCTTTTTACAAGGCTTTGAACAGTGTTTTGAGTGAAGCCACGGATTTGTACAATGAGGGGTCTCCTCGAACAACTCGTGTTTGCCCCTCTATTTCAAATTTCAGCGTCAACGTTTTGAAATTAGATTGAATATCCCCCAAAGTCTCCAGCCACTCTAATCCTAACACTACATCGGCACTACCCAAATTAAAAAGGAAGTAATCCTGTGTTATCCGCACATTATCAATCCACAATTCCACTTCTTTGCAGCTTTCCCTACTCTTTACTTGTTGTCCATTTTCCACTTCTACCACAAATGGCTTAGTTTCTGTTTGTTTTAACCCTAATGATTCGGCCACTGCGCGAGAGATAAAGTTCGTTGATGCTCCGCTATCAATCAACACAATAACCTTCTTCCCCAATATTGTTTCCCATACCTTCAAGGATTTCTTTGTGGTAAATCCTGTAATAGAGTACAAAGACAACTCCATTAATTTTTGTGACACCGGTTGTCCTTGAACATCTAATTGGTCCATCCCTGCATTTATTATTTCCTCTGAATATTCTTCTATGCCTCCATATTCGTCGTCCTCTGCTGCTACAATAAGCAGATTTAATTGTTTTGAATTGCATCGGTGATTGGGGCCATATTTTTCATCGCAGCGAAAACAAAGTTCTTTTCTTAATTTATCCTGATACTCTGGATCAGATAGCCTTTTGTATGCTCCTCCACACCTTGCAGAAGTTTCCGGTCCTAACTGCACGATTTACAAAGTTCTTTTCTTAATTTATCCTGATACTCTGGATCAGATAGCCTTTTGTATGCTCCTCCACGCCTTGCAGAAGTTTCCGGTCCTAACTGCACGATTTCTCCTTGTTTTTGCTCTTGGAAATGCCGTGGTACTGTTGTAACTGTTGTGCGGGCAGAATGATAAGGTGTTGTGGCTACTCGCACAGGGGGACTTGTAAAACTTCCTGTTAGGCTATTGTCAGTCACTGGAAAATGCATTGAACCCCTAGAAAGCGCCATACACATGTGTCTTGACAAGTGGGCTTGGCTGAGAGGCCAATTCCTCTCTTCAATACGCTGGCTTTGGTCCATAATCTGGGTTAGAGTTCCCAGCTTGCTAAGATGCAATTGTGCCTTGATCTCCTCTCTCAGACCATTAATAAAAATTCCCATCAAAACTGCATCGTCGACATCTTTCAAAGGTGCAGAAAGTAATTCGAAATCTTCTCTGTATTGGGCCACGCTTCCAGTTTGTTGCAATCCTATCAATACCTCATATAAGTTTCATGACGTGATGTGTAAATCATTGGAGTATCGCTACTCGAAACACATGGAACCAATTTAGGGCTCTTCCTTCAAGGCAAACAGCAACAGCCTCCAATTTATTCTTGTCATCAATGCCATTAAAATTAAAATAACGCTCTGCTCTGTTAAGCCACCCATATGGATTATCACCAGAGAATAAGGGAAGTTTCAGTCTTCTAGGACGTGTTTCATCACGAAATTGTGGCTGAACTTCTTGGAATCCATCACCTCTGCGATTGTTGCTGTTCTCTGCCATCACATCTGCATCTTTAATTAGATCTTCCTGAACCGCTGATTTTCCCTTCATATGTTGAAGAATTTTAGCGTCATGTTCATCTTTTCTTTGCATCCAGTCTCGTAACTGCCCCAGGTAATCACGGACTGAACCAATCTCCTTTTGCACTTCGTCCATTGTCTTCTCTAATCCTCCCCTCCATTCTGGTTGACACCATGAAGGCTCTAATGCCAAATTGTTAGGAACCCAGAAAACTCACCAAATGTTACGCTGTAAATTTCCCAACACAACACTATAATAACAACACACTTCACTGTTATTTATTTCCAGCAACAAATAGAACAAGTTTACAAATAGATAAACAACATCTGAGAATAATAATTCACCTAGCAACCAAGGTATTTCGAGGAACCTTATCCTCCACATTAACCACAGAAGAAAACCTACTCAAAAACTACAGAATAAACTGCCTATTTTCCCTTATAACCATCCTAAGTTCTAAATAACTACTAGGTAACTGCTATAAGTACATACACATAGTAATAATTAAATAAAACAGTAATATTTAGGCCTTATTTTCACCCTTCTTCCTGCAATTATAGACTTTAGTAACAGCAGGTCTAACAGACTGCAAAAAGCATAAAAGAAAATAATACATTACCAAATTTAATAAAAGCATAGGGTCTAGCAGCAGTTTCAATTTGACTCCCATTGAAACGCTCAAACTCATTCTTAAGGTCCTCCAGGTATTGAAAGGCAAGTTTCTTGGGATAAGAGCGATCACACATTGTCAGATAACAAACATGCCCTTCAATGATATAACTGAGAACCTGGGTTAAGAGAATACTTGATACATGGAATGTACTTTTTCAAGAGGGTGAAAAAGAGACAGAAGAGCAATACTACTGGTAATTCAGAAAGTACACATGACAAAAGAAGTAGTAAGGGCAACAATGGTTACTCTGAAAGTTCACATATACTTTGGATGTGTTAACAATTAAGATGCCAAATCATTCTTGAGATTTCACATTCAGTCAGCCATGATAATGATGAAATTGATGCTACTCATAAATCCAGTAAAAAACTAAAAGTGCAATGTTTTAGCCATGAAAGCTTATCAAGTGGAGAAACTATTAGCCAAACCAAAAGAATGTATGTGCAAATGGGATCAAGAGTATTTAACAGCTTCGACACATCCAAGGTGAAAGCTCATTCATCAAAAGCACTAAACCAGCAACACTAATCATTCTGAAAAATCCAGAAAACTCCAACTTGTCTGTCAAATTACACCCAGAAGAAAAAAGTTTAACGACTATGAATGCCGAACATTCCATCAAGTAGAGTTTTCTATGTCTAATAGGCATCGACTTGATAGAGATTCAAATTGAAAAACCCCAAATTACTAGGACCAACTATCCAACATATAATTGAAACAATGACAGTAGTACAAGTCAACAGATCCATCAAATAGAGTTTTTCATTTCTAACCATCAAATAGAGTTTTTCATTTCTAATAGGTATTGACTTGATAGGGTTTTCAAATTGAAATACCCCCAATAACCAGTACCAACATATAATTGAAACAAAAACAATTATTACTAAAATCATTAGAAGTGTCTAACGAATCTCCCCCCCCCCCCCCCCCCTATCAGAAGAAATAACTTGTCGAGCTCAGAAAAAAGTTGCAGAATTCTCTCATTCTTCGAGAGAAATCAAAGCACATCATTGTGTTGACCCATATACTTTGGAAAGATGACATGAATAAAAGGATACTGAAAGATATAAGGTCCAGTTTCGATAGACATCCTTGAAGCATCATTTTGGCGCATTGACAGGTTCTTGAATAAGGCCTTCACTTGCTGTTTGTAGAAATCTGCATCTGGAACATCACGACCATCATCCAGCCCCTCGGCTAAAGGAATTCCATCAGTCACACGAGCAATAAAAGTCAACTTCACCATATTTCTTGCGCAAGCATACAACTACAATGAAACACAAAAAGGTAAGAATTCAACTTTTTGCAGTCAAATTCTATATTTTTTCTTTGTCCATCCAGTCCAACTTCTAACAGGATCATCCATATGAACAATAACATTCCCAGAAATGACAACAACTAATGCATTATACTCCGGTCCGTGCAAATGTTTGTTTTCTACCTAATAAACATAAAACTGATGTGTACTAAAATGATGAAGTAGAAGTTGTGCATTCAGGAGTGGTAGATTTTAGAGGTATCAAATAGGCAGGTTGGGCTAATTTCGGCGGGTCAAAATGGGCTGAGTTAATAAATAACCCGCCCAAAAGTTACTTGAGCTGAGATGGGCTAAAATGCGGGTCATCACCCAATCCGCCCAAATCATACCAAGTTTTTATTGCTTTATTTCAACTTTTATCATTTTTTTAATATCTTATAAATTATTAATTTTCTTCATTATGGCTATATATAACATATCAAATTAAAAAATTATTTTGACAAAATTTATCACGAGTCAATGTAGGCTACATATCAGCTTAAAATTTGATGGGCTGAAATGAGTTGGGCTAAGTTGTTAAATGGACAGGTCAGTAACCCGTCCAAACTTAAGCGGGTTATGTTTTCATGGACTCATTTTGCCACCTCTAGTCGCCTGCGGAGGAGTACTTTTCCTCTGAAGGGGAGTTAGTTATTACTTTAGAAGCTTTACATATTAGTCCTTATGTTATTAGATAGGAGTTTATGGAGAATCCAGATTAGGGTAGAAGGTTAGTAGGTACTCCCGCTTAGTCTTTCATACTAGTAGGCGCAGTATTGTTTTATATTTTCCTGTCCTTTGATTTCTACTGCTATCTGTTGTTTCGTGTATTTCGATTATCTTATTTATTTATGTCAGTTACTGCTTCTTTTTTCAGAATGTTTTATAATGGCTTATTCATTTTCGTTATTTTCATTTTCATACTGCTTTAAATTTCTTGTCCGTGTCTGGCCGTTTTTTTTCTTATGCTTTCTCTTGAGCCGAGGGTCTTTTGGAAATAGCGTCTCTACCTAACAAGGTAGAGGTAAGGTCTGCGTACACTTTACCCTCTTCAAACCCCACATTATGGGATTTCACTGAGTATGTTGTTGTGTTGTTATTAAGTATAACTATTACTCCAGGACATTAGTCACACTTTTAGGAAGGCAGTAGAGTATATATATTCATCTGCAACTCATTTGGGAGCATAAATGAAAATCCCTAGTTCTATCTTCTTCTTCTTAGCTAGCTTAGCTTCTTTTATACAATTATCCCTTTCGTTTCTGCTTCGAATTGCATCAAATACACATCATCAACAAATTTCAACAGAAGTCGAATTCCTTAAACAAAGTAGATAATCTACAATGTATAACAATTCTCCTTCGATCAGTACAGTAATGGTGCAATCTAACCCTAACATTTCAAACCTAAGACATTCAATTCGACTGTAAAATGACTGAATTACATCTAATAAACGCAAAATCATGCAAATAAGCGTAATGATATAAAAATCGTGCAAATAAACGTAATGATATAAATAGATTGCACGAAGTTATTATCAGAGTAGATCAAAATTACGGATCGATCATACGCGTGCGGCGAAGCTGATAATCAAGTTCTCGATCGCTGATTGTGATGAACCTGTTAAGAATTTGAATCGCTAGTTCTGGAATTCTCGAATTTCCGAGAAATGGATGATAACTTAATAGCTGTAATAAATTGGATGGGAAAAAAGAAGGTTTTGCAGAGATTGAAGGGGTACGGTTGATAAATATAAAAGACATTTTTAGACATTTGCGTAAACTCTGCTGATTTGTCATTTTTTTATTGGGGGACGAACGTGCAAGTGGGCCCGAGGCTGGGCTTAAGACCATCTACCCGAACATTGTCCCCGATAATTACACACAGCAGGAGACAGTTTGAATAACATGTTGACGTGGAAATAATTAGGAATATTGAATATATAGGAGATAATCTTGTCACGTGGAGACAATGCCTCCTGCAACGCCATTTGACAGTCTGCAATTGGCTGCCAGAAATTCATTTTTTACCGCTATTTTAATTGGTATTTTTCACCAATAATTTGACCGAATTAAAAAAAATACCAATTTTTTTATTTTTCAAATCTATAAAAAGAAACTAAGTTTACTTAATTTGGACATCGAAATATTTTGGCTATTTTCTCCAAAATCTTCCAAATTATTTGCTATTTTTTTTTAATATGGATCCTAATCAAAATTTTAATTTTCCTCCAAATTTTATATTTCCTAACCAACTACAAAATCTCAATATTCAACGTCCACAAAATTCTCAAAATATGTCGTCCAATTTTCAAATGTCATATATGATGCCAACTAATTTTGGTTTACAATATCCGTATAACCGAAAATTTGGAATTTGGCAAAAATTTGGAACAACTGAAAAATAATTTTCAATTTGTGATTTTAATATTATCAATGTTTTAGTGTGTTTTTGATAAACTGTACGATTAATTTATCTTCATTAATAATATCATGTATTGTTGTGTTTTAATATTATAATAAATTTGATAAGTGTCAAAATTACATGAATATAAGTAATTTATAATTTTATTATTATATGTATAATAATATGAATTACAAGAATAATATCATATACAAAATAGAAAATGAGATAGAATAAATATATATGATGGGTATATATATTGATGTGGAGGAAAGAGAAAAATGAATTATTTTATGAAATATCTCATGTTATGGAGTGTATATGATAAATGAAAATATTTAATGATGTGGCAGATGAATAATTTAATGTGACATGAGATAAATGTGATTTCAGTTATCTCCCGTTGGAGATGGTCCAAGGGATTTCACCTCTTAGACTTCACCTTTGACATGTCCGTTACATAATTAATTTACCAAAAACAACACATATTAAAAGTATTTTCTTTTAATCAAAACTTGAATAATGATTTTTAATTAAAATATTATTACATTTTAATATAGAAATAAATATGTAAATATCTTTGCTTCTAGTTTTAATTTATCATTTACTTATTATATTTTAATATACTTAATTATGAATATACCTTCCTGGTGTAAGTAGGAGCATAAGTATTTGATTAGGAGCAGAAGTATTTGATTTTAAAAGACAATGAATGTATCTAAAATCGAACATATTATCGATGTGTTTAGTGTAGTTAGTCATAAAAAAAATCTCTAAACATGGAAAATGACCAAAATCCTAATGACAATATGGATAGCATAATATCTAGCAGTCATATTGATTGTCGCTTAATCAATTGATGAAAACATAAAGAATCAAATTTGAAGAGAAAGAGAAGAATATTGTGATGTAAATTCCTGGGACATCAAACTGAATAGATGATCAACAATTCAACCATAAAAATTTTGTTTTATTAATTTGGTCAGCATAGAGCTAAGTTATGCAACAAATAATAAAGGAAAAGGGGTCATTTGTCATCCAACTTTCGAAAAAGGGTTATATTTGTCCTCCGTTAAAATATAGGGTCAAATATGTCATTTTCGTTAGCAAAGTTGTCACGTTTGCCCTCCATCGACGGAAATTCAACGTGAATGTCACATGGGATCCACGTAGAGGGAGGGACCCATCTTCCTCTTTAACCGCTACCGTCGCCGCCGTCGAATTCAGTAACACACAAAATAAGCTTACTAAACTGAACTAATATATACTGATTCATACTTTCTAAATACACCACTTACATTCATCATTATTTTTATTCTTGATCTATGTTTGTTTATCTTTAAACTCAGGATACTGAAGTAACATCCATACCCATTACAAACGAGTCGTTGAGTGATCAGAGAGTGAAGCTTATTGGATTCATGTCGGTGAGTGTCGGTGGATGTTTGTGGTGTTGGTGAATGTCGATGGAGACGGTAGTGACTCATGGTGTCGGAGGGTGAATGATGGCGACGGATTGTAATAAGTGTCGATGGATGTTTGTGGTGTTGGTGAGTGGCGACGGAGGTGACTGTATTGACTTTGGTGACAGTGCAGGGTGGCAGTTGCGGATCTCGGGTGAGGGTTGGGTACCGGATCTGTAGTGGAATGGGTTGTGAGTGTCGGTGGCGGCGACAGTAGCGACTAAAGAGGAAGATGGGTCACACCCTCCATGTGGATCTTATATGGCATCCACGTAGATCACATGTGGCATCCACAAAGAATTTTCGTCCATAGAGGGAAAATGTGACAACTTTGCTAACGAAAATAGCATATTTGACCCCATACTTTAACAGATGGCAAATATGACCCTTTTTCGAAAGTTAGATGACAAATATGACCATTTTATCAATAGTAAAAGATGCCCAACAATTCAATCATAAAAGTTTTGTTTTTTTTATTTGGCTTGAAAAGTTAAGTTATGCTGCAAAAGTAATAGATGTTCAACAATTCAACCATAAAAAATTGTGTCATTTTATTCGGTCACCAATGCTAGCTACACATAATGCTTTTTGTTTTCTTTGGTTGGGGCGGCTCTAGAGGCATTGCCACATGCACCATCACTGACATAAATTGCCCACACAACTCCCAATCAAAAAAGAGCATGTAATTCAAAAGACATTCATACTTTGATTCGTAACTTAAGAGCAAGTTAAAACTATGAAAAAAAGCACGAGAAGTTTTGTGAAAGTAGAAAATGTATTCAAATTAGACTATTGATGTGTCATGTTTCTAGAAAGCATAGGCCACCCAATGCTTTAACATGATGTTGACACCCAATTTTGACCCTCCCGTCCAGCCATTAACCATAAAATTACACTAATTTTGTAAAAATAATTTTTTAGGGATTTTTATAATAAAATACAACAATAAAACATTAAATACAAGCATAAATAATTAATTTAATAATGACATCGCGTCTTACGTAGAGTTTTAAGCATTTAGAGTCTCGCGCCCGCACTTATTAACTTTAAGCTTTGTCGTAATTCTTAAATAATTAATAAATGCATAAAATAAATAATTTAGCGATAACGTCGTGTCAGGTAGCATAGCCGCATTAATTAGTAATCATTTGTAATTTAAAGTCAATTTTTTAATCTAATATATGCATTTAATAGCGTCGCATTTATAAGGCTTTAAACAATTCTTAAATATCGTACTTGCATTCGGCATTTAAGTAATTTAATATAAACTCAATTCAATTTTAATTTTGCAATAATGCATAATAATAAGATTTTAAATAATAGCGTCGCATTCTAAAGTATTGAGCATTAATTAAATAGCGCGCGTTTATTTATTATAACAATTAGATTAATGAAGCACCTAATTAGTTTAATCACATGTGTTAATTTAAGTTATCACTAATTAATTATTAATACACTTGCCTAGAATTAATTAGCTAATTAACTAAGACTAATACTAATTAATCTATCATTAACTAACCTATTTAACTCCCCCTAATTAACTAACTAACCTCGGCCCAACACTCACAAAATCACTACCCGCAAATTCAACCCGCTAGCCCAACACCCCTCTCCTATATCCGCCCAAAGAAGAAAACCCTCAGCCCGTTTTTTTTTTTCTTCCTATCGTCTCCCTCACCCTAAAACATAAACAAAAACTGAAGAACCCTAGAAACTCCTTCCATCGCCGCCTCCATCACCAGTTGCACCCCAAATCAGTCCATATCTCGCCCAAATCTCGCCCAAATCGCACCCTCATAATTAGAAACTTACCAAAAACAAGTCTTACACCAAAAATAATCAAGTACCAAGCCCCAATCAAGTGATAAAGAATTCGTCCTTGGAATATTAACTTACCATAACCAAAAACGATACCAAAACCAGCCCCAAATCAGTACAAAATCATAACCAAAATCGAATAAAAACTTGCCATAAACAGAACAAGGAAATCCCTCCAGAATCATACCATAACCCTTCGAAATCGACATGCAATATTTACATTCAAGAGTTCCCCATAAGTCGTTCTAAAGTCAAGACGAATAAGGAAAATCGCAGTAAGAAATCAACACCAAATCAGGCCTAAATCAAAGACAAATCTCGTCAAATAAGCAATAAATATCCCATTAATGGTAAGAAACACCTCGCGAATCAATCCTTACAAAAGCTTTTACATGCAGTCCAAATCGCACCTATTTTTTAGAACCCAGTTTGAAGCTATATAAACCAATCTCGATACACTTGAAAGGCATTCGAAAATTGAGAGAAACAGGCAAGAATCGTTCGAATTTAGACTTCTAGAGTGGGTAATCAGAATCCTCAAGTTTTTGAGAAGTTTCATCCTTTCGCACAACCGCAACAAATCCCCCGAGTGAATCGCGACTTGATCTGTTGCCTCGTCATTGTCCTATGTAAACCCAATTCCTCTCGCCTATTCTGTATTATCAGTATGTTTTGTGTTAATTATGTGTTAGTTATAGTTGCTAATCTGCTAGCAGGTTATCTATTCTAGGATTATGCAGTAAACTATATATTAGGTTCATATTTGGTAGGGTTGTCTACATATTGCTAATGTGAGATGGCGACATACACATTGGTTTAACCATTTGTCGAGATTGGCTAAGAGCTGAACATTATGTGATAGATGTTATCGCCCAGTGTGTTGTTTTGTGATTTACTTACTGATTGGATTTAGTGAAGATTTAGATAAATAAATCAAATTCATTGTGTGATAAATGGTTGTTCTTCCAGAGAAATAAATCCATTAGTTATTGGTTTGGACAAGTTTTCTTTCAATGGGTTAAATGTGATATTAATTTTACGAGTTGACGATATCTTTGAGAGGCGTATGTAGCTAAAAGGTTCTTGGGATATTCAATGAAATACCTTATATTAATATGCCGTGTTTAGAGTGAGTGATCAGTATAGGTTCATGCACTTTATTGGCGGTCGAGATTGGCTAAGAAATTGAACATTATGTGATAGATGTTATTGTCGATGTGTTGTTTTGGTGATTTACTTCGATTGGATTTAGTGAAGATTTAGATAAATAAATCAAATTCGCTGTGTGATAAATGGTTGTTCTTATAGAAGAATAAATCCATTAGTTATTGGTGTGAACAAGTTTTCTTTCAATTGGTTAAATGTGACATTAATCTTACGAGTTGATGTATATGTTGGAAAACTGTATGTAGCTAAAAGGTTCTTGGGATATCAACTGAAATACCTTATATTAATATGCCATGTTCAGAGTTGAGTGATCCAAGTATGGTTTCAAATCGCCTATCGACAAGCGTGACTAGTTTTGATCCTTCCAGACGCCAAACCCCATTTCTTTTCCTCAATATGAAACATGCTCTACATCGTTTAGCATCTTGTCTTATGCTTATTTTCGTCTCTGTTGTCACATGGTACACTATAGATGCTTAATTGATCAACCCTCCCGTTTCGAAAATTCGAGAATTGCATGTTAGTGAATTTTAAATCTGAAAATAGTTGATGGATCTGCCTATTTGGGACTGGTTCGTTGCTGTTGAGTGAAAATTTCAACTATGTGTTTTGTTTAAATTTACATAGCTATTTACATAATTAATATGATTTGGGTTGATATTAACTCTTTATCTTCTTCTATTTTGCATGAAACGCATCGGAGCAACAAAGAGTCTCATGGCGAGACTCGTGGTAGTAAACGTGAAAACCCACATCTATGTGCATCTATGTTTGTGCCAGAAATTCCAAGCCGCCGGCGAAAAAACATCGCTTTTCCTTCGAGTCATCTTTACTTATTTTTATTCTGCCATATTTATTTGTTGTAAATTAATTGGCTAACACTACACTATTAATTAGCATTTAGAATAGTTAAGCACGAATCAATAAATTAGGAATGAGTTTACCTTGCCTTGTTTAATAGTCATAATAGATCACTTAACACCCTACATTCGCATAATAAGTTGGGATATTATTTGCCAAACATTCTTAAAACCGTGTTGCAAATTAATACGAAATACAGAATATTCCGCTAAAAAAAAAAAAAAAAAAAAAAAAAACGTTTTTATTTTACTTTATCTTACAAGCACACGTTGTCATGATAAGCTTACATTATTATGTTAGGTGATACATACTCCTTAGGTAAAAGAATACTTGCACACATTTTACTCCTGTTATACCTATGTTTAATATAGTGTTTAGGCATCTTAAATTGCATATTTCTCAAAATTGACTTTGACTTTAAATACATAAATCTTGCAAAAAATATGTCGAATACTCTCCCTCTTAAAACGTTTTAATATACCTTTTCCTTGGCATAATAATTAACCCTAGGTCTGGCAGGACAACCGCAAGTTAACGGATCTTAGAGGGTGCCTAACCCCTTCCCTTTAGGATAATAAAGAACTCTTACTCAGAATCTCATTTAGTTTCACAGACCATTAAATGGAGTTAATACTGACTTTAATCAGTTAGTATTTAGGTGTCCTAATTCACCCAATTAATTAGGTGGCGACTCCCAGCAACCCTTAGCATTCTAGCACCTTTTTGCATTTCTAGCATTATTAGCATATTTATTTATTTTCTAACATTTTGCATTATTGAAGGAGTTTTATTTAAAAAAAAATGCCGCGGCCGAAAATGGGCGCGACAGAAATGGCGACTCCACTGGGGAATTTAGGTTCTTGACCATAACAAACCTAGGTTTATTATTGCTTAGCTTTATTTGTTTGTTTTAAAATGCCTTAAAATTGCTCGCTTAATTTTGTATGTTTAACTGTTTAATTGCTACATGCTTTACTGCTTTCCTTAAACTGACATTCCGCTCATATTTCTTCCACTCTGGAAAATTCACACAAACACACACTACATGCGAGGTGCGTTGGGTGCATCAGCAAAATTCTTTCTTCAAAATCCAAATTTAGGAGAGTTGGTAATATACGTGGAGTGCCCGGTCTAACCGGTGGCCGCGTAGCCTTCTCACTCGAGTTGTCCGCCTGAACCTGCGTCTAGAAAAGCCAAATCTTAGCAACTTAGGATGTAGCTATACCACCTTCATACTAAGTCACGCATTTACCTTAGGTGGTCGGTCCTTGGTATCGACACCACAATTAGGAGGCGCCAATTGTCGAAGGGTTTCTCACGACCCAACGACCAACAACATATTATGTGCTACGTGATATTAATGGGCGAATCCGAGCCCAACGTGACATGCGACATTGGGAAATTTTTGCATTTTACTGCTTATGTATAGGATGAGCGATATTCCAATAATCCCGAGGTCGAATGGTAGCGGTGTTAAACAAAGCTAAAGGTTTGGTGAGAATTTCGACAGCAGAAATGATTATCGAAGCAAATTAGGTTGTCTCGGCTTTGTTTGACATCGCTCCAGATCAACATATAGTTAGGGCCTTAATTCAGTTCTGAGATCCGGATAAGGCAGTGTTCAGATTTCGAGACTTCGAACTCACCCCCACGTTGGAGGAGATCAACTACTTCACGAGCCTAGCTTACCAAGACAGAGGGCAAATCATCCCTTATAATCAATCTGGAAAGAGATTCTTGCATTACATGGGCCTAAAAAACACAAAGGAACTCCGTTGCTTCGAGAACAATTGGGTTTCCCTAGATTATCTGTACGAGAGATATGGTCGCCAAGATAGCTATCAGTCATTCCGAAAGGAGTTTTCTTGCGATGCGGGACAATGGAAAACTAGACGACATACCGCATTCACCGTTGCTATTAGGCACTCTAGTGTTTCCTCGAACATGGACGGATCGATGATTTGCATATGTTACGTGACCGGATGGATTTTGAAGGCATTAATGGCACGCAACTTACTTTGGTTCCCATGATTCTAGCTGAGATATTTCGAGCTCTAGGAAAATGCAAGCGAAGGGAAACCAATTTCTTCGAGGGATGCAATCTCATCTTACAGATGTGGGCCATGGAACACTTCTATCGTCGATCGAATATGATGACATTTGTTTTAGCAATGATTATAGGATTGTAAGTTTTTACGAGGATGAAGCGGTTTGTTTCGCGTCGGTCTTTAGGGATTGGTATGAATTTCGGCATCCCGCACCAAAGAACCAAGTGCAATGGAGGTACCCACCGCTATCCCGTATCAACAAAGCCTATGTAAGGAGCAGGACCGTTATTACATCGAGCTCATCGGATTAAGGGACTTCACCATATGCTCCGCGTGTACTCCGCCGATTTGGTCAAGAATGTAATCCCGCTCAATCGCATACGAAGGATTGGAGGTCGCGTTTGGGGCAAATTGCACTTTCCCGAAAGAAGCAAATCCTTGAAGAATGGAACAACGCTGAGAAAATAGATGTCAAATACGAGCAAGGCGAGGTACGCTTGAATACGCGTAGTTCAAGGAAGATTGTAGCGATCGAGCCCCAAGGCAAGCAAGGTTTCGAGGATATCGACATGACCAATTGGGTAAAAGTGCGATTAGAACAACACCGTTCCCCACGAGAGGTGGGACCAACTTCAAAACATCATGCAATATTTGAAAGATGCAGGAGGCGGCCTAAAGCCACCGCCACATTCGCCAACAAAGATAATGTAGCATTAGGAATAGATCTTTAGTTTTAACATTTCATTGTTGCAATTTAATGATTTTTAGTCCCAATAAAAGCATTTTTTCCGATGGCTCGGACCAATCCATCATTATCGCATATATGACGTTTAGGCCTACCTCTGGCACAAAGAGGCCCTATACATGTTAGGAAACGTTTGAATGTGCTATGCAATATGTCCGATACATACCGCCAATTATGTGCTTTATGCTAACATCGTTTTGTTGCATTTGTTTAGAAAGATTTATCATCTTCCTCAAAGGTTCAGATTTGACTCAACAATGCTCGGAGCATCCACACTTCACCAGCATCCAAGGCAAGAAATGACGATATGATAGCCTCGGCGCCCGAGCCGAACGGTTTGGGAATTATTCCACAATAAACAAACTTCGTAGGAGGAATATCACCGGGAAGAATGTATTGCTCACCGCCGCAACAGATTAGCGATACGCAGGTTGAGATGGAGAGGCTACGAATCGACCAACCTATCCATCACTTGAATACCCTATGCCGGAGCAGGGCCACTATCTCGCACCACCCTGCATCAACCTCCACCACCACATATCCCCCAAAACTCCCACAAAGGCCGCCGCCATCGACCCAATCGCCTCGCCCACCAATCATCAACCTCACCTTCAAAATGATCCTCCCATCGCCCATGTACTCGCCTCCGCCTACTCACTTCACCATCATCACCCTAATCGCCAAGCCAACCAATGCCCACGCACCATACCCACTACCAGACCACCCGCATAGCTAACTTACACAACGAAACCCAACCTTTACCGCCCCCGCTTCACCAAGTGGATCATTACGAAGAAATGGAAAGAAGTCCGAGCCAAAATGGACGATGAGCGTGGAGAGATTCACAAACCGAAAGAAGCTAGGTGGTACGCGATCGGATAAAGGTCACGGGCGACTAGATTATGAAGATCTTTGCACGCATCCGTCGGATGTGAACCGCCAGCTGGGATATAAGGTGCAAGTTCGATTTATTTGATGGGAAGGGAAATCCTCGCGCACACTTAAGATCATATCGCGACAAGTTAATCGGGTAGGGAAGAACCCACGGCCGTCGTGAAGTTGTTCATTCGAGCTTAACCGCGAGGCAATAGATTAGTACACTAGCCAGATCCGCGTAAATGGCATAGTTGGAATGCATTAGCCCAAGACTTTGTGGAGCGGTTCGATTCAACACGTAAACCGGTGTGGGCGAGTTCTATCTAATGAAGTTGGAAAAGAAGTCTACGGAAACTTTCGCGAGTACGCCATGAGGTGGCGTCAGAGGCGAAAGCGTACAACCACCCACGCGGAGAGTGAGACGACCACACTATTTGTACAATCTTTGAAGGATGCAACCTATTATGAGCGGATGATAAGCGTCATCGCGAAATTTTGCAGAGGTTGTCGAATGGGTGACTTCGCAGGTTAAGGTATTAAACCGGCAGATTACGAATCGGCGTGCGAGCAACCAATAAAGCGATTCATCAGAACGATCGGTACTTCGCGAAGAAAGAGACTTCCTTCCATGTTTGTACAAGAACGCAAACCGAAGCATTCATAACATACCAGAACCCACCCTATCAAACCCCATACTACCACACAAGCAGCCAAAACTTTACACCTCACTATACACCTGCCCCACACCCCAGCTACCACACACAGCCCATATATAACGCTTCCCAAGCACCCATTTATCCAGCCCCGCATCAACCCACCCATCAAGCCCGCCAACAACATAGAGCACCCGCGGACCAAACACGAATTTTGAAGGAAGACCATCCAAAACCCGCACTCCCACGGGTCAACCCATACCCGGATATACGAAAGATCATGAGTCGCAGTTTGATCCAACCAATTCCAGGGAGGATTCCTAGCCCTATCCCAAGATGGTATGATGAGAATAAGCGTTGTGCGTATCACTCTGATAGCCCAGGACATGACACCGGAAGTTGCTACACCCTCAGGGACAAAATCGAAGAGTTGATCAAAGCGAGTAATTCACCAAGGACCGCCCCAAACGTGCATGATAATCCTCACAAACACGGCAACGCCAATGTGCATTTGATAACCCTAGATGAGGAATACAACTTGGAGGAACCATCCGATCGGTCAAGTGAGGAAGAGTCGAACCTTCCGCTTCGCCGCCTCGCCACCAATCCTCGAAAGAAAAGCGATTTGAATTGGAAAGCGGCACCGCCGAGACATAAAGGTTCAATCACGCTTATTCAGCGCCGAAGGGCCACCGATCAAGAGGATCGCAGAGAAAGTGGGAAGCGGTCATGAAGTCACCACGCAGTATAACTGTGTCGCGAGGTATTACACACCTATAGAGGCAGCCAAGGAGGCGCCACAAAAGAAGCCCGTGACAGGTCAAGTCGAGGAGTTTTGGAGGAAGATGCCCACTAAAGAGTATTCCGTCAGAGAGCGCTTAAAGAAAACCTCGCGATATTTCTCTACTTTCATTGTTAATGCATTCGCCACACAGATCAGATTGATGGAGTGTTGAAGGATGCATACGTTCCGGAGGGTACAACAGACGGGAACTTGGCAGCTTTGGTCGGACAGGTACTAGAGGCTCGCAGAATCACCTTTCACGATGACGAGTTACCCGCTGAGGGCGTCAGACACAACCTTGCACTGAATATCACCATCCAAGTCGCAGACAGATTGTTTCAACAAGGTCGATCGATGGAGCTCACCACAACATTTGTCCACGACGATAATCGCTGAAATCGGGGGCATCGTAAGGAAATTCGTGAAAGTCATATCGAGTCAAAGGTTTCGACGAGTTCATAGAAGTCGGCGTGATGGACCTCACACCGCGGATCTGACTGCAGAATTCGTTGTGGAATTTCAAATATCGATATTGCTACGTGTTACAACCCGCTGATAGGAAGGCCGTGGATCCACGAGGCCGTGCATCCCGCCCACCTTGCATCGGTTTCAAAGTTTATATGGAATCACAGAAGTGGTAGTATTTGGAGATAAAAAGGGAGCATCAACATCGATTATGCAATCCTCGCCATAGAAGACGTGAAATAGTGGATGGTTCGCTTTTTCATATTAATGAGATCAAGAGAGCAAGTAGGGTCCTGGCACCGCCACGTTTCTCAAAATGGTGGCCAAGAAATGTTAAGAAATGGATACGAGCCCGGCAGAGGTCTTGAGTCGGTATGAAGGATCACGTAACCTATCCGGTGGTTTGGGAAGAGAGACACTTTTGGTTTGGGGTACCACCACTTCAAGGATTTGGTGACCACGAACCTCCGGGAAGAAGGATACATTCCTTGCCTGCGCCCATTCCGCCTTGAGTCATTCGTCAAAGCCTACACCATCCGTGATGCCGAGAAGATGACCGGATGATCTTGCGGCAGGGTTCGAGACTGCTCATAGGTGATGATGAGGCGATTGTTGCATGATCGCAGGAGATCACAACGGCGAGCTCACCATTTGGGACGCAGAGCATGGATACACTGAATAATCGACTTGCACCGTCCCGACTGGCCGTCAGAAGCTTGGTAGAATTTATGATTAGTTCTAGCGAATGACCTTTTATCTAGAAAGAAAACAGATACGTTTATGATTCTTAATATGTTTTTAATCTCGCAATTTACTTTCATCATAAATTCCAGACATTTTGCAATTTTTTAAAAGATTTTGTTTGTGTTAAAATTAAATTCTTTAAGCATTTTTCTTCAAATGATCATATTAATAAACCCGTTGATAACGCTAATATGACATGTAATGAGACCAACGAACAAAGTTCAAATGACGAGCATAACCCCGGCGAACAAGAGGAATGTCCGCAATCGAACTTAGCCAAGAGTCGAAAACTTTGAGATAGGCCTAAACCAAATTTGGAAGAAACAGAGTTAATAAACTTAGGCGATGAGGGAACCGTGAAAGAGACTAGAGTCGCGCCACCTAAACGCCGCATTTAAGAAAGAATTAATTGAGCTCAAACAAGATAATCGATGTGTTTGCTTGGTCATACGAGGACACGCCGTGCTCGAGCACGCATATCGCCGCACACGTGCTACCTATCGAGCCATCTTATTTCCGTAAAGCAAAGCGAGAAAGATCAAACCGTATACGAGTTTGAAGGTCAAAGCAGATGGTCTAAACAGTTTGAGGCAAAGGTAATTCGAGTTGCAAAGTATCCTACTTGGTTAGCAAATATCGTCAGAAAGAAGAAAGACGGAAAGGTCCGAGTCTGCGTGGATTACAGAGACTCAACAGAGCCAGCCAAGGATGACTTTCTCTTCCAAACATCCATATACTCATCGATAATTGTGCGAAGCATGAACTACACTCGTCGATCGCTTTGGCTATCATCGATCCTCACGGCGTAAGAGACGCAGAAAGACAAGATTCACTACCCCGCGGTGTACTATTATCGAAGTTATGTCGTCGGTCTCAAGAACGCAGCGCCACCTACACGGAGCCATGACCACCATCTTCCACGACATGATTCATAAAGAAATTGAGGTCTATGCGATCGACGCCATCATCAAATCGCGAAAGCGGAGGACCATTGGCAAACTTGAAGAAATTTTTCCAACGACTAAGACAAGATAACTTGAAGTTCAATCCTCGCAAAGTGCGATTTGGCGTTCCCGCAGGAAGTTGGGTTTTATAGTGAGCGTGAGAGGATCGAGCTAGACCCTCAAAATAAAAGCCATCCAAGAGTTACCTCCTCCGAAAAGTAAAAAGGACGTGATGAGTTTCTGGTCGCCTCAACTACATCAGCAAGTTCATAGCCCACCACCGTGATACGCGAGCCGATATTCAAATTATTGAAAAGGACGCATACCGTGGACAACAGATCGCCAACGTGCTTTTGACGTAATCAAAGAATACCTTTCTAATCCGCCGCCTAGTACCTCCGTAACCGGGAGACCTTTGCTACTCTATTTGTCCGTGTTAGAAAATGCTTTGACGCGTGTTGGGCAACACGATGAAACAGGAAAAGGAATGTGCCATATACTATTTGAGTAAAGGTTCACTGCATACGGCTCGTTATACTCTGCTGAACGCATTTGTCACGCATTAACTGGTCGCCTGTTCGTGCACTATCTATCTGATACACTACTTATCTTATTTCAAGGATGGATCCGCTAAGTATATCCTTCGTGCCCATGCCCACCGGAAACTAAATAAATGGCAAATTATGTTGAGCGAGTTTGACATCGCTCACGCCACGCAGAGAGCCGAAAGTGACAAGCATTAGCGATCATCTTGCCGAGAACCCAATTGAGGAGTACGAGCCCTTCGAACCTATTTTCCGATGAAGAGATATTGTTTGTCGAGAAGATATCTCGCAGGATTACCCGTGGAGGATGTTTTTCAATGGAGCGCAAATTTCAAAGAGTCGGCATTGGAGCGCTTTGGTTTCGTAAACAGTCAAGATTATCCGATTTCCGCTAAGCTCATTTCCATGCACCAACAATATGGCGAATATGAAGCTTGCATATCGGGGCTCGGAACGGCCGTAGATACGACATACAAGAGTCGCCGTCATAAGTGATTCTGACTTCATCGATCCATCAGGTACATGGTGAATGGGCAACCAAGAATACGAAGATACTTCCCTACCTATTTTGCGTGAAGGAATTACGTAAGAGGTTCACCACATAGAATTTAGGCATGTTCCGAGGATCCAGAACGAATTGGCCGACGATTGGCAACCTTATCCTCCATGATTCAAAGATCCTGACAAGAATTACATCGATCCAATCACACGGAGCGTCTTTGGAGCAAACGGCTTATCGCTCCCATATGACGAAGAAACAGACGGCAATCCATGGTACCATGACATCAAAAGGTACCTCAAAGCGTGAGAATATCCGTATGCATAACCAACATCCGTAAGAAGACACTTCAAGACTAGCAAATCATTTCTTTTTCGAACGGGAAATTGTGTACCGCGACTCCGGATCTGGGCTTATTGAGACGTGTCGATGCTCAAGAGCGTGCAAGCTAGTAGAAGAGATACACGGAGGACGTGGACCTCATACGAACGGCTTCACTTTGGCGAAAAGATTCTCGCGGCAGTTATTTTTGGATGACGATGGAAACAGATTGTATCCGCTGCGTAAATGTCGCAATGCCAGATTCACGAGATTTGATTCGAGCCTTCCGCCGAGCTTAATGTGACAAGTTCTCTCGCCATTCGCATTGGGGCATGGATGTCATCGCCCCATCGAACCCGCTGCTTCAAACGGGCACGATTCATCCTCGTAGCAATTGACTATTTCACTAAACGGGTAAGCGCCATCACACGCATCGATGACGAAAAGGTGGTGGTCGACTTCGTCGCAACAACATCATTTGCCGATTGGGGTTCCCGAATCAATTGTAACCGATAACTAACCAATCTCAACGCACTGACGCGTGAGATATGTGGAAATTTCAAGATCACTCACCGTAATTCCACTCGCATCGACCTCGGATGAATGGAGCGCAGGTTGAAGCAACAAGAACATCAAGAGGATATTGCGCAAGATGATCAAGAACTACAAACATTGGCACGAGAATTTGCCTTTGCGCTGGGTTATCGCACCACAATCCGAACTTCTACCGGCAACGCCAGATCTTTCGTGTACTAATGTGGCCGTATACCAGCAGAGGTGGAAATACCATCGCTGAGAATCATCCAAGAAGCCGAAGCGAAGCCGAGTGGATACAAGATCGCATGAGCGTTGATGCTGATTGACGAAAAAGGTTGAATGCAATCTGCCGCGGGCAGCTATATCAAAGCAGAATGGCTAAAGCTTTTAACAAGAGAGTACGGCCAAGGTAATTCAAGCCGGGACCATTGGTTTTCAAACGCATATTTCCGATTCAAAGTGACGCTAAAGGAACGTTCGCCTAATCGCGCGGCCCTACACGGTTCATCGAGTTTTAAGCCGAGTGGCTCTAATCTTAGCCGAGATGGATGGCGCAAGTACGCCCAAGGCTATCAACGCAGATGCAGAAGAGATATTACGCCTAGAGTATTTGTTTTCCATGTAATCCCTTTACATTGTAAAAGTTGCATTCTCTGGGATATGCGTAGAGCCCATATAGGTCTCGCCACGCAAATTAGAAAGCCCTTTACTTGTAATCAACTACGCATGACTGATTCCCTTGGCGGATACGTAGGCGCCATATCGCTTTGCCCACTTTTAGAATTTTATCCAATTTCGCCAGAATGAACTATGTCATGACCGATTCCTCACGGGATACGTAGCGCCTAAATCGGCTTCGGCCACACCGTTAGAATCTTCCCATTTGTCTACAGCAACAAAGCGGTTTGGGTTATTCCAAAACGATATGAGCAATTCATCACGGTTAAGTACCGCCCACGCGACACACATTCAAATTGAGACGCTTTTGCGACCGTGAGGAGGCAATAACAAGGACTCCAGCGATGTTCGCTGGTCGAAATACATGTCATATTCGCAAATTAGACGAGGCTTTTACATTTTTACGCATGTCATATAAATGTTTATTTCTAAAGATGTTTTGCGCATACTTCATAAAAACACTTCATTTTGGAAAATGCTTTGGAACACTACTAAACATCTCAGCGGTCAAACAGGTTGCAAATCCAAACAGCCGCACGCGACATCAAGGGACAAGGCGGCAAAGTCGATATTTAATCGACCCCCAAAAACTCAAAAATTTTCTTTGAGCGCAGTTTTTTCATATTAATGTATGGTAAACGCAATAGCCAAAGCGTAAAATACGCGAAAGTTTCTTCATATCAAGCAAAGAAAAAGCAAAGCAGCAGCAGAAAGCGGGCAACAACAATCCACAATCCAAAGTTCAAAACGCACGACAAAGTCTAGCACACCGCGTGGGCATAAAGTCGAATTTATGACCAAGGCATCGCACCCAACGGCGCATCGTGGCAATTCGTCACCGCGACATCTAGCATATCCGCGCGACAATATCTCGCATTCATCCGAGTATCACTGACGACATCTCTACCCATAAAGTGCACCTATCCTATATGCTTATCATTTTGTTTAAACAGTACGCACTAACGCTTTCAAGCTCACTGCAGAGCATTTATTCTACGCGAGCAAGCCACGCCACGCCCGCATAACGACGATCAAGATTGCGTCCAGCAACGACACCATCAAGATTGCGCACGCAACGACGCCAAAGAAGAAACACGCCAGTAACGACGCCATCATTGCGCTTACGCAACGACGCCCTCAAAGAATACGCCCAGTAACGACGATTCAAAGATCGCGGTCCAGCAACGACACCATCAAGATTGGCCTACGCAACGACGCCAAAGAAGAACATCGCCCAGTAACGACAAGACGCGATTGCAGGTCCAGTAACGACACTTCAAGATCGCCTACGCAACGACGCCAAGAGCAACATGTCCAAAGCACGACATTATCCGTGATTGCGGTCCAGTAACGACACCATCAAGATTGCGCTACGCAACGACGCCAAAGAATAACATCGCCCAGTAACGACGCTATCGCGATTGCGCTCACGCAACGACGCCTCAAAGAATACGCCCAGTAACGACGATTCAGATCGTGTGTCCAGTAACGACACCATCAAGATTGCGTTCACGCAACGACGCCAAGAAGAACACGCCCAGTAACGACGTTATCAAGATTAAGGCTTACGCAACGACGCCTCAAAGAATACGCCCGTGCAACGACGTATTCAACATCGTGTCCAGGCAACGACACCATCAGCATTGCGTCTACGCAATGACGCCAAAGAATAACACGCCCAGTAACGACGCCATCAAGATTGCTTTACGCAACGACGCCAGCAAAGAACACGCCCAGTAACGACGCTATCGCGATTGGGCTTCACGCAATGACGCCAAAGAGAACACGCCCCGCAACGACGCTTATCAAGACAACAAGTCCAAACGACGCTTATCATCAAGATATCACATCCGCATTGGACGATTTTCTCTTTTCTCAAAATTGCATTTTTCTCATTCACGCTTTGTTATTCTCGTCTTAGCGCTTATGCACTAACTCTTTCGAGCTTTAGTCCGCAGTGGCAAGCCAGAAGCGACGACATATCCGCATTCACTATCGCAACACGCCTGCGGCGACGAAGCCACAAAGATTTCGCAAGATCGCATCAACACAACAGCATCGATTTTGCAGGATAACCTTTTCTACTCACAGTTGCATTACTTTTAAAATTATACATCATCATTTTTGCCTTAACAGTTATGCACTAACCGTTTGTTTAAGTCTTAGCACGCAGGAGCAGGAGCACAACGTGGATTTTCTTACAATAACCGGCAATCTGGCGGGGCCAACCTTCCCAACGACGCGTAGCTACTGCCGCTTCTGGCCCACTCGGGCCCACATCACCATAGAACCCAAAGACCACAAGCCATAGCAGACACCCTGTGTTCAAGCCGCTTATATTCTTTTTACTTTTTGCGCCATAGCCCAAAGGTCATCATAACTCGACATCGACATCTTTAAGCCCGCATTAGCCCGCTGGTGTTTTGACCACGGTAGCCCAAAGGTCGCCATAACTCGACACCGACTTTCAGTCCGCATTAGCCCGCCGCGTTTAGACTACGGTAACCCAAAGGTCGCCATAACTCGACATCGGGACGCTTTTGATTTTCGCCACTTGTCTACCGCCCAAGCTTTCGCACTTCGAAGATCGAGACAAAATTGGCTATGAAGTCAACGCCTTTGTCCAAGATTCTTCCATCATCTCCATACAAAGAGGACAATTGCTGACACCCAATTTTGACCCTCCCGTCTACCATTAACTATAAAATTACACTAATTTTGTAAAATAATTTTTAGGGATTTTTATAATAAAATACAACAATAAAACATTAAATACAAGCATAAATAATTAATTTAATAATGACATCGCCTTACGTAGAGTTTTAAGCATTTAGAGTCCCGCTACCGCACTTATTAACTTTAAGCTTTGTCGTAATTTTAAATAATTAATAAATGCATAAAATAAATAATTTAGCGATAACGCTGTCGTGTAGCATAAACCGCATTAATTAGTAATCATTTGTAATTTAAAGTCAATTTTAATCTAATATACGATTTAATAGCCGCATTTATAAGGCTTTAAACAATTCTTAAATATCGCATTTGCATTCTGCATTTAAGTAATTTAATATAAACTCAATTCAATTTTAATTTTGCAATAATGCATAATAATAAGATTTTAAATAATAGCGTCGCATTCTAAAGTATTGAGCATTAATTAAATAGCACGCCCGCATTTATTTATTATAACAATTAGATTAATGAAACACCTAATTAGTTTAATCACATGTGTTAATTTAAGTTATCACTAATTAATTATTAATACACTTGCCTAGAATTAATTAGCTAATTAACTAAGACTAATACTAATTAATCTATCATTAACTAACCTATTTAACTCCCCCTAATTAACTAACTAACCTCGGCCCAACACTCACAGCCCACTACCCGCAGCCCAACCCGCTAGCCCAACACCCCTCTCCTATATCCGCCCAAAGAAGAAAACCCTCAGCCCGTTTTTTTTTTTCTTCCTATCGTCTCCCTCACCCTAAAACATAAACAAAAACTGAAGAACCCTAGAAACTCCTTCCATCGCCGCCCATCACCAACAGACCCCAAATCACCCATATCTCGCCCAAATCTCGCCCAAATCGCACCTCATAATTAGAAACTTACCAAAACAAGTCTTACACCAAAATAATCAAGTACCAAGCCCCAATCAAGTGATAAAGAATTGCCCTGAATATTAACTTACCATAACCAAAAACGATACCAAAACCAAATTTCAAATCAAGATAAAATCATAACTAAAATCGAATAAAACTTGCCATAAATGTAATGCGAAATCCTCCGTAATCATACCATAACCCTTCGAAATCGACATGCAATATTTACATTCAAGAGTTCCCCATAAGTCGTTCTAAAGTCAAGAGGAATAAGGAAAATCGCAGTAAGAAATCAACACCAAATCAGGCCTAAATCAAAGACAAATCTCGCCCAAATAAGCAAATAAATATCCCATTAATGGTAAGAAACACTCGCGAATCAATCCTTACAAAAGCTTTTACATGCAAATTCAAATCGCACCTATTTTTAGAACCCATTAGTTATATAAACCAATCTCGATACACTTGAAAGGCATTCAAAATTGAGAGAAACAAAGAATCGCTCAATTTAGACTTCTAGAGTGGGTAATCGTAATCCTCAAGTTTTTGAGAAGTTTCATCCTTTCGCACAACCGCAACAAATCCCCGAAGTGAATCGCGACTTGATACGCCGCCTCGTCACGTCCTAAGGTAAACCCAATTCCTCTCGCCTATTCTCAGATATCAGATGTTTTGTGTTAATTACGTGTTAGTTATAGTTGCTAATCACTAGCAAAGTTATCTATTCTAGGATTATGCAAAGAAACTATATATTAGGTTCATATTTGGTAGGTTGTCTACATATCGCTAATGTGAGATTGCGACATACACATCGTTTAACCATTTGTCGAGATTGGCAAGAAATCAACATTACGTGATAGATGTTATCGCCAAAGGTGTTGTTTTGTGATTTACTTATCGATTGGATTTAGTGAAGATTTAGATAAATAAATCAAATTCATCAGGTGATAAATGGTCGTTCTTCCAGAAATAAATCCATTAGTTATCGTTTGGACAAGTTTTCAACGGGTTAAATGTGATATTAATTTTACGAGTTGACGATACGCCGAGATCAGATGTAGCTAAAAGGTTCTCGATATTCAACTCAAATACCTTATATTAATATGCCATGTTTAGAGCGAGCGATCCAAGTATAGTTCAAGTCCGCATATCGACTACGAGATTGGCAAGAAATCAACATTACGTGATAGATGTTATTGTCCAACGTGTTGTTTTGGTGATTTACTTACCGATTGGATTTAGTGAAGATTTAGATAAATAAATCAAATTCGCCGCATGATAAACGGTTGTTCTTATGTAAGAATAAATCCATTAGTTATCGCGTGAACAAGTTTTCTTTCAATCGTTAAACGTGACATTAATCTTACGAAGTCGATGATATGTTGGAAAACCGTATGTAGCTAAAAGGTTCTTGGGATATCAACCGAAATACCTTATATTAATATGCCATGTTCGTAGTCGAGTGATCCAAGTATGGTTTCAAATCACCATCGACAAGCATGACTAGTTTTGATCCTTCCAGCACGCCAAACCCCATTTCTTTTCCTCAATACGAAACATGCTCTACATCGCTTAGCATCTTGTCTTATGCTTATTTTCGCCTCTGTTGTCACATGGTACACTATAGATGCTTAATTGATCAACCCTCCGCTTCAAAATTCGAGAATCGCATGTTAGCCGAATTTTAAATCAAAATAATATGGATCCGCCTATTCGGGATCGGTTCGTCATTGGCTGAGTGAAAATTTCAACTATGTGTTTTGTTTAAATTTACATAGCTATTTACATAATTAATATGATTTGGGTTGATATTAACTCTTTATCTTCTTCTATTTTGCATGAAACGATCGGAGCAACAAAGAGTCTCATGGCAGACTCGTGGTAGTAAACGTGAAAACCCACATCTACGCGCATCTATGTTTGTGCCGTAAATTCCAAGTCACGCTTAAAAACATCGCTTTTCCTTCGAGTCATCTTTACTTATTTTTATTCTGTCATATTTATTTGTTGTAAATTAATTGGCTAACACTACACTATTAATTAGCATTTAGAATAGTTAAGCCTGGAATCAATAGCTAGGAATGAGTTTACCTTGCCTTGTTTAATAGTCATAATAGATCACTTAACACCCTACATTCGCATAATAAGTTGGGATATTATTTGCCAAACATTCTTAAAACCGTGTTGCAAATTAATACGAAATACAGAATAAGAAATATTCCTATGGCATAAAAATAATAAAAAAAATAAAAATAAAAACGTTTTTATTTTACTTTATCTTACAAGCACACGTTGTCATGATAAGCTTACATTATTATGTTAGGTGATACATACTCCTTAGGTAAAAGAATACTTGCACACATTTTACTCCTGTTATACCTATGTTTAATATAGTGTTTAGGCATCTTAAATTGCATATTTCTCAAAATTGACTTTGACTTTAAATACATAAATCTTGCAAAAAATATGTCGAATACTCTCCCTCTTAAAACGTTTTAATATACCTTTTCCTTGGCATAATAATTAACCCTAGGTCCGCAGACAACCGCAGTTAGCGGATCTTAGAGGTGCCTAACCCTTCCCTTTAGGATAATAGAACCCTTACTCGTAATCTCATTTAGTTTCACACCATTAAACGGAGTTAATACCGACTTTAATCGCTTAGTATTTAGGTGTCCTAATTCACCCAATTAATTAGGTGGCGACTCCCAGCAACCCTTAGCATTCTAGCACCTTTTTGCATTTCTAGCATTTTTGAACATTATTAGCATATTTATTTATTTTCTAACATTTTGCATTATCAAGGAGTTTTATTTAAAAATGCCGCAAAAACGGGCGACAAAATGGCGACTAATCGGGAATTTAGGTTCTCACCATAACAAACCTAGGTTTATTATTGCTTAGCTTTATTTGTTTGTTTTAAAATGCCTTAAAATTGCTCGCTAATTTTGTATGTTTAATCGCTTAATTGCTACATGCTTATCGCTTTCCTTAAACCGCATTCCGCTCATATTTCTTCCACTGAAAATTCACACAAACACACACTACATGCGAGGTGCGCTGGGTGCATCAAGAAAATTCTTTCTTCAAAATCCAAATTTAGGAGAGTTGGTAATATACGTGGAGTGCCTGGCCTAACCCGGCGTAGCCTTCTCACTGAGTTGTCCGCCGAACTCAAGGCCTAGAAAAGCCAAATCTTAGCAACTTAGATAGAGCTATACCACCCTTCATACTAAGTCACGCATGATTTACTTAGGTGGCTGGTCCTCGTATCGACACCACAATTGGAGGTTCGCCAATTGTCGGGCGGTTTCTCACGACCCAACGACCAACAACATATTACGTACACGTGATATTAATGGACTAATCCGAGCCCAACGTGACATGCCGACATTGGGAAATGTTTGCATTTTACTGCTTATGTATAGGATGAAAGCAGATTCCAATAATCCCGAGGTCGAATGGTAAGCGTGTTCGACAAAGCCAAAGGTTTGGTGGAGAATTTCGACGGCAAAGAAATGATTATCGAAGCAAATTAGGTTGTCTCACCGCTTTGTTTGACATCGCCCGCATCAACATATAGTTAGGCCTTAATTCAGCCTCGGATCCTGATAAGCAGTTGTTCAGATTTCGAGACTTCAACTCACCCCACGCTGAGGAGATCAACTACTTCACGAGCCTAGCTTACCAAGACAGAGGGCAAATCATCCCTTATAATCAACTGAAAGAGATTCTTGCATTACATGGGCCTAAAAACACAAAGGAACTCCGCTGCTTCGAGAACAATCGGGTTTCCCTAGATTATCTCAGACGAGATACGGTCGCCAAGATAGCTATCCATTCCGAAAGGAGTTTTCTTGCGTCAGACAATGGAAAACTAGACGACATACCGCATTCACCGTTGCTCTATTAGGCACTCTAGTGTTTCTCAACACGGACGGATCAAGATTTGCATATGTTCGTGACCTGATGGTTTTGAAGGCATTAATGGCACGCAACTTACTTTCGTTCCCATGATTCTAGCCGAGATATTTCGAGCTCTAGGAAAATGCAAGCTGGCGGAAACCAATTTCTTCGGAGGATGCAATCTCATCTTACGATGTGGGCCATGGAACACTTCTATCGATCGAATACGATGCATATTTGTTTTAGCAATGATTATAGATTGTAAGTTTTTACGACAGATGAAGCGGTTTGTTTCGCCGTTTGCATAGGGATTCGTATGAATTTCTCGCATCCCGCACCAAAGAACTGCAATGGAGGTACCCACCGCTATCCCGTATCAACAAAGCCTATGTAGCGAGCAGGACCGTTATTACATCGAGCTCATCTGATTAAGGACTTCACCATATGCTCCGCTGCGTGTACTCCGCCGCTTGGTCAAGAATGTAATCCCGCCCAATCGCATACGGGGATTCAGAGGTCGCGTTTGGGGCAAATTGCACTTTCCTGCAGAAGCAAATCCAAGAATGGAACAACGCTGAGAAAATAGATGTCAAATACGAGCAAGGCGAGGTACGCTCAATATCGCGTACGGTTCAAGGAAGATTGTAGCAGCACCGAGCCCCAAAGGCAAGCAAGGTTTCGAGGATATCGACATGACCAATCGGGTAAAAGCGCAGACAGAACAACACCGTTCCCCCTGAGAGGTGGGACCAACTTCAAAACATCATGCAATATTTGAAAGATGCAGGAGCAGGGCCTAGCAACACCACCGCCACATTCGCCAACAGCATAATGTAGCATTAGGAATAGATCTTTAGTTTTAACATTTCATTGTTGCAATTTAATGATTTTTAGTCCCAATAAAAGCATTTTTTCCACGGCTCTACTAATCCATCATTATCGCATATATGACGCTTAGGCCTACCGCACAAAGAGGCCCCCTATACATGTTAGGAAACGTTTGAATGTGCTATGTGCAATATGTCTGATACATACCTGCCAATTATGTGCTTTATGCTAACACTGTTTGTTGCATTTGTTTAGAAAGATTTATCATCTTCCTCAAAGGTCGGCTCGTCATTTGACTCAACAATGCCTGAGCATCCACACTTCACCGCATCCAAGGCAAGAAATGACGATATGATCGCCTGTGGCGCCCGAGCCGAACGGTTTGGGAATTATTCTCACAATAAACAAACTTCGTGAGGAATATCACCACAGAAGAATGTATTGCTCACCGCCGCAATGATTGGCCGAGCATGCAGTCGAGACGGAGAGGCTACGGAATCGACCAACCTATCCATCGCTTTGAATACCCCTATGCCGAGCAGAGGGCCACTATCTCGCACCACCCCGCATCAACCTCCACCACCACATATCCCCAAAACTCCCACAAAGGCCGCCGCCATCGACCCAATCGCCCGCCCACCCAATCATCAACCTCACCTTCAAAATGATCCTCCCATCGCCCACGCACTGGGCCTCCGCCTACTCACTTCACCATCATCACCCTAATCGCCAAGCCAACCAATGCCCACGCACCATACCCACTACCACTCAGCAGACCACCCGCATACCTAACTTACACAACAGAAACCCAACCTTTACCGTCCCCCGCTTCACCAAGTGGATCATTACGAAGAAACGGAAAGGGAAGTCCGAGCCAAATGGACGATGACGTAGCCCGAGAGATTCACACCGAAAGAAGCCGTGGTACGCGACGGATAAAGGTCACGGCGATCAGACATGAAGATCTTTGCACGCATCCGTGGAACCGCCAGCCGATATAAGGTGCCAAGTTCGATTTATTCACGGGAAGCGGAAATCCTCGCGCACACTTAAGATCATATTGCGACAAGTTAATCGGTAGGGAAGAACCCACGGCCGCCATGAAGTTGTTCATTCAAGCTTAACCGCGAGGCAATAGATTGGTACACCAGCCAGATCCGCGTAAATGGCATAGTTGGAATGCATTAGCCCAAGACTTTGTGGAGCGGTTCGGATTCAACACGTAAACCGCGATGTGTTCTATCTAATGAAGTTGGAAAAGAAGTCTACGGAACTTTCGCGAGTACGCCATGAGGTGGCGTCAGAGGCAAAGAAGGTACAACCACCCACGCGAGAGTGAGACGACCACACTATTTGTACAATCTTTGAAGGATGCAACCTATTATGAGCGGACGATAAGCGCCATCGCGAAATTTTGCAGAGGTTGTCGAATGGGTGACTTTCGCAGGTTAAGGTATTAAACCGGCAGATTACGACCGCGCATTACAGTAACCAATAAGGCGATTCAGTCAGGAACGATCGGAGGTACTTCAAGGAAGAAAGAGGCAGTTTCCCCTTCCATGTTTGTACAAGAATGCAAACCCGAAGCATTCATAACATACCAGAACCCACCCTATCAAACCCCATACTACCACACCAGCAGCCAAAACTTCACACCTCACTATACACCGCCCCACACCCCGCCTACCACACACACCATATATAACGCTCCTAAGCACCCATTTATCCAAATTTCGCATCAACCCACCCATCAAGCCCGCCAACAACATAGAGCACCCAACGCGCCTGCACTAAACACGAATTTTGAAGGAAGACCATCCAAAACCCGCACTCCCACCGGCCGAACCCATACCTCCCAGAGTATACGAAGATCATGAGCCGCAGTTTGATCCAACCAATTCCTGTGGAGGATTCCTAGCCCTATCCCAAGACGGTATGACGAGAATAAGCTTGCACAGGGATTACTGATAGCCCTGTGACATGACACCTAAGTTGCTACACCTCGTGGACAAAATCAAGAGTTGATCAAAGCATGAGTAATTCACCAAGGACTCGCCCCAAACGCATGATAATCCTCACCAAACACGGCAACGCCAATGCGCATTTGATAACCCTAGATGAGGAATACAACTCGAGGAACCATCCGATCGCTGGCGAGGAAGAGTCGAACCTTCCGCTGCCGCTCGCCACCAATCCTCGAAAGCAAGCGATTTGAATCGGAAAGGGCACCGCCGAGACATAAAGGTTCAATCACGCTTATTCAGCGCCGAAGGGCCACCGATCAAGACGGATCGCAGAAAGTAAGCCGGTCATGGTCACCGCCGCAGTATAACTGTGTCGTGGAGGTATTACACACCTATAGAGGCAGCGAGGCGCCACAAAAGAAGCCCGTGACAGAGGTCAAGTCGGCGAGTTTTGGAGGAAGATGCCCACTAAAGAGTATTCCGTCAGAGCGCTTAAAGAAAACCTCACAGATATTTCTACTTTCATTGTTAATGCATTCGCTCACACAGATCGCATTGATGGAGGTGTCAAGGACGATACGCTCCGAGGGTACAACAGACGAACTTGGCGCTTTGGTCTGACAGTACTAGAGGCCCGCAGAATCACCTTTCACGATGACGAAGTTACCCGCCGAGGCGCCGACACAACCTTGCATCGAATATCACCATCCAAGTCGCAGACAAGATTGTTTCAACAAAGGTCGATCGACGAGGTTCACCGCCAACATTTGTCCCACGACGACACCGTTGAAATCAAAGCGCATCGTAAGGAAATTCGTGAAAGTCATATCGTAGTCAAAGGTTTCACGAGTTCATAGGAGTCGGCGCTGATGGACCTCACACCGCGGATCGGACCGCAGTAATCTGTGGAATTTCAAATATCGATATTGCTACGTGTTACAACTCGCTGATAGGAAGGTCGCGGATCCACGAGGGTGCGCATTCCGCCCACCTCGCATCGCTTTCAAAGTTTATATGGAATCACAAACAAGTGGTAGTATTTCGAGATAAAAGGAGCATCAACACCGACATGCAATCCCCGCCATGTAAGACGGAAACAATGATGGTTCGGCTTTTTCATATTAATGAGATCAAGAGAGCAAGTAGGGTCCGCCATCAGCCGCCACGCTTCTCTCAAAATGGTGGCCAAGGAAATGTTAAGAAATGGATACGAGCCCTACAGAGGTCTCGAGTCGGCATGGCGGATCACGTAACCTATCCAAAGGGTTCGGAAGAGAGACACTTTTGGTTTGGGGTACCACCACTTCAAGGATTTGTGACCACGAACCTCCTAAGGTGATACATTCCTCGCTCGCGCCCATTCCGCCTCGAGTCACCATTCACAAAGCCTACACCATCCGTGATGCCGAGAGAAGATGACCTGCACGATCTTGCAGCAGGTTCCGTAACTGCTCATAGGTGATGATGAGGCGATTGTTGCATGATCGCAGGAGATCACAATGAGAGCTCACCATTTGGGACGCAGAGCACGGATACACTCAATAATCGACTTGCACTCGCCCCGACCGTCCGGTGCTTGGTAGAATTTATGATTAGTTCTAGCAGCAGACCTTTTTATCTAGAAAGAAAATGATATGCATTTATGATTCTTAATATGTTTTTAATCTCGCAATTTACTTTCATCATAAATTCCGTGACATTTTTGCAGCCTTTTTAAAAGATTTTGTTTGTGTTAAAATTAAATTCTTTAAGCATTTTTCTTCAAACATCATATTAATAAACCCGTTGATAACGCCTAATATGACATGTAATGAGACCAACGAACAAAGTTCAAATGACGAGCATAACCCCGAGGAACAAGAGGAATGTCCGCAATCAGAACTTAGCCAAGAGCTGGAAAACTTTGAGGATAGGCCTAAACCAAATTTGGAAGAAACAGAGTTAATAAACTTAGGCGATGAGGGAACCGTGAAAGAGACTAGAGTCAGCGCCCACCTAAACGCCGCACGTAAGAAAGAATTAATTGAGCTCCCAAACAAGACAATCGATGTGTTTGCTTGGTCATACGAGGACACGCCAGTTCGAGCACGCACATCGCCGCACACGTGCTACCTATCGAGCCATCTTATTTCCCCGTAGCAAAGGTCGAAAGATCAAACCGCATACGAAGTTTGAAGGTCAAAGAAGAGGTGTCTAAACAATGAGGCAAAGGTAATTCGAGTTGCAAAGTATCCTACTTGGTTAGCAAATATCGCGCTTCAGAAAGAAGAAAGATGGAAAGGTCCGAGTCCGCGCGATTACAGAGACCTCAACAGAGCCACCCGGCGATGACTTTCCTCTTCCAAACATCCATATACTCATCGATAATTGTGCGAAGCATGAACTACAAATGCTCGTCGATCGCTTTCATTGGCTATCATCGATCCTCACGGCGTAAGAGACGCAGAAAAGACAAGATTCACTACCCCGCGGTGTACTATTATCGAAGTTATGTCGCTCGGTCTCAAGAACGCAGCGCCACCTACATGAGAGCCATGACCACCATCTTCCACGACATGATTCATAAAGAAATCGAGGTCTATGTGGACGACGCCATCATCAAATCGCGAAATGAGGACCATTTCGCAAACTTCAAGAAATTTTTCCAACGACTAAGACAAGATAACTTGAAGTCAATCGCAGTGCGATTTGGCGCCCCGCAGGAAGTCGCTGGTTTTATAGTGAGCAGGAGAGGATCGAGCTAGACCCTCAAAATAAAAGCCATCCAAGAGTTACCTCCTCCAAAAGTAAAAAGGACGCGATGAGTTTCCTTGGTCGCTCAACTACATCAGCAGGTTCATAGCCCGCCACCGTGATATGCGAGCCGATATTCAAATTATTGAAAAGGACGCAATACCAAGTTGACAACAGATTGCCAATGTGCTTTGATGTAATCAAAGAATACCTTTCTAATCCGCCGCCTAGTACCTCCGTAACCGAGACCTTTGCTACTCTATTTGTCCTGTTAGAAAATGCTTGACGCGTGTTGGGCAACACGATGAAACAGGAAAAAGGAATGTGCCATATACTATTTGAGTAAGAAGTTCACGATACGGCTCGTTATACTACCGAACGCATTTGTCGCAAGATTAACTCGGGTCGCCCGTGTTCGTGCACTATCTATCCAAGATACACTACTTATCTTATTTCGAGGACGGATCCGCTTAAGTATATCCTTCAAGCCCATGCCCACCTGAAACTAGCGAAATGGCAAATTATGTCGAGCGAGTTTGACATCGCCACGCCACGCAGAGCCGTAAAGCGACGTGCATTAGCCGATCATCTTGCCGAGAACCCGATGATATGAGTACGAGCCCTTCGAACCTATTTTCCGATGAAGAGATATTGTTTGTTTGAGAAGATATCTCGCAGGATTACCCGCCGAGGATGTTTTTCAATGGAGCGCAAATTTCAAAGCGAGTCGCATTGGAGCGCTTTTGGTTTCGTAAACAGTCAAGATTATCCGATTTCCGCTAAGCTCGATTTCCATGCACCAACAATATGGCGAATACGGCTTGCATATCGGGCTCGAACGGCCGAGATACGGACATACAAGAGCCGGTCATAGTGATTCGACTTCATCGATCCATCAGTACATGGTGAACGGGCAACCAAGAATACGAAGATACTTCCTACCTATTTTGCGTGAAGGAATTACGTAAGAGGTTCAGCCACATAGAATTTAGGCATGTTCCGAGGATCCGTAACGAATTGGCCGACGATTGGCAACCTTATCCTCCATGATTCAAAGATCCTGACAAGAATTACATCGATCCAATCACGCTGAGCGTATTGGAGCAACGCTTATCGCTCCCATATAGACGAAGAAACAGACGGCAATCCATGGTACCATGACATCAAAAGGTACCTCAAAGCAGAGAATATCCGTATGCATAACCAACATCCGTAAGAAGACACTTCAAGACTAGCAAATCATTTCTTTTGAACGGGAAATTGTACCAAGGACTCCAGATCCGGGCTTATCGAGACGTGTCGATGCTCAAGAGTGCAAGCTAGTAGAAGAGATACGGAGGACGCGCGGACCTCATACGACGGCTTCACTTTGGCGAAAAGATTCTCGCGAAAGGTGTTATTTTTGACGACGATGGAAACAGATTGTATCCGCTTTGTGCGTAAATGCTCGGCAATGCCGATTCATGGAGATTTGATTCGAAGGTGCTTCCCGAAGCTTAATGTGACAAGTTCTCCTCGCCATTCGCAGCTGGGCATGGATGTCATCGCCCCATCGAACCCGCTGCTTCAAACGGGCACATTCATCCTCGTAGCAATTGACTATTTCACTAAACGGGTAAGCGCCATCACACGCATCGACGGAAAAAGGCGGTGGTCGACTTCGTCAACAACATCATTTGCCGATTGGGTTCCCGAATCAATCAGAACCGATAACTAACCAATCTCAACGAATTTGACGCGTGAGATACGTGGAAATTTCAAGATCACTCACCGTAATTCCACCGCATCGACCTCGTACGAATGGAGCAAAAGCGTACCAACAAGAACATCAAGAGGATATTGCGCAAGATGATCAAAGAACTACAAACATTGGCACGAATTTGCCTTTTGCGCTTTTGGGTTATCGCACCACAATCCGAACTTCTACCGGCAACGCCAGATTTTGGTGTACGAATGTAAGTCGTATACCACAGAGGTGGAAATACCATCGCTGAGAATCATCCGAAGCCGAGCCGAGCGGCCGGTGGATACAAGATCGCATGAAGCGGCTGACGCTGATTTGAAAAAGGTTGAATGCAATCACATGGGCAGCTATATCAAAGCAGAATGGCTAGAGCTTTTAACAAGAGAGTAAGGCCAAGGTTATTCAAACCGACAATTGGTTTTGAAACGATATTTCCGAATCAAAGTGAAGCTAAAGGAAAGTTCGCCTAATCGCGCGGCCCTACATGGTTCATCGAGTTTTAAGTGGAGGGCTCTAATCTTAGCCGAGACGGATGGCGTATATGGCCCAAGGCTATCAACGCAGATGCAGTGAAGAGATATTACGCCTAGAGTATTTGTTTTCCATGTAATCCCCTTTACATCAGAAAGCCGCATTCCTCTGATACGTAGAGCCCATATAGGTCTCGCCGCAAATTAGAAAGCCCTTTACTTGTAATCAACTACGCATGACCGATTCCTCATGGCGGATACGTAGGCGCCATATCGGCCGTTCCACTTTTAGAATTTTACCCAATTTCGCCAGTAATGAACTACGCCATGACCGATTCCCACGGGATACGTAGCGCCTAAATCGGCTTCGGCCACACCGTTAGGAATCTTCCCATTTGTCTACAGCAACAAAGGGTTTGGGTTATTCCAAAACGATATGAGCAATTCATCACGGTTAAGTACCGCCCACGACACACATTGAAATCGAGACGCTTATGACCGTGAGGAGGCAATAACAAGGACTCCAAAGGATGTTCGCTGGTCGAAATACATGTCATATTCGCAAATTAGACGAGGCTTTTACATTTTTACGCATGTCATATAAATGTTTATTTCTAAAGATGTTTTGTGCATACTTCATAAAAACACTTCATTTTGGAAAATGCTTTTGGAACACTACTAAACATCTCAAAGGGGTCAAACAGGTTGCAAATCCAAATGTGCCGTGCACGCGACATCAAGGGACAAGGCGGCAAAGTCGATATAATCGACCGACTCCCAAAAACTCACAAATTTTCTTCGAGCGCAGTTTTTTCATATTAATGTAAAGTCGCAATAGCCAAAGCGTAAAATACTAAAAGTTTCTTCATATCGCTAAGCGAAAAAGCAGCAGCAGCAGAAAGGGGCAACAACAATCCACAATCCAAAGTTCAAAACGCACGACAAAGTCTAGCACACCGCGGGCATAAAGTCGAATTTGCGACCAAGGCATCGCACTCCAACGAAGGCATCGTGGCAATTCGTCACCGCGACATCTAGCATATCCGCGCGACAATATCTCAAGATTCATCCTGAGTATCACTGACGACATCTCTACCCATAAAGTGCACCTATCCTATATGCTTATCATTTTGTTTAAATGTGTACGCACTAACGCTTTCAAGCTCACTGCGAGCATTTATTCTACGAGCAAGCAGCCACACGCCCGCATAACGACGCGACGATTGGTCCAGTGCAACGACACCATCAAGATTGCGCTTCACGCAACGACGCCAAAGAAGAACACGCCCAGCAACGACGCCATCGCGATTACGCCTACGCAACGACGCCTCAAAGAATACGCCCAGTAACGACGATTCAAAGATCGTGTCCGTGCAACGACACCATCGCGATTGCCTACGCAACGACGCCAAAAAGAACACGCCCAGTAACGACGTTATCGCGATTGTGTCCAGTAACGACACCTCAAAGATTGCGCCTACGCAACGACGCCAGAGCAACATGTCCAAAGCACGACATTATCCGTGATTGCGGTCCAGTAACGACACCATCAAGATTGCGCTACGCAACGACGCCAAAGAATAACACGCCCAGTAACGACGCATCGCGATTGGCCTACGCAACGACGCCCTCAAAGAATACGCCCAGTAACGACGATTCAAAGATCGTGTGTCCAGTAACGACACCATCAAGATTGCGCTCACGCAACGACGCCAAAGAAGAACACGCCCAGTAACGACGCCATCAAGATTGGCCCACGCAACGACGCCTCAAAGAATACGCCCAGTAACGACGATTCAGATCGTGTCCAGTGCAACGACACCATCAAGATTGCGCCACGCAACGACGCCAAAGAATAACACGCCCAGTAACGACGCCATCAAGATTGCCTACGCAACGACGCCAAGAAAGAATATCGCCCAGTAACGACGCTATCAAGATTGCTTTACGCAACGACGCCAAGAAAGAACACGCCCCAAGAACGACGCTTATCAAGACAACAAGTCCGAAACGACGCTTATCATCAAGATATCACATCCGCATGGACGATTTTCTTTTCTCAAAATTGCATTTTTCTCATTCACGCTTTGTTATTCGCCTTAGCAGCATGCACTAACTCTTTCGAGCTTTACTCTGCAGGCGCAGTTGCAGCAAAGACGACATATCCGCATTCAATATCGCAACACGTCTGTGCAAGGACGAAAGCCACAGCATATGCAGCATCGCATCAACACAACAGCATCGATTTTGCAGATAACCTTTTCTACTCACTTTTGCATTACTTTTAAAATTATTCACCATGATTTTTTGCCTTAAAAGTTATGCACTTACCGTTTGTTTAAGTCTTAGTACGCATGAGAAGGAGCACAACGTGTATTTTCTTACAATAACCGGCAATCCGCGGGGCCAACCTTCCCAACGATCGCGTAGCGCCGCAGCGCCGGCCCACTCGCCCACATCACCATGTAACCCAAAGACCACAAGCCATAGCAAGACACCCTGTGTTCAAGCCGCTTATATTCTTTACTTTTTACAGCCCGTTGTCATCATAACTCGACATCGACATCTTTAAGCCCGCATTAGCCCGCTCGTGTTTTGACGGTAGCCCTGTCGCCATAACTCGACATCGGGACGCCAGTCCGCATTAGCCCGCCTTGGTGTTTAGACCATGGTAACCCAAAGGTCGCCATAACTCGACATCGACGCTTTTTGATTTTCGTACACCTTGTCTACCCGCCAGCTTTCGCACTTCAAGATCGAGACAAAATTGGCTATGAGTCAACGTCTTTGTCCGAAGATTCTTCCATCATCTCCATACAAAGAGGGACAGCTGTTGACACCCAATTTTGACCCTCCCGTCCAGCCATTAACCATAAAATTACACTAATTTTGTAAAAATAATCTTTTAGGGATTTTTATAATAAAATACAACAATAAAACATTAAATACAAGCATAAATAATTAATTTAATAATGACATCGCGTCTTACGTAGAGTTTTAAGCATTTAGAGTCCCGCGCCCGCACTTATTAACTTTAAGCTTTGTCGTAATTCTTAAATAATTAATAAATGCATAAAATAAATAATTTAGCGATAACGTCGTGTCAGGTAGCATAGCCGCATTAATTAGTAATCATTTGTAATTTAAAGTCAATTTTTTTAATCTAATATATGCATTTAATAGCGTCGCATTTATAAGGCTTTAAACAATTCTTAAATATCGTACTTGCATTCGGCATTTAAGTAATTTAATATAAACTCAATTCAATTTTAATTTTGCAATAATGCATAATAATAAGATTTTAAATAATAGCGTCGCATTCTAAAGTATTGAGCATTAATTAAATAGCACGCCCGCATTTATTTATTATAACAATTAGATTAATGAAGCACCTAATTAGTTTAATCACATGTGTTAATTTAAGTTATCACTAATTAATTATTAATACACTTGCCTAGAATTAATTAGCTAATTAACTAAGACTAATACTAATTAATCTATCATTAACTAACCTATTTAACTCCCCCTAATTAACTAACTAACCTCGGCCCAACACTCACAGCCCACTACCCGCAGCCCAACCCGCTAGCCCAACACCCCTCTCCTATATCCGCCCAAAGAAGAAAACCCTCAGCCCAGTTTTTTTTTTCTTCCTATCGTCTCCCTCACCCTAAAACATAAACAAAAACTGAAGAACCCTAGAAACTCCTTCCATCGCCGCCTCCATCACCAGTTGCACCCCAAATCAGTCCATATCTCGCCCAAATCTCGCCCAAATCGCACCCTCATAATTAGAAACTTACCAAAAACAAGTCTTACACCAAAAATAATCAAGTACCAAGCCCCAATCAAGTGATAAAGAATTCGTCCTTGGAATATTAACTTACCATAACCAAAAACGATACCAAAACCAGCCCCAAATCAGTACAAAATCATAACCAAAATCGAATAAAAACTTGCCATAAACAGAACAAGGAAATCCTCCTAATCATACCATAACCCTTCGAAATCGACATGCAATATTTACATTCAAGAGTTCCCCATAAGTCGTTCTAAAGTCAAGACGAATAAGGAAAATCGCAGTAAGAAATCAACACCAAATCAGGCCTAAATCAGCACAAATCTCGTCCAAATAAGCAGCGAAATATCCCATTAATGGTAAGAAACACCTCGCGAATCAATCCTTACAAAAGCTTTTACATGCAGTCCAAATCGCACCTATTTTTTAGAACCCAGTTTGAAGCTATATAAACCAATCTCGATACACTTGAAAGGCATTCGAAAATTGAGAGAAACAGGCAAGAATCGTTCGAATTTAGACTTCTAGAGTGGGTAATCAGAATCCTCAAGTTTTTGAGAAGTTTCATCCTTTCGCACAACCGCAACAAATCCCCCGAGTGAATCGGCGACTTGATACGCTGCCTCGGTTCGCTGTCCGGAGAAGGTAAACCCGAATTCCTCTCAGTTCTATTCTGTATTATTGTATGTTTTGTGTTAATTATGTGTTAGTTATAGTTGCTAATCTGCTAGCAGGTTATCTATTCTAGGATTATGCAGTAAACTATATATTAGGTTCATATTTGGTAGGGTTGTCTACATATTGCTAATGTGAGATGGCGACATACACATTGGTTTAACCATTTGTCGAGATTGGCTAAGAGCTGAACATTATGTGATAGATGTTATCGCCCAGTGTGTTGTTTTGTGATTTACTTACTGATTGGATTTAGTGAAGATTTAGATAAATAAATCAAATTCATTGTGTGATAAATGGTTGTTCTTCCAGAGAAATAAATCCATTAGTTATTGGTTTGGACAAGTTTTCTTTCAATGGGTTAAATGTGATATTAATTTTACGAGTTGACGTATATGCTGGGAGACTGTATGTAGCTAAAAGGTTCTTGGGATATTCAACTGAAATACCTTATATTAATATGCCATGTTTAGAGTGAGTGATCCAAGTATAGGTTCAAGTCTGCCTATCGATACGAGATTGGCTAAGAAATTGAACATTATGTGATAGATGTTATTGTCCAATGTGTTGTTTTTGGTGATTTACTTACTGATTGGATTTAGTGAAGATTTAGATAAATAAATCAAATTCGCTGTGTGATAAATGGTTGTTCTTATAGAAGAATAAATCCATTAGTTATTGGTGTGAACAAGTTTTCTTTCAATTGGTTAAATGTGACATTAATCTTACGAGTTGATGTATATGTTGGAAAACTGTATGTAGCTAAAAGGTTCTTGGGATATCAACTGAAATACCTTATATTAATATGCCATGTTCAGAGTTGAGTGATCCAAGTATGGTTTCAAATCTGCCTATTGACAAGCATGACTAGTTTTGATCCTTCCAGCATGTCAAACCCCATTTCTTTTCCTCAATATGAAACATGCTCTACATCGTTTAGCATCTTGTCTTATGCTTATTTTCGTCTCTGTTGTCACATGGTACACTATAGATGCTTAATTGATCAACCCTCCCGTTTCGAAAATTCGAGAATTGCATGTTAGGCCGAATTTTAAATCTGAAAATAGTTGATGGATCTGCCTATTTGGGACTGGTTCGTTGCTGTTGAGTGAAAATTTCAACTATGTGTTTTGTTTAAATTTACATAGCTATTTACATAATTAATATGATTTGGGTTGATATTAACTCTTTATCTTCTTCTATTTTGCATGAAACGCATCGGAGCAACAAAGAGTCTCATGGCGAGACTCGTGGTAGTAAACGTGAAAACCCACATCTATGTGCATCTATGTTTGTGCCAGAAATTCCAAGCCGCCGGCGAAAAAACATCGCTTTTCCTTCGAGTCATCTTTACTTATTTTTATTCTGCCATATTTATTTGTTGTAAATTAATTGGCTAACACTACACTATTAATTAGCATTTAGAATAGTTAAGCCTGGAATCAATAGCTAGGAATGAGTTTACCTTGCCTTGTTTAATAGTCATAATAGATCACTTAACACCCTACATTCGCATAATAAGTTGGGATATTATTTGCCAAACATTCTTAAAACCGTGTTGCAAATTAATACGAAATACAGAATAAGAAATATTCCTATGGCATAAAAAAAAAAACGTTTTTATTTTACTTTATCTTACAAGCACACGTTGTCATGATAAGCTTACATTATTATGTTAGGTGATACATACTCCTTAGGTAAAAGAATACTTGCACACATTTTACTCCTGTTATACCTATGTTTAATATAGTGTTTAGGCATCTTAAATTGCATATTTCTCAAAATTGACTTTGACTTTAAATACATAAATCTTGCAAAAAATATGTCGAATACTCTCCCTCTTAAAACGTTTTAATATACCTTTTCCTTGGCATAATAATTAACCCTAGGTCTGGCAGGACAACCGCAAGTTAGCGGATCTTAGAGGGTGCCTAACCCCTTCCCTTTAGGATAATAAAGAACCCTTACTCAGAATCTCATTTAGTTTCACAGACCATTAAATGGAGTTAATACTGACTTTAATCAGTTAGTATTTAGGTGTCCTAATTCACCCAATTAATTAGGTGGCGACTCCCAGCAACCCTTAGCATTCTAGCACCTTTTTGCATTTCTAGCATTTTTGAACATTATTAGCATATTTATTTATTTTCTAACATTTTGCATTATTGAAGGAGTTTTATTTAAAAAAAAATGCCGCGGCCGAAAATGGGCGCGACACATGAAAAACATTTCGATCCAATTCATTTTTGAGGCCAGATGAATCCTCTTCCGCCCCTCTAGTTCCACTCCTTTGTCATTGACTTAACTCAATGAAGCTATTAACGTGTATTCTCAAAATATACTCCATATATTTTGTAATATTTAGTTGTATAATTATGGTAGATATATGATCCTTATTCTATTAGGATTCCACATTGTACACACACATTATATATATATATATATATATATATATATATATATATATATATATATATATATATATATATATATATATATAAGAAGGGCTCCTCAATGGAGATTCATACAATCTTACATGATATCAAGAGCCAAAACCTAAACCATATTTTCATTCTTCCTCGATTTTATCAAAACCACCGTGCCTCTCTGTTCCAAATAGTAAATTTCTGACTCTGTTCCCAAGAACAAACTTTTTCTCTGCCAACTTCTTGTTCTTACTCTCTCCTCCCAAGAATAAACTTTTTCTCTGTCAACTTCTAATTTCTTATTCCTACTTCAGCCCCCTCGGTTTCAGAATATTCGGCGGCTGTATCGAGAATAAATTTTTTGATTTATTTTTCTTCCTTCACAAAAAAAAAATCACGGCAGCGTCGACACATCACTGCCCAGCATTCAGAGACATACAGACAACAATCGTGACCTAGCAGTAGTTGGGGCTACAACCGCGACCCAACCTCTGGCAGCCTAACAACCCAAGTTTTGAAAACTAATTTTGGGCCCAATCTCAGACCGACTACCAGTCCACCCTAGGCTAGTAAATGGGCCACAATAATCCGGTCCTATTTTCTGGAACCCAACAGTCCACTCCAGGCCTCTACCAATCTAATTTGGGCCCGACTTTCATCATATTGACTCATCGACATCCCGATAATGCGTGGTATATGGATACGTGTGTCACGTCTCACCTCACCAACAATTCTGGTAATCTTCCTCAATTGTGAAATTTAAATACCCTACAATCTATTATGGTTGGAAGCGGTCATCACATTCCAATTCAAGGATTTTGCCACACACTAACATCACCACCATATCCACACTTCTCCCTAAATAACATCTTATATGCTCCTAACATTATCAAAATCATAATCTCTGTTATAAAATTTGTCACCGATAATTTTATATCAATTAATTTTGATCCGTTTGGATTTTCCGTAACGGACCTCCGTACCGAAAAACTCCTTACGAGATGCAATAGTGAGGGTGATCTCTATCCTTTCATATCCATGTTCGCTGCTAGTGTCAACCCTCACACATCTCTAGTTGTCCATGTCACTCCTCTCACCGCTTTATCAACAATTTCTCCGTCAATCTGACACAATATAGTTGGACACTCAAGAGCCCTTATTTTTAATTTTCTTAGAAACAATAATTTAATTCGTTATCATAATGGAAAATTTGACCAACAGTGTCTTTCTTGTCCTTTAAGCAAACATGTTCGTTTTCCGTTTCAGTCTTATTCAAGTGTTACATATTCTCCCTTTGACATTGTTCATGCAGATTTATGGACATCTCTCATTACAAGATCATTGTGTCACAAATTTTATATCGTCTTATTAGATGAATTTTCTCACTTTGTCTGGGTCTATCTGCTTAAATTAAGTTTCTTGCATTTCGTGTCTATGTCAAAGCATAATTCGAAAAAGACATAAAATCGTTTCAATGTGATAACGGTCGTGAGTTCAATAATTCCACATTTCACAATTTTTGATTTACTAATGGCATGGTTTTCCCGTTCTCGTGTCCCCACACCTCCTCTCAAAATGGCAAGGCCGAACGAATTATTCGCACTATCAATAACATGGTTCGTACAATCATATTTCATGCATACATCCCCATCCCTTTTGGATCTATGCCATGAAAATGGCCAAATATATTCTATATATTTTACCCATTCATACTCTTCAAAATACAACACCCACCGAAATTCTATTTCGTACGATCCCAACTTATGAGCATTTACGAATTTTCGGCTGCTTGTGCTACCCGAATCATGTCTCCACAGCTCCGCATAAACATGCACCTCGCACCACCCCTTGTGTGTTCTTAGGTTTTCCGCCAAATCATTGGGAATATATGTGCTATGACTTGTCTTCCTGCAAAATCTTCATCTCACGTCACGTCACGTTTGACGAAGCAATCTTTCCATTTGCAAATATCCAAAAATTCAGAATTCAGATTACACATTTTTAGATGAGTCTGACACATCGCCGCTTCTCCGTCTAACTCTCGGTCGCGTTGTCATTGTTCCAATGGCGACATCAGACATACCGCCGCTTAGTTCTCTCAGCGAGCCACCACTGTCCCGACGACCACCCTCGAATCGTTTCTATCTTCGCCAGCATATCATCGACATACCATCACCGATAATCGGTCTAGTGTCTCTGTATCACCACTGGTTAACATCTCTACCACCCACCGGATCCCTCAACCACCATCAACTGTGTCACCACCTTCAGAAACCGTTGTACCCGATAACCTAGTAACCTCCCCCCCCCCCCCCCCCCACCGAAACTCTACTAGTCACTGAAACTCTGACCCGTACAACTCACAGTTCCCGGACTACCACTACAGCCCTAACCCACCACCGACACCATACCCGACATCGTCTACCACATACCACATCAGTCTACCCAGATCGCCGACCCTACCTGACCCATCGTCGCATCTACCCAACCTGATGTCATTCCCTGACACAACTCACACACTGCCCTATTCCGTCGACCGCATCCATCAACAATCTGACACCATCCACCAATCCAGTGACCCGAAACCAACAACCCAACAAAATACACATTCACCCACTGCCCTCACGCACCCAATGGAAACTCGTGCCCAACACGGAATTTTCAAACCCAAAGTTCAGTTTAACTTATCAACACAAATCATTTTCCCATTTTCCAAAACCCCAAAATTAGTCAAATTAGATCTTAATTGAAATACGGCCATGTGTGAGGATTTAATGCTTTAACGAAATATCACACATGGGATTTATTTCCTAGACCGGATGCATGTTTTTTCATCACAAATACAGAGACAGTGGTGATCTAGAGAGGTATAAGGCGAGACTTGTGGCTAATGGCACTAATCAACAATAGGGTATTGATTGTGGTGAGACGTTGTCGCGCCCATTTTTGACCTCAGGGTCTAAACGGTATCTGCAACGTTGCTCGTTGGCGCGGTTCCCTAGATGGAGCAAAAATGCTTGCGTTGATGAGTCGTCACCTAATTAGTTAAGTGAATTAGGACACTTGAACTATTGCAATAAAAATACTGTAATTGATCTCCATTTAATGGTCTGCGAAATTAATGAGATTCTGGATCATGGTTCTTTATTATCCTAAAAGGAAGGGTTAGGCATCCTTTAAGATTCGCTAACTTGCGGTTATCCAGTCAAACTTATGTTAATTATCTATCATGCTTTAGAAATATATGTATTTGAAAGATATATACTTTAAGGAAAAAAATGTATGAAAATATTGAGACGGACCTAAAAATAAATAAACCAGTGGTGGCCTATTTTAATCTATCCCTTTTAATTATTAATCCTAAATCTATCTATTCTAAATATTTTCAATAATTTACAATATAGAATAAAATAAAATAAGCTTTCTTTCTCGATGGGAATCGGTAATACTTAGTCTTGGTCTTTGAGGAAGCGGTGAAATTAAATACAACAAAAAATAGAGCTCCAGAGGGCATCCCCTTGAAATGTATACCTTTATAAACACTTGGTAAAAGTGTTAGTAAAAGATTAAGTAATTCTCAAATAGCAACAAGAATTAATAAGTAAATTAAAAATAAAATTTGTCTTTTATACCGGGGAGGCATTGGAAATCAGACGGAGATTCCTTCATCGGCCATTCAAGTGTAGTATCTATTCAGAATCAGTATACCAACAGTGTAGTATTTATTCTAAATCAGTTTAATAAAATCAAAAGGGCAAAATCGTCCAGAAATCAACCCAAACACATCAGCGGCATAACTGTGTACAAAATGATAGGTGAAGCAGTGGGAACAACATCAACATAGCAACGAAAATGGTCCAAAATCATATAAAAAATCAGCAAATAAACTAAAATCAGCAGCAACATAATATCGCCGGTAAAACCAGAGAAACGCCGGAGTTTAAAACTCCGGCGAGATATCATAGTCTAATAACCAAATCCACAAACATATACCTTCAAAACGATACCAACGAAGGTCACCAAAATTTCCAAGAACTCCGGTAAGACATAAAATTAGAAAATAACGTTAAATCAGTCCAACATAGAAACCAATGTAACAGTACAAAATAGAAAAAAACTCAAGTATCGCCAGAGTTCAAACTCCAACCCGATTCAGTAGCAAGTAAAGGAGTACGGCGGCGTAACTTCCACGGCGAACGCCGGAGCGACGCCGCCTGGTGGTGGTCGACGAAACGGAGTGGGACGGAACGATTGCAAATAGGAGTCGTGAGCGGTGGTTCTGGGGTTCGAACAGTGTTGAGGTTGTTGTGTGTGTGTGTGAGAGAGGTTGTGCGGTGATGGGGTGAGGTTCACCGGTGATGTGGGGGGTGACAGAGGTCGACGGGAATGGGGAGTGTCAAAATGAAAGAGAGGAGTTCAAAATAAAAGATAGAGAGAGATGAAGATATGCGTCTGATGTTATGAAGAGGAGAAAGCGTAGAGGGGTAGATAAAGGGGAAGGGGTGATATCCCTTGGGAGTTTGTAAGGAAAGGGAGATATATAAAAAAATGAGGAGTGATGAAGTGTGTTCAATGGGGTGTGGCAGATTTGTAGGGATATTTTGCAGGATAAGGAATGGGCTCATGGATTTTAGGGGGATAGGGGCATGGGGTGAAGTGATAGGAGGACAACTGGGCCCCGAGTTTGGCCTCGGGTTGGGGTCCAAAATTAAGGAGGGAGGAAATGGTTTTTGGGCTTTAAATACGAAACGGGTTTATTTTTTAAAAGAAAAAATATTTAAAGAGATGCAAAAATTATTAAATAAAAAATGTCGATGTAATAATAATAATATTAACAAAACCTAATGCTTAATTTAAAATAAAAGATGCAATGTCATATTGTGAAAATAAAACATAGAATATTAGGTAAAAAATGCAGAAAATGATAACTAAAATGCGGTGTCCAAAAATACTTAAAATTGTAGGAAATAACCAAAAGATGGATCAAAATTGGGTGTCAACAGATGTTCAGTCCGGTTGTTATATCGGCTACCATTCACATAGTTCTGAGTATAGCTATGGGCAAACATTGACCGATTCATCAGCTTGATGTGAAGATTGCGTTTCTACATGGGGATTTGAAAGAAATTGTTTACATGCACTAGTTGTTTGGTTTTGTCCATCCAACAGCCCATCAATATGCATGTTGTCTCCGTAATTCACTTTATGGTTTGAAACAATCCCCTAGAGCGTGGTATGATCGCTTTGTACAATACATTATGCAAATTGGATTTGTATGTAGCAAGTGTGATAATTCTCTCTTTATTTTTCATCGAGGTAGTAGCATCGCTTATTTATTATTATATGTGGATGACACTGTGTTTACTGCCTCCTCTGGTTTGTTGAAAATGAGATCATTGCATTGCTTAAAATTGAATTTGCTATGGCTGACTTGAGAAAGTTAAGTTAATTTTTGGGGATATCAGTGACTAAATATGCATATTCTATGTTTTTGTGTCAGTGCAAGTATGCAGAGGAAATAGTATATAGGGCTAAAATGGAAAACTGTAAGATAATGTCCACTCCGGTTGACGCTAAATCAAAGCTTAGTGTTGTTTATGGTAATTCAATGTCCGATCTCACACTTTACAGGAGTCTTGCAGGTGCACTACAATATCTTATGTTCACCAGGCATGATACAACTTATGTTGTTCAGCAGGTGTGCTTATTCAAACATGCCCCATGGAGCCTCATTTTACTTCCATTAAGCGTATCATTCGATGTATTAAGGGCATACTTGATTATGGATTACATTTATACCCCTCAGCACCGACCATGTTGTTATCATATATGGATGATGATTGGGTAGGCTGTTCGGACACGCGATGATCCACCTCCGGCTACTGTGTGTTCTTAGGGAATAATCTCATTTCTTGGTCTGCCAAGAGGCAAGCCACCTTATTCCGTTCGAGTGTAGAATCAGAGTATAGAGGCGTCACAAATGTTGTTGCTGAGATCTGCTGGCTCCGAAACCTTCTTTCGGAGCTTCAGTGTCCCCTGCGTAAGATGTCTTTGGTCTACTGTGATAACATATCCGCCATATATTAATCTCATAATTCGGTTCAGCATCAGCGAACCAAACACATTGAGATGAATATACACTTTGTTCGTGTAAAGGTTGCTCTCGGTCATGTTAAGGTATTGCTTGTGCCTTCTTCGTATCAGTATGCAGATATCTTCACGAAAGGTCTTCCTAGACAGCTTTTTCCTCGACTTCAGATCCAGTCTTAGTGTCAGGTCTCCTCCCGCTCTGATTGAGGGGGTGTATTAACGTATATTCTCAAAATATACTTCATATATTTTGTAATATTTAGTGTTGTATAATTATGATAGATATTTGATCCTTATTTTATTAGGATTCCACATTGTACACACTATATATATATATATATATATATATATATATATATTAATGAGAAGAGCTCTTCAAAGGAGATTAATACAATCTTACAAATAAAATATATACAGGAAATTTGAAGCTCTGAAACCGACGTAATTACACGGGAAGGACGTTATGGACTCATGTCACTCATCCGCTCATCCAACTGGTGCTTCTTTACACAAAATGTGGCACTATCACGGTCAAGTCGCACCCATTTAACTGGTTACCATTTTATGTGAATTTGTTTGACAGATGAAGTGCAAGAATAGGAAAAGAAAGAAACTATTTTTAGTAGGCATAATAGTCTGGGAGGTCTTTGTACTTGTCCTGATTTGTTATGAGATGTTTATATTTTATGGGATTTCATTTAGATCTTGAACATGTTCAAAACATATACTTTAGGAAAGATTATCAAAGTTACCCTTCTACGAGTTAAAAATATCCCTCGTTATGAATTTGAATAAAAATACCTCTCTCGTCATTAAATTTTTTAAATACATCCATCTCTTAACGAAAATCTCCAAATCTTCCAAAATAATTAGATTTTAATTTTTAAACTCGCTTCATTATTAGATCGACCCAACTAAATAATAACTAATACATCCCCTTATCCCCTCCCCCCTCCCCCACCCATTATTGTTGAGAGAATGGGGAGTGAATCGAATTCCGTTTTCGTTCTTTGGGGGCTTTCGGGCCCCTCTCGATTTTTTTCGTAGTTGAGAAGGGGGAAGGAGTCTAAATCAATGGACATTAATGAACCATCATTGATGGACGTTGCACATGACACGATCAATTCGGGCAGTGAAATTAGTAACAGGTGTCCCTGCCTATAATAGGATCACCTTTGGTCGAATTATTGCGAGGGATTATATATGATTTTAATGTATAGACAATTTTACAGATTTTTTTTATGAAAAAAAATGTGTTAAATATCTTTGAGAATTTCTTTTCATTTCCCTGAGATCGTGATAACCAGTAAAGGGAGGGAACGCATAAAAGCAAAGACGCGAGCCCCTCCTCGGGCAGGTTCCTCTTTTGCTCCTAATTTGTCAAAAAGTTTTTAAGGTTTCAATTGAATTTAGCATAAAGCAATAAAAGGAGAACTTTTTACCTGCAAATCTGTGTTAATAATCATATTAACAGTGCAAAAAACAGTAGCAGAAATGCCAATAATTATATCTCCATAACAGCTCGCTTCGTCTTCATATAAATCAACTCAATTAACGACAACATCAACCCATAAAATACCGCACCAATAAACGTCATCACAAACCCCAACATATAATCCTTCGACAACTCCCACTGGTCGGTCACCGTTCTCCCGGAGAGCCAAAGTCGTAGCTCCGACGTTCAATAAAACAATCGAATTCGTCGAATACGCCGTCAATTTCTGCTTAACAATAAGCACAACTAAGAGTGCAGTGAACGCTAGTTGTTATAATTAAGTTGTTTTCTGGGTTGAGTTTTGATGCAGACTGAGATCAACTCATTTGTGACAGAATTAAGGGGAGGTAACAAGATGTATGAGTTATTATTTAGTAGGGTCGGTTTAACAATAGAGCGGGTTTAAAAATTAAAATCCGGTTATTTTAGGGATTTGGAGATTTTATTTAAAAGATAGTTATATTTAAAAACTTTAATGACTGAATTATTTTTTATTCAAATTTATAACGAGACGTATTTTTAACTCTTTCTCCTATATTTTAAACCCCTCTGTCACCGCGTGTTACTCACTTGCTCTGACATGGACAACGTATTATATCCACGTCAGATACATTAAAGCCACATCATTTGCTAGTCATGTGTTATATTCATCTAGCAAAAAAACACTTTATCTTCTATTTCCTTATCAAAATTTAAACTTTATATGAAAAAAAAGATTGAAAGTGGCTCGGAATGGTATTTGCAGATTAATAACCATTTTTTTCGGCAATAGCATGAAAAAACCAGATCAATTTCTGCATATCTCCGCCAATTGAAAACCAGATCAATTTTCCCGACAATAGCTCCGTCGATGAAATAAATAGATCGACGGCAGTAGATCAGTATTGCCTTTTGAATTGGGTAGTCAAGGTTAAGTAGAAGGTTACAGATCCAACAAGACTCAGAAACGACGTTGGTGACACATCTGTACTATGCTTCTGCACTGGATCAGGATAGTATAGGTTGTCTTTTGAAAGACCATGACAATAGGTTATCTCCGAGAAAAATGCAATAACCAAACGTGGAGCGTCGGGTGTCAAGACATCCATCCTAGTCAGCATCAGAATAAGCAGTGACACCACTCACCAGTGAGCAAAGACATGTATAGGAGGTTGTTGCCACTACCACGATCGTTGTTGGTTGTTTCCAAACGGCGGGGATTGCCCCTTCCCGCCACCGTTGTTGTCAGAATTTCTTCAGTCACGACCCTTGATGGACTTATTGCCGGCGATTGTTAGGGAAGCGGGCGATTCATGGTCTTCCAAGCGATTAGTTTCCGAATGGGAGGCCACATGCGTCGGCGAAGAAGTAGATGGTAGTGGTGCGCGTCGAAAATGTTGGCCCGAGTGTTGTTGTGCTTGATTTTTTGGGTTTCTTCAAGGATGTGATTTGAATGAGCCTCATAAAACGGAGGTAACAACGTGCATTGCTCAAGGATGTTGGCAATGACATCATATGATTCGTTCAAACCTGCAATAAGTTGCATGACCAATCGTTGATTAGTGACTGGTGCACCAACGTTGGAAAGTTGGTCGGCAAGCATCTTGAGTTCTTGACAATAAGCAGACACGTTTGGAAAATCGTCCTGATGAACGTCCTTAAACTGATTATCAAGGTATAACGCTCGTTGAGTTTTGTTGTCGTGGAAAATACTTTCTAAAGTGGCATCGATCTTAATGATGGTGTGAAATAGATCATTAGATATCGTTTCGTATATCCACTGGAGGACGGGTGAGTCCAAACGAGACCAGAGTGCATCATCAGAAGTCGAAGTCGATGGTATGTCTGTGGACTTCGGCGTGGGAGGGATGATGTGTTCGATAACTTCGTAAACACGACAATGGATCTTAAAAAGCTCCGCCCACGAGGAGTGTTGATCTTTTTCCATCTCAAGAGTCACATGGATGAAATTTTTAATGTTGTTTACGGCAAGTGCATGATGAAATTTGGTTTTATCAGCCATGAAAGAGAAAATCTAGGAGGGAGAGAGAATAGCCGGAAAAACTAGGAATACGTTGTGGAGAAAAGAGGGGGTGGGCGGCCGAGAGAGGTCGGCGGCTAGGGTTCCGACGCGGGCTAGGTGGCGACGTGAAAAAAAAGGTGACGACCGAGAAGGTGTATCGGCGGCTAGGGTAGAGTTTGTAGTTTTAGGCTACTACTAACATAAAAAAATATGTTCCTTCATCTTTATTGATGAATGATTTATAATATATATAAGGTTACAAAAATATTTACTTTGATACAAAATAGACAACGAATTAACCTAGTTACAAAATGATTATAATTATACCTAAAATAGGAAATATACAATTAGTGAGAGAATTTTGGAAAATATTCTATTAGGTTGATTGCTTAAATATCTGCTCTTCCTTAACGTTAGGAATGAGAAGGAGAGGGAAAGTGAATGGAAGAATGGAGGGGTTACGACGAAGAAGAAGAGTCGAAGTCCGTCGCCTCTACCTCCGTATTCACCAATGGAGATGGACTGAAAAACTTAAAAGCAAAAGCTTCTAGTATTTCGTTCTTCTGCAGAATGAAGGAAATTCCTCTATTTCCTCTCATGTCAATAGAGATGGCAGGTGGATACAGTTTTTCGAATTTCGCATCGTATTCGCTTTAGTTGGGGCGGGTATGTGTATAACTTTGACGGGTAATAGGCGGGTATGGATAGGTGGTGGATTTGCAGTTATACCCGCATCATACCTGCCTGCCGCCCCGCATCCAACCAACCGCCCCAAATCCACCCGCCAACTATAATTTTATTTGTACAACTTTATATTTATCTAAAGCTCAAATAATTTGACACACATAATTTTAGCAGTCCATAAGTCCAATAATAATGAATTTTGAGGATATCCACTTGGGTGGTAGAGCGGGTGTGGATTTAGGAATATACCCGCCTAAGCGGGTATGAATGTGGCGGGTACGGGTGCGGGGACCCGCCCTGCCCAATTGTTATCCCTACCTGTCAAGTTGTATCAGGCCCGGGGGGCGTTGTGAAGGGGAGTGGTGTTTTCTTTTACCTACTATTCATTTTTGTTGATTTTTAAAAAATTTAATAAAGCAAATTCATCGATTCACAAACTAAATGTACGTGTAAATCACACATGTTATCCACTGAAGCCATATCAATGCCACGTAAGCTTGGTCAAAGGAGTTTAAAATATGTGTTTTGAACATGTTCAAAAATCTAGATGAAACCTCATGGAGTACAAAACACCAGAATAACAAATCAGGATAAGTATAAGGGTCTCTCAAACTATTTTGTCTTTTAGTATTAAATAATAGTATGTCATAATATTATGAAAAATTTAATACTTATAGTAATCGTAAACGTATTGCTCCCATCCTTTCAATTTATATGGTAAAATTTAAATTTCAAGAATTAAACTTTTTATTTTAACTTTAAATTTAAATATAATTTTTTAATTTGACCGTGAACCCAAAAATAATGGAAGATTTGATTTTCGGCTGTTGTGCCAATTATGCTCTTGTAGTTTGCCTGTACGATAAAGATAGATATCTAATTGAGTTTTCTCTTTGTTACTGCAGACGGTTGGGGTGTGGTTACGAAAGCTAATTACAAAAGAAAAACTGCAAAATTTGAGAGTAATTTTAATCTGCATCTCTTTATGATAATTTTTCCATGTGTACCATGCTAGCAGGATCTACTCTTCTATATGAAAATGGGACCAATAACGAGAAGGTTTAACATCGACCTTTAGCTCCCTGGCACCAATGAGAATAACATCTTTCTTTCCTACCTTTCTTATTTAATAAAATTTCCACTGATTTAACTTTTAAGTCCTAAATATCGCAATTCTTTTAGTGGTTGAAAGTTGAAACCTAGAAAAAAAAAAGTTAACACCACTATTTCAAAATTAATGCTTTCATGAATTTCTAAGTCGACATCTATTTTGAACCCAATATTATTGGCTAAAAAAGTACTACACTGATTTAGCAAGGACCAAATATTAGATTCAAATAGAATATTCACTTAATACGAGTAAAGACGAGCAATATTCAGACCGATGGAGACAATTTACACGTGAAACATGCGACACGGTAAATTGATAACATGAATTTCGGTTCATTTCATTTAAGGGTAAAAGGAGCTCGTGCAATATAGACAACGAATACAATTTATTTATATGATTCACGTGTCATGTTGAAATGTGTAGCAGCCTAAACAGCTTATGATATAATCACGCAACACAATTATCAATTATGTCAAAAAATGTTCACCAGATCATTATTCGATTCCATCACAAGGCTCTGGCAGCAAAGCAAAACTACAAAACGTCTAACTGCAATCTAATATGAGTATTAGAATGTTAAAACAGTGAAATTCTGTAAGGGGATGACAAGCTTAACAATGCAACTTAACTTCCCAAAAGCAACAAAATACAGGTAAACAAATGACAGTGCCTTCAACTTGTTTTACAGAAAAATTTTACTTTAGTTAATAAACTATAACAAAAGGCACACTGATTTATCCTACAAAAAATAATGCTATCCAAGAAAATAAGCTAAACGCCGTGCAGGTTAGCAGCAGCTCCTTTCCACCAACATTTCCAGGAAAAACTACGTTTACCTTAAAACTAGTGGAAATTTTTGCACATCCATTAGTTTTTGCTTGTAGGAGAACTACGACATTCTTTCCCTACTTCCAATATAATAACAAATTTCAAAGAGTGAAGCAGAAAACGAGAAGGGGATAAGAACGCGAGGTCATCAGTATGCTGACAAAGCCACAGTTGGCTCATGTGGAGTCTTTCATCCACTACTGGACCTTGACATCAAAAGCATGTTACAGCTTGGTGAGGCACCTGGAAGTGAAATTGTAGAACCTCAAGCTGCTTCCGATGAAAACGTTTCTCAAAAAGCAACCTGAAAAAATGCTATCCAAGAAAACTACATTCCTCCTGTTAACACTTATGCATAATACATATACAAGCTGTTTGCAGCGGCACAGGCAACTGAATTTTCAGTTGGATGCCATGCTAGATGGAGCAGCTTTGTTGTGAAATCAAATGAATTTCCATTTGCATCAACCCCTGGACTTTCTGAACCTGTAATGCAAATAAATGTACTCCAGTTTATTTCGTCACGGTGAAATAAATTTCAGGTAATAAGAAAAGTATAAACATGACTTATAGTCGAGTGCATATATGAATATGTACCTCTCCTGACAACACGTGTTAGGCTACTGCTCAAGGATCTGGAAGGCCTTGCAGGAGTCTGTACTTGTCTTCTGGTGGAGCACAATCACTCAGTCAGAGACCAAGAAAACTAACATTTAAATCAAAATCTGTTCACATAAAGAAAATAAGATATAGTTACCTCATGGGATTTTTGCTAGCTTCCAGTGTAGTTGCTTCGGTAGTCCCCGCAGCACAACCAAAGACACGGAAAAGATTGCTGAATCAAAGTAATAGTTTTTAAGAAACAAATAAACGAATAATAGAAAAACAAAATAGATGACGGTCTACACACCTATAAGATCCAGTAGCTACTCGCAGCCCATCACCACTAAGGCAACACTCGAACTTGTCAAAGATGGAGTCATTCTCATATAAATCGCATAGCTGTGTATCAGTAAAAAAAATCTATGATCAACTAAGAGACATACCAAAAATAGTCAAGTAACATCTTGATGCAGATGGTAATCCACCTTAGGTCTCAAATATTCATGAACCTGGAAGGTTGATACTGGACCAGAATCCATATTTATGTCCCATAGCTGAAAAAAGCAAGGTTAATTCAGTAACAAAGGAACATCTCTTGTCCATATAAAGAAATTCCACTAATAGAGATGGGAAAGCATACAAACATGGAAGACCGGTGGTCCTCCTAACATAAAGCTGAACCAGGGAAGACCCATCTTGAAAAAGAGCAACAGCTATACTTAAGTTACAGAAATTTCTGGTATTGATTTACTTCAATTCTATGTCGTTCAGCAAAAACATGTAAGCATCAAACATTGGAAAGCATCGTGTTAAATAGAACTAGAAACAGATAATAAAGCTAAACTGAGCAGCATCTTAACAAACTTGCTTAAGATAAAGGCAGAGTGATTCCTATTACAGAACGGAAACTAACAATTAAACTCTAATTAGATTCTTCCAGGCAATTGAACATCTCCGAGATCCAGATACGCTGGGCCATAAAAGGGTTCAATCTTGAAAGTACTACCAAAATGTCGTTTAGAAAAGAAAGTAGTTCAACTAAATCATATGTAGATGGAGTTCGCCAACCATTGCCCTTCCTTTTTCGCCTAGGCCTTTGAGAAAACCTCAGGCGGCAGATATCAAATTCAGTACATTCAAATGCAAGCTAGCAATATGTCCCCACTCAATTTAAAATGAAATTGTTGAGCCTTCCATTCTATCTCCTCACAAGCTAACTGATATAGAAACTAGTATTCACACGAATTCTTTAGCTTAAAACTATAAAATGCAAGATATGAAAGCAATAATATGCATTTACAATCAATCAAACATATAACATACCTCAATTGAAAGAAGGGAAAAAAAAAAAAGGGGGGGGGGGGGGGGAGGTAAATAAGGAATTTATACCCGTTCCTCACTCTATTCAGGTACATTGCATTCCAATACTAATAATTTGTCTTCAAAGGCAATAGAGCGCATATACAAGGAAAAAAGTACTCTATGTTCATCTACCTAAATTCAAAGAAAGAGGTCAAGGAACTTTGAATATTTCTAATTATATGCTCGAAACTGCTTTCCAATCCACCACATTGAACTGAGGAGAGAAGATCGAAAGAGAGGATAACAAGATTTTTTAGAAAAATCTGCCAGCTTTTATTTATCAATCATAAAATTCAGCTCTCATGAACATGCAACTAGCACAACATTGAAATTCTGATGCAAATGTTTGCCAAAAGGGAATATAAGGATCAAAGGTGAACATCCGCCATCAACTAATACAAATAACCAGGGGCGGACCTAGCCTTAGGAGGGGGGCGCGTGCCCCCCGTAACTTCGGAAAAAACTCTGTATATATGTGTGTGTATATCTCGAATATCTATTATATATTTAAAAAGACCCCTCAAACATATCTGTTGGGGTGGTCCATTTGGTCAGCATGCCCTTAAGTTATTATTCTCGACTATACATTTTTTTGCATTTTTCGTTTTTAGTTTATAATAATTGAAAAGTTGATGCCATGTGACCATGAGGTCAGGGGTTCAAGCCGTCGAAACAACCTTTTACAGAAATGCAAGGTACGGTTGCGTACAATAGACCCTTATGGTCCGGCCCTTCCCCGGACCCGCGCATAGCGGGAGCTTAGTGCACCGGACTGCCCTTTTAAATAATTGGAAAAAAAATGCATAAAAAGGTGTTGTTGGCAGATACCTATTGCATGTAAAGGGGTGTCAACCACCAGTCCGCGAAACGAGTTGCATTCAAGTATACCATTTAATTTGTATTTATATGCTAGTACATCGGTTCCTATGGGTGTTTAATAAAATTCTAAAGCGGTATTGCGTGGCATTCAAGTAACGCGTATGCGCTTTTGGTGGTGCCCCGTAGTCTTCAAATCCTGGGTCCGCCTCTGCAAATAGAAGTAAAAACTTGGGAAGCACCATGAAGATGAACCACACTGAGTGATTTAGAAGCCCATAAATGTTATTTTCCAGAGTAATCCAATGAGGACTTTAAATGTACTTGAGAGTATTCCATAATCCCTACCATATAACCAAGTTCAATGCGTTATCAACTGGGTGAGGTTCTCCATCGGATCATAGGGGACAATAACTATTAGAAACGAAAAACAAGACAGCTGGTAATGTGCACAATAAAGAACATGGAGCATGCCATGAGCTATGCTAATGACCCTCGTCGGAACTATGTTTTTTGTACAAAGCTTTTACAGACAAACAGTGCCTTCAACAAAGTAAAAAACATAAATGTGAAGCACACTGCAATTGGTGCAGTTCTCAGACACTCCACTAAAGATATTGCGAAACTGAAGTAAAAGGAACCAACCTTTAGGGTCATATAGTCACGACTGAGTATGTATCTTCCATCCTTAGAAAATTTAATATCTGAAATTGAAGCAATTATCTCGGTGAAAAATGATCTTGAACCGGGTGCTTCTTGCTCCTCAAACCTGCATACAAGGAACCAATATTTTTTTATTTATAAAGCTATCAGGAAGTAATTTGAAATACATATCTATCCTTAGCAAAGTAGATCTGTTCCAGAATATTTTCATCCATCTTTCACATCTTCTGCTGGACAAGAAAGCATTCAAAAAGAAGAAAAAGATCCACAGGCATTGAAGATTAGAAATAAAGGGAAGTATGAAACTTACAATTTAGAATGTGAGTCGCACAAAGCTGACTGCCGCAGATCTATGAGACGAATTGACCCTTTTGAACTACTATAAGCTAATGTGTTACAATGAGTAGGATGAAATTCTGCTGAAGTTACCACCTCTGGAACAAATAAAATAAGGTTAAGGTCTAAGCATCTATTGAAATAACACAAAGCATTTCAAAAATAAATGAAACGGATATAAATTTATGACCTAGTTAAGGTGCCCACTACAAAGGAATTGAGGAAAAACTTACCAGTTAGATCTTCCATATTTGCCGGCTTGACGTCAACAATATTAAAACTCTGATTGCTTACTTCCAAGTTCCAAAGGTTAATCCGGAGATCATCAGCCGATATAAATGTCTCTCCATCACTGAAGGGAAAAGACAAAAGGCCAGACAAATTACTCTGAGCACTCGTAAACCAGAAAAAACAGCATGGCAAAGCAGAACTAAGAGTAATATCTTCACCTGTTATTTGAAATAGAGTTGATGTGATAATCATGTGCATGAGCATACACTCTTCTGCACCTTGCAACAAGGCTCGTCTCATTACTTGTAACCTAAAATTAACATTTCAAAGCTTTTAAATTCAAATAAGAGTAATAACGAGGACATCGTGTCAAGTTTAAAAGAGTAACAACTGTCATAGGGAGAGGAGATGCAGTGGAGCAGCTACATTCTTCTACCAATCAAGAAAAAAATTAAGGCACAGAAAACGCATAAGTTTCCAATGACCCAAGACTGAGGATTTGAAAATAAAACATCATGTCTGTGAATCCATGTCATGCAAGAGAAACCGAAGACATTTACAAAAGCAGATAACACATGAAGATAGGATGTCCTAGCTTGTAAGTGTCAATTTTTCACCCTCTATCAGAACTTGGGTGCAGAATTAACTATGTTAGACTATAAGTACTTGTTTTTACTACAGACAACCACTAGAACTAGTAGAGACTAGAAAAAACAATCTTCTCAATAACCAGGAGTCCAGAAACACCATGTACATTCCTCCACTCAAGCTGAGACTTCATTAGATCTGTTTCTTTTTTTTCTTTCTTTCTTTGCAAGGAAAAAATACTTTCTGATATCTAACATGTATCTTTATGACATTGTTCATGGCATTTCCTTTTTCATGTAACCTTAAAAATACATTGATCAGACACTAATTAACATGCTTGGTAGATTAAAAAAGTAATGCACATAGACATACTTGACATGCCATAAACAACGAACATCGAGGACATATATAGCTTAACTACAACTACCACAGGTAAACGCAGTGAGGAAAAGCCCCCAGGTGGAAACGACAAATCATTGCTCAAGCAATTGAAAGATCTATCTGCATAACTCCCATTTGCAAGACACTGCTTTGGACTGGAAGAAACACTAGAACTGGCCACACTGCCATTTCCAACAGCTCTGGAAGGATCAATATTCATATCGGATACCTTCTTAACTTTCTTCTCTTGGACCTGAATCAGCAAAAGTAGTGAACACCTCAGCACATTGATAAGGAACCCCAAAAAAAAGATAGCCACCAGAGAAGTGCTTCACAGGGAGACAATTTCAAACATGCAACATAGGTCAACTCTTAACTAGTATACATCTCAACAACAATCAGAATAGCTCTCCGCCACACTTGATTTAACAATCAATATTGCTCATCAATGCAACAGCATAAATGTATCTTGAGACATGGAATGTAAGAAGAAGAATACTCATTTCTATTTTACATTTTTACCAGAATAAACTAAGCTAGTCACACCAAATTTAAGGAACCATAGAAAAGCAAGTTGGACGAACTAAGTTACCTTCCAAAACTTTATGGTTTTGTCATTGGTAGATAGAAGAAAGAGCGCACCACTAGACGATTGGCACCAACGGATCTTGTTGATTTTCTCCTCAATCTCCAAACTCTTCAGATAATCAAACTGAACACACGGATGCAAGGAAGAAGTTAGAAAACTATTTGAAGCAATAAAAAGAAGGAAAGCAAAGAAATTGGAGAATGATAAATAGCAGTAGCAGGCAATTCACCCCTTCATAGTTGCATCTGGACAGGAAAGTGGCAGCTCAAATTGACGAATACATAAGAATGAGATAAACAAGATTCTCCTTACTCTTTCATCACACCAAAAAGGAAGAATAGAGAAGGGCGAGGAACAAAGAACTGGCACATACCTCAGGTTCATGACTTTGAAATTCTGTCTTGTAGCGGAACTCTGGATGCCGACTCACTGTATAGTCCATTCTCTCTAGCTCTCTCCGACTTCCAATATTCTAAAGTAAGACAATGCAAAAGGAGAGACATGATCAGGGAAACAACCTCCAAATTTTAATAAATCTTCTGAACTGCACTGTGAAGAAACCCACCTCTTTTGTATCAGTCCTTTCAAATAATACCACCCTACCCCCACGATCTCCAGTAGCAAGATGGTCACCAGTTTTATCGAACTCAATCGCGGAGATGATATCAACTACACCAATAAAGTTGAGAAAATACATCATGATAATCAAAAAATAAGTGTCCTAAACATTGCACAGAGAAGCAGAGCACATGCTCATAGTTGCTAACTCCCCTTGCAACTGGAAATGGTACAGCTGCATTATCCAGGCACTACAAATTTGATTTTAAAATTTTGTTTCTAGATTAAGCTCATCTACAGATCCTATCACAGCCCAACAATAACTATGTATCTGTTTTAGATAATATGAACTGTCCACTGTTACTAGTCAAACCATGTCATACAACATGGAGCACCAGATGAATATCATAGAGATGAACTCATGTACAGGTTCTACATGCATTATTTTCTGTTTCCTTCAACTTTGTACAACATACTGCTGGCTTAAAGAAAATATGAAGAAACAATTGAATGTTTGCTAGCACCGCCAATGCGCAAAATCAAAATCTAAGGCATGCTTGAGCGTAAACAAGAAATTGTACATATAGGAAAAGTGTAGCTCGTGAAACTTACTACTCTCAAATCAGAACAACCTTTAAGACGGGGAAGCTAAAGCAAAAGGGTAGCATCTAAAAAGAGTCACACACATTCAGCGTAAACCTACTCCGTTTGGACACTCTGTTCAACCTAGTTAACAAAAGGACAACCATACCTATAGAAATCTACATTTAGTTACTGACTCAAACGTCAAGAGTGGAATGACCCACTCCACTAGGCATTGCATATAGTGCATCTTGAAACCAAGAGAGCAGATTGGAACTAGTCTAATGGGATCCTTAAAAGATATAATAGACATTTCATGTGACAAATTGAAGTACTTTATAAGAAAGTAACAACCTTTTACTGTGCTGCAGCAAAATAGACATCAATAAAATCTTCTTTTGGGATAGTCTATTGTACATGCATGTTATGGTTAAACATGGCTGAATCAAAGCTCACATGCCATGAACTACATCAAATCTTCCCACAATTTAGGAGAAGTGAGGCATCTATTCTTTAGCATTTTCACCGGATATATATCTTTGTACATAGAACCGAGGGTCTATCAAAAACAGTCTCTCTATCCCAAAAAGGTAGGGGTAAGGTCCGCGTACATTCTACCCTCCGCAAACCCCACTTGTGGGACTACATTGGGCAGTCGTCTAACATCATACCTTAAAGCTCAAAAGCTTATTGCACGGAGCTAAAAGAATGTCTAGTGACTGCGTCAATACTGACCATTGCAAAGTGGTAATACATGATTGCAAAGCTACTTACACCACACCCTCGCTATTTACATTTGTGCATACATAAAGTTCCAACACTCATAAGCAACAAATAAACAAGTGAAGACAGCAGCTTGCCAGCTACCGCCATTAACACGACGTGTGCATCAAAGTCAAAAACCTACACTTCATAATCCTCTACTAAATTGAGAACAATACAGACTACACTTAAAAAACAATCATCTAGATCTACACACGAGCTAAATAATTCTCCAATAGCACGGTAGATGCAAAGCACTGAGGAAAAACAAAATCTAAGTAACAATAAACTTTGTTACAGTTCAGTAAATACTGATCTTAATTAATCGAATCTAACAGATTTGCTCCACTCCTCAATTTAATAAGCTTCAGTGTAAGCGTCATTAACTACCGTATAACCGATCAAAAACAGATAGCAAAACCCTAGCAAGTACGGATCCAAAGGTAACAGAGATTTAACTATGATAATAACAATTATAAAAAAAATTACCTTCCTGAACTTCCTCGCCGGCCGTACGTTCACCGAATACCTGAGAGAATTTCCACTCAAGCTGCGGTGGTGGACCCGCCGGAGCTGCCGCGACATCTCCACCGTTCATCTTCTTTTTTTTACCTTCCTTCAATAGCCGAAAATAAGCAAATCGAATCTAAACAATAACAATCGGATCAATGAACCACTTAGCGATCGCCTTTAGGTTTAGGAATCGAAAATCGTAACTTCATAGAAAAATGATGAATTACAACTTCCAAAACATTATCAAAGTGCACGTGCCCTTCCAATTCCAGATTGATTATTCTTTTTCCTTCTCCTATCGGCTATCTATGATGGGATTGGGGAAGGATAAAATAGGGAATTTGCCGTTCTTTTGTCTTCGAACAACACTGGTCTCTCTCTCTCTCTCTCTCACACAGCTCTATGTCTAGGGATATCAATAATACATTACTTTTTTTATTTATTTTACTTAAGCCCTGCTAATTTTACCGACTGTGGTGCCATTGGGTCACGCTGTCGCATTGACAAGGGAAATTGCTAAATTTAATTAATTTTATTTTTTGTTAATTTTTGTATGATTACATCTCGAAGTTTAAAATAAAAATTTATTTGTTATTTCGACTCCTAATAAAGTTCCAATCGGAGATTAAATTGTAAGTTGTAGTTAGAAGTAAAGGGACAATTTAGAGTATTCCTTTAAGAAAAAATATTAGATACGTGAAATCAATTATTTTGAGTTGAAGTTCGAGTTTTATTAATAATAAAAGTAAATATGAAATGATTTACTAATAGCGATAAAATTTAGAATGTTTTTCAAAGAATTTAGACATGTGAAATCAATTTATTTCGTGTTGAAATTGGGACTATGTTAATAATAACAATAATTTTTTAAAAAAAATTGTTAACAGAAAGGGGTTAAGTAGAACAAAATTACAATGAAAGAATTTAGACACGTGAAATCAATTTATTTTATGTTGAAGCGATGCTTATTAATAATAACGACAAATATAAAAAAGATTTATTAACGGACCGGATTTAAAATCAAAAGTGCAATCAAAGAATTTAGACACGTAAAATCAAGGTATTTGTGTTAAAGTTGGGTTGTTGTTATTAATAACAATAAATATAAAAAGATTTATTGACGGGAATGTGTTAAGTAGATCAAAAATACAATGAAAGAATTTAAACACGTCAATTTATTTTGTGTTTAAGTTTGGGCTTATTAATAATAAGGACAAATGTAAAAAGATTTGTGGAAGGAAATTGGTTAAGACCAAAAGTGCAATGAAAGAATTTTGACACGTAAAATTAATTTATTCATGTTAAAGTTGGGACATTATTAATAATAACGACAAATATAATAATATTTGTTAACATATAGGGGTTAAGTAGACCAAAACTATGATGGAAGGATTTGACACATGAAATAACGATAAGTTAACTTTATTAATAATAATGACAAGTACAAAAAAACTGGTGAGGGAAAAGGTCAAATAGATCAAAAGTACAATAGAAGAACTTGGCACGTGAAATTAATTTATTTTGTGTTGAAGCTGGGGCGTTATTAAGAATGCGACAAATATAAAAAGATTTGTTAATGGAAAGGGGTTAAGATCGAAAGCACAATGAAAGAGATTAGACACGTTAAATCAACATATTTGTGTTGAAGTTAAGTCGTTATTATAATAACGTCAAATATACAAAGATTTGTTAACGAAAAGGGTTAAGATCAAAAGTATAATGAAAGAATTTAGACACGTGAAATCAATTTATTCGTGTTGAAGTTGGGGCATTATTAACAATAACGATAAATATAAAAGATTTATTAATAAAAAAGGGTCAAGTAGACCAAAAATTATAATGGTAGGATTTGACATGTGAAATCAATTTATTTCATGTTGAAACTGGAACTTTATTAATAATAACGACAAATATAAGACCCGGTAAGGAAAAGGGGTCAATTAGATCAAAAGTACAATAGAAATATTTGGAACGTGAAATCAATGTATTTTGTGTTGAAGCTCAAATATGAGATGATTTACTAACACAAATAAATTAAAAATATTTTTCAAAAGGATTTAGACATGTCAAATTAATCTATTTAGTGCTGAAGCAAGAACTTTATTAATAATAACAACAAAGATAAAAAAAAAAAAGCCTTAACGAAATGGGATCGAGACATCGAGTAGATCAAAAGTGCAATGAAAAGTAAAACTTAAAAATTTGATTACACAGCAAAAATTTAACATTTTCACAAGACAAATAACAAAATTATTATCTGATATTTGTTGGTGTTCCTTTTATTTTATTTGTTATTACACAATGGTAGAAAAAGAAAAAATGGGGAGAAAATTAAAATGCGAGGATTTAAACTCTCGCCGATAAGATAAAAATTAAGTTACTCAATCAACTTAGCTACTAGATCTCTGTTGTTGATAGATCTAAATTGGTCCTCAATTATATTCTTGAGTGAGTTTTTATCCTTTAAATTTGTGTGGAAGTTCAAAGTAAGCAGAAACTGTCTAACGGTAGAATCGGTCCGGCCAGGTAGTCCTTCAAGGTTTAACGGTTCGGACGGTTCACCGAACTCAAGACCAACCGGTCCGGTTCATTACCGGATTTCAGGTCGGCATGTGCGGGTCCGGGTATGGACCGGGGATATCAGTTCGTTTTTTTTTTAATTTCTAGTATTTATTTTCTACAATGTAAACTAAATTCAATTTAAATATGTAATATAATAATATAATATATAATATAGTTTTATATATTAAAATTGAAACTTTAAATTTAACTTTCTATTTTATAGTTTATAACTTTATACTTTATACTTTATAGTTTATACTTTATCTTTATTTTATAGTTTATACTTTATAGTATTGTTATAGTTATACTTTATAGTTTATAACTTTATATTGTAATTATACTTGTATTAATTTATTAGATTAGTAGATATAAGTTAACAAATAAGTAATAACAAATTAACAACTAAATAGATAGTAAAATTAAAACTAATGATAAGATGTAAACTTTTGAACTTTCATAATGTTAATAAGAGTACATAATGAAGTAATAATAATTTTATTTACATAATATGCATCTTTCTCGCAAGTTCTTCGTAATCTATATGTTGATTGAATTGTTATGGGGTCTTTATACTTATAACATTCTTTTAACAATAAATAAGTATAATTCCACCGTGTAATAATCTCATCTAGCATGAATTTAGGTCTCAAATTAATTTTTTTACATTTTTCTTTAAATTCTATAATTTTATTTTTCCTATTATTACCCTGAATAACTCCAACAACTCTTTTGACAAGATTTATTTCAGGTGCAAATAAATCAAGACCACTTTTAACAATTAAATTAAAAATATGACAAGCACAACGAACATGAAATATATCAGGAAGTGGTGGTTGTACTTCCGCTTAAAAGATCTATAACAACAGTATTATCAGATGCATTATCGAATGATACACAAAGTATTTTATTATAAAGATTATATTTCTGGGCATAAGAACAAATAGTTTCGCTTATATATTTTCCCGTATGACTTTGATCCTCGTCATACGCAAAAGCAATAATACGTTTTTCCATTCTAAAATTTTCATCAATCCAATGACAAGTAATTGTTAAATAATCATAACTGTTTAAAGCATGTCCAATGTTTGAAGTAAAACTAACTAGGCATGAAAGATTAGCAAACAAATATTGCAAAAAAATAACATAATCATTATGAAGTCTAAAAATATCGGCTCTAGTAGTACTACCAGAAACACCTTTAAAAAAAGGATTATATACTCTTTGAATATATGTAATTAAATATGAAGAAGAAGCAAAAGAAAAAGGTAAACAACCTCCGACATCATTTTTGCTAATTCAATGCGATCCTTTTTAGGATCGTACTTAGCCACCCCCAGTTAATGGATTAAGTTGTTGTTGACCGGGTTTTAAATCAGAGACAACATTCTATTGTGTCGTATGATCGTTTTTTATATGTCTACATATAGTGCGATCCCGTCGCCACCGCTTATGTTTATAAGTTCTCCCACAAATATTACATCTAACTGTATCAGTGCCCACAACTTTATCATAAAAGAGCCACACTTTACTCCTTTTTTTTTTTACTTCTGGTTCTGATAAAGGAGGTTTACGACTACCACTAGCGGTACCAACATTGACAGAAGGAACACTAGTAGGTGTATGAGGTTCATTTTCTTCAAGTTCAACAATATTATCTAATTGAACGTTATCATATTCATTATCTTCTATTCCAAAATATTTTTGCATTTGATCATAATCTATATTTTGATTAGATGATGAAGAACATATAGATTTTTTACCCCTTGAACTAGATTTACGGCGTAGTCCCGACAAATTTGCCCTTAGCGAAGACATTATAAAATATTTAAATAATCAACAAATAAATATGACAATTTAATAAAATAATTAGAGAATGAAACGAGTGTATCAAACTTCGGGATTCAGAATTCAATTGAAACTCGAAGCTCGAAGTCTTGCGTCTTGCTACTTTGAATTTGAAAACTAATAATAATAATAACTTGAAAATTGATAATAAAGATAATTAAGAGAGTATGAGAAATTGAGAATAAGAGAATTGACAGAATTGTTGTGTGATAAAAATGAAAAAAATATAGAGAATTTATAGATTTTTTAAAGGGTAAAAATGTAATTAAAAATAATAATAAACAAAAAAAAAAAAAAAAAAAAACCAGCCAAACAGTCGAAATGACCGTTGGCATCCCCCCCTACACCCCTCCCAACGGTAACATTACCATTTGGGTCAAAAAAACTGTGCAATTTTATTTTATTTTATGTGTTACCGGTAATGTAACCGGTTTTCGTTATCGGGTCTAACCGGTTCGTGCCTTATCGGGTTTTTATATAACCCGTGCGGGTTGGGGTTGAGGTCCAACCCAACCCAGAAGCCCTTAGTGCAGTCCGACCGATTTTCTCAAGGTCAACTGGTCAGGTCAACCCGGACCGTTAGACAAGTTTAGTTCAAAGTAGTCCCTTGACTATAATCTTGAGCTATTTTGTCCTTCAAAAATTTCAAAGCAAATATGTTTGTCTTCATTAAATATTTAACAAACTTTAGTGAGAGCTTATATTTAGAGATGTAAAATTTTAAATTTCTTTTTATTTTGGTCCATTTTTTTTTAGATTATGGTACAACTGATGAGATGCAAGTATGTAACTTCTGCTTTTTTGATATTTGGTGTTTAGTGCATTTATTTTTAGGATTTACTAGACTTTCTTTATGTTTTTCCGTTAAATATGTATTTTTATTTTAAAATTTAATAGATAAAGTTTGTAAAAATATTTAACAGAAACTAAAATAATTCATTTTTTTTTACAAATTTAGAGGATTAAAATATATTTAAAAGTACATTTTTAAAAATTATTTTAAACCTATCCTTAAATGGAAACCATTCTTGTCGTTTTCTCAACTTTTCACCATGTGATAAAAGGAATAGTTCGTGTGCTATTGGTGGGTCGCGTGAGTGACCATGGCAGTATGTGAGGTTAGTGAAATTAGTACAACTAGCAAATAAAGTATCTTTATTGATCTCATGTACACCACTTGGCGTGGTTGGAAGAGGACACAAAGGAAAGGTTGTCTGAATTGACGTTTATGTCCTTGTCTTTTTTATCTTTTACTTCAATTTTTAGTTTTAGATTGAGGATGCTACCTTTTCATTTATTTATTATTAACCCATAAAATTTAGTGAGGTATGAGTACAACAGGTAAGATAGAAGTAAATTTTGCGTACACTATATTTTTTTCATATTTCATATTTTAGTGAATATATTATTGTTGTAACCCATAAATTTAGTAGTTGCTGTGTAACATTGGATTTGATGTGATGTTTTTGGTGGATTCAATAAATTAACGATTTGATCACTTAGCAGGTATCTGTTTTTCTTCTTCTTTTAGTAGACATGTTATTTTTCAAATGTAATGATTGAATTTCTTCTTCTTTTTTTGACGAAAGAATCGCGGTAAGCTACTCTTTTCGAGTCTTGTGAGGTAAACCGTGTATGATAAGCGCCAAACCACGTCGTAGATTAACCACAAGACGTCGTATGTGGCGGACTAACGAAGGTTTATCTGAGGATCGAACTCGTGACCTTGCGGTCGCTCTGCTTCTTCATTAATGCTACCTTGAGTTAATGATTGAATTTCGAAGCTATAAAAGCTTGTCCAGTTATACTTTATGTTGGGTTTTGATATTGGTGAATAGGAAATGATGGGATAAAAATTAAAGAGGGTAAAAGGCTCTTTTGTCCCACATCGAAAAAAGGGAAGGAAAGAGAGGTGTATATATTACATTACACCTTCGAGAATGCTAAAAGGGTTGAGAAGCGCAAGGACCCTCGCGTCGTAAATGCCGCTCATTTCGCTCGGCTCGGCTTGGCCGGCGAGCCGGCCGGATTGATAATCTTTTTGGACAAACGTTTCTTTAATTAATTAATTATTTAATTAAAAACAAATCCAAACGGATCGACCCATCCGGCTCTCCCTCTCTTTTTCGAATTTCCCTCCAAAATGAGGTGACTCTATTCTGAATGGTTGCAACCATTCAGAATCAGTACCTCTAACCCTATAAATTCTTGATTATTTCAAGAATTTATTAACTAATTCATTTTTCTAATCAATTCTGAAGTTGCTCTTCAACTCGAAAATTTCATTCTGTGTGATATACTACCGTTGAGTGGTTCGTTGCTACCGGAATTTGGAGTACTACTATTCTGGTAAGATAATCGTTCTATCCTGGGAGGCGATATTCCGTTAACCTCGAGTACTGTGAGGGGAATAATTTCCTTAAGGACACACTTTGAACTAAGTGGACTCGATTACATTCTGAAATTATTTTTTCAAAACATATTCTGTTTTCGTTTATTGTTTCATTAATGTTATCTGTTTCACTAAGTGATTAACAGATTGTGTTGAAATATTATTTAGTCAAATACAGATTATTATACCAACAATCTTAAGGAAATTATATTTATTGTATTTTAATCTGTATCCTGGTTTGGAGATTAAAACCTGTGTGGTTTTCTACTCCGTATGAAATTTCATATTCTAACTTGAAGATATAAAAACTTCGTTGGAATATTAAAAGTCCAGGAAAAAGTGTTTTCCAAAAAGGAAAAAAAAAAGTGTTTTTTCAGAAAAGGGAAAAAAAAAAGTGTTTTTTTGTGTGTGTTGTTTGGAGATTAAAATCTTCGGATTTTCTACTCCGGTTGAGATTAAAGTTTTCATAACTTTCTACTCATTTGGATACTTGATTTGAAGATATAAAAACTTCATCAAGTATATAACATACAATTTATTGCACTTCGTTTCTATCAATTTTGATTCGGTTTGAAGAAATAAAATCTTCACCGTTGTGTATTTTATTTGTTGCTATCAAAATTGATTCGGTTTGAAGAAATAAAATCTTCACCGTTGTGTATGATATTTGTTGCAACGATTTGAAGAACATAAAAACTTCATCGTTCTGTTTAAGGAGATTAAAACTTGTGTAGTTTTCTACTCCATATGAATATTAGTATTAGGCTGAAGATATAAAAACTTCGTTGGAATACTAAAGTTTCATAACTATACTGTGATTTGAAGAAATAAAATCTTCATCGTTCAAATTACGATTTGAAGAAATAAAATCTTCATCGTTTAAGTTTCACAATTATACTCCGATTTGAAGAAATAAAATCTTTATCGTTTGAGTCTGTGATTTAATTGCTATTCTGGTTTTATTAAGTAAAAGCGGTTTGTCGATTGTGATGACAAACAAATAATGGCAATTGATCTGAATGATCCGTGTGCAATGTTGTCGAGTGCAATTTGGTTGGAAACCCGAAGTGGTGGCTGGATTCGTGCCACTCGGCGTATTTCTTATACTGAAGAAGCATTTGCAACCTATGCTCCATTGGACCAAGAGAGTCATGTTTATGGGAAATCTGCAATGACGAGGTTGAAGGATATAGGAAGATACTTACGAAGATGACTTCCGCGAGTCCGACTCTCAACAATGTTCGCGCGTTCAACAATTCGGAAGAATTTAGTTTCAGTAGGACTACTCGTCAAAAGCGGGTTTTAAGTGTGTGTTGGTTAGTGAGAAAATTGTAATAAGTAAGAATGATATGTTCATAGGAAATGACTACCTCACCGGGCCTTTTCAAACTCAATGTAATGGTTGTTGGCGATATTAATGAAAATTCGGCTTAAATGCTTACTTATTCGAGTCAAATGATTTATGGCGTGTTCGTTTAGGACATGTCGATTACAAAACTGCGAAAATTGATCAATTTAGAAGTATTGCCTAAATTCGAGTGCAACAAATCAAAATGTGAAATTTGTGTTGAATCTAAGTTTGTTAAACATCCATATAAGTCTATTAATAGAATTCAAATCCTTTAGACTTAATTCACACGATATATGTGATATGAAGTCAATACCATCTCGTGGTGGGAAAAAGTATTTTATAACTTTCATTGGCATCGCACTCGATCTTATTATGTGTATTTGCTTAATAGTAAGGATGAAACAATTAATGCATTTAAGCAATACAAGAACGAAGTGGAAAATCAATTGAATAAAAGATCAAAATGATTAGAAGTGATAGAGGTGGAAATGCGAATCTCCTTTGCGAGACATGTTTGGAATATGGAATTATTCATCAAACTATCGCCTTACACACCAATCAAATGGAATTGCGGAAAGGAAAAAACCGAACATTAAAGGAAATGATGAATGTCTTACTAATTAGTTAGGTTTATCGCGAGCTTGTGGGGAAGCTATCCTTACACTAATCGAATACTCAACCAGTACCCGGCAAAACACAATCTATTCCATATGATCTATGGAAAGGAAGAAAACCAACTTGAAATATTTCAAAGTGTGGGGGTGTTTAGCAAATGTCAAGTTTCTTTGCCCAAAGGGTAAAAATCGGACCAAAAGCGTGGATTGTGTTTTTATTGGCTATGCTACAAACAACAAAGCTTATCGATTTTTGGTTCACAAATCGGACAATCCCAAATTCATGTTAATAATTAATGAATCGGATAATCTTTGAATTCTTTGAAAACATCTATCCGTATAAAAGCGAATGTGAGTCGTCAGTGAAAGATCTAAGCGACGCGGGAAGAACCAAATGAAAGTATATCAAGCAAAGAGGATCTAAGGCATAGCACGTCAAAAGACATCTACTTCGCTGGACGGACTTTGTAACATTCTTGCTTGAAAATGAGCCTCAAACATTTAAAGCAACAATGTCATCTTCTGATTCAACATTTTGGAAAGAAGCAGTCAATAGTGAGATTGAATCGATTTTAAACAACCATACATGGGAGTTAGTTGATCTTCCTCCTGGAAATAAACCTTTAGGATCAAAATGGATCTTTAAAAGGAAAATGAAAGCTGATGGCACTATTGACAAATACAAGACAAGACTTGTGGTCAAAGTTTATAGACAAAAAGAAGGTCTTGATTACTTTGACACATACTCAGGTGACAAGAATAACATCTATTCGGGTGTTAGTGGCGGCGTAGATATGGTCTTGAAATCCATCAAATGGATGTCAAGACGACTTTCTTAAATGGAGAATTGGAGGAAGAAATTTACATGGAACAACTGAGGTTTTGTGGTTCTGGTAAAGAAAGAAAAGTGTGCAGACTTGTGAAGTCACTTTATGGACTTAAACAAGCACCCAAACAATGGCATGCAAAATTTGACCAAACAATGTTGGAAAATGGATTTAAGATTAATGAGTGTGACAAATGTGTTTACATTAAAAATACTCCAAATCATGAAGTCATTGTTTGTTTGTATGTTGATGACATCGATAATGAGTAAAAATATTGTCGATATAAATGCTACGGGCGTATGCTCGCTAGCAAATTTGACATGAAAGACTTAGGGGTTGCCGATTTGATCTTAGGATTAAGATCCATAAAACTCCACAAGGTCTAGCATTATCACAGTCACATTATATTGAAAAAGTACTTGACAAGTTCAAGTATTTAAATTTCAATGTTGCAAAGACTCCAATTGATGTAAGTTTTGCACTTGAAAGAATGAAGGTGAAAGTGACTCACAATTGGACTATGCACGAGTTTTGGGAAGTTTGATGTATATTATGAATTGTACGACCGGATATAGCATGTGCTATAAGCAAGTCGAGTCGATTCACGAGTAATCCCAATCAAACTCATTGGATGGCAATGAAGCGAGTCTTGGGATATTTACAACACACCCAAAACTATGCTTTGCATTATAATAAATATCCATGATGCTTGGGGATATAGTGATGCAAATTGGATCACCGGATCGTTTGAAGTTAAATCCACGAGTGGATATGTTTTCCTTGTTGGCGGAGGAGCGGTGTCTTGGAAATCATCAAAGCAGACATCATCGCCCGCTCTGATGGAATCGAATTTATAGCTTTAGACAAGTAGGTGAAGAAGGTGAATAACTCAAATTTCTTAGAAGATATTTCATTACGCTGAACCTTTGGCTCTATATGTATACACCGTGATCAGCGGCAATAGGTAGAGGCGGGGCGTAATGTATAACGGAAAATCTCGTCACATCTGACGGAGACACAATACCGTTAGACAACTCCTCTCTAGTGGCGTTATCACAATTGATTATGTAAAGTCAAGAGATAACGTGGCGGATCCGCTTACAAAAGGCTTATCTGAGAGGAGTTGGTAGATCATCAACGGAATGGGGTTAAGGCGAGACAAGTCATCATGGCGGTAACTCTACTAGCGATGGAGATCCCAAGAGCTAGGTTCAAGGAGATCAAACAAAGTTGTATCGACGGTTCAACATTGTCAAATAACTCAACCCATTCTCGGATGAAGACAGTGTTCAGAAATAAGGATAAGACTTTATGGCTTGTTAATGAGTTAATAAAGCATTAAGGTTTTTTAATGGTTATCTAAATCTGGCGATGTATGACCAGATAATGTGGCTATAGGACCACATGTTTAGAAATCACCTATGTGAGTGTTAAGTGTAAGCTGCTTTAAAGGGGAATGACAGTAAAGGCCCATTCTCTATGCACTCATGAGACCAGGCGGTGTTCATGGTCAAACGAACACAACCGTGAGAACCATAAACGGTTGAGGGTTGATTGTGTGTCTTATGTTGTCTAGGTATACAACAAAGTTCGACGGTTCAAAGATATCAAATCTACCGATTGATCGAGTATATCCGATATAAGTTCACTAGAGAAAGTTCAAAGGGAAACCTACTTATCGGATCACGATCAATTCTCGCTTGTATATCACACTCGTCCGTACATTCTTCTATCTTATAATCATTCCCCATTCATGTGGGGGATTGTTGGGTTTTGATATTGGTGAATAGGAAATGATGGGATAAAAATTAAAGAGGGTAAAAGACTCTTTTGTCCCACATCGAAAAAAGGGAAGGAAAGAGAGGTGTATATATTACATTACACCTTCTCGAGCTGCTAAAAAGGTTGAGAAGGCAAGGACCCCTCGCGCCGTCGTCGTCGCTCGCTCGGCTCGGCTTCGGCTTTGGATTTGGATTTGGATTTGGAAAAAGATCGATTGATTGATAATCTTTTTGGACAAACGTTTCTTTAATTAATTAATTATTTAATTAAAAACAAATCCAAACGGATCGACCCGCGACCCGATCCGACCCATCCGGCTCTCCCTCTCTTTTTCGAATTTCCCTTGACTATTCTGAATGGTTGCAACCATTCAGAATCAGTACCTCTAACCCTATAAATTCTTGATTATTTCAAGAATTTATTAACTAATTCATTTTTCTAATCAATTCTGAAGTTGCTCTTCAACTCGAAAATTTCATTCTGTGTGATATACTACCGTTGAGTGGTTCGTTGCTACCGGAATTTGGAGTACTACTATTCTGGTAAGATAATCGTTCTATCCTGGGAGGCGATATTCCGTTAACCTCGAGTACTGTGAGGGGAATAATTTCCTTAAGGACACACTTTGAACTAAGTGGGCTCGATTACATTCTGAAATTATTTTTTCAAAACATATTCTGTTTTCGTTTATTGTTTCATTAATGTTATCTGTTTCACTAAGTGATTAACAGATTGCGTTGAAATATTATTTAGCCAAATACAGATTATTATACCAACACTTTAGAATTCCATTAATTCTAGCTATTAAAAAGTCAAACAATTGGTTGAAGTTTCTCAATACATGCAATTTATACGTATATATATAAAAAAAATCTTGTCTAGTCTTTACTTTATTTCATTAGTTATTCATTCCAGCGATTAAAATGTCAAAACACATGGTTGAATTTCTTCCAATACATGCACTTTTATATTGTTATAATGTCCGAGCAGCATTAACAACAACAACAACATACCCGGTGAAATCAAATACGCAATGATAGCGCATTCTAACAACAGGAAACATTAGCTAACACAACTAAATAAAATAAATAAATTACACTAAAGAACGTATAGCAACATGAATCAAACTACAGAGTACTAAAGAACAACTAAGAAGATTAAACTAACAATATATGTATTCTACTTCAGTGATTTTCTATACTAATATAGACTTTTTTTTACCTTTAAAACCTTGAGGAGGAGAAAAGAACTTGAAATCCAACATAACAAAAATAGTTTGGTTAACATAAATCGTACAGTTCACGTACACTTCAAAGAATTTTATAATTCTTATTTACAATTTCCCTCCGAGTTGATGAACTAAAAATGAACTAGTTAAAGATATATAATTTTAAAGTTTGCCAACACTCAAAAAATGAATTTTGTTATTCTTTCTGACGAATTTTCATTTAACTTAATGTACCACAAGAAATGTTTATCGATATGCTCACTTAGACATGTAGATATGATATATACAAAAAATACAAAGGCGGAAGGTCAAAACATCTAATTTTCAATGTATCAATTCATTAACTTGCTCTAAATGTCGAACAATTCTTAGGACTATACAGTAACACTACTAAAAATCTTTTATTGTTATGTTTATTCAAATTCCAGCAAGTTAATATTTTTCATCATGATATAACATGTTGATTACTGCAATTGCAAATAATTTCTAATTTAGGTGCAGATTAATTGTTGATTACTGTTGAGATATACCACATATATACATTGTATATATATGTGGTTAGTTAGTTGGATATTATTTTGATTAGAATAATACTCATTAGATATTTTGATTAGATTAGATATTTTGTGATTTGTTGATTAATTAGATATTTTGTCATTAGGGATTAATTGTCACTTATAAATAGGGACTAGTTTGTAATATTTTAGTTTGAGAGGTTATAATTGACAACACCAGAAGCTCAATTTTGAGCCCAAAATATCCCTCTCCATCTTCTTCAACTTTTCTCTGTTCCTTCTTTGTTTTCCCCTTCTCCTATGCGATTCCACTTCTGTTGCTCCTCCATTTCAGATTTTAACATGGTATCAAAGCCGGATGATTGAGATCCTCTCTTCATTCACTATCGATCGATTGTACCCGTGAAGGTTTTCTCGAAGCTATGGTTTCGCTGTTTTTTTATTTTGATCGTATTTTGTTGGCTTTCTGAAGAACAAGAGTTACGAAGGTCCAATTGAAGTCGAAATTGAAGCTTCACACTGCTGTTCGATCACTGAGAGGAGGATCAACGAAGGCGAAAATTGAAATCGCAATTGCGATTTTCCTCGAAAAATCAGAGAATCGAACGATTTTCTTCTGAAAAATCAGGAAATTGAAATCGAAGGAGTCAGAAAATTGAGGTAATCTCTATAGTATATCGATCGATTTTGTTGCGAGTGACAACAGAATCGACAGAGAATCAAAGTCGATTCATTCATTATTTTACTTCTCGTTTTGGCATTTGTCGATTTAGTCGAATGAAGAGGTTATCGTTTCTGCGGATACACTCGCGCTTTGGCTATCAGCGACGTCACAGATCACCGAGGATAGTCGAGTTTCTGGAAACTCAATTTCATTTAGTTTGTGTTGGTGAATTGACGAAATTCGAGAAAATGTGTCGAGTTTGTTGTTGTTGTTAATAGTTGTTGTGATGTTGGTTTCTGTTCAGTATTTGTGCTGTGTTGTTAAAGTTGTATTTGTGTTGGTGACTTGGCAATGGAGGAAAATTGTCGAGTTAAATGCGTTGTTGTGTTGGCTTCTTTGTTTTGATTCTTTGGTGTAGCGACTGTGGGTATTCTTTGCGGTGTTTGCGGCGGAATGTCTTTCTTCTTTGCAGACAGATTTTGTTTGATTCTTTGGTGTAGCGATGTGTGTATTCCGCGATGTCTGCGGTGATGTCTTTGTTCTTTGCGGGGCCGATTTTGTCTTTGGAGTTTTGGCGAATGGAAACAAATCAACAATATTGGTGTTATGGATGTTAATAAAGATCTATGGGTTGAGAAGACCATAGAATAGAAAATGTCTATCGATAGAAGGATCGAGGAGTTCTTAGCGACAAATAGACTAAGAACTGAGGGATACTTCGTCGGAGATAATATGGATTGAGTTGAAAATCAATTCAAGGATTCATAGAGTTATTCACAGGTCGATCAATTGTTAGATTGCCTGTTTTTCATTTGTTTAGCTAAGGATAGGAGAATCGAGGAATTTCTAGCCGGATTTGGACTAGGAATTGAGGGAGACTCCATGGCATGTCCTAGCTTATTATAAAAGCTTGAGTAGGGAGAATCAAGGGATTCTCTAGTCCGAATGAGACTAGAGAAAGAGGGGTTCTTGCCGTCGGTTTTACATAAGGAGAATCGAGGGATTATCTAGTCCGAGTGAGACTAGAGAACGAGAGGTTCTTCATTTTTGTTGTGGGACTTGCGCACCGTGTGTTCTTTGGTTTGTTAATTTGCATATTGCGACTCATGATAGTTCTTTGGAACTTTGCTCCTTTGGTGTATTTATTTTAATCTTTGGAATTTAGTGATTAGACGTCTTTGTTGGTTTCTTTGTTCTTTGTTTATCTGAGAAAAATGCTTCGCTTCCTTCACTGATGGAAAATTGAAACAGCTGGAAAATATTCTCACAGGTGCAAGATGGTGTGCAGCTGCGCATGAACTAATCTCAGACCAATTGGTCCTGTTGGATACGAAATTAATGCAGCTGCGCATGAACCATTCTTGAAGTTTACGCTCTTGCTATGAATGCGATTCTGCAGCAGGTACGATACATCTGCTCTTGTTTTGGGGTACTCGCAGTGCAGAGTGCTAATGTGGCTGAGAAATAGATGAATCAGAAGTCAAGGGATTGGAGAAGCAGCTGATGCTGATGTTGTTGCTGAAGTTATTCAGAGGAGGTGAAGTTGTAGGCTCCTCAATTATCCTAACATTCACTGCTGGCACATTAGATGTAGCAGCTGCAGGGGAATATTGTTGCTGCTGGTTTTTCTTGATTTGAGTTTCGTGTGGCTGCTGCCAATAGTTGGTTTCTAGAAAGCAGAGAAGCTGCTGTTGATAAAGTGTTCTTTGGAGAAGCACACCGTGTATTCTTGCCTAGTATTGCTTCAGCTGTGTGAAACCAGATGTTTCGTTTACAGCTTGAGGAGGGGTGTTGAGATATACCACATATATACATTGTATATATATGTGGTTAGTTAGTTGGATATTATTTTGATTAGAATAATACTCATTAGATATTTTGATTAGATTAGATATTTTGTGATTTGTTGATTAATTAGATATTTTGTCATTAGGGATTAATTGTCACTTATAAATAGGGACTAGTTTGTAATATTTTAGTTTGAGAGGTTATAATTGACAACACCAGAAGCTCAATTTTGAGCCCAAAATATCCCTCTCCATCTTCTTCAACTTTTCTCTGTTCCTTCTTTGTTTTCCCCTTCTCCTATGCGATTCCACTTCTGTTGCTCCTCCATTTCAGATTTTAACAATTACTGCAATTTTTTCTTTTTTCTTGCAGTATATTCATATTCATTGATATCGATAAATCAATAACATTTTTTTGTGATTCGATTTAAGATTAAACCGATTTTTCACACCCTAGTCTCAACGACCGCAGAGTCAAACATCACCACCCCTTTTGGATAGGAACAACACCTTTGTCTCCTTGGGACTGAATGTAGTAAGTAGTAACTACTCCTACTTAATCTTTAGCTTCTAATGTTGTAAACGTGTAGGTGTAACATAAGTTCCCCACATATAATTAAAATATTTGTGTAAATATAATTATGGTAAGACTAGGATTCCTTTTGTATATGAGACTAGGATTCCTATTGTAATTGGGATGAACATTGTACACCTATATATATTTGATATTAATGAGAAGACTCTCTAAGGGAGATTAATATCATCTTATATGGTATCAAGAGCCTAAAACAAAAATCTATAAAAAAAATTCTGCAGCAGCCGCCCTCCCCCCCCCCCCCTCTCGGGCTTCTCACCGCGGCACCTCCCTCCTCCTCCCTAAATTTTTGGTTTTTTTCTCCATTCTTCTCTTCTCTAATGGATACTCAGGATTCATCCAAAGGAGACTATGATACGTTAGCCACCATGATTCAACAGGCAGATCCGTTACCCAGTTTCAACAAAGCTCGCTCACAGTTGTTGCTTGAAGAGATCCGTCGAGTTAAGTAGGATGAGCACAGTCAGCACGCGTTAGCCGTCAGCACGCAACCCCATGACCATACGTCACCAGAAAATTCTCAACCACGGCAGGGCCGTGGCAGCAAGGGTGGCAAGGGCCGCGACGGCAGAGGAGGTCGTAGTCGAGGTCAGCAGAACCAACATCAGCAGCAGCAATAGCAGGGTCTGCAGAACAACTGGGTCGCGGCGCCTCCGCAACATCAATACAACGTTGCGACGCCGACCCCTTTCCAGTACCAGCAGCCCTTCAACCCGTATTCTCAACACGGGTTGTTAGGCTCAGATCCAGCCACTCGGCAGGCTCAATATCCGCAATGTGCCCACTTCGTGCAGGGCGGTTCAACGGCCCGCACGGCGTAGCCCCATCGAGTTAGGTCGGGCTTTGTGACCTCAATCTGCAACAGCCTGACAATAATTGATATATGGACTCCGGAGCCACATCTTACATCACTCAGTCTGCATGTAATATTCTCAAACTGTTTAGTTTAAAGCATCCTCAATTTGTTACAGTTGGTAGTGGTCACCGCATTCCAGTAAAGGGTTATGGTACATCCTACACACACCTCCCCATCCATTCCCCCCTAAGAATACCCTATATGCCCCCACATATAGTTAAGAACCTAATCTATATCTGCAAATTCACTCGTAATAATTTTGTCTCTGTTGATTTTGACCCTTTTGGTTTCACTTTGAAGAATCTTCATACAGGGACACCTCTTACGAGATGCAATAGCACGGGGGATCTCTATCCATTCACTCTTACCTCCGCTGCCAGATCTTGCTCCCATGTCTCTCTAGCGGCTATTTCTTCTTCAACATGACACAATAGACTTGGTCATCTAGGAGCCCAAATTTTTAATTTTCTTAGAGACAATAATTTTTTTACTTGTAATGGGAAGCTTGCCCAAAATTGTGTTTCTTGTTCTTTAGGCAAACATACTCGTCTTTCGTTTCAATCATCTACTAGTGTTACCTTTGCACCATTTGATATTATACAAGCCGATTTATAGACATCACATGTTACTAGTTCTCTCGGTCATAAATACTATCTTATCTTACTGGATGATTTCTCTCACTTAGTTTGGATGTATCCCCTCAAATTTAAATCGGAAGTGTTTGTCAAATTTCTCGAGTTTCGAACATTCATTCAAACACAATTTGAAAAAGGTATAAAAAAATCAGTGTGATAATGGTCGTGAATTCAACAACTCTATGTTTCACCGTTTTTGTACTAATAATGGAATGGTTTTTCGCTTCTCCTGCCCCCACACCTCCACTCAAAATGGTAAAGCTGAAAGAATCATCCGCACCATTAATAATATGATTCACACTCTATTGATTTATGTCTCCCTACCTCCGTCCTTCTGGGTCTATGCTGCTAAAATGTTAGAATACATTCTCAATATTCTCCCAACTAGCACCCTTCACAATATGACCCCTATCGAAATCCTCCATCATAGAGTCCCATCTTATGACCATCTACGGATATTCGGCTGTCTATGCTATCCTAACCTTGCCTTTACTGCCCCTCACAAACTAGCTCCCTCATCCACTCCTTATGTCTACCTTGGATTCCCGCCAAACCATAGGGATTATCTATGCTATGACTTGTCAACTCGTCAAATCCACATCTCTCGTCATGTCACATTCGACGAGACTACATTCCCGTTTTCGAATCTTCAAAAATTCCAAAAATTGGACTACTCCTTTCTTAACGAGCCTGCCATCTCTCTCATTATCCTTAATCAACTCACTAACTCATCCCAGACATCAGCGCCGCGGCGCCTCCCTTCCAGTGAGCAACCAAATTCGTCCAGGGAATTAGCGTCGCGCTCCTTCGGGGATGAGCTGATGCGCCTCTCTTCCAGTAAGCACCCAGTTCTCGAAACACATTTAGAGTCGCGATCCCTCGATAGTGGCGTTGCGGCGCCTTCGATGGAGCCATCTGGAGCCGCGGCCCTTGATCGCGGTGCCGTGACGCCTTCGACGGACTTTCCGCCTCCATCCCCTTACCCGATAATGCCTTCGGCTCCCGCCACTCAGACTCCACATCCACTAAATGTCCCCACTAATCAAATGTAAACTCGTGCCAAACATGTAATCTTCAAACCCAAGTCCAATTTAACTTGTCTGCCCAAACCATCTCTTCAATTCCCAAGAACCCTAAATTGGCCAAACAAGACCCTAATTGGAATGCATCTATGTATGAGAAAATCAATGCTTTAACTAAACAACATACATGAGATCTAGTACATAGACCTGAGGGGCTGAATGTGATCCGTTGCATGTGGCTATTTCGTTACAAATTCAGAGACAATGGAGATCTTGAGAGGTATAAGGCACGACTTGTGGCTAATGACACAAATCAATAGGAGGGCATTGATTGTGGTGAGACCATCAACCCGGTTGTCAAACCAGCTACTCTTCGCACAGTTTTAAGCATTGCCATGTGCAAACACTTCTGATCCATTAGCTTGATGTGAAGAATGCATTTTTATATGGGGATATGAGAGAGACAGACTACATGCATCAACTGTCTTGGTTCACCCATCCAACAGTTCCTCACTATGTGTGTCGTCTCCGTAAGTCACTATATGGCCTGAAACAGGCCCCCCGTGCGTGGTATGATCGCTTTGTCAAGTATATCTTGCAGATTGAGTTTGTATGCAGCAAGAGTGATCATTTTCATCGAGGGAGTAGCACTGCTTACTTATTACTTTACGTGGATGATATTGTTCTTACTGCCTCCTCCGACGGGTTGAAAATGAGATTATTGTCTTGCTTAAGTCCGAATTTGCAATGACTGATTTTGGGGAAGCTGAGTTATTTTTTGGGGATATCAGTGACCAGGACTGCCAACCACATGTTCATGTGTCAGCGTAAGTGTTACACCCCGTAACTCCAGGACATGTTTAAGAGAAGATATGTAAGGAACACAAGACTTGAAAAGGGTACGAAAGGAAGAATTGTTTTTCCGACGGAAAATCTTTCGAACGCCGGGAAGGAAAAATGTCCGTTGAAGAGAATTGGATTCTCAAAATGCATTAATTGAGGATAATGGAATGTATTATCATTATGGAAAATTTATTTGTACGGATTTGGTCATGTGGGTCCCACCCGAGGAATTTTACGTTTTGTGGGGCCCACGAAGGTTACATAATTTTATGGACGAATGGGAGGGCGACACGTGGCCCCCTCCCACATGGCTTGGTCGAATTAATGCAAGGGTAAAAGGGTCATTTGACCATTATGGATGATAAGTCTTGTGGCTTGATTTTGTTGACTTGTCAAAGAGCCACATGGGCTTGATCCAAGTAATTTTCATCCTAGCCACACATATGTACACATCTTGACCCTCATTTGTGCTATATAGTAGTACTAGTAGTGAGACAAGCTTCCATACTTAGCCAAATTTTCATGAAATTGGAAGAACTCTTCTAAGAGCTCTCGGGTTCACCTACACAAAGAAGAAAAAAAAATTTGTTAGTTGTCCATTAAGCTCCATACTTTAAACCAAGGTTCATGAGGGTATTGTAAGGGTATCTCAATAGAAAGATCCCGGAAAAATAGCATTTTCGTATTAGTCGCAAGGTGAAAACCTAGTTGCTATCCTAGGTTTTGTTTGAAAGATTAAAAGAAAGTGGTTTGTGATATTCTAAGGGTCTCAAGTGGCAGATTGAAGTGTCTAGAAGAAGCTCTAAGTTGCTATGGAGCGACTTCGGATTTGGAGTTGGATTAAGATTCGTTGAGGTAATAATCTTGTCTCTTAAAAATGTTACAAGATTATTTATATTGTTGTTAGCTTTACATGTTGCTAGCATGAAGTTTATGTGTTGAAGTTTTATAAGTATTATGGATTGATTGTATCCTTAAATCCGAAATGTCATTTAAGCCATGTGAAGTTGGATTACAATTTGGTCGTTTATTTGAATCGTCGCATGTTACTTACTTGAAGATTATAGTAGTTATAATCGACTTCGACTTGATATCATGTTATGCTAACAACTTGGATTGAAATGGAAATTGGATAAGAATTGGTGATTATTGTACTCAATGTGGCCGAATTGGACTAGTAGTTTGTATTAGTTTGGTATCTTTTGTGGGGCGGAATTTTACACGTCTAGTAGGCGTGTAATCCCCTATTGTTGATTGCATAGATTGGGTCTTAAATGTGGCGTGTTTGGTTATTGTACTCGGCCTTGAAAAGGGTGGCAAAGTATGTAGAAACAAAGGAGGTGCTGTCCGATTTTCCGTAGAATTTAGTGACTTAGCGCCTAGAATATTCTACGTTTGAAGTAAAAGGTTAATGGACGTATTATGGCCATTTTAGGTTGAAGTACTAAGTATAGCGGATTCTACTTGAAGGATGGAATAGCTATCAAGGTTGAAGTACTTCGGAGCATTTTGCTATTTGTCGATAATCGCCGCGAGGTATGTGAACCTCTTCCTTCTTTTGACATGATTCTATGTATGGAATATACGTGTGGTATTATTTCATGATTCCTTCTACTCTTAGATGTTAAGAGGTAGGTATGTTGATTTACTCTACGTAAGGGTTATGTCTAAGTTATCCTAAGTTCTTACCAAGTCTTATGGGGGATGTTGGTAAGAGTCGTTAGGAGGTGTTTTGGAGCCAAGTTGACTTGGCTAAGTTACGACACAAATGAGAATAAGTATCGAACAAGCCACTGCAGCGTTAATAAAGGAAAATGTAATGACAATCAATTATGTTAAAATGAGTAGAATTCTCCATCTGCATAGAAACTAAGATAAGACAAAATTGTATTACATTTCCTAGATCATGGCTACTTGAATAAGATCGTTATAGATAAGTATAACTTATTCACAACGCACCAATGTATATGTTACTTAACTTATAAGAATTTACGTATGAAGTTTTAAGACTATGGATCTCAAATTCTTAAAGTTAAGAGACTTTATTTTTCAAATTATGGGACTTGATTCTTAAGGGAAGAAATGAATTGATTTTACAAGTATAGAATACTTGATTTGGAAAGACTTGATTTCTAAAGTTAAGAAACTTGTTTTCTTAAAAGTTAAGAGACTTGAAGTATTTTGAAAGCTATGTGATTTGATTTGAAAGTATAAGTCTCTTGGTTATAAAATGAATGAATTTGTCTAAGACATAAAGAGTTATAACGGCTTTATGAGAAGTTGGTTATAACAACTTTATGGAGGATTAAAAGAATGGTTTTCTTCAGTAATGTAAATAAAGAAATGATTTGAAATAAAGAAGGGCAAATTGTTTTAAAGGTACCAATTGCTTAAGGTTTTAAAGAAAGAAGTCACGTGATTTAGAAGCCTATAATTGTATTTCTAAAAAGGTATTGTGACTTGTCTTGAAAAGTAAGTATGACTTGATACTACGGTTATTAGTGTCTTGGAAGTTTTATTTGAAAAAGAGTCATTTTAAAGGAGTAGAGGTGCGTAGTACTTTGGGTTAAATTCCCGGATTTTTATGTGTGAAACGAAAGTGCCATGAGTTTATAAAAATGGAAGTCTAAAGGTTTAATGAACTTACCTATGTTTGCTTGTGATAGCTTTGAGTGCAAGTATTATATGTTTACGTTGTCGTGACTCTCAGTTGGAGGGCCGGCCGTCTTGTTGTAAGTTTACTTGGACGTACCGACAGTGATGTGGGATTCCACGGGTATGCTTCCATTATGATTGATCCTTGGACATGCTTATACGATGTGGGATTCCGGCACGTGACGAGGCGGGATAGATTCGGTTGTTTTATTACCCGTGGCCACGCTTATACGATGAGGATTCCGGCACGCGACCGTGTTATGTACGATTATTACTCCACGAGCTAGCTCCCACGAAGACATGTACCGCGATGAGGATTAGAGAGCATGTTATATTATTACTCCGTGGCTAGCTCCCGCGAAGACCGCATACGATGAGGGATGCCGAGGGCACGTTATGGCCACGCTTATACGATGAGGGATTCCGGGGCATGCGGCCACGTTATATATATATATATGTTATATATGTTACACCTACGGCTGTCGGCAGTGATGTGGGATTCCACGGGCAGGAGATATATATATGTATTGTGTATGTGTACGCCGACAGTGAGGTGGGATGCCACGGGCGCGTCACATGGTTATATTTTACACTTATAGCTGTCGGCAGTGATGGGGAATTCCACGGGCACGCTTTGATATTTGTGTGACTTGATCGCGTCCCAGATGGGGCCGGGTAGTATATGCGTCCCTCCATAAAGCGCCGGATTATGTTATGAAAGATAAGTAAGATAGATTGTAATGAACTTAATGACTTTTCCTAAGTATGTACGTAAGATATGGCTATAATGCTTAATGGAATGGAAAGGATAGTGATGTGCAATTAAGTTTATAAGTGGTAATGACACGGCAGGATCTGGTATGTACTTTTTTTTACTTGCCCCTGTCATTCTTTTGTACAGTTATGATCTGTTTACTGTACTTTATTTACATTCCATATTAAATTTTTGTTATCGACCCTCTTCGAGCCGCGTTCATGTCCGAGTTTAGGTACCTGATTGTGGATCCGCGAGCTTAGGATCCTGATTCAGCATTTGAGATGGCTCCAATGTTCCGGAGTTGTCATGACTATGTATATTCAGGGATACGGCGGGGCCTTGTCCCGTCATAGTATTTGTTCAAATCTTAGAGGTCTGTAGTCATACCTTGTGGGTCGCTTTGTAAAAAAAAAAGGCGGAGGTAACTGCTGTTGGTTTTACATATTTGTATGTATCCAGGAAGGTAGCCTTATCGGCTAACCTATCATTTATTTCTTGTTAAGTTTATGTATGTATGTTCCGCTACTACTCTCTGATGTATACCTGGAAGGGTGCCCAGGTATGGCACCAGTCGCGGCCCGGGGTCGGGTCGTGACAGTAAGTATGCATATAAGATCGTGTACAGGGCTAAGATGGCGAATTGCAAGGTTTCACCTACTCCAGTTGATTCAAAATCTAAGCTCAGTGCTATGGATGTTGCTCCAGTCTCCGATCCTACGCTGTATAGGAGCCTTGCAGGTGCACTTCAATATCTCACATTTACAAGGCCAGACATTGCTTATGCTGTTCAACAAGTATGTCTATTCATGCATGCCCCAGGGATTCTCATTTCACTACTCTTAAGCGTATCATCAGATACATTAAGGACACACTTGATTATGGTTTGCACCTATACCCCTCTGCACCAAACAAGTTGATCTCTTATACGGATGCAGATTGGGCAGGGTGTCCGGACACGCGATGGTCCACCTCCGGCTTTTGTGTATTTTTAGGGGATAATCTAATTTCTTGGTACGCGAGAGCAGACTACTATCTCGTTCGATGTCGAGGCCCGAGTGCAGGCGTTGCAAATGTTGTAGCTGAGATTTATTGGCTCAGAAATTTACTGTTAGAACTTCAGTGTCCTTTGCGTCAGACATCTATTGTGTACTGTGATAACATCTCTGCCATCTATCTTTCTCATAATCCGGTTCAACATCAGTGAACCAAGCACATTGAGATAGACCTACACTTTGTTCGTGAGAAAGTTGCGTTAGGTCATGTCAGAGTGTTACATGTTCCATCATCCTATCAGTATGTAAATATATTTACCAAAGGACTTCCCTGACAGTTATTTCTTGACTCAGATCCAGTCTCAGCGTCCGGTCTCCTCCTGCTCCGACTGAGTGGGTGTGTAAACGTGTAGGTGTAACATAATTCCCCACCCATAATTAGAATATTTGTGTAAATATAATTATGGTAAGACTAGGATTCCTCTTGTATATGAGACTAGGATTTCTATTGTAATTGAGATGAACATTGACACATTGTACACCTATATATATATATATATATATATTTGATATTAATGAGAAGACTCCCCAAGGGAGATTAATATCATCTTACCGTAGTAGATGTACGTACTCTAGTAGTATGGTTTCTCAAGTACGGTTGCCTTGTATTAAATTTTTTCATTATATTTTAAAACTATTTAACTTTCTCAAATTGTAGTATCATATAAACTATAAACTATGCTGAAGAATTACAGTCCATTGCCGAATCATCCGACGAAGGGATGAGAACCCCTACTAAATTAAGAAAGTAAACTTCGTCCTTCCAATTAAAAATTTAAGATCAGTTCATTCTTCAAGGACTCCCCGTGATAGCTTATTTTTTGACTTTTCGTAACTGGATATTTGAGATTGGACGAGTTTTTTGGTTTTGAACTTCTAACCATTTAAAATCAAGGAACGATTCATGAGGTTTCAAACTCCAGCAAAATTTTGAAACTCATGAACATGGGCGATTTTATAGTCTAAATTATGGTGCACGTGAACATGTGGTATGTCTGCCAAACTAGAAATTTTATATGCATAATTTTTAGGAATCAATCAAATATTATATGGTGACCCTCATGATTCAAAAAGAATGGATGGTGCACTTGAATGAATGATGAGTTATTTAACTAGAAGAATCGAGACGGTTGCCACTTGAATGAATGCCAACTTAATAAAGCCTACAACAAAAAATACTGCTATTTTTATTGTTTAAACTTCAACCATTATACCTTATTATATATTACTATAATTTATTGTGATTGGGTGACTGTTGGAGGGATTTTAGTCGACTAACTGCCAACTGAAAAAATGGGTCATGTAAATTTATGATACCGACTAGACTTATTATATTATATGTATAATTATTATAAATATATCTAATATTAACTGAAAAAATACATAAATCATGATCAAACCTGATTGAATGGAGCACAGGTTATGCGCTAGTCTCAAGTGCTCAAGGTTGAGGGATCAAATTCTTGATGACCTTTTGTTGCACGTTCTTTTCCTTCTATTTCCTCATTTCCTAACTAACTTCTAGTCTTGGGGCTTATGGGATTCAAAATTTATATATGTACATAAAAAATAAAAATATTATTATATATATTGTGTAAGTTTTTATCGATGGGGTTCGGGTGAACACTTTTCAACCCCTGATAATGCACCCATCTTAAAATTCTGAATTCGCCACTGAATGTTCTAAGACTATGTAAGAAATGCTCATTTCGTCAACAAACACAAAAAGGATAAAATAATGATAAGACTTTTTGCCTTTTTCATTACCACTTTAATTTGCAGTTAATTAAAGTCAGATAAATGATTAACTGCCAAAAGGAAAAGAACTTAATGCTCTCTTGGAACATTGATTATTGACCTGTTCATTTACTAACTTAAATTAATTTAATTCGTTCAATTCAGTTTTTTATTGAGAAGTTAAGTTGATTTGTACTTTAAGATACTTTTAATCTTTTAATATGTTATATTCATAGCCATAATAAGGATTTTTTGAATTGTTTTATTTGGTTTTAAATAAATTATCAGAAAACAACAACAAAATAATTGATAGGAATTGTACGAGTTGGCTTGATCCATTGTGTAGCTGATGCGCGTAATATGCACACACTTTTAAACGCAAGTGCACGTTATCGTATCAAGTAGTATAGTCTTAGATAAGAGCGAATATCGTCCTCTAGGATTAGGGTTCAAATACCAACTATCTATTTTCTAGTATCTATTTGGCGAATTAATGATTGATTGGTTGTTTATAACTAAGAATTATTAAAGATAAGTAAATATAAAGAATTACTTCAGATGTGATGAGAATAGGGCTTCTATGTATCCTTACTATCCGCTTATGTTACTTACTAATGCATTACTTATGGTATTCTTCTTTTGGAGAAAGCGGAGTTTCTGAAATCGTTTTATACTCCGTTAGGTTATATAAACACTCAACCCAGTATTGTTCCTTACCTAACTTTCACGATAAAGTGCGCTATAGGAGGATTAAGCACAAAAACCTAGTTGGCCATCGCGCGCGCAAAAATTAGGGTTGTTAAGCCTCTCATCAACGCTTACAAATCTAATTGAGGTATTTTCATCCCCAATTCAAGATCGTCACCCAACTTACAAAGATATTCACAATCCCCTTTCGTAATCGATTAGAAATCATATAGTGATAACTAGTTGTCGATTAGCTACCAAGAATTCAACTCGATTATTGGATAGATCTCTCAATAAGAATAATAACCATAAGCGTGCATTAATTTATAACATAAGGTTCAAGAAATTCAACATAAAGCCTATAAGAGAATTAGTTCTAGCCATAAATATGCAAGAACTAATTCCAAGTTCATCATGCAAAACCGACATAATGTAAAGAAAAGAAAAGAAAATTACTAAGAATGAGTCTCGCCAAGCATCCAAGCGTCAGGTTGTGTTGTGGAATATTTACAAGGTGGACTGGTGGATGGATGGATGTAGAATGGTGAATGGTAGAATGGAGAATGAATAATTCTTCTAATGATGTAGAGTATTTATAGCCAAAGAATCCTTTAGATGAAGGGTTAAGGATTTGTGTAGGTAGGAAAAGTTATTAGAATCCTTTTAGGTAAGGGTTTTTAGGTAGGAAAAGGTTTCCCTTTAGGTAGGAAAAGTTATCCCTTTAGGAAGGAAAAGTTATCCCTTTAGGATTCTGAAACATGTCAAATTCGGCCCAGCACTTCACAATTCCCGCGTCGGCGCCTGTGACGGCCAGCGTGGCTACTAAAGTCAACTCTTGGGACTTTCGACTCTTTGGTACGCGGCTACCTTCCCGTGGCCGGTGACATTTTTCTGGCGAATTTCCGTTTCGTCGTCTTTTCTCGTCCGGACTTCGTCTGATTTTCTCTATAATTCTCGGAACTTCTTAGACTTCATTTCTTGGCCCTTTTGTGTGCAATTTCATCTCTTTTATGCTCATTTCATCTCCTTTTCGTCATTTCTCCATTTTTGACCGCTGTGACACAAAAGAAAGGAAAACGACTAATCTTTGTACTAAACATAAATGAAATGAGTAAAATACTAACTAAAAATGACTCAAAAGTGTATATAAAATACACCGATCAAATACCCCAAACTTAACCTTTGCTCGCCCTCGAGCAAAGATAGAAAGAAAGAAATAAAAGACTCAAGAAACGAAAAATAAAAGACTCACTGACATTGATCACCTGTGCTGCAGTTAGTGTTATCTAGAAAAACATGAAGGTTAGCAGAATAATATGCAGGAACATGTAGCATGAAAATTTTCAAAGACACTAAACACATTGAGCTAGATATTTATAAACTCATATTTATCATGCTTTAATGGAAGTCAATATACTAAATCATGCATATAAATTCAAAAATCTTATGGCATGCTTACTTGCTATTCTCCACTAATCTTGGATATGCATAAAAGAGATCTTCAGGACTTTAAGAGTTGTAATGTAGGCTTAGGTAGGGGTTGGTAAAAATAGGCATTTAGGCTCATTTTTGTGTACCATAAGCTCTTTAGCTTTTCAGTATTTCCCTTTTCTTTTTGTTCTTTTCTTCACTTCAATTCTATCTTTTTCCCTCTTTTGTTTTGGGAGAATGAAGAGTATTATAATAACAAGCACCCCCAAACTTAGGCTTTTGCCTCTTTCTTATTACTTTTTTTATTGGGGTGCAACAAGCTCATTCACTCTTTTTGTCTCTTTTTTAACACAATTGATTCCACTACTTCACATTTTTACTTATGGCACAATTTGTGGGAATATATGGTGTCAAAGAAGAGGTTTCAAATTTAGGCTCAATGGGGCTGACTAGAGATATTTTTTAAAGTCCGGGATAGAAAAGAATGGTAAGAATTGGCTATCAAAGAAATGCCTGAGTCATCTCCCTAACATGCATATCCTAACTATTTCGCCTCAAATAGCAAGCACTCATAACACATAAGTATTTATCATTTAGCATGCATAACTCAAGCAAGAAACTCCAAATAGACAGATTCTGTGAGTTTTTGGCATATCTAAATTAGGTGTTTAGATAGTTGCTTCAATTCCGTTACATTATTCCACTTTACTTCACTAGGTGTTTCTAGCAACTACATCAATTATGATCTTTGATAGGCAATTGTGACTCAAAAAAGAATTTTTTTTTTGGTGACTCAAAATAAACACAAAAACAATCACAAAGACTTAAATAAAACATAACAAGACACAAATAAAACACCCCCAAACTTAAATCACACATTGTCCCCAATGTGTGCAATACTAAAAAAATATGGACAACTTACTGACACAACACAACGGTCATAATGGAGGTCTAGGAGGAAAAATTCTGGAATTTGCACGGAAATATGGCTCTACGAAGTTGGCGCCGCGCAGAGATCTTGTGCCGCTAGCTAAGATCGTGGCTCTTACGAGATTCTGGCTACGCCACAGCTTCGATTTAGCCGCGCGACGACTGCTTTTCCTTTTTTTCAGCGTTTTTTTTTTTTTTTTTTTTGCTCCTTTTTCCTCGGTTTTAGCTTTAAGTCCAACTTTCCTCCAACAACACAAAAAAACAAACCAAGACCGTGAGATCGTTTAGGCAAAATAACATAAAATAAAGAGAAATTAAAATAACATAATTAAAAACATTGGGTTGCTCCCAACAAAATGTTTTTTAACGCCTTTTAGCCGGACGCAATTAACCTTTTCGAGTGCCCATTGGATCCTTCGCGAATCGCTGCAATCCGCAGAGTTATTGTTGCAGTCTCACTTCAACTACAACAATTGCTTCAAACAAGGGCCTCAAATATACGATTATCCCCAAGTATACAATACACGCTTGTCTTTTAGGTTCTTCTAATGTAGGGATCGGTGAGATTCCTACATCTTTCAACTCTGGGGTGCCCTTGATGGTATTGACTTCTGTTTGGAGTCAACTTTGACAATGGTGGTGTTTCTTCTGCAATAGGTACAAGAAATATATTTTCCAAGGAATCCAAGAAGGTGAATAATTGGATCTCTGCACTCTTCTCCTTCTCTACACCAACTGTCTTGCCAGATTCCTCAATAGTTGGATTTGGTTCGGGCTCCTCAATTTGTTGTTCGTTGTTGAATATGATTGCGAGTTCTGCTATTTGCGTTTCCAACTTCTTTATGCCCGACCTTATTTCGTCCATGAACTGAGCTTGGAACCTCGTGAGACTGAGTATAGTTTCTCGTAATTCCTCCCTCTGTTCCTCTATGGTTGGCTCTCTATCATATGGACAGTAAAAATCCATATCTTCAGGATCCCTGAGATGCATCAAAACCAACAACGAATCACGGCACATTTGTTTTTTTTTTTTTTTTTTAGAAAATAAAATAAATAATTTAAAGAAACAAAAAAATAAAAACCAAATTAGAAATTAAAAATAGATAAATTTGATATTGAACTATGCCTAATCCCCGGCAACGGCGCCAAAAACTTGATGCGCGTAATATGCACACACTTTTAAACGCAAGTGCACGTTATCGTATCAAGTAGTATAGTCTTAGATAAGAGCGAATATCGTCCTCTAGGATTAGGGTTCAAGTACCAACTATCTATTTTCTAGTATCTATTTGGCGAATTAATGATTGATTGGTTGTTTATAACTAAGAATTATTAAAGATAAGTAAATATAAAGAATTACTTCAGATGTGATGAGAATAGGGCTTCTATGTATCCTTACTATCCGCTTATGTTACTTACTAATGCATTACTTATGGTATTCTTCTTTTGGAGAAAGCAGGTTTACGAAATCGTTTTATACTCCCGTTAGGGTTATATAAACACTCAACCCCAGTATTGTTCCTTACCTAACTTTGATAAGTGGTAACGCTATAGGAGGATTAAGCACAAAAACCTAGTTGACCAGTCACGCACAATGCGCAAAATTAGGGTTGTTAAGCCTCTCATCAACGCTTACAAATCTAATTGAGGTATTTTCATCCCCAATTCAAGATCGCTACCCAACTTACAAGATATTCACAATCCCCTTTTCGTAACTGATTAGAAATCATATAGTGATAACTAGTTGTCAATTAGCTACCAAGAATTCAACTCAATTATTGGATAGATCTCTCAATAAGAATAATAACCATAAGCATGCATTAATTTATAACATAAGGTTCAAGAAATTCAACATAGAAAGCCCTATAAGAGAATTAGTTCCTAGCCATAAATATGACAAGAACTAATTCCAAGTTCATCATGCAAAAACTGACATAATGTAAAGAAAAAGAAAAGAAAATTACTAAGAATGAGTCTCCAAGCCAAGCATCCAAGGGTTGTGTTGTGGAATATTTACAAGGTGGAATGGTGGATGGATGGATGTAGAATGGTGAATGGTAGAATGGAGAATGAATAATTCTTCTAATGATGTAGAGTATTTATAGCCAAAGAATCCTTTAGATGAAGGGTTAAGGATTTGTGTAGGTAGGAAAAGTTATTAGAATCCTTTTAGGTAAGGGTTTTTAGGTAGGAAAAGGTTTCCCTTTAGGTAGGAAAAGTTATCCCTTTAGGAAGGAAAAGTTATCCCTTTAGGATTCTGAAACATGTCAAATTCGCCCAAAGACTTCACAATTTCGTGTGTGCCGCGGCCATAGATCAGCCGCGGCTGAAATTCAGCAACTCTTAGGGACTTTCAGCTCTTTGGACGTCGCGACTTGCTTTGGCCATGGCCGGTGACATTTTTCTCGCGAATTCCGTTGTCGTCTTTTCTCGTCCGGACTTCGTCTGATTTTCTCTATAATTCCCGGAACTTCTTAGACTTCATTTCTTGGCCCTTTTGTGTGCAATTTCATCTCTTTTATGCTCATTTCATCTCCTTTTCGTCATTTCTCCATTTTTGACCGCTGTGACACAAAAGAAAGGAAAACGACCCTAATACTGTACTAAACATAAATGAAATGAGTAAAATACTAACTAAAAATGACTCAAAAAGTGTATATAAAATACACCGATCAGTAGCCAATCTTGACTCGGCTTATTTCAGCTCACGTAACCTTTGAGTGGGTTAATAACATACCCATATAAACTTACCTCATTTTTTAAAACTCGCCAAAATTCAACTTAAATCGACAGGAAGAAGTAAACACCATGAACATTGAAGAACTTATAGTTAAACACATATTAGTAGTAAAATTCTGACTTTTGCTGAAATTTTGGAAAGACCTGTAGAGGGCTCCTAAGCACCTAGGCGATAGTACCCATAACGCTAGGAAGAACAAAGAGGAAGAGACCATGGTAAAGTTGAGTATTCCGGTGATCCGAAGGTTATACAACAATTGTGAAGGAAAGGCAATACGACATGTTGAGACAGAAACCGGCGACAAGAACAAGGCAGTGAAGGCCAATTTCTTCTCTTGATGAAGACGAAGGACAGATGAGGGAGATTGATGTTCGTCAAGAGAGAGAAAGCGAAGGAGAGAAGTGAACGTTTTGTATTCTATTCAAAATGAGTTTAATGATCTGAAAGTACATAACAGGGTATATAAAATATCCCACAAAACACATTAATAGTAAAAGATTATTCTGCCCCTTATAGTAAAAGACAACTCTACCCCTTACTATACAAAATATCTGCAGCCTTTAGAAGTTTTAATTAATCTTTAACACCCCCCTCAAGCTAGGAGTTATGAAAATATTTTTCATTCCTAGCTTGGAAACCAGAATCTCATGTTGCTGTCGACCAAGGGGTTTGGTAAGTAAGTCAGCAGGTTGCTGTTCAGAAGGTATATAAACTGTGTTGATGAGGCCTGTGCATATCTTTTCCCGAATAAAATGGCAATCTATGTCGATGTGTTTAGTCCTCTCATGGAAGACTGAATTTGCTGCAATCTGAATAGCGGACTTGATGTCTGTGTACACTGAAACTGGTGTCTGAATCTCAACACCAAGATCCTGAAATAGTCCTGTGAGCCATACCACTTCTGCCATCAAATCGCCATAGCCAGATTCTGCGAGCTCCGAAATCGTGTCTTGTTTCTTTGATTTCCACAAGATAGGTGAGGAATCATGCATTACCACGTAACGATCGATCGTCACGACCGAACCGCCCGTGATCGTGCCTTACCCTCGCACCCTAGTGATACAACATCGAGAAAATCACGAAATAAAAACATGAACATGAATTAAGAGACAAGATAAATAAACAAAGCAACCAAAATGCGCTTTCATCATATATACATAAATACCCAACATTCATCTTTTACAAACCCCGCCACAATGCATGCACTCTAAGATTTTTACAACAACTATGACGGGACAGGGCCCCGCCATACCCCTGAATGTATAAGAATCTACAGACTCAGGGTAACATACCAAAAGATAAGCCTCCGAAGAAATGGGCTTCCCGACACGCTGAACTGTGATCCTATGAGCGAGGATCCACAACCGATGATTTCCACCGCTGCAGATGAACGCAGCCCGGCGAGGTCGATAACAGTACCAAGTATGTGAAATCAGAAAAGATCAGAATGAAATCATAATAGTCTATATAAAGCAGGAGACATGTATGATAACCAGATGAAATACGTGTCCCGCCATCCCGGGACTCGGTGAATAATCGATGGAATACGTGTCCCCGCCATCTCGTGGGACTCGTGTGTAATCGGATGAAATACGTGTCCTCGCCATCTCGTGGGACTCGGTGTATAATCGGATGAAATACGTGTCTCGCCATCTCGGGACTCGGTGTATAATCGGATGGAATACGTGTCCCCGCCATCTCGGGACTCGGTGTATAATCAAATGAAATACGTGTCCTGCCCATCTCGGGACTCGGTAGAATCGTTCACAACAAATCAACCTACCCTCCATCGAGAACGCGAGTACGTAAATACAACAAAGGCTATCACAACAAGCATAAGCAAGTTTCACAACAACAAGCATAGGCAAGCTTCACAACAACAAGCATAGGCAAGTTATACACAACTCAAAGTACTTTCATTTTATGCCAAAGTCGGTTTTAACCTGGTACTACGACGTTAAATTCCTTTTAAAGATCCATTTCTTTTACAAAGGTCACCCGATACCCGTAGTATAAAAATAGAGTGACTAACATTGTTAAGTAAACCAAAATGCTTTCCTTTGTAAAATCAAGTAACAACCTTATTTTCCAAACGTTCAAGTTTGCCTAATTTCAAATGCTCAAGTTTCTCATTTTAGAAAAGGTTTCGTAGTTCATAGTTTTAATCCTTTAAACGTTTTGAGAAACATATGTCTTATATGTGAGTAGGTTATTCTTGTTTATAATCAATCTTATTAAGCAGCCATGATCTAGGAAATGTAATATCATTTTGTCTCATCTTAGCTTCTATGCAGATGGAGGTTTCTACTGGTTTTAATACCATACTTCATTATTCAATACATTTTCCTTTATTAACGCTGCAGTGGTTTGCCGATACTCATTCTGATTTCCGAAATCAGTAAAACATTATTCATTTTAAAACCAAGTACTCATTACTCACGAATGAGGTTTCACACTTTTAACAAAATTCATATCCATACCATTAAGTCAAGTCTCTTATCTTCAAAAAAAAATCAGTAAACCATTCTTTTTATCACTCTTAAGACGTTATACCTAACTTCCCATAAAGCTAGTACAACTCTTATGTTTTCAAAGCCAGGTATTACTCTTCTTTCAAAAAGGTCTTTTTGAAACACTTCAAGTTCTTTATTACTACACATCAAATCCGTTATAAGTCAAATCAATTACCATTTGAAACCACAAAGCATTTTCTTACCTACATAAAGCTGTTATAACCAACTTCCCATAAAGCCGTTATAACACTTTATGTTTCAAACCAATCAAATACATTAAACACATGTACGTCTACCGTACTACATAGTTATACACATATCATGCTAGAACAGATAGGAAGAGGTTCACATACCTCGCGACGATTACCGACTAATAGCAAAGCGCTCCAAGTACCTCAAACCGTCGGCTACACCTTAAGCCAAGTAGACTACGCCACACATAGTATTTCAACCTATAGAGGCCACAAGGCGCCTATTAACATCTTAGATCTCAATGTAGAATATCTTACAGAAAATTCGGCAACATTTTCGCAACATGGCAGAATCTCTCTTCTATCGAGGCCGCTACCAAGCCAACCAGTGGGGTTTGCACGCCTAACCGACGTGTACAATTCTACTCACGAATACTACAAGTCTCACAGTAATACACCCTATGTAATTACAAATTCCACTTCTTAAAATTTAGGTTTAAGTCGCAAGACATTGCCGTAAGTATTATTCAGGCTTAAGTCAAAAGACATTGCCGCACAACTATGTTCAGTTCTATATATAGTATACTTAACTATATACTCCTACAACATGTAATTTCCAATTACAAATGTAGGTCAAGAATGTTTACCTCGATAAGCCCAAAATTATCCGAGTTTATATGTCGATCCCGAGCAAGGTTTAGCTCCTACTCCGCGGCCTCCAACCCGCCTCCAAACAACCCTTAAAAGTTCTAACCAACTTCTACTTAACACTTCAACCGACTATGAAGGTTTTTCCTTAGGGTTTCGTTTTTGTGGATCGAGGAAGTATAATAGTATTTTCTGGCTTTGTGTAAGTGTAACCTTGGGAATACTACAAGGTATTTGGGCTAAGGTATTTGGGCATTATAACAATACTTGGAGAGTATTTCTATACCACAAAAGGGGTATTTATACGAGGCAACTAGGCTGGGGTACCCTACTGATAAACACCACAAAGGGAGGCTCTCGCCAAGGGCTCTCAAAGGGAGGGGTGGTGGGCTAAACTCACAAGGGAGAGGGAGGGATTTTTAACACTTAGAAGAATATTTGGATGAAGAATTTCATCAACAAAGTGGTATTTATAGGTCAAGCCATGGCCAACCAAGGCCAAGATTAATCCACGTGTGTTAGGCAAGTGTAAGGCCAAGATCAAGCCAAGTACACCCTATCCATCTACCACCAAAATATCCTACCAACTACTTGACCAAACAAGCCACATTTTCGTCCCACTTTACCGCCCAAACGTGCCCCAATTAGAGGGTGACAAGTGTCGCCTCTCGTTGGTCCAAAATGTTTCGTCTCTCTAAAAATCCGCAAAATTATAAAGGACATAGCCGAATTTTCCCTACGAAAGTCGTGGAAACGTTTAGAAAAACGACTCCTTTTGGTAGTTATGTACAATTTCGAACCTTGCCTAACTTTAAGGCTCAAATTTCTACGTCGTCCTCACGCATACTCGGAAATACGGTATAACATTCTCCCTTCCTTACAAACATTCGTCCGAATGTTCCTTCTAAGCCTCAAAACAAACATGCGCCAAAGATAGTCTTCACTACTATATTTATGAGAACAAATCCGCCACACCGCCACGAAACACCCGCAAATACTTACATCCAAGTCCACGAGGAAACACTCTAACATCACAAACTTTTGTCACTTTGCGCGAGGTTCTAGTGTCACTCGGCGACCCAACAAATGGTACCGATCGCACGCGATCCACGATGTCTAAAATATACATCCTTCACACCTTCTCCCTTTACAAGAAATGATCATATCTATGCTCGCAATACATGCTCGCCTCTACCCTTACTCGTCGTACTCTTCTCGAACATTTGAACTCTTCTAGTATACGTACCACATTTCAGTCATCGCTTCAGTTTTCAAAACCTTGGAGTCACCACCTCCAACTTGGTTATCTTACTAGCCTCAATCTTCCTTAAGGCCATTCCCGACCTTCACGATCTGCTCGTCGAACACACCTACGAACTCATACGATGGTCAACTAAACTGGGCCTAGCACCCTCGTGACCTACCACTGGCGGGACCACCCAGAGCCGACCCACCTCGAACAGCCGCGGGTTGGCCCGCAACATGGCCCCAACCCGACCCACTTAACGCATCACGCTCTTATTTCCCGATCCGGAACAATCTTACTTATACAAGTCATGAAAGCTACCACTTCCATTTTACACTACCCAAGGAATTATCCTGAACACATTTATACGCAAACCAAGTATTTCAACAAAGACTAACCGTAAAATCTTTTATTCAAGATGACCTTACCTCTAAGGTCTCAACACGAAATATTCTAAGGTTCACACTTTCCATGCCCCCATACATATCCTTTCAACTAACCATGCTTTCTAACTCATAACCGACATAACGCTATCCGAACGTAGCACACAATAAGAATGTCATTATATCATGCATACAAATCTCTAGAGGGTTAAGGATATACGAATCTACCGCTCACTCTAATCATAAGCACTGCAGGCGATAGTGTAGGCGCGATGAACCCGCCATCGACCTTAGGCCGAGTCATTCTGTTTGCATCCTTCCTACTAGATGGTTTCGTCATATGGCTGACGGCCGCAGAAAACAAGCACCAAAAAGACGACATTCCCGATGGCGCTCGCCACATCGTGCACCGAGGAAAACACGAACCCGATCGGCTAGAACCCATATATCTCGCAACGAAGCCTGGAGCTCGACCAGGCTCGAATACCACGAACGCCCCGGCGATCGCGGGGACCACTGCATCGTGGAGGTACATAACTAGATCACTGAGGCGGTCCGCCTCGAAAGTTACCAGGACCCTCGTTTCGCCCTCTTACGATGATCTCGGTCATTCCGCGACCTCTCCGTGCCTCACATCCTAGTGCATGAGCTTGCGACGCGGCAATGTCCATGCGGTGAAGAGCTACACCTGCATAAGCCTCGCGGTAATCATCCACCGGTGGCGTGGCGGTGTACTCGCCCTCCATATCGGCTACCACAGTGAGAACATACCGAGCTAATGAGTCGAACTCACATTGTACTCTCTAACCGCCCGCCTGCCCCGCCTCAACGTCAAAAATCGGCCCCGAGCCCTCCTCATTTGTGGGGGCAAGAAATGTGCAAGAAAAGCCCTTGAGAACTCGTCCCATACGGTGGAAGTGCATGCTCTTCCCGACAACTCCCACGAATCAAACGATCAACTACAGATCACGCGGTGATGCGAACCCAATACCACCGACTCGCCTCGAGACTCGATCACTCATGATCCGTAGAGTCGGATAAACTCCTCGAGGTCATCCTCGGCTCGATCCATAGAACATCGGGCTCTACAACTCGTAAAGTCCCGTAGCCTCAAACCGCTCGCCGGGGTGAACTACGGCATGGCCTTTGAATCGCCTGATCCACTTATCCTCATATCTGCCACGACCGCCGATCGCCATCTCTCAGTACCCCATCTCATCTGCTTCCAGCCGTGGGACCGGAGGCTCGTGTATCAGAGTCTCGCAGCCCACCGCTGCGCTTAAACTCTGGCTTGGCGGCGTCGCGAAACTCGCCGGCACTGTCTCAGCATCGACGCTCGCGCCGCATTCTCTCAGATCTCACTACGCTCTCGATCGCCTTGCCCATCTGGGCTCAGGTTGCCTTACGCGAGGCATAGCCGGTAAAGGAAAGGAATACGTCGAGGGGTCCAATTTATCACACACTCAGGGCCCGATCTCGTAATGAGAAGAATGGAAACGATCCTAAATGTCCTATAGCCTCACGATTATAGATGTGGTGCACAACACACCGATAATCAAGACTTACTAGACACGATGCGTAGACACTTTCCGAGGACTAAGCGCTCTGATACCACTTTTGTCACGACCGAACCTGCCCGTGGATCGTGCCTTACCCCGCAACCCTGGTGATACAACATCGAGAAAATCGGTGAAATAAAAACATGAACATGAATTAAGAGACAAGATAAATAAACAAAGCAACCAAAACAGCTTGCCTTCATCATATATACATAAATACCCGAACATTCATCTTTTACAAACCCCGCCTACAACAAAGGCTGCACTTAAGATTTTTACAACAACTATGACGGACAGGCCCCGCCATACCACGAATGTATAAGAATCTCTGCACTCGTGGTAACATACCAAAAGATAAGCCTCCAAGAAATGGGGCTTCCCGACACGAATCGTGATCCTATGGCGGGGATCCACAACCGATGTACTTCCACTGCGATGAACGCACTTCGGGCGAGGTCAAGATAACAGTACCAAGTATGTGAAATCAGAAAAGATCAGAATGAAATCATAATAGTCTATATAAAGCAGAGACATGTATGATAACCGGATGAAATCGTGTCGGTCCATCCCGGGACTCGGTGAATAATCGGATGGAATACGTGTCCTCGCCATCTCGTGGGACTCGGTGTGTAATCGGATGAAATCGTGTCCTCGCCATCTCGGGACTCGGTGTATAATCGGATGAAATCGTGTCCCTACCCATCTCGCGGACTCTGTATAATCAAATGAAATCGTGTCTCGCCCATCTCGTGGGACTCGGTGTAGAATCGTTCACAACAAATCAACCGGCCCTCCATCGAGAGACGCGGGGGTACAGAAATACAACAAAGGCTATCACAACAAGCATAGGCAAGTTTCACAACAACAAGCATAGGCAAGCTTCACAACAACAAGCATAGGCAAGTTATACACAACTCAAAGTACTTTCATTTTATGCCAAAGTCCGGGTTTTAACCCTAAGGTACTACGTACGTTAAATTCCTTTTAAAGATCCATTTCTTTTACAAAGGTCACCCGATACCCGTAGTATAAAAATAGAGTGACTAACATTGTTAAGTAAACCAAAATGCTTTCCTTTGTAAAATCAAGTAACAACCTTATTTTCCAAACGTTCAAGTTTGCCTAATTTCAAATGCTCAAGTTTCTCATTTTAGAAAAGGTTTCGTAGTTCATAGTTTTAATCCTTTAAACGTTTTGAGAAACATATGTCTTATATGTGAGTAGGTTATTCTTGTTTATAATCAATCTTATTAAGCAGCCATGATCTAGGAAATGTAATATCATTTTGTCTCATCTTAGCTTCTATGCAGATGGAGGTTTCTACTGGTTTTAATACCATACTTCATTATTCAATACATTTTCCTTTATTAACGCTGCAGTGGTTTGCCGATACTCATTCGATTTCCAAATCAAGAAACATTATTCATTTTAAAACCAAGTACTCATTACTCACGAATGAGGTTTCACACTTTTAACAAAATTCATATCCATACCATTAAGTCAAGTCTCTTATCTTCAAAAAAATCAAGAACCATTCTTTTATCACTCTTAAGACGTTATACCTAACTTCCCATAAAGCTAGTACAACTCTTATGTTTTCAAAGCCGTGTATTACTCTTCTTTCAAAAAGGTCTTTTGAAACACTTCAAGTTCTTTATTACTACACATCAAATCCGTTATAAGTCAAATCGGTTACCTTTGAAACCACAAAGCATTTTCTTACCTACATAAAGTCGTTATAACCAACTTCCCATAAAGCCGTTATAACACTTTATGTTTCAAACCAATCAAATACATTAAACACATGTACGCTCACTGCACTACATAGTTATACACATATCATGCTAGAACAGATAGGAAGAGGTTCACATACCTCGCGACGACATCGACTAATAGCAAAGCGCTCAAGTACCTCAAACCGCTCGGCTACACCTTGCCAAGCAGTAGACGCCACACGTAGTATTTCAACCTATAGAGGCCACAAGGCGCCTATTAACATCTTAGATCTCAATGTACAATATCTTACGTAAAATTGGCGACTCTCCTCCCGCAACAGCGTAAATGTCCTCTTCTATCGAGGCCGGCTACCAAGCCAACAAGGGGGGGGGGGGTTTGCACGTCTAACCGGACGTGTACAATTCTACTCACAGTAATACTACACAAGTCTCAGTAATACAATTATGTAATTACTGATTCACTTCTTAAAATTCAGGCTTAAGTCGCAAGACATTGCCGTAAGTATTATTCAGGCTTAAGTCAAAAGACATTGCCGCACAACTATGTTCAGTTCTATATATAGTATACTTAACTATATACTCCTACAACATGTAATTTCCAATTACAACTGAAGGTCAAGAATGTTTACCTCGATAAGCCCAAAATTATCCGAGTTTATATGTCGATCCTGAGCAATGTTTAGCTCCTACTACGTGCGCTCCAACCCGCTCCAAACAACCCTTAGAAGTTCTAACCAACTTATACTTTAGACTTCAACCGACTATGAAGTTTTTTCCTTAGGGTTTCGTTTTGTGGTCGAGGAAGTATAATAGTATTTTCTGGCTTTTGTGTAAGTGTAACCTTGGGAATACTACAAGGTATTTGGGCGAGGTATTTGGGCATTATAACAATACTTGGAGTATTTCTATACCACAAAAGGGGTATTTATACGAGGCAACTAGGCTAGTGGGTACCCTACCGCTAAACACCACAAAGGGAGGGGTGCTCTCGCCAAGGGCTCTCAAAGGGGAGGGTGGTGGACGAAACTCACAAGGGAGAGGAGGATTTTTAACACTTAGAAGAATATTTGGATGAAGAATTTCATCAACAAAGGGTGGGTATTTATAGGTCAAGCCATGGCCAACCAAGGGCCAAGATTAATCCATGTGTTAGGCAAGTGTAAGGCCAAGATCAAGCCAAGTACACCTTATCCATCTACCACCAAAATATCCTACCAACTACTTGACAAAACAAGCCACATTTTTCGTCCCAATTACCACCAAACGCGTTCCCAATTAGAGGGTGACAAGTGTCGCCCTCTCGTTGGTCCAAAATGTTTCGTCTCTCGGAAAAATCCGCAAAAATTATAAAGGACATAGCCGGAATTTTCCCTACGAAAGCTGTGGAAACGTTTCGTCGAAAAACGACTCCTTTTGGTAGTTATGTACAATTTCGAACCTTGCCTAACTTTAAGGCTCAAATTTCTACGTACGTCCTCACGTACATACCCTGGAAATACGGGGTATAACACTGACCTTCGACTGTTCACACAAGAACCCCAGTCAGCATCACAGAACACCTTGAGCTGAGGTGAACTGGAACTGGATAGTAAAATTCCTTGCCCTGGTTCCTGCTTCACATACTTGACAATTCGCAAACCAGCCTCCATATGTGACATTTTAGGTGCATGCATAAATTGGCTGAGGCAGTGCACTGCAAATGTGATGTCTGGTCTAGTGGTTGTCAAATATAGTAGTCGACCAATTAGCCTCCTGAAAATGCTGGGATCCCTCAATAGATCATCACTACTGGCTGGTTGAGGTCTTGTTGAATCTGCTGCTGATGCCATATGTTCATCAAACTCAAGTGTTGTAAACTTTTGATTCATGTCCATGGGGGAATGTGTGGGTTTTGCACCTGCAAGGCCCATGTCATAAATAAGCTCTAAGGCATACTTCATCTGATGCATGAGAATACCTTGTGAGTTTCTTGCAAACTCAATACCAAGAAAAAATCTCAGCTCACCCAGATCTTTGATCTTGAAAGCATACTTCAGTGTTTCTTTGGTGTCTTGAATTAGTGCTGAATCATTCCTCGTAATTAACAGATCATCCACATATACCAAGATTATCACAACGCTACCATTTTGTTGCTTAGTGAATAGAGAGTAATCTCTGATACTCTGTTTGAAACCAGAGGAGACAAGAGATGTGGTTAATTTTATGTTCCATTGTCTTGATGTCTGCTTCAAGCCATAAAGAGATTTTTGCAATCTGCACACCTGTCTCTTTCTGCCTGTATCACTGTGATCAAAGCCATCTGGGATTTGCATATATACTTCTTCAAAGAGATCTCCTTGCAAAAAGGCATTATAGACATCCATCTGATGGATTGTCCAGTGTCTTGCTGATGCAAGAGAGATCACAGTTCTCACAGTGGCCATCTTCACCACTGGTGAGAATGTCTCTTGGTAATCCATCCTCTTCTTCTGGTTGTAACCTTTTGCTACTAGCCTGGCCTTAAACCTTTCCACTTCACCAGTTGCTTTGTACTTTATCTTGTACACCCATCTACACCCTATGGCCCTCTTTCCTTCAGGTAATGTCACCAACTGCCAAGTGTCATTGTCTTCAAGTGCCTTGATTTCTGCTTTCATTGCCTCAACCCATCTTGAGTCTTTGGCTGCCACTGAGTAGTTGGCTGGTTCTGTGTCAAGTGAGACTTTGGCAACAAAGTTCTGATATCCTGTTGACAAACCAGAGTATGAAACATTGTCAGAAATGGGGTATAGGCAAGCAGAGGAACTATGTGTAGTAATGTAGTCCTTGTGCCATATAGGGGGTCTGCTGGTCCTTGCTGATTTCCTGGTACCCTCAGGAACTGTTGGTAATGCAGTGTCATGCTCTGGTGGTTCTGTTGTATGCTGATCATGGCCAGGTATATGCTGGACACCATAATGCAAAGTAGTCTGATGTTGAGAAACCAAGTCTTCATAACAGAACATCTCTTGTGATGTAATGTGATTAATCTCCTCAACAGTGCTGCCTTTGAATGGAAAACACTTCTCCATAAACTGCACATCCCTGCTAACAAAAAAAAATATTGTTTTCCATATTATACAATTTGTATCCCTTTTGAGTGGAACTGTAACCAACAAGTATGGATCTCACAGCCCTAGGGCTAAACTTGTCATATTTAGGCAGGGCAGTGACAAAACACAAACATCCTAACACTCTAAGGTGATCAAGTTGTGGTGTTCTATTATATAACATCTCAAATGGGGACCTGTCTTTTATGGCAGTAGAAGGTATTCTGTTAAGTATGTAAACAACATTTTCCACACAGAATCCCCAAAACCTATCTGGGAACCCTCCTTGTATTTTAATGGCCCTAGCTGTTTCAAGGATGTGTCTATGTTTCCTTTTAACTATACCATTTTGTTGTGGTGTATATGGACAAGAGCTTTCATGAACAACACCAAACTGTGAAAAAAGGTCACTACAATTGTGATTAAAGAATTCAAGCCCATTATCAGACCTAATCCTATGAACTTTGGTTTCAAACTGTGTGTTGACCTTAATAAAAAAATCCCTGATTATTGAGAATACATCAGACTTCAATCTTATTAAGTAAATCCAGGTCCATCTAGAGTAATCATCCACAATGGCTAGAAAGTATTTCATTCCATTGACAGTTTCAACTTTGTAGGGACCCCATACATCCATATGTAGTAGTTGAAATGCTTTAGTAGCTCTATTATGACTGGTATTAAAAGAGACCCTAGTTTGTCTTGCTAAAGGACAAATTTCACAGTTATTAAAAACAAACTGATCATTCTTTCTAATAAATTCAATTTTCTTCAGATCACATGGGCACATGCGTAGTCTCTCGATGCCAAGTCATCGATCAACATTTGTTCGATACGCATCTCCTCAACTCTCCTCCTTTATTCTCAGACATCCGGAGAAAGTGTATACAAACCATTCTCCTCATTACCAATCCCCTCACTTGCCGATGAGGTCCTGAAAGACACAATAGTTGGGGAAAAAAATGACACTACAGTTTAGGTCTTTAGTCATTTTTGATATGGACAAGAGATTAAACTTGAAGGATGGTACACATAAGACTCCTTTAAGTACATCACCTCCACCCAAGTGGTACTCCCCAACAGTTGAGATTTTGGTCAATCTCCGTTGGTAATCAGACTTTCCCCGATCCTTCACAACACATTATTACGTAAGTGTCTTTGATCGATGATCATGGTTAGTGGCTCGTGTGTCTACTATCCATTTTATCGCTTCTCTTGAGTCGAGACATACTTACCGCCATGTTTGCATTGATGTTCGAAGTTCGCTGGCCCAACATAGCTAGGAGTTTCGATGTTGTCGCAGTGTAAAGCCGTCAGTATGGCACCGTAAAGTTGGAGTGAACAGGTTGGCCATGTGTCTGGTTCTCATGAATTGTGTTGCCTCATGTGACTGCATAAGCTTTCTTCCCTTTACTCTTGAAGTTTTCTGGATAGCCATGAAACCTGTAGCAATCATTTTCTACATGTCCAGTCTTCTTGCAATAGCCGCACTTCATCAATTGATAGCAATCCACCTTGAAGTGGCCTTTGATCTTGCAATGATCACAAAAGGCATTTGGATTGTAGCTCTTCTTCTGTTTTCCAGTTTCATTGCCTCCTCTGTTGATCCCAGTTTTAGAAGTGAACATGGCAGATAGTTCCATTGACTCATGTATTGCCCTACTATTGGATCCAAGCATCATCATCTGGCTTTCCTCTTGATTCATCATAGCATATACTTGATTCAGTGAGGGCACTGGTTGCATCAAAAAGATCTGGCTCCTTACTTGGCTATAGCTATCATCTACTCCCATTAGAAACTGCAACAGCCTTTGGTGCTGAAAGTGATCCACAAATTCTTTGGATTTTGGGCAACATGATGGGGCTGGCATGATGGAGTCATATTCGTCCCCAGATCTTTGAGTCAGGAGTAATACAACGACATTGACAGTTGTCCCTGTCGCATAGAAACTATTTCCTTGTGTAGTTGGAAGGTTCTAGAACTATTCACTTTGTCAAATCTTTCTTTCAATTATTCCCATATAGTGTAAGAATCAGAGTTATACAGCATTCCAGTTAGTAGGTTTTGTTTACGTTTCCCATTAGCCAAGACACAACTATCGCATTACATCGCTCCCATATTTGTGTCAAGTTTCCATGGAGGTTTTCTTTTCGCACACTTCCATCTATGAACCCTAACTTGTTCTTTCCTAATAAGGCCAGCTTCATGGCTCTACTCCATAACGTGTAATTATCCATGCCATTTAAGGTGATCCCAACAGACAGGGATCCAGGAGCATCTGAAGGAAACAAATACAGCGGATGATTGTGGTCGATAGTGATCACTGCTGTACTTGTTTCTCCAGAATGTTCTTCTCCTGTGCTTCCCATGCTTGGATCTCAAGAACAACAGAAAGTAACAAATCAACACAAAGGAAAGAAAAATGAAAATAACCGTTGAATAGTCAGAAATCAACGGATCTAACTTCAGGCTGAGTTTTCCAACAAGATCCGCAGTTCCGTGAGCTTCCCGCACCTTGCACGTGTCATTCTTCAATAGCTCTTTATAGATCCTTTGTTAAAAAACACATAATCTTCATGCATCTTGTAAAGAAGGTTCAGTAGGAGCAAAACCCTAAGAAATCAGTCGAAAACCTGTTTGTGACCGCGAAACCCTAAAAAACCCTAAAAAAATCGATTGAGAATCAGATCACCATATTCAAGGCTCTGATACCATGTTGAGACAGAAACCGGCGACAAGAACAAGGCAGTGAAGGCCGATTTCTTCTCTTGATGAAGACGAAGGACAGATGAGGGAGATTGCTGTTCGTCAAGAGAGAGAAAACGAAGGAGAGAAGTGACCGTTTTGTATTCTATTCAAAATGAGTTTAATGATCTGAAAGTACATAACAGGGTATATAAAATATCCCACAAAACACATTAATAGTAAAAGACTATTCTGCCCCTTATAGTAAAAGACAACTCTACCCCTTACTATACAAAATATCTGCAGCCTTTAGAAGTTCTAATTAATCTTTAACACGACAAGTAACTAGAAATTCACAAAAGCATATCTTGTACCAGATCATAATAAAGCGAGGACAGATATTCTCTTTAACTTTATTTGTTTTCTATTAATCATAGCATTTAACAGCTAAATAAAGCATAAGCAAAAGTTACAACAATATAAGGAATTCGGAAATATAAGTTTTCACTAGTGTTTTGGTTATAATTTTTTATGCATTAATTACTTGCTATTATAAACTTATCTTCCTAAAATACATCGTCTTAACTATGTATATTCTCGACGTACTTAACGTAGGTAATAAACATTTCCTCGATAAATGACAAATTTGAATGTTGTGTTGCCAGCAAATTAAAATAGAGTAATACGTGTAGAGTTTACATTATGTATTAATTTTTTTGATAATGTTAATAATATTAATACTAATAATGTGGGTCACATATTTAAAGGACAAAAGCAGGCACTAATTATATTGCCTTCTCTTATATGCATTGCCGTGTTTCCGTACGTCAAAATTTGTTAGCACACTGTTGTCCCACATCGTTGAAACAAGTTTTTAACTTATTATTAGACTTTATATAAAGGGATATAGTTACTTTTATTTTACTTATCAATTTACTATCAATATTCTTATTATCTTTTCTTTACTCTTGTTATTATCTTATAAGGATTCATAAATTATATGAATTCTAACAAAAATCAGTTAAGGTCTTTTCATATAACATACTTCATCATATATATTTTTTAATCTTTTAAGTGTCTTACTTCTTTTTTTGAGGTGGGTATAAAGGGGTAAGATCAGATAATGGATCTGAATTCTTTAATGCTAACTGTAAACAATTATTTCAAGAGCATGGTGTAGTGCATGAGAGTTATTGTCCATATACACCTCAACAAAATGATGTTGTGGAAAGGAAACATAAATGTCACGACTGACCAAGCTCGCGATCGTGCCCTACCCGCACCTCACAGTATACATCGAGATAATCATGAACAAACATGAAACTTATAAATAAATCAACAAAGATAAAATCAACAGGTTAGCCGATAAGGCTACCTCCCTGGATAGTAAATACATAAACGGCGATTGCCTCCTTTTCTTTACAAATCGACCCACAATATGTGACTACGCACTCCTAAGAGTTTTAACATAACAACAGCATGGACAGTGGCCCCGCCATACCTGAATATACATGAATCTACAACCTCGAGAAAACCGTACAAGAGATAAGCCTCCGAGCAAATGGAGCTTTTTCCCAAAATCAACCGAGATCCTAAGAGCGGATCACCAACCTGCACCTAATACTGCGGCATGAACGCAGCCCAAGGGGTCGATAACAAAATTTAATATGGAATGTAAATATAGTACAAGAAATGTATCATAATCGCATAAAAGAATGACATGGGCAAGTATAAAAAGTACATATCAGATTCTGCCGTGTCATTTACCACTTATGAACTTAATCGTACCTTATTATCTTTTCCCATTTTCAATAAAAGTTATAGTCACTTTCTTACGTACATACTTGGGAAAAATCGTCAAGTTCATTACCATATAACTTACTTATCTTTCATAACATAATCCGGCCCTTTATGGAGGGACGCATATACTACCCGGCCCAATCTGGGACGCGATCAAATCACACAAATATCAAAGCGTGCCCGTGGAATCCCCCATCACTGCCGACAGTCATAAGTGTAACATATAACCAAGTGACGCGCCCGTGGCATCCTACCTCACTGCCGGCGTACACATACATAATACATATATATATCTCCTGCCCGTGGAATCCCACATCAACGCCGATAAACCGTAGGTGTAACATATAACCACGTGATTTGAGCCCGTGGCATCCTACTCACCGCCACATACATATATACATATATATATATATATATATATATATATATATATATATAACGTGACGCATGCCCTAATCCTCATCGTATAAGCATGACCATAACGTGCCTGCATCCTCATCGTAGTGCAGTCTTCACGGGAGCTAGCCCATGAAGTAATAATATAACATGCCCCTAATCCTCATCGCTGGTACATGTCTTCACGGGAGCTAGCCCACGGAGTAATAATCGCATAAGACGGTCGCACGCCCTAATCCTCATCGTATAAGCATGGCCATGGGTAATAAAACAACCGGGAATCTAACTCGCCCCGGTCACACGCCTAATCCCACATCGATAAAGATGTCCAAGGATCAATCATAATGGAAGCATACCCGTGGAATCCCACATCACTGTCGGTACGTCCAAGTAAACTTACAACAAGACAGCCGGCCCTCCAACTGAGAGTCACGACAACGTAACATATAATACTTGCACTCAAAGCTATCACAAGCAAACATAGGCAAGTTCATTAAACCTTTAGACTTCCATTTTTATAAACTCATGGCACTTCCGTTTCACACATAAAAATCCGGGAATTTAACCCCAAGTACTACGCACCTCTACTCCTTTAGAAAGACTCTTTTTCAAATAAAACTTCCAAGATACTAACAACCGTAGTATCAAGTCATATCTACTTTCAAGACAAGTCACAATACCTTTTTAGAAATACATTTACCGGCTTCTAAATCAAGTGACTTCTTTCTTAAAAACTTTAAGCAATTGGTACCTTTAAAATAGTTTGCCCTTCTTTATTTCAAATCATTTCTTTGCTTACATTACTGAAGAAAACCATTCTTTTAATCTTCCATAAAGTTGTTATAACCAACTTCCCATAAAGCCGTTATAACTCTTTATGTTTTGGACAAATTCATTCCTTTTATAACCAAGAGACTTATACTTTCAAAATACTTCAAGTCTCCTAACTTTTAAGAAAACAAGTTTCTTAACTTTAGAAATCAAGTCTTTCCAAATCGAGTATTCTATACTTGTAAATCAATTCATTTCTTCCTTTAAGAATCAAGTCTCCTAACTTGAAAAATAAAGTCTCTTAACCATTAAGAATTTGAGATCCATAGCCTTAAAACTTCATACGTAAATTCTTATAAGTTAAGTAACATATACTTTGGTGCGTTGTGAATAGGTTATACTTATTTATAACGATCTTATTCAAGTAGCCATGATCTAGAAAATGTAATACAATTTTGTCTTATCTTAGCTTCTATGCAGATGGAGAATTCTACTCATTTTAACATAATTTGATTGTCATTACATTTTCTTTTATTAACGCTGCAATGACTTGCTCGATACTTATTCTCATTCGTGCCATAAATTAGCCAAGTCAACTTGGCTCCAAAGTACCTCCTAACGACTCTTACCAACATCCCCCATAAGACTCGGTAAAGACTTAGGATAACTTTGACATAAACTTTACATAGAGTAAATCACACACATACCTCTTAACTTCTAAGAGTAGAAGGAAATATGAAATAATACCACATGTATATTCCATACATAGAATCATGTCAAAGGAAGGAAGAGGTTCACATACCTCACGACGATTATCGACAAGTAGCAAAATGCTCCAAAGTACTTCAACCTTGATAGTTATTCCATCCTTCAAGTAGAATACGCTATACTTAGTACTTCAACCTATAATGGCCACAATACGTCCATTAACTTCTTACTTCAAACGTAGAATATTCTAAGTGCTAAGTCACTAAATTCTACGGAAAATCGGACATCACTTCCTTTGTTTCTACATACTTTTCCACCTTTTTCAAGGCCGAATTCAATAACCAAACACGCCACATTTAAGGCCCAACCAATGCAATTAACAATAGGGGATTACACGCCTACTAGACGTGTAAAATTCCGTCCCACAATTGATATCAACTAATACAAACTACTAGGCCAATTTCGGCAACATTGAGATACAACACTACCAATTCTTATCCAATTTCCTTTTCAATCTAAGTTGTTAGCATAACATGATATTAAGTCGCAATCGATTATAACTACTATAATCTTCAAGTAAGTAACATGCGACGATTCTAAATACGACCAAATTGTAATCCAACTACAAATGGCTAATATGTCATTTCGGATTTTAGGCTACAACAATCCATAACACTTATAAAACTTCAACACATAAACTTCATGCTAGCAAATATGTAAAGCTAACAACAATACATAATCTTGTAACACTTAAGAGCCAAGATTATTACCTCAACGATTCTTAGTCCAACTCCAAATCCGAAGTCGCTCCTTAGCACTTAGAGCTTCTTCTAGACACTTAAATCCACCACTTGAGACCCTTAGAATATCACAAACCACTTCCCTTAAAACATCCAATCAAAACCTAGAAAAGCAACTAGGTTTTCACCTTGCGACTAATACGAAAACTATCTTTTTCCGGGATTTTTCTATTGAGATACATTTACAATACCCTCATGAACCTTGGTTTAAAGTGTGGAGCTTATTGGAAAAGAAACAAAAAAAATTCTTTCTTTTCCTTGATGAACCCGAGAGCTATGGCTCTTGTTCTTCCAATTCTCTTGAAAATTTGGCTAAGTGTGGAACTTGTCTCACTACTAGTAGTATTATATAGTAACATGGAGGGTTGAGATTAGCACAAATGTGTGGTTTGGATGAAGTTCTTCTAAATATCAAGCTAGTGGTCCCATTGACTAAGTCAAACATGTCAAGTTTTACTACTTGCAAGACTTGTCTTCCTAACAAGGGTCAAATGACCCTTGTGCCCATGTAATTTCGTCCAAGACATCCAATAAGGGGGGGGTGACACGTGTCGCCCTTCCATTCGTCACAATATTACGTTATCCGAAAAAATTCCATAATTCCGTTAAATTTTTACAAGTCTCTAATCTTAGCATTTGGGATTCTCACGTACGTTCTTTAAAACATGCCTGCAAATACGGGGTGTAACATTCTTCCCCTTAGAAACATTCGTCCCCGAATGTTCTTTCGGAGTCAAACTTATAATTAGCGACATAGTTTCCTTTTACCACCCCGACATACCAATAATGCCACACATGGCCCTAATACCTCGCACACGCATATCCGTCCATCATAAGCTCAAAAGAGATTATCTTTTCGTACTTCCAACTCCTTCTAACATATACATAGTCTCAATATAATCTGTTCATGACACTTAAACATACCACAACTTCATCATGCATACAAGTTTCTAAAGGGCCAAAGACATACCTGAAATAATATAGTCGGTTCAAAGGACCGCTAAAACTGGGAACTTCCACCACGACTCTCACACGCTACGGCATAAACATCCCGCCTAGCTATGGAAGGCGAAGAACCCGCAATCGATCCAAGAGATCGCGCTATCCCACCAAGCCACTGCCTGGACAGATCACGAATGGCTCGCCGCCGCAAGCATAACAAGCCGCCGAAGTAGTACGACACTCCCAAAATGGAATCTACTACGGTGACTACACCGGCAAAGATGGCTTCCTCGCTACTATCTCGGACATTCTGGAACTCAGAGCCCTCGAGCCCCGACTGCTCCCGAATACCCGGCGACCAAACCTCCGCCAAGACCGGAAGGAGCACTCGGTACCGGTGAAAAGTGGATCTACTCTGGCCGAGGTTGTCCGCCTCGGAATTGCCCCGAACCTCGCTGTCCCGCCCTCTGGCCGCCTGAGTCTAGCCGACCTCTCTCTCTCGCCCTCTATCCTCGCGCATAAGCTCGCATTCTCGCAATATCCATACCGGCCAAGGGCCACTCCTGTGCATGCGCAAGAATCATATAATGGTCTAGCCCCATCACATAGCGGTGAACTCGTCCGCCATATCGCCACAATAGCGTGATACCGCCAACGAGTCAAACTCCGTGTTGTATTCACGATGGTCCTCCCATTCGCCTCAATGACAAGAACCTATCAACACGGGCTCTCCTCATTTCGTGAGGCAAAAGTGATCAAGAAAGGCCTCCGTGAACTCATCCCAAATCCGCTGGACGAGCACCAACACCTCTCGACAACTCCCAAGATTCAAACCGCCAACGCAATATCGCAGAATCGTAAGAGGCTAACACCACCGACTGCCTCTCGAGGCCCTAAGCACCGTGCATAGTCCATCAGAGTCGCGAACGAACTCGAGGATCATCCTCGATCTCGAACAATAAAACTCGGGTGGACTACAACCTAAAAATCCCGAATCCTCAAACCGCTTCGGCCTGGGTTAGCTACTCGCTCCGCTGTGCCGCCTACCACTATGCTAGTCAATAGCCTGATTTGCTCTCCATAATCTCTAAACTCCGCCGCGGAATCGAGGCTCGCACGGAACCTCTGAGCTACTACCGCCTCGGCCTCTAATACCGCTGGCGTCGAGCTCGCCGATCCGCCTACTACCTCGTGCATAGTCGTGCCCGAGTCCCGTAACCCTCTCGTGCCACTAGCGCCTCCTCGCCGCCGCTTTGCCCTTCTGGCCCTGCCGCCTCCGTGAGGCATAATCATATAAGCGGGTCGAGAGGATTCAACCTACTAGACCTCTCATCGCACGATCTCAAAGAGAGAAGAATGGAAATCAATCCTAAATGTCCTGCAACCTCCTGATTATAGATGTGGTGCACAACACACCGATAATCAAGACTCTACTAGACACGGTCTGTAGACACTTTCCGAGGACTAAATGCTCTGATACCACTTTTGTCACGACCGACCCTGCTCGCGATCGTGCCCTACTCCAGGCACCCTACGGTATACATCAGAGATAATCAACGGAACATACATGAAACTTATAAATAAATCAACAAAGATAAAATCAACAGGTTAGCCGATAAGGCTACCTCCCGATAAGAAATACATAAACGGCGCTTGCCTCCTTTCTTTACAAACCGACTCACAATATGTGACTACTGCACTTCTAAGAGTTTTAACATAACAACAGCATGGACAGGCCCCGCCATACCCCTAATATACATGAATCTACAACCTCGTGGAAAACTGCACAAGAGATAAGCCTCCGAGCAAATGGAGCTTTTTCCCAAAATCAACCGAGATCCTAAGCGCAAGGATCACCCACCCGTGCACCTAATACCGGCTGGCATGAACGCAGCCCCACGACGGGGTCGCATAACAAAAATTTAATATGGAATGTAAATATAGTACAAGAAATGATCATAATCAGATAAAAGAATGACAGGGGCAAGTATAAAAAGTACATACCAGATTCTGCCGTGTCATTACCACTTATGAACTTAATCATACCTTATTATCTTTTCCCATTTTCAATAAAAGTTATAGTCACTTTCTTACGTACATACTTGGGAAAAATCGTCAAGTTCATTACCATATCACTTACTTATCTTTCATAACATAATTCGGCCCTTTACGAGGACGATATACTACCCTACCAACTGGGACGCGATCAAATCACACAAATATCAAAGCGCGTCTGCGGAATCCCCATCATCGCCGACAATCATAAGTGTAACATATAACCACGTGACGCGCCGTGGCATCCTACCTCACCGCCACAGATACATACACAATACATATATATATCTCCTGCCCGTGGAATCCCACATCACTGCCGACAACCGTAGGTGTAACATATAACCATGTGACGCGCCCGTGGCATCCTACCTCACTGCCGACGTACACATATACAATATATATATATATATATATATATATATATATATAACGTGCCGCATGCCCCTAATCCTCATCGTATAAGACGCCATAACGCGCCCTCTGCATCCTCATCGTAGCGCAGTCTTCGCCGGAGCTAGCCCATGGAGTAATAATATAACATGCCCCTAATCCTCATCGCGGGTACATGTTTTCATGGGAGCTAGCCCATGGAGTAATAATCGACATAAGACGGGTCGCACGCCTAATCCTCATCGATAAGTACGCCACGGGTAATAAAACAAATCTGGGAATCTAACCCGCCTCCTGGTCACATGCCCCGGAATCCCACATCGTATAAGCATGTCCAAGGATCAATCATAATGGAAGCATACCCGTGGAATCCCACATCACTGTCGGTACGTCCAAGTAAACTTACAACAAGACAACCGGCCCTCCAACTGAGAGTCACGACAACGTAACATATAATACTTGCACTCAAAGCTATCACAATCAAACATAGGCAAGTTCATTAAACCTTTAGACTTCCATTTTTATAAACTCATGGCACTTCCGTTTCACACATAAAAATCCGGGAATTTAACCCCAAGTACTACGCACCTTTACTCCTTTAGAAAGACACTTTTTCAAATAAAACTTCCAAGATACTAACAACCGTAGTATCAAGTCATATCTACTTTCAAGACAAGTCACAATACCTTTTTAGAAATACATTTACCGGCTTCTAAATCAAGTGACTTTTTTCTTAAAAACTTTAAGCAATTGGTACCTTTAAAACAGTTTGCCCTTCTTTATTTCAAATCATTTCTTTGCTTACATTACTGAAGAAAACCATTCTTTTAATCTTCCATAAAGTTGTTATAACCAACTTTCCATAAAGTCGTTATAACTCTTTATGTTTTGGACAAATTCATTCTTTTTATAACCAAGAGACTTATACTTTCAAAATACTTCAAGTCTCCTAACTTTTAAGAAAACAAGTTTCTTAACTTTAGAAATCAAGTCTTTCCAAATCGAGTATTCTATACTTGTAAATCAATTCATTTCTTCCTTTAAGAATCAAGTCTCCTAACTTGAAAAATAAAGTCTCTTAACCTTTAAGAATTTGAGATCCATAGCCTTAAAACTTCATACGTAAATTCTTATAAGTTAAGTAACATATACTTTGGTGCGTTGTGAATAGGTTATACTTATTTATAACGAACTTATTCAAGTAGCCATGATCTAGAAAATGTAATACAATTTTGTCTTATCTTAGCTTCTATGCAGATGGAGAATTCTACTCATTTTAACATAATTTGATTGTCATTACATTTTCCTTTAATAACGCTGCAATGGCTTGCTCGATACTTATTCTCATTCGTGCCATAAATTAGCCAAGTCAACTTGGCTCCAAAGTACCTCCTAACGACTCTTACCAACATCCCCCATAAGACTCGGTAAGAACTTAGGATAACTTTGACATAAACTTTACATAGAGTAAATCACACACATACCTCTTAACTTCTAAGATTAGAAGGAAATATGAAATAATACCACATGTATATTCCATACATAGAATCATGCCAAAGGAAGGAAGAGGTTCACATACCTCGCGACGATTATCGACAAGTAGCAAAATGCTCCAAAGTACTTCAACCTTGATAGCTATTCCATCCTTCAAGTAGAATACGCTATACTTAGTACTTCAACCTATAATGGCCACAATACGTCCATTAACCTCTTACTTCAAACATAGAATATTCTAAGTGCTAAGTCACTAAATTTTACGGAAAATCGGACAGCACTTTCTTTGTTTCTACATACTTTGCCACCTTTTCAATGCCGAATTTAATAACCAAACACGCCACATTTAAGGCCCAACCAATGCAATTAACAATAGGGGATTACACGCCTACTAGACGTGTAAAATTCCGCCCCACAATTGATATCAACTAATACAAACTACTAGGCCAATTTCGGCAACATTGAGATACAACACTACCAATTCTTATCCAATTTCCTTTTCAATCCAAGTTGTTAGCATAACATGATATTAAGTCGCAATCGATTATAACTACTATAATCTTCAAGTAAGTAACATGCGACGATTCTAAATACGACCAAATTGTAATCCAACTACAAATGGCTAATATGTCATTTCGGATTTTAGGCTACAACAATCCATAACACTTATAAAACTTCAACACATAAACTTCATGCTAGCAAATATGTAAAGCTAACAACAATACATAATCTTGTAACACTTAAGAGCCAAGATTATTACCTCAGCGATTCTTAGTCCAACTCCAAATTCGAAGTCGCTCCTTAGCACTTAGAGCTTCTTCTAGACACTTCAATCCACCACTTGAGACCCTTAGAATATCACAAACCACTTCCCTTAAAATTTCCAATCAAAACCTAGAAAAGCAACTAGGTTTTCACCTTGCGACTAATACAAAAACTATCTTTTTCCGGGATTTTTCTATTGATATACACTTACAATACCCTCATGAACGTTGGTTTAAAGTGTGGAGCTTATTGGACAAGAAACAAAAAAAATTCTTTCTTTTCCTTGATGAACCCGAGAGCTATGGCTCTTGTTCTTCCAATTCTCTTGAAAATTTGGCTAAGTGTGGAACTTGTCTCACTACTAGTAGTATTATATAGTAACATGAAAGGTTGAGATTAGCACAGATGTGTGGTTTGGATGAAGTTCTTCTAAATATCAAGCTAGTGGTCCCATTGACTAAGTCAAACATGTCAAGTGTTGACAGTCAATTTTGACCCATTTTTGTATATTTTCGTGCAATTTTAAGTATTTTAGCACACCGCATTTTAATCGTTATTTTTGCATATTTTGTATAATATTCTATGTTTATTTATTCACAAAATGACGTTGCATCTTTTTATTTTTATTTAAGCATTATGTTTTTGTTAATATTATATTTCTATTATAATAATATTTTGCATCTCTTTAAATAATTAATTGACGTCCTGCTTTATTTTAATCAGACATTAAACATGTCTTAAATATTGCATTTTGCGCTTCGGATTTGCATTTTAATAATTTTGCATCTTTTAAATAATTTTTCTTTAATTAATTAACTCGCATTGCATTTTGTCAAACCACCCAAGATTTAACCCAATCCAAATCATTCCAATCCAACACCACTTTTATTTTCATCCAAACACCCCCCTCTTTATTTCCCCCTCATTTTTAAATTTCAAACCCACCTTTCCCCCTAAAATACCAAAACCTAACCTACCCCCCTATTATTTAATCCTTACCCCCTCTTTATTAAAAGGAGGGGCACTTACGATAAGGGGGCACCCATACGCTGAGCAGACAAAAATAAAGGGAGCCCATCGCTTTTGAAAAGAAAAAGAGAAAAGTGGTTCTCTCCTCGCCTCCTTGCCGCCTGTCGCCATTCGCCGCTTTCACGGAGTTCTAAAACTCCGGCAACCCCTTTAACACCCCGCACCTACCCTAGCCGCCTCTCTCTTTATCGCCTGCTCTCTCCACTCTCCCGCCGCCGCCTCACCGGCGAACCACCACACCAACATCGCTCGCCGACTTCACCATCGTTGCGATTTAACCTCACCATCGCCATCATACCCGCCATCGCTGTCACTCTCCCGCTCGTCAGCGGCGCCGCTCCTGTTTGCCGTAGTGACGCCGCCACCATCGCCGCCTCGGTTGGTTCCATTTTTCGATTTATTGGCATATTTTTTATTATCGGACTGATTTCCTTTATTTTTGAATCTCGCCGGAATTTGAGGAACTCCGGCGGTCGTCGGTTTGCTTCTGTTTTGTTGGGCTGATTTTTGCGCCATTTAGTATTTTGGCCGGAGTTTTAGGAACTCCGGCGACGTTTTGAAAACCCCACGACACCGCCCGCCTCGCTTTCTATCGTTATATTGTTGTTGGTTGTTGGACTGATTTTGGGATTATTTCGGCAACTCCCACTATTTTATTCGGATTGCAGCTGATATTATGCTATGTTGTTATTTTGGTTGTTGCATTGATATCCAGATTTTTATCTCTGAAGATCTTTCAGATCCATTTAATTTTGGCCATCACATTATTTTTCTGATGGGTTTTGATTACTTGCTACCGATTTTCACGATTTTCCAAATAATCGCTTCCCACCGATTTTAGCCATGGTCGACTGATTTTTAGGCTATTTGCTATTAATTTTCGTGATTGTTACTACTGCTTGGCCATATTATCGACCGGTTTGGCCATATTGCTATTGATTTTGGATATTTTTTGCTGGTATTTACTGATTTTTGAACAAGTTGCTACATTTGTTGGTATTTACTGATCTGAACAAGATACTACACTTGTGGCCAAAGAAGGATTTATCCGTCGATCTGGAGGCCTCCGTGGTAAGCGAGACGGAATATGTGGGCGAGGAGGAAAGTGAAAAGATTGACGAGAATGCATAAGATCGCCACTGAGGCGAAGTCGACCGCCAGAGCGATATTGGCTTCTCATGTCTGAGTATTCTTGGCATAACACTAGCTGAGCCCACACTATATAAAAATATATCTTTTACAATATATTTTACATATATATCTATATATATACATATATTGTGTTTGTTTGGTAATTTATTTATCATTTACTAACTCTTCTACTAAGTGTCTTTTTGCAGGTAACCGGAGGCGCACCCCAAAGTTAAATCATTCGCATAAATGAAATAAAAGCAAAATGTTGTTAATTTATCTTCATTACATCTTTTATGTCTATTTACTTTTATTACTATATTGTTAAGTATATATTTATTTTAAATATTTGCATGCCTAGTTTAAATATCTTTTGATTAGTTTAATAATTAGAATACCCTTAGAATTGCATGATATTTAGCACAATAATTTTATTAACCTAAGTTTGAACGGACAACCGCAAGTTAGCGGATCCTTTAGGGTGCCTAACCCCTTCCCTTTAGGATAATAAAGAACCCTTACCTAGAATCTCACATAGCTTTCGCAGACCTTAAAAAATGGAGATCATTTGTAGTATTTTATGCTACATTTTCAGTGTCCTAATTCACTATAATAATTAGGTGGCGACTCCTTTAAATAGCATTCCAGGAATCAACCATGCGTAGCGGCAATCCCGTTTCCGGCTCCGGTCGAAAATGGGGGCGTTACAGATGGCGACTCCGCTGGGGATATTTAGGTTCTTAACCATAACAAACATAGGTTATTTACTGTGCTTTATTTTTCTTATCTGCTTAAAAAAAATGCTTCTCCTGTGTTTTACATTCATTTGCTTTTATGTTTTGTCTAAATTATTCTACTTTACATATAAATATTTGCATATTGTATTAACTGTTATTTGTTACCGCTTTCTTTAAACTGGCATTCCGCTCATATTTCTTCCATTCTGGAAAATTCACACTATCACACACTCACGCGTTGGTGTGCTTCGCGCACCCGCAAATTTCTTTCAAAAATATCCAAATTTTAGGAGAGTTGGCGCATACGAGTTAGATCGGTTCGTTCGATCACCACAGAGCCTTCTCACTCGAGTTGTCCACTGAACTCAAGGCCTAGAAAAGCCAAATCTTAGAAACTTAAGATGTAGCTATACCACCCTTCATTTTAGTGGCACGATGCATTTATTTAGGTGGTCGATCCTCGTATCGACGCCACAATTAGGAAGACACTAAACTTGTCGACGGGTTTCTCAACCCAACGACCAACCAAAGATATTACGTAGCGTGGCAATAATGCATAAATCCAAGCCTAATCATGACGCGTCGAAATTGGGAAAAGTGCACCGCCATTTGGTCGCCATTTCCAACAAAAGCATTATAGTTGGACGACTTGGACAAATCCGCCATAATCTCGCGTAGTGACGCTTAGGCTTACCGCATAAAGAGGTCCCCTGCATGTTAGAAAACGTTTGAATGTGCTATGTGCAATATATCTGCTACATACCCGCAAATTATGTGTTTTATGCTAACACCGTTTGTTGCATTTATCATCTCCCCCCAAAGGTCGAGTTGTATTTTGACTTAGCAATGGCAGAGCATCAATATTTCACAAGATCAAAGGCACGGTCCAAATGATACGACCGATTCAAGCATCCGAGCGAACGAGCCTGAACTCGCTCGTTCCTATAGCAAAGCAGGGTCTCGTAAAAGAAGAGCAGATGACACCTTTTCAAAATCGACTATGTAGGAAACCGACAGGATTGCAAGTCCAAACAAAGCCGTGCACGCAGATGTCGAGGAACAAGGCAATGAGGTCGAGCATGAATCGACCCTCCAAAACTCACAAAATTTTCTTTAGCGCAGTCTTTTCATATTAATGTATAAAATACGATAAAGGTTTCTTCAGATAGCAAAAGCAAAGAAAAGCAACAAAGGCAGAGGATGACAACAATCCAAAGTCCGCAGCAGCGCAAAGCAGCAATGAAAAGCGGCATCAATAATCGCAGCCAAAGTTCGAGGTCCGCAACAAAACCTAACGATCAACTCGCATAAAGTCAAATTGGCAACCCACGATCGCACACAAAGAAAGGCATCATGGCAATTCGTCACCGCAACGCTCAAAGATGTCCGCAAGGACAACATCTCGTGGATGACATCTCTACCCATAAAATTGCACTTCATATGTATTTATCATTTCGCTTAAACAGTATACACTAACGCCTTTTCTCGCCTAGCTTCAGAGCATTTATTCTACTGCGAGCAAAGAACAATACGCCCAGTAACGACGTTATCGCGATTGTGTCCAGTAACGACACCATCAAGATCGGCCTACGCAACGACGCCAAAGAAGAATACGCCCAGTAACGACGCATCGCGATTGCGGTCCAGTAACGACACCATCAAGATTGCGCCTACGCAACGACGCCAAAGAAGAATACGCCCAGTAACGACGTTATCAACATCAGGTCCAGTGCAACGACACCATCGCGATTGCGCTTTACGCAACGACGCCAAAGAAGAATACGCCCAGTAACGACGCATCGATTGCGTCCAGTAACGACACCATCATCAAGATTGCCTACGCAACGACGCCAAGAAGAATACGCCCAGTAACGACGTTACGCGATTGCGGTCAGTGCAACGACACCATCAAGATTGGTTTACGCAACGACGCCAAAGAAGAATACATCCAGTAACGACGCACGCGATTGCGGTCCAGTAACGACACCATCAAGATTAAGGTTTACGCAACGACGCCAGCAAAGAATACGCCCAGTGCAACGACGCGATCGCGATTGCGGTCCAGTGCAACGACACCATCATCATTGCGCTTCACGCAACGACGCCAAAGAAGAATACGCCCAGTAACGACGCGACGCGATTGCGTCCAGTAACGACACCATCAAGATTGCGCTTACGCAACGACGCCAAAGAAGAACATCGCCCAGTGCAACGACGCATCGCGATTGCGTCCAGTAACGATAACATCGCGATCAAGGCTTTACGCAACGACGCCAAAGAAGAATACGCCCAGTAACGACGCACGCGATTGCGGTCCAGTAACGACACCATCAAGACATCGCGCTTCACGCAACGACGCCAAAGAAGAACATCGCCCGCATAACGACGATCAAGACAAATGCTTCACGCAACGACGCCAAAGAAGAACACGCCCAGTAACGACGCGACAAGACAAAGAAGTCTACGCAACGACGCCAAGAAGAATACGCCCAGTAACGACGTTATCAAGACAAAGAAGTCCATGCAACGACGCCAAGAAGAATATCGCCCAGTAACGACGCACAAAGACAAAGAAGTCCATGCAACGACGCCAAGAAGAACACGCCCATGCAACGACGCTACAAGACAAAGAAGTCCACGCAACGACGCCAAAGAAGAATGCGTTTACGCAACGACGCCAATGCAACATCGCCCAAGCAATGACGCTTATCAAGACAACAAGCCCAAACACGACGCTATCATCAGCATATCACGTCTACGCAAGGACAATTAATCTACTCTCAAATTTGCATTTTTCTCATTCATGCTTTATTACTCTTAGCAGTTATGCACTAACTCTTTCGAGCTTTAGTCTACAGGCGCTGCAAAGAAGCGACAACATATCCGCATTTACAATCGCAACGCATCCGCAAGCGGCGAATCACAACATTTGCAGCAGCATCGATTTTCGCAGATAGCATTTTATACTCAAACAGCTATATCGCATATAAATTCACGCGTTATCATTTGCCTTAACAAGCATGCACTAACCGCTTGTTTAAGTCTTAGCATACAGAATGCGAGCACAACGCGAACTACCTCTTACAAATAACCAAGCAATTTGTACCTCGAATGTCGATCCGCCTCCTCCAAAGATCCGCAACGCTAATGACCCCAGTGTCATCATAATTCGACATCGACAAATTTTTAAATCGCCCCGCTTTGGTTTTAATTTTTCACCTCCCAACAACCGGCGATTTGTACCGAATGTCGATCCGCCTCCTCCAAAGATCCTCGCAACGCCACGACCCCAATGTCATCATAATTCGACACCGACAAAATTTTGAATCTACGTCGCCCGCTTTAATTTTCAAGATCACAAGAACCCAAAGGTCATCATAATTCGACATCGACATTTTTTAAATCGCATCGCCTTTACTTTTACTTTAGCATCGCAACAATCCAAAGGCCATCATAATTCGACATCGACATTTTTCAATCAAGGCCGCTTTATTTTTATCTTCAAGATCACAACGACCTGCGTCATCATAATTCGACATCGACAATTCGAGTCCGCATCACCCCACTTTTGAGTTCTAGTTTATAAACAGACAAAATCGCTACGAAGTCAACGCCTTTGTCCAAGACTCTTCCATCATCTCCGCATAAAGAGGACATACCGCTGATACCAATTTTGACCCATTTTTGTATATTTTCGCAATTTTAAGTATTTTAGCACACCGCATTTTAATCGTTATTTTTGCATATTTTGTATAATATTCTATGTTTATTTATTCACAAAATGACGTTGCATCTTTTTATTTTTATTTAAGCATTATGTTTTTGTTAATATTATATTTCTATTATAATAATATTTTGCATCTCTTTAAATAATTAATCGACGCCCGCTTATTTTAATCGACATTAAACATGTCTTAAATATTGCATTTTTGCGCTTTAAGATTTGCATTTTAATAATTTTGCATCTTTTAAATAATTTTTCTTTAATTAATTAACTCGCATTGCATTTTGTCAAACCAAAAAGATTTAACCCAATCCAAATCATTCCAATCCAACACCACTTTTATTTTCATCCAAACACCCCCCTCTTTATTTCCCCCTCATTTTTAAATTTCAAACCCACCTTTCCCCCTAAAATACCAAACCTAACCTACCCCTATTATTTAATCCTTACCCCCTCTTTATTAAAAGGAGGGGGCAGCCCACGATAAGTGGGCAGCCCATACGCTGAAAGGCATAAAAAAATAAAGTGAGCCCATCGCTTTGAGAAAAGAAAAAGAGAAAAGTGGTTCTCTCCTCGCCTCCCTTGCCGCCGCCGCTTATTCGCCGCTTTTCACGGAGTTCTAAAACTCCGCAACCCCTTTAACACCCCGCACCTACCCTAGCCGCCTCTCTCTTTATCACCTGCTCTCTCCACTCTCCCGCCGCCGCCACCTCACCGGCAACCACCACACTAACATCGCTCCCGCCGAATTTCACCATCGGTCGACGTAACCTCACCATCGCCATCATACCCGCCATCGCTCGCCACTCTCCCATTGCCGTCAGCGCCGCCCCTGTTTGCCGTAGAAGTGACGCCGCCACCATCGCTGCCTGGGTTGGTTCCATTTTTCGATTTATTGGCATATTTTTTATTATCGGACTGATTTCCTTTATTTTTGAATCTCGCCGGAATTTGAGGAACTCCGGCGGTCGTCGGTTTGCTTCTGTTTTGTTGGGCTGATTTTTGCGCCATTTAGTATTTTGGCCGGAGTTTTAGGAACTCCGGCGACGTTTTGAAAACCCCGCGACACCGCCCGCCTCCTTTCGTATCGTTATATTGTTGTTGGTTGTTGGACTGATTTTGGGATTATTTCGGCAACTCCCACTATTTTATTCGGATTGCAGCTGATATTATGCTATGTTGTTATTTTGGTTGTTGCATTGATATCCAGATTTTTATCTCTGAAGATCTTTCAGATCCGACGAATTTTGGCCACTGTTTACTATTTTTCGGATGGGTTTTTGATTACTTGGCTACTGATTTTCACGATTTTCCAAATAATCGCTTCCCACCGATTTTAGCCATGGCCGACTGATTTTTAGGCTATTTGCTATTAATTTTCGCATTGTTACTACTGTTGCCATATTATCGACTGGTTTTGGCCATATTGCTATTGATTTTGGATATTTTTTGCTGGTATTTACTGATTTTTGAACAAGTTGCTACATTTGTTGGTATTTACTGATCTGAACAAGATACTACACTTGTGGCCAAAGAAGGATTTATCCGTCGATCTGGAGGCCTCCGTGGTGTTTAGACTAATACGTGGGCGAGGAAAGTGAAAAGATTGACGAGAATGCATAAGATCGCCACCAGAGGCGAGTCGACCGCCAGAGCGATATTGGCTTCTCATGTCTTAGTATTCTTGGCATAACACTAGCTGAGCCCACACTATATAAAAAATATATCTTTTACAATATATTTTACATATATATCTATATATATACATATATTGTTGTTTGTTTGGTAATTTATTTATCATTTACTAACTCTTCTACTAAGTGTCTTTTGCAGGTACCCGGAGGCGCACCCCAAAGTTAAATCATTCGCATAAATGAAATAAAAGCAAAAATGTTGTTAATTTATCTTCATTACATCTTTTATGTTTATTTACTTTTATTACTATCTTGTTAAGTATATATTTATTTTAAATATTTGCAGGCCTAGTTTAAATATCTTTTGATTAGTTTAATAATTAGAATACCCTTAGAATTGCATGATATTTAGCACAATAACTAACCTAAGTTTGAACGGACAACCGCAAGTTAGCGGATCCTTTAGGATGCCTAACCCCTTCCCTTTAGGATAATAAAGAACCCTTACCTAGAATCTCGCATAACTTTCGCAGACCTTTTAAATGGAGATCATTAATTGCAGTATTTACTGCGATAAATCAAGTGTCCTAATTCACTATAATAATTAGGTGGCGACTCCTTAAAATACATTCCAGAATCAACCACGCAGAAGGCAATCCCGCTTCCGCCCTTAAAAATGGGGCGTTAGATGGCGACTACTGGGATATTTAGGTTCTTAACCATAACAAACATAGGTTATTTACTGTGCTTTATTTTTCTTATCTGCTTAAAAAAATGCTTCTTCTGTGTTTTACATTCATTTGCTTTTATGTTTTGTCTAAATTATTCTACTTTACATATAAATATTTGCATTAACTGCTATTTGTTACCGCTTTCCTTAAATCGCATTCCGCCATATTTCTTCCATTCTCGAAAATTCACACTATCACACACTCACGCTGCAGTGTGCTTCGCGACCCGCAAATTTCTTTCAAAATATCCAAATTTTAGAGAGTTGCCGCGCATGAGTTAGATCGTTCGTCTCGATCACCACAGAGCTTCTCACTCGAGTTGTCCACTGAACTCAAGGCCTAGAAAAGCCAAATCTTAGAAACTTAAGATAGAGCTATACCACCCTTCATTTTAGGGCACGACGATTTACCTTAGGTGGGTCGATCCCTGGTATCGACGCCACAATTAGGAAGACACCAAACTTGTCGACGGGTTTCTCAACCCAACGACCAACCAGCATATTATGTGTAGCGTGGCAATAACAGACAAATCCAAGCCTAATCATGACGTGCCGAAATTGGGAAAAGTGCACCGTCATTTGGTCGCCATTTCCAACAAAAGCATTATAGTTGGACGACTTGGACAAATCCGTCATAATCTCGCGTAAGTGACGTTTAGGCTTACCTCTGGCATAAAGAGGTCCCCTGCATGTTAGAAAACGTTTGAATGTGCTATGTGCAATATATCTGCTACATACCCGCAAATTATGTGTTTTATGCTAACACCGTTTGTTGCATTTATCATCTCCCCCCAAAGGTCGAGTTGTATTTTGACTTAGCAATGGCAGAGCATCAATATTTCACAAGATCAAAGGCACGGTCCAGCGACATGACCGATTCAAGTGCATCTGAGCGGAACGAGTCGGAACCTGTCTTGGTTCCTATAGGCAAAGCAGGGGTCTCAGAAAAGAAGAGCAGTATGACACCTTTTCAAAACTGGGACTATGTAGGAAACCGGACAGGGATTGCAAGTCCAAACAGGCCAGGCACGCAGATGTCGAGGAACAAGGCAGCGAGGTCAGATATGAATCGACCCCCCCTCCAAAACTCACAAAATTTTCTTTTAGCGCAGGTCTTTTCATATTAACAGAAGCAGAAAATACGACAAAAGGTTTCTTCGTATTAGCAAAAGCAGCAAAAGCAACAAAGGCAGAGGATGACAACAATCCAAAGTCCGCAGCAGCGCAAAGCAAGAATGAAAAGGCATCAATAATCGCAATAAAGTTCGTGAGGTCCGCAACAAAACCTAACGATCAACTCGCATAAAGTCAAATTGGCAACCCACGATCGCACACAAAGAAAGGCATCATGGCACTGTCACCGCAACGCTCAAGATGTCCGCAAGGACAACATCTCGTGGATGACATCTCTACCCATAAAATTGCACTTCTCATATGTATTTATCATTTCGCTTAAACAGTATACACTAACGCCTTTTCTCGCCTAGCTTGCGTGAGCATTTATTCTACAGCGAGCAAAGAATAATACGCCCAGTAACGACGCGACGCGATGTGTCCGTGCAACGACACCATCAAGATTGGCGTCACGCAACGACGCCAAGAAGAATACGCCCAGTGCAACGACGACAAGATTGCGGTCCAGTGCAACGACACCATCAAGATTAAGCCTCACGCAACGACGCCAAAGAAGAATACGCCCAGTAACGACGTTATCAACATCAGGTCTGTGCAACGACACCATCGCGATTGCCTACGCAACGACGCCAAGAAGAATACGCCCAGTAACGACGCACGCGATTGCGGTCCAGTAACGACACCATCAAGATTGCGTTTACGCAACGACGCCAAAGAAGAATACGCCCAGTAACGACGTTATCGCGATTGCGGTCAGTAACGACACCATCAAGATTGCGCCTACGCAACGACGCCAAAGAAGAATACGCCCAGTAACGACGCGACAAGATTGCGTCCAGTAACGACACCATCGCATTGCGTTTACGCAACGACGCCAGCAAAGAATACGCCCAGTAACGACGACGCGATTGCGTCAGTAACGACACCATCATCATCAAGGTTTACGCAACGACGCCAAGAAGAATACGCCCAGTAACGACGCGACGCGATTGCGTCCAGTGCAACGACACCATCAAGATTGCGTTTACGCAACGACGCCAAGAAGAATACGCCCAGTAACGACGTATCGACAAGATTGCGTCCAGTAACGACAACATCGCGATTGCGCTACGCAACGACGCCAGCAAAGAATACGCCCAGTAACGACATCGCGATTGCGTCCAGTAACGACACCATCAAGACATCGCTTCACGCAACGACGCCAAGAAGAACATCGCCCGCATTAACGACGCGAAGACAAATGGGTTTACGCAACGACGCCAAAGAAGAATATCGCCCAGTAACGACGCGATCAAGACAAAGAAGTCTACGCAACGACGCCAAAGAAGAATACGCCCAGTAACGACGTTATCAAGACAAAGAAGTCCATGCAACGACGCCAAGAAGAATATCGCCCAGTAACGACGCACAAAGACAAAGAAGTCCATGCAACGACGCCAAAGAAGAACACGCCATGCAACGACGCTGTCGCAAGACAAAGAAGTCCACGCAACGACGCCAAGAAGAATGCGTTTACGCAACGACGCCACGCAACACGCCCAAGCAGCCGACGCTTATCAAGACAACAAGCCAAAACACGACGCTATCATCAGCATATCACGTCTACGCAAGGACAATTAATCTACTCTCAAATTTGCATTTTTCTCATTCATGCTTTATTACTCTTAGCAGTTATGCACTAACTCTTTCTTGAGCTTTAGTCTACAGGGGCAGCAAGGACAACATATCCGCATTTACAATCGCAACGCATCCGCAAGCGGCGAAATCACAACATTTGCAGCATCGATTTTCGCAGATAGCATTTTATACTCAAACAGCTACATCGCATATAAATTCACGCGTTATCATTTGCCTTAATGCTTATGCACTAACCGCTTGTTTAAGTCTTAGCATACAGAATGCGAGCACAACGCGAACTACCTCTTACAGCGAACCGAAGCAATTTGTACCTCGAATGTCGATCCGCTCTCCTCCAGCATCCTGCAACGCCAATGACCCCAGTGTCATCATAATTCGACACTGGGACAAATTTTTAAATCTGCTCCCGCTTTGGTTTTAATTTTTCAGCCTCCCAACAACCGAAGCGATTTGTACCTCGAATGTCGATCCGCCCTCCTCCAGCATCCTGCAACGCCAATGACCCTAGTGTCATCATAATTCGACACTGGGACAAAATTTTGAATCTACGCCCGCACTTTAATTTTCAAGATCACAAAGAACCCAAAGGTCATCATAATTCGACACTGGGACATTTTTTAAATCTGCATCAGCTTTACTTTTACTTTAGCATCGCAACAATCCAGTGCCATCATAATTCGACACTGGGACATTTTTCAATCTGCGTCGGCTTTATTTTTATCTTCAGCATCACAACGACCCAGGGTCATCATAATTCGACACCGACAATTTCAGTCCGCATCACCCCACTTTTGAGTTCTAGTTTATAAAACAGGACAAAATTGGCTACGAGTCAACGTCTTTGTCCGAAGACTCTTCCATCATCTCCGTACAAAGAGGGACATACTGTTGACAGTCAATTTTGACCCATTTTTGTATATTTTCGTGCAATTTTAAGTATTTTAGCACACCGCATTTTAATCGTTATTTTTGCATATTTTGTATAATATTCTATGTTTATTTATTCACAAAATGACGTTGCATCTTTTTATTTTTATTTAAGCATTATGTTTTTGTTAATATTATATTTCTATTATAATAATATTTTGCATCTCTTTAAATAATTAATTGACGTCCTGCTTTATTTTAATCAGACATTAAACATGTCTTAAATATTGCATTTTTGCGTCGGCATTTGCATTTTAATAATTTTGCATCTTTTTAAATAATTTTTTCTTTAATTAATTAACTCGCATTGCATTTTGTCAAACCACCAAAGATTTAACCCAATCCAAATCATTCCAATCCAACACCACTTTTATTTTCATCCAAACACCCCCCTCTTTATTTCCCCCTCATTTTTAAATTTCAAACCCACCTTTCCCCCTAAAATACCAAAACCTAACCTACCCCCCTATTATTTAATCCTTACCCCCTCTTTATTAAAAGGAGGGGGCAGCCCACGATAAGGGGGGGCAGCCCATACGTTGAGCAGACAAAAAAAATAAAGGGGAGCCCATCGTTTTTGAGAAAAGAAAAAAGAGAAAAGGGTTCTCTCCCTCAGCTCCCCTTGCCGCCGCCCGTCGCCGCCATTCGCCGCCTTTCGCCGGAGTTCTAAAAACTCCGGCGAACCCCCTTTTAACACCCCGCAGCCTACCCTAGCCGTCTCCCTCTCTCTTTATCAGCCCTGTTCCCTCTCCACTCTCCCGTCGCCGCCAGTCTCACCGGCGAACCACCACACCAACATCGCTCCGCCGAATTTCACCATCGGTTGCGATTTAACCTCACCCTCGCCATCATACCCGCCATCGCTCGTCACTCTCCCATTGCTCGTCAGCGGCGCCGCCCTGTTTGCCGAAGTGACGCCGCCACCATCGCTGCCTGGGTTGGTTCCATTTTTCGATTTATTGGCATATTTTTTATTATCGGACTGATTTCCTTTATTTTTGAATCTCGCCGGAATTTGAGGAACTCCGGCGGTCGTCGGTTTGCTTCTGTTTTGTTGGGCTGATTTTTGCGCCATTTAGTATTTTGGCCGGAGTTTTAGGAACTCCGGCGACGTTTTGAAAACCCCGGCGACACTGTCCGCTCCTCGGTTTCGTTACTGTTATATTGTTGTTGGTTGTTGGACTGATTTTGGGATTATTTCGGCAACTCCCACTATTTTATTCGGATTGCAGCTGATATTATGCTATGTTGTTATTTTGGTTGTTGCATTGATATCCAGATTTTTATCTCTGAAGATCTTTCGATCCGATTTAATTTTGGCCATCGCTACTATTTTTCTGATGGGTTTTGATTACTTACTACGATTTTGGTGATTTTCCAAATAATCGCTTCCCACTGATTTTAGCCATGGTGCTGGACTGATTTTTAGGCTATTTGCTATTAATTTTCGGCATTGTTACTACTGTTTTTGGCCATATTATTGGACTGGTTTTGGCCATATTGCTATTGATTTTGGATATTTTTTGCTGGTATTTACTGATTTTTGAACAAGTTGCTACATTTGTTGGTATTTACTGATCTGAACAAGATACTACACTTGTGGCCAAAGAAGGATTTATCCGTCGATCTGGAGGCCTCCGTGGTAAGCGAGACGGAATATGTGGGCGAGGAGGAAAGTGAAAAAGATTGGACGAGAATGCATAGTATCGCTCACCAGGAGGCGAGTCGACCGCCGCCGTAGCGATATTGGCTTCTCATGTCTTAGTATTCTTGGCATAACACTAGCTGAGCCCACACTATATAAAAATATATCTTTTACAATATATTTTACATATATATCTATATATATACATATATTGTGTTTGTTTGGTAATTTATTTATCATTTACTAACTCTTCTACTAAGTGTCTTTTGCAGGTAACCGGAGGCGCACCCCAAAGTTAAATCATTCGCATAAATGAAATAAAAGCAAAATGTTGTTAATTTATCTTCATTACATCTTTTATGTCTATTTACTTTTATTACTATATTGTTAAGTATATATTTATTTTAAATATTTGCATGCCTAGTTTAAATATCTTTTGATTAGTTTAATAATTAGAATACCCTTAGAATTGCATGATATTTAGCACAATAATTTTATTAACCTAAGTTTGAACGGACAACCGCAAGTTAGCGGATCCTTTAGGGTGCCTAACCCCTTCCCTTTAGGATAATAAAGAACCCTTACCTAGAATCTCACATAGCTTTCGCAGACCTTAAAAAATGGAGATCATTTGTAGTATTTTATGCTACATTTTCAGTGTCCTAATTCACTATAATAATTAGGTGGCGACTCCTTTAAATAGCATTCCAGGAATCAACCATGCGTAGCGGCAATCCCGTTTCCGGCTCCGGTCGAAAATGGGGGCGTTACATCAAGCTTTACTACTTGCAAGACTTGTCTTCCTAACAAGGGTCAAATGACCCTTGTGCCCATGTAATTTCGTCCAAGACATCCAATAAGGGGGGGGTGACACGTGTCGCCCTCCCATTCGTCACAATGTTACGTTATCCGAAAAAATTCCATAATTCCGTTAAATTTTTACAAGTCTCTAATCTTAGCATTTGGGATTCTCACGCACGTTCTTTAAAACATGCCTGCAAATACGGGGTGTAACAATAAACATCTGTTAGAAACAGCTAGAGCCATTAAGATCCAAGCCAACTTGCCAGATATATTTTGGGGATTTTGTATTGAAAATGCTACATACATCATCAACAAGATCCCTGCTACTATGTTGAGGAACAAGTCACCATATGAGATGTTATACAACAAAACACCTTCACTCATACACTTGAGAGTGATAGGATGCCTATGTTTTGCAATTACACTGCCTAAGACAGAGAAATTCAGTCCTAGGACAGTGAGAGTTGTGCTGTTAGGATATGGCATCTCACAGAAAGGCTACTGGCTTTATGACATGGAGAATAGGGTCATATTCATGAGTAAGGATGTGGTGTTTATGGAGTCAATATTTCCCTTAAAAAATGAGACTGAAGATAGACCTGGATTCATGACAACACAAGAACATTTTTGTTTTGATGATCTCATAATGACTTGTAATCAGAGGAACTTGGATCATGCTGAATCAATAGTGCAGAATAATTCAGAAGATCATACAGTAGGTGAAGAAGACCAACTGAATGAAGGGGGACACAATGAAGGAGATCAGTAGAATGAGGGGAGTTAACAGGAGATTGATTGAGAGGCTATTGTATCTTACAAATACAAGGCCATATATAACATTTGTTGTTCAAAGTTTAAGTCATTTTATGAAGGAACCTAAGACTTCACACTTTGAAGCAGGAATGAGACTGGTAAGGTACTTGAACGAGGCACCAGGCACACAAGTATTCTCCTGGCCAAGACTAGCAGTCCCACACTTCAAATTTTCTGTGATGCAGACTGGGGATCGTGTGTCAACACTAGGAGGTCGATCACAAGTTATCTAATGTTGTTTGGTCAGTCTCTCGTAACCTGGAAATCGAAGAAACAAGTGACTGTGTCGCGTAGTTCAACGTAAGGCAGTATGTAGCGGCCGGCCGCATTCTTGAAGTCGTTTGGCTTGTTGGTCTGTATAAGGAGTTGGGAGTGCCCATTTCACTGCCTGTAGAAGTCTTCACATATAGCAAGTCAGCCTTGCAGATAGCAGCGAATCCAGTCTTTCACGAAAGAACGAAACATATTGATATTGATTGTCACTTTATTCATGAATGGATTCAAGATGGCCTGATACTGCATATATTCCTTTCAGTGAGCAGCCGGCAGATATACTCACTAAGGCTCTTGGGAAGCCTCACCATTGTCAATTGGTTTCCAAGCTAGGATTGAAGAATATCTTCATATCCCCTAACTTGAGGGGGATGTTGAGATATTAGTAAGGTGTACAAGAGTACCGTAGGGTGCAATACGCAGGAGTATTACATTTAATATTGTCACATGTCATTAATGTAAAGTTAGTTACAATTAGTTGTTTAAATTGTAATTAGTTTGTTGAGTTAGTTTAGGAGTATAAATAGGACTAGAATGTAAATATCTTATAACACTATATTATTTCAGTTTGCATTCTTCTCTGTAAAGCAGTGTAGCTTCTCAATATATATAGCCGAGATTCTTCCAATTCATTTCTTCCACTTCGTGATTCAATTCTCGTTAAATCTGCAGACATCAAACGCAGCGTTCTCTTACAAAAGCGTCGCTGGTACGAATAATGTACTGAATATGAAAGGCATGTGAGAGCATAAGTAAGTCATCAATGTAAAAAAATAAAGAAATATCAACCTATAACTCGAGACTTACAACTGTGGGCCATGTTATGCAATATATAATATATGTGTGTATATAACGCCGTCATGAATCATGTGCATATATAACGCCATAGACTTCTGTGACCGTCATGATCCTCAAGAGTATATACATATAAGAGTATATACATTTATTTAAATAGACACATGTTTGTATAATGTCAGGCAATTAACTTTCTAACAAGAAAGACACAAGAATTACTCTTCGTCTTTCTTTTCTATACTGGAATGATAGTTTTTAAATAATCATTATTGTCATATATCTATATATTTTATCTTCAAGGTATTCTTATATTGATTTGCACTTATCAAAGAGTAAAATCAATATATAGTAACTAATGAATAAAATAATCAAGTGAGAGCACGTAATTTTTTTAATAAACTATTATTTCAAGTATGTAATCTTGTTTGCTTCAATTTTAAATCTCACAGAGGAACTGTTATTTTAAAGATTTTTTAGTAAAAATACTCTCACGAAGTTCTTACACTGGATAAAAGGTATTAGTAGTTTCATCAGTCATTTCCTTATTATCTGGATTAATCGAACTATCTCAACATATAGTAATCCGCACCATTACGTACTTAACTTTCACATTCTATTATTGTCTAATTAATCACTTAATTAAATTAACATTGGGCTAATTGTTGTACATGATAGGATGATGAAGGAACTTCATTCACAAGGCAAAACTATTAAAGACATTGAAGAAGTACTGAAACGTGCACCCGTAATTCCACGGGTTGTTCCTGCCATTAAAGCAGCTCATGCTTTAGGGTACGTATTTGTATTGTTTTTTTAATAATTTCTGTGTTTTTGGTTCAGTAAAATCAGATTTACTAAAATTATGTCGTATGTGTTGTTGTTTCAGGTGTGATTTGAGGATTGTAAGTGATGCGAATTTGTTCTACATCGAGACAATATTGAAACATCTGGGAATAGAGGATTGCTTTTCGAAAATTAACACGAATCCGGGCTACGTTGATGAGGAAGGAAAACTTAGAATTCTTCCGCACCATGATTTTCACAAGTCATCTCATGGCTGCAGCTGTAATGTTTGCCCTTCTATTATTGTCTAAAACATGTATATAAGGGTATCACTTAATTATAATCACGATAGATTAATATGATTTGGTGTAATCATTCCATACTAATTTTGTTACTTTCTTTTTATGGCTCCAAGGTTCCAATGTGACTTGTTTAGATACTAGAATAGTAGTACTGTCCTCCGGGACATAGTCCAGTGGTAAAGTCTGGACGTTATAAGACGCTCTGACATGGACAGCGTGGGTTCGATTCCCCGTAGGCGCGAAGAAATTTTGCATGTTGGGGAATTTGACTTTGTCTCATTGATCAGTTGTACGTTCCCAAAAACTAGTCACTGGAGCATATTCCGCGATTTACTGGTGATGTTGTTGAAGGACCGGTGCCATCACCTCTAGGACGTCTGGGTAATATCAGTGAATTTGTCAGGCGCAAGTTTGGAAACCTCGATTATAAAAAAAAAATAGTACTTTTCTAATGTTATTCGAATATGCTGGAAAAATGTTTTTTATGTCTTCATCGTTTTGTACCTCAGCTTCACGTGTTCCTTATTTTGTCCCTACAGAATCAAAAAACTAAGAGTTGTAGTTTCTTACCAAAACTTTAAGGCCAGGAAAAATACTCTATACAGTATTCACTTGTCCAAATTTATGTGTAGTAGTTGAAATTTTGAGAGTCAATCAAGTTTTTGTTTGATTGAATTTTTTTTATGTCTTTTAAATATTTAAAGTTGTTAATTATTTTAATTTTCATAGTATTATTTTTTTAGTAATTTTCAAATATGTAAATTTTTATTTCAATATAGATTTATATACAATTAACATATTATAATGTATGTTTTTCTGTATTAACAGGGCCTAGTAATAGAAAGAATACAAGCCTCAATGGCTAAGGAAGGGAAGAAAAGAATGATTTATCTCGGTGATGGAGCCGGAGATTTTTGCCTAGCTTGAAGCTCAAAGAGCAAGATTTCGTTATGCCAACACTACAAAGAATTTGCCATATATCAACGGCAGAAATTCGTAGGAAAAGGTCCAAAAACCGTTGGTATAGATCATAAAACCTATACCAACGGAAGTTTAGTTCCGTCAACTTTGATTCGCTATACCAACTAAGAAATTAGTCAGATAAATTTATACCTACTAGCTTTCAATCCATTGGTATAGATGTTTGGAGCTATACCAACGGCTAATGACACATATTTAATAATTTTACCCACCACTTATTTCCGTAGGTATAGGACCACATTATCCGTTGGTATAGGTCTGATTTCTTTTATAAATAATTTTTTTGCCTCAAATAAATATTTTTTTAATAATAAAAGTTTGAGAATATTTTTTATATGCACCACAAAAAATTTAAAGCAAAATAAATAAAATTTTAATTATATTATCAAACTAACAAGTCTTACAAACATGTAAACAAGTCTTACAAACATATCAAATTAACAAAGTAATGTTAATTATAATAACCCCAAAACAACTTCTACGACAACAAAAACACACAATACAGTAGATGAGCAAAAACCTATTTAAGATAAAAGCAATTTCTAATCTTCCTTTCTTCTCAATGTCCAACCAACGCCTTCTCCCGTCCATTGCTAAAACTGTAACTGTGGTTGTATGGACATATAATTCTCTTTCAAGTGCATCATCACTCCAATGGGTGCCATATACAAAAACATAATTAGCATGGAAATGCATTTTCGTACTTTAAACACTATATAAGGATAACCCCTTTAAAATCTTTGTTTTTCTTAACAACTATATTACATCAGCACTTCTGATCTGAAAAGGGGTATATTTTTCATTAATGTGTCCCCGGTAAGTTATGTCCTCACTCCTCACTCTTCAGACTTTGCTTATTAGAAATGTAACTATCTCATTACTAGTTAGTGTTACTCTTGATGAGCAGCCAGAAAGTATGAATAAACCCTTAATTATAGATCTTTCCTCTATCGATGTGCGGGAAATCTAACCATGCATCGTCAATCTATCAGAACCCACAGACTTGCAGATATCCTTTAGAAGCTCTATAACATTTCAATGTCATAACATCAAATAATTCAGTCTATTGTCTACAGAAAAAGAAGAAGGAAAAGGTGAACCATATTAAGATTTTCATCACATTGCATCAAGGTGAACCATATTAAGATTCTCCCTTTTCCAGAAAAACATCATCTCTGTGTTATGAACAAACTATGAAATCGCGCAATAAAGATTTTCATCACATTGCATCAGTCAAATGTCAATAAAGAGATATTTTACTTGAGTAAGAAAAGATTTTCATCACATTGACCCCAAAAATAATCTCTCTCTCGTCCCAACCAAGTTTAGTGAAAATAGAGTTCTTTAAGTAAAATTGCACAATTAATATCAATTGATGGGTATAAACAAGATCCCCATACTAAAAAACAGAACCCACAAGTTCTCAAATTTTACAAACCATATAACCTAAATTATTTTAGCACAAACTTGTCATTCTTGAATTGACACCGTGTAAGTAAGAATAATCACAAAATTAGAAAATAATTGAATGAAAAAGTCATAATATATGAGCATCTATATATGAAATAAAGAGTTTAGATCCATACCTAAGAAAGCAAGAGTGTTTACAAAAACATCACCCTATATTTGAAGAAACATGCAAAGTATTCATAAACTTGTCTAACGGTCCGGGTTGACCCGGAATCGGACCGGTTGACCCGGTAGAAAAACCGGTCCGGACCGGACCGGTAAGGGCTTACCGGGTTGGGTTGGCCCCCAACCCCAACCCACACGGGTTATATAAAAATCCGATAAGGCCTGCACTGCTAGACCCGATAATCTAAACCGATTACATTACCGACAATGGCCGATCGGACCAGAATACATATATTAAAAAAATTGCATGATTTTTCGACCCAAACGGTAATGTTACCGTTGGGAGGGGTGTGGGGATGACAACGGTCATTTCGACCGTTTGGCTGGTTTTTTTTTGTTTATTATTTTTTAAATTACATTTTTACCCTTTAAAAAATCTATAAATTCTCTACATTTTTTTCATTTTTATCACACAACAATTCTCTCAATTCTCTTATTCTCAATTTCTCATACTCTCTTAATTATCTTTATTATCAATTTTCAAGTTATTATTATTATTAGTTTTCAAATTCAAAGTAGCAAAACGCAAGACTTCGAGCTTCGAGTTTCAATTGAATTCTGAATCCCGAAGTTCGGTACACTCGTTTCATTGTCTAATTATTTTATTAAATTGTCATATTTATTTGTTGATTATTTAAATATTTCATAATGTCTTCACTAAGGGCAAATTTGTCGGGACTACGCCGTAAATCTAGTTCAAGGGGTAAAAAATCTATAGGTTCTTCATCATCTAATCAAAATATAGATTATGATCAAATGCAAGAAGATTTTGGAACAGAAGATAATGAATATGATAACGTTCAATTAGATAATATTGTTGAACTTGAAGAAAATGAACCTCCTACACCTACTAGTGTTCCTTCACAATGTTGCATCGCTAATGATAGTCGTAAACCTCCTTTACCAGAACCAGAAGTAAGAAAAAAAGGAGTAAAGTGTGGCTCTTTTATGATAAAGTTGTGAGCACTGATAGAGTTAGATGTAATATTTATGGGAGAACTTATAAACATAAGACAGGGGGTGGTGACGTGGGGACGGACACTATAGGTAGACATATAAAAAACGATCATACGGCAAAATGGAATGTTGTCTCTGATTTAAAACCCGGTCAACAACAACCTAATCCATTAACTGGGGGGTGACTAAGTACGATCCAAAAAAGGATCGCATTGAATTAGCAAAAATGATTGTCGGAGGTTGTTTACCTTTTTCTTTTGCTTCTTCTTCATATTTAATTACATATATTCAAAGAGTATATAATTTTTTTTAAAGGTGTTCCTCGTAGTACTACTAGAGCCGATATTTTTACTTCATAATGATTATGTTATTTTTTTGCAATATTTGTTTACTAACCTTCCATGCCTAGTTAGTTTTACTTCAGACATTGGACATGCTTTAAACGGTTATGATTATTTAACAATTACTTGTCATTGGATTGATGAAAATTTTAGAATGAAAAAACGTATTATTGTTTTTGCGTATGACGAGGATCAAAGTCATACTGGAAAATATATAAGCGAAACTATTTGTTCTTATGCCAAAAAATATAATCTTTATAATAAAATATTTTGTGTATCATTCGATAATGCATCTAATAATACTGTTGTTGTAGATCTTTTAAAAGCGGAAGTACAACCACCACTTCCTGATATATTTCATGTTCGTTGTGCTTGTCATATTTATAATTTAATTGTTAAAAGTGGTCTTGATTTATTTGCACCTGAAATAAAACTTCTCAAAAGAGCTGTTGAAGTTATTCAGGGTAATAATAGAAAAAATAAAATTATAGAATTTAAAGAAAAATGTAAAAAAATTAATTTGAAACCTAAATTCATGCCAGAGGAGATTATTACACGGTGAAATTATACTTATTTATTGTTAAAAGAATGTTATAAGTATAAAGACACCATAACACATGTTGCAAATGCGCATTGTAAGAACGTGATGTATATGTTAACCGACGAACATTGGAAATCAATTGGTGAACTTTTAAAAAATTTACCTAAATTTTACACTGCTACTGTTGAATTTTCAGGATCTTATTACCCAACAGTTTGTAATGCTTTAGCTCATATAGCTGAAATTTCATATTTACTTTACGGTTTAAAATCAAATGTGAAATATAAAGATACAGTTACACTTATGTTTGAAAAGTTTAAATTTTTTTTTTCCTATTCCTGAGATTTATTGTATTGGTGCAGTCTTAAATCCTTCTATTAAAAAGGTTGATTGTCATAATTTAATATGTAGTTTATATACTTATATGGAAGTATGTGCAACAGAAACTTCGTCTACATTTGATTGCATAAGTAAACTTGATACTAATTTAACTACATTATATGAATATTATGCTACATTACATGATAACAACAACTCTGCTATTAATATTCTTTCTAGTTCTGTTTCTGTGTCTACACCTTCAGGATTTAATGAAGATGACGATGATGAATCTTTAGACATATGGAGCACTTTTACAACACAAGCAACCACAAGTCGATCTTGCGATGAGATGCAATTTTATTTGCAAAAGCCAGCGGAGCCGAAGAAAAGTTTTGACCCTTTACAATGGTGGCAGGTTAACAAAAGGCAATTTCCGGTACTTGCAGCTATGGCACGAGATGTTCTTAATGTATCGATCTCAACAGTGGTTTCTGAAAGTGCATTTAGCCAAGCACGAGATCAAATAGGAGACGCACATCACTCATTGGGTGGAAGCACATTAGAAGTGTTAGTCTGCTTAAGGGATTGAATCAGATAAGAGAGAAGAAATCAAGGATGTGTAGACGTTAATTCTCCGAAAGATGAAGAAATAGACAATATTTTGGAAGGCGGGAGCGGAGGCGGGACTGGAATCAATACTCTAAATTTAGAGGCTATGGAGCATAACCAATTCAATCAACCTATAGATTACGAAGAACTTGCAAGAATGATGCATAATATGTAAATACAATTATAATTACTTTTATGTACTCTTATTAACATTATGAAAGTTCAAAAATTAAATCTTATCATTAGTTTTAATTTTACTATCTATTTAGTTGTTAATTTGTTATTACTTATTTGTTAACTTATATCTACTAATCTAATAAATTAATAAAAGTATAATTACAATATAAAATTATAAACTATAAAGTATAACTATAACAGTACTATAAAGTATAACTATAACAGTACTATAAAGTATAAACTATAAAATAAAGATAAAGTATAAACTATAAAGTATAAAGTTATAAACTATAAAATAGAAAGTTAACTTTAAAGTTTCAATTTTAATATATAAAACTATATTATATATTATATTATTATATTATATATTTAAATTGAATTTAATTTACATTGTAGAAAATAAATACTAGAAATTAAAAAAAAATTCGGACCGGTAGTCTCGGTTCAGACCCGGACCCGCACGGACCGACCTGAAATCCGGTAATGGAATCTAAGCAATACAAGAATCAAATATGGAATCTAATTCGATTCACATAAATATCTAATTTGTATCCTTTTGTAACTTAAAGTCTGAAAATATCAATGATTTTAGAGAGAGAACGAGATTGAGGGAATTTTAGAGGGAGAAAGATTGGGGGAATTTTAAAGAGAGTGGAGAAAGTTCAGTGTATGAAGTTAAATATTTGGGGTAAAAAATGAGGGAAATAGTTGGAAAAAAATGAGGGGATCTCAAAATTTTGGCGCCTCTTTTTTTAGGCAGACCTATACCAACGGCCAGAATTTCGGTAGGTATATGCTATCTATACCAACGGTTTTATTGGCAGTCATTAAAAGTGTCCGTTGTTATATGACTAATTTCTTGTAGTGCAACGAAATATTTTCGGAAATTAATAAACGAAAACCGTGACTTCATAAGAGCGGAAATCCACGGATGGAGTGATGGAGAAGAGCAAGAACGCATTCTGCTTCAGATAATTAAAACAATTACCATTGAAGAGAACCAATTTTTATCCGTTGATTGCAAATTCCAGACAATTCCGATTAATGCAGTTCATGAGGCCTTGCCAAAAGCTCTCCCCGTGCCTTACTAATCTCAATTGAAGATGTTGGTGTCAATGAAAGTGTGTGATTTGTGTGTTGATCAAACATTAAAAGAGATCAACTATGATAGCTAACTGTGATTAAGAGTTGGGTTTAATTACTTGTATTTTATGGTTTTGTTGATGTACTAGTCAGTGGCGGATGCATGTGTATATATGGTGGTGCAGTTACACCACCAGATTTTTAAAAAAAATTTGCCTTCTAGGCATAAAAAAAATAGAAATAAAAATTTGCTATGCAAAATATTATTATTTCATATGTTTGCACCACCAAAATTTGTCGCTTGGATCCGCTATTGGTACTAGTACACCTGAACGTGTGCCCTGGTTTTGAGCCTTTGATTCAGGCTCTAAATACTGTGATGTATCACTGTTAACTACATAATATATCATCTATCTCACCTTTTAATTTTGTTGGATCACTTATTAGTTTTGTTTGTGTAATATTAAGCATTCTAAGTTTGTTTCACTCAAACTTTGAGCACACATAGGTAGGGATTAGGGGTGCACAAATGGTCAAAACCGGATCGGACCGGACCGAGGACCGAATCTTCGGATTCTCCGGATCGAAGACCGGACCGAATTTCTCGGTCCGGTCCGGGTCAATTTCAGTCCGGTCCGGTCTAATGGACCGAATCCCCCTTCCCTCAGTATCCCAGTTCCCGGCCAAATTTCACCAAATTTCTCACTTCAACAAATTTCACTCACCCAACAAATTTCCGAACGTATTGACATATGAAATATAGGTTGTAAATTGATCAAACTTTATACGGTGATAACTTTGCGGTTTGATTCCTCCGATTTCTCCAAAAACGTCCATCTTGCCCCTCAATTTCTCTTTTTCCCAAATCACATGCTTTTTCCCATTTTCAAATCTAAATATCTCGCGATGTACAATATATTTCAACGTAAAATTGTGGCACCGCGTCCGAGAATGTCAATTTCAGTATTGGAAATTCAATTTAAAAACTGTCCCTAACTCGAATTTAATTATATATATATTATATATTAGGAATTTAGAAAATTAGGAAGTATATATATTAGGAATTATATTATATATATATTAGGAATTATATATATTAGGAATTTAGAAAATTAGTAATTATATATATTAGTAAGGAATTTAGAAAATTAGGAATTATATATATTATATATATTAGGAATTATATAAATTATATATATTATAAATTAAAAAAAAATAAAAAAATCGACTCAGATCGACGGACTGACCTGACCGGACTGACCGATCGATCGACTGGACCGACCGGATCGGACTGACCGACCAAAACTAAACAAGATTTTTAAAGATCAAGACCGGACCGATAATCTCGGCCCGTTGGTCCGGCCCAAAGGGTTTGGTCGGCCCGATTTTTCGGCCCGACCGAATTGCGCACTAGCGAGGATGGCAAATGGGCGGGGCAGGCGGGGTAGATAAGTCAAACGTTAAACGAATGGCGGGGTAGACAAGTCAAACGTTAAACTAATGTAAGGTGCAATGCTTAAACGGGACATGGCGGGACAGGTCAAAACACATTTTTAGAAAATTCTAAATAGGGCAAGACAGTTAATAGGTTATAATTTTTAGAAAATTCTAACTAGTTTGGATTGTGAAATTATAATCTGTTACGATGAGTTGTACTTGTTAGAATTCGATAAAATTTTATAGAATTGTACATCTTTCTGTTACGATCATATTGAGACTTTAGGGAAAGTTATCACGGTTTAAATTTTCTGCCTCAGATCAACCGAAATCTGGTAGGGCAGAATGTATAACGTAAAAACTGTACAAATAAGTAAAGAATCTGAAAGTTTGTGCTGAATAAAAGTTTTAGATTACTCTGTTATCTACAGTATGAGACTTTACGGGGATAAATCCGACTTACGATTTGAAATTTATCACTGTTTAAAGTTTCTGCCTAGTTTCAACCGAAATCTGGAAGGGCAGAATGTATAACGTAAAAATGGTACAAATCGGTAAAGAATATGAAAGTTTGTGCTGAATAAAAGTTCTAGCTTCTCTTTTCTCGACAGTTTGATACGTTATGGGGATTAATCCGACTTACGGATAAGAAGTTATGACTGTTTTAAGTTTGTGTCTTGTTTCATAAACATAAACAGGGCAGGGCGAGACAAGACTTAACGGGGCAGGGCAGAACAATTTTTAAAAAAATGCTAAACGGGGCGAGGCAGGGCAAAGCGGGTTAACATCTTAGCAGGTCAAGACTTGCCCTGCCCTAACCCGTACTAACTTACCCCATTCCCACCCGAAACGATAAGGTTTCATTATATCTACAAATGGTATGAACTCTTAGCTTTGTAACTAAGCAATTACTCCTTGTTACATGATATGACAAGAAATGAAATAGCTTACAGTGCTAATTTCACTATCATTTGACCATTTTTTTCTCCAGCATTAAGACCAAGTAGCAACATTTTCTAGCTGAAAAGGTTTAATGTTTCAAGTGTCGAAAGATAATGAAGTACTTAAATATGAAATTTTGTACATGAATATAGGAAGAGACATGTGTCTCCAAATCTCCATACAAACCCGTCTGTCTATTTCATCTACACTAGAGTGCCTATATTTGTGTGATTATTTTCTTCTATTCAAAGGGCCTATATTCACCCATTTTCTCTTCGAATTCCCAAAGCATAAGCATAGCCCCATTCGTGGTTTCAGATTATATATCCAAACGTGGAGTAGGTAGTGGAAAAGATTGGCTGGGGAAATTTGGCTTTTGTAATGGGAGAATTAGGGTGATTTATAAGAATGATCTCGGAGGTGAGTGATCTCATACTTTTGATATTCAAGGTTCAAACTTAATTAAAGTTACGTCTTTTTTATTTAAACATCTTAATTGAGACTGTTTTCTATTGGACACCTAAAACGTGTTCAAAATGTACCCTATTGAATACCTTACTAATCCAGACAACAAAATTTAGTGGTGCAAACATACGAAGTAATATTTTTTTGCGTAGCAAAAAAAAATGCTGCGAGGCAATGTACGAAACGACGTCGTTTTGTAAAATTCTGGTGGTGCAATGCAACTGCACCACCTTGTTGCACCACTCTTGCTTTGTGTAAATCCGTCACTGCTCACTAATGATCTCGAGAAATAAAATGTGTGATATTTAGATGTTGCTAATGTGGCAAACCAACAAATTAAAGGATAATATGTTGTCTAAAAGTTGTATTCGTCCATAAATACATATTTGCATCCCTAGCTACATTAAAAAATGAATAATTACATCATATAGCTAATTCTAGAATATAGTTACCTTTAATAATTATTATTTAAATAAATTATAAGACATAACTATAATGTGTATTTGAATTACCTATCATAACTACATTATATATTTAAAGTAGAATAGTACCTTTTTTATTTTGTTCTTGACTTTCTCCTCCTCCTCTCCCTCAAACGTCTAGTCTCTCTTAAGCTCAAGGATGGAAGAAGCACCCACACCTTCGATGGGTCAGATATTTTTAGGCATGATGGTGGATTTCGTTAGCCATCCTAATGACTCCACAACCGCCATCTTCTTCTCCTTATTCGACCGTTCTTCCGTCATTGATTTCTTCAATCTGTGTATGCACAAATTCACACACACACTGAAAGAATTAATCCCTTGATTATTCTTATTGATGAAAGACATATATATACAAGTTACAATAGGAGAATCTTATTCCTACTTTACATCTAAATCCCTATTCTATAAGGAGACTAACTATACAATTATGGTAATATTACAATTCTAATTAAGGTACAAAACCAATATGGAAAATATACACAATATACTGAAAATCGTAAACAGTGTCGCGGACTGGGCTGCGACGCTATAAAGGCTGGGCCGCGGCGCTGGCCTCTGGGCCTTATTTAACACACACACTTTCGGGTTTGATTGTTCTTATATCAGATGTATTGGTTTTGGTGGTATCTTCTCCGACGAGTTTTAACCGTTGTCGCCACACACCGATCGAAAAAGGAGTAGGTCGGTAAGGCTCATATCTGATCGAAAAATATACTATTGTCCAGTTCTGACCGAAACTACAATTTATTGTCCAGATCTGACCGAAAAAATGCATTTATTATCCAGATTTGATATAAAATACACTTTATTCACTTGTATTTCGACGAAGTTTTTTTTGTATGCAAATGAATATAGTGAATTTGAAGTGTACTCATTTTTTTCAAGTGTATTTTGAAGGGGATTTTTTTGTATACAAATGAATACAATGAATTTGAAGGGTATTTTAGAGTGTATTCGTTTTTTCTAGTGTACATCCAATTTTTCGTTAAAATACACTTTATTGTTCAGATCTGACCGAAAAATACACTCTGAATACAGTGAATTTGAAGTGTATTCATTTTTTTCTAGTGTAAAATTCAATTTTTCGTTATGTATTTTATTTCTTATATTCAGTTTTTGAGTGTATTCATAATTTTTTATTTATAAAATTAAGTGTTTTGGAGTGTATTTTATTTCTTGTATTAAGTTTTTTATTGTATTTTGTATTTTGAAGAGATTTTTCTGTTTTGAATACATTTTATTGAGTAGATTTTTACTCGATATATTTATAAATACAGCAAGACCGTTTTATGAATACACCCGATAAACAAACGTTGTAGCAACTAAAAAGTAGCTAAGCGGTATAAATGTTAAAACTATAACTATAACAAATTTAAAACCCCTAAACTATAGTCATTTATGTGCTTGAAAAACTCAATACCGGTAAGAGGAAAAAATAAACAGAAAGCAAAAGACAGTCAATAATGAAAGTAAGTTGACAGACACAAATGTTGTTAATGGGTTTAACATGAAACCAACTAGGCCCAAATCATAAGCCCAAGGCCCAATATCGCTGGAAGTAGAGGAATTCACTATTGGAGTAATACCTTCCTGTCCAACACGAATGTGTTTTTAGAAACTTCCAAATCAGTGAAAGTGACAGAGTTACATGGTTGAGCATTTACAGGCATGCATTTAGCCAAAAAAAAAAAACTCTTACTCCATTATATAGTGTGGGAAATATGGGCCTTAACCAACTTAATAGCTAAAAAAGGGGAAATCAATCAAGACCTCATTAGTAACAGCAAACAAAAGCGAAGTTTTGATTTTTTTTTTTTTTTTTTTGACGGCGAATCGCAGCACGCTTCTTTCGAGTGCGCATGGTAAACCCCGATCGACGCAATAGTCCGCAAACCACGCCACCGCTTAAACCACACTTGGCAAGCCAGTGACAGACTTCAAGAGGCGGGCGCAGGCGTTCTCGAGGTTTCGAACTTGTGACCAAGCTCTCCCACACCACCCAATAAGGATACCATCTGCCTTCAAGACCAACTGGTCTAGGGCTTCGGATAACAAAAGCGAAGTTGATGGATGAATTTACTGATTGAACCAAATTTTCCTGTCTTTTTCATCCAAACGGATTCTCCCGCGAGCATACGAGTTTTGAATAGATTATGGATCCATCCGACAATTTTTTTTCTTTAATTATGTAAACAATAATAGCTCGGGGAAACAACATCTTACAGAAATTTGAGGTAAGATGTGTACAATAAACCCTTGTGGTCCAGCCCTTTTTCGGATCCCGCGCATAGCAGGAACTTAGTGTACAAGACTTCCCTTTTTAATAATAGCTATCCTCTAATCATTTCTCAAATTTCTGGGGAGAGATTTGTATTTCTTATACAGCACTAATATTTCGTTACCTACAAAATGACCTAATTATTGGGGCGTTTTCTCAATCCAAATTACTCCTTCCGTCTCAAAATACTTATCATATTTTCCTTTTTAATAGTTAATTTGACTAAATTTCAAAGCTAAATTAGATTAGATCAATTCAATATTTTAAAATTAAAATTTAGATATTCGAAATGTATACGAAAAATGTTATAAGTTACAATTCTTTTCATATTAATATGATGAAAAAATAAAGCTTACATTGATGATTAAAGTTTATATAATTTGACTCTAAAAAAACATAATGAAATAAGTATTTTGATATAAAAGAGTAAATAGGTTGAGTATAACAGGGCAGCTACATATAGAAAGGAGATGTACATCTTTTCAAGGAACTCTTCTACACTTCCCCAATAATACAATTCTTTCGCAGCCAAGGAAAAAAAAACAAAATAGAATGATGTTCCTAACCCCATTAGATTTGTTACCTTTCTTTTCTAAGTCATGCCAAACAAAGCTCGTATGGACAATTTTTAATTGGTGAATAATTACTTTTATCAAATTTATCACAATCTAAATTAAAAAAGGTTAACACGAACATTTTATCACTAAGCGAATCATTCACAAATATTACCTCGTCTAGTGGAAGAACACTTTATTAATAAGCGAGGTAATGTATGTGAATGATTCACGTAAATTAAATATTGGTCACCGTCTTCTACTTCGGACGATCTCGTACCGTCAAAGTTCAAACAACATGCGATTTAATTTAGCTCTTGTTAAGGCTACCACCTTGCAGTAAACATAAGAAAAATTGTAAATATTTAGGCTCAGACTTCAAGAAAATATTTGAATGCTAGAGTATAATGACAGGCCTTAAAAGATAAAGAACCAAGCATATGAATTTCAGAGTGTTTATAACCATCAAAGGAATGTGATGGAATGGATGCGATCTCTCCAAATTTAATCAGAGATTTCTGATTTAAATCCTGCTAACCGAGAAACTTTTGCTAGGAGCATTTCCTCCTTATTAGCCTTATGCGATGTAAATCTTAATTGATCGAATCAATAAATTTTGAATATCAACTGATTATACCCAAAAAATAATAATTGTGTGTATAAAGAAATTTAAATAAGAGCAAACTACCAAGGGTGCACATTGATCTTTATATTATGCATTATTTCACAGTACAAAAAGGAATCTTCATTATTACGAGAATATGAATGCGTTTAGGCAGTTGTCAAACTTTGTAGGCTTCAGGAGATTATTTGTCTCTATTTTTTTTTTATATTCAGGTTCTCCACTTTATGGAAGCACCTAAGAAAGTAAAATGCTCTCACTGAGAATCGATCTTACACTGAAAGTGTCCAAAACGCCTTAAGCCTCCCTTCTTTGTCATTGGACTATGATGGGGGACTATTTGTCTCTATTCTTACTCAATTGTTCTTCGTGCAACTCTCTAGTTTATTTAAACCTAGCTAGCTAGTTGTCTTAAACAATTTAGGTATGAACAAAACTGTCTTCCGCAACTTCAGAAAAATTAAGTGGTCCATTGGATAAAGACATTTACTAAATGGATAACTCATATCATAACATGCCTTAAACATGTAGGCCATAGCTAAAGTATAATATAAACTCTCAATTAAATCCGGTGATACGTGTTATGAACTCAAATTAAATAGCAACTTGAATATATAATGTCACTATGGCATGCTACATTTTAATACTTAAGTATATTTATGACCATGTATATTAAGGCCAAGAAACAATTGAATTATACATATGTACAGCCACATAAAACATGTGATGAAAAACAAAAAAAATAATGTCCTAACGAAGATCCAGGACCAATTCATTGAAAAGTCTCTGACAACTCAAACATCATCCTTTTAGTAATTACTTCCGCGAATATTTCACCATTAATTAGCAAATTTATGTCTTAAAATGAGAAAGAAAAATGTAATAAGTACGTCATATATATATATATATATTCCTACTTAAAAACAAAGTTTAATCCGGTCTTGAAACAATGGTATCTCTACCTATATATCATTTGTTTGCAGCTAATGCATCTATATATGTACGGTAAAAAAATGATGTGTCGCATGACATCGCTTCCGCTAAGGTGGCTCCGCCCTTATCTAAAAATAGACCTTGTGAAAACGCGATTGGAAAAGGTACTCAATTTGGACACCTCAAGTAGGAAGAAATTTTTATGTCTTTTTAACAAGGATTTATTCTAGTTCTAGATAAAATTGAAAATTAGTGCTAATTTTGAATATTTTCATAACCAAGGACCAGTAATATTTGCTGACATGAAATAATTTGCGGGGTGAGCTAGCAGATTTAAATGTACATTTGTTTCTTGTGATGCAGTGGGTATAATTTGTGTGTAAAAAATCATTAGCTGATAAGATGGGGCAATGGAGAAATATGTACTTCCTAAAGTTAGGGCCACCACCATGTGATTATGATGAGCGATGGCAATGATTGCCCCTAAAATGCATGTGAATTCAATTGGTGTTATGAGATAGTATATTAAGTTTTTCATTCGATGTTCGATATTTGTATATGAACTTATTAAAATTTAATTTTAGTTGAAAAGTCTCACGTCAATTGAGGTAAACCGTTCCCTAATAAGGATGATTCCTTACTTAGGATTTCAAATTGAGACATCTTGTTACTCCGTAACAACCTTTAATGGGTACATGCTTCCATGTGAAAACTCAAACAACTCACTGCACTGTCTACTTAATTTCTAGCAAAGAAACAAAACAGGAATCCAGTGCATGATGTTATAATTCACTTTTCACAAACCGTGCAAAAAGGAAAAGAAACTAACCAATTTCGGCTAATTACAAACATTAAACTTTAATGGAAAGTTTACTAATCCATTCTAATTGAAACTTCCTCAATTACTTAAACCGAAGAAGCAGTTTCTGTCAATCATACATTTACTTATGATGATAAATAAAAGTCAGCAGTTTTAGTACCTATGTTTTACTCCTTTACTCTCAAATTATTTGACGTTTTTTTTGTTTTACGCGCATCTTAAGAAATATTAATTAAGAGAGATATTTGACTACTTTTACCCTTATTTATGTCTATATTATAATCTCTTCCCATTAAATGTTTATTTTATTTATGTGTCATTTCCATTAATGACAAAATTATGCTTAGGGTAAAATAGAAAAAAATAATTAAATATGTCTTGAATTTTTAAAACGACAAATAATTTTGAGACAACTATATTTAGTAACCACGACACGTGTACTACTTTTGATCCAAATTATTTGTCTTTTAAAATTATGCACAATTTTCAACAGAAAAATACTCCATCTAATAGCCTTTATTATAAGAATATTGTCTAAACTGTAATTTATTACTTTCTTAAATGTCTAAGTTAATTAACACTGCACTAATTAGAGCAGTAAAGTTGGATTAAAAAAAGAAAGTAACCAATGTATCTAATTTTGTAAAACATTGAGGTAAAATTAATTAACTAAAATGACTATTCTATCCCAATTTATGTAAAGAGGTTCTGAGTACGAGGGCCTTAATTTTTTATTTGAATTCAGATTATTCTCACTTTTTTAAAATTAGAATTTACATATTTGCAAACTTAATGAAAAATGGTACAATTCAAACATAGCTAATAATTTAAAATATTTTTAAAAAAAACGTCAAAGAAAAAAGATTATCTTCACATAAGATATGACAAGAGGGAGTAATTTTTAGGGACTACGTGGTAGATATAGCATATAGTCAGGGACGAAGCTTTCTCACCCCACGGGATTATAGACCGCAACAATTTTTTTCTATTACTACTATATTAATAATTGCCAACCCCCCCCCCCCTTTCATAATAAATTTGTATAATATAATGGCTTCGTCCTTGTTGATATAGTTACATTAAAAATAAAAAAAGGAAGAAGAAGAAAAAAGTATTGTATTTGGTAGAGTTGTACCTTGAGGGCACGTTTGGTACGCTGTATTAAGCTGGATTGTACTGAACAAAAAAATAATACAGCGTTTGGTAGGCGTTTCAGCCGCACTGGACTATACTATTTCTACAACTGCCATTTTTTAGACTCATCTAACAGATGAATCTCCCTTGAACTGTACTAAAAAAAACAACAGTTTATTATATATTAATAGGGACGTACCAAACGAGCCCTGAATGCGAAAGGAGCGGCATCACAAGTTAAACCCCAGAGCATTGGACCACACACCATGGCCCATTGTTTCAGGGACAAGGACGACCCACGACCCCACCAGGCCCAATGCCCCTTGATATTTGGGATCTTTTGATTCCATTCTCAATCCCCATGATTTAAATGTTAATTAAACACAAATACACCTTGGTTATATTAATTCTTCAATTATTGCAGCTCCAATAATTCCCTCTGGAATTAGGACACAACTTTTACTTGTTTTTTTATTTTTATTATTATTTCAGAAAAGATTTCTCTCATGCATATTTATCTTCTATTTAACTTAAATAAGAAAAAATTCACCATGCAGCGACCATCGCCTACCCTAATGCTCTTGCTCCGGACCTTACTGTTGGGTTTGAGCTTTCTTGCTTGCTATGCATCAGCTAGCGGAATGCTTTACCGAATGCACCAACCAACCTCTGGTGCCGGGCCTACATATTTTATTTCAAAAATCTCGTATAGGAGTGAGAGAGGTAATCAATGCAACTAGCTAGTGACATAAGAGGTTCATCTTTATCCGGTTGTATATATAAGATAAACATTATTCTTTATATATATGATAAATGTTGAATCTTTTTGAATTACTTGCTTGTTTATTTCTTCATTATGCCTTGAATATCATTATTGAAATGCTAATTCCACCTCTAAGTAAAATTGAATATGAGAGATATGCGTAAACCTTAATTAAAAATTTTAAATTCAAACTTTGAAAATTAAAAATTCAGAACGCCTTACCTTTTTAATGGGTCTCTAGAGACATATCAAATTTTCAACATTAAATTTATATATTTTAAATTTTTAGGTTCGAATCTTTTATTTATTTCACTTTTAATATATTTTATACCTACAACGTTAAAAGTATTAAATTCAAATAAACTCGGCCACCCCATTCTCTATCCGTCCATGATTTGCTCAACATAATTCCGACTACCCTGTAAATTTCAGATACTGAATTTGTTAAAACAAATATGAAAGGGAATGAGTAAAGGGCCTATAGTCAATGTTAAAACCCATATCCAATGAAAATGAGGATTCTTGTCTCAATGGTACAAAATATTTTGTCTCAAATGATCAGCAGATAAAAACAAAAATTACCCTTTCGAAGAACATGCCAGTGTCCCTTAATAATAAAGAAATAGATTAAGCGTTAAATAAGAAGATTAGGTAATTCTATTAAGAACTTTTCCTGTCACTTAATGTTTTATCTGATTCGATAACTACAAAAAGCAAAAATTGTCTCACATAACTACCGGTTTTAGTCTAGTCTTTACAAAAACAAAATGGGAACCACAGAAGCAATAGTTGGTTCCGATTAAATAATTAAATCTAGAAATTAAAACCAAAGTAATGTGATTACTGAAATAAAAACATAATACTCCCTCGGTCGATAAAATATTTATCATATTTTTCTTTACAAAAATTAATTTGACTAAATTTGATTAAATTAATTTAATATTTAAAATTAAACTTTAAATATTCAAAAATAATACAAAAAATATTATAAATTGCAATACATCGCATATTAATATGAAAAAAAAAATATAACTTAAATTATTGATCAAAATTTATCTAATTCAACTCGTGAAAAACGGAATGCCATAAGTATATAGTAACATAAATTTAAAAATAAAAAACTACCACACTAATACTGATGCGAAGGGACTTGAAAATTTAAAACAAACAAGAAATAAATCATGAGAGCAGCGAGACATGATCCGTCGGAAGTGGCGTCGAAACTGACGACAACGTCAGGCGTAAAAAAAAAACGCCGTCAAGTTACAGTGCCGTATTAATGAGGTTAGGTCTGGTAACGTGATAATAAAGATATGGTTCAGTGAAACGGCGAGACGTTAGCTGACAATTTTGACTAGAAGACGACGTCTAATGTTCATTGGGAATTGGAATCTCTATATGTACTATGTAGACACCGTAAAGTATGGATTTGACGGAAATGGGATAACGGTGTGTTAGCGTCTCATTCTGCTCCGTCCCATCACGTGTCACCTTGTCAGGATTAAACCATTTCAAATTGTTGGCTTATTTGAAGTTAATTTTTATATTATACTACTCCATCTCAAATTATTTATCGTAATTATTAAAAATAATTATATCAAATTATTTATTATTTTAAAAGTTCAGAGCACTACTAATTATTTTTCTCCATTTTTAATCTTAGTAAAATTTTGTCATTAATAGAGATGAGACATTAAATTTAATGGAGAAATATTATAACTTAAATATAAATATGGATAAAATATTCAAAGACAACTCATAACATATATTTTTAATGGGCATGTAAAACTAAAAGCGACAAATAATTTGTGACGAAGAAAGTATCATATACGCTTCAAATGTACAATTCTGGACATGTGATGTGTGTCGTTGTCCACAATCGGCTATGAATAAAATATTTAACTTCCTTATATAATTCATAAAATACATTGACAATCCTTTAAATTTATCAATAATATTTATTTAATCACTAAATTATGATATGTTTCGATTAAACACACGATAAAGAGTACTTATTAGACACTTTTAATTTAAAATTTTGAATTTTTTATTGTGTGTATTCTCAAACGCTCATTACGTGAATAAGTTAATTATTTAAAATACGATTATACGTATTATCTTCAATAAGTCGTTAAACCTCATTCATCTTCAATCAATATTTATATTTATAACTAAAGTATGAGTTATATTTTATGTTATTAACTTATATATGTGATGAATGCTTATGAACATGCACAAAAACTTTTCAAAATATGAGTAAAAAATTTCACATAAAAACACTCTATTATGTATTCAAGTATTCAATTGAAGCACATCATGATTCAAGTGACTAAATAAAATTTATTAATAAATAAAATTTATTAATAAATAAAAACTATCGACGTATTCAACCCATATATGTGAGATAATTTACTAACAGGGGCGGACTAATCCTTGGGTCAGGCTAGGCACTGGCCCACCCCAATTTTTTTTTTTAAAATTGACTACTAGTATTGACCCACTGCCTTTCAAAAAAAAAAAAGATTTAACCTATTGAAAAATCATGAAGTCACTACTCTAAACGACGTGCGTGAGTGAAGAATTGCAATTTCTAGCGACAACAAGTATAACTGCAACGAAAGCTTTTTCCAGGTGTGTAGTATTCTCTCTATTATTTTATTAGGTTATTTGAATGTTTTGTAAATAGAATTTTTGGGTTTAATTTGGATTGTTAATTATGATTGCAAATTAAGGGAATAATTAATTTTAAACCAATTCTTTTATTGATTGGATTTGATGAATTGTTAGAAATATTTAATTTATGATAGTAATATTGTGGTTTCAATTCAATTTTAGTTAGGCGATTGATTATTTTAAATGTTTGATTTTTTTGTCTGATTTGAAAATATTATACAAATGTCAAAACCACAAAAAAAGATTAGTTCGTTCTTTAAAATAAAAGAACCCACTAAACCTTTGGAAAATGATGCACATGTGGTAAATGAACATGTTACAAATGTCGGGGTTTCAAGTGAACGAGTAATGAAGTTGATTTCTCTTAGTTGTGCTCTTGATCCAAGAGAGAAATATGTTTCATTTGATGTTGAGCGAATTTTCGAGCTAGAAAAAAAATATTATCCAGGGGATTTTACAGAGCTAGAATTGAGGCAATTGTTGACAATAGAGTTAAGACACTTTGGAGTTGAAGTATCTGATGATAAGGAGTTGAATTCTCTTCCAAGTATTATTATGTTGTGTAAGTGGATGGTAGATACAGGAAGATCGAAAATCTATCAGTTGATATTCAGATTGGTTTCTCTTGTGCTTACGCTCCCCGTTTCCACTACAACAAATGAACGTGCATTTTCAGCTACAAAAATTATGAAGAGTCGACTCCGCAACAAAATGTCAAATGATTATCTTACAAATACTTTGTAGTATATTGAAAGATAAATTATCGATGACTTTGACATATATGCTATTATCAATGACTTTCGTGATTCGGCTATGAATAAAATATTTGGCTTCCTTATATAATTCATAAAATACATTGACAATCCTTTAAATTTATCAATAATATTTATTTAATCACTCAATTACGATATGTATCGATTAAACACACTATAAAGAGTACTTATTTTGGTATTTTTCTTGCATATAAATTCTGAGCCATTATCAGATCGTATGACTTTAACAGCGGCAGTAAATTATGTTTTGATCATCAAACACAACTCCTTAAGTACAGTAGCAACATCAAATTTAATATTCAGAAGAAATATCCAAGTCCATCTGTCGCGCCCTTTTCCGGCCGCGGCATTTATTTTCTAAACTCCTGCTCAAATAAAAGGTTAGAAAATAAAATTAAAAAAAAATGCTAAAAGGTTTAAAAGGGTTTTAAAAGTTCTAAAAAGATGCTAAAATTGCAAAAGAGGCTAAAAGTGCAAAAGATGCTAAATGCTGAAGGGTTGCTAGAATGCTAAGGGTTCGCGGAGTCGCCACCTAATTAATTTGGGTGAATTAGGACACCTAAATGTTTAACTAGTTTGAAGTAAAACATTAACTCCATTTTAATGGTCTGCTAAACTTAATGAGATTCTGGGTAAGGGTTCTTTATTAATCTAGAGGGAAGGGGTTAGGCACCCTCTAAGATCCGCTAACTTGCGGTTGTCCTGCCAAACCTAGGGTAATTATTATGTTTAAAAATGCTTGTTTTAGGAAAATATAAAGGATGCTTTGAAATATTTTGTAGAAGGAAGCATGCTGTAAATAAATTTTGTAAGATTAATGCTATAAATATATATTAAAAAATATAAAGTGTGCGTTTGCGAAGTCGGTTTATGGGCTATAGATATGCATTTATCTGCGAAATCAAAGAAGTGATGCATTAGTTTTAGCTGTGCAATTTAATGACTAGGCAAAGATTAGATATAAATGACAAGCCTAAGATAAATAATTAAAAGTGCATTTCCAATTTTAAAACTACCCACCCCAGTTCATGTATTCAAGGATTAATTGTTCTAGACAGCCTATTAATTACAAATTAAATAATTAGGCAACAATTTAAACAAATAAGATAAAGGTGGATATGATCGCGGCTTCCAAGACGCGTGGCGACATCGTCTCATCCTATTTTTGTCTTAGGAATTTCTGAAGCGGGAATGCAAATGCGGGTGCGGGTTGCCATTTGAAATGACTTGCGATGAGTCTCGCCGTGAGACTCTTTATTTTGCTCCGGTGCGTGCCATGTAAAAACAAGAAAGATAAGGATTAGTACATGCCCTAAACATTTAGCAATAAATAAGCATTTTAGCAAACATATTTCCTATCAAACCCAGTGTATCCATGGAAAGAACAATGAAAATCAGTAGGCAAAACAGGCAGTGAGCAACGAGAAGCAATCAGAAGGGACTTAAACCAAACATATGTATAATTGTTATTATATTACTTCCAAAAACGAAACAGCACATTCCAGCAGTAAAGTCAAAACAGTCCAAACATAAGAACCAGGCTTTAAAATGCATACAGAGTGGAGAAAACATGAGACTTGAACATGCAATGAATACATATACTTATGCTTGTACTCTTGTACATCCAGGAGATGTATCCTCCCAGATTTAAAGCAAACAGGCTAAGTATGCACTAACATATTCGATTTTAAAACCAAAGAAACAAACAACTACATGATATTCAAAACAAACACCTACTTCATATCCTTTTCAAGCATGTTGGGTGACATACTAAATATTCAGACAGGGTATTCGCTCGATATATGGAGTATGTGTACTTGATACACAATCCTTTTATCTTATGACTTCAAAAACTGAGACAAGGGAACTTCCAGCAAACTGATGCAATGCGGCCTATGTATACCATACAAATCTTCAAAGAACTATCTCTATAGGACTCATTTATTCAAACTACATTGATTCTTTTAAAACAGACATGTGAACAAATGAGATGGATTAGAACAAGCAGGCAAAGGCTATCATCACTTCTAATTAACATGAAATTCATAGACAAACATTTTAGGATCAGAACAGAAACATGTGTACCTATTCTCTGACATTTTAGGCGATCAGACACAATCCGGTAGATCAAACCAGTGGCTATGCAACATGTATTGAGTAAAACAAGTTGCAGGCTGCTATGGTAGAATTATTATTTAGCATATACAATCTTCATGGAGATCTTAAATGAGTTTCATATTCACATAATTGACTTAATGCATATACCAATAATAGCTCAAACTTGTCATGTTTAGGACACCGCAATTTCGACATAGCCCAAATACATTAACACAAGCTGTAAAAGAGTAGTGCAACTGCATATTAGGCTCGGAATAGTCATTTCACATACCAAGCTTCTTATCATGTTTCCCTATTATCAACATTTAACCGGGACATAAGGAGACGTTATTCATCGGATCATATCACAGAGCAAGCATATTCAAATCCATAAGGAAACAAATAATCCAAGGTATGTAAAAGGAACAAAACCACAACTGCAAATCGAAATCCGACAATCACAGGTTGTGACTCTCAAAGAAACAAGAGTAACCAGTCCTTAGGCCAAACCATCTGGACCATGGTCTTTACTACACCAGTATCCAGATGGCATATTAATCCCATAATATGATCCTAACTCAAAGATCCTACTGCTTAACAAATGATAAACATGGTCGACACACCACAAAATAGCAGCGAATATAAATTTAATCGATAACTTGAGATGCAAAGGTGCCTCAGTTGATTAAATAGTTTGTCATATTGATTAATGCAATACGCATGACTACCACATATGTCACGAAAACATAGAAATGCCGAGATGCAACGAAATCAATAAGGAATGGGATTTACCTTCTCCGACATGACCGAGCAACAGATCAAGTCGTCGATCCACTCGACGGGCTTTAGGTTTCATCATGCGAATAGAGGCGAGGTTTGTTTCAGGTTTCTTGGCCGGAAAAGAAAGGATTCTTAATCGCCGCTAAGGGGTGTTCGACGGTGGCGGAAGGTGCTACCTCACCGAGCTCGCTGCTCATCGCTATTGGACTCTGTTAGCAAAAGCGCGGGTGCCGATTGCTGTCCACTCCTGCCCTTTTGCATGTGTAAAATACTCAATTTATAGTCTCAATATCGGGTTCTAAACTTGGTAGATAATAAAGGCTGATTTGTGCTGATTTCTTGTGATTTTTGACGGGATTTCGTGCGATTCGAGCAGTGGAAATAAGGTAAATGATTTGAATGATTTGGTTTAGTTATGGCGAAGAAATTTGTGGGGGTGAGTAGATAGGAAAGCCCGAATTCTCCGTGAAATCCGCATGGCGCATCGAAAGGTCTCGTTTATGGTTTTTCTTAAGGGCTGTCGATGATGGAGAAGGGAAGGTAAAAAAAATGAAAGAAGGGATGTGGGCGACGTGGGCTGAAGTAAAGGCTGTGAAGGACTGGGCTTGCGGGTGTTGGGTCGGGTAATGTGGGCTGGAGGTAAAATAAGAGGGCTGGTAGAGTTAGGTATTAAATTAGGGGTATTAATTAGTTAATTAGATTAATAAATTGTGCTTAAATTAATTAGGTGCTTTATTATAATTATCTAGGTGCTACATTAGTCTAATTATTTAGGTGCTAAATGCGGGCGCGTTATTTAATTAATGCTTAATGCTCTAGAATGCGGCGCTATTAGAATCTTATTATTGCATTATTGCGAAGTTAAATTAAAATTGAATTGAGTTTAGATTAAATTATTTAAATGCTAAATGCGAGTATGATATTTAAGAATCGTTTAAAGCTTTATAAATGCGGTGCTATTAAATGCATATATCAGATTAAAATTGATTTTAAATTACAACTGATTACTAATAAATGCGGCTATGCTACCTGACACGACGTTATCGCTAAATTATTTATTTTATGCATTTATTAATTATTTAAGAATTACGACAAAGCTTAAAGTTAATTAATGCGGGTGCGGGACTCTAAATGCTTAAAACTCTACGTAAGACGCGACGCCATTATTAAATTAATTATTTATGCCTGTATTTAATGTTTTATTGTTGTATTTTATTATAAAAATCCTAAAAAATTATTTTACAAAATTAGTGTAATTTTATGGTTAATGGCTGGACGGGAGGGTCAAAATTGGGTGTCAACACCATCTAGTGCAATCATCTACCACAATCAAGAAATATCTCATACCACTATATGTAGGAACTTTGTATGGTCCCCAAACATCAATACGTAACAAATCAAAAGGAGATTTAGTTCTATTCTTGCTAGTAGGAAAATGTGATCTTGTGTGCCTGGCCATAGGATACACATCACACTGTTGAATTGAAAATTTTGATTTATTTTTTAAATCACTTCTTTTTTCTAAGCACACTCATTGGCACATGTCCTAATCTTCTATGCCAAAGGTATGTCTTCAACTCCTCTGTGCTGACAGTTAATACATGTGCTTGTGCTCTTATCCCTTTGCTGTTATGTCCTCATGTGGATTCCGGAATATAGAGGCCATTCACCTCTCTATCAATCTCCTTCACCTTCCCAGTGAAGAGATCCTGTAGCACAAAAAAATTAGGAAAGAAATTTGCACTACAATTCAACTTCTTGGTTAATTTTGATACTGAAAGCAAGTTAAACTTAAAGCTTGGCACACAAAGGACATTGCTAATATGTTCACCTCCTGTCAACCTGCAACCTCCAGTTTGTGTATAGCCACAGTGCCTCCATCAGGCAGTTGAACATGCCCAGGATTCTCTGATAATTCAGGTGTGTCAATCATATTTTGATCTCTAACCATATGATTGGTGGCTCCTGAGTCCACTATCCAAGGATTAGTGTTGACCTTACCATTGTGTTTACCTGCCATATGCACTCTGCATGCTACAGCAGTATCTCTGGATCTTTTCCCTTGCTGTGAGTTAGACTCATCATAGCCATCATCTTCTCAAGCTTGTCTGGAGTACAAGACTTCAGCAAGTATTGCAACTGCTCCTGTTGATATGGAGAAAGTTGAGAGCCTCCTCCATAGCAGCCTTGGTTAAAACCTGCACCAGTGTAGCCTCCATTTGGACCTGCACCAGTGTAGCCTCCATTTGGACCCTGAGAGCTTCCTCCATAGCAGCCTTGATTAAAAATTGCATCAGTGTAGCCTCCACTTTGACCTTGCATCTGCTGCTGGCCTACTTCTTCTGAGTATGAATTCATAACTGCATTTGCTCTTTTCTTCCCCTTAACATCTTTAAAATCCGTCCGTTACCCTACAAGTCTGTAGCATTTTCCCCTTATATGTCCTTGCTTGTTACAATAATTACAATACATGAGTTTATAACAGTCTTTCCTATTGTGCCCCTTCATATTGCAGTGATCACAAAAGGCATAGACATTGTACTTTTTATTTTTGTTGAATGATGCCTTACTTGCAAATACCACATTGTCAGCAGTAGTTTGACCTCCCGAGATATACTTTTGGCTTTCATCCTGTGCTATCATAGCATAGGCTTGATTTACACTCGGTGTGGGCGACATTAACAATATATGACTCCTCGCTTGATTATATCCATCATTCAATCCCATGAGAAATTCTAGCAACCTTTGATTTCCTAGATGTGCTATATATTCTCTCGGATTTGTACATTCACATGTGGGAGGAGGTATGATAGAATCTACGATATTCGAGGAAGTAGCTCTCGACACGAGGGATATACAAGAAAGACCTGCTCTCATCCCACAAATCTTTCATTCTGGAATAGTAATGAGAAACCGGCGAAACCCCCGTTGCAACATCGATAACTCTTTCTTCAGATGATAGACTCGGGAGAGATTAATTTTATCGAATCTCTCATTCAAGTCTTTTCAGACAGCGTATGCACTCGATCTGTATAAGATACCACTCAACAGACTTTTCTCGACATTCCTCATTATCCAGGACATAACTAAGACATTGCATCTATCCCGTTGCCTTGTATGAGTAAGGCCATACGTATTTCGCTTTATAGATCCATCGATAAATCCAATCTTATTTTTCGTCAATAGAGTCAATTGCATAGCTCAACTCCAGAGTGTATAATTTTTCATTCCAATTAATTGAATCTCAACTTGAATCGCTCCGGCAGTGTCTGAGGCACTAAGGAACAACAGATGATTGTGATCTATTATTTCAGACTGAGAATTTGAACTCTACTCCAGTATTATCGACGACATCGCACTTGTGTTTTCCATATCTCTTCTCAATTTACACTAATAATCGAAGAATTGAATCGATATACTTAACGCAGACTAAAACAATTGATGAATCGATCACAGCAACAACCGAGATTTGAATTTCCACACAATCGACAAAATAAAAAAAAACAGATATATACATACATGTTGAATTTCTACGGCTCCTGCTTTCGCACCAGCAGATTGCTCTTCAATTCACCTTGTATGACTTTGATACCATGTTAGTTTTCACAATTTGGAGATAATCGAACTTGCATGTTCGATCTCTTCGTTCATGTAGAGAGGAAGAAGAAAGGATTGCCCAAGCTTTTCTCGTATTTCTGTATGTCGATAATAGCTAACATTACATCTATTTATATTATTGTACTTACACTACTAACCACTCTTATTACAAATATAACCACGTAATGAACTATGAAACTGAAAGTGTATATCTAATACATATCTAATGTATAACTAGTGTATATCTTCAAAACTATGACAAACATGGTGCACCTGCACCAAACTATCGCCCAAGCCTAAGCCTAATCCGGCCAAACAAACGCTAATCATATGAGTACTTTGATAATTTATCTTTATCAACAATCATTTCTCATAAGATTGGTGGGGGATTATCTACATCTCATCATTGATGTGATTATTAAAATAAAGTTGATCATCATATATGTATGATCACTAATATGTAATATTGTGTATATTGCTGCCAACTTTTTAGTAATAATTATATACCAATTGAAAAAGCAAGCGAAGTACTAATAATTTGCAAAGCTATATAATGCCAAGTGCATCTATCAATAATTTGGACAGGCAACAAAAGTTATTTAAACAAATTCTAAAGAAAGAAAGATTGGGAATAAAGTATAAAAGTTTGGTATATTAATGTCGTTAACTTTTTTTTCCTCATTTTCCCCTATTCTTTTCTATCTCTACCTTTTTATCCTTTTGTTTTAAATCTTGGAATATTTTTGTATCAAATTCCCTCCTAAATTTAAAATTTGCATAGAGACGCTGAAATTGTCTATATTCACTTTATAATATTGAGAAAAATATAAAGTTTCACTGTGGTATTCATCATTACTAGTTGCAACTTGCAAGGTTTATGCTTCCCAAAGAAAAAAAAAAGATTATACAAATGAAAAAGACAAATTTAATGATGCAATGCCACCTTCCATTCCTTAGTGGGGTCTCACAGCAAATCTTCAGCTCATTCAAAATAATATAGTGCAGGTTTGGACGGGCTTCTGTTTGGGTACCTATTTTTGTGAAAATGACAAAATTGACATGTTTGGTTTGACTTTTCAGAAGTGATTCTGGTCTTCAGAAGCACTTTTACCGTTTATTTCAATTTGAAAATTACCATTTCTTTTATTACCCTCCTTAATTTTCATCAACAACTCTATCCACCTTCATTATCCTCTTTAAATATCTAGAAATAATTACTAAAAAAATTCAAATATATCATTACCTTCTTTAAATATCTAGAAATAATTACTAAAAAAAATCAAATATACTACTCATGTTCTGTTTTAATTTCAAAAATCAAATATACTACTAAAGTTGACATTTGTTCATGTGTAATTGCATATTGAAACTTTAAACTTCTCAAACATCCTAACGTTGTCCTATTATACGAGGATTATCCTTCTCATTTTTCTATTGTCTTCTTTCAAATACTCCGAATATTACTACTATAATACATTATATTTTGAACAAACACGAAATGAATATACACAAGTTGAAGTAACGAAATTTTTATTATTTTTGAAGAATTGCCCGAAGAGCGCCGCGGCGCCTCCTCCCAAGGGCCGCAATCAAATTATAAAGTACATACAAAATTAGTATTATAATAATATTTAAATACTATTTACACTTTAAATTAGTATTGTCATAATATTCTAGTAATATTTAAGTACTATATTGCACTTTAAATTCTATTATCTATTTGTAATTTTTATTTATATGTATTGACTAAATGTCCATTTTGGTAATTCTACATTCAAAAGCAATTTTAATCAAAACTATTCAAACATCATTTATTGATAACAATCACTTTTACATTATTGCATCCAAACATAAATCAATTCTGCCAGAATCATTTCTGATAAAATCAATTCTGCCCACCGCCAATCCAAACAGGCCCATAAACAAATGGTACTCCTGCTTAATATTTTATTATTTATAAATAAATTAGTAGTAGTTGAACTTGGTGAATTTCGTGCATAAAGAAGTCTCCGGACATAGCTGGATGACAAATGAAAAAAAATTAAAATACAGCTGGAGATCTGCAGCGTGAGTTCAAACCCTGATGGGTCATGGGAGCAATTGGGTAGAACCTTGTATGTAATATCACTTGCTCTGCTTTTAAACCCTTGTCATTCAAACATATCCAGTAATTTACTCATAGTAGTGCTGAGTGATCGAGACTACTATCTTTAGAAATAATCTGACGTAAGTCGGAAAACTGAATATAAAAAAAAAGAAAAATAAAGAAAAAGAAAAGACAAGTATGGAACACATTAACTATAGCTTACATAAAATGTAGTAGTAATTGTAGGACATGAATTTGGCTGTTACTGGTACTAGTACGACAACCTCCAAATACAAAATCTCGAATTTTCTTGCATTTTACTTGGGTGCCGCACGATTCAAACTCAGTTTTTTTTTTGCTCATTGGAGATTTTTTTTTATTCTTTTCATAACACATGAGGATAAAAGAAGGAGATTGATTAGGGTTCAGTGAAAATTAATGTAGCTTATTATGTGAAAGACTCACACCAATATTATTAGACTTATACATTTTAGTGGTCATTCTTTTTGTTGTGAAGGCGAACCCGCTTATTCTTTCGAAATACAAGACAGAAACTCCACGACGCAATACCGCAAACCACGTCAGCCGATTAACCACACTTGGCAAGCCATGTGTGACAGGCTCAACCAAGAAAATTTATGCAGGGGAACGAACTCGTGACCTTACGGTCCCGCACTCTACTGTTACACCAACTTGACTACCCTTGTGGGTGTCATTCTAGATATGGTTAGTGGTTACAAAGGAAAATTGCATGGGGTTGACTAAAGTTGGACAACATACACAATATTAAATGTAATTTTAATATGTTTTAGCTCAATAATTAAATGTTTACTGTGCGCACACACAGAAAAAGATTAAGTATGTGGATTTGACGGTCATAAATATTTGAATGATGTGAGTGACATAAGGTTAATTCCAAATTACGTAATTCATAAATAATGATGAATCATGTAAAGCCTAATTCATTTGGTTAATATCCATGAACAAAGCTTCAAGTGAAAAGTAGATTTTTTTTACTCATAGTGTAAGGACTTTTGAAAATACGGTGCGAACTCAACTTACAATTGACAATGTCACACTATACTAAGTTCTCGTTTGATTGAGCTTATTTTAAGTTCATAAGTTTTGTTTTTTTTATAAATACTCTCTGGTTGAATTTATTTTAAAATAAGAGTAAAACTCATTTTAAAATAATCACTTATTCCAAAAAGCCCAAAAATTGAGTTTTTTGGAGTAGAGCTTCTTTTGGCTTTAATTATTTTTGTTTTGTGTACAATTTTTTTTTTTATTGACAATCAAACACCTAACAACTTTTTGATAAAAGCTCTACTTGAAAAAATTATACTGCTATAAGCTCTTTTTAATAAGTTGTAACAAACAGAGCCTAAAGTATTTTTAGATTGTTTTATGCTAACTTGATTAATCTGGAAGGAAAATCTCAACTATTTTGTTACTGCACCTCTAAATAATAGTGCAAGAACTTATTTTGCCATATTCTCTAAAATTCGTTCTTTTTTTCGCTTGTTGAAAAGTGAAAGGAACTTAGGGTGTGTTTGGTTTGGATAAACATGAAAGGGAAAGGGAATGGAGGAATGAAATTTCTTTTGTTGTTGTTTGTTTGACCTTATTTTTTCATTCTCTTTAACCATTTTCTACTTTCATTCCCTTTCCTTGATTCCCCCACCCCACTAGGTATTTGGATTCCCTTTTCCCAACCCGGACCCCGGACCCCGGGCCACCCCGAAACCAAACATGTAGGGACAATCAGGTAATTCATTTCCTTTCCATTCCATTCTCTTACTGAATTTCATTCTGTTTACCCTGCGCGAACCAAACGCGCCCTTAGATAGAATGAGTATAATCTTCTATATATTCCAAATTCCTATCGTTTTTGTGAGTGATAATGTGTAAAACGGGAAAATAACAACAACAATAAATTATAATAAAACTTGGAAATGATCAAATAGAAGGGCTTGCTGAGTCGACCAAATTCTTGATCTATCCTTAAGATAATATTGCCCCGTATATCCTTTTAACGGTTGTAATGACAACCTATCTCCCAAAATAAAACAACAATCAAGCAAATGAGCAAAGGGAACTCAAGTGTTTGCTTTGGAAGAAAGATCTTTGAGTGTTATGTGATTGCAAGAGAGGAAGAAGTATTTCAGATTTCAAGTGTTTTGCAAATTCGTATACGTACCAATATCTCTTCCATTTAAGGAAATTATGATCCTTGGCGTTGTATGTACACGTGTGTGAAGAAAACGTTTCCGACGTGTGGGGCCCTAATTGTTCTATTCATAGTTAAATAGAATTAATTTTATTTCACGTTTAATAAATATTTCCAACCGTTTCTATATTAAAAAGAATTGTTTCACTTCATTGCTTTAACAAAGTAGTCTTAATTGATCTAACGAACTACAATAAAGTGATTTATAGTGACCACTTTATGTTTTGAAATTTCAAAAAGTTTGCAATTAAAAACTTCCAAGAAGCATCAAAACGTGGATCTGCATTTACTAATTTTCTATAAATCTCTGAAATCAATGTAAGTTATAAAAAACAAATTATACTTAACTAAAGAAAAACAAAAAAGAAATCCGAGAGAGAGAAGGTTAAGGTCGATATATTCTGAAAATTAAAGGGCATTTACGTAAACGAAAAAATCTCTGAGTTCATTGAATATTTGAATTGATTGTGTGTTTGACACAGTAAAATAATCTGCAAATAAAGCAGAAATAGAGAGACATTGTATTGCAAACTTTATAGAAAATTTATGTATACACTACAGACAGCTAACTGGTATCTTCAACATTATTATTTTTTGCCCCCTAAAACTAGTTGTATGAAATAGTTTTAGTAGGTTCATTTTATTTGAAATTTATGAATGCGCAGTTGAAGATAGACTTGTGGTTGGTTATTTTATTTTTTTGGAAGGATAGAATACATACAGCATTTTATTTGGAATTTGGAAAACAAGTTTGGACTACTTCTCCAAATTTGGAATCCAACTCCAAGTTTCAAGTTGGATTTGGAAATTTTATAACCAAATCACATTTTGTAATAAAGTCAAAGCTTATTCGGGAAAAAGTGAATAATTCTCGTGACCAATTTGTTTACTTCTCTTGCATTTTATGTAAATGTTTTTATGGGTTTAGTATTGGAATTTTTTGCAGGTGGATGAGATTTGTTCTATCGTCTGAGTGTTTTTGAGTGCCTTGAGAAGTCACTATTATTATTATCTAAAAATCAGCTACAGGTCACTGAAAATTTCAACTCTCGTGTCATTTCAACGATTTGGTTAGTCCTCGTCTTTTAGCTTTTTGGTGTTTAGCATTTTGTGATGTGAAATGCAGAGAGGGAACTGTTTATAAGTACTGTTTGTTTTCCTATTAATGGGTTTCTGAATTACATAGTTCTAATTAGATTCCAACATTCCATTTTGGAGATAAAGGGGAAAAGAATGGGGTCAGTCAGATATTCAATAATTTTGGAGATTTTTTCTTTCACCTGAAGCTTTTTAGCACTAATTTTTGACTCCTGTGATATAAAAGTAGCTTGAAAAAGAACATCTTATTTGGTAACCCTTTTTGACTGTGTTGTTTGTGGGACAATTTCTCTGTCATTTGCATTTTATCAATGTCTACACTCTACTCTCCCCATAACCCACTTTGTGGAATTTCACTGGGTATGTTGTTGTTGCATAAATCATGTGCTTGCCCAACTGTTAATTCATTTTATAGCATATGATAGATTTCTGCTTTAATCATGTCTTTTTGGAATTTTTTGAATAATAGATTTGTCCTACCCAGTCAGTAGGTAATCACAACATCTTAACTATCTTCATTACATTTTTCTCTCTAGTTCTTTTTCTTGGAAAAGAACAATGTGAAAAAAAATAAGTAGGGTGAGATCTTCTTTCTTTTCCCTAGACTTGAACTATTCAGTCACTACAAAAAAAATGGAATTAATTATGAAATTCATCGCTAATCCGTCACAAAACTGCTCATAGGTAACATTTTTTTGATAATCCATCGATAAATAGGATTAGCGACGTATTTTGCTGTTTAGCTCCAAAAAATTTCCGTCGCTATTTTTTTTTGTGAGTAGTCTTATCAGTTGTCATTAGGTGGTCTTTTCTTCCTGAACAAACACTGTGATAGAATAGCGGCCAATTTAGGCTTTATATGCATGAGAGTCACATCTTTTTGGTGGGTCAGTCAGTTAATAATGCATATATTGTTTTCTTGTTGTTTGGAGCAGACATGAATTCCCTGTGGGTTCAAAGTTGAAAAAGCAATAGGAAAGAAAAACCATTGTTGTGTTGTGATGAGTCGGGAGATGAAGAAAGGGAAACAGGATATGAGTGCTGATTCCGCTGAGAAAGTTATGGTAGCTGTAAAGGCATCGAAGGAAATACCGAAAACAGCTCTTGTGTGGTCTTTGACTCATGTTGTTCAGCCTGGGGATTGCATTACGTTTCTCGTGGTAGTACCTTCACAAAGTTCTGGTAATTTCTCTGGCTGTTTTTCATTTCATTTATGTTCTTAAAATGACCATCCAGTGTAGTTAAAATTCTATAGCTGCTTGCTTTTGTAATAGTAAATTGAATTGTTGATTAGCACTTCTGTAATTAGTGAGAAATTTGGGCTTGTTGTTTTCTCTGCTCCACTATTGGTTGACATTACGCTATTCTTATTAGGGATGAACTTCAAATTTCTTAAGGGTAACCAAGATATTTTCTTTTTACTGAAAGCTTCCATGAAAAATGATAGGCTTCAGCTGATAATTCTAAGCAGGCGTTTGATCATTGATTCCAAATATTTTTCACTTTATTTGGATTTATGAAGTTGAAGTTGGAGATGAAGTTGTGTTTGGTTATATTTTTTGCAAAACAAAAGAAGAGAGTGTTTTATTTGAATTTTGTGAAGATGGAGCTGGAAAACAGATTTGGAGCACTTTTCCAAATTTGGAATCCAACTCCAAGTTGGATTTAGAAATTTTATAACCAATCTTTGATTTTGTAATAAAGTGAAAAATTTATTCTGGAAAAAGTGAATATTCTCATAGCCAAACAGGTTCTAGTGGCTGTAAAGTTTAGGATTTGCTCTTGCAGCTGGGAAGTATTCCGCACGCCACTGACTCCTAATTAGTTCAATGAAGCTAATCCGGGTTCATGTTATCCCTGAACATTTAGTAATTCTGCCCTGTTATATTTATGCTGCTTCTGTGCTTTTACAAAAATAGGTCTAGTGAAAAGTACGTTTTCTAAGAGTTTTGCAATCATTTGCAGGTAGGAAACTATGGGGTTTCCCTAGGTTTGCTGGAGATTGTGCCAGTGGGCACTGGAAATTGCACACTGGAAAAAGTTCCGAGCACAAGTCCGACATAACAGATTATTGCTCCCAGATGATCCTTCAGCTCCATGATGTTTATGATCCTAACAAGGCAAGCATACAAATTCACTGTCTCCACTTTTGAGACATCATTGCGACTTTACTAAACATTTGGTTCTTGTCCTCTTCTTTACTTACAGATAAATGTCAAGATTAAAATCGTTTCTGGTTCACCACATGGAGCTGTGGCTGCTGAGGCGAAGAAGTCTCAAGCTAATTGGGTTGTTTTGGACAAGTAATTTAGAAACTTCTTCAGACTCTGATATGCCTTAATGCGATGTAATATTTTAAAGATTTATTAAACTTTGCTTCATGTTGTCTGATTTTTTCCAGGCATCTCAAACATGAGAAGAAACTCTGTATGGAAGAGTTGCAGTGCAATATCGTTGTCATGAAGAAAACTCAACCGAAAGTTCTCCGTTTAAATTTAGTAGGTTCGCCTAAAAAGGAGCCTGATGTCACGGGCACATTATCTTCAGAGCAAACTCAAACATGTGGGAAAGAATCGAACAAAAAGGATTCATTGGATTCCTCTAGAGGTCTACTAGTAACTCCATCAAGTAGTCCAGAGATGTTCAGTACGACTGAAGCTGGTACTTCATCAGTTTCAAGCTCTGATCCTGGAACTTCACCGTTTTTTGTCACCGACGTAAATAGGGATCTAAAGAAGGCAGATTTATTATTAGCTGCTAAGGAAGATGTAGATTTATCGAGCTCAGAGAGTGAGAGTGAAAATTTATCCGCGTCATCAAGTTTAAGGTTCCAACCATGGATTGTGGACCACATAATCAATTCGCATTCTGAACTCTCGCAAATCAAAGGGAAGAGCTCATTGAGAACTCATGATAGGCCACAAGATTCCACAAATAAGGCATTGTTGCGGAAGTTTAGTAAGCTTGATGAAGAAAGTGAATTTGGATCCCCGAGTTATAGAGCTGATTTGGATTACAGTGGGAATGTGAGAGAAGCAGTTTCGCTATCTCGAAGTGCACCTCTGGGCCCACCTCCGTTGTGCTCGATTTGTCAACACAAGGCACCTGTATTTGGGAAACCTCCCAGGTGGTTTACTTACGCTGAGTTGGAGCTCGCAACAGGAGGGTTTTCGCAAGCGAATTTTTTGGCTGAGGGAGGATACGGATCTGTTCATAGAGGAGTACTCCCAGATGGTCAAGTTGTTGCTGTTAAACAACACAAATTGGCAAGTTCCCAAGGGGATCAAGAGTTTTGCTCGGAAGTGGAAGTGCTCAGCTGCGCTCAGCACCGAAATGTTGTAATGCTGATAGGATTCTGTATTGAAGACAGCAGAAGACTACTAGTATACGAATATATATGCAATGGATCTTTAGATTCTCATCTATATGGTATGTGTCTATGTTATACTCGTCTTTTTCCTTCTGTCCTTGACAACTGTGGTGAATGTGATGTTTTTTTCTTTCAGTAAATAGAGATGCCCTTTCTAGCTCACTTTCTTATGATATTAATTAGTAATTACATAAGGTGAATTTTGTATCTGCATCGCCTATCAACTTTGATTGCCCTTGCAAATTAACTGCAACAGCACAGTTGGATTGTTTTAGATGTGCAGAGCATTCAAAATTGGTAGATTTTATTTTTCCATTGTGAATCTAAATTTGATCTCATATGAATAAAATTTTCAGTTGATAAAAACTCTATAATTATTTTCAGTAAAAGGTTTTGGTGATCTATTCATTTTGCTTCAAGGTTGGTTCTTTTGTCATTTTATTTCTTAAAATCACTTTCTGGTATTCACAGGTCGTACTACAGATCCTTTGGAGTGGTCTGCTCGACAAAAAATTGCTGTTGGTGCTGCACGAGGTTTGCGTTATCTTCACGAAGATTGCAGAGTGGGCTGCATTGTCCACCGAGATATGAGACCCAACAACATTCTCATCACCCATGACTTCGAACCACTAGTATGGAAAATCTCTTTCTCCTCAGTTGAAAGTTCAATGATACACATTAGTATCTAGGATAGGAATGCATTGAAAGCATAAGAAATTTTACCTTTGACGCAGCACTCTACTTCATTTATGTTATTCACCTTTCTTCCTCCAGGTTGGAGACTTTGGTTTGGCTAGGTGGCAACCTGATGGGGACACAGGCGTTGAAACGAGAGTAATTGGAACATTTGGGTAGGCCTTGAAAGATGTTTGGTTTATTTTGATGTTATATTACAGAGAATCAGTAGGCTAATTTGTGGACTGGAATATAGGTACTTGGCGCCCGAGTATGCTCAAAGTGGTCAGATTACTGAAAAAGCTGATGTTTACTCATTCGGGGTGGTACTGGTGGAGCTAGTTACAGGACGCAAGGCAGTGGATCTTACGAGACCTAAGGGCCAGCAATGTCTCACAGAATGGGTATATATTTAGTTAACCTTAATCTGTAGACATTTTTTGTGCTGACATGAGGAATACATATATAAAGGAGAGCGCTTTCCCTCTGTTTCATGTTTAGCTGGCTGCTTTTTATTATGCATTATGCAAAAAAAAAGCAAAAATGGGATTGGATTTCCACTCTTTTGTGATTGATTTGTGTTAGGCGCGTCCATTGTTGGAAGAATGTGCTGTTGATGAGCTAATTGATCCCCGGCTGGAGAACTGCTACTCAGAACATGAAATATACTGCATGTTGCATGCAGCATCCTTGTGCATACGGCGGGATCCTCAAGCTAGGCCTCGCATGTCTCAGGTAAGTGGTATAGATATGCTTTGACATTTTTCCACTCGTGAATTAATGCAAATAAACATTAATTTGGAATAAAAGAAGTAAAGCTTTACATTCCAAATTTCCAACCACACAAGGTCCAAATTCGTGTACAAGTCGAATTGTGACAATAGATCGAGTTTGCTCGCACAAAGTTCAGCCTATGCACCAATTGCATGTTGCGTATTTGTGCTTGGCTACTTTGCCGCAAATACAAGTAAATTCTCATGTTTCTTTGGATATGGTTGTGAAGGTACTAAGGATACTTGAAGGCGACCTTATCATGGACTCTGGAAAGTTGTCAACAACACTTGCATATGATGTTGGAAACCAAAGTGGAAGGCTTTGGTCAGATCCGCAGCAGCAGTATCAGAGGTACAGCGGTTCGTTATTAAGCGATGGATTGGAGGAATTCAGTGCTAAGCTCTCACTTGACAAAAGGAGCCCCTCGAATATTTGGGACAGGGATCAATCCAGGACAGCATATTAGAACCATCTGTAAATTGCTTGATATTGACACTAGGATACATTTTGCTGCTTTATCGGGCCTAATTAGCCAGGCAGTTTTGTTGAAAGCCACGTGTTTGTCATATCTTGTATAGAAGGTAGGCGTAATATAATAGTATATGTTTTGTATTTGATACCTTGTCCACATATTTTGTATTTCATGATAAAATGATTGTAACTGTTTAATCATTCCACTCAAGCTTCAAGTTTATTCGTGTAGCTCAGGAAAAGATCGTCATTTTGATGAAAAAGAAACCTAAACAAATCTTGGTTGCCAGCTTGCTTATAATTTGTTATATGGTAAAGATGACAAAAGAGGTGTTTCTTTTGGTGTTGAGAGACGTGGAAAAGTTTTAAAAGATGATAAGAGAGGTCGAACAATCCAATGTTTTCACATCCCAATTCTTTTTAACATACAAAAAATTTGAATCCCTTTAATATAAGAGAAATACATGTTCAAATTCCACGTGATGTGTTTGTTTTCTTCCCGATTTGTTAGAATTTCTGACTCTGCCACTATTAGTTGGAACAAAGCTTGCAATTCAAGTTGAACTGGTATTACAAGGAAATAGATACAAGTAAGAGGTGGCATTAAACTCAATACGAGGTGAAGGTTGATTTACACTTAACAACAAGGCATGTCAGTAGCCAAGGAGATGAACATGAACAGTAAACTGCACTTGATTTTGAAGTTACACGGCAGCTGCAAGTTTCTTAGGAAGTTAGCAGTGGGTTACAAAACTTCTTAGAGTCAATGAACAATTAGGTTAGACAGTAGTCAGTTTAACTGCATTTGCACGCATGCTAGTTTCTCAAGAATGATATCCAATTTGTCTATAAATACCTTTATACCTCTAAAATCTATAATAACACATTAACACATAAAGACATTAACTAAGCACCGCAAAAATCTTCAGCACAGCACTACAAGAGTAGCCAGTAAGTCATAACCATAAAAAGGTATCTAGGGTTTCCTCATTTTGGATCTTGCATACCTGAATAGATTAGGAGGGAAATTTTAGTGATCACTACAAGAAAGTAAATCCTCGGAATGTACTGGCAGTAGGTAGCATAAAGACTAAGAAGAGTACTCTATGTGCATGCCACCCCGATCAGAAGATGGTAGTGTGCTTCCTTGAAGTGCATTCAGTGCTTCAGTTGCTTGCTCAATGCCCTATAGAAACAAAAACTAAATACATAACTGATGGGAATATGATTATAGTAATATCCCTTTTCCAGTTAGTAACATATGTAGCTGCATTGTGCTTCATGTACATTACAATTCCACTTCCCCTTTTACATAAGATAGCACAAAAAGGGAAGTCTATTTTTACTTGAATGACTGCAACACAGACCAGAATGGTGAAAATTCCAAACACATGACCCGGTCTCTGGGATATTCTAAATGCAGGTAAACTAGCATCATTTTTAAGTCTTTGACCTGATAGCAAATTTACATTTTCTGTAGCCACACTAAGCTGAGAGGAGTACCTCAAAATCAACAAAAGCAACAGGCATCCCGCCTCTTGCACGCACTTTGAGGGTGTTAAATCCAGGATACCTGGCAGTAAAAGCGACATATACAGTCAATTATAGGTAGCCTTTAGCAAGTTACTTAAAGAGATGGTACATATGAGCCAGAGAATGTCTTCATATAACATAGCCATTCTGCAGCTACTTACAGAACCAACTGCTTAACCACATGAACACTGAGTTCTCAACAACCGAAAGAGAACACCCTCCTGTGCAGGAGTTATTCAGGAACTTACTGAGAAACAACTTGCTTCAGTTCATCCTCAGTGCAATTTGGACCAAGATTGGCGATAAATAGAGTGGAACATGGTTGTGCTCCATCTGTTGTCTTCTCGTTTTGTTCCTATAACATCAAATCCAAATGAGACGCTAAAGTTTCATTGATTCATGCATTAAAATTGAAGAGCACTTGCTGCATAGATGTTTGCTCCAAAACTTTGCTTGGAAATAAATAAGAACTCCAGAAAGAGGAATTCATCAGTTTTAAGTTCACGAGACTCGTCCTAGATGTTTGCTCCAAAATAGTGAAATAAGGCAGGTCTCTTCTTCACTAAGAACTAAACATGTAAATTGAAAATAAGTCAGGTCTCTTCTTCACTTAAAACTAAACATGCAACAGTAATTTGCAGCGCTTGCACATTTGGTGATTTTATATATGCATATAATCCTATACACACATTTTTATTCCAATTTTTCAACGCTTCATCTAATCTGCTTGCAATGCATATGGAACAGTCCAGCGTCCAACACATGCTATGGATAGAGAGTAATATATAGACTTACACTTTTCGGGGCCAAAGCATGGTCAGGCTCCACCACTTTCTCCTCACTGTTCCACGATAGAAAATAATAAGCCTTCCATGATAGATTAAAGCAACAGACCTCAAATAACCCATGTCGTTATAAGTAAAATTTAGTTTTGAGTGTCAAGAATGCTTGACCGTTTCTCTTCCGAAGAATCATCATTTGTGCCAGAATTAGGATTATCGGGCTCGGAAGGATCATCAGAATCACTCTCACCTGGAAAAGCAAATAGTGCTTACACATGGTCTCACTTGAAAAATTGGATGGAAATACTTCCTTGTAAGAATTCTTAAACAAAAGGCATATGAGAAATACAGATATACTTTGGCATCTTAAATGTGGTATTGGAAGCATATAGCAAAGATTAAAGCTAGTACCTTCATCGCTTGATGTGTCTTCGGCATCTTTGTTGAACTTGCTTCTGTTGTCAATAACTACATAAGATCCTCTTCCTGAGAGTAACCATCTAAATGAGCCAATAGAAGCAATAATCATAAAGAAACAAGAACTGGAAAAGAAACTCCCTATTTTTTTGGAAATCTGATGGAATGGGATGCAAAAAATAAATATCACTGATTGCAACAAATTTAATACCTGGAATTTGTGCTCTTCTAGAGTTTGATCTCGCCAGTTCAATATGCAAAGTGGATCCAGTTTGAGGATCAAATTTTACACCCTGGAATTGGACCGGTAAAGGACAAGAAAGATACAATTGTTTAAACAAATAAAGCAAAACTTGAATGTCTACATGAACCTCAAAAATAGGTAGTAACAAACTCAATTAGAACTAAAATGAGGTTAGCAGAAACAGAATTTGTTTGTTCCCTTTTGCACTTAATGGACACTGGGCTTTTAGTGTTAGAAGAAGGGGAGGGACACCTAAACAAAATTAAATCATTAACTGCCACAAATCAACAACATACCCAGTGTGATCTCACAAGTGGGGTCTGGGGAGGGTAGGATGTACGCAGACCTTACCCCTACCTTTGCGAGGTAGATATGTTGTTTCCGGTAACCCTCGGCATTAATAGCCACAATACATAATGAAAAAATCACTTATTGCAGATGAATTGAGAGGTCCAGATAATAAGGGCACGGTCTCATTGTGAATAGTTGGACAAATTGAATATTTCTGAGCCTCTTTATCTTTATTCAGAAAACAAAAAGAATGGAATTAAAAAAATCTTGGAATAAGGTGGTCTTAAAAGCAGCATATATGTAATTTCCAAAATCCAAACAGAATGTGGAACATAACTAGAACTACTCAGATTAGATATCTCACATTCAGGGCATGCATGGCTGACATTGCTGATGGATGCTCAATAAAAGTAGCAAAGGCAACAACCTGCATAACGGGAGAAGAAGATTAGGAATAAGATTACAAATTTAAAAGGATTGACTCATAGATACTACATTTGATGAAAAAAGAAAAGGATCTGGTCTTTCGCTACCAATTCTTTCATTTTCAAATTTGAGAAATGCCGAAAAATGTCATTAACAGAACAGAAATTAGACATTGATCATGTTGCTTTCAATAACTAACAATTACTATAACTACAATATTTACTTTCCCCACCTAAGAAATTGCACAAGAGTCTCATTTGTATGTGTAATAAGCTAAAGTAAAAATGGTCTTTGCCTTCGTCTGCTCGAAGAATGAAGAGACAATTCTATCTTCATCGAATCCTAATGATTAAAGTCTCAAGAAGTGAAACCCTAAACTACTTCTAATAAAAAAATGAAAACCTTTCTGTCTCCAAAATTCAAGTAACCAACAATAACATTCAGAAATTGATAAATTGTATCCTAAACGCTCCCAAACTTCATTCAACTTCACATCCTCCATGTGAATATTTGCTCTAGTTGCAATTCCTCTTCTACTATTTTTACAGTAAGAGAAATTTCACTTCTTTCCAACAAGTTAGTCACCGAGTGTTATGAACACTCACACTCAATGCTCATAATCAAACAGTTGATTCGTGCTAAATTGAAGCATAACTACTCACATAGGCGCTAAAAAATCCTTATTTGAAGGAAAATATTTTATTCTAAAATATCTATGAATCTCTGAACGTGCTCTACAATCCTCCGGCTAACAACATCCTTATTTATAACAGTACGAAACCTATATTAACTCAAAATAGGAAAACATATTCCATCCTAACTAAACATGAATTAAAATACCAAATGCTAACTAATTTTGATTTCCTACGAGATTATTTGGTCACTTAATAGCTTGGCGAAATATTAGCATCTAAAATAGGCAGCGAATTAGGAAAGAGAGAGAGAGGATACCTGATTTCCTCGACCGGTGTACTTGATCTGACAAGATTCAAAACCAGGACGGCGGCGGAAGAGGTTGTGAATCTCACGAGCTTTAATATCATCAGGAAGTCCAGAGACAAACAGCGTTTTTATATCATTCTGTTCATTGTTGTACGCATATACTGGTTCAGTTACGTAGTAAGGATCGTACGCCGAGAGATGAGCCATCTTCACGGTGGTCGGCGCCGGCTTGCGGTGGAGGAGGTGAATGAAAGGGCTAGTCGACGGTAAAATACGATATACTCACCGGAATTTCGTAGCAAAGTACAACGCCTTCAGCACAGCACACAAGTATTCTCTCCGTCACTTGTTTTTACGGGTCCGTGTTTCTCAGCTTGCGCTTATATCTGATTAAAATGATACTATTTGAATAGTAGCGAATTAGTGGTTTAGTACTAGTAATAACTAATTCATTACCTTACTATTAATTTAATGGCATTAAGTCAGTGCTTATAATAGGCTATAATAGCAATTTATGTATAGTTATTTTACAAGTAATTTAATAATGTAAATATTACCTTACATAAATTCATCAATAGTTTGAAGAAAAAAGTATTTTTACATTCTATATATTCAAGTATTCAACGCACAAATTTTAGTGTACCAACATTCGCGAATTAAGTTCCCAAAGGTGCGGCGGAATTGATACAAAAGTTACACAACTACTTTTTCAGTGTTGTATCAATTTCACAGTACCTTTGAGAACTTAATTAGGGAATGTTATCTTGTAGGCTATAGCTATGCCGTAAATACTCATTTATTATTAATTAAAGGTTTTAAATTTGCGTCCTACATATATAATGGACTTTCACTTTTCAGATTTAAGTCCCGCTTATAGAATGGATTTTGTAAGGGATTGTTTTACCTTTTATAAGATTTTTTAGTGCGAATATAAATTTAATTGAGCTCTAATATAAATGTCAAAACACGCAAATTAAACAAAAAAAACGTATAGAATCATAGCGATCCTTTTGTTGAATTTAATATTTTAAATACTACAACTAAAATTCTATATGTTGTACTGGTTGTTGAAAAATACACAAAGAAACTAAAACATTGGTCATTCTCTTGCAAAGAATTAAGCAGCAAAGTAAAATTAAGCTAAACTTTTCATGTTTCTTTCTACTTCCGTCTCAAAATACTTGTCTCATTACACGAGTCAAATTATATAAATTTTAACCAATAATTTAAGCTATATTTTTTCATTATATTAATATAAAAAGAATTGCAATTTATAATACTTTTCGTATTGTTTTCGAATATCTAAATTTTAAAATATTGAAATAATCAAATCTAATTTAACTATAAAATTTAATCAAATTGACTTTTAAAAAGAAAAATATGAAAAGTATTTTAGGGGGGAGGGAGTATTAATTTGTAGTATCTTTTCAAGGAAGTTTTTAGAAGTATTTGGCTGATTGACTCTTCCAATAACTTCTTCAATTTATTTATTTACACATAATTAAAAAGCTGAATTTGGACGAAGAAGGATCTCGAAAGTACACGGTCCACAAATTATTTCTGCCGACATTAATTAAATACAACACGCATTGCAGAAAAATAAAATTCAGTAAAATAACAACAACCCACCATTCAACGATGATCAAATTCAACGACGCATAAACGGTGATTACAAACAATCCATGGAAGGATGTTATCAAAATAAATAAATTCACACACACACATGAAATTAACACAACAAACTAAGACGAGGGAGTTAAAAACCCAGCAGTTTCTTCATCCATGAATAAATCATCAGTTTTCCTAATCGCAGCATGAATCAACACAACAACCACCCCGACCAATAGCGATATCAAAATATTCCAAGTAGCATGAGTTAACAACAACAAACCGAGAGTAATAACAGCGAGCACAATCAGAACCACACGATCAGAAATCAGACGGTTGAAAATCACTAAAGGCTCGTCACGGAGAAAGTAGAGGAACAACCAAACGGCCATCAGAACTATGAAGACGATGATCGAGATCGGGTGCCATAGGAGACTTAAAAAGACGATTACGAGCACTATTATAGCATAGTTCATCTGAAAGTAAGAGAAATTGGTTTTGATTCGTGAAATTGCATCACTGATGCTTGAAGGAAGTTTAATGGAGTGGAGATTGAACATCTCCTTCCATGGCCGGCGATTACCTAAACCTTCCTTTATCACATCTTTTGCTCTACTGATGTACTCCACGTTTATCGGCGGCGAAGATGACGTAGGTATTGTGCCGTAATTCGTCATTTTTCGCCAAATAGAGAGAATTCAGCAAATTGGAGCTAAAAGGGGACGTCCTATTTAATGCTGAATAGTTTATAAGTTATGTGAAAATATCAAGTTTCAGCAACATATAGCGGATTGACACGTGGCAATTGATAGGTGCTCCGGCCCATTGGAGTTTCTATATCCTTCTTGTTCGTTTTCTTTTTTTTTTTCATTTGACAAAATGGTTTTTAAAATCAATAAATCTATGATAAGTTAATTTAATATGATAGCTGAAATTTCAATCATATATTTCATTTTATTTTCAGATTTTATAGGGATAGGCATCAAAAGGCCGCTAAAGTTTGATATTTTAGTCTGAATTGTTTATTTCGTTAAATTTTATACGTCGATATTTGATTGGATACAGTCTTTGTGCCGTATATTAATTTTAGAACTGATAATGATAAACATGACTGCAATAACAACGTCATTAAGGATAAATTTAAAGTATTTTTAATTATAAAATCATGTAGTTAAGTAGAAAAAATATATTATCTCCTTGAAAAGCTGCTTTTCATTTGTCTTGTAAGTTGTAACCAATATTGTATTTGTCGACCTTTCTTTGTTGACTACGCCAACTTCTTTCTTAGTCTAATGAAAAGGTTAACATTTTTTATACAACAAAAGGGGAGTACCTTAGTATCACTTTATAGATAGTTACACACATTCAATTTTGTCTAAGTTAGATCTCGCTTTGACCTAATATGATGACCTAAGTCAGCTCATGTATTTGTATGTCACTCAAGCTTAAAAGGATTAAGTTAAGACTTACTTATTGACTTGATGTAAGCTAAAACAATATAATTCGAGTGATCAAAATCTTAACCCATATAAAATCAAATCTTGAAATCAAAAATTTAGAATTATGTTAAAATATAAAAAGAAAAAGCAAAAAGGTGAGAGTTCAGATCATGTATGTTGGGTGAGTTTATAACTCGTTTTTTGATTCATTTCGACCAATTAAAAACACCTTAGGATAATTTTTTTTTTGTTTGTTTTTTATTTTGGTGTTCAGTATCTGTATTAGTGATATGACTATATTCAAATACGCATCGAAAAATTCCATACTGTGATTTCATTTCCAAAATTTGAACTCAATATCTCTAATTAAAAATTATAAAGTGTTTACACTCCACCAAACTCTTATTGATTAGAATAATTACGTTATGACTAGCTTAAAAACTTAAGCCGTTTTAATCCCATTCAAATTAACGAAACCCGTATCACATCTCTCGTAGAGGTGAGACATAAATGTGAGGGAATGGGAAGAATGTGTGGAGAGGGCCCAACAGTAAAACAAAAGCTCAATATTAGAGGGTCTTTTGGCAATGGCACAAGAATTGTTTGATTAGAAATATAAATGATAGTAGTGGGAGAATGTGAGTTGGGATAACGTCGTGGGGACGTCGATGATGTAACGACAGGCAAGGCAACAGCGAAGCCGGCCTCTTATACCACGTGGTTTGTCTCGGTCTACACCAAAAAGCTCCTTTTTATTTGTTTTTTTTCTTTGTCCTTTTTCCTAGAAAAGAGAATTTTGTATTGATAAAAGGATTATATTTGCACTCGTTAAAGTTTGGGGTTAAATATACTTTTTCTGTTATAAAAATTATTATATTTGTCCATTTTTAATAGAAATGTCACATGAACGCCACGTGGAAGACACTAGGGGTGAGCACGGGTACATGGTACCCAGATATCCGACCGGAACCGATACTAACGGGTAGGTTCCGGATAGTAAAATTAGAAACCGATAAATATCGGGTCCGGTTCCGGTTTCGGAAAATAGAGACCGGGTACCCGGACCCGGAATCGATACCCGGACCCTATGGTGATGCAGTTGATGAGCCATGAAGAGCTCTATCGAACCCACATTTTATTCATGTATCTCTTTTTTTCTTTTTCGAAGTTCCTATATATCAAACCTATTGAAAAGTATTCTTTATCCCGAGTGGAGGCACATCAAACTAGGACAGGTAAGAGGGAGCAAGAATGAAGGCATTTGAAGTAGAAACAAGGAGATCTATTCTGGTTGTTTTTAAAAAAAAAGTTCAATAACATTCTAATCTGATTTTTGTTTAGGAGAAAGTTAGAGGATAATAAGCAGCATTGTCAAGGAAACTAAATTAAGTTATATGACTACAGAAATCTACACTTGTGATTTACTCCAATTTTCTCATCTTTAATCCTCTGATCTCAGTTAGCTTAAGACCAATATGGAAAAGACGGACAAAGTTGAAACAAGAGCAGGCACACAAAATGTGAGCACGACCGCAGGGTCCGGGTAGGTTCCGGGTAATGATTGTTACGGGTAGGTTCCGGGTAGTAAATTTCGGAACCGGTCTTTTACAGGGTAGTGTCCAGGTAGTTCAAAAATGGCAGGGTACCCGGACCCGCTCACCCCTAGAAGACACATCAGGTGGTCACTACACCGTTGTTCCACCACCACGACCCCACCTATCACCGACAAATTCAATCAATGTCCACTGTGTCACCACTACACCGATGTTCCACCACCACGACCCCACCTATCACCGGAACCCCAAGTCAAACCAAACCCGACACCCAGACCACCATACGCACACCACCAGACCAACCTCCCAGCCCCACCCCATCACTGACGTCGTACCCCACCGTCCACAACCCTAATGTCATCGACTTAACCCAATTGCCGCCACCACCTCACCAGATGTCAAATCCAGAACCCAGTTACCCAACGTATCTAGTCCATTCTAACAGTAACCAGAACACATACCCCCACCCAAATAAAAGGGTTTCATTAAGAGATAAACTAAGAAATAATCAGAAGAAAAAACACCTACTGTGCGTGTGATTCACAGGTCAATTTACTCGTCGGCGACAGAGTTAGGGTTTAGGGCTTAACATTTCAACTTGCGGTGTTTATTTCAATTAGGGTTTAGGGCTTAACACCTAATGATTCACGTTTTCCGGCGAACTGGATAAATGAAATGGGAGGGGGTCCGAAAATTTTAGAGGGGGAGGGGTTGGTTGTTCCAGTGACCGGAGCAACTGGTTGGTCGGATGGACAGAGGGAGTAGAAGTAGTGGAGGAGGTGATGTGGGTTCCGTCTGCTGATGTGTCTCCCACGTGACGTTCACGTGACATTTCTGTTAAAAATAGGCAAATATAACAACTTTCATAACGGGAAGGGTATATTTGACCCCAAACTTTAACGGAGGACAAATATGATCATTTTTCTTAAGTTTGAGGACAAATATGACCATTTTCCCTAAATTTGAGGGCAAATATGACCCTTTTCTCTTTTGTATTCCATCTACTATTTCATTTTATTTTATGAAATATATTTTCCTCTTTAGTCTGGTCATGAAAGAACAACGACAACATTTCGTTTTTAAAAGCTATTTAATCCTAATTATTGCAGTTGAGGGTCCGTCGGAAATAAACCCTTTTGTCCCCACAAAAGTTGAGTTAAGATTTACCTATATCTTATCCTCCCTAGACCTCACTATGTGAGATTATACTAGATATATTGTTGTTATTATTGATAAGACTTATTGTCTTATTTGATATAATCTTTTTTTTTTTGGAAAAATATTTATGTTCAATTAAAAATCTTGACATAATATTGGGATGATAAAGTGTGAAAATATGTGCGGGACAAATAAAGTAGCTTCAAAGGAAGTTGTCCAGAAAAATCTGGGAACGTGGGTGGTAGATTGAGTTTCCCAAGTCAATTGGAGTGGGGAAGCATGATTGAGATCTTAATTTGGCCATAGTTCCAAATGATACTACCAATATTTTATTTAAAACTTCAATTGCATAAGAGCACATTCAAGAGTCACATGTGTCTCTCTTTCAGACTTTCACCATGAGTTGTTGCTTCATTTACCTAACCTTATTTTTATTTTACTGGTCTGTTTAATATAAAATTTGTACCAAATAGACATATAAAGAGTAAACATTCTCTATTCGGAAGGTTTTTATACCTTAAATTTTAACACAATTTTTTTTTTAACAAAATAGACAAGTGAAAGAACAACTATAGAGTATTTTATTTTCTTTTTCCCACAATTGGACAAACAGGCAGTTATGTATAACAAACTGAAGAAATCCGAATTCTGTAGTGGATAGTTGGATATTTGTATGCCAAAGTTCTAGATAAATGTGTCTTTTCTTAATCACAAAAGATAGTTGGGCATTATCAAAGGGTGACTAGCCTCATTATTTTTTTACTGGCCGAGAGGATTGGGGAAAAATGTGAGATGATTAGGTCGAAGTAGTTGGTGAAGTCGTAATTTTTTTTTTATAAGAAACACACATTATTTTCCTTAGAGGTCATACTTGTCAAATAATTAGGAGGATTAGTTTGCTATATCTGGTTCTCTCTGGAAATGGTACTGTGAATGTCATTTATAATTGCAGGTTGAAAATTAGTCATATATGAACACCATCATGAGTTAAGCTTAAGCCTAGCTTTCTCTTACTGGCTTTATTATTTATTCAATCACTTTTTTTTTTGTGAAGGCGAACTCGCACCGCTACTCTTTCGAGCGCAGCAGAAACCCCTGATCGACGCAATAGCCTGCAAATCACATCAGCCAGTTAAACCACACTTGGCAAGTCAGGTGTGATAGCCCCAAGCGAAGGCGGGACGTTACTCGGAGGTTTGAACTTGTACTGCCTCCCACATCACCCAATGAGGATACCTTCTGCCTTCAAGACCAACTGATCTAGGGCTTCGAATTTTTCAATCACTTTTTAACGATACGATATGTTGATTTTTTTAAGCTAACAAATAGAAATTAAAACGTTAATATTAAGCAAAATAGACGATATGGAGTGCATTAATCCAACGTGCCAAACATTAGACCCACAAAGAATTAGTATCTTATGTAATGAAATTAGATGAATAATTAATAAAAGGAAAGAAAGATTTCGTCTACCAAATATATGCCAATCTCCTTAGACAAGGTGGTACTTCAAGTCTTCAACCGTAATATTCACCAATCCATTATCACTAATCATCTTTTATCAGAATTTAATTATTATATATACTGGAAACATTATCTTAATGTATCAATCAGTAAAATGTACTAACTTTTAATCATGATCATATGTAAATGACTTATTACAGCAGGTATAATAAACTACACTAACCCTGTAACATTTTCATACTATTAATCTATTTTAACATGTTATAGCGAGCAATTTGTCTTGTTTCTACGCTACTAATTTGACCATTTTTATTTTTGCAAGAATATTATAGTGCAATGTCATTTTATCCGTGTTATACAAAATCTTCATCCTACAAAACTTATCCATTAAAGTTAATAAGTCTTTCCACACCAAAAATTATTTCCTATTGATAAGTACTTACTAGCTCGCACATGATGTTTTATATTAAATCTAATTAATTCAACTTTAACAGGTAAAATTAAAGTGAAAATATATGATTAAGTGAGAAATGTGTATATGAAAGACATGCGTCTGAACGTCATTTTATTTGTAAGTAAATTTTTACCCTATTTCCTAACCCTTAGAATTTACTATTTCAAGAATTAAAAAATCACAAGTTAAAACTCATTATATATGATTAAGTGAGAAATGTGTGTATGAAAGACACGCGTCTTACTATCATTTATTTGTAAGTAAATTTTTTCCCTATTTCCTAACCCTTAGAATTTACTATTTCAAGAATTAAAAAAATCATGAGTTAAACTCATTTATCAAGGATTTCCAACTTGCTTGGTGCAACCTAAGCCAACTTTAAATAACTGGTGCTACCTAAGTCAATGTCAGATGACACGAAAGTGGGAATTGTGTGTGGGATAGGGAAAACTTCAGCTTAAAGCAGAAACTAGCAGTAAACTTGAAGGTTGCCTTTAAGGCTGAAATTTACATGTTTTTAAGTTTTGTCCACTTCCAACTTCTCATTTGTATTCCAAGTTTCCACACATCTTGAGTTACAAAACATATATAAAGGTAGGTAAGTCTTGGTATTAAAATAACAGACTTATACCTTTATATATCCCATGAGAAAAAACAAAGAAAATTCTGTATGTTTCTTTGACCTTTTTCTCTCAAAATATAATCAACCAAATATTGCTAATCCTGTGAAGAGCTGCAAAACATGGAGGGCAAACACAAGTTTTTTCATGGAACACTTGAAGTCTCAATTTTCCGTGCCACATCTCGCAAGCCATCTCTTCCCTTCAAGGTAGGTGACTCATTTCAATCACATGTTTTTCTTGCAATAATAATCAGTTTTTAAGGCATATAATTGCTAATAAAACTCTGCATCTGTGAGGTTTGCTCGCATACATTGCCAGTCTCAAGCCTGGATAAAAATCGGAGGAAGGTCAAGGCGTGTTTGAAAGTTTAAGGCCTAAGTCCCTCTTCTTCTTTTTTCAGTGTATTTCAGCAAATGGGAAACCTGCATTTGTGACAATCAAGATTGATAACAAGACAGTAGCAAAAACAACACAAGAACGCGATCGCGTTTGGAACCAAACCTTTCAAATCCTCTGTGCTCATTCTCCAAACACAACCATTACCATTACTCTAAAGACAAAATGCTCCATCTTAGGGAAATTCACAATTCAGGCACACAAGCTCTTAAACGAAGCGAGTTTAATCGAGGGATTCTTCCCACTTTCTATTGAAAACAAGAAGCCAAAGAAGAAACTGAAATTGCAGTTCACTATGTGGTTCAAGCCACCAGAATTGGAACCGAGTTGGGGAAGAGTATTAGAGAATGGTGGATTCACAGGATTCAAAAATTCGACGTTTCCCCAACGATCAAACTGCAGTGTGTCTCTTTATCAGGATGCACATCACCAACATACGTTCCAACCGCCATTTTCTAAGAGGCCCAAAAACTTGTGGGAGGACATATACAGTGCCATTGAGGGTGCAAAACATTTGGTTTACATTGCAGGATGGTCTTTCAATCCTAAGATGGTCCTGGTAAGGGGGAAAACTATCATTTCTTTTTTATGTTGCATGGTTTTATGTGTACGTTTTGGTGTTAGATTGTTGTACATTGGTTGAGGAATGAGTTTTGTTGAATCCTTATATGATTTCGGGTAAACCTCACTTCATGAGCTAACTTTTCGGATTCAGTTAAACACAATGTGCATTCAGACTATATCTGCATGGCAGCCTTTGATCACAAACTAGAAAATATTGAAGATGGAGTTAAAAAAAAATTGAGTTAGGTTGAAGATATGATGCCAGTTGTCCAAGGGATAGGATCCCAGGTTTGGTAATGGGGAGATTGGTTTGTTTGAAAAGAAATGAAGGATGTCTTGTTGCACATCTAGTAGCAATGGGGTGTCGCTAGAGCCCTGTCTAGGTCTCTTTCCTAAAGCTATACATTTTTATTTTTGGTTCACCCAAAGTTGGACCCTCACGCTCCAGTTAACCAATTATAGGCGTGAAGGATGGGGTGTTATATACCTAGATTGCTTGAGGGATGAGCTAGCTTTTGATGTTGAGTAGACCTAATGCGCATTTTCTCAACATTTGGAACACTGATGGCTTCTCTTTTCAGGTCCGCGATCCTAGTGCAGAAATTACACATGCAAAAGGAGTGAAGCTGGGAGAATTGTTGAAGCGTAAAGCAGAGGAAGGTGTGGCTGTGAGGATCATGCTTTGGGACGATGAAACATCCTTACCAATCATCAAGAACAAAGGAGTAATGAGAACACACGACGAAGATTCTTTAGCCTATTTCAGAGACACAAAAGTAATATGCAAATTGGTTCCCAGATTACACCATAAACTACCATCATTCTTTGCGCATCATCAGAAGATAGTAACAGTAGATTCAAGAAGTCATCTATCGTCAACTAGTCGAGAAATCACTAGTTTTCTTGGTGGTTTAGATCTCTGTGATGGTCGATATGATACAGAAGAACACTCCTTGTTTAGAACTCTCAACACAGAATCACATTGCTATGATTTCTATCAAACAAGCCTATCTGGTGCAAGCCTTCACAAAGGTGGGCCCAGAGAACCATGGCATGATACTCACGCTCGTGTCACAGGGCAAGCAGCTATGGATATACTTAATAATTTTGAAGAAAGATGGAATAAACAAATTGGCCCTTCTTTGCTCATTCCCATAAGATCCATTCCAGAACTAAGTAATCAGCCAAACATGGCTTCTACAGATCGGGACTGGAACGTTCAAGTGTTTCGTTCTATTGATCATGTCTCCGCGTGCCCTTTGCCTAAGAACATGACAGTTGAAAGAAGTATTCATGAAACTTATGTTGAAGTAATTAGACGAGCAGACAGATTTATATACATCGAGAATCAGTATTTCATCGGTGGATGCCACCTTTGGGAGCAAGATCAACATTGTGGCTGCAGAAATCTAATTCCTATAGAGATTGCACTAAAAGTTGCGAATAAAATCAAAGCCAAGGAGCGGTTTTCTGTGTACATTGTGATACCAATGTGGCCCGAAGGACTACCAGAGAGCGATTCAGTTCAAGATATATTGCACTGGACTCGGGAAACTATGAAGATGATGTACAAACTTATAGGTGAAGCGATTAAAGAAAGTGGTGAACAGGGGCATCCTAGAGATTACTTGAATTTCTTCTGTCTTGCAAACAGAGAAGAAGAGATCAAGGGAGAATTTGTTCCTCCTTATTCTCCACATGCTGAATCACAGTACTGGAGAGCTCAAAAGAAAAGGAGATTCATGGTTTATGTACACTCCAAGCTCATGATAGGTATGAAAAATCTTCCTATACCTCTACCCATGTAGTGTTAAATAAAGACGTAGGCAATTTTAGTAATAAATCTGACATGCCCGAGTTCAAACTGGTTGAGCTATGACCCGTTTGATGACGGGTTGAATTAGCAATAACCCATCAACTTATTGAGTCAGAAGGTGTCAAAATGCAACCCAAACTCAAAACATACAGAATCAAAACTGGAGATTGGAAATCATGTAAATTTGGAAGAATTAAACTTTGACATTTTATTTCTAAAAGCAAAATAAAAAGGAGGGAAAGATGGGTCATGTTCGGCAGGTTGGATTATGGACCATCATTTGACTCATCTTGACCAACTCATTTGACCCAGGTAAACTTTGGACGGATTGAATCATGATCTGTTTATTGATTTGACCCATTCAGACCCTTCTGATTTTGACCCAACTCGCCTATTTGCCACTTTTGCATCACTATATGTCTTATTGATCAGTTAGGTATAAATCTTACGTGCTTACAAGTCTTTCTCTAAATTTTCAGTGGACGATACGTACTTACTAATTGGTTCTGCTAACATAAACCAAAGATCCATGGATGGGCAACGAGACACTGAGATTGCAATAGGATGCTATCAGTCGAAAACAGAAGAAGGCGATATAGATCAAAGGGACATTCATGAATATCGTATGTCATTATGGTATGAGCATACTGCACAAGCAGAACAAGTCTTCCAAGAACCTCAAAGTTTGGAATGCATGCATAAAATCCGTTCCATCGGGGACCAGATGTGGAAAATTTACGATCAAGATGAAGTAGAAGACATGAAGGGTGTTCATTTGGTCACTTACCCTGTAAATGTTACTGCAGAAGGTCATGTAGTGGATCTTATGGAGAGAAATGGTCATTTCCCAGATACTGAAGCACCAATAAAAGGGAAAAGATCAAAAGTTTTAGCACCTACAATTACTACATAAACAGAAAATAACAGGTTGGAAATATTTTATTTTGTAACTCAATTTATTTTTTTTGCCTCACAAAAAAGTAGAACCCAAAATTTGTAAACCCAAAAGTGTAAAGATTTGGGTCCACTTTTTTGTGAGGCGAAAAGAAGCCTCACAAAATTAGTATCAGTTGTGACTTGTGAGTCACAAAATAAAAACTTTCAACAAGTTGGAAGCTCGGAGCCCTTTGACAAATGATTCAATAGTAGTAGCAGGTTTCATTATATGTGCAATTTGATTGTAAAATTAAAAAGAGAAGAAACTATCAGTTTCTTGTGACTACAGGCTAGAGCAATATAATAAAAGGAAATAGTAGTTTTATATGTATATGTATATAAACACAGTGTGAATGCAATAGTCTCTAAGGTTCCTCGCCATTTCCATGGATTTCAAAATAAAATTTTGGAACTCCCTTACTTCTTCCTAATAAAACACATGTAATAGTGATTTTATTTTGAATTTTTTTCCCATGTCGTCACATAAGATAGATCACAGCGAAGGAAAAAAATGAATGCTTTCTACAAAGAACTATATGCAGCTTTCTAGCATATTATAGAAGAAAAGCTGTGAGTGTGAACACAGCGAATAGCAATCTGCAATAAGACTCTGAAACAATATATAGAACAAACAAATTTTGTTTACTTATAACTTCGAAGATGATTTAGACTGCTCATGGAAGTTGAGAATGATCAGTGCCGTTCAGCTCTCCTTTGCATGAGCTGGGTTATAATTTGCAATTGCATCCTTTAGTTTCTGGAGCTGCATTATATTTTCCAAAGTAAGTTCTTTCAAAGTAAAATTGATTGAAAGGTGAAAACATGAGTAAAAAAAACATATGCTTAGACCCGTTATGAAAAAATTTCATCCCCAGAAAAAAAGCAAAAAAGTTTAGGACACAACATATCAGTTAAGAAATTTCATTTACTAAAGATATCCAAGTAATGGAGTTCCGACAACAGTGATGAGATGAACAATTGGTCCTACCTTTGCGAGTGAGCAAGAAAAGGAATCCAACAGACCGTCAGATCCTCTATAGAAGTGGAAATATGGAAGGACTTTTACATTTAAGCTTTTGCACAAGGACTTGTTCTCATCAAAGTTCACCTTAATGAAAAGAATCACTGAGTGTTTTTCAGCAACCATGCAGACCTGGCCATTGAAAAGTGAAAAAACAAACCAATTATCTATTAGGAGATTTTGGAAAGCAAAAACTTGTTTGGCATTTGCTAGCAGGTGTGTAAAACAGGTAAATGAAAATAAACCAAAATTTAAAAAGGAAAAAGAAAATATAAAACTGCAATCACAGCGGAACAAAAGCATGGAGATTCAGACAGACAAACCAAAAGACAGAAAAGGAAATTACTAGAAACTTAATGAGGCTAAACCAGACTAATGAGTAAATTAAGATATAAGATTATTGTCTAAGTTGAAACTAAATAGTAAGGGAATTAGCTCATTATCGAACAATAGGATGTACCAAATCCTGAGTAGCCATTATATAAAGATGTAAGACCAAAATAAAATGCCCAAAATATACCACAGATTCATTAGCAACGACAGGTACGCCTCAATCTCAAGCCAATTGGGGTTATATGTATAATCAGACAAATAAAGACTAATGGTCCAAAATGAGCGCACCCCTCTTCAACAGTCAGTAAATAAAGAAGCTCTACGTCCAGCAATTTTACTTGCAATTACATGAATAGAAACAGATTCTTATAGAAAATCGGACAAAGATTTCCAATCTGAATTAGGGAAAAACAAGAGCTTCCAAGGCCTGCAACTCCGAATGCATCAAAATGATTGTACAAGTGAACTTGATGGCAAAAGCTTCTTATAAAATGAGAAAGAATGTGTAAGTTTGTTCGAGGGAAGAATTTGAATGACCAACTAGTGCAGCAGCAATGACCCCAAAATAAGAAAATTGAAGTACATGCCTTTTCAAATCAGTAAAACTCTTTCATTAATAAGCACCAAGTCGGTGTTAAAAGATTATGAATAAGCAATGCCTATGATTCAACCTGAGTCATCTATAAGTTTGTTCAACTATCTATACGACATGGTATTCTATTTTTAAACCTAATACAACAACAGCATACTCAAATCTAATCCCACACAGTGGGGTCTGGGGAGGGTAGAGTGTACGCAGACCTTACCTCTACTTTGGGAGGTAGAAAGGTTGTTTCCGAAAGACCCTCGGCTCAAGAGAAAACATGACAAAAAAGATCACAGAAAGTTTGAAGAAAGTAAAGTAAAGTAAAGCAAAGCAAAGCAATGCAAAGTAGAGAGATCATGGCACAACAGATAATACTAAGAATCAAAGGACAACATACTACACGAATAATACGAAGTGCGACATGCCCAACTACCTACTAGCCCTCTACCCTGATATGTGTCTCCATAACCTTCTATTTAAGGTCATGTCCTCGATGAGCTGAAACTGCGTCATGCCCTGTCTAATCATCTCTCCCCAATACTTCTTCAGCTACCTCTACCCTTCCTGAAACCATCCATAGCCAACCTCTCACACCTCCGAACTGGGGCATCCGCGCCTCTCCTCTGAGCATGCATGAACCATCGCAGTCTCGCTTCCCTCATCTTGTCCTCCACCAAGGCTACCCCCACCTTATCCCGAATATCTTCATTCCTAATCCTGTCTCTCCTCGTGTGCCCACACATCCACCGCAACATCCTCATTTTTGCCACCTTCTTCTGAAGGTGAGAGTTTTTGACTGACCAACACTCAACCCCATACAACATAGTTGGTCTAACCACCTAATACGTGCAATAGAAAGATATTTTAATGTTTTCTTCATCGCTCTCAATAATTTGGGAACATTCTCCTACTTCTTATATTCCATAAGCTCCAAAAGAAACAAAACGGCATAGGAAATATAAGGTACTTGTACAAAAAAACTTCGCCCCAGATTAAAAAGGCTTCCAAGTGGAGGGAACTATAAAACTTGAGCATGCCAACAAAGAGTAAGACCTCTTGTACGTGAAATTATTCTAAATGAATGTCAGTTTTCATAATAGATATATCAAAAATCCTAAAAGAGATTGATCATGAAGTAATTATTACCAGAATGTTTCATTCCTTTGTTAGACCTATGTGCTAAAGAGCACAAACAACATTTGTGAGAACAATCCATTCTGTACTCTGTAGTTTAGAAAAACGGCGGTGCATTATTCAGGGAAAGCTTAAATACTACTCACCTTGGGGAACAATGCACGACAAGAGGCACACCATGTGCCATAAAATTCAACAATCAATGAATTAATTAGGCAAACAAACAGGGCATAATAATAAAGAAGATCAAAATTCAAAGATAGAAAGTAAAACACATAGAAATTAGTACGTTGAAAAGAAGCAAACGACTGTTGGGGGCATAATCAGAACATGGGGAACCCTTTTATTCCGATGAGTTCAATGTAGGCAGTGGAAAGTATGTTTTGTTTGATTGAAGAGAGGAAAAGGGAGAAACTTTAAGCCTGCATAGCATACTCCCTCTCTTTTTTCATATACCGGACCGGTGTACTGTAGAACAACAAGACGATGAAATAGTGTATTTAAAGTTTACCAAGTAATTTAAATGAAATAATAATTTCTACTCATAATATTTTAACTTTTTCAGGTAAAATTATATTCAAATACTCCTTTTTAACTTTAATAAGTAATAAATAATCTCTTATTTCAAACTTCAACCAAATCATGTCCAAAATAGTCCTCAAGTTTGGGCAGGTATATCTCCGTCCTAATACGTTACCACAAACATACTCCATCACTTTCAATTTATATGAGATGTTTGACTAGGCATAAAATATATTTGTTTTAAAAATTGTGATCTAAACCAAGCGAAAGAATTTTTTATGGCTAAAAATCATTTTATTAAGGATAAAATAAAATTTTGAGAATTAAATTGTTACTAAATATAAAAAAAAATATCATTCTTTTTTACACTAACTAAAAACAAAAGTGTCGTATGAATTAGGAGTTTAAGTTCGTTAATAATGAGTATCTTTTGTCTAACAGAAATCCAATTTAAACCCTACAAACAAACTAAGAAAAACTGCAAGCGCAAAAGCATCCCATATATAGCAAAAAAGCACCTTATCATAGAAAATTTCACTGTGATAATTTTTGAAACCATCATTGGTTGCTCTTCCTTAACTCCTAACTATGATATTGATTCTTGACCCTATTCAAGATTTTTTTTTGTTGACAAGGAAACCCGCAGTCGCTACCCGTAGGTGCGCTTTGGGTAAACCCGAACTAACCACGTCAGCCATATTAACCACTAGGCAAGCCAGGTGTGACAGGCTCTTCAAAGAGGCGAAGGTAGACCAGTTGTAACGCTGAGGGATTCGAACTTAAGACCTTGGCCCAAGCTCACTCACACCACCCCTTTGGATACCCTAACATCCTTTACCAACGGGCCAAGTGCTTCGGATGTAAACGAGTACTTGTAAATTTCATAAAATAAAGATTCAGCAAAACTATTAAAGTTGGGAAGAAGACCACAATTGCAGTTGTTCTTTTACTATAGTCATGCACTTTATACATGAAATTTCCATTATCTTATTGGCCTTCGTTTGCATGATTTGACCAAAGAACGAATTATTCGGCGTGTACCATTAAGAGGTGTATTACCCATAAAGGCAAAGGATCCTCTTCTGATGAACTACATCAAAATATTCGTTTAAGCTTATCTAACATTGAGATGCCAAACTCGATCCATTTCACCCAGAGAGAGAGAAACTGACAAGATAATGACGAATAGGCAACAAGCTATCCAGTACAAGACAACCTAAAATTGTGGCAGTTGGTTGGAAGTTATAATTATTTGAACCTAACATGTTGCAAGCATGCATGGCTAATCAGTTTTCAACATTGTATACTAATCAGCGAAGATCGGGTACTACTATAAGAAAGTTGACCCCCGGTTCCCATATTTCCGTATCATGTATGCTCGCTCTATGTTGATCTTAATATTCTGTGATTTTGCTATCATGTCCTATCTCTAAGGGAAAGTGTACTTGAAAACTAAAGAACCTTAACTTCCAGTGATAAACCGGGAGACTAGCGCCTGTCGCACAATCCATCAAGCTGCTTTTCGATCCCTTCACTGTTAGAATCTCGCTTTTGCATGCGTAACTTTATGTTGCTGCTCATAATCACAACCTCTGGGAGCATAAAAATGTTAAAACCATGTCTACGTGCTGCTATAACAGCATGGCAAGTTCCGTCCACTTGAATTTTTTGTTATGCAACAAACGGATGTTGATCTGGTTATCCGGGGTGCCATGGTGTGAGCTGATTCATGGTCGAGCTCCTCCCAACCATAAGAACACCCTTCAACTCAAGCTCCAAGTGGATGTTAATTGGATTGCTTTCGGAATTCCCATTCAATCTCATTCAGAAATACCCCAATTTCAGATTGGCTTAAATCAGATCGTCATGAGTTCCCTAGACCCCTCTTATCATTATCGGAAAAGAAAGAACCAGGCCAGCCAAGGATTCCCGAGGGACAAAAGAAATCAGCCAAGTAAACTGAACGACTATGCCACAAAACATCCAACTTAACCATATACAGATCCCACAGTCAACAGGTCACAGCCCAACTTTGTACCACAAATATCTTCCCGTAGCACAAAGGCAGCAAGATAGAGGAAAAAGTGCATCATTGAACCAAGCTTCCAGCTTTCATCTGCAACAAGAAAAGAATAGACTATGATGAGAACACTATTTGCAGGGAAATTTAAGAAAAGAGAATAATTCAGTCATAAATGCTTATAATAAACAGAGATTACAACAACAACAACATACCCAGTAAAAATCTCACAATGTGGGGTCTGGGGAGGGTAGAATGTACACAGACCTCACCTCCACCTTGGTAGGTAGAGCGATTGTTTTCGGGAGAACATCATCTCAAGATAAAGCATAATCATGCAAAGAAAACAGAGCAAAACAAAGTATGAGAAACAATCAACCTCAGACGAGAAATCAACGCATTATGGACATGCAGCTGGTAAAAATCAAATACGCAACGGTAATGCATTCTAACAACAGGAAGCAATAGCTAACAAGAGGAAGCAGTAGCTAACACCACTAAATAAGATAAATAAATTAAATTAATTAATTAATTAAATTAATTAATAAATAAATTACACTAAAGATCACACAGCAGCAGGAATCAAACTACATAGTACTATAGAGAAACAATCAACCTCAGACGAGAAATCAACGCATTATGGACATGCAGCTGGTAAAAATCAAATACGCAACGGTAATGCATTCTAACAACAGGAAGCAATAGCTAACAGGAGGAAGCAGTAGCTAACACCACTAAATAAGATAAATAAATTAAATTAATTAATTAATTAAATAAATTACACTAAAGATCACACAGCAGCAGGAATCAAACTACATAGTACTATAGAGCAATAATGCGTCTATAAGTGTGACAAGCTAACCGAACCTACAGTAATACAACACTATCATTTTGTAAGCGTAAAGAGAACTACGCTCAACTACCTACTACCCTTGTACCCTAATCCGTGTCCTCCACAACCCATCATCTAAGGTCATGTCCTCAGTAAGTTGCACCTGCGCCATATCCCGTCTAATGACCTCTCCCCAATACTTCTTTGGCCTACCTCTACCCCTCCTGAACCCGTCCATAGTCAACCTCTCACACCTCCGCACTGGGGCATCTGTGTCTCTCCTTTGCACATGTACGAACCACCTCAACCTCACTTTCCGCATCTTATCATCCACCGAGGCCACTCTCACTTTATCCCGAATATCATCATTCCTAATCCTATCTCTCCTTGTATGCCCACACATCCATCTCAGCATCCTCATCTCCGCAACTCTCATCTTTTGTATGTGCGAAGTCTTGACTGGCCAACACTCTACCCCATACAACATCGTTGGTCTAACCACCGCCCTATAGAACTTGCCTTTAAGTTTAGTTGGCACCTTTTTGTCACACAAAACTCCAGATGCGAGCCTCCACTTCATCCGCCCTGTCCCAATACGATGTGTGACATCGTCATCAATCTCTCCATTTCCTTGGATAATAGACCCTAGATATTTGAAGTTTCCTTTCTTCAGATCATTCTGAGTACCAAGCCTCACCTTATAATAAACAGAGATTCATGCAGACAATTGCACAACTTCATACAGCATGGTTTGAGAACCGCATAACATGACAAAGGAATGTGAAAAGGTAAATCTACCAACCAATCAGATAGAACCACAAGATATGCTGATTTTTTTTTCTTTTTGGCTGAAGGGGAGGGGGGTTACCTACACCACCTGTACCCAAATTCACCCTTTGTGGAATAATTCACAAGAGTAGGAAAGAATCAATGAGCAATCGAAGTGGAACAATAGTCTCCATTCTTGAGAAATTGCTGACCAGACAAACATGTACAGCTTTCTCGATGGTGAGCCAAGATATTCTAGCACCTCCAGCACATAGGTCACTAATCTTCAATGCCAGAAGATTCTTCCATTGATCTTAATTTTCTTCCAACTTTGCTCCTGAACTAAAACCCAACTGTCCTCGTGAGCATTGAACATTAAAATCTCATCATCTCCATGGAGGTAATCAAACTAATAAAAGACCTCGGGAAAATCGCCAACAAAAAGGTAAGCATAGTTCAATTTTAACATTGACCTTTTCATTTCAGTAACTTAAACGATCAAGTAAGAAACCAAGTTTACTCCACCTTCTGCCAATAAGAGTGATTCCTTTAAATGATTACCACTCACCAACTACAGGTAACAGTCACCCCTTCAAGCACCCAAAACCAAGTGTTATACAGTTATACTCAAAATAAGTTAGCCTCCACCTAAATACAAGATTGTTGTACTGCAAATAGCTGCAGTTGAAAAAACTACACACCATCGCCTTCCTCGATTAAAGATGACATGTGCTTCAACTACTACATAAAAGACCGCAAGATGAAACCAAGAATAGAAGGACCATTATATCATCCATTAATAAGGTGCACACTGTCAGCAATGTAAGATTCCTAATTGCTTCTTCAAACAACAACTACTACGTCTCAACCCATTTCGCTCCATTCAAACTCCGTCGGTATAAGCTTGCTCACATTACCAGTCTCAAGCCCGGATAGAAGAGGAGGGCTGTGGTAGGCTGACCAATTTATGATGAATCCTCACAATACTCTTCAACCAAAATTAAAATTTTGCTGCCCTTTCTTGGGGAAAAGTTAATTCGCATCTCTCATCTCATACCATAAACATCTGAATGTCTAAGTGAAATGCCCATATAGGAGATCAACATTGGTTTCACATTTGCAACCCACCAAGAACTTCCTATAAACAGTTCCCTAACAACAAGGGGAAGCACAGCTAACAAAAGACTGCAAATTGAGAAATCTCAAAGCTTACTCCTCTACACACTGCCTTCAAGTCAGTGGAAGCAAAATTTCCTTCTTCCTTTCACTTCTTACTTATGTATCGCAGATGTATGATAAAACAAGGATGCATCTCTCTGAAGAACTCGACCACCCCCATAAATATTTCTATATAACTAGTAAAATGGAAAGGAAAAAATAAGGAGCTAAACAATAAGAACAATAAGGGGCCATTTGATTAGGGTGGTAGGGCATATAATCTCCACATAAAATTCGGCACAAGTGTTATACCATGTTTGGTTGGGATTGGAAGGAATTTAATCTCCACATAGAAATCAGCATTAATTAATACATACAATGCTTGGTAGATCTTTTTGCATTCCTCATAAATAATAGGACATGTAAAATTATGTGGGAATCTATGTATTTTATGTTGGATAGAATGTGGTTTTAAGTACATGATTAAAATGCTAAAGTAACCAAACTAACCCTCATAGTAGTAAGAAAAACTTTACTTTGTTTAAAAAATAAGCAAATAGTTTAAACTATATACTCCCTCCGTTCCAAAATACATGATTGTCTAGGAAATTTTTACTTTTTCACAATAGTTGATTGTTTGCAATTTCAATGTAGTTTTAATCTTATTTTCTCCATTTTACCCCTAATCCATAGTACTTTGAAAGTATTTTTTATGAGATAAATATGTAATGATTGATTTGTTTTTAATGATGGTAGGGTATATTAGTAAACTATCACAATCCCTTAATAAAGCACTTTTATTCCTAGACAATCATGGGAGTATTATATACTGATATCTAATACATCAAACTATATATTTAACAAGAAATAATCTCAATTACATAATCCTTGCATAACTAATCCCTACATAACTAATCCCTACATAACTAATCCCCGCATAACTAATCCTTGGATAACTTGTCTTCGAACCAAACGACTCCTACAGGTTCAGAAAACTCCGGGATCTACAGGTTATTATACTGAGACCTAATCCTAGACTATAACAATCATGATCAGTACCCGAAACATTAGGCTGGTCTGGGCAAGAATTAGTCCTGATGAAAATAAAGCCATTTCACAAGCATACAGAAGAGCGGGAAGGATCTACATCTAAATCTTCCTGAACATAAACGGACAGAGACAGAAAAAAGATAGAGAAGCACATCCAAGTATAATCTCTGGTAGAAAGATAGTATAATTCAGGGGCCATTGAAACAGAATACTTGCCTATAGAATTTTGATAGGCAGTCATCGCTTGCCAATGTAGCTTCCACTGTCTTCACTCCAGATTTCGAGGACCATCTCAATGTATGTGAGCAACTTGTGTTCCAATTGCTGCAGCCACAATGACTGGCCTTATGAACATTATAGCACAGCAACATGTTACGCTAAAGGTTAAGGATTACCCAGAAGTTGACGTGGATGCTGCATTTTCAAATTTGAAAAATGGGTTAATTCAGATCAGGAGGTATTTCAGCTCTCAACTCCAACATTGTGCCTGCTTCACCACTCTGTGTCTGTATCCAATCTTGTAACCATGACTTCATTCCAAAGAACCGACAAAACCATGCCTATTTTGAGCTGTAGTGGCTGCCTCCAATAGAACTGATAACTTGATATACCAACTCACATTAAACACTGACTGATACTATACTTCTATTTCCCTACGGCACAATCCTTTCTCTCCAGTACCCATAATGACTTGAGTTCATAACTAACCACCAACTTCGTGGTTCTAACTCAAATGAAATTGGGATAAGATAGTAACAGCAGTTTCATATCATTGCTATATTTGCAGCAGGTGACTATAAGAGCAGACTGACATTCATCAAGTGCAACATTTATGATAAGCATAAATGTGTTGCTGACTTTCTTCAAAAACATCTAACCTGCCAAAGCCACTTAACAAGAACCTCCCACAATCTTTGAAGTAACAGGAGAGCAATAATCATTAATCCGATGCTCACAGAGCATTCCACCATAACTATTGTGGGACATCATTCATTTCCCACTTTACTTTCATTCATTTCTACTCTCTACTAGTTATTCTGGCCTCAAAAAATCCTACATACTTGCATGAATAATACACGCAGGAAAGTAATACGCAGGGCGGAACTTCTTCAGGTGAGTCTAGGGGTTCATATTGTGATGAGAGTTATTGCACTGCATCAGCTTCTTCTGCCAGTACGAGTACTAACATATATTCAAGGGAGGTCCAAAGAATAAAATCGAGAAATCACAGGTTTGTAATGTCCAAAAGGCAACTACCTCATGGTCAAGCTTCATATCCCAAAATAATGTGTCTAGTAAGCCAAAACAATGGCAATTTCATATTCTCATACGATACACCATCTATTAATATAACTAAGTGCTCCATCATACTCCCAAATCCATCAGCTAGTCCTTTGCAAAATGCTTCGTGATAATACAATACTAAGAAAATCAAATGCCCACAAAGCACAAAATGGACGACGAATAGGTACACAAAGAACTAAAACATTGCTAATTTAAACTATAAAGTCATAACATTAGACATTAATCAAAACAACCATCTCCATCAACTATGGAAGAGCCTTAATAACTCTATACAGTTTTAAGATTAAAACACAGCACGAAGTACTTTAGTACCCAAATATTATGGATCCACATCAGAGACTAGAAAATATAAACACAACTACAAGAATAAAAGTCAGGCTCTTCAACCTATTGGACAGCAAGCGAACAGGAAAGAACACCTCAACGACGATTCATCTGAGGTTTCTCAAGTCCTCCCCGTGAAGCTGAAGCAGCACCGTACAAAGGACCCTTGTCAGCAGCACCCTGAGAATAACGGATGAATGTCAATCCACCAAGTCGACTCTACCTATGATGTTTGCTATGACCACTAAAATAGAACTTCCAATCATGGGACTAGAAATATCCATACCATATGAACCCCATATCCCTCGCCATAAGGTGCAGGAAAACTTGCATCATGTCTTCCATATCTCATCCCATATGATCCACCTTTAGCAAATAGATAATAAATTGTTAACATAAGTAACCAAATGAACAAAGCACCCTAGATCTCTTAAACTGCTTTACCACACTAGAAGGCAACTGTATGATCGAATTTGTCATTGGTGATCAAGAGTAAAAGGTTTTCAAGTCTACTACTCAAACAGTAGAGGGTTAAAAAGGTATAACTTATAATCATTCTTCTCACTACCTCTAGCTAAAGAAGTTTGAGGATGGATTTTAAAGAACTTCTACTTAAAGATCCTATAAAAGGGATGGGATTTTTCATCATGGCAGGTATATATCTTGTTCAAATGAATTGTTCGTTTTGTGTACTATTCGGTCCTAACCTGGTTTCATTTCCCCAGGACAATAGCAGTGAAAATAAAAAGGATCATCTCTACACAAATCTTCTCCTATGTCTACGTTTTTTGGAGGGGGGGTACTTGGTGGAAGGTAGGTCTACCTCTAACATTGAACAAATCGAACTAAAAGAGACTGGTCACTGCAAGTCCAGAATGAGATTCTGTACATGAGGTACAAGCACTACCGAAAAATTGCAATCGCCATAAATTCAACAACTCCCAAGTCTTACAGTCATCTAGCCTCAAAGTGCAAAACTGGCAATCCACTAAATAAAATCAGAAAATCCTGATCATGAAATGATTGCTTTTACTTGGAATCACTACTACAAGCCTTGTAACTTAATTCTACGAGACTACAGCTGGTTAAAAAGGAATGCTCCTATCTAAGGCAGAAATTACCAGTCAACAACCCTTCACGACCACCTGAATGTTTGGACCTTTGGATCCAAAAGGAATCACATGTTTTTGTAAGTTATACAGCTTATTGACGGTAGATTTTCCCCCTACTACCAATAAAATTATTCACCTCATTAAAAAGAATGTTTAGGTCGAAGAAGAATACCTCCCAGATCCTAGGATTGCCACATTGGGCAACAACCTAAATAAGCATGGAGGCTAACCTGGGACAGCAGATTTGGAGGTCTTTTGAAGGGTTTTGATGCTTCGTTTAATGGGCATAGTAATGTGACAGTGACAGATCTCCTTTTCGCAGATGATACTTTGATTTTTTTGTGATGCAAAGGTGTCCCAGCTACTTTGCTTGAGGCAAATCTTGTCTGGTTTCAGATTGTGTCAGGTCTTAAGATCAACCTCAGGAATGTGAGGTCACACTGGTGGGAGCAGTGGACAACATTGTAGAGATTGTGCAAGTGTTGTATTGCAAGGTGGGTACTTTACCTACTACCTACTTAGGTCTACCGTTGGACAGCTTAAGCCTTGAAGCGAGACTCAAAAACATGTTGAACGCTTCGCCTCGCTTTATGTGCGCTTCAATGTCATCACAAGGCTCTAAGACATACTTTTCCTTGACAATGAGCCTATCTTGAAGAGGTGACACTAGATAATTGATATATCACTTTATCGTAATGTTTTTACAATTTCTTTGTCCATATATTTGTTATTCATGCTTATTATTATTAATCTTGGACTAAGCATATATATTTTTTATTATTTTTGCACCATTGCGCCTTTTTTTATTAAAATCCACGCTTTATTTCCGTATTGCATTTAAAGCCCCAGCCGACCTTAGAGCCTTTTTGCGCTTTTCGCTTTTGATAACACTGTTGTTGGGTGTTTCGCCTTAGATAGGGGGTTGTGGAGGACACGGATTAGGGTAGAAGGGTAGTAGGTAGTCGAACATAGTCCTGCTTACGCTTGCAGACGGGTAGTTGTAGTGTTAGTGGGATATGTTTAGGTGGTTTGGCATTTCATGGATGATGCCAAAAACTATAAAAGATCTGATGTCCAGTTAGAGGAGTGGGAGAAGAAGCAAGGTCTGGAATGTGGTTCCACTTGCATTAATGAGGGTTGTTTGGAAAGATAGAAATAGGAAAGCTTTTGAGGGAGTAGGTCTAGGTTCACCCATGAAGTTCCTTGTTGTATAGAAGATTGAGTGGAGTTGGTAAAGAATCATAGTTTTTAGTAAATTCTCTCTTCTTGATTTTCCCTTTGTATATGGCTAGATTTTGGCCATGTTTATGAATGAAAATACAATTTGATAAAAAAAACTTATATAAGAGCTATTTAAGAAATTCAAAAACTTGATAAGAGCCATCACAAGGAAAATTACAATAATGCATCTCGAATAACTGGATAAAGTTAAGTAGATCTTTTGCTAATTGCAAATAAATGGCTCTTACTGAGTCATTTGAAATATTCTTTTGGATGAGAATGGTGTTTGATAGATGTGGGAAGCGAGGCTGAGATGGTTGTGGCATGTAAAGAGGACGAGCACAAATGCCCAGTGATGAGGTACGAGAGTTGGCGGTGATAGGTCTAAGTTAAGGCAGAGGTAGACCGAGTAAGAATTAGGGAGATGTGATTAAACAGGACATGGCACATTTCTAGGAGAGCATGGAGGTCGAGAATTAAGATAGAAGGTTAGTAGGTAATCGAGCGCTCTCTTTCCCGTGGGAGAGCATGGTTCGAGTAGTATTATTATTATTCTATCATTATCATATTCTTCAATTTAATTTTATCACTACTATTATTTCTTTACTTTGATTGTCTTTACTATTTTTGCTATCAAAACTTCTCTTTCCTTCGATATATTCATCATAACTTTTTTACTCGTGTATTTTTCAAACCTGTTTTGAAAAACGTTTTTCTTGAGCCAAGGATCTATCAGAAATCTCTACTCCACAAAGGTAAGGTTAAGGTCTGTGTACAACCCACCCTCCCCAGATCCCACTTGTGGGATCACACTGGTATGTTGTTGTTGAATGGTGTTTGATAGATCACTCCATCTTATCTCCTCTTCTTTCTATTTTTCGGAGTATCAATTTGCTTTAATTGTACATAGAGCTACATAATAAAATCTGGTTCCCTATATCATGTTAGAATGATGCATGCAGGCACGTAGTCCTATAGCTGCAATGTTTTAAGGCCTGCAATGAAGGTGGGGGGCTCGTGGTTGTAAGCAATGGCATTTAACATATTAAAAAGAAGTATCATAGGAGAAATATAACTGGCCTTTAGCAAGTGAATAAGCAACTGTGCTCAATTATAGGAATTAGCTCAGCTGACACCCAAAAGTCCAAACTTTAGTGCTTTCTCAAAGTTTCCAACACTTGCGTCTTTATGGACTGGTAAAAATAAACTAATGATTCTATTTAGACTCTGCCCCCAAGACTCGGACATCAATAGTTTGTGAGCTTCTCTTCTACTACAGGCCAATAAAGGTAAAAAGGAGAGGAAAAGGACAGAAGACATTTCTACACTTGGAGTATGATCTGCTCCCAAAAGCAATTTGAGCAGCAGAAAAAACAGTACCTTCACCACTAGAAAGGAAAACATGTAAGCTGCCCTGCACAGGCTTAATAAACTAGTAGGAGCATACCTGCAGCCCATGCTCTACCATCAGAATTAGAAAGCTCAGCACGTAGCTTCTCAACTTCACGTGCCATAGTAACCAAGTTTGTCTCCATTGCCTGTCTCTGCTCCATGAGTTCAACTTTGGCCTTATTTTCATACTCAATTGCAGACCTAGAAGCCATGATCAAATTAATATAAGGGTTACAACTCCTGATGGCACCGAGCAAGTTTGCGAAGTAACAGCATTCCATGTTAATGGTATCTTCAGAAACAGAAAGAAACAAAATAACAGCAGATACCTAGCTCGCAAAAGCTCCTGATGCAGTCCATCAATCTCAGCCCTTAAATGGGGAATCTGTTGGCTATCAGCTTGTAACTTAGCAAGGTCTTTGGTGAGGGTCTGTACCTGGCCAGAGAGATCCTGCTTAATAGTATTAAGCCTCTGAACTTCAGCACGGAGTTGTTTAGCCTCATTTTTCAGAGGTTCAGCAGCTCGAAGATCTGCTTCCAGCTTCAAACCCCTTTCAATTAGTTCCCTGGAGCGAATTTCATGCTCCGCCTGAATATCACCTATTGCAATATTCATGCGATGAAGTTCCTCCTTTGCAGCACCCAATTCACGTTGCAGAGCAATCCGATCTTCAAACAGTCTCCGGTTTTCACCCAAAAGTCTGCGTATTTCAACATGTTGTATTTCGAGTTCTTCCTCTAACAATGCAGGATGAGGCATGGGTCGAGGCATAGGAGCCCGGGCAATATGTCCTTCAACAGGATAGCCCCGGCGGTTATCAAATGCTTCCCGAGGAATGCGATTCCTTCCTGCCATCTCACACAGTGCTGTAAAAAGAACATTAACAGCAAATAAAGATTAGACCACAGCAACAAGAAACAATTATCTCGGAAACAAGTAACAATACAACAGTTCAACTAAGTCTTAAACAAAGCGGGTGATGTAATTTACAAATACAAATTCGCAGAAGTTAAGGCAACAACTAAGTTAAGGCTGTAATCAAGGGAAGCTTAGCAGACCCAAGAATATATTAATATTACAATTCTTGATAATGCTAAAAGAAGCCAAAAACAAAACAAAAAAGATCCGACATTAATTTATAATTCAAGTTCCTCGTTGAAGGACGGGAGAGGAACTTCCAGGAAAGAGCATACACAGGGACAAGAAAGTAAACAAAGCAAGTCTATCACTGCCTGGTGGGCATCCCAAAGAATCTACGATGTAGAAACTAAGTGATCAAAGTTCAAGAAGACTAACAAAAGATCAGAGTGAGAATAATATAAAGATTGCCGATCAGTCAAGTCACACAGAATGACATCCAAACTTCTGAACAGACAAAATCTAGTAGAAACACATTTCATTCAAAAGTAAAACAAAAAGGAAATGCATGTAAGTTACAAAAGATGATATGGAGAAAATTTAGGAAATCCAGAAAGAATGGGATCAAACTGCTAATTCCCCTACGAACTAATGATCTCACTCAATAGCTCAATTGCACATCAAATGTACTTCTGAATGTTGGTCAACTTTAAACAAGTTACTGCTCCAAGAGTAGAGATGGCAACAGGGCGCTGCGGGGCAGTACGGTGCGGGTTTGAGCCTAAGCGGTGCGGGGCAAGGGAACACATTAGCGGGGGCGGTGCGGGTTGAAGCAATCATTTTTAAAATTCTTCATGGTGCGGTTGCGGGGCACACGTTTCATATAGGACATCTATTCCGCTTGACTCCAATTCTACATAGATGAGTTGGATAATCCTATTCCGGATAGAGTTGAAATTCAAACCCAGTTCATTTGTGTTGATAACGAAGCTAAAGAGTTTGATGACTTTTCTAACCAAATTGTAAAAACTGCACTTTTGAATTAAAGTTTTCCCTTTTTTTCAGTTTTTCCCTTTCTTTACAGTGATGTCTTCCCTTTTAAGATCTTAATATAGTATTTCTTTCAATCATATGAATCTTTTTTGTTTGTCGCAGACGTAACAAAATAGTATTACTTTGATTAATAGTGCACCTCGTTTCAGTTTTCTGTTGTCCAGATGGAGCGGAATGAAGATATAAGGTTCACATTATTGATTTAACTAGTATAAGATTGCTCTGCAGTTTATTAAATGACTTACAAGTGATCATATTTTAGAATCGGTGTTATAGACTTTGGGCCTAACTCAACCCAAAAACTAGCTCAAGAGACAAGGATTGCCCATAACCATTTAAAGAGATTACTTTTTTCTCATCCCACCGATGTGGGACTCAACACCCCACTCATGCCCAGGGCTGGACATTTGGAGCATGGACAATTTAATACATTCCCAACATATGAATTTGGATGGGTCTGGCTCTAATAACATGTTATGGATCTTTGGCCTAACTCAACCCAAAAGCTAGCTCAGGAGGTGATGATTGCCAAGATCATTTAAAGAGACCACTTTTTCTTCATCCCGCCGATGTGGGACCCAACATATCCAATGGCTATTATAGAAATAAGAGTGTTTATGTTAAAATTTTGATTTTATAGATATTGCTAATGTAAACTTTTACCGTGCAGGTAATCTATAATTGCATGTTAGTTACTATTTTAATTAAGTTACTAATTAATGCTTGTTATACGATTTATTTAGATACTCGATAAGTGACATGATTATATAAATATTTAACACAATGTCTAAAACGTAATCTATATATTCAAATGTAGAATTACAACCTTTCGGATTTGGAAAAAGAGTAATAGATTGGATAGCCATGAATCTGCATCTGACTAAATTGATTATGCATTGAAGTTGTGGACTAATCCTTCTGATTATTTAAGTGGTTGCGGGGTGGGTTTATGTGGGTTGAGGCAGGCCGGGTTAAAGTACAAAATTTTGCTATGCGGGCCAGAGTGGGCTGAATCTTTGCAGGTTTAGGTTGAACCCGCACCGCAACCGCTCCACTGCCATCTCTATGCAAGAGCACGATTTACTCATCCGTTACTTGAAAATAAGAGTTTATTTAATTGGCAGTGTTAGATAGTCCGCAAGAAAACTAACATTAGGGAACATTATTTTGACTAACCTTTGCCTGCTTAGATGTGAGCTAATTCTTAAGAAGCACCCCTTATTTTCATTAGAAATTAAATATATAAGACAAAAATAAACTCATCTAAATCTCATTGTGATTCTTTTTCCGCCGTGTCTTGTCAGGAGTATTAAAAAGGTCATTATTAGGAGTTAAAAACAACTACTAGTAAGCTAACAAACTGAAAAGCAACAGTAAGCTGTCTTATCACTCAACACTCATCCATATTTTGGTCAGTATAAATAATCCATCAAGAAACATGAACGTTTCACAGAATAACAAGGTAACAAAAAAGAGTTAATGGCCAAAAACACACCTAAATCATCACTTTTTCGCGAGTTTCATACCTCAACTATCCTAAAATGAAACTAGCGAAAAATTGATAGTTTAGGTGAGTTTTTGACCATTAACTCTAAAAAAAAGTACATTAATCAACACTCATCCTTAAATTTTCAGTCTATACAGCACAAATAATATCAAAAAAGAATAAAGATCAAAACTCCAGGTCATCAGTCCAAAATTCAACGTTATAAAAGGAAAAATATATACCATGAAACCCTAAATTCTCCAATCACAACAATCGAATAGATTCCTGGAGTGAACAGTATTGCCAAATCGAAAGGAATGAATTATAGCTGAGATTTGATGTTATACCTTACGAAAATAGGGAAAGTGAATAGCGAGAACGCCGGTGTAGAGATATCTCTGTCTCCGCCGCTACGTAGAATGGTTTGTTTGCAAAGTGGTTATTTTACGGCCTTTTTGGCAATGCCTAAAGGAATAAAGTCCAAAGGAAATAAGAATTAAGGATAAATTACCTTGTCTTATATTCCTTGAAAATAAGAAAATTACACTGGCATGAGAATTGGCCAGAGAAGAAATACGATGGCGCAAGGCCACGAGTTCGATCTCTGCATAAACCTAGTTGGCGCTGTCGCACATGGGCACTGCCAAGTGTGGTTAACCGTGGCGTGGTTTGCGGTATTGCGTCGTGGGGTTTCTGCATGCACTTGTACTCGAAGAAGTAGCGGTGCCTTCACCGTCAAAAAAAGTTCAAAAAAAAAAAAAGAAAATAAGAAAATTATTATTTTTTATAAGATTAAAATTAAAGGTTAACTCCTACACCTTGTGGAATCTTTTGTGTATTGTTCCATTTTTATCGGATGTCCCAACACATGAAGTATAACCTTGTTATCTTGCTGTCCATTTGGAAAGACTAGCACAATTTCATTAATGTGAAATAATAAAGGTATATCGTGAGATACTAAAAATTACTTTCTCCAATACAAAGAGAATATTATATTTTTTAAGAAAAAATATTAATTTTTAGGTAAAAATAAATAATTTGATTAAAATATCTCTAATTAAATAGGTACTGAGATTTGGTCATCTAACACTTAATAAGTACAAATCTATAAAAGTAATGTTAATTATTTCTTGATTTGTTAAGTAAACACTCTTTTTTCACCAAAAATAAAAATTAATTTGACACTTTTTTTTTATCCGGGGGAGTAAAAGAAAAAAGAAAGAATTACACGAGAAAAGGTAAGAATTACATGCGTACACATATACAGTATGCAACTTCATGGTGCGGTAAAACATTTCATAGATTAGTGCAGTCAGTAAATTCTGGGCCGTGAATGTTGTTTTCTTCTTCTTTCCGGGGCATAGAATGTCTGTGCTTCATGGATTCAGGCACCACCAATTCAGTTATTATGGAAGTCTTTGGCTTTGTTGCTTTTTATTTCCTCATAATGATTGCCTCATTAATACCCAAAAAGAATGGGGGGAAAGCCAGTATCAAACAAATACATTGTGCTAGAGATGAAGATAGATTCTTATAATGAATGTTTCATATTAGTATCAAAAAAGAAAAGAAAAATGTCAATATCAAATACATTGTGGACTCATTTAATCTCTGGCAATAGTATTCTTACGGACAAAATTAAACTCATGTGAAGTGAAACAGGTAATGGAAGATAACACTAAATCGGCATACAAGATAGCTTGTAGTGATGATGATATTAGTCTAAATAAAAATAGATGGCTGAAGATATAGAAACTTCGCCTTTCATAAAAGATAAAATATTTTACTTGGCTTGTAAGACATAATCGACTTATGTCAAATGAACTTTTGATTCCACAGGAAAATCATAGAATCTCTAAAGCATGAACAATGTGATGGAGATGTAGAGGACTGCCCATATTCTCAGGAGTTGTCCACTATTTTTCACATACTGAGATTGATACTTCTACTGAAAAGTCAATGCTTGAATGGCTTGAAGATATCATAAATAACTCGCGTCGAGCCTTTAATATACACATTTGTTTTCCATCATGTGACATATACAGAAAGAGCGGAATAGAAATTTGATTGAAAAGAAGCATTTGCCTACTGAACTTATATGTAAACAAATTAGAATTATGCTAAGGAAATTGATGACGTATTTCCTTCGCAAATCTCGGTATCTAATCAAGCTAAACTAATAGTGTGGTTGCCTCCCTTGTGCAGGGAAGAAGAAATTTAGTATTGATGGTAGCGTGAAGACCCACACTGAAGATGTTGCTTTTGGAGAGATATTTAGGGATGACCAAGGGAAGTGGATGTTGGTATATTATGATAAATTGAAGCCTACATCAAGTCTCATTACAGAACTACGGAGCATCAAGGTTTCAAATTAGCAAAAGAGAGGGACTACCAAGAATTAGAAGTGGAGACACTTTTGTTGTCAAACTTATTGGAGAGGAGGATATACAATGCCATCCTCTTAGTTCTAGTGGCGGAACTTGCCCAAAATATTAAGGGAGTGGTAACTACTAACAATTATATTATAATTGAAATTTATAAGAACAAAATTTAATTTTATCAAAGATTTAAAATAACATCAACACAATAATCCACCAAGAAAGACTCAGCACCAATGATGCCCCTATCAATCCAAATCCAATTTTGTATACAACAATCCAACTGAGCAATAAGTGTACAAACAAAGTCCCTAGGGATATAAAGGCACTAGGTGCTACAATACTCTGAGATTGCAAGAATTTATGTATTGAGAAGTTCACCGCGTAAGCGAGGAAGTAGGCCATATACAAATAATGTTGCTTCTGATGCAACTGGTTTCGATTCACCAAGAACAAACAGTATATTCTTGGAAAACAATTATACCACTGCTAGTGGGATGCCCGTTAAGGAAAGTACTATTGTTGATCCTTGCAGGTAGGCTCCTAGCATTTCAAGTCTGTTAGCTTCATATGCTTGTCCACAAAGAGTTTCCACTGCACTCCCAGGGTGTGGTTGCAAGATCTCGCTTTCAGTTCGCCGCTTCTTGCTTTTTTTTTCTCTCTGGCTTGTCTACTCTGCTTGGATAGTAGCAAATGGAAAAGAGAATTCATCAAAGATCACAAGCCTGGAGATGAAAACACGGTCTGAAGAGGGATCGAAACAGCGAGACCCTTTCTTTTTTGCAATCAGACAGTGGAAAAATGAGTGGAAAGAAGAACAGCTACGCAATTAGCCTATTCGAATAAAGCTCCTCGGAAAGATTGTTCATTCGAGTTCTCGGGATTTTTGGGAAAGATTGGCTGAATTCGGTCTGTGCGTCGTTTTTCTTCTCTACCATGACGAATCAATTGATTTAATGTAGGCATTCCTAACTACAAATCATTAACAAAAATATTATAATTGAAATTTATAAGAACAAACTTTAATTTTATCAAAGATTCAAAATAACATCAACACAACAAAAATATAATATATAAAAGAAAAGACGTACCTATAATTAAAGTGTTGTCCTTCGTTCTTTTAAAGACTTGAAATCATTAATAATTGAATCAGAACTAAAGCTTTCAGCTATCTCTTTTTCAATATAAACCATCATATTATCAGCAAGAAATTCATCCTCCATCTTATTATGCAATCTTGTCTTGATTATCTTCATTGTTGAAAATGATATTTCTGTAGTAGCCGTAGAAACTGAAGAGTTAAGATAAGGCGGATTATCCGGTCAATCAAGTAATATGTATTCGTCTTCCCTGTTTTTTCCAAAATTTCATATAATTCAGACATAGTTGACAAGTTATTCAATTTTGGATGACTAACAACCTCAAAAATAAAGTGTTTAAGTTGAAATCTCAAATTTATTTTCTCTTGCTCACTAAAATCCACTGGATAGAATTTTTTTACAAGAGCACATATATCATCCATATTAAATGCTTCGTACTTATCTTTAGGAATCAAACTATTGCTTAGGCTCAAAAGCTCTATTGTTTGAACATTAAACCTGTGATTTAATTCCTGCAATTGTTGATCAATAGTAACACAAAGAGATTCACTCTAAAATGTTGACCCACTGTGATGTTATCCTTCTGATGACGAGCACGCCCTTGACGCTCTATATAAACATCATTACAGGAGAATCAATATCATGTTGCTCACAAAATAATGTCACATTTTTCAATAATTGATCACATCATTCATCTCTCAACTTCTGAATTAATGTTTTTGTAGTGCTGACTAAATGTATAACATTAAGTATATCTTGGGATTTCTGTTGTAAAGCTTGACAAAGACAATTTGTAATTCTCATAATCTCTTTCATCGTGTGCAAAATCAATATGAACTCAAATGAATTCATAATCTTATAAGCATCATTAGCATCCCATCGTTGAGAGTAAGTTGATCCATTTTTCCTTATATTTTGAATAACCACACAAGTTGCATCATGCATATTTATCATACTACAAACAGAAGAAAAATATGAGCTCCAACGAGTATCTCCAGCTCGTTTCAAAGTGCTTATTTGATTTTGTCCTTTACCACTATCAAGTTCACCAATCTCTAGCAAAAGTGACATCTCATCTAATTTGACAGCTTGTAGCTCGTCATGACGCTTACTAGAGGAACATACAATATTGACAACAAAAGTCAAATTTAAAAAGAAATCATGAATAAGGAAAACTTCTCTGGAAGCAGCAACCAAAGCAAGTTGTAATCTATGTGCAAAGCAATGTATGTAATAAGCATAAGGACAATCTTTGAGAAATAATGCTTGCAATCCATTCCACTCTTCTCTCATATTACTAGCACCATCATACCCTTGTCCACGGATATTTGAAACATCAAGACAATATCGAGAAAGAACATCACAAACCGTTTTTTTAAGAGTGATAGCCATATAGTGGCCTTAACATGCACAAGATCAAAAAATCGTTCTTGTATATAACCCTTTTTATCAACCAACCTCAAAATAATAGTCATTTGCTCCCTTAGAGATTCATCACGTGATTCATCAACAATTATGCAAAATTTACAATCTCCAATCTCTTCTCGGATATAGCTTTTTACTTTACTAGAAATGATATGCAAGATTTCCTTTTGAATTTGATGAGAAGTATACTTTGAATTATATGGAGCATTCTCTAGCACTACTTTTGCAAGTTCATCATTATATGATGCTAAGAGTTTGATCATTTCAAGAAAATTATCTCTATTTTTTTTATCCCAGTGATTCGTCATGACCTCTAAAAGCACAAGCTTGAAATGTGAGCCAACGAATTGAATCAATAGAGCTCTTAAGACGAAGTCTATTTTTGCTAATTTGATTGGAACTCTGCACGTTAAGGACATTTCTAATGTGCATAGAATGATTGAACAAGTCTTGAGAAGATTTCAAGACATTATTGTGAGATGAACAAAGACTCTCACCAATATGATTAAGCAAAGCACAACTCTTTCCATCATTGACCTTTTTTCATGTTTTAAATCTTTTTCTAGTAAAGACATCAGCTCCAGGATGCTGACTGGACTTTTTACTGAACAAGTAACAAAGCAAACAATAAGCAACATCATTAGTCTGTGAGTACTCTAGCCATGAATGAATTTTTTTGAACCAAGATTCTTGAAATCGCCTTGGATGTTTTTCACTATTGAGGGGATACTTTTCAACTTGACATTGATCCCCCTTATTGAGATAAGCTCTTCGAACTTCATCTCTTCGATTCACTGGATATTCCCAAATTTGGGAACGTTTTCCGGAGTCACGTTCTAAACAATTGACATCAAATTCATCCATGGTGACTTTTTGAATCTTGCAAGGTTGCTCATCATCATCGGAATGGTGTTTTTCAAGTGTCGATGTTGAAGTTATACAATTTTCATCTTTGTTGGAAGTTGTCCTCGTGAAAAAATAATTTCTTAAGTTGTACCATCGTACCAACTACCACTCCTAAAAATACATAAATCAATTATCAAAGAAACAAACATAAAAGAATAAAATAATAGTGAAGCTTCTTTATTATATTTTTATTAATATTTTCAGCTTAACAATGATGATGACTTGAAATATGAAGTAAACCGTTGCTTCAAAAGATTCATCAAGAGTTAAAATTTGAACCTCAAATCCAAGTCTTTACTCATTTTTTTTACCCAATAAACAAATTAGTTGTAATATTGTTAAGTATTCATTGGCTCTGATGCAAAACTCACCCAATAAACCCCCAAAAAAGGAAGAAAACGACAAACTTCATTCGAGCATTTTATCGAACACCTTGTGGGCATAGAACTCCCCCTTTAAGTTTGACAACAATAGGGGTTTAAAAACCCTCCCTTTTTAATGGAGAATCATTATTCTAGCCAAAAACATAAAACAACAAGTACAACAATACCAAACCCCACCCAAATTCTCCCAAACCCAATAATACTAGTGTTCTACTTCAATAAAAACTGAAGAACGAGGGAAAAGGGAAGGGAAATGCATGGATTGATTACAAGAATCACTTACCTTGTGATGTTATTACGAGATTGATGATGGCTCTTGGATTTAGTTGATAGAGAAGGGGAAGGTTTTTGGTCGATACTCGATATAGAGAGGGTCTGAAATAAAATTAGAGGGTTTGTTTATATCTTACTGAGTTGTATTTATAAAATTGAGTTATATTAAAAAAAAAACTTTAGGTGGTGGTGGGGGGGGGGGGGCACGGCCACCCCAGGGCCTTAAAAGCTCTGCCACTGCTTAGGTCCATTATTGAAGACCGTTTGCTGAAAGTGAACAACACCACCATCACAATTCACACATATCTGGAGGGAGGCAACCAAATGTGCAAATTTTATGGCGAACAAAGGCCACAAACATGCACCAGGTTTACTAATCTGGGAAGACGCAATCTACGTTGCTCATGAACGATATTAAGAAATTTATTTAATTTTTCAATGTATTCAAAAACAAAACAAAAAAAAGAGCGAAGAGAGATTCTTATGTCCAAAAAAATAGGTATTTGCTACCATTAAATTCACAAGAATAGCATCATCATGCAAAAGCACAAACACCTCATTTTGTTCGCAATAATCAAAAGACTCCGGACGTCCAGAAAAGGATCACTAGGCACTTTCGTTAAGGAAGTAGAACTTCCCATAAAATCTATCTTCTTACCTACATCAGCAACACAACAATGGCTTCTTATAAATCAGTAACATTTGATGGAAGTTCATCAATGACCACATCGTAGAACCTCTTAATTTCAGACAACATTCTTTCGTCATCCGCTGTTACAAAGTTCACTGCATATCGTTTACTTCCAAACTCTCCATTTCTTCCAATACGCCGCAGATAATTCTTTAGCTGAGTTGGAATATCATAATTTACCACAATAGTTACTCTTCCCACATCAACAACACGAGCTGACAAATCAGTTGTGATAAGGACACCAGAGGAACCAGAGCAAAATTCGCGCAAGATCACATTTCGAGTTTTCTGGTCCATTTTTCCGTTAGTAGCTGAGACTGTGTGACCACGACTTCGCAGTTTATCTGTTAGCCACTGGACCTTTAGGCAGGTATTCACGAAAATAATACTCTCGGCCATCGCTATTTCCTGTTTTTTTAGTGCTCCCATTGTTGTGAAGAGAGCAAGAAGCTTTGTATTCGAGTTTCCCTATGGATATGCGGACCCTCTCACTCAGGGCTCAAGCGATTTGAGTCGGAATATTTTAACGAACTCAAGAATCGTTTCTGGCAACTGAATCTCTTTTGCAGTTGTTGGGATTTTGCCCCCCCCCCCCCCCGGCTATCATTTGCTTGAAAGTGCAAGGCTACCATAGTAGACTTCTGAGTGAATGCGCATTTCATTAGTGTCCCTATTATAAATGGACATCGAGATCACTAAAACACTTATTTGCACCGGCTATTTGCATCAAACCAAAGAAGTTTAACTTAAGCAGTTAAAAACTAAAGAATATATGTAATTTAACTATGTGATGTAACATTGGGTGCGAATAAATTCTTACCCTTAAATGTCTTTAGAATCACAAAATGTGGTTTCAGTCCTGACCAACACGCTTTCTTCTGCATAATCCAATCCAAACTTGAGGTATTGTGTGTTCTTGCCCAACTCAGTCGATCCATCAATATGAGTTGACATTTTAACAGGGCCGTCTCAAACATTTTGGGGTCCTGTTCTAATTCGTAAAAGTGGACCCTTAAAATAAGTAAATATACGATTTCAATAATTAGAAATTATTTTAAATTGTAAATAACAACCCAATACAACTTCAAGTTAATCAACCCTACTTTGATTGGGCTAAGACCTGCGAATTATGGGTCTTTACAGTAAATTCTGGCTAATACTACTTAATAAAAAATGAAAAAAGGGGCCCCTAAAACTTTTCATTTTTCGGGGGCCTTATGCGGTAGTACGGCTCGCACGGGCCCAAAGACGGCCCTGCATTTTAATAGTCTCAACAACAATTATTGATACTACTATTGTTATGCTTCAATCCCAAACTAGTTGGGAACATCAATCTTCATATTTGTGTAAGATAAAATAAAGACCATAGTTAAAGCGTTCAAATGTATTTACAAATTTCTTGTCAAAAACCAAAGATTTGGAGATAGAATTAGGCATCACTTCATTATCCAAGCAAATTCATTACTTCAGCATTTGCTTGTATTTGGAAACAACGAACAAGATGAAAATTCAACCTGAAGATAAAGTTTTCATCCAAGCCTACGAGTATTTGAGTTCGTCAAGAGTCTGTAATTATAAAGCTGGGAGCGACTTAGCTCGAATGAAGTGCTTGAGTACGGCTTTCTCCTCATCAATGCGGCTTTTCTCCTCCTGATCTTTTGGCTTAACTCTTCTCTTTTCTTCCAACATCCATTTAAATAGTTCACGCTGTTGATTCTCAGGTATTGGTTCATGTACAATCACAGGTTGCAGAGGAGGTGGAGCAGTGACTTCCGTTTCTTTTTCACTAACTGCAATAGCAGCTGCTGTTGAAACAGAGGCGGCTGGAACATCTGGCATTTCTCCTTCCTCAGTTCCCAGATTTTTCTTCTTTGTCCTCATGAAAAGGTAAGCTACACAAATTGCAAAAACAGATGAACTACCACGAACGTAAAAGCAAGTAAATAGAATTTTAAAATAGAGAACAGGAAAGACAGGCAGCATACAGCTGTCCAGGTATCATAAGGTTGTGAGCATGGCAAGAGTAGGGTCCAGGGAAGAAGCATGCTACTCTACGAGATAACAGGGTAACATGGAAATGGAGAGAGAAAAGAAGTGATGAATGTTAACTTGAACAAATATTTCCTTTTGTAATCTTTCCTTTTCTTTTGAAGAACTAATTGAGACAATAAACCAGGAATATCAATTTTGACTTTTTGTTTCTTCTTTCTGGTAACCACTAACCATTAGAGCACAAGAAGATAACTTGACATGGCCAAAGTAGTGAAAATTTTCATCACAAACACATACATAAGTCTATCCTGGAACTTAACATCAGAAACATCTCATCTTAACATCACATGTTTATACTAAAGAAAAATAAAGTGCACACAAAGGAGTTCCACTTGTATACATTTCTAGAAGAAGCACTAACCCCATCACAAGGAGAGTACAATTACACAAAAAGATAGAGCAGCACAACGACTACTCTAGCCAAGTAGTAAGATCTTAGTTCACAGTATATCCAGCTTCGTACAACTCCATATTAAAAAATAATCACGAGTAAAGTGCAGCACCAAACAAAAAAAAATTACAAACTAAGGTTACTACTTTTTTCAATTTTAACATGTCTTTGATTGCAGAAACTTTCAGGTGAAAGTTCAGGACCTTTTCACGTTATAGTAGGTCAAATCTAAAAGGTAATCACTGTTTAAAGCAAGATATAGATTAGAATTAAATTCACTCAACTAGTTCAGTCAAATAACAGTTGAAAATGGAAATCAGAAATGGGAATAGAGCTCAACATGTGCTTTAACAAAGTTTGGTGGACTTGATCAATATTACTTGCTTCTTAAGTAATCATTGTCCTTGCAAAAATTAGCTTAACAAAGAGATACAGATTAATTAAAACTTATGACTGTTTGCTTAAAGCACAGTCATACTACTGGACTATTTAGTGTGACTATGGTTCCTTTTACAAGGATATGTCTCTTTTGAGAATTTCCATCACTGCTAATAAAAACTTTTGATAGGTTCTTGTCACAATTCAAAGCAATCTGTACATTCTGATGATCATGCCCCCGCTTTGACCAAAATAATATGCACCAGATTTGGACCACACAATTTACAGTGAACCATCATTCTTTTTGGTAAAGATACCATTCAAAACATTCATGTTTGAATTCAAGGTCTTCAAAGAACACGATCCTGCAAAGTTATAATGCCACTATAAAAGAGTAGAAATGATCCTCGACCACAGGTATCTACATAATGATGGCAACGAACATGGTGCATGAACTGTTTGGTAAGTTTTCTATAGTCCATGGGGAAGCATGCAAGGAAGTGGGTATATACTCCAGCGAAGATACAAAATACAAAAGCTTCAAAGAGAACTGTAACAATCACAAAACACTTAAATGGGATATGAGGAAAACTTTGTTTCCTGACGTACAACGAGAACCAAAATGAAGAAAAGCAGACTAATTTAGAGAAACAGTGAAGCAGGAAGGGCTAAAAGAAAGATAAGAAAACAACTAGTGACTTCAAGGATGAATGGAGGTTTCACCCATTTGTAAATCAATTTCTTCTAAATCTGAAAAGACGCTGTAATAGTAGACACAGTTACTCTAGCCCTATTGCAGCATAACCCTGTATCATCTCTTCAGTAATTTACCTAGTCAAAGCTTCTTAATCTATTGCCTGAGTAAAGACGATAAGCAAGCATCTAGAAAGAATTCTCAAAGAAAAGAAAGCTGCAGCAGAATTCTCGCCTCTTAATGCATTATGAATATGACTCTATGAGATGTAAGCTATACTCTAATTGAATTACAAAAAAAGAACAGATAAAGACTGAGAGAAGTAATACATTAGGGAAACTCAAATAGTACTAAGCAAAAGTTCCATGATTGCAAACTTTTCCCAACATTCTGCACCGTTTCAACCGAATCTTTCCTTATGAAGCAAGATATGATTGCATATATTGAATAACATTACAGTACTGGACTTGGAAATAAGTTAACAGATCCACAAATTTGCGATCAGAAATGCCCTAGTCTAAACTCAAAAAACTCAGAACTTTAATTCAAATCAAGGAGCACTGGTCAAAAACAATAAAAAGTGAAGAGTAAAATATGAACCTCCAATAGAGAAATTGACAGCCAAAAGCATAGGCCAGAGGTACTTGTAACGGCGGATAAATGATTCCTTAGGCGGCTGAGGAGGTGGAGCCGCACTTCCTACAGATGTTGACGACGCCATCGTCTCCGGCGTCGGAGAAGATGCCTGTTGTTGCTTCAACTGCGCTGTAAATCCGAATTTAATCAGATATTAATAATTGAAATGTCCTTCTTATATGATAATTTGGTGATTACCTTTCTTAGGTTTATTGACGTATAGTTTTGGAGATATAGCCATTACGCCTTTCCTAATCTGAAAAATCAGTGTTACAGTCTTTAGTCGCCGGTCATCGTTTCTTCTCCCCTGTTCAGGGTTAATTACCGCAGTCCGCAGTCGCATAAAACGACGACGTCGTAGCCACCTTAAAAATCTTTTTCCTTTGCTCTTTTAATCCTTGAAATATAGGCAAACTCTGAGTTGTGTCCTTATGATATCTAGTTGAGCATGTTTAGTCTTCAATTAATTAAAATATGTACTTTTGATACTTTTATTTGTAAATTTTTACAAATTTAACAAAGGATAATAGCATTTTGAACGTTGAGTAATTTATGAATTTAAATTTTGATCCTTGTGATATAATTAAGAATATTCGACGTTTAATTTATTAAAATATGTGTTTTTAGTTAAAAAAATACTTATAAATTAATTTGATCGTCTTATAAACTTAGTTAAACACCCCTTTAATGTGGTCTTGCTTCAATTTTTACCAAATGTATTTGGTGATTGATTTATTACTTTGAAGTCAATGAGGATATTATTAAGCTACAACAACAATTATTACCATGCTTCAATTCTGAAGAAATTTGAATTGGCTATATAAATCATCATCTATCATATTTAGTAATTTAAATTCATCTCAATTTAGTATTATATAAAATAAAATAAAAATAAAAATAATAGTTACTCCTAATAAAAGCTTATAGAAAGCATATGACCTAGCGTTGAGCAATATAGTTTTTATATCACACCTCAAATTATGAGCTAAAATTAAATAGAAGTGGTTTTAATAAAATAATCCATGTGAGAGTGGTTACGTAATCAAAATGTATTAACATTATAAAAGTACCATTAAAAATAATCAACGAACATAAATTATAAAATTACAAAAATAAAGAAAGAAATTGAAGATGATATTAAAAATATTTAATATGGATAACACAAATAAAAAATGTCTAAATAGAGGCTAAACGGGGCAAGGCTGGACTGAATCTAAATAGGGAAAATGATTAAACAAGACAGGGCAAAACCTTAGTAGGGAAAGACTTAATCCGTCCTGCGTCGTTATCATCCCTATATATGCGACCCTTATTTTATGATTATGTTAAACTTTAGAGACCCAACATTTACTCTCATATGTCCTTCCACGTCTACCATCAAAATCTCAACCTAAATCAAATTGTTGTTCATCGCTTCCACAAGTTTAACATCAATGATTCGGGCATCGCTAACTTTCCAATATAACAATAACAACATACCCAGTGAAATTTCATAATGTGAAGTCTGAAGAGAATAGTGTGTACGCATACTTTACCTTAAGATAAGGATGTTGTTTTCGAAAGACCATCGGCTCAAGAGAAAACACAAAAAAAATCAGATAATGATAAGCCATTCAAAGCAATATGAAAATAAAATAACGACAACGAATAAGCCGCCTGAAAAAAATAGGAGGAGTAGCTACCACAACGACTACCACAACGAAATAAGATAATCAAAATACAATAAACAATAAATAATAGCAGATGTCAAAGTACAAAAAACTATAGAGCAATATTGCAACTACTTTTATAAACGGATAAGCGGGAGTCCTACTAGCCTTCTACCATAATTTGGATCCTCCATAACCTCATGTCTAAGATCGTGTCCTCGGTAAGTTAAAACTGCGCCATGTCCTGTATAATCACATCTTTCCACTACTTCTTCGGTCTTCCTCCACCTCTTATGCAAATCACCCATAGTCAACCTCTCACACATCCGCACTAGGACATCCGTATCTCTCATCTTCACATAACCAAAACATCTCAGCATTGCTTTCCGCATCTTGTCCTCCACCGAGGCCACTCCGTCGTATCCTAAATATCTTCACTCCTAATCATATATCTCCTAGTTTGTCCATACATCCATCGCAGTATTCTCATTTCCGCAACTTTCATCTTCCAAACATGGGAGGTCTTAACTGACCAACACTTTGTCACATACAACTAGAGATGACAGTGAATTCTGGACCCATATCCGTTTTATAGGATATGGATCTTCAAAATTTGGATCCGACGAATCTGGATCCATTTCTGACGGATCGAATCTTAATCTGGATCTTGTATTTGAGATCCGTATCCGGTCCAGATCCGACCCGTGGATTCGTTTTTTATTAAATATATCTATAACTTATAATGTAATTTTATAAGTATTTTCTTACTTTTTTTTCATAATTTTTGTATTTTACAAGGTTACATTCTCTACCGAAAAAAATTAGTCCCTATATGTTCTCACCTATTTTTAATACATGCCCTCTTCAGTTTATTATGTCTTGGATCCTAACATTACACAATGTACACAAGTATGATTCTATTTTTTTCTATAAGACTTCCTTATTTCGAAATATCAATAGTGAAGTTCTGTAAATATTGATTCTTTCTAGAACCCAAAAGTTGTGTTCTTCATAACTGTTCCCTTTTAATCTAATTCGGCAAGATTCCTTTACAATTGCTCTTTTTCTATCAATTGTCTCAAATATAATGTGGTGCTCTTTGTAATTGCAGCTTTTTCCATGATGTTGTTAGTTACTTACTTTGTTTTGTCATTTTTATTTTCTTGTGATGCTAAAACTTCGTTTAATATTTTGGAAGAATGGTGTCATGTTTGTGTAGGTTGATTGAATGAACTCAAGCATTTTTTCCAATTAGATTGAGTTTCATTTTGTCAAAAATAATCAACAGGTGAAAATATTATTCAAGGCAAAAAAAAATATTACATGTGGATCCAGATCCAATCCGTGGACCAGGTGAATCTGATGGATCCGGATTTGGATCTAATTTTTATGGACCCGATGGATCTGAATCCAGGTATGAAAAACGGATTTTGATCTATATCCAGTAAGATCCGATCCGAATCTGATCTGTTGCCATCCCTACATACAACATAGTCGGTCTAACCACTACTTTATAGAAATAATATGGATATCAATTATGAAAGGTAAACCATACCACGAACACTTAAAAGTATAACGATAAGTGATATTTAACACTGAGTCTCGCACAAAGGAGATGTGAGTTCCATTTACATAGCTTTTTCTCATTACTTCACGACTAGAGGTGAACATAAATTATCGAAAAAACCGAATTGATAGGGGTTTATCGTACCAAAATTTGATTTATCATACATGATCGAACTTTGAACGTTCGATATTTTATTTCTACTTTTAATTAACCGACTACTGAAATTGAATTTTGAAAATACCAAACGTCCACTCATATTGAATTGCTTATCATATATATGCGTAACATTAACTAGTAATTTTAATGTCTTGATTGACATGTGACACCAAATTCATAATGTTAGGACTTGAGAGTGAAGATATAGCCTCTATATGTGATTTCTCTAAAAACTAACATTTCATACGTTGGACAAATTATGAATATATCTTGTCAAAATATATTTGTCTTCAATACGTAATTACCTCTATACTGAAGTTTGATTTACAAGATCGAACTTTTAAAATTAGGTTCAATATTTGATATTTATTCTCAATTATCGATTACCAAATTATCAAAAATCAAACATTGGAAATACAATACCGAACGCCCATCGGCCATCACCACCCCTAATGTAATTAAAAGGAAAATAGAAAAGGGATTATTTTCTTTACAATTGCGACAAGTAACAGGGGTAGTTCCGGGGATTACAATTATCCTTTGAAGGCGAGTAGCTGAACAATGGCGATTCTTCTTCCTTTGTTCTCCATAAAGGCTTCTTCAGTTGACACAAGCCAAAGACTTGCGTACACTCCTCACCGCACTACTCCCAAAAAACCCGATTCTCTATCCCCCATTTCCTTAACCACCCCTTCTACAACCACCCGTTCCCATATTTCGGTTTCGGACCTTCTTAAACGTGAAATTCCCAAGTCTACGCAAGGTACTGAACTACTAATTCGTTTATTTTTGCTTTGTATTTATACATATGTTGAACTTGTTTTTGTCATGTAAATATAGTGAAACCGGATGGAACATATATGGGTTACGACGTATGGCTACCGAATGCACCTAAAGTTGAGAAGCCTAGGTCGGTGTTTAATGCAGCTGCATTAGCTTACATTGGAGATTGCATCTTTGAGGTATTCAATATTATTATTGAAGTGACAATATATTCTTTTTCTTGCATAGCAGTGAAAGTGATGCTCATCAATGAGAATTCTTTTGGACTGATATAGAGGACAGTTTTAAGTTTGAATTGTACTGTTAGGTGAGAGGCCGAGTAGTTATGTCACGCCCCGACTTTTCTCAAGTCTTTAGTTAGGGCGTGATGGCACCTGAATAATTATTACTTTCCAGGAGCACCACTAATGCTCTTTATTTTGAAATTCAGACGTGTATGTTAAATGCGGAAATAGTATCAATAATAACAGTAAAGAAATCTGTTTATGAATTTAATTAAAACATAACGCGAGCCCATGCTCGTGCAAATAATGTTTATACATAGACGTAATGACAATGATTATTCTAAGTTTGAAAGGAGACAATCCCACACGGGCATTTTCCGATATATTAAAACTGAACCTTTCAGCTACATACTAAACGTGACAAGTACTAAGTCCGAAGCAATGGATTAGGTACGGCAAAGAGGCTGCGGGACGATCGCTAGCTCTGATATGGAGTCTTTTCTCTATCACGCTTTCCTGAAACATGTTAAATAAAGAGTATCCCTACCATCCGGGGCTGAGTGAGAACCTTACCCTGCAATTTAAAGTAACCTCACAATATTCCAAGTGCAATCATATTATAACATAATAATCATGTTGCAAAAACATATTAGGTTACAACACCTTTATCATACAAGTATGCAATATCTCCTCTCCTCTCCACTCCTTATAGGAAATTCTTAACTTATCTAACATTTCATTTTATCCCGTATCATATCCCTTGCATTTATACACTTGTTGCATTTACATATTTGTGAACACGTATTCACTTTACATATTTGTGAACACGTATTCACTTTACATATTTATTTCGGAGTGCAACCCGATTCAATGTATTTACATATTTGTGAACACGTATTCACTTTACATATTTGTTGCGACGCGCAACCCGATCCAATGTATTTACGTATTTGTGAACACGTATTCACTTTACGTATTTGTTGCGGCGTGCAACCCGATCCAATGTATTTATATATTTGTGAATACGTATTCACTTTACATATTTGTTGCGGCGCGCAACCCGATCCAATGTATTTACGTATTTGTGAACACGTATTCACTCTACGTATTTGTTGCGGCGTGCAACCCGATCCAATGTATTTATATATTTGTGAACACGTATTCACTTTACATATTTGTTGCGGCGCGCAACCCGATCCAATGTATTTACGTATTTGTGAACACGTATTCACTTTACGTATTTGTTGCGGCGTGCAACCCGATCCAATGTATTTACAAATTTGTGAACACGTATTCACTTTACATATTTGTTGCGGCGCGCAACCCGATCCAATGTATTTACGTATTTGTGAACACGTATTCACTTTACGTATTTGTTGCGGCGTGCAACCCGATCCAATGTATTTACAAATTTGTGAACACGTATTCACTTTGTATTTTCTGAAGGTCAAATAAATAATTCTCTTTTTTCTTTTACATTCTGCATGTCGTACTTGTAACAGTTATAACTTTTTAACCGTAACTTCAACTGAGATGTTTCTTACGCTGAAACGAAGGTAACACGGGGACCTTTCACTATACCAAATTTCATTTGAAACTACTTTGGGTAACTAGCACAAATTTATCCACAAAACAACCACATGAAATTTGATTCGCCAGAATTTTTATTAAACAAGACCAAATTTTAAAATAGTCATAACTTCTAATCCGTAATCCCGTTCGAGCCCCGTAAAATCTCAAAACGACAAGAACAAAGAGTTATACGTCTCTATGTGAACCAACCACTCAGATTCTGTACCATTTGGTACAATTTTCCACATTTATGTATTGCCTTCCCGGATTTCGATAGATCCGAGGCAGAAACTTCAAACTACAACAACTCTCAACCCGTAAGTCCGTTATATCCCCTATTTGGCTCAATCTGACCTTCACATATAGATCTACAACACTTCCAAATTTCACCAAATTCTAACAAGTATAACCTAGTGAAAACAGGTTGTAAAGTTCAGCCTTCCCGAATTTCATTCAATCCGAGGCAGAAACTTTAAACAGCGATAACTTTCAATCCGTAAGTCGGATAGACCCCCGTAAAGTCTCAAAATGTCAACAACAGAGAAATATAGAACTTTTATTTAGAACAAATTTTCAGATTCTTCATCGATTTGTACAGTTTTACGTGTTAGCGTCCTGCCCTTCTGGATTCCGATATATTCGACGCAGAAACTTTAAACTATGATAACTCCTAAACCGTAAGTACGTTTTATACCCTATTTGGCTCAATCTGATCATAACAGAGCGGTGTACAACACTTCCGAATTTCATTCAATTCTAACAAGTATAACTTATTGAAAACAGTTCATACAGTTCATGACTCACCTAGTTGTTTAAACAATCAAAAGTGCATGATTTCTTTTCAACATTCTTATTCTAACATGTATTGAACTTAGAATAAAAGATTTTACCAAGAATTTCTGAGTGAGAAAACTCACCTTGTAAGTGTGAAAATGATTGTTGTTCGGTTGCTAAAAGTGACCCGTTGCTCCCTAGTATTTTTTATTCTTGTTCTTCTTGCCCTCTTGATATTTTTCCAGATTTGTTTTCTTCTTATTCACTTGTCTTTTTTTCTGATTTTCTAATCTTTGTGCTAGGTACTTTGTTTGTGTATAAGTACAATGTATAAGTAGAGATGGTTGTATAACATATGAGAGATGGAAAACCAAGAGTGGAGGGGACAAGGGGAGGGGAAGGGAAGTAGGTTGTTTCCTTACCAAAGAAACGTGTATGCAGATTTTTAATGTGGTTAGTTCATACTTGAAGTCTTTAAGGCTTGAATTATATATTTTGCCAACTAATAGACTTCTAACTTGCCATGTAGTCCTTATAAAAAGATTATGAATTATATATTTGCCAACTAATAGATTTCTAACATGCCATGTAGTCCTTATAAAAAGATTATGAATTATATATTTTGCCAACTAATAGATTTCTAACATGCTATGTAGTCCTTATAAAAAGATTATTACGCTTACAATTTATGTTGGAAGCATGACATGATCCTGAAGGCTAAAGAAGACAAAATCATCCTAGGCAAAAGAATACATCGAATTCTTTATTCTAGGCTAAATTGAGACTCTTCTTTGTTGAGTAATAGTATAACTTAAATCCTTAATTTTCTACTACCCCTACTATTATTATTATTATTATTATTATTATTGTAATAATAAAACATATCGAATTCTTTATTCTAGGCTAAATTGAGACTCTTCTTTGTTGAGTAATAGTATAACTTAAATCCTTAATTTTCTACTACCCCCTACTATTATTATTATTATTGTAATAATAATTTGGGACTTCACAAGTTATCTGGGTCACTAGTTCAAAATTGTTTTACCTGATGAGAAACAGCCTCAAAATTGGCAAACTTAGGTGGAATAGTATTATAGTAGCATCCGATATCTGGAGTAAGCTAACAACTCTAAACAAACAAAACAATTACGACTCAGTCCCTAGCAAGTTGGGGTGGGCTATGGATACTTATTGACAATGTCATCCACTTTAAGCTTATCACTGACCAATAATATACAAAATCTCCCAACTAACTCGTACTTTTTTTTCCTGCTAATCTTCCACTTTGAGTATTAATTACTTATCTCTTTTTGAGCCATACAGTTGGAGGGGTAAACTTAGGGTTGTCCAACTCTAAATGAAAGGAAATGCTAGTAATCCTCTCCATTGACTGCATTCTAGATCTGGAATACCACAATGAAGACTCCTAAGCTTGACACATGCTACAAGGGCAGGGATTAAACTTCACTACTACCGTTTTGGTTTAGTTTTAGCGCATTTAAACAAATAGTCCAAGCCTTTCTTTTTGTGGTTGAAACATGTACATTATTGCAAGGCCCAAAATATACTATGTCCCAAATAATCCGTCTCACAATCCCAGTGCGGAGGTGTGAGAGGTTGGCTATGGACGGGTTCAGGAGGGGTAGAGATAGGCCTAAGAAATATTGGGAAGAGATGATTAGACGGGATATGACGCATGTGCAACTTACTTGCTATGTGTTCTTTAGTGTAATTTATTTATCTTATTTAGTTGTGTTAGGTATTGCTTCCTATTAGCTACTGCTTCCAGTTATTAGAATGCGCTACCATTGCGTATTTGATTTTTAATAACTGCATGTCCACATTGCTTTAATTTCTCGTCTGAGTCTGAACGTTTCTCATACTTTGTTTTGCTTTTCTTGATTATGCTTTGTCTTGAGCCGATGGTCTCCCGGAAACAGCCGCTACCAAGGTGGAGGTGAGGTCTGTGTATATTCTACCATTCCTAGATCCCACATTGTGTGATTTGTTGTTGTTGCTTACCGTATCTAAACAGAAAACAAATAAAAGAGAAATAATTGCTTTCTTGAAGAGACCTTTTTGTTTTGCCCGTTACTATATCTAAGGATAATACTCGCTCCGTCCAATTTATGTGGCACCATTTAACTTGGTGCGGAGTTTAAGAAAGAAAGGAAGACTTGAGAAATGTTAGGTCCAAAACAAGTTTTATATAAATGTGTGGTTGTAAATCATCTCATAAAGTTAAATTGTTTCTAAATATAGAAAGATGACATTCTTTTTGGGTCAAACCAAAAAGGAAATGGTGCCACATAAATTGGGACATAGGGAGTATTCAAAAGGTAAGTTATCTTGCAAATACGGGTCGAAAAGTAATTCCCAAACTGAGAATCTTCTTAAACTATAAATTGCAAATCAATTTCTAACTAACACTTCAATGCCATATAAAATTCTTGTAAAAGTTGAATTTATTCTCTCACTATCCACTAATCCTAAACCAGCAGCCCACCACTTCTTGGTGATCTAGATTTTCTTTCTTCCCTTCTAATATCAAAACTCTTCTCCCGCATTCTCATGGTTGACAACTATCGTTGAAAAAAATGAAGCATCAAAAGGTAAGGAGAAAAAAGGCAAAAGGAGGAGAGAGAGGGGGTTGGGGGAGGGAAGAAAGGATACGGGTTGAGCTTGTTTCTAGTTGGAATAATCAAAGTTGCAAATTATGTTTTGGGGGTAGATCTGAAGGCTGGGACTTCAGTGAGCAGAGTTTCTTTTGTTTTCTGGTATAGTGAGAAAGACATCAAAAACTTTTTTCCCTTTATAATATTATTATATGGCATTGGGTGGATAGGTTAATGAAAGTGTTAGTCAGGGAAACTGGAAATTATTTTTAGAAAGAATTAGTCGGATAGCTTGTTAAAATAAATCTTAGTTGGGAAGAAACTTCATTACTTTTGTATTATAGGTTATATCTATTTTTGCTTTTGGGCCTAGTATTGTTTAGATATAGTAAAACTTCAACTATGGCTGTAATAGCTGAGCCTGCTAACTTGATACGAGAGGAGCTATACTTTTTAGAAAGATGGCAAGGCAAGCTTAGACCATGGCAACATGTAACCTTTTAAGCTCTACCAGCTGTTTAGGGCAGATTTTCCGCATTCTCCATGATATCCATAAAGACAAGTTATAGCCTTATGTAGGAAGCAGACGAGCATGTGAAAATACCGTGTTTCCTTTTCTCTTCCTAGGGCATTGTGAGAAGTAGATAAGCATGAAGATTGGTATTTACATTTCTGTTCCTAGAGAATCACTTGCTGGTGGGGAAGTACAAGCCTTATGTAGGAAGCAGATGAGCATGTGAAAATACCGTGTTTCCTTTTCTCTTCCTAGGGCATTGTGAGAAGTAGATAAGCATGAAGATTGGTATTTACATTTCTGTTCCTAGAGAATCACTTGCTGGTGGGGAAGTACAACTCCATTATCTTTTACTGAAAATGTTAGATGATTAGTTTCTATTGGGAACAAATGATTTTTCTAAAAGACTTGTTGTAGTTATGGTGTAAAAGCTACACATAAAATGGAAGAGTCAATCGGGATGCAACATAGAAAATATATATATCTAATTTTGTTGCACCTTTCGACTGTGCAGCTATATGCAAGGAGACATTTTTTGTTCCCACCATTGAGCATCGAAGAGTACAATGATCGAGTCATGGCAGTAGTACGTTGCGAGGCACAAGTATGGCTATCTCACAAATCTTAAGACCTTTGACGATTCATTCTACTGATATATGCTTCCCATGATTTTCTTATATGATATCTCCCTCAAAGGATAAACCTACTTGTATGATTTCTCCCATAAGAGACAAATATGTTTTAGGAACATCTTGATAATCGTTTTGTATCCTCTTTATGGATTTATAAGGGTATCTAGATTCTTGGAGTTTTGGCTCTCTTCCCCCCACTAAAACAAAAGCGTTAAATCAATTAATTTCTTACTACTTGGTAGAGATAACTGTTTTCACTTTTGGTTAGATGATTGTTTCCTAGAAGCTTGGCCAAACGAGCTATTGTTTACTTGCTCACAACATTGACAGAAATAATTTATTTGTTCTGATTGTACCGCGCAATTATGGGAATCTTCCACAACTAATTACATGCTTTGAGATGTTGAAATAGAAAAAGATGCTAGGGATGATTTTACTGCATAATATCTGAATCTTTTGTATTTGCTTGCACGACAACTGGGTATACATGCTTTGATATGTTAATAATTCACTCTTTCAGCTGCACACTTGTTTTAAGATAACTCTTTTAATCTCGATTGGCTGGTTTCTATTTGAGAAACTGTTCTTTTTGATAGGTATCTGAGAAGGTGTGAAATACAGAACAATTCAAGAATATCACTCCCACACTCATACATTTTTTCTTTGAAACACTTCCTCGGCCTTTGAGGTCTTGCTGTTGTGTGATGATACTTGGTTGAATATGTATGATCCTTCTTCTTAATGTCAACTTCTCCATAAGGTGGAATTTTTGAGCTTTTGTGCACATTGCAGGATACTATGTTGCAGAAACTCATGAACGACAATATTTTGTCAGAGGAGGAAAGGTAGATATTACATTTGAGCTGGTTTCTTTCCCTTTTGGATTTTCATCAGTGATTTACATGTGAATGCATCCTCATCTTAAGAATTTGTGGGAGTCTCAAATCTTTGTGCTAACAGATTTATAATATAGAAAATAGAGTGCAAGTTGTCTAGGACACCACCATCGTAGACGAAAATATAGCCAATAGAGCAACTTTCTCCTTCTTCAAACAAGCCCACATTAGCTTTTTCATATATTTAGTAGACATAATTACAAATAACCATGAAGTTAATGGTTTAATGCTTTGTATATTCCTATCTTCGTTATACTCAAGCCTTCATCCTGCACTGACTTTGATATATGCTTCTTCTAGCAAATATTTGATGGCTTGCTGCTGTTTTAAAAATTAGTTTAGTGCCAAACATATGTGAAACATGGGCTACATGAGTGATTTGTTTGTTGAGAAGTGCTTCTTCTTCTAATAAAATCCAACTTGGAGGAAGGTAATTATGAAAGTATATTTATGTCCTAGAGACAATCTGTATTAGGAAAAATGTACTTTACACACATTCGTATTATTATTAATGGAGATTAATATTTTGGCATTTGCGATTATTGAGTTATTAGTTGATTGTTTATAATATTCTATAATATGCATTCATAGAGGTTACATTGTTATTAATAGTGTGAGATATTAATATTATAACGTAACTCTTTAAATAACCTTGATTAATGATCATAGAGATTGGAATATCGCTGATATGTGATACGTCGACATGTGATATGTATCATATCCTTAGAGGATGTAGTGTGTCTCACCTACTACGAGTTATGGATACTCGTAATGGACACATGAATACTTTGGAAGTATTGGTATACCCTGCTGATATATTGTTTGTTTTACATGTCTAAAGTATGATCAGCGTGTGGGAGATATAAGTCCTTAAACTTGAGGTCGATACACACCTTCTCTATTGAGTAATGTACTTTGATCCAGTGTTAAGCTCAAATGCCTTATAGGTTGAGATACGGTTTGTATTGAGTACATTACGATGTGGATTAAAGGTGGTATTTGAGCCAAGATTAGGATTCATTCCTCGAATGTATATTCGAGAGAGCACTCAGTTTCTCAGTGATATTAGGTTGATTAAGTCGTTGGCCAACACAATGGACATATTTAAGATATGGTCTTGTTGTCAACTAATATAGATGGGATATAATGATTAAGCCATTTGGATAGACACTTGACAGATCCTAAGCTTGATCGAGTGTGTCGCGAATGAAAAGATTTTATCTTCCCACATAGAGGTTCAATTACCAGATTCGAGTAAATGTACTTCACATATTGAGTTCGTCTTTCGGCGCCGTCAAGGAGTTCCGTGTAGACCCTAATATGATTAGTGTCGATATGTGAAGGCATGTAGGGTAACACTATGTCAATTATTCCGTCGATCTAAGGATGTAATGAGAGAATATAAATGTTCGATTTATGATAGAGACATTTGAATGAATAATGATTATTTAATTAAGTCGAGATTGAATTAAAATGAAAACGAGACAATGTCCACATCGACGCCGAGGCGGCGACTTCGAAATATCGCGCGACGCTAACACATGTAGTCGCGGCACCACGGGCGCTGGCGGCCATGCCGATGGTCGATCGACCCGACCAGCACATCGCTTTCGGGCACGCCAACAGGAAACCCTAAGTTGCGTTTTAACCCTAAAATGCAGCTATAAATAGTGATTTCATTTCATTATTCATTAAACTTTAATTTATATCATTCTAAGTCTTAGAGACCTAGAATTAAAATAACCTCTCGAACCTCTGCCGAATTTTCTAGCGGTTCGAAGGAGGATTACAGTGAAGATCTAGGAATTTGCAATCGAGGTTAATTGTGTGCGCATCCTCGGATTATACTAAAAGACTCCAGATTAATTAAAACCATAAGTGTTCTTTCGATACATTAAGGTTATACTAGTGGCGATGGCGGGGCCCGACCAGTCCGTCGAGCACGACCGGTCCCCGCCTGTGCCCCGATTAAATTAAAAAAAAAAATTTAGCGTGTCCGGGGCTCGAACCGGGACGGGACATGGTATGGTCCGCGCTTGGTCCCGCTAGGACGACCCGCCTCGATCGCGTCGGCCCCGCCTAAAACAACCACTTGCCAAAAATAGTCGTTGCAATTACGGCCATTTTACATTTTGGCCATTTTACATTTTGGCCGTTAGACAACGATCATTTTTGGCATCCTCCACTCCCCCAACCCCCCTACCCCTTTTATATTTATTTTTAACCCCTAAGTTATTATATTTACACTTTAACCCAATTTTTCAACTATAAATACCTCATTTTCTTTTCTTATTTCTCACAAATCTTCCTACAATCTCTAATCTCTCAAATCTCAATCAATCAATCTCTATACAACATTGTCTACTACATATTCACTCTATTTATTAATTTGAGAATTGGGAGTGAAGTTGACAACTAGCTTGAGGATTAATCTATCGAGCAAAGTTTCAATTTTCAACCTCTCTCGATTACACATCGACTCTACGTCGGCGTTTGATATATTCGTTCTCTCATTAAATTATTATTTTGTTTTTATTTCATTTAGCACATTTAATTTCATTATCTTTAACTTTTTAAGTCTTTAACTATTTATTACCATAATTAAAATGAAAAGAACAAAAAATGTTTTGGGCAAGGCCTTGGGTATCAATGGCAAGGGCAAGGGTACTTCTTCTAGTATTCCTAGACAAGATGATTTTATGGATTCTGAACTGTTTCCTGAAATACCATATGATCTTGACAAAAATGTTTATCCTCAAAATGAAGAAGATTTTAATTTAGATGACACTCTAGATGATGATACACCTACTAATGTAGATGATGATACACCCACTAGTGAAATGCCTCCTATCCCCCCTAGTATGAGACGAGGTCCGGCAAAACGACCATTAACGAAGAAGAAGACGAAAACTACGACATCTTATCTGAAGGCATGAGTAGCGACGTGGAACAATTTGACCAAGATATACCAATTCCAACCGAAGAACCACACGAAATTATAAAGAAACTAGAAAAAGTATTTTCAAATTGGTAATATATTTCATTGCAATTTTAGTATTTTTTTCTATGTCTTTTGCAATTTTTTTCAACAACAGTACACTACAATGTTGTAATTCTGAATCTTGTATATTTCAATGAAATAATGAAATAATTAATAATATAAGAGACACAAAAACAACCTTGGGATGTTTTTTTACACTCTTCTTGTCTTTGTTTAATTATTTAGTTTATAAATATATATGAGTATAATACTATAATATGAGTATATGACTATCACTATATGACTATATGTTACTTTGTTAGTATTTTTAATTTAGTGGATTTTTTTTAAAAAAAATGTCCCGCCCGTCCCGATCCCGACCCGATCCGTTCGTCGACCAATCGCCTCGATGCAGGGACGGAACCGGTATCGTCCGCTAATCTGCCGGCCCGCCTCCGCCCGACCGCCCATCCGTCCGACCCGTCCGACCGCCTATCCCGATCCCAGTGGGCCCGGACCGGTCCACTGGCCAACCCTAGGTTATACATACATGTTATATATTTACATGTATTTTATATTGCTACATAATCATCCTACAATTCGTCGTTTGTTGGGTTTGAAAACACAAAATTTTAAATTTCGCTGCGTACACGAACTCGACGAAACCCTACAAATTATATTTATGTGGAGTTGTACTTTGACAAATTGAGCAAAGCAAACAAAAAAATTTAAATTGTTAAACAAGATATATTATATTTGGCATATTTGTGGCTTATTTCTATTCTCCTGTGATGATGGGGCTGTACCAGGGATCAACTCCTGTCATGGTGTATGTTATTCGCTGACGACATAGTCATGATTGATGAGACTCGCAGCGAGGTGAACACTAAACTGGAGGTTTAGAGACAGACTCTGGAGTCTAAAGGGTTCAGACTGAGTATGACCAAGACAGAATACTGGAGTGCAAGTTCAAAAACGGGAGCGACCGTGAGACGGGCGTGGAGGTGAGGCTTGAGACTCAGGTCATTCCGAGAAAGGAAGCTTCAAGTACCTCAGATCTATTATCTAAGGCAATAGAGAGATTGATGACAATGTCACACATCGTATTGGGGCAGAGTGGATGAAATAGAGGCTTGCATCTTGAGTCTCGTGCGATAAAAAGGTGTCACAAAAACTAAAAGATAAATTTTATAGGGTGGTGGTTCAACCGACTATGTTGTATGTGATGGAGTGTTAGCCAGTCGAGACGTGGGGCAGAGTGGGAGTGGCCTCGGTGAGGATAAGATGCGAAAAGCAAGGTTGAGTTGATTTGAATATGTGCGGAGGAGATACACAAATGCCCAAGTGCGGAAGTTTGAGAGGTTGACTATGGACGGGTTCAGGAGTGGTAGAGGTAGGCCGAAGAAATATTGGGGAGAGGTGATTAGACGAGATATGGAGCAGACACAACTTACTGAGGGCATGACCTTTATTTAGAGGGTTGTGGATGACACATATTAGGGTAGAGGGGTAGTAGGTAGTCTAGCGTAGTCTTACTTACGCCTATAAACCGATAGTTGTAGTGTTATTACTGTAGGCCCGCTTAACATATCATACGAATAATCATTGTATTGCTTTATAGTCTTCTGTAGTTTTATTTCTTCTGCTATGCGTTTTTTAATGTACTTGGTTTATCCCATTTATCTGCGTTAGTTACTGCTTCTTCTTTCTTTTCAGGAAGCGCTACTATGATGTATTCGCGTTTGCTATCAGCATTTTCATACTGCTTTAATTCTTTTAATTTTTGACCGGGCTGTTTTTTTCTGCTTTGCTTGTCCTGATCCGATGGTCTCTCGGAAACAACCGCTCTACCTACCAAGGTAGAGGTAAAGTCTGCGTACACTCTACCCTCCCAAGACCCCCACGTTGTGGGATTTCACTGGGTATGTTTCTATTCTCAGCCGAGTTCCAGCATCCCTTTTTTCCTTTTCAGCCTAACAGGGTTGCTTTCTAATTCAACAACTGTGCTTAGGAAGGAGACGGAAACAAATTAAGAGGGAACATGAAAGCATTCCTGAATCCTTAACTTTGAATACAATTCTCCTGTACTCCTCTTTCCAAATTTTCATGATGTCAATAGCCTCTTCCAACAACAACTACGCCTTAATCCCAAACAAGTTGGGGCCGGCTATATGAATTCTCACGAACCATGGTTTTCCATTTGGTATGACGATGACATGAGTTGAGGTTAACCGGAGAAACATGGTCAATTTCCTCTTCCATTACAGTAAATTCATAAATCTATGTGATGCCATTAAATTATTGAAATTTAGTTGTTGATTTCGTGGATGATTTTTTTTGGAAATAGCTGTTAGGCTTGTAAATTGAGATGTCTCTATCCTTTAGAGGTATTATTTATTTAACCCCATTAAACTGCAAAAGAAGTATTACTTGTAAAGAAAAGAAAACCTCCTGTTTACCATGTGGTTTTGACCATGTGTATGTCTTTCCATGTTGAAGGGGTGTGCTTCGTTGGGGAAAAAATGTTGGTTCAGGCAAAACAAAGACGAAAAAGCGTGCTGGTGTGGCTGTTTACAACAGAGCGTCTTCACTTGAAACACTTGTCAGTTTCTTCAACCATCTGTTAAGAATAGTGAATTAACTGTTTTATTTGTGCTTCATCTGCGGTCTGCCGTATGTTGTTTATTAATGCCATTTATCAATCAAAAGAAAATTCTTTTTTGGTAGTTCTGAAGCTAATGAAATATTTTTAGGAGGTGTAATCTTCAGTGCACATATGATTTTCTTCACCTAAAAATTAAAATTTGTCTAGTTTCTGTCTTGTAGGTTGGTTATCTCTACCTTACAAATGTGCAAAGGCTTGACGAGATCATGCTGAAGTTGGGCTTCTGCATAGGTGACTCTACCCTGCCAATTGTGGAGAGAATAGATGGTAAGTTGTTTCTTTGGCCCTAAAATTGTAGTGCTGGCAATTAAGACCCATTTTCCAATCGCCTGCCTAGACCACCCATATATATGCAGGTTGATTGAGTGATATCTAAAAATGGGTTCCACATCGTCGGTGAGTTTGGGTTTTGGTATTATGTTCTATGCTTTGTCACTTAAGCAGATACACATTCCTCATCCTCCTATCAGACACCAATCAGATCCAGAGTGAGGGGGGGGGGGGGGGACACCGAGTACAATGGCTGAGGTACCAAAATTGTCTTTCCGCTGAGAAAATAGGAAGATGAGAGAGAGAAAAAAATGGGATAACTGAGGGAAGGGAATCTGGTTCCGTCTCTAGCTTGGCCTAAATTCTTAGATTAGAGATCTACCAGGAAGAAAATGAGACTATAGGAGCAAGAGGGAGAGTGGAGGACACCAGGGACAATGGCTGAGGTGCCAAAAATTTGTCCTCCACTGACAAAAAGGGATGATCAGAGTGGTGAGGAGAAGAAAATGGGTTAATTGAAAGAGGATCCTGAGCTAGAGAAGGAGAGGGAAGAAGCAGCCTGTTGGAGCAAAGGGTAAAGCTGGTCCCTGCTGTACTTGCGGCTTTTTGAAATATGTACTCAGGTCTGGATGAGATTTGAGGATGAATTATTAAAAGTCAAAAAAGGGCCCATGAGCCTGATGAGCAGGGGATCTTTTAGGTCCTTTGTTCTGCTATTCGATCTGGCTCAGGGTCAAGCTGATACGAGCTTGCCAGAGAGAAAACCAAGCAGACCACAGTCGCTTGAATCTTGATTGTGATTTACGTATGCCCTTGATGATGTTACATACCAGGGTTCACTATTCTTAATTTTGAGTTATTCCAAAGTTGCTGAAAGTGGCAGCAGATTTTGCACCTAAAACGGGGGCTTTTAGTAATATATGCAATTTCTATTTTGAGTCCAACGGATTGAACATTTTAAAAAATTGTTGAAAAATGGCAGAACTGACTCACGATTTTTTCCACGTCATCTGTATTTTTTCCCCACAAATGAATTAGTCAAGTTTATAGGCATGTTTTATAGGGCGGTCGTCAGACCGACTATGTTGTATGGGACGGAGTGTTGGCTAGTCAAGACTTCGCACATCCAAAAGATGAAAGTTGCGGAGATGAGGATGCTGAGATGGATGTGTGGGCATACGAGGAGGGATATAATTAGAAATGATGATATCCGGGACAGACGCCTCGGTGGAGGATAAGATGCGGGAAGTGAGGTTGAGATGGTTCGGGCATGTGCAGAGGAGAGACACAAATACCCCAGTGCGTAGGTGTGAGAGGTTGGTTATGGACTGTCTGGCGGGCAGAGGTAGAGGTCAAGAAGTATTGGGGAGAGGTGATTAGACAGATATGACGACGCGTAACTTCATCGAGGACATGACCTTAGATAGGGGTTTGTGGAGGACACGGATTAGGGTTGAAGGGGAGTAGATAGTCAAGCGTAGTCCTACTCACGCCCACAAATAGATAGCTGTAGTGTGACCAAGGTAGGCCCGACTAGTTCATCACACTTATAGAAGAAGTGTTGTTTTATATTCCATGTAGTTGTTTTCTGCGGCTATGTGTTTCGCTAGTGTACTTTGTTTATATTATTTATTTGCGTTAGCTACTACTCTCTTTTGACAGAATGCGCATTTCTATTTTTGTTACCAGCATGTTCATATAGCTTTAATTTAGTGTCTCTGACTGTTTATCTTGCTACGCAACGTTTGCTTTGATTGTGATTACGCAGGTCTTGAGCCGAGGGTCTCCCGGAAGCAGCCGCTCTACCTACCAAGGTAGAGGTTAGGTCTGTCTACGCTCTACCCTCTCCAGACCCCACGAGGTGGGATTTTACTGAGTATGTTGTTGTTGTAAATGTATTAGTCAAGTCCTTTGACAAGTTTGTCGAAGATACAGAAGTTTTACATACGCTTACTTCTAAACTTTGTTTCCAAGGAAAATGGTCCCCCCCCCCTAAACCCACCACTCTTTTATATGACATTGAGGATGGAATTACCATATTTTCAACTTATATATGGCCCAATTTCAAGGTGCATATGATATGTCTTTTTCCTTTTAAGTAAGATTATCACATTGGAAGACTAATTTATGTGCCTACTTGTTGGGGAAAAACTATATTTATCAGTTCATGTGGAACGCTAGTCCCTTACTATTGTCCTTTTTTCCCCATTATATGTAAACTCTGCCTTTTCATGTAATTTGTTGGTCGCACTTTTCTTCTCTTCTTGTATCCACTGATGGTTACATCAGCCGAACTTTTGGAATCGGATAGATGGTGGAACTTTTTTTGGCCATTGGTGTGCAGGCTGTTGTGTTACCATTTTCTATACCATATAGGAAAGACATAAAAGAGCATTAGTAATCTGGTATATGTGCATGGTAAACTGGTCCTCAACATTTTCTTTTCTGTATCATCCGTGCTCCGTGCCTGGAACTGTTTAGTGTTGCTTTTCCCCCACTTTTACTGTGTGGCTGTGGGATACAATCTTGTTTATTCTTAATTTAATACTTTTAAGTTTGACAAATATTGCATGTCATAGGTACAACTGGGTGATGTCGGTGGAAGAGATGATGTTCATGAAGCGTAATCTAGATAAAGAAAGACGGACATCTTTTGATAAATAAAGACTTACCGACATTTCCAATAGCATGCTGAAACAATTGAGTTTCTCAGGAACAACAAAGTCCCTGGAGACCTGAGGAAGGTTGTCATTACCTCTTCATGTGCTTTATCAATTTGGATATCATGAGAGCTTGGATATGAGTGGACTTACAGTACTTCAAAGCTTAGAAAGAAAATAAGAGGTCGTCGTATTAGTTGTTCTTAAATGGAGAAACATTTAGATTGCTCATTCACAGTTCTCAGCATGAGGATAAATGTGTGCATTTATAAGCAACAATATGTTTTGTATCAGGTCCATTTGTCATGTATACGTGTTAAGCTTGAACTTTCGGAGGAATAAAATGAGGTTTTCTAGTTTTCACTATCTTCATTTTCTCTCCTGCCCTTTGTTATCTGTCCATCAATTTCTTCTACTTCCCTATCTTAATAGACCATGAAAGCGAAAGGGGATATGAATCCACACCCCCAGCGATCTTCACTTTATGCAAAGTTCCACTTCTTCGTTCCCTTCCATTAGTAGTTCTGAGTCTCGTGCCCTGCCCTATTGAACCCCTATTTTAACCTCTGATCTCTCTCTGAGTCTCTAGTTTGTTACCTTTACTACCGATCTTCTCCTTGTGCTACTGGAGCTACTGGATATCGACCTGAGGAAATTGGGCTGTGAGGTGAGTAACTATATTCAACAATCATTTGCCAACATCGTTCCTAAGCGCTCTTCCATTATTTCGATCCCCGCTTTTCCTATTCCTGGTAATACTTGGTCTTGGTCTTTGAGGAAGCGGTGGCAAGGCAAAGGATGGGTGGAGATTAGGGTATAGTCAGGACGACCAGTCGGTCTCACAGTGCTTATACCATTACACTCACGAGCAGAATCAATTTTCCTCCTTTTTGGGTCATTTTCCTGACAGGCGGGGAGAACGACAGGAGATATTGGTCAGGATGCACTACAATGTGGCTACTCAGGTACTTTACCTGTCAACAACAGAGAGTACTTCTTTTGCTAGCCAAAAACAAAAACCTACTTGTATAGGTTTTGTAAACTTTTGCCTTGACGCAAATTGTTAGTAGAAATTGTCTCTCTGTAGTCTTAACATCAGCAATATATCCTCTCTTATCTCTATTCTAAATGTGCTAATCTTCCAATGAAATTGCAAGGCATGTGATGAACTTGTAATGCGGGTGAGTTAATTCAATTCTCTTCCGTTTTGCTAAATTTACTTTATTGACATCAGGTGATAGTGAGCAGTGTTTCTGTGCAAGTTGGTGCACTAAAACTTTGCTGCATAGTGGCGTAACACCTTGGGCCTATTTTTCTAATATGGCTGTGATATATTATATATGTAATGGAGACGAAGCATAAACAAGTCTTTGTTGCTTCATGACAAATAGTTCTAGCTTTGGTTTGCAGTTCGCACAGTTACAGTCGAGACTTAATTTGTTTGATAAAAAGCGCGAGGCATAGGGGTGCCAGATGAGCCGTTTGGACTGAAGTTGAGCGGGTCAAGATAGGTTGAAGTTGTAGATGGATCAATTTCCACCCCGCCCAAAACTTATATGGGCTAAATGATGGGTCATAACCCAACTTGACCCATTACTTTTATAAATTTCTAGGGCTGGCCAGTGGGCCGGGCCCACCGGGATCGGGACGGGGTCGGGTCAAGCGGCCGATATCGAGTCCCGTCCCCAGACCGTCCCTGCAAGGTGGGGTCGAGACGGACTCGGGCGGGTTTTTTTTTAAAAAAAATTTTTTCACTAAATTAAAAATACTAAATTACTAACAAAGTAACATTAACATATAGTCATATAGTGATAGTCATAGACTCATATTATAGTATTATACTCATATATATAATATATTTATTAAGTATAAACTAAATAATTAAACAAAGACAAGAAGAGTGTAAAAAAAAACATCCCAAGACTGTTTTTGTGCCTCTTATATTATTAATTATTTCATTGAAATATACAAGATTCAGAATTACAACATTGTAGTGTACTGTTGTTGAAAAAAATTGCAAAAGACATAAAAAAATTAAAAAATTGCAATGAAATAAATTACCAATTTGAAAATACTTTTTCTAGTTTCTTTATAATTTCGTGTGGTTCTTCGGTTGGAATTGGTATATCTTGGTCAAATTGTTCCACGTCGCTACTCATGCCTTCAGATAAGATGTCGTTGTAGTTTTCGTATTCTTCTTCGTTAATCTCTAGTTGACTGCACCTCCTTCGCTCTGCTCGTATCCAATCTCTGAATAGTACCGCCATCTCCAAGTCGCTCCGCTAATGAGTGTCCTGCTCTCCTATTTGAAATCTGCAGAAAAGCGCTTTCAAAAGCGATTGACGACGCCAATGTTCAAAATATTTCGCCATCATTGAAAGTGTCAAATGTCTTCTCATTCTCGCATCCAATATTTCAGAAGTCTTTCTTTCCGCCTTCATCGACAACCGCTGTAAGGTAAAGTACCCTGCAAAACAAAAACATCGAACTCGCTAATTTGGTTAGCAGTGCTACCACCGCACATTCTATTTCTGAGACTTTCAATACTAGCCGCAGAAACAAAGATGTCTCTTTGAGGTCGTGTTGGTAGAAGAATATGGTACGAAAGCTTGGTTACTAGCACTTTCACTGGTAATGCCGATATACTTTTTGCATTCATCTTCTACGCTATTCAACACTTCTTCTAGCGTTCGCTCAATAAGTGGCTCAACATTTAAATTTTTGGGAGTTGGAGGTAGTACGTCCATACAGTTATAAATATTTTCAATAAGACTTTTACAACCCTCTACTTTAATAGTCGGGTTTAATACAGCACCAATAATATAAATAGGGGGAATATGAATAAAATATTTCTTTAATTTCATAAACATTTTTTAATAAATGCCTTATAAGGTGTTTTTCCATATATTCTTTAAGAAGTAAAAATATTATAGCTATATAAAATAAAGATAGTTGAAATAGTAGGATAATATAAAGTAGAAAATTCTTTTGTTGCTCGTTGAAAATTCTCTAGAAATACAATAAGTTCTTTAATTTTGTCCCAATCATTATCCACAATCATATCATTTGGATTTTGATTATGGGCGTTAAAAAATAAAGTGATCGGTTTTCTATAGTCATAAGCAACAACTAGTTGATCATATAAAGAATTCCACCTAGTTGGTACTTCTTCGGGAATTTTTCTGTAAGATAGTCCACAATCGTGACAAGTTTTTTTATATTCTTTTCTCTGTTGAATTCTATTATTTTTAAAAATAAAGTTTATAGCAAATTGTATTTTTTCAAGAATATCTTGAAAAAGTGAAAGACCATCCTTTACAACTAAGTTATAAATATGGCACGCACATTTGATATGAAAATGTTTTCGAAAAGACGGAGTTAAAACTTCTTTTAAAATATAAATAGCAGCATTGTTAGAAGATGCATTATCTAATGTAATACTCATAACTTTATCAGTTATTCCGTAATAATCGCAGATCAATAAATATTTTCTCAAATAAACTCACCAAATATGCCTACTATCTATATATCTATATGCTAAAATACGTTTTTGCATAGACCATTTATAATCTATCCAATGACATGTTACCGTTAAATAATCATGGTCGTTAGTACTACGACCTATATCAGAAGTTAGAACGACTTTGCAATTTAAATGATATAATGAATAACACAAATATTGTTGATATTCGTGTTCAAATTTAAACACGTCTCTCTTAACCGTTGATCTAGGAAAATCTTTATAAGCAGGATTATACATATCTCTAATATAATGAATAAAACCAGACGATTCAGGAAATGAAAAAGGCAAACCCTCCACAACAACTAATTTTGCTAGTGCTTCCCTATCTTTATGTTTATCGTATTTAGGGCCTACAACTCCCCCCGTCATAGGGTTAATTTGACCATGTACTTTGTCCGGGACAGTATGTGAACCTTGTCCCGATTGAGAGGACACTTGCTCACCATCTTTTTCAATAATGTATTAGGCATGCAAGGCTTTGTGTTTTTGCAATAGATGTCTTCCTAAACCCCCCGTCCCACCATGACCTTGTCCAGTTTTAAAAGAATAAACAGATTTACAAGTTTTACATATAGATACTTGATTCGGTACGTCCCTGTCAAAATATTTCCATACAACTGATTTTAGTGGTCATTTTACTGGACCTCGTCTCATACTAGGGGGGATAGGAGACATTTCACTAGTGGGTGTATCATCATCTACATTAGTAGGTGTATCATCATCTAGAGTGTCATCTAAATTAAAATCTTATTCATTTTGAGGATAAACATTTGTGTCAAGATCATATGATATTTCAGAAAACAGTTCAGGATCTACAAAATCATCTTGTCTAGGAATACTAGAAGAAGTACACTTGCCCTTGTTACCCGCCCTACTAGAAGAAGTACCCTTGCCGAAAAGATTTTTTGTTCTTTTCATTTTAATTATGATAATAAATAGTTAAAGACTTAAAGATAATGAAATTAAATGTGCTAAATGAAATAAAAACAAAATAATAATTTAATGAGAGAACGAATGTACCAAACGCCGACGTAGAGTCGATGTGTAATCGAGAGAGGTTAAAAATTGAAACTTTGCTCGGTAGATTAATCCTCAAGCTAGTTGCCAACTTCACTCCCAATTCTCAAATTAATAAATAGAGTGAATATGTAGTAGACAATATTGTATAGAAATTAGAGAAAATGTAGGAAGATTTGTGAGAAATAAGAAGAGAAAATGAGGTATTTATAGTTGAAAAATTGGGTTAAAGTAAATATAATAATATAGGGGTTAAAAATAAATATAAAGGGGGTAGGGGGAGTGGGGGAAGCCAAAAATGGCCGTTGTCTAACGGCCAAAATGTAAAATGACCGTTAGACAACGACTATTTTTGGCAAACGGGCGGATCAAGGCGGATCGGCCGGACCGGATCGTCGAGTCAAGTGATCGGGCGGGACCATACCACATCCCGCCTTGCCGAGCCCCGCCCGTTTTTACACGGGTCGGGTCGGCCGACCATCGCCAACCCTATAAATTTCAAACTTACCTTCTATGATATTTTATTTTGTATGATATTTGATTTTTTCATATCTTTATTTTTAAAATAAGAATAATATTTTAAAGAATTTTTATAAAAACAAAAAAAATATGAAATAGAAATTTGAGGATGGGGTGGGGGTCGAAGGAGGTAGGTGTGGTAGGGGAAGAAAAAAACATATTTTTATAAATTGTTATAAAAGTAAAAATATAAAATATAAATTTGAGAATGTGGTAGGCGGGGATAGAGATGAAAAATTTCATATTTTTTTATAAAAGTAACAAAAAATATGAAATAGAAATCTGAGGAGGGGGTGAGGGTGGAGGGGGTAGGTGTGGGTAGGGCAGGAGGAGGTAGGGCGGGAGGTGGGGGTAGGTAATAAATTTGAGGATGGGGTAGGGCATGGGGTGGAGGGGGTAGGGGGAGGAGGTAAGAAAAACAATCATATTTTTAATAATTTTTTATAAATGTAAAAAAATATGAAATAGAAGACTTGGGTAAACAATAGAATATTAGATGAATTACTTTGAGCTAATGTAATGAGTTGATTTGAGCTGTTCAAAATGAATGAATTAAGTTGGGTTAGCCCAAACTTAGCTCATTTAATAGTCTGTCAATGCCCAAACCTATTAAAATATGGACGGGTCAATCGAGCTTGGGTCCAATTTGTCACCCTAGCGTAAAGGTGTATACTGAGTTTCCCGTGTCTCAGCTCAATTCCAAAACCGTAGATCGTTTTTGCCTCTTAGAGATGGTACATATTTGTAGTTTTTTTTTTTGTTTAACGTCCATTTTTTTTCGTGTGTATGTTTGAACTGGGGAACGTCGAATCAATACCTCATATAACAGAAGTGATAATGAGATTTCTGACTTTCAACCTAGTCGAATTGCATTATTAAGTTGAGCATTACTGTTAACTTGAGCTTTTTGTCCGACTTCTCCACTAAGTAGAAAGGTAAAACCAAAAGTCAAGAACAACCAAAGTACGAATATCAGACAATCTAGTCTAGAGTAAGAAAAGTGAAACAGAAAAGTAGGAGAATTTAAACAAAAGGAAATAACTGTCAAGTTGGCAGATATGACTTCACAATTTAAATTAAACCGGTGACACTGCTCTTTCCCTTGATTAATAGTTTAATATTACTGTTATTCGATCCTTTTTATCCATCGCTTTAGCTAAATCTAACAATCAATTAACGAATATATATAAGTAGTGATTTAGTCAAATACACCTAATAATTAATGTCACCAAATAATATTCTTACTTAGTGTGCCATAATTTTAAACAACACCTACAAGTGCCAGTAGTAGATGCAGTACTATTTTTTCAAAGAGAAAAAATAATGTGTTAAATGAAGTCCACAACGCCGCGGCCCAATCCCGAGCACGGTTCACTTTAATGTTGTTATACTGATGATATTTGGTATATATTAATTACTTCAGACCTTAATTACTATTATAATATTATCATAATTGTATAGTTAGTCTCCTTATAGAATATGATTTTAGATGTAAAATAGAAATATGATTCTCTAACTTGTATATATGTCTTTCATCAATAAAGAGATTAATTCTTTCATATTGTATGTAAGAGAGACGCCAAACTTGACAATGGTCGGACGGGGATGGATGTTGAAATATTTGTCGAAAAGCACGTAAACGATGTGTTTATCTCATTTTTAATATCCACATAGATCCTTAAAGAATTCTGTGGCGTACAATATTGGCTAATATAAAAATGTCCCCACATTTCCCATCAACAGAATTTATGCCATGACAAGTAACCGACTTTTAGCAATGGATTAAATGGACCCATTTGATTCTGGTATCTTCATATGGATAACACTTCTTAACCCCAAAAGTGCATGTGGCAAACCAATCCATAAAACTAGGATAACACTTTTGCTTGGGAGGACTACATTTTATTTGGACTAGATTTTAAAACAGACTACTATTATAAATAATATTGATTGGAGATGGACTTAAATGGAGAAACATGAACAGTTATCATTAACTTGCTCGGAATTGAGACATAATTGATGTTATATGTGTGTATTTAATTTTAGTAGGGAGAAGAAAAAAGGATAAGAACTACGTGCAATATTCAAAACAATGCATCTACTTTATGTTGCTTCTCTAAATGGATGAGAAGTCCAACAAGGCAAAATCCAAAGTCTTTTCTTGTATGACTAGGATGATAAGCTTTATCCATTTAATTTCAATATCAATTAAGTAAACATAATTGATGATTCTTCAAGTGGATCATGGAAGAAAGCAATAAAGGTTTGTCAATTTAATATGGTGATTGAAGTCATACATGGCTGCCTTCAACAGTAAGATTGGAGATTTTTCAAAGAAATACATTCCCTCGAGAGAAGTTAGAGAAAGAAGAATAAGAAAAAAAAGGCTGATAATTATGTTAGAAAAAAAACTAATTTGCGTTTTTAGGCCTTATCAAAAATTGATTTAGTTCCGAATTCCGCTAGTAATTGTTAGCCTCCCGCAACTCTCCTTTTCTATTCGAGCTTAGGATTGGTTGAAATTATGTCACTAGACAATGAGTTTTTAGATCCAAGCATTCAAGGATATAATTTACTGATCAATGAAGCAAGTGAAAGTTATAGGAAGATCAGAGTTCAAATTTTATAGTTTTTATTTTTTAGATGATCAAAGTTATTCGATATTTATGTTAATGAAATGTGATGAATATCTAATAAAATAATTGAGATGTACCTAAATTGGTTGAGACACAATAAAAAGATCTAATGAATGAGATTATAAAAGTGGAGAGAGAATTGTAGGGTAATAGTGGACCAAAAGTGCAGATTGGCTGGCCTTTTTGAGTCCCAACAGACGGATAATATCTCTTGAAGCTCATTGCTCCACACACCCTTTTGTCTTTGCTAAATTGATAAATTCACACTTCAAATATATCCAAAAGGCGGTTATTGATAGTCTGGGCGGAGCTACATGGTGGTCAGAGGTCCGGACTCTTCTCAAATTTAATTTTTTCCTAATATACTACTAGTAATATTTATGATATTACAATAGAATCCTCAATTTTTCGCTCCCCTAGATCAAAAGTCCTCAATTTTTCGCTCCCCCTAGACAAAAATAGGCTCCCCCTAGCCCGGACTCCCCCTAACCCGGAATCCTGACTTCGCCCCTCATAGTCTCCAACAAAATAGAAACATTAAGAGTTTGAGGCGTCTATTTTCATTTCATGGCCCCCTTTATAAGATGGTGAAACAATCACCATAGACCTAATGCCTTACTAGTGTTAGAATTCATATTATTTATGAATTCTTGTAAGGCAATAACAAGAGTAAAGAAAAGAGAATAAGACTATTATTGATAGTGAATTGGTAAGTAAAAGAAAAGCAACTATATCCCTTTATATAGAGCTTAATAAGAATAACAAAGTTTCTTTTGTCGATGTGGGAGGGCAATCCATATTTGCTAACATCTGAAGTGGGAGGACAACCCACTATTTGCTAACATCCCCTCTCAAGCTCGCGATGGTGTAGAGAGAAACATCGAGAGTTTGCCAAGAAAGAACCGGTGACTCTGTAAGGTATGTGCCTTTGTAAAGAAATCTGCAAGTTGCATCGAAGATGAGACAAATGGCAAGGATAGAGTGCCTTGTTGAAGATGATATCGAATAATATGACAATCAATCTCAATATGTTTGGTACGTTCATGAAAGACTGTGTTGTGTGCAATCTGAATAGAACTCTTATTGTCGCAGTACATCGGTGTCGGTAAGGAAATAGAGACACCCATATCAGCCAATAATCAACGTAACCATACAATCTCACATATAATAGAAGCCATAACACGATACTCTGCCTCGGTTGAAGAGCGAGAAACAACATCTTATTTCTTACTTTTCCATAAAATGAGTGAATCTCCTAAAATACACAATAACCAGTAGTGAATTTCCGATCAGTCATCCTTACACCCACCAGGTTCTTGTTGTCTTGAACCCCATCATTAATTAGTGAATTTGGACATGCATACTATTTAAATATTACTCTTGAATATAATCTCCTTAAGCGACAACAACATTTACATCAATTTTACATAATGGATCTTGTCTTGTAATTAGTGTTAGATTTTTTTCCTAATTTTCTTTACATGTTTCAATTTTACCTATGTGCTTTGTCTTGAGCCGAGGGTCTCTCGGAAACAGTCGCTCTATCTACCAAGGTAGAGGTATGGTCTACGTACACTCTATCCTCCTCAGACCACACGTTGTGAGATTTCATTGGGTATGTTGTTGTTTCAATTTTACCCTTTTTTGAAGGGAAAAGAGTTTAGCATAATTAATTTTACTTTTTCAAAAGGAAAATATAATTTTTTTATATTTGAGTAACCCTTTTCTTGGAGGAAAAGTTTGGACTTCTAAAAATTGAAGATTCGCCCTTCCCAAAACACGGAAGATTATTCACAATGTAGTCGACTAAAGAGTCTTGTTTAGGGGAATATTTTCTCTCAATAGTTTTTATGTCTTTTAATTAATTTTATCATATGTAGGTTGTAAAAAATCATATTTTATGCACATTTTAGTATACATTTGTGTTGTCTGATTTATCATTTTTCAAGATTTGCAATTAGTAGCTTTCACATGACGCCATGATTATTTCGATCCCAACAAGTGACATCAGAGTCAATGGTACAACCAATAGTTTGACGATATTCATGACAGGATCATGGTGGATTCAAATCAAGAGCAACCTATTTGGAGATAATGAAAAGTTTTGTAAAAAAAAAAGTCTGAAGTGCTACATGTGGAGACGAAGTTTCAACCATATTTTCAACATCTCTGTTTTGTATATTTAAAAATAAAGTAAAATATTTTTAAATTAATTTTTTAACCCATAATGTTTTTAACCATGACAAGAAACATTGTGATAAAGGTTATGTGAAAAGGGCGGATCAAGTTTTGTCAAGAAAATCTGGTCAAAAGGGAGATTTGTTAGGGTTTCCCTAATTTTCTTTTCATATTTGAATTTTACCTTTTCTTGAAGGAAGGACAAAGAGTTTACCATAATTGATTTTATTTTTTCAAAAGAAAAATATAAATCCTCCATATTTGAGTAATTCTTTTCTTGGAGGAAAAGTTTGGACTTCTATAAATTGAAGATTCGGCCTTCCCAAAACACAAAAAAATATTCACAACGTAGTCATTTAAAGAGTCTTGTTTAGGGGTGATTGCTTAACCAGCTCCGTGTGAAAGGGAAGAGACAAAACTCAAAAATCGAGGAAAATAAAGAACGTCAAGTAGAAAGGAACAAGGTCTTACGTCACGATCACTATATCTTTGATTTTCTTTATCTCTCCTCGGCTTTTGCGTAGCTGTTCGAAGGCGAGTAGCTTTCCACTCCTGCGACCGAACCGAATTTGTGTAATAAAGTTTCATGCTCGAGCTCTAGTCTTCATTTTAAAGCTCCGTTCCTCTCACATTCGTTCGAGTGTCTTTCGCTCTCTCTTATTAGAAGAAGAAAGGGGAAGGAATTCTATTCTTTACAGCCCTTTCTTCCCCTGTTCTCTCAATAGTTCTTATGTATTTTGAATAGTTTTGTCATATGTAGGTCGATTGACCAAATCATATTTTTATGCATATTTTAGTATACATTTTTGTTATCTGATTTATCGCTCTTTAAGGTCTTCAATTAGTAGCTTCCGCGAGACGCCATGATTATTTCAATCCTAACAATTAGGAGGGTGCAAAATTTTAACCTAGGCCAGAAATAAAGAAAGTATTCCTGACAGAGAACGACTTCTCCTTTAAAGGACTTTAGCCTTTCAGAAGCAAATTCAAATTAGTCGAGCCCAATGAACAAATGAATAAATCACACTATAATGACACACAATATTATTTATACAATTTGGGATAAGGTATATCCGCTCGGGGTTGACCTAATGAATTTTCGGACATTGAATGGTTATAAAAAAAATAGTGTGGATAGGAAGAAGAGTAGTAAGGTAATATATATAATTTTAGGACAAGTTTAAATATGCATGAACTATATATATTTAAAAAAGAAGTTAAAATGCATATTTAAACTTGTTAAGAGTCACACATAGGATCTTGGGGTGAGGATTATCCAAGTCCATATCTCCATGTTTCCATTGTATAATATTCATACTCATAATTAGAATATATCTCATATATTGTGTAAATATATAGTGATATATAATTATGATAAATTAGGATTCTTCTTGTGATTAGGACTATGATTCATATTTGTAAACGTGTATAATATCCCATACTCATAATTAGAATATATCTCATGTGTAAATATTTACATAATATATGAGATATATTATAATTATGAGTATGAGATATTATACACGTTTACAATTACGTAAAACAATTATTTAATTTTCTTTGACGTGAAGCGTCGGCTTTATAAACAAGATATTATTATTTGTATCTTGACGATGCGTCAATTTAGTCAGCTGCTTATCCTATAAACAGTCAATAATTCAGCATTACTTCTTCTTTATGATGTGATATGCTAATTAGATTTAGATCATAATCATAGACATTTTAGATACTGTAAAGAAAATTAGAGCATCAATAATTAAATTAAGTTCACACCAATGACCAATCCATCACAATTCATTTGATTTAATAAAAATCAAAGTCACCTCTGTGATTTTTATTTGTTAAAGGGTCACTTTAATTTCCTGAGTGAAAAGTCTCTTCATCCCTCAGTCAACAATTACGATATGTGATTAGCTGTACGAAATTACCAACTAATACAAATTGAAAACACATCCCCTGATTCTCTGTCTATCGGGGATATCGGTTTTATGATCAGTTATAAATGTTATCTTAATTATATGTTTTTTTTATACAAGAAATCAATAAATAAAACATGTGAAATATTTATATGAACATTTTTGTGAGAGTTTATTAATTTCCTCATTTAGATACTTCATTACCATTCATCTTATTAGGAGGTTGGTGGAGCAGTATCAGGAGAGAAAGAAAGAAAGATTTACATATAATTTTCATCGACCTCGAGATGACATATGACAAAGTTCCTAGAAAGGTTCTATGGAAATGTTTGAAGGTTAGAGGTGTACATGTGGCGTACACTAGGGCTATCAAGGATATGTATGATGGAGCCAAAACTATGGTATGATAAGTAGGAGGAGACTCGGAGCACTTTCAAGTGACGATGGGGTTGCACCAGAGATCAACTTTTATTCCATTCCTATTTGCCTTGGTCATGGACAGACTGACGCGACAAATCCAAGGGCAGGTACCATGGTGTATGTTATTCGCAGACGACATAGTCCTGATTGATAAGACTTGCAGGCGGAGTGAACGCCAAACTGGAGTTTTGGAGGCAGACTCTGGAGTCTAAACGGTTCAAGTTGAGTAGGACCAAGACAGAATATTTGGAGTGCAAGTTTAGCAACGGGAGCGATCCTGAGACAGGCGTGGAGGTGAGACTTGGTACTCAGGTCATTCCGAAAAAAGGAAGCTTCAAATACCTGGGGTTATTATCCAAGGGAATTGAGAGATTGATGACGATGTCACATATCATATTGGGGCATGGTGGATGAAATGGAGGCTCGCATTTGGAGTCTTGTGTGACAAAAAGGTGCCAACTAAACTTAAAGGCAAGTTCTATAGGGCGGTGGTTAGACCAACTATGTTGTATGGGGCAGAGTGTTGACAAGTCAAGACTTTGCACATACAAAAGATGAGAGTTGCGGAGATGAGGATGCTGAGATAGATGTATGGGCATACAAGGAGAGATATGATTAGGAATGATGATATCCGGGATAAAGTGGGAGTGGCCTCGGTGGAGGATAAGATGCGGGAAGCGAGATTGAGATGGTTCAGACATGTGCATAAGAGACACAGATGTCCCAGTGCGGTGGTGTGAGTGTGAGAGATTGACTATGGATGAGTTCATGAGGGGTAGAGGTAGACGAAAGAAGTATTGGGGAGAGGTGATTAGACGAGATATTTTATGTGTATGACTCATGAAAAAGAAATAGACTATAACTCGTCGAAACAACAATAACATACCTAATGTAATTTTACAAATGAGGTCTGGGGATTAAATAAATAAAAAGGAGAGGAAATAGTAGGCCCACTTGGTGAATAAACAAAAGGCGGACATGGCAAAGATGATCACTGCTTGTTAGGCAATTACTTCATCGTTTAACATGGCCCACATATTTTTCTCCTTCAGAGGTAAGTTCTTTAAAAAGAGAGGCGGATGGACACTGTGGTAATGGATTAAGGAGAAAGTGGGCCAATCAAATCTATGTACCAAAATACAAAGCCCATTATCATGATAAGATGAAGCTAACAAGTTATTGTACGATTTTTTTTACGTGGCCGCTTTCCCATCCATTATTTCTCTTATTTTCTTTTGAAAAAAAAAACATCTCCAACATTTTTTTATTTAATAAGATTAATAGATGAGCATGCAAGAAGTAAAGATTAGTAAGAATTGCTAAAAGAGACCCAGGTCAAGACTATTACATGGCGTCCCAGAGAGACCACCACAATGGCCATTATACGGCCTTACCATGCACTTTGTGGTTTAACCCTTCCCTGACTTCACAAGATAAATGAGCCTTTTTGCACCGGACTGTCCTTTTAGAAATTCTTACTAATCTTTAGTTCTTGCATGCTCATCTATTAATCTTATTAAATAAAAAAATGTTGGAGATGTTTTTTTTTTTTCAAAAGAAAAAAAGAGAAATGATGGATGGGAAAGCGGCCACGTAGAAAAAATCATACGATAACTTGTTAGCTTCATCTTATCATGATAATGGGCTTTGTATTTTGGTACATAGATTTGATTGGCCCACTTTCTCCTTAATGCCACCAAAATCAGATAGCAAGATTCGATTCGTGGACCGTTAAGCCCCGTATTACTAAACCTGTCTAACGGTCCGACCCGGAACCGAACCGGTTGACCCGATAGAAAATTTGGTCCAAACCGAACTGTTAAGGGCTTATCGGGTTGGGTTGACTTCAACCCCAACCCACACTGCATGTTAAAACCCTAGCGCCTGACTTAGGCGAATCTTAAAACCACGACGGACCAGAATACAACAAATTTAAAAAAAAAAACAAATGGTAATGTTACCGTTGGGGTGGGGATGGGGGGGGGGGGGTGCCAACGGTCATTTCGACCGTTTTTTGGTTTGTTTTTTTTTGTTTTGTTTATTATTTTTTTTAATTACATTTTTACCCTTTAAAAAATCTATAAAATCTCTACATTTTTTTCATTTTTATCACACAACAATTCTCTTATTCTCAATTTCTCATACTCTCTTAATTATCTTTATTATCAATTTTCAAGTTAATATTATTATTAGTTTTCAAATTCAAAGTAGCAAGACGCAAGACTTCGAGCTTCGAGTTTCAATTGAATTCTGAATCCCGAAGTTTGGTACACTCGTTTCATTCTCTAATTATTTTATTAAATTGTCATATTTATTTGTTGATTATTTAAATATTTTATAATGTCTTCGATAAGGGCAAATTTATCGACTACGTAAATCTAGTTTAAGGGTAAAATCTATAGTTCTTCATCATCTAATCAAAATATAGATTATGATCAAATGCAAGAAGATTTTGGAATAGAAGATAATGAATATGATAACGCTCAATTAGATAATATTGTTGAACTCAAGAAAATGAACCTCCTACACCTACTAGTGTTTCACACAATGTTGGTAATCGCAGTGGTAGTCGTAGACCTCCTTTACCAGAACCAGAAGTAAGAAAAAAAATGAGTAAAATGTGGCTCTTTTATGATAAAGTTGTGGGCACTGATAGAGTTAGATGTAATATTTGTGGGAGAATTTATAAACATAAGACAGGGGTGGTGACGGGGGGACGGACACTATAGGTAGACATATAAAAAACGATCATACGACACAATGAAATGTTGTCTCTGATTTAGAACTCGGTCAACAACAACTTAATCCATTAACTGGGGGGTGGTTAAGTACGATCCAAAAAAGAATCGCATTGAATTAGCAAAAATGATTGTCGGAGGTTGTTTACCTTTTTCTTTTGCTTCTTCTTCATATTTAATTACATATATTCAAAGAGTATATAATCCTTTTTTAAAGGTGTTCCTCGTAGTACTACTAGAACCGATATTTTTAGACTTCATAATGATTATTTTATTTTTTTGCAATATTTGTTTGCTAACCTTCCATGCCTAGTTAGTTTTACTTCAGACATTGGACATGCTTTAAACGGTTATGATTATTTAACAATTACTTGTCATTGGATTGATGAAAATTTTAGAATGAAAAAACGTATTATTGCTTTTGCGTATGACGAGGATCAAAGTCATACTGGAAAATATATAAGCGAAACTATTTGTTCTTATGCCCAAAAATATAATCTTTATCATAAAGTTTCACACAAGGAACCTCCTGCTCTTAAGGATAAACTACGATATTTGAAATACTTTGTGTATCATTCGATAATGCATCTAATAATACTGCTGTCGTAGATCTTTTAAAAGCGGAAGTACAACCACCACTTCCTCATATATTTCATGTTCGTTGTGCTTGTCATATTTATAATTTAATTGTTAAAAGTAGTCTTGATTTATTTTCACCTGAAATAAAACTTGTCAAAAGAGCTGTTGGAGTTATTCATGGTAATAATATGAAAAATAGAATTATAGAATTTAAAGAAAAATGTAAACAATTTAATTTGAGACCTAAATTCATGCCAGAGGAGATTACTACACGGTGGAATTATACTTATTTATTGTTAAAAGAATGTTATAAGTATAAAGACCCCATAACACATGTTGTAAATGCGCATTGTAAGAACGTGATGTATATGTTAACCGACGAACATTGGAAATCAATTGGTGAACTTTTAAAAAATTTACGTAAATTTTATACTGCTACTGTTGAATTTTCAGGATCTTATTACCCAACAGTTTGTAATGCTTTAGCTCATATAGCGGAAATTTCATATTTACTTTATGGTTTAAAATCAAATGTGAAATATAAAGATGCAGTTACACTTATGTTTGAAAAATTTTAAAAATATTTTTTCTATATTCCTGATATTTATTGTATTGGTGCAGTCTTAAATCATTCTATTAAAAAAATAGATTGTCATAATTTAATATGTAGTTTATATACTTATATGGAAGTAGGTGCAACAGAAACTCCGTCTTCATTTGATTGCATAAGTAAACTTGATACTAATTTAACTACATTATATGAATATTATGCTACATTACATGATAACAACAACTCTGCTACTAATATTCCTTCTAGTTCTGCTTTTGTGTCTACACCTTCAGGATTCAATGAAAATGACGATGAAGAATCTTTAGACATATGAAACACTTTTACAACACAAGCAACCACAAGTCGATCTTGCGATGAGATGCAATTTTATTTGCAAAAGCCAGCGGAGCCGAAGAAAAGTTTTTGACCCTTTACAATGGTGGCAAGATAACAAAAGGCAATTCCCGGTACTTGCAGCAATGACACGAGATGTTCTTAATGTGTCGATCTCAACAGTGGCTTCTGAAAGTGTATTTAGTCAAGCACGAGATCAAATAGGAGACACACGTCACTCATTGGGTGGAAGCACATTAGAAGGGTTAGTTTGCTTAAGGGATTGGATCAGATTAGACAGAAGAAATCAAGGATGTGTAGACGTTAATTCTCCGGAAGATGAAGAAATAGGCAATATTTTGAAAGGCGAGAGCGGAGGCGGGACTGGAATTAATACTCCAAATTTAGAGGCTATGGAGCATAACCAATTCAATCAACCTATAGTCATTATGTACTCTTATTAACATTATGAAAGTTCAAAAGTTTACATCTTATCATTAGTTTTAATTTTACTATCTATTTAGTTGTTAATTTGTTATTACTTATTTGTTAACTTATATCTACTAATCTAATAAATTAATAAAAGTATAATTACAATATAAAGTTATAAACTATAAAGTATAACTATAACAATACTATAAAGTAAACTATAATATAAAGATAAAGTATAAAGTTATAAACTATAAACTATAAAGTAAAAAGTTATAAACTATAAAATAGAAAGTTAACTTTAAAGTTTTAATTTTAATATATAAAACTATATTATATATTATATTACATATTTAAATTTAATTTAATTTACATTGTAGAAAATAAATATTAGAAATTAAAAAAAAATCGACTGGTAGGCTTGCTCGCACCGACCACTTGACACGGTAATGAAATCGGAATGAACCTGACCTTGGTCAGAGTCGTGTGAACAGTTAAACCTTGAAGGGCTACGGCCCACTCGGCCTCTACTGTTAGATGTATACGTATTACTTAGAGTATGTTTGGCCAAGATGGTAAAATTACATATTATGATAAGCATTTTTATTAAAACAATTCACAAAAAAAAACTTTGTGAAGAAGCAATTTGTGCTTCAAAAATTTGTTGTGATTTATTTGAAGTTGTGATAATATCAAATTTATTAAATTTATGGTAAAAACAAAGGTGTGTCTGATCATAACCATTAAAATATTCAAAAAATTGACTAGTGGCTGTCGTTGTTGTACTTTTGGTCCTACGTGTAAGGCTGATTTGTCGTCCTCATCTTGGTGCAATCCCCTTGTGGCCCCACTATCCATTGCTCACTTGGCATTCTCATCTTGTTTTGAGTTCACGCCATTAATATTGAGCTTTAACTAGTCTCAATTTATCAGTAATGAATGATTCAGTTAGAAATTAGATTAGTTTGGTCATTAAAAATGATTATATGAGGTAGATTATAGTTAGGCAACGTCAATAATAGACTATGTTTCATAATTAAGTTAGTTAGGTTCGTTAAGCTTGGTCATTATGTTTTTCTTGAACCAGAAAAAGAAAAGGAATTAGGTGATGCGTGAAAAAAGTTAAGATGATTAGCATTTGAGTTTTAAATCGAGCATCGACATTTAGTGCTTGCATTTTTTTTTAACTCTATGGGATAAGTAGAAGAATTGACCAGTGGTGAAACGAGAATTTCCAATAAGAAAATTTAAAATATAAATAAATAAACATGTAAACATGTAAATAGAGATAATATTAATTCCTACCCATAATTAGAATATTTTCATATATTGTGTAAATATAATTATGATAAGACTAAAATTCTTCTTTTGTATAGGCTTGGGATTCCTATTGGATAAGAGATGAACATTGTACTATATATATAATTTGATATTAATAAAAGACTCCCCAAGAGAGATTAATATCATCTCACATGGTATCAAGAGCCAAACACCCAAAATCCTAGAACTTTTTTATTCTTACCGCCGTCGAGACCCCCCCTCCCTCGGAACTCGCCGCGGCCCTCCTCTAAATTATAGGTTTTCTTCTTCATTCCTCTCTTCTCTAAATGACTATCCCTAAATCTTCCACACTTTCTGGATCTTCTACCTCCGCAAATCCCACCACCACGTTGTCATACTCTTTTCATTCAGCCATAACTGTTACAAACATCAAGAACTCTATTCCCATTATTCTTTATCAAGAAAACAGTCAGTATTCTCCCTGGGTTGAACTGTTTCGTAATCATGCATGTCTCTATAACGTGCATGATCACATCGATGACACCATTCCGCACCCTCCGGAGGTTGATGAGTCTACTTGGCGGCGTCTAGACGCCGACGTCAAACTGTGGATTTATGATAGTATTTCTCACGATATTCTTCTTACTATTATGAAATCTGGCGCCACAACCCTTGAGTTATGGAACCGCTTGGAGAAAATATTTCAAGATAACAAGCACACTCGTGCAGTGTATTTGGAGGAACAGTTTAACAATACACGCCTTGAAAATTTCTTCAACATGACTGACTACTGCAGACAGTTGAAACTCCTAGCGGATCAACTCTCCAACGTTGACACGCCTGTCTCAGACACTAAATTTGTGTTGCAATTGATTGCAGGTCTCCCCAAAGGTGACTATGATCGCCATAATTCAACAGGCAGATTCGATTCCCAGTTTTAACAAAGCTCACTCGCAGTTGTTGCTCGAAGAAACTCGACGTGCTAAGCAGGATGAGCACAATCAGAAGACGTTAGCTGTCGAAACGCGCCCTCAAGATCCAACGCCGCCAGAAAACTCTCAACCGCAATGCGGACGCGCGGTGGCGCGGTGCGGTCAGGCAGCGAGGTCATGATCGCGGGCGCGGTCGCGACAACAGACTCAAGAAGAAGAATAAACAAAGATCCGCAGACCGCTCGGTGTCGCGGCACCACCGTTGTTTCAGTACCAGCAACCCTTCCACCAGTTCTCCCATCACGGTGTGTTGGGCCCTGCTCCAGCCCCTCGGCAAGTCCAGTACCCGCAGCAGGCCCACCTCATGCACGACCAGTTTCAGCAGCCCTCATCCAACATGACACCCACTGAGTTAGGTCAGGCCTTCAGCAGTCTCAACATGCAACAACTGGTACATGGACTCCGGAGCCACTTCTCACCTCACCCGGACTGCAGGTAATATTCCCAAACTATTTGGTTTAAAGCATCCTCAATTTGTGACAGTTGGTAGTGGTCACCGCATTCCAGTAAAGAGTTTTGGTACATCATATACACCACCTCCTAATCCATTCCCACTTCAAAATACACTATATGCCCCACATGTAATTAAGAATCTAATCTCTATCCGCAAATTCACTCGTAATAATTCTGTCTCTGTTGATTTTGACCCTTTTGGTTTCACTGTGAAAGATCTTCATACGGGGACACCTCTTATGAGATGCAATTGCACGGGGGATCTATATCCATTCACTCTCACCTCCGCTGCCAGATCTAGCTCTCCCGTCTCTCTAGCGGCCATTTCTTCTTCAACATGGCATAATAGGCTTGGTCATTCAGGAGCTCCAGTTTTTAGTTTTTTTAGAGGCAATTTTCATTACTTGTAATGGGAAGCTTGCCCAAAACTGCGTTTCTTGTTATTTAGGCAAACATACTCGTCTTCCATTTAAATCATCTACTAGTGTTACTTTTGCACCTTTTGATATTATACATGCCGATTTATGGACATCACCTGTTGCTAGTTTTCTCGGTCATAAATACTATCTTATCTTACTAGATAATTTTTCTCACTTTGTTTGGTTGTATCCTCTCAAATTTAAATCAGAAGTGTTTGCCAAATTTCTTGATTTTCGTAAATTCAATCAAACACAGTTTGAAAAAGGCATAAAATCTTTTCAGTGCGATAATGGTCGTAAATTCAATAACTCTATGTTTCACCGATTTTGTACCAATAATAGCATGATCTTTCACTTCTCCTGCCCCACTCCTCCTCACAAAACGGTAAAGATGAAAGAATCATCTGCACCATTAACAATATGATTCACACTCTTTTGATTCATGCCTCCCTACCTCAATCTTTCTGGGTCTATGCTGCTAAAATGTCAGAATACGTTCTAAATATTCTCCCAACTAACACCCTTCACAATATGACCCCTACCGAAATTCTCTATCATAGAGTCCCCTCTTATGATCATCTCTGAATATTCGGTTGTCTATGTTATCCTAACCTTGCCTCTACTATCCCTCACCAACTAGCCCCCCGATCCAATCCTTGTGTCTATCTAGGCTTCCCGTCGAACCATAGGGGCTATCTATGCTATGACTTGTCCACTCGTCAGATCCACATCTCTCGTCACGTCACATTCGACGAGACCACATTCCCGTTTTTTAATCTTAAAAAGTTCCAAAAACCAGATTATTATTTTCTTGACGAGCCTACCATCTCTCCCATCATCCTAAGTTAACTAGAGCATAACAGTTCTTCTTCAGCGTTAGCGCCGCCAAAACTTCTGCGAACAGGTCCCTGACTCACCGTCGACAGCGCCACGATGCCAAAACATTAGAGAGGTCTGTCAGTCCTCCAGCGCCGCAACACTTGATCACGGCGCCACGACGTCGTTGACAGTTCCCTCCAGCACCGCGGTGCCTACTCCGGCGTCTGTCTCTCCTTCTTCGTATCCAACAAATCCCTCCGCCTTGGAACCTCCCACTATCCCCACTCACCAAATGGAAACTCGTGCAAAGCATGGAATCTTCAAACCCAAAGTCCAATTTAACTTGTCTGCCCAAACTATTTCACTAATTCTCAAAAATCCTATATTGACCAAACAAGACCCTAATTGGAATGCGGCTATGACTGAGGAATTCAATGTTTTAACTAAACAACACACATGAGATCTAGTACCTAGACCTGAGGGGTGGATGTGATTCGTTGTCTGTGGCTATTTCGTCACAAATTCAGAGACATTGGAGATCTTGAGAGGTATAAGGCAAGACTTGTGGCTAATGACACAAATCAGCAGGAGGACATTGATTGTGGTAAGACCTTCAGCCCAGTTGTCAAACCGGCTACCATTCGCACAATTTTGAGCATTATCATGGGCAAACACTGGTCGATCCATCAGCTTAATGTGAAGAATGCATTCTTACATGAGGATCTGAGAGAGACATTCTACATGCATCAGCTGTCATGGTTCACCCATCCAACAGTTCCTCACTATGTGTGTCGTCTCCGTAAGTCACTATATGATCTGAAACAGGCCCCCCGTGCGTGGTATGATCGCTTTGTCAGATATATCTTGCAGATCGAATTTGTATGCAACAAGAGTGATACATCACTTTTTATTTTTCATCGAGGTAGTAACACTTCTTACTTATTACTTTACGTGGATGCCATTGTTCTTACTGCCTCCTCCGACGGATTGAAAAATCAGATTATTGCCTTGCTTAAGTCCGAAATTGCAATGATTGATTTGGGGAAACTGAGTTACTTTTTGGGGATATCAGTGACCAGGTCTGCCAATCATATTTTCTTGTGTCAACGTAAGTATGCAGAAGAGATTGTGTACAGGGCTAAGATGGCAAACTTCAAAGAGGTGCCTACTCCATTTGATTCCAAATCTAAGCTCAGTGCCATGGATGGTGCTCCAGTCTCTGATCCTACTCTGTATAGGAGCCTTGCAGAGTTGCAGGTGCACTTCAGTATCTCACCTTCACCAGGCCAGACATAGCTTATGCTGTTCAGCAGGTGTGTTTATTCATGCATGCCCCAGAGAGTCTCATTTCACTGCTCTTAAGCGTATCATTCGATACATTAAAGGCACTCTTCATTATGGTTTGCACCTATACCCCTCTGCACCAAACATGTTACTTTCATATACGGATGCAGATTGGGCAGGGTGTCCGAACACGTGACGCTCCACCTCCGACTTTTGTGTTTTCTTAGGGGATAATCTGATTTCTTGGTCTGCCAAGCGACATGCTACCCTATCTCGCCCAAAGGTCGAGGCCGAGTACAGAGGCGCAAATGTAGTAGCCGAGATTTGTTGGCTCGTAAATTTCTGTTAGAACTTCATGTCCTTCGCGCGTGCATCTATTGTGTATTGTGATAACATCTCTGCCATCTATCTTTCTCATAATCCGGTTCAACATCAGCGAACCAAGCATATTGAGATATACCTACACTTTGTTCGTGAGAAAGTTGCGCTAGGTCATGTCAGAGTGTTACATGTTCAATCATCCTATTAGTATGCAGCCATATTTATCAAAGAACTTCCCAGACAATTATTTCTTGACTTTAGATCCAGTCTCAGCGTCCGGCCTCCTCCCGTTCCGACTGAGGGGGTGTGTAAACGTGTAAATAGAGACAATATTATTCTCTACCCATAATTAGAATATTTCCATATATTGTGTAAATATAATTATGGTAAGACTAGAATTCCTCTTTTGTATATGCTTAATATTTCTATTGTATAAAGGATGAACATTGTACTCTATATATACTTTGATATTAATGAAAGACTCCCCAAGACTTATTAATATCATCTCACAAAACATACAACAAAGCTAAGGAGATTTAATATTTACAATATATACATGAAAAATAATTCTAACCTTATGCAGGCAGTGTAATTTTTCGTCAAAAAAAAGATTCTAATAAATTCCGTGTGTTCCTAATTTCGCCCCTGAAATTACAATAACAACATATCCAATATATTTCGACAAAGTGAAGTCTGGAAAGGATAGGGCGTACACAAATTTAGCCCTACCTTCGAGGTATAGGAAAATAAATCAAGAATAATGTAAGTGAGGATATTATAATTGATTCTTGTGTTTGGAGTAGGAGAATATGAGCACTTAACATAATAAAACTTATTTGAAACATAGCATGAAAGGAACAAATTACTTTAGTGGCATGCTCATGTAACCCAGGTTGAATCACCTTGTCGCGCCCTATTTCGACCGCGGCATTTTTTAAACTCCTGCTGCTCAAATAAAAGGTTAGAAAATAAAATAATAAAATGCTAATAATGTTCAAAAATGCTTAAAGGTTTTAAAAATGCTGAAAGGATGCTAAAATTGCAAAAGATGTTTAAAAGCTTAAAAGGTGCTAAAGGTGCAAAATGCTAAGAAGTGCTAAAATGCTAAGGGTTCGCGGAGTCGCCACCTAATTAGTTTGGGTGAATTAGGACACCTAAATGTTTAACTAATTTAAAGTAAAACATTAACTCCATTTTAATGGTCTGCTAAACTTAGTGAGATTCTGGGTAAGGGTTCTTTATTAATCTAGAGGGAAGGGGTTAGGCACCCTCTAAGATCCGCTAACTTGCGGTTGTCCTGCCAAACCTAGGGTAATTATCATATTTAAGAAAAATGCAAAATAAAGCTCTTCTTGCTTAATAAAATGTTAGGAAATAAAATAAATGCTAAAATGTTAAAATGTTAAAGGTGCTCAAGTCTAAAAGGGCAAAAGGTGCTATATGCGAAAGAATGCTAAGAGGTGCTAAAATATTAAAGGTTAAAGACGCTTAACAAAAGTGCTAGCAATTTAAAAGTGCTAAGTGTAAACAAAGTAGTGCTAGGGTGCTTAAATATTAAAAGGGTGCTAAGGGATTAACTTTAAAAGTAAAGGGTGCTAAAAATAAAGGTGCTAAAAGTGCAAAATGCTAAAAGAGGTGCTAAAAATGCTAAAGGGTGCTAAATGCTAAAATGCTAAAGGTATTAAACGCCAGGGGGTGATTTAAAGCGCTAAAAGGGCTGGAAGTGCTAAAGAATGCTAAGAGAGTGCTTTATGGACTAATTATGTGTATTTTGCTAGCTAAATTAATCTTGCCTAGCACGTACAATATTATATAAGAGATGTTTTAAGATGATTTTGAGAGTTTAGGAAGAAATCATTGTGGATTTTAATACACAAAATGTTGGTTTTATAATGCAAGTTAAATTATTTTGGCAAAATTAGACATGCATGACAATCCTAAAAGGCAAGTAAGTTAAGCGATGAACTTTAAATTACCTTCCCCCACTTATATGTTTAAAGGCTAATTATTCTAGACATCCTATTAATTACAAATTTAGTGATAAAATTACAGTAAAAGACACAAACTTTAAGCGGATGGGATCGAGAGGATTGTCTTGGGATGACAATATCAATCCGCCCTATTGTTTTGGAATCCTTGAAGCGGGAATGCGAATGCGGGTGCACATAGACGCGGGTTGCCATTTGAAGTGGCTCGCGATGAGTCTCGCCGTGAGACTCTTCGTTTTGCTCCGATGCATTTTCATGTAACAAGAAAGGAAAGATAAGGATTAGTACGAGCCCAATTAAATAACGAATAAGCACTTGGCACATAGTTTATATTGGAGCAAGCACACGTAAAGGCCAACAGAGGCACTGTCAGATAGGGATTAAACTGCCAGCAGGTAGCAGAAAAAAAACATAGAGGTGAGCATGTATGCAGCCAACTGGTAGAGGGGAGAAAAAATGATAGGCAGGCCCATAATGCATGCAAACATGTTCAAAACCAAACCAACACAATAGACACAGCAGTAGAATCTCAAGCAAAACTCATCTTATCAAGATGTGATACACACATACCTTAACCAAATGGCACCAAAACATTATAGGCATATGCAAACAGGTTCAAGGTCTCATATATAGCTAAGTGTTCAAACAAGTGATCTAGGCATAGACAAATACTATCAAAGGTATGGACTTTTTAGCCTAACAAAAGGCTTAGTCGGATTAATCACATTCAAAACATTTAGGCAATTTCAAAGTCTCAACTATACATATGCATGCTAAAAAAAAAACAGAATTATAAAAATATGTATGCAAGCAGGGGCTTATAATTAACATGGTGTAACTGTTTTCGATAACAGAGATGCTAGTGCAGAGGTCATTTATTGACCCAGTAGACATGATATCACACAAAAGGACTTGGGGAAGGTATCATACATTGGCATGAGTTATTTATATGTAAACATGTGAGAGCAGGTAAGCGATTGTCCAGAAAAACATGAGACAAGCAAGGTGCAGAAAATGACTATTTAAGAGAATGGTTCTGGACTTATGACATGAATTATCCTTAAACTAAACACATACAGTTATGATTAGGCTACATTAGGCATGCTGATATTTTAAAATCCAACCAGACCTAGCTCAGGAAGACATACATGGTTACATAAACATGTTAGGCCAGTAATAGGCTATGCAGTTCAAACTACCTGCTGATTCAGTCTCATGCCAACACAGATTCAGTCCTGGTAAACATTTCTCTATCTAATCATGCTTATAGCTTGCAGTGATAAACAACAAATAATAATCTCAATCAACTAAGACATGCTATACTAAACCATGAGCATCTTAAGTCATAAATTATATAAGTTTAGAGACTTAGACATGATTAAACTGACTTAAACTAACATGATAGTCATTTATCCAACTAATCATACAAAATCAGCCACTAAACAGTGATTCGAACAAACTAACCATTAACCCGATGAACATCAACAATATATAATTTAATTAATATGCTTAACGATTAACCTAATATGCTTAAACCATAACTAATTCTAACTGAAACACGATCAGTAACCACATGAACATACAAATATAAGTTTCATACTCTAAATTAAACAAAAGAATAAGATAAAAGGGGATGTGTTTACCTTCTCCGACAATGACCCGACAGCGTATCAAGTCGTCGGTCCGCTCGACGCTTGGGTTTGCGAGATCGAATGAGAAGGGTAAAGCGCTGCGATTTTTTTGCTAGAATCGGCAGGCGGTTCGACCGATTCTGTTTCTTCCCTATTCCTCCGATCGAGCTCTCAGATATGCCCATCGCTCTGCTCGCTTCGCCCTAAATTGCTATGTGGTTCCTAACTGCTGCTAAAAGGGTGAAACGATTGCTGTCTCCCTCTTTCTGCTCTACTTTCCGTCTCAATTTCTGACCTAAACTGCTATCTCCTAACTGCTGCTAAGGTCCCCCTAAGCTCTGAATCGATGCTATCGGTGGTTCTTAACTGCTATGTAGTTTTTCCTGCTCCCCTCACTCCCTCAGAATTCGACTCCTATGCTCTGCTCTGTCTCCTGAATTGCTATGTGGTTGCTAACTATTGCTAAGGGTGAAACGATTGCTCTCTCCTCTCTTGCTGTCTGTCCTAAGTCGATGCCCTTCCTCCTCTGAATCGATGCTCTGGGTCCTCCCCTTTCGATTGCCTTTGCATGTGCTTATATACCCCTCGTTTGCGTTCTAATATTGGTAATTAAATAAAGGCTGATTTTGGACGAATATTTGGTGCTTGATTCGACGAGATTTGTGCTATTTGAACCGGTAAGGTAAGGAAATCATCGAGGTGTTACAGAGAGATCTCGGTTGCGAATGGTAGGGACAGGGTGTTGATATGGTAAGGAATGAACTGTCTGTGGGCATGGGTAAGGAAAGTCCCGGATTCTCCGGCGAGAAATCCGGCGATTGAAGAAGCTCTGTGGTTCTTTAGCTTTTGTTCTTTAAGAGGTCAGCCCACGGGAGACGATGAGCGTCACGAGTATAAGGAAATAGTGGAGTTGGGCGATGGGCTTCTGATAAGGGAAAGGGGTGCTGGGCCGCGAATTTGGACTGGGCAAGTTAGGGTAGTATTAAATTAGTGTTTAGGCTAGTTATTTAAGTAGAGTTTTTAAGCTAGTTAATTAATTAGCTAGTTAATTCTAGGTAAGTGTATTATTAATTAATTAGTGATAACTTAAATTAACAAATGTGATTAAATTATTTAGGTGTTTTATTAGCCTAAGTTATTATTATAAACTAATATTTTAAAATGCGGTGCTATTATTTAAAATATTACTATTGCGCATTATTGCGAAGTTAAATTAGAGTTGAATTGAGTTTAGATTAAATTATTTAAATGCTAAATGCAAGTATGATAATTAAGAATTATTTAAAGCCCTTTTTTATAAATGCGACGCTATTAAATGCATGTATTAGATTAAAATTGATTACAATGCGGATATGCTACTTGACACGACGTCATTGCTAAATTATTTGTTTTATGTATTTAATTAATTAAGAATTACGACAAAGCTTAAAGTTAATAAATGCGGGCGCGAGACTCTAAGTGCTTAAAACTCTACGTAAGACGCGATGTCATTATTAAATTAATTATTTATTAATTAATTAATGTTTTATTTTTGTATTTTATAATAAAAATCTTAAAAATTATTTTACAAAATTAGTCTAATTTTATGGTTAATGGCCGATTGGATGGGTCAAAATCAGCGGTGTCCTCTTTGTATGGAGATGATGGAAGAATATTCGACAAAGACGTTGACATAGCCAATTTTGTCTCGATCTTAATTGCAAAAATCTTTGGCGGTAGACAGTGCCGACGCAAAAATCAAAATCGCCCTGTCGAGTTATGACGACACCGGGTTACCATGGTCAAAACACCGCGCGCGCTAACGCGGACTCAAAGGTCAGTCGATGTCGAGTTATGGCGACAACTGGTTACCATGGTCAAAACACTGGCGCGCTAACGCGGACTTAGTCGCCCCAAAGTGTCGAGTTATGATGACACTGGGCTATGGTGCAAAAGTAAAAGAATAAACGGGCTTGAACTCGGTGTCTTGCATGGCTTGTGCGCTGGTTCTATGGTGATGTGGAGCGAACCGACGCTGAGGCCGCTTCGCCAATCGCGGGAAGGTTGGCCCCAACAGATTGCCGGTCAGTAAGAGAAAATCCACGCCAGGCTCTCGCTCTCGCATGCTAAGACTTGAACAAGCGGTTAGTGCGTGATGATCGCATAATTTTGAAGTAATGCAACCGTGAGTAGAAAAGGTTATCCCGCAAAAATATGATGCTCTTTGTGTTGATGCGATCGCGAAACTTGTGATTTCGCCGCACGGACGTGTTGCGATTGTGAATGCGATACGTTGTCCTTCTGCAATTGTCCTCGTAGACTAAAGCTCAAGAAAGAGTTAGTGCATAACCGCTAAGATGAATAATATGAGAGAAAAAATGCAATTTTGAGAACAGAAATCGTCCTGCGTAGATGTGATATCTTGACTTGTCGCGTTTTGGACTTGTCGCTTTTGGACTCGTCGTCGCTTTCGGACTTGGCGTCGTTTTGGACTGGCGTCGTTTCTGACTTGTCGTCGCTTTCGACTTGGCGTCGCTTTCGGACTGGCGTCGCTTTCGACTTGTCGTCGCTTTGGACTTGGCGTCGTTTGGACTTGGCGTTGTTTTGGACTTGGCGTCGTTTCGGACTTGGCGTCGTTTTGGACTTGGCGTCGTTTGACTTGACGTCGTTTTGGACTTGGCGTCGCTTTCGACTGGCGTCGTTTTGGACTTGTTCTGCTGCTCGCAGACTAAAGCTCGAAGAAGAGTTAGTGCATCGCTAAGACGAATAATAAAGCATGAATGATAAAAATGCAATTTTGAGAACAGAAAATCTTCCTCGTAGATGTAATATCGCGATGATGGCGCTGCGGACTTGCTTGTCGATAACGTCGTTACTGGGCGATATTCTTCGGGCGTCGTTGCGTGGACTCGCCAGGCCGATAACGTCGTTACTGGGCGTGCCTTCTTGGCGTCGTTGCGTGGACTTCCGATCACGCCGTTATGCGGGCGTGTTGCCTTGGCGTCGTTGCGTAGACTTGTTGTCCGATAACGTCATTGCACGGACGTATTCTTCCGGGCGCCGTTGCATGGACTTGCCGATTACGTCGTTATGCGGGCGTGTTCCGCCGGCGTCGTTGCGTAGACTTGCTGCGGCCGATAACGTCGTTGCTGGGCGTGCCGGGCGTCGTTGCGTGACTTCTTTGTCGATAACGCCGTTATGCGGGCGTATTCTCCGGGCGTCGTTGCGTGGACTTCGCGATCACGCCGTTGTGCGGGCGTGTTGTTCTTGGCGTCGTTGCGTGGACTTGCGCGGCCGATAACGTCGTTACTGGACGTATTCTTCCGGGCGTCGTTGCGTAGACTTCTTTGTCGGCCGATAACGTCGTTACTGGGCGTGTTCGCTTCCCGTAGAATAAATGCTCCTGCAAGCTAAGCGAGAAAACGTTAGCGTATACCGTTTAAACAAAATGATAAATATATATGAGAAGTACAATTTTATGGATAGAGATGCCGCCCCGATATGCCGACGAATCTCGAGATGTTGCCTCAGACCGAATCGATTTAATTGTTATGATGCCTTTGTTGTGTGCGCGTCTGGTTGCAAGTTTGACTTTATGCCCGAGTTGACGCGCTAGGTTTTGTTGCGCGAACTCAACTTTGATTGCCGATTGTTGATGCCTTTCTGCTGCCGCTTCGATGCGGACTTTGAATTTTGAGATTTTTGTCATATCTTACGCTCTGCTTTGTTTCTTTGCGAAGAAACTTCTTGCCGTATTTTCGCTTCGGCTATTGCATTTCTTCGCTTAATATGAAAAGACTGCGCCAAAAAATTTGTGAGTTTTGGGGTCGATTTGTATTTCGCCGCCATTGTCCTCGACATCTGCGTGCACAGTGCGCTTGGATTTGCGGCCACATGCAGTTTCCTACATTGTCCCGCTTTGAGAAGGTGTCACGCTTTCTTCTTTCGAGACCTGCTTTGCCTATAGGAACCAAGACAGGTTCCGACTCGTTCCGCTCAGATGCCCTTGAATCGGCCATGTCGCTGGACCGTGCCTTTGATCTTGTGAAATATTGATGCTCTGCCATTGCTAAGTCAAATACAAATCGACCTTTTGGGGGAGATGACAAATCTTTCTAAAAATGCAACAAACGGTGTTAGCATAAAGCACATAATTTGCGGGTATGTAGCAGATATATTGCATATAGCACATTCAAACGTTTCCTAACATGCAGGGGGGACCTCTTTATGCCAGAGGGAAGCCTAAACGTCACTTATGCGAGATTATGACGGATTTGTCCAAGTCGTCCAACTATAATGCCTTTGTTGGAAATGGCGACCAAATGACGGTGCACTTTTCCCAATTTCAGCATGTCATGATTGGGTTTGGATTTATCTGTCATTGTCACGCTACACATAATATGCTGGTTGGCCGTTGGGTTGAGAAACCCGTTGACAAGTTTGGTGTCTTCCTAATTGTGGTGTCAATGCCAATGATTGATCCACCTAAGGTAAATGCATGCATGCCCTAAAATAAGGGTGGTATAGCTCTATCCTGAGTTGCTAAGATTTGGCTTTACTAGACGCAAGGTTCCCGAGCGGACAACTCGAGTGAGAAGGCTACGCTGATCGACGAACCGATCTAACTCGCATGCAGCGCCAACTCTCCTAAAATTTGGATAGTTTTGAAAGAAATTTGCGGTGCGCGAGCACACCAAATAGCGTGAAGTGTGATTGTGTGAATTTTCCAGAGTGGAAGAAATATGAGCGGAATGCCAGTTTAAGAAAAGCAGTAAAGCAAGTAGCAAAAATAAACAACATACAACACACAAAAATTAAATGCAAAAATTGCCAAGTAACAACCCTAGGTCTGTTGTGGTTAAGAACCTAAATTCCCCAGTGGAGTCGCCATTTCTGTCGCGCCCTATTTCGACCGCGGCATTTTTTAAACTCCTGCTGCTCAAATAAAAGGTTAGAAAATAAAATAATAAAATGCTAATAATGTTCAAAAATGCTTAAAGGTTTTAAAAATGCTGAAAGGATGCTAAAATTGCAAAAGATGTTTAAAAGCTTAAAAGGTGCTAAAGGTGCAAAATGCTAAGAAGTGCTAAAATGCTAAGGGTTCGCGGAGTCGCCACCTAATTAGTTTGGGTGAATTAGGACACCTAAATGTTTAACTAATTTAAAGTAAAACATTAACTCCATTTTAATGGTCTGCTAAACTTAGTGAGATTCTCGTGGTTCTTTATTAATCTAGAGGAAGGGTTAGGCACCCTCTAAGATCCGCTAACTCATGTTGTCCTGCCAAACCTAGGGTAATTATCATATTTAAGAAAAATGCAAAATAAAGCTCTTCTTGCTTAATAAAATGTTAGGAAATAAAATAAATGCTAAAATGTTAAAATGTTAAAGGTGCTCAAGTCTAAAAGGGTAAAAGGTGCTATATGCGAAAGAATGCTAAGAGGTGCTAAAATATTAAAGGTTAAAGACGCTTAACAAAAGTGCTAGCAATTTAAAAGTGCTAAGTGTAAACAAAGTAGTGCTAGGGTGTTTAAATATTAAAAGGGTGCTAAGGGATTAACTTTAAAAGTAAAGGGTGCTAAAAATAAAGGTGCTAAAAGTGCAAAATGCTAAAAGAGGTGCTAAAAATGCTAAAGGGTGCTAAATGCTAAAATGCTAAAGGTATTAAACGTCAGGGGGTGATTTAAAGCGCTAAAAGGGCTGGAAGTGCTAAAGAATGCTAAGAGAGTGCTTTATGGACTAATTATGTGTATTTTGCTAGCTAAATTAATCTTGCCTAGCCTGCGTACAATATTATATAAGAGATGTTTTAAGATGATTTTGAGAGTTTAGGAAGAAATCTGTTGTGGATTTTAATACACAAAATGTTGGTTTTATAATGCAAGTTAAATTATTTTGGCAAAAATTAGACATGCATGACAATCCTAAAAGGCAAGTAAGTTAAGCGATGAACTTTAAATTACCTTCCCCCACTTATATGTTTAAAGGCTAATTATTCTAGACATCCTATTAATTACAAATTTAGTGATAAAATTACAGTAAAAGACACAAACTTTAAGCGGATGGGATCGAGAGGATTGTGCCGGATGACAATATCAATCCGCCCTATTGTTTTGGAATCCTTGAAGCGGGAATGCGAATGCGGGTGCACATAGACGCGGGTTGCCATTTGAAGTGGCTCGCGATGAGTCTCGCCGTGAGACTCTTCGTTTTGCTCCGATGCATTTTCATGTAACAAGAAAGGAAAGATAAGGATTAGTACGAGCCCAATTAAATAACGAATAAGCACTTGGCACATAGTTTATATGGAGCAAGACACGTAAAGGCCAACAGAGGCATCGGATAGGGATTAAAGCGCCACAGTAGCGTGAAAAAACATAGAGGTGAGCAGGTATGCAGCCAACTGGTAGAGGGGAGAAAAAAAATGATAGGCAGGCCCATAATGCATGCAAACATGTTCAAAACCAAACCAACACAATAGACACAAAGAAGTAGAATCTCAAGCAAAACTCATCTTATCAAGATGTGATACACACATACCTTAACCAAATGGCACCAAAACATTATAGGCATATGCAAACAGGTTCAAGGTCTCATATATAGCTAAGTGTTCAAACAAGTGATCTAGGCATAGACAAATACTATCAAAGGTATGGACTTTTTAGCCTAACAAAAGGCTTAGTCGGATTAATCACATTCAAAACATTTAGGCAATTTCAAAGTCTCAACTATACATATGCATGCTAAAAAAAACAGAATTATAAAAATATGTATGCAAGCAGGGGCTTATAATTAACATGGTGTAACTGTTTTCGATAACAGAGATGCTAGTGCAGAGGTCAGGTATTGACCCAGTAGACATGATCTCACACAAAAGGACTTGGGAAGGTATCATACATCGCATGAGTTATTTATATGTAAACATGTGAGAAGGTAGCGATTGTCCGTAAAAACATGAGACAAGCAAGTGCGTAAAATGACTATTTAAGAGAATGGTTCGGACTTATGACATGAATTATCCTTAAACTAAACACATACTGCTATGATTAGGTTACATTAGGCATGCTGATATTTTAAAATCCAACGCATCTAGCTCAGAAGACATACATGGTTACATAAACATGTTAGGCCGAGAATAGGCTATGCAGCTCAAACTACTCACGATTCGGCCTCACGCCAACACGATTCACTGGTAAACATTTCTCTATCTAATCATGCTTATAGCTTGCAGTGATAAACAACAAATAATAATCTCAATCAACTAAGACATGCTATACTAAACCATGAGCATCTTAAGTCATAAATTATATAAGTTTAGAGACTTAGACATGATTAAACCGACTTAAACTAACATGATAGTCATTTATCCAACTAATCATACAAAATCACCACTAAACAGTTGATTCGAACAAACTAACCATTAACCCATGAACATCAACAATATATAATTTAATTAATATGCTTAACGATTAACCTAATATGCTTAAACCATAACTAATTCTAACTGAAACACGATCAGTAACCACATGAACATACAAATATAAGTTTCATACTCTAAATTAAACAAAAGAATAAGATAAAAGGGATGTGTTTACCTTCCTGACAGCGACCGGCGTATCAAGTCGTCGGTCATTCGACGGTCTTTGGGTTTGCGATGCGAATGAGAAGGGTAAATCGCTACGATTTTTTTGCTAGAATCGAGAGGCGGTTCGACCGATTCTCGCCGCCTATTCCTCCGACCGAGCTCTCTCAGATATGCCATCGACTGCTCGCTTTCTCGCCTCTAAATTGCTGTGGTTCCTAATCGCCGCTAAAGGGTGAAACGATTGCTGTCTCCCTCTTTCTGCTCTACTCTCCGTCTCAATTTCTGACCTAAACTGCTATCTCCTAACTGCTGCTAAGGTCCCCCTGAGCTCTGAATCAATGCTATCGGTGGTTCTTAACTGCTATGTAGTTTTTCCTGCTCCCCTCACTCCCTCAGAATTCGACTCCTATGCTCTGCTCTGTCTCCTGAATTGCTATGTGGTTGCTAACTATTGCTAAGGGTGAAACGATTGCTTCTCTCCTCTCATTGCTGTCCTAAGTCGATGCCCTTCCTCCTCTGAATCGATGCTCTGGGTCCTCCCTTTCGATTGCCTTTGCATGTGCTTATATACCCCTCGTTTGCGTTCTAATATTGGTAATTAAATAAAGGCTGATTTTGGACGAATATTTGGTGCTTGATTCGACGAGATTTGTGCTATTTGAACCGGTAAGGTAAGGAAATCATCGAGGTGTTACAGAGAGATCTCGGTTGCGAATGGTAGGGACAGGGTGTTGATATGGTAAGGAATGAACTGTCTGTGGGCATGGGTAAGGAAAGTCCCGGATTCTCCGTGAAATCCGGCGCGATCAAGCTCTGTGGTTCTTTAGCTTTTGTTCTTTAAGGCGGTCACGCGGAGACGATGAACGGACGCCGAGTATAAGGAAATAGTGGAGTTAGGCGATGGGCTTCGATAAGTGGAAAGCGCGTCTTTGGCGAAATGGGCAAGTTAGGGTAGTATTAAATTAGTGTTTAGGCTAGTTATTTAAGTAGAGTTTTTAAGCTAGTTAATTAATTAGCTAGTTAATTCTAGGTAAGTGTATTATTAATTAATTAGTGATAACTTAAATTAACAAATGTGATTAAATTATTTAGGTGTTTTATTAGCCTAAGTTATTATTATAAACTAATATTTTAAAATGCGGTGCTATTATTTAAAATATTACTATTGCGCATTATTGCGAAGTTAAATTAGAGTTGAATTGAGTTTAGATTAAATTATTTAAATGCTAAATGCAAGTATGATATTTAAGAATTATTTAAAGCCCTTTTTTATAAATGCGACGCTATTAAATGCATGTATTAGATTAAAATTGATTACAATGCGGATATGCTACTTGACACGACTTCATTGCTAAATTATTTATTTTATGTATTTATTATTAATTAAGAATTACGACAAAGCTTAAAGTTAATAAATGCGGGCGCGGGACTCTAAGTGCTTAAAACTCTACGTAAGACGCGATGCCATTATTAAATTAATTATTTATGCCTGTATTTAATGTTTTATTGTTGTATTTTATTATAAAAATCCTAAAAAATTATTTTACAAAATTAGTCTAATTTTATGGTTAATGGCTGGACGGGAGGGTCAAAATTGGGTGTAAACACACCTTTCACTATATTTACTTGTTTTCTTATCCTTTGTGAATTGACCCTTTTAAACCTCCATTCAAGTACAGAACAAAAATCTTCAATAAATTTTATCTTTTCCTCATTTTTTTTGTTTTTATCTGTTGTCCTTTGTGGGGTGCGTTAGTGGGGACTGGGGAGGGATATAAAAGTGTAGAAATGAAGGATAAATAATGTGGATCCCTGATAGATTTGCAAATTTATTTGGTTACAGAGGTATATACTATATAGTACTTAATATAGTTATAGGAGTAACAAAATTGAAAAGAGATACATAATATATATATATATATATATATATATCATTGTCATTATCCTTGAGGGGAAAGATACTTGGGAACCTGTATGCATCATATATGGTTTGTTATAAAAGAAAGTATATTAATGGCATAGGATCCACATGTTTACACTTCTAAAGTTCGTCTACTAAAAACAGAAAGATGTCCTACTACATCTATATATAGCGGAGCTAAAATTCTAGTTATCCATTCAATAGAATTCAATAAATACGATTAAAATTTTATATTTTTATTTGAAATTCATTAAATATGTATAAGTTGTTAGTGTCAATCAAGTATCATCAATGAACAAACATAATAATAGAATAATAACTCTATTGAAATTGAAATCAACAATGAAATATTCAGCAAATTGAACACACATACTAATTTGATGTCGATAGAGGTCTGCTTGAAGTAGGGCTGACCGGCCCGGGACCGATCCGGTCCCGTCCCGACCCCAATGAAATTAAAAAAAAAAAATTAGCGGGTCCCGCCCGACCCGGTCCCGCTAGGACCCGACCCGTCCCGGTCCCGCCCCAGTCCCGCCATTTGCCAAAAATAGCCGTTGTCTAACGGCCATTTTACATTTTGGCCGTTGGACAACGACCATTTTTGGCTTCTCCCACTCCCCCAACCCCCCATACCCCCTTTATATTTATTTTTAACTCCAAAGTTATTATATTTACACTTTAACCCAATTTTTCAACTATAAATACCTTATTTTCTCTTCTTATTTCTCACAAATCTTCCTACATTTTCTCTAATTTCTATACAACATTGTCTACTACATATTCACTCTATTTATTAATTTGAGAATTGGGAGTGAAGTTGACAACTAGCTTGAGGATTAATCTATCGAGCAAAGTTTCAATTTTCAATTTCTCTCGATTACACATCGACTCTACGTCGGCGTTTGGTACATTCGTTCTCTCATTAAATTATTATTTTGTTTTTATTTCATTTAGCACATTTAATTTCATTATCTTTAACTTTTTAAGTCTTTAACTATTTATTACCATAATTAAAATGAAAAGAACAAAAAATGTTTTGGGCAAGGCCTTGGGTATCAAGAGCAAGGGCAAGGGTAAGGGTACTTCTTCTAGTATTCCTAGACAAGATGATTTTATGGATCCTGAACTGTTTCCTGAAATACCATATGATCTTGACACAAATGTTTATCCTCAAAATGAAGAAGATTTTAATTTAGATGACACTCTAGATGATGATACACCTGCTAATGTAGATGATGATACACCCACTAGTGAAATGCCTCCTATCATCCCTAGTATGAGACGAGGTCCGGCAAAACGACCATTAACATCAGCTGTATGGAAATATTTTCATAGGGACGTACCGAATCAAGTAGTTATATGTAAAACTTGTAAATTTATTTATACTTTTAAAACTGGACAAGGTCATGGTGGGACGGGGGTTTAGCAAGACACCTATTGCAAAAACACAAAGCATTGCATGCTCAATACCTTATTGAAAAAAATGGTGAGCACGCGTCCTCTCAATCGGGACAAGGTTCACATACTGTCCCGGACAAAGTACATGGTCAAATTAACCCTATGACGGGGGGAGTTGTAGGCCCTAAATACGATAAACATATAGATAGGAAAGCACTAGCAAAATTAGTTGCTGTGGAGGGTTTGCCTTTTTCATTTTCTGAATCGCCTGGTTTTATTCATTATATTAGAGATATGTATAATCCTGCTTATAAAGGTTTTTCTAGATCAACGGTTAAGAGAGACGTGTTTAAATTTGCACACGAATATCAACAATATTTGCGTTATTCATTATATCATTTAAATTGCAAAGTCGCTCTAACTTCTGATATAGGTCGTAGTACTAACGACCATGATTATTTAACGGTAAATTGTCATTGGATAGATTTTAAATGGTCTATGCAAAAACGTATTTTAGCATATAGATATATAGATAGTAGGCACACTAGTGATTTTATTTCACAAAGTATTTATTTAGTCTGCGATTATTACGGAATAACTGATAAAGTTATGAGTATTACATTAGATAATGCAGCTTCTAACAACTCTGCTATTTATGTTTTAAAAGAAATTTTAACTCCGCCTTTTCCAAAACATTTTCATATCAAATGTGCGTGTCATATTTATAACTTAGTTGTAAAGGATGGTCTTTCACTTTTTCAAGATATTCTTGAAAAAATACAATTTGCTATAAACTTTATTTTTAAAAATAATAGAATTCAACAGAGAAAAAAATATAAAAAAACTTGTCACGATTGTGGACTATCTTACAGAAAATTCCCGAAGAAGTACCAACTAGGTGGAATTCTTTATATGACCAACTAGTTGTTGCTTATGACTATAGAAAACATGACACTTTATTTTTTAACGCCCATAATCAAAATCCAATTGATATGATTGTGGATAATGATTGGGACAAAATTAAAGAACTTATTGTATTTCAAGAGAATTTTCTACGAGCAATAAAAGAATTTTCTACTTTATATTATCCTACTATTTCAGCTATGTTGTTTTATATAGCTATAATATTTTTACTTCTTAGAGAATATATGGAAAAATCTGCTTATAAGACAGCTATTAAAAAAATGTTTATGAAATTAAAGAAATATTTTATTTCTATTCCCCCTATTTATATTATTGATGTTGTATTAAACCCGACTATTAAAGTAGACAGTTGTAAAAGTCTTATTGAAAATATTTATAATTGTATGAACGTACTACCACCTCCAACTCCTAAAAATTTAAATGGTGAGCCACCTATTGAACAAACGCTAGAAGAAGTGTTGGATAGCGTAGAAGATGAATGCAAAAAAGAATATCGGCATTACCAGCAAGAAAGTGTTAGTAACCAACCGACTTTCGTACCATCTTCTTCTGCTTAACACAACCTCAAAAAAGACATGTTATTTATGCGGACAGTATTGAAAGCCTCAAAAATAGAATGTGCGGTGGTAGCACTGCTAACCAAATTAGCGAGTTCGATGTTTTTGTTTTGCATGACACTTTACCTTACCAAGTGATGGGCGTTTAGATGCACACAATTAAACGCAAGTGCACGTTATCGTATCAAGTAGTATAGTCTTAGATAAGACCGAATATCGTCCTCTGGGATTAGGGTTCAAGTACCAATTATCTATTTCCTAGTATCTATTTGGTGGATTAATGATTGATTGGTTGTTTATGACTAAGAATTATAAAAAGCTATTTAACTAAAAGGTTTACTTCAGTTGTGATGAGAATAGGGCTTCCATGTATCCTCACTATCCGCTTATACTACTTACTAATGCATTACTTATGGTATTCTTCTTTTGGAGAAAGCAGGTTTACGAAATCGTTTTATACTCCCGTTAGGGTTATATAAACACTCAACCCCAGTATCGTTCCTTACCTACCTTTCGGTGATAAGGGTAACTTTATAGGAGGATTAAGAACAAAAACCTAGTTGACCGTCACGCACAATGCGCAAAATTAGGGTTGTTAAGCCTCTCATCAACGCTACATAAATAATTGAGGTATTTTCATCCCCAATCCAAGAATGTCTACCCAACTTACAGCATATTCACAATCCCCCCTTTTCAGAATCTGATTAGAAATCATATAGTGATAATTAGTTGTCAATTAATTACCAAGAATTCAACTCAATTATTGGATAGAACTCTCAATAAGAACAATAACCATAAACATGCATTAATTTATAACATAAGTTTCAAGCAATTCCACATAGAAAGCCCTATAAGAGAATTAGTTCCTAGCCATTGACATGACAAGAACTAATTCCATGTTCATCATACAAAACTGAAATAAAATAAAGAAAAGGAAAAGAAATTACTAAATTAATGGTATCCAATCTCCAAGCAAAAGTCTTGAGTTGTGCAAGAAGGGGAACACTCAAAAACTGCCTAGGGTTCTCCTTTTATAGGCTGCAAACCGCCTCCTTCTTTTCCTTCAGGCCTGGCCCAGAAATTCGTCCAAAAATCTAATTTTTCCGCGTCGGCCAGCGCCTGCATAGCGCCATGGCCGGAAGTTCTGCAATCCGTCGGTGTTTTGGCGCCGCGCCTCGCTATTCGCTGCTCGGTAGCCGCCTTGCCAGTATCTTCGTAGCTCTCGGATGTTTAAGCGCCGCGCATTCGACTGTTGCTCGGTAGCCGCGGCCGAAGCCTTCGCTTCTGAATAGTGGCGCCGCGACCTCGCTGATCGCAGGAGGCGCCGCGGCGCTTGTCTGGATTTCGCCCTCGTTCGCCACTTTCTTTGTTTTCGGCTCTGACATCTCCTCTTTTGCCCTCTTTTTGCTCCTTTTCCGCCATTTGACCATTTTAACCACTTTGACTCAAAAGAAAGAAAAACTATCATAATACGACACTTATATGTGCAAAACGGGACAAAAGACTAACTAAAACTGACTCAAAAGGTGTATATAAAATACACCGATCACCAAGCAGTTGTCAATGAAGACGAAAAAGAAGACTTGCTGAAATATTGGATGCAGAATGAGAAGACATTTCCGACACTTTCAATGATGGCCCGAGATATTTTGAACATTCAAGCGTCATCAATCGCTTCTGAAAGCGCTTTTTCTGCAGATTTCAAATAGGAGAGCACAGACACTCATTAGCCGGAGACAACTTGGAGATGACGGTACTATTCGTAGATCGATACGAGCGAGGCGAAGGTCGCCACCAGAGATTAACGAAGAAGAAGACGAAAACTACAACGACATCTTATCTGAAGAGTAGCGACGTGGAACAATTTGACCAAGATATACCAATTCCAACCGAAGAACCACACGAAATTATAAAGAAACTACAAAAAGTATTTTCAAATTGGTAATATATTTCATTGCAATTTTAGTAATTTTTTCTATGTCTTCTACAATGTTGTAATTCTGAATCTTGTATATTTCAATGAAATAATTAATAATATAAGAGGCACAAAAACAGCCTTGGGATGTTTTTTTTTTACACTCTTCTTGTCTTTGTTTAATTATTTAGTTTATAAATATATATGAGTATAATACTATAATTGTATAATACTATAATAGTATAATATGAGTATATGACTATCACTATAATATGATTATATGTTACTTTGTTAGTAATTTAGTATTTTTAATTTAGTGGAAAAATTAAATAAAAAAAAGCGCGTCAGGTCCCGCCCCCGTCTCGTTCCCTGCCTGCCTGGCCCCGACTAATCGCCCACGATGGGATCGACGACACGATATCGTCCCGCCGACGTCCCACTGCCCGCCCCGACCCGCCTCTCTCCGTCCCGATCGCGCCGATTCCAATCCCATGGGCGGCGACCACCTATCACAACCCTAACTCAAGAATGTCCTAATACAAAAATTCGTTTCCACTTGTGTTGTAGTTCTTCAAACATCTATCTAGAAGATCCAATTATCTAGTAGGTGAAAGTTCTAGATTCAATTGAATTTAAAGAAAATACTCTCCGCCTTAAGAAATATTTTTCCCTTACCTTTCTATTTTATCTAGCAGATGGATAAATTGTTTAGGAATATGGTACATGTTGAAAAGACAACGCAACAACATAAAGAAAAAGACTGCGGATTAGATTCTTTACTTTGATAAATTTATATTGCGTTTGGCTTTGACTTTTACACATAATTGCAGGCCCACAGTAAAGAAAGTGTGTCTCTATTTCATTTATGAGATTAAGAAAATGGAAAAGAATTAGCAATAGATTGAAGTCTTGAATCAGTAATTAAATTGTCTAAAAGCATGTGCAACTGCTTCATAATTGTGTAGCAACTAATGTTAGTACATTTATCTGCATCCAGTTGTTACTTGTGAGGAATCTGCCACCCTAGAACCAACTGAGCTATACCCATGCGGGTACATCCAGTTGTTACTAATTGAATTATTTGGATGTCATTCAAAAATTCATTACTAAGATTGTCTTCCTATGAGATTTCCTAAATTCTCAACTTTCTTTCATAGTCCTCTGTCTTGTGTGCCACCTGGCCCGGAGGCGGAGGGTGATTAGTTGAATCTTCGAAATTATGTCATATGTATCTTAATTTTTTAAATTATATTATATATTCACCTCTTGAGTTAATTTTGAAGTTCGTTTAACATAAAGTTCATTTCTTACTGTGATATCAGGCCCGAACTATTTTTTTTCTAATTCTTGTTTGACTAGATATTGAGCCCTATATTATCTTGTACATAATCTAATCGCCAGGTCTAGACGTGTAGGAGTGTTAGTAATCCAGATCGATGGGTGGGATGTTAATTTATTTCTCTTTATGATTTTGGATAATTTTCATCTTAGAAGTTGAGTTAGATTCAATATCTATTTTCTTATCGACCTCGGGTGACCCGTTATAAAATACACCTAAAAACAACCACCTATTGTCCCCAATTGATCCAATCATAAGTCATGTCCATCCTATTTAATTTGTTGAAGGAATATTGAGTAATAATAAACACATGATTATTACTCTAATTATTATCAATTGCAATTTAAGTTTTCCCTATTCTCTAGAGATTAAAATGAAAGTCTAGAGGTTCCTTTTGCTATCATTATGACATTAGCTTTCTCATGAAACTGAAATGTCAAAAATGTTTGGCACGGGTGGTTTGAATAAGCTGATAATTGTTAGGCGTATTTTATATACATTTTTTGAGTCATTTTTAGTTAGTCTTTGGCTCATTTTTATACAAATATGTGTCATGTTAGGATAAATTTTCTTTCTTTTGAGTCACAGTGGTTTAAAATGACACATTGGCGAAAAGAAGTAAAAAGAGGGCAAAAACAGAGGTTCCAGAGCACAAAGAGACGAAAAGCTGACACCCCGAGCAAAGAACAGGGTGGCGCCGTGGCGCTAGTCCATCAGGAGCAGCAGCGCCACGGCGGATCATTGGATACCGCAGAGTTTTCGCCGCCACGGCCTCGGCCGTGACGCCGACGCGGGTTTTCAGCCAAATCCGAATGGGAATGGGCCAAGACTAAGAGGGAAAAGTTGGGAACGTTTTGGAGGATATAAAAAGGCCTTAGGGCAGATTTTTGAAGGGTTCCACAATCCCTAACTCTACACAACATATAGTTCTTGAAAGCTTCAAGATTGGAGGCTTGTTCTTGAATAATTCTTTTTCTTACTTTATTTATTTTTCAGTTTATGTTGGATAATCTTTTAGTTCTTGACATGTATATGACTAGAAGCTAAACTTTAATTAGGGCTTTCCATTCGAATCACTTGAACCTCATTTTATGATTTAATGCATGGTTTTGGTTTCTTCTTTATATAGTTGAGATTTATTCAATAATTGCTTTGATTGCTTGGTAATTAATTGATCACTAATTATCATCACATATATGATTTCTAATTGAGATCCGAAAGGGGAGATTGTGAATATGCTATAGTTGAATAAACATAGGTTAAAATTGTGGACGAAAGTACCCCGATACTTGTGTAGTTTAATATGTTATTGTTCTTAATCCTCCTTTGTGGTAAATCTTATCATCGAAAGATAGAAGGGTTCTGCATCGGAGTTGAGTGTTTATATATCCTAACCGAAATATAAAACGGCTTAGTTAATCTGCTATCTCAATATAGAAGAAGAACCTTTATCATTGCATTAAAGATTAAAGCGAGCGGATAGTTGAGGAGATTGGAAACCCTATTTCCACTGAGTTAAGTAAAGTAATTTAGTTAACTTTTATAATTATTTAGTAGTCAAACAACCATCAAAATATCGATCACCAAATAGATACCATATGATAGAAATTGGTAATTGAACACTAATCTCTGAGGACGATATTCAGTCTTACCCAGACTATATTACTTGTTACGATACGTGCACTTGCGTTAAGCGTGTGGATAAATCGCTAACAATAATTAAATTATTTATCTCCACTTTGAGCCCTCAACTTAGATTTCTTTAAGCTCAATGGTCAGTTGGTCACAAAATAGGCTTTTTCTGCTAGTGTGGTCATTGATCTACTGGAAACTCCACTGTGCCAGTGAAAAGCCAAAGTTAAAACCCACTTAAAATTTGATTAAGTTAATTAGGGATTGAAATATAATAATTAAAATTTATTAAACTTTCAAAAAATACAAATAAAATTCCTAACTTATGACTTAAAGCCCATCCCAACTTTCTAGTGTTTGGATAAAAAAAAAGGGTGTTTTAAGCACTTTTTTAAAATTAAAATAATAAATATAAGTCAAAAGGTATAATTTCTATGACTTAAAGCCCATCCGGGCTCTAAATCATTAAGATTTCTATTGATAATACTAGTGTAAAGTAATTATTTGCATAAGTTATATTCTACAATTCCTATTATATGTCATGGTTTATATAATATCCGTTTTTAACTCATGAGTGTTTTCAACGTGAAGGTTTATATTGCAAAACCGTAAAACTAGAAATTACAGGTTTGTGTAGTGAAAATGAAAAATTGGAAGAATTATAGCTGAAATTACTAATTCTTGATGATTGTCACGTTATGTTGGAGCAATCTCCTATGTCACAACCTAAAACCCTAGCTTGATGCAGTAGAAAAGAGAGCGCGAATTAATTAATGAGAGTCTCGTCTCATGTCTCACATGTATTTTAAGTCGCACATTGTAGGTGAACTGTGTTAACAATAATTACTAAACAGAAAAATGAATATTTAAAGGAAAAATGGAATGGTGTTTGGTGCGTGCAATGATGCATGGCGGTAAGTAGTGGAGAAGTGCATGCAACCCCAATTAATATTGCTTTGTTTAACGGAAAACAGAATTTCCTTTCTCTTCCCGGCAAGTAAACAACTCTAACAAAATTCTTCTTTGTTGATTACTGAAAGTGAAAGATTTCGTATTTTCCTTTGATTACATTCACACGCCAACATTCAACATGCACAGATCAAGTGTTTTATTTTCTTAGTAACAACAATATTATAATTGTGCATCACATAAAATAAACCAACAGAAAGAAGAAAAAACAAGAGGAAGAACTTGAATTTTAAGTTAACGGGGGTATAAAGTATAACCATATTTGCTACTTCATTGGTGATAACAAATATAAATTTATAAGAAAGTTATACTATAAATAGAATTCTAGTACTATGTCAGTTGTGCTGTCAAAACAAGAGAACATTTATGTTTTAGGTCTTATGTATAATATTTACTAGATTAATTAAGATTTGGGTAGCCAAAAAAAAACTAGAATAAGATTTAAGCGTTGTTGTAGTTGAGGTTTGATTCCGTGTAATAATTAGTGTAAGTTGCTTGTTTTTACGATTCTTTTTTATTAAGAACATCATAAGTAAATAGATCTCAACTTTTCCTAATTTTGTACCTTGGATCATGGACCAAGCTTAATAATGTTTGCTTTAAAGAATGTAGAATTAGATTAGAGAAGAATAAACCATTTCACTTAGGGATAATTTCATCTAATCCGTAAATAAACTTGGAGTAGGACTAAACGAGTTTGATCAGATAACAAATCTACCATATAATAACAAATGCTTTCAGAGATGAATAGAAAATTTAATCACAATTACGGGACGTAATTACCAAGAGAGATTCTACTCTACGCTCTACCCAAGAAAGTGAAATACACTTAACCAATTACATCCTTGCGCGTACACTACACGCACTATTAATCGTTTGAGAATTCACATAACGAGAAACAAACATAACGCTATTGTCGAAAATCAGGAAAGAATCTTTGTACATCAGCTTAAGAAAAACAGCCACTATTTAAAATTTATTTTTTCGTATCAGAGTGGAGAAATTAATTTGTTGGATGATGCTCCGCGTAAGTGGGTCCCACTTTCTAAAAAGAGACCCCACATACAATCCATGCTCTGTGTATTTAAAAGAGGTGCAAAGTACCAATATTTTGCAAGTCCCAATTACTCATTTATTCACACTTATTACTCCCTCACAGTACTATTGCTAAAAATTCACTATTTTTTTTGTTCTTTGTATTACTATAATACAAATGTTAAACGAATCAAGTGCAATTTGAAAGAAGGAAACAAAGTTAGGGGAGAAGTTCTGCCTTGAAAAGGCTTAATCTGGATAGTGAAGGAGCTAATTTACAACATGGGTTCGAAGCTAATAATGTTGAATGTGTTGCTGGTGTTATTGGGTTCATGGGTTTTTTCTGGTACAGCTACTGTTTCATATGACTATAAGGCTATCATTGTGAAGGGACAAAGGAGAATCCTTATTTCTGGTTCTGTTCATTACCCAAGAAGCACTCCTGAGGTATTTTCATGTCAAATGTACTTCACAACTTTAATAAGTTATGCCCTTATTTTCTTGAAAAAATGTTTTTCTTGCATTAACGGGTGTGCTAAATATTAAAAATTGAGGCTTTTTAGCTAAATGGGTTTTTTTTCTAAAGGTTATGTTCTTGCTCCTTCATATTGGGGTTACACAGATGTTCAAATTCTTGAAAAAGATTATTTTTTGTTGCATAAATGGGTGTGTTAAATATTAAAAATTGAGTCTCTTTTAGCAAAATGGATTCCCCCCCTAAGGGTTATGTTCTTGCTCCTTCATTTGGGCTTACACAGATGTCCCATGTTTAATAAGTTATGGGACTTTCTTGAAAATGTTTTTTTATCTCAATAAATGGGTGTGTTAAATATTAAAAATTGAGTCTTTTGTTTTTTATAGCAAAATTTGATTTTTTTTTCCTGAAGGTTATGTTCTTGCTCCTTCATTTGGGGTTACACAGTTGTCTTATGTTTTCTTGAAAATGTTTTTTCTTGCATAAATGAGTGTTTTAAATATTAAAGATTTAGTTTTTTTTAGCAAAATGGATTTATTTCTAAAGGCTATGTTCTTGGGGTTACACAGATGTCCCATGTTTTTTTGAATAAGTTTTTTTCTTGCATAAATGTTTGTGTTAAATATTAAAAATTGAGTTTTTTTTTTATAGCAAAAATGGATCCCCCCCCCCCCTAAAGGGTTATGTTCTTGCTCCTTTGTATTGGGGTTACTGTTAGCGATATTTCTAAGTGCTTACGCAAGTGTACGTATCGTCTGTAAGACCGAGTTTATCGTCCACAGAGGGGTTTGTCAAGTACCGGTTATCTATTCTATGATATCTTATTTGGTTGACGTTCTTTAGTTTGAGAATTTAGACTAAGTGCAGAAAATAAATTAAAGATTATAATACTATGCGTTTATAACAGTTATGAAGGAAATAAGACTTCCAATCTCCTCAACTATTCACTCTTTCATGAGCTAATGCAATGCTAATGATTCTTCTTCTTATTAAGATAACAGGTTAACTAATCTGTCATTATATTCCGGTTAGGACATACAAGAGTTCAACCTTGTGCAGAAACCTTCTATATTTCTATGATAAGTTTTACCACACAGGAGGATTAAGAACAATAACCTTAAATACTACATAAGCATCGGGGTACTTTCGTCCACGATTTTAACCTATGTCTAGACAACTACAGCATATTCAAATCTCCCCTCTCGGATCTCGATTCGAAATCATATAAGTGATGACAATTCATGATCAATTAATTATCAAGCAATCAAAACAATATTGAGTAGATCTTAATATGACCGAAGAAGAAATCAATAACTATGCATTAAATATATGAAAGAGTTTCAAGAAGATTCGACGGAAAACCCTACTAAAGTAATTAGCTCCTAAACATTGTCATGTCAAGAACTAATTTACAATCCAACATAAACTGAAATAAAAACAAAGGAAAGAAAAGAACTTGAACAAGCTTTGTCTCCAATCTTGTGTTGTAGCCTCCTTCTTAGCCTCCAAAAGTATGATGTAAGATGAATAAAAGATGCCTCCATAGGTCAGGGTTTTAGGGATTTTATAGCTGGGAAAAATTACGTTTTGGACCCTAAACACCGTGTCAAATTCGGCCCAGAATCAGCAAAATCCCGCCTCGGCGCCGACTCCGCCTCACAAAAATCAGAGCTCGCAGTTCTTTGGGCGCCGCGGCGCTGCTGGCTGGAGCCTGCGGCGTCTTTTTCCGAAATTGTCATTTTTTTCGTCCGGACTTCGTCTGATTTCTTCTATGCTTCCCGAGACTTCTTAAGCTTCATTTCTTAAGCTTTTCTTGTGCAATTTCATCCTCAAAAGTAGTATCTTCTCCTGCATGACCGATGTGACACAAACGAAAAAAAAACACACCTAACACTACTAAACGCAAAATAAAAGAGTAAAATACTAACTAAAAAGGACTCAAAAGTGTATACAAAATACACTTAACAGTTACACAGAGGGAAATTGAGGAAGAAAATTTGAGCCTTGAACAAGGTCAAAGCATAATGCAAGTAGTGGACCTTCAAGGTTCCAACCTTATTCAAGTACGGATGCACTCATTGTAAATTCTTCTTCTTTCTTCAGATGTGGCCAGGTATTATACAAAAGGCCAAAGAAGGAGGCATTGATGTGATTCAGACTTATGTTTTCTGGAATGGGCATGAGCCTCAACAAGGAAAAGTGAGTTAAATTAGACTCTTTTTTTCTTCTTAATTTAGTATTATTTTTTATCAGTTCTGGATATTTATTTGGTTTTTTTTCTTTCTCTTTCCAGTATTATTTTGAAGGGAGATATGATTTAGTGAAGTTCATTAAGCTGGTGCATCAAGCAGGACTTTATGTCCATCTCAGAGTTGGACCTTATGCTTGTGCTGAATGGAATTTTGGGTATTCCTCAAAATTACTGGTTTATCTGCAAAAAGAATGATACATACTCATTTTAGCATACTCACTTTACCTGTTTCAATTTCAGGGGTTTTCCTGTTTGGCTCAAATATGTTCCAGGTATCAGTTTCAGAACAGATAATGGGCCTTTCAAGGTTAGACACAAATTTCATTCTCTGACTTTTTCTTGAAAAAGTTTCTTTCTTTGATGTGATTGGTTTCTAATTTTCTTATTGTACAATTTCATGTCAAAATATTGTACCTTAGTATGCAATGCAACAGTTTACTACCAAGATTGTCAATATGATGAAAGCGGAACATTTGTATGAAACTCAAGGTGGCCCAATAATTCTATCTCAGGTTGTTCAAAAGTGCTCACTCTCTTTTTCTGTTTAGAGGTTAAGATTTTCCAAAACATAAGGGGAATTGATCATTTTGAAACTTTTTGACAGATTGAGAATGAATATGGACCCATGGAGTGGGAACTTGGAGCACCTGGTAAATCTTATGCACAGTGGGCAGCCAAAATGGCTGTGGGTCTTGACACTGGTGTCCCATGGATCATGTGCAAGCAAGACGATGCCCCTGATCCTATTGTAAGTGTTGCTCCTGTTACAATTTAGCATTTTTCTCTAAACATTGTCGTATTTTTATTTTTATTTTGTATAATATTGGTCTCAGATGAGCTTAAATGGAGTGAAATGTTTGGATTGAGTCGTAATTGTTGTTACATTTGTTGATGGCTTTCATGCTATGTTTCCGTTCCTAGTGGGGTTAATCGTTGTCCCACTTGATGGTCAAGAATTGCAAGGCTTACTCTGCACATGGGTTGCTTTATTTCCAACTACTATCCATTTTTCTGACTCTTCATCAAGTATTCAACAGTCTTTGACTCTTCTAATCACCCACTAATGATCATGTTTTTTTCTTTATCTCTAATGCACCTCTGCCAAATTTGTCCTGCTAGTTTTCTGCAAAATTATAATAGTCTTAATATGTTTAATCTTGCTCAGTACATTGAGATATTTGTATCTGAATTCTATACTTTGTTGATATTGTTAAATTTCTAGTTGATAAACTTTTTTCTTTGTCCTTCTCCTTTTCCTTTAGTTTCCTACTTTGATATTATTATTTTTGCCCCTCTTCAGATTAATGCTTGCAATGGTTTCTACTGTGACTACTTTTCTCCAAACAAGGCTTATAAACCAAAGATATGGACTGAAGCCTGGACTGCATGGTAAGTACATAAATATTCCCAATGCATTAAATAAATAGAATTTCTAATTTTATATTTCTGCTAGAGTACATGTTGGGATAAATTTCCGTCGTCATTTTTTTTGCAGGTTTACTGGTTTTGGAAGTCCAGTTCCTTACCGTCCTGCTGAGGACTTAGCATTTGCTGTTGCAAAATTTATACAGAAGGGAGGTTCCTTCATCAATTATTACATGGTATGTTTATTGTCTCTGATATTCAAGTGTGTTAGTGTTTCTTCTGATGCCAAGAAATTATGTTGTTTATGATTTTCTTTTTCCTTTTTTTTGTGCAGTATCACGGAGGAACAAACTTTGGAAGAACTGCCGGTGGCCCATTTATTGCTACTAGTTATGACTATGATGCACCTCTTGATGAATATGGTATGCACCTTTCTTGAAATTAGGAAAAGAGTGCTAGCTGAAGAAATGTATTATTTAGCCAATTTAAAATTTTCTATCTGTTTTTAGGATTATTGCGACAACCTAAATATGGTCACCTGAAAGATCTGCACAGAGCAATAAAGCTTTGTGAGCCAGCTTTAGTTTCTGGAGATCCAACTGTGACACCACTTGGAGACCAACAAGAGGTGAGATTTAACTGAATGCTTCTTTAACCAGTCATCATTACAAAGTTCGCAATGAAAGTAATTGGAGCTTTATTGTTTCTTATACAGGCCCATGTTTTTAGGTCAAAGTCTGGCTCTTGTGCTGCATTCCTTGCAAACTACAACCAACACTCTTTTGCTACCGTGGCATTCATAAACAGGCATTACAACTTGCCACCATGGTCAATCAGCATTCTTCCTGACTGCAAGAACACTGTATTTAATACAGCAAGGGTAAGAAGAAAGGATATACTTTCTCCCTGAAATATTTATATCAAACTGCATACTGATAGCATTATTGATTCCATGTGAAGATTGGTGCTCAAAGCGCTCAGATGAAGATGACTCCCGTGAGCAGAGGATTTTCCTGGGAGTCATTCAATGAAGAGACAACATCTTATGAAGACAGTAGTTTTACAGTTGTTGGGTTATTGGAGCAGATAAATACCACAAGAGATATGTCTGATTATTTGTGGTATTCAACTGCGTAAGTGTCTATGTAGCTTCTGACTGCCTCTTCACATATTAAATTGAGAAACACACGCACACACACATACTTGAATTACGTTGGATCCCCACATGTTTATGATTGTTTGTCTATCCTCAGTGTCAAGATTGATTCAAGAGAAAAGTTTTTGAGAGGCGGAAAATGGCCTTGGCTCACAATCATGTCAGCTGGCCATGCATTGCATGTTTTTGTGAATGGTCAATTAACAGGTACGTGACATGATCATTTGTATTTGATGTGATGTGATCTCGGTTTCCTTCTTATATGTTAAAAGGGAAAAGCGGTGGAACAATTGCAGTTTCTCAGTTTGCTGTATTTTTTTTTTTACAAAAAAATCAAAAGCTGAGGGCTATTTTGTCTCATCAAGCAAATACAATGAAGTGAACAGTTCTTGCAATAATAAAAAACTAAAGTCCCCATCACCCTGACACATAAATGGTGGTTTTGTTATTTACATCTCTCTTTGTTCAATGCAGGAACTGCATATGGAAGTTTAGGAAAACCGAAACTAACTTTCAGTAAAGCTGTAAATCTGAGAGCAGGTGTTAACAAGATTTCTCTGCTGAGCATTGCTGTTGGCCTTCCGGTGTGTTCTCTCTCTCTCTCTCTCTCTCACTGTCGTCCTCTTACTTTATTATATATGCATATTAATAAGTGCTTACTAGGTCTCCTTCCTCATGTGCTCAACTGCAGAATGTTGGTCCACATTTTGAGACATGGAATGCTGGTGTTCTTGGGCCAGTTTCACTCAGTGGTCTTGACGAGGGGAAAAGAGATTTAACATGGCAGAAATGGTCTTACAAGGTTTGTGTTTATAAAATGTTCCCAAAATAGAATCCAGATGCTCCATTGCATGGTTATCTAAACTTTCACTTTTTTTATCAGGTTGGTATGAAAGGAGAAGCCTTGGGCCTTCATTCACTCAGTGGTAGCTCGTCAGTTGAGTGGGTCGAGGGCTCTTTTGTGGCTCAGAGACAGCCACTCACATGGTACAAGGTGCATACCTCATACTTAAACCCTCTTCTGTACCAACTTAGTCGTATGTTTTGACATTAGTAGCCTGTTTGACCAAGCTTTCAAGATCAGCTTAATTTGAGAAGTACTTTTTCTCAGAAGTGCATTTAGAAAAAGTACTTTTGGAGAGTAGCAGTTTGTTTTTGGCTAACCAATTTGAAAAACACGTTTGCCAATATTAGAGTAATACTTTGTGCTTCGGCAATGTTCCAAAAGTACTTCTGGGAGAAAGCTACTTTTTTAGCTTCTGAAAAAGCCTCTGCGACTACTCGAAGATAATTTTTTTCTCTAAAAGCTTGAACAAACACCTCAACTTTCTAAAATAAGCACTTTTGGCTGCCCAGACAGGTTCCGTGTTGTGATGTGTTCTCCACCTTAACACAATTTTATCAAGTAATTCGAATTTCTTGGCTTAAAAAGACTAATATTTATATTGAATCGTTGTGTTATGTATACAGAGCACTTTCAATGCTCCAGCTGGAAATGAGCCATTGGCTTTAGACTTGAATACCATGGGCAAAGGCCAAGTGTGGATTAATGGTCAAAGCCTCGGACGCTACTGGCCTGGATATAAAGCAACTGGGAACTGCGGTGCCTGTAATTATGCGGGCTGGTTTGATGAGAAAAAGTGCCTAAGTAACTGTGGACAGGCTTCACAACGATGGTAAGTAATTGCAAACCTGGTGGTGTTTTCTCTGATATAAAAAGAATCTCGAGCTAACTTAACTGGGAATTATAATTCAGGTATCATGTTCCCCGGTCTTGGCTCTATCCTACTGGAAATTTGTTAGTTCTATTCGAGGAATCGGGAGGAGAACCTCATGGAATCTCTTTAGTAAAAAGAGAAGTCGCAAGTGTTTGTGCAGATATAAACGAATGGCAACCACAGTTGGTGAATTGGCAAATGCAAGCATCTGGTAAAGTCAACAAACCACTCAGGCCTAAAGCTCACCTCTCGTGTGCTTCTGGTCAGAAGATTACTTCAATCAAATTTGCAAGCTTTGGAACACCACAGGGTGCCTGTGGAAGCTTCCGGGAAGGAAGCTGCCACGCGTTCCACTCATATGATGCCTTTGAAAGGGTATACACATCTTACTCCTCATTATGCCATCATAATTTTAGTAGAGTAGGCTTTTGGTGATCTAATGTGCAAAATAGCCCGTAAATATATTGGTTTTGTATATTTAAGATTCCACAGGCACCCTTCATACATACAATATACATACAATATACATAATCAGTGTATAGGTTTTGTATATTCTGGCTAGCTCCCGTAATTAATTTTGGCCGATGGGCCAAAAATGAAAAAAAACATCTACTTAACCTGTTAGACGAACGTGTTTCATTTTTCTGTAGAGACCTTATTGAACTACTCTCTTTCTTTCCAGTATTGCATCGGGCAAAATTCGTGCTCAGTACCTGTGACACCAGAAATATTTGGAGGTGATCCATGTCCACATGTTATGAAGAAACTCTCAGTTGAGGTTATTTGCAGTTGATGACACTGAGGATAAACAAATAAAGTGGTTTTCAGTTAGTTGTCTCAAGTACAGTATAGTAATGTTTAAGTATTTACTTTCTGAAGATATTTTTGAAGAGCCAAAAGTTAGCTTTGATGGGGGTGAAGTTGTACAGATATGCAACACACCTTTTCATTTGAAGCCCATATGAATTCCAATGGCCCAGTATTCTGTACATATATGTTGATTACTATCAAGTTGGTGTTGGTTGGAGGTAGCTGGAGGAATAGTCGAGGTCTGCGCAAGCTGACCTGGATACCACCGATATAACAAAAAGAGCACATCGAGACTGATTCTTGATTAGTCCGTGTGCAATTATTGCTACTGTTAAAATTTGCAAGTCTTATGGGTTTTCAGTATTTTATTACTTCACCTATGTAAAAACAGCAATCTTTCATTGCTTTGTACCTGCAAAAATTCTACTATGATGATGTGAAATAACATCAAAGTCTCTTTAACAGATGTTTTCTAGATCCTGTTCTGCATTCCTGTCTGTTACCTTTCTTGTCTTACATTCTTTTGCTGACATGTTGCAAAAATTATTAATTACAACAACATACCCAGTGTAATTCCACTAGTGGGTCTGGGAGAGGATAAGATGTACGCCGACCTTACATCTACTTTTTCGGGATAGAGGTTGTTTCCAATAGACCCTCGGCTCAAAAGGAACGTAAGTCATTGCAGGGAAGCAAAAATCATCTTCCCAGTGGGAGCATTCTGCTCTCTTCTGGGGTTGATCCTTGTAGGTGCTATCAGTTGTCCGTTCTCAAACCTTGATTATTGGAGCACATCCCGCGATTTACTGATAGTAATGTTGAGGGACCTGTACTATTACATCCAAGACTAGTCTGACGCAAGTCGGAAACCTGGATATAAAAAAAATCATTAATTGTAACCACAATCTACTCAATTATTACAACGTTAGGTTTTTATGACCTAGCTGCTATAAGGGTAAAGTTAAATTACTTTAATGTGACAAATGGTTGTGATTTTACTGCTATAGCTATTTTATTGTTATATTGGATATCCTTTGGTTTATGTTACTTCTCCTGTTTCAATTTATGAGATATATTTTCCGTTTTAGTGCATTTCTGTCACGATCCAAATATGACATTTAGGCCGCGACAGGGCACCTGACGAGCTTCTACCCATGAGGCAAACCTCTAAGCTAAACATGCAAATAATAGAAGATAAAGAAGAAGTACACTCAAGGTCTCTAATATAAATTGAGTGCGGAAGCAAAATACAAATATTGAGTATGCCCATAATCTCATAAAATATCTAAGTCATGAAACTACTAGTCTGAATATGAAAGTACGAGACACAACTCAGAATACTACTAAGCCAACTAAAGAAGAAGAGGCCGTCATGATGTAATGGTGGCTCACCTCGACTGAATTGGACTGAAAAAAGCTGGAATAATCAGGTGTCGGTTACCTGGTCTCCATTAACCTCACCTGTACACATACTACATCAACATGTGTGAGTCTAAAAGATCCAGCAAGATCATCGACATACTCTCAACTTAGCCCTAAGGGAAGTCTTAAAAATCCATGATTATGCATATAATCAATTAAACAATACAAGTATGTTAAATATATACAAACAGTGAAGCTGAAATCATGAAGTATAAACAAGCAACATTTGAAATTCACTCAATTTGAAGCTATGCTCACGGGAGTATTTTCTTCAAGTGGAGATTATTTGCCCACAATCTTATCCGGGGCACTTATAATTCCTGCATCTACCCCTAACCGAACCCAATGGGGCATGTCGTAGTATGCCCCTCTGAAGATATGATAAAGTGAAACAAATGTCCAATCAATACCAATTCAAAAATTAACGTATATAGCAAGTAACAATTTAAGAGAAATTACGCTAAAGGACTCATACGGTAATTACTTTAGACACTTGGAAATTATCCACTTTAGATCATGATTTCCCACTCACACGAACTAAATGGTTTAAATGCATACATACAACACAAACCATATGCCTTTTATGAAAAGCAATTAAACTAAGAGTTTAAGCCTAACTTGTGTTATATCCCGTATTTCCAGAGTATGTACGTAAGGGAATACGTACAAAAGTCTAGCCTTAAAGTTTAGGCACAAAACGTTTTTTTTGGGCACAACTCACAAAACGAATAGTTTTCCGACGAAACGTTTCCACAGCTTTCGTAGGGTAAATTCCGGCTATGCCATTTCTAATTTTTGCGGATTTTTCCGAGAGACGAAACATTTTGGACCAACGGGAGGGCGACACTTGGCACCCTCCAATTGGTGGACTTGAAATCGTCCGTTGGGCCGAATTGGACAAGGTTGGCGGTTTTGTGCCTTTGCACAATCGAGGAGTTGGTAGGATATTTGTGTGTAGTAGATAGAATGGACACTTGCCTAAATCTTCACCTACACTTGCCTTGCACTTGGCATCATCTTGGCCATTGGTTGGCCAACTTGACCTATAAATACCCCCTTAGATGAAGAGTTCTTCATCCACAAAATTACTTCAAGTCTTGAAAAATCCTCTCCTCTCCCTTTAAGCCATTTCGTCAAACACCTTTCCACTTGAGTAAAGTTGGCGAGGCCTCACTAGCCTAGCCAAAATCTACCCCCTCCTTGGTAGAAAAGTTGCCTTCTAGTATTGTTATAATGCCCAAAATACCCTAGCCCAAATCCCTTAGTCCTTAGTAGAAGTTGTGAAGAACTTCTAAGGTTTCTTAGACTCTGGGCGTCTGACTTAGGAGCTAAACCTTGCTCAGTGCGACTTTATCTAGGATATTATTGGGCTTACAGAGGTAACTAATCCTAACCTCTTTTGAATTAGAGTTACATCTGTAGTAGTATAAGAATAAGTATTAAATACTTAGAAGAATATCACAGAATAGAATTAAAGCGTTATCACGATGAAGGGTTTAAAGAAGAAATATCAAATTGTACTTACATGAATTTGTTTTCCTGATGGACTTGAGTAGCTCACCGGGTAGGGAAGTCTGCCCAATTTTCCGTAGGATATAGAACCCTCTGTTTAGAATTTGTTTACAAAGTAGTCGAGCGTTGATAGGCGTGTCGACTATTATAAATTTGATTCTCTGCGCGCGACATATTCAACTTGGCGGTGGTTTTATTTGAGAAGGTATGTGATTCTTCCTAGCATGATATTTTACAATATATATATGTAGTACGGTGAGCGTACGTGTGTTAAGCGAATAATAACTACGGCAATGCCTGCGGCTTAAGTGAATAATACTTACGGCAATGCCTCAGCTTAAGCTGAATAATAAAGATCGAAAGCATTTCAAAGAATCTTGAATCATTTTTATGAAGAGAACTAATTGGTTTTAAAGCGAAGCTTAAGAGTTATACTAGCTTTATGGGAAGTTAAGTATAACCACTTAAGAATGATAAAAAGAAAGCAGTTTGCATATGTGTTTATAACGGACTTATATTAAATTGTGAAAAGAATAATAAGATGGTTTGATAAGTAGACATGATATGATCTTATGTGTGTTAGTGTCTTTATAGCGTTTGTATAAAAAGTATTCTTGTTGTGCTTATGTTGTTTAAAGATAATTTGTTATGTTAGTGTATTATCACTCGCCTCTTGACATATTGCAGGGGTTAAGCGCCTCCGTCTGGGGTAGACTCGGGTGATGCAGGACCGTGATTCGAGAATACCTCATGCGGGTCGGGGACTATGCGGAGCTACGGGAGTTCGAGGTTAGTGATGCGGGGTTATACCTCGCGATGCATGTGGCGTGCGGACTACGAGTCGGGGCGATGTCGAGAGTAGCTACCCTCGATGCGGGGTTATGTACTCTATGCGGGCCTATGTGAGTGGCTTTATCACGGACTACGAGTCGAGATTAGGCTTGCATGGTGATACTACGGGCGATTGGCCTGCTTGATCATTCGCGCCTAGAAAAGACACATTACGATTTACCTATTGTTGCTCTTGTTTATGATGTGGCCTTATATGCGGTCCCATGGTTGTTTCATACATCTTGCAAAGCGATTTTAAAATGATATGTTTTCATTTAAGTATTTTCTGATTTCATATACTTAGTACTGTTATCTTGACCTCGCCGGGCTGCGTTCATCTGCGGTAAGAAGCGGCAGTCTTAGATCCACGTCCTTAGGATCTACGTTGGTGTCGGGAGCTCCATCTTTTAGGAGGCTCTACTTTTGGGTATGATCTCACTGTTGTAGATAGTTTTATGCTGATCGGTATGGCGGGATACTGTCGCCATAGTTGTATATTTCCTTAAGTGCATAGTCGTATTTATGCGATATCGGATGTAGCTTGCTAAACCGTATTTATATATATATCTTAGAAAAGCAGCGTTTTCTCACATAAAGCGTATGTCTTATTTTATAAATTGTTTCATGTCTTGTTTTATATTTCGTGATTACTACGATGTATGACTACTTGGGTGCCGTAAGGCACGATCCACGGGCCGGAATGGGTCGTGACAAAAGTGGTATCGAGCGATTAATCCTCGGAAAGTGTCTGACCGTATCTAGTAGAGTCTTGATTATCGGTGTGTTGTGCACCACTTGATAATCGAGGAGGCTATAGGATATTTAGGATTGGTTTCCATTCTTCTCACTCTGAGATCGTGCTTTAGAGGCGTGTTAAGTTGGACCCCTCTAACGTATTCCTTTTACTGCTTGATTATGCCTTGCGTAAGGCAACCGGGCCCAGAAGGGCAAAGCGTGAGGCGCGCGATGGGACACCTAGAGTCACGAGGGCTCGGGCGATCTATACGAGGCAGCGAGTTCTCGGCGCCGCCCGGCCCAGCGAGACCACGGTACCCGCTCGCATCCGCGGCTGGGGCGGAGAGTTAGAATCTGAGAGATAACCCGGCTGCGGCGGGATCGTGGCGAACATGAAAACAGTGAATCGGCGATTCGATCCAGCCCGGTCGTACCGTGGTTCACCCAGGCGAGAGTTTGAGGCTCACGAGACTTCACGAGTTGTAGCGCGAGTTTTATGGGTCGGCGGGAGGATGATCGCGAGGAGTTCATCCGTCATTCTGAAGGATTCGAGTGATCGGGCGTCGGAGACCGAGTCAGTGATCTTTGGTTCACATAGTGCGTGATACGCGATCGATTGGTTTGGTCATGGGAGTTATCCGGGAAACCACGCGTCCCAGCCTGCTTAGGATGAGTTCTCGGAGGCTTTCTCGCTCACTTGCCTCGCGGATGAGGAGGCGCGGGTTGATAGATTTTTTCTTGAGGCGAAGGGCCTTGTCGAAGTACAATGTCGAGTTTGATTCATTGGCTCGATATGTCCCGGCATTAGTAGCGATATGGAGGATAGGGTGCACCGCTACGTCAGGCTGAAGCGACTATATGGCGAGTCGTGTGCGGTGTTTCTCTTGGCCGGGTATGGACATTACCGCGTGCGAGCTCATGCTCTTGGATGTGAGGCGTAGAGACGCCGGGTTGTGACGGCGGCGAAGGCCAGGCGGCGGGGTCTTTTGGTGGCTATCGTGGTGGCGGCCTCAGCGGCGATCTGGGTGCACCACGGCCGGCTCGAGCACTCTGCGCGTCCTCGGCCGCAGCCGAGATATTCGAGGCGGACGGGCCCGGGACTTGAGCGTCGAGCGGCGAAGTGCGGCGTCCGGGACCACCCCGCCGGTGTGGCCGTCACGGCGATCCCGCCGGGAGTTGTGGTGCTACGGAGCTTGTTTCGATTGTGGCGGCGAAGTCACTATCACGGCTGTCAGAGCGAGGCGATCTTGATGGTAAGTCGACTACGAGTTCTTTCGTAGGTCTTCATCCCAGCGGTACTCGCCACGGAGGGCAAGGTACTCATGGACCAGCGGTGTGGCGGTCGTGGCGCGGTCGATTCTAGCGGTCCTCGAACCGCATTTATGCTGTCCGGTAAGCGAGGATCGGAGGCCTCGCTGATGTCGTCACAGGTACCTTATCAGTTTCTGTGTTTGATGTGTATGCTTTGATAGATCCGGGTTACTACTGCATCGATATATCTCCACTTGTTGCTAGTAGGATAGGGATAGAGCACGAGTCCATGGACCACTTTCGAGGTAGCTACGCGATGGGTGATTCGATGGTAGCTCGGCGGGTATATAGAGCTTGTCTGTGACCATTCTGATCGTCGGACCACTGGCGGAAGCTTGATAGAGTTGGAGATGATTGACCGGCGTGATCATGGGGATGGATTGGCTAGCTTCTTTTCGCCAATGTAGGCTGAGAGAAGTAATGCAGTTCCGATTTCTGAGGCGGTTGTTGAGTGGGAGGAGCACGGTATCGCAGGGTAGGTTTATTTCTACCTCGAGGCTAGGAAGATGGTGCGAGAAGGGTATATCTACCATCTCGTTCGGGTGTTTGATCACGAGGCTGCGGTACCAGATTTTCCGTCGATTCGATGGTCGAGAGAGTTCCCAGCGTGTTTCAGGCGACCTCCGGGTATCCTCACGAGAGGAGATTGAGTTTTGTATTGACATATTGCGGACACTCGGCTTTATTTCCATTCAGCCTACGAATGACACGCCGAGTTGAGAGAGTTGAAGGATCGGCTTAGGGATTTCTTTGGAGAAGGGCTTATCGGGCCTAGTGTTTCTCCACGAGCGCCGGTATTGTTCGTGAAGAAGAAGGGCGGGGCGTTGCGCATGTGTTGATTCTGAGCGGTGAACAAGGTGACCATTAAACGAATACCCTTCCGGGATTGATGATTTGTTCGACGATTGCGAGCGCGAGTGTTTCTCGAATTGATCTGATCGGGCTATCATCAGTGCGAGTCGAGAGAGGTGGATGTCCCAGAATTTGCATTCGGACGTGCGGGCATTATGAGTTGAAGTCATGTCTTTTGGGTTGACGATGCTCGGCGATATTCATGGATTTGATGAGCGAGTGTTCAAACCATTTTTGAACACGTTGTGATAGTGTTCATTGATGATATCTTGGTTTATTCGCTCGAGCGAGGCGTGCGGAGCATTTGAGGCTGTCTTGTGATTCTCCGAGACCAGATTTATGCCAAGTTTTCCAAATGTGAGTTTTGGTTGAATTGATGGCGTTTCTTGGGCATATTAGGGTGATGGCGTTCAGTGGATCTGGCGAGATCGAGGCAGTCGAGACTTGGCCTGAACTCTTACTCAAACGAGAGGTTCGCGATTTTACGGGCCTTGCGAGGATATTATCGGCGGTTCGTGGAAGTTTGCTTATCTGCACCGTTGACTAGGTGACTCGAAGGCGGCCAGTTTGATGGGTGATGCTTGTGGCGAGGTTTCGATTCTTTGAAAGAAGGCGCGACCGCCCGTTCTTACTCTTCCGGAGGTCGGATGGTTATGTCGTGTATTGTGATCGTCGAGCGCATCGGGTTGGGATGTGTGTTGATGCGGCATGGCGGGGTTATAGCATATGCGTCCGACGGTGAAGAAACACGAGAGAACTACCCGCGTGATTTGGAGTTGGCGGTGTGATTCACGCTTTGAAGATGCGGAGGCCTTATTTGTATGGGGTTCACGTGGATATTTTTACAGACCACAGAGCCTCAGGTATATCTTGACCAGGAGCTGAACTTACGGCGAGGCGGTGGTTAGAGTTGCTTAAGGATTACGATGTTGATATCTGTACCACGGGAAGGCGATGTTGTGGCGGATGCTCTTAGTCGTAGGTCGATGGGAGCCTATCGGATGTGCGACGGAGAGGAGGCATGGTTCGTGATTTGCATCGATTAGCGAGCCTTGGTGTCCGTTTGATTGATTACGATAGCGATGGGGTTAGAGTTCGTGAGGTTGCGAGTCTTCCGTCGTCGAGAGGTGAAGAAAGCGGCAGTTCGAGGATCTAGCTTTGATTCGATATCGTGATCTGACTCTCCGTGAGCGAGGTCACTTTGGTAGCACGATGGGGTGCTAAGGTTTGAGGAAGGTTGTGTGTTCCGGATGTTTGAGGACTTGTGAGTTCTTGGGAAGCACACGCGCGGCGTTACTCTATCCGTCGAGTCGACGAAGATGTACCGCGACGCCCAGATCGTGTATTGGTGGGATGGCTTGAAGAGGGGCGTTGCGAGTTCGTAGCTCGATGCGTGTTGTCGGCGGTGAAGGTAGAGCACCGGAGGCACGGTGGTTTATTCTGAGCGATAGAGATCCCGACTTGGAAGTGGGAGGTGATCAGCGTGGACTTCATCGCGGGATTACCTCGCACTCGGAGAGACATGATTATATGGGTTATCGTCGGCGGTGTGAAATCAGCCCACTTTCTTCCGTCGGAGCGACTTTTTGGTGAGGATTGTGCGGACTTTACATCAGAGAGATCGTCGGTGCGTGAGTCCTATTTCGATCATATCAGACGAGAGCCCGATTTCGGCTAACCGGAGGTCTTTCCGAGAGGTTTAGGGGCGGTGAGCACAATCTTGCATTCCATCCACGAGCAGGCAGACGGTAGCGCCTATCCGGACTCTTGAGGATATCTTTGCGAGCACTGTGTTATCGACCGAGGTAGGTGGGAGGATCATTTGCCTCTAGTTGAGTTCGCGTACAATAATAGCTACCACTCGGTATTCGGATGGCGCCTTATGAGGCCTTGTATGGGAGGAAGTGCGGATCGCCTATAGGTTGGTTCGATGTGGGCGAGTGCGGCTAGTGGGACGATTTGGTGCGATGGCGATGGATAAGGTGAAGCTTATCCAAGGCGGTATTGACTCGAGTCGGCAAGTCGTATGCAGATCATCGTCGTCGGCATGCAGGTTCGCGATTGATTATTGGGTTTTCTGAAGGTGTCACCCATGAAGGGTGTGATGAGATTCGGGAAGAAGGAAACTTCGGCCAGGTATATTGGGCGTTTGATTGTCCGCGAGGTAAGCGAGGTTACTACGAGTTGAATCTGCCGTCCGTCGGAAGCGGTCATCCGTTTTTCACGTATCTGTCTTTGAGAGATGTATCGGGGATCCATCTAGGTGCACCGATTGATGATGTCCGGTGGCCAGGGGTTATCGTGAGGAGATTCCATGCGCGATGGTCGATCGTCGGAGTTAGGCGTCTGCGGACGAAGGGCGTGGCTTCAAAGTCTTGTGGCGGAGCGAGCTCGAGGAGAGATGGCGTGGGAAGGCGAGGAGGACATAGGCGAAGTATCCTCACCTATTCCCCACACCTCCGGGTAATTCACTTTCCTACTTGTAAATCTTCATTATCGTTTATGCCTAAGTGTTGTTACGTGGCGTGTGTGGCATTTGCAAGCTGTTTAAGTTATGAAGAATCTTATCGTTAAGCGTCTTGGGAAGGAACATTCGGGCGAATGTTTCTAAGAGGGAGAATGTTATATCCGTATTTCCGGTATGTATGCGTGGGAATACGTCAAAAGTCTAGCCTTAAAGTTTAGGCACAAAAGCGTTTTTGGGCACAACTCACAAAAGCGAATAGTTTTCCGGCGAAGCGTTTCCACGCTTTCGTAGGGTAAATTCCGGCTATGCCATTTCTAATTTTTGCGGATTTTTCCGGAGACGAAACATTTTGGACCAGCGGGAGGCGACACTTGGCACCTCCAATTGGTGGACTTGAAATCGCCCGTTGGGCCGAATTGGACAAGGTTGGCACGTTTTTGTGCCTTTGCACAAGTCGAGAGTTGGTAGGATATTTGTGTGTAGTAGATAGAATGGACACTTGCCTAAATCTTCACCCTACACTTGCCTTGCACTTGGCGTCATCTTGGCCGTTGGTTGGCCAACTTCTTGACCTATAAATACCCCAGATGAAGAGTTCTTCATCCACAAAATTACTTCCAAGTCTTGAAAAATCCTCTCCTCTCCCTTTAAGCCATTTCGTCCAAACACCTTCCCCGAGTAAAGTTGGCGAGGCCTCCCACTAGCCTAGCCAAAATCTACCCCCCTCCCTTGGTAGAAAAGTTGCCTTCTAGTATTGTTATAATGCCCAAAATACCCTAGCCCAAATCCCTTAGTCCTTAGTAGAAGTTGTGAAGAACTTCTAAGGTTTCTTGGAGCTACCTGGCGTCTGACTTAGAGCTAAACCTTGCTCAGCGACTTTATCTAGGATATTATTGGGCTTACGAGGTAACTAATCCTAACCTCTTTTGAATTAGAGATTACATCTTGTAGTAGTATAAGAATAAGTATTAAATACTTAGAAGAATATCACGAATAGAATTGAGTATTATCACGATAGAAGGGTTTAAAAGAAGAAATATCAAATTGTACTTACATGGAATTTTTTCACGATGACTTGAGTAGCTCAGGGTAGGAAGTGCTGCCCAATTTTCCGTAGGATATAGAACCTCTGTTTAGAAGCGTTTACAAAGTAGTCGAGCGTTGATAGGCGTGTCGACTATTATAAATTTGATTCTCTGTGCGACATATTGACTTGGCGGTGGTTTTATTTGAGAAGGTATGTGATTCTTCCTATAGCATGATATTTTACAATATATATGTAGTGCGGTGACGTACGTGTTAATCGAATAATAACTACGGCAATGCCCGCTTAAGCTTTGAATAATACTTACGGCGATGCCTCACGCTTAAGCTGAATAATAAAGATCTGAAAGCATTTCAAAAGAATCTTGAATCATTTTTAATGAGAGAGAACTAATTGGTTTTAAAGCGAAGCTTAAGAGTTATACTAGCTTTATGGGAAGTTAAGTATAACCTTAAGAATGATAAAAGAAAGCAGTTTGCGTATGTGTTTATAACGGACTTATATTAAATTGTGAAAGAATAATAAGATGGTTTGATAAGTAGACATGATATGATGCTATGTGTGTTAGTGTCTTGTAACGTTTGTATAAAAGAGTATTCTTGTTGTGCTTATGTTGTTTAAAGATAATTTGTTATGTTAGTGTATTATCACTCACTCTTGACATATTGCAGGGTTGCCGCCTCCGTCACGGGGTAGACTCGGTGATGCAGGACCGTGATTCGAGAATACCTCATGCGGGTCGGGGACCTATGCGGAGCTACGGGAGTTCGAGGTTAGTGATGCGGGGTTATACCTCATGCGATCTATGTGGCGTGCGGACTACGAGTCGGGGCGATGTCGAGTAGCTACCCTCGATGCGGGGTTATGTACTCTATGCGGGCCTATGTGAGTGGCCTATGCGGACTACGGAGTCGAGATTAGGCTTGCATGGTGATACTACAGGCAATTGGCCTGCCGATCATTCGCACCTAGAAAAGACATTACGATTTACCTATTGTTGCTCTTGTTTATGATGTGGCACTTATATGCGGTCCCCTGGTTGTTTCATACATCTTGCAAACTGATTTTAAAATGATATGTTTTCATTTAAGTATTTTACGATTTCATATACTTAGTACTGTTGTCTTGACCTCCTTGGGCTGCGTTAAATCTGCAGTAGGCGGCAGTGCTAGATCCACATCCTTAGGATCTCTACGTTGGTGTCGAGCTCCATCTTTTCCGAGGCTCTACTTTTGGGTATGATCTCCTGTTGTAGATAGTTTTATGCTGATCGAGGTATGGCGGGCCCTGTCCGCCATAGTTGTATATTTCCTTAGAGGTTTGTAGTCATGCGATTATCGGATGTAGCTGCTAAAATATTTATATATATATCTGTTTATATATTTCTCTCATAAAGCGTATGTCTTATTTTATAAATTGTTTCATGTCTTGTTTTATATTTCCGCTGATTACTCTGATGTATGACTACTTGGGTGCCCCGGTAAGGCACCAGTCACGGGCCCCGGAATGGGTCGTGACAACTTGCCTTATAACCTGAACACAAATCTCTCTTGAAATGCCAAAATCTCTTCAAATGATCTCCAATAACTTCAATAACATAAATATCGGGTCCAAATTAGTTTAGAGAAACTAATCCTATAATTTTAGGACACCTCAATCAAAGTAAACTCTTGGTCAATTCAAACCCTCCCCTCGGGTCAACAATCCGAAATTCGAAATTGATTACATAAACACATTACCCATAAGCCATGAAGTCTAAATCTATAATCAAGTTTCAATGATGGAAGAACTGAAAGGGTAGACAAAAGTAGTTCAGTGCAATGTTTGCCGAGTCGAGTGATGACACTCTCTCTTTAATACAAAATTACCCCCATATATTATGTCTTACGGTAAGCGGGTAATAGCCTCCCAAAATAAAACAACAATACTTTCTCAAGCACAATCCAATACTTGAGAATCCTTATAGAAGAAGTAAGAACTCTAGATTGCTAGAAGAAGAATAAAGGCTCTCAATAACTTTCAGAATTTAGGATTGTAAGTGATGTTCTAAATCTGAAAAATGAGACATCTATTTATAGTTGCAAAATTTGTGATTCACATGCCATGTGAATGTATTAAATGGATTGCATGGATCTCATCAAAATTCACCTAGATCATGCCAAGAGTTGGTTGAACTTTGGCCTTTCCAATGAGTGCACATTCATAAAAATCTTTTCAAATTCGAATTCAATGCACGTCAAGCGTCGTGGCCCTTAACTGGTGGCGTCGCGGCGCTAAATAGGCAGTAACCAATTTTGAGTCTCGGGACTTTTGACGTCGCGGCTCGATGGCGAGCGCGACCGCGATCAATGTGGCCGTGGCGCGCGTCGTGGCGTCTTGCAGCCGCATGCCTGCGCCGCTCTTCCATTTTCCGTATTTTGCACATTTCTTCTTTTCTTATACCGTCGTGGGAGACACATCAATTTGGCCAATTAATCATCCATTTTTACATAACTTAAGAACACTTAACATTGTGTACCAACATCTCTTTCACTACGTGAAATTTAGCTAGACGTTGTATGACGTATGCATGTGTATGGAAATCGCATTTCTGACATGTGGGCTCCATGTGTTCAAGTCATTAATAACGGGATAAACTCAATCCCACTAGGTAAATTTCCAACAATCCCCTCTTGAAAGAGGTGTTGGTGCACGCGAGTTGTCAACCATTAGCAATCTAGTAGCGGAAGTGTATTGCATCGGGATATGTAGCCAAAGGCCTTGAACTTTCCCTAGTCAATACCATCGGACATATTTACTGCGCGGTGAACGTGATGTCTTGAACCGTCAGTGTTTAGTATATGCCAAGACAATGATAGAGACACAATAATTGTCTAATCCCTTGTTTCTTATTTATTGTTGTGGCCGTTGTGGCCGCGGACACACTTGGATTCTTAAGTGCGTACAATTGAGGCGGTCTATCTTCGCACTTAAATAGGTGACCTCCTACAAGGTACCCTGCAGTACCCTTATATGTCAGTGTTTGAAGTCATTAAAAGTATCCTTATCTTAACCTCGACTCTCGAGTGTTATGTTAAGACTTTGACACTTAACTTGTACCCACCATGCAGGTAGCACTTTAATGTCTATCGCGGGAAGACTTTGGATTAGTTTTTCCATAAGGAACCAATATCCGAAGTGCTCTTACTTTTCTTGAAGCGCTCAACTGATCCTTTACAACTTAGTTTTCCCATTGAACCAAATTTCTGGGATCTCCAGTCAGTATGGTTGGGTTACCACCGTATCGGTTCTTAATGCTTGAGTTTTAAGCCCATTCTCCTAGATATGCAGAACATCTGATCTTTGGGTAATCCCTTAGTCAAAGGGTCATCTATATTCTCCTTGATTTTATGTAATCGATGGAGATGATACCCGCGGAGATCAATTGCCTAACGGTCTTATGTCTCCGATGTATATGCCGAGATTTGCTATTGTATATGCTACTTCTTGCCCTTCCTAATGCCGACTGATTGTCGCAGTGAATCATTACTGAAGGTACGGGTTTATCCCAACAAGGGATATCCTACAAGAAGTCGTGAAGCCACTCAGCTTCTTCACCTGCTTTGTCTAAAGTGATGAACTCCGATTTCATAGTGGATCGGGCGATGCAAGTTTGTTTGGAGGACTTCCAGGACACATCCCCACCACCAATTGTACACACATACCCACTGGTGGACTTGGTGTTTATTACATATATTTTATCTACACTTTTTGAGTCATTTTTAGTTAGTATTTTTCTCATTTTCTTTTGAAATTAGTATCATGTTAGGGTCGTTTTTCTTTCTTTTGAGTCACAGCAGTTCTAAATGAAGAAATGGCAAAAATAGATTGAAAATGAGTAGAAAAGTGGATTTCCGAGGCAAATGGACGACAGTTGGCAGCCTCCGGACGAAGAGCCTGCAGGAAGCGGCGCCCGTTTTTGAAGAGCTTGGGAGTTCGTGTAGTGGCGTCAAAATCTGAACTCTGACGCCTTTTCAAATCCGAGGTGAATTTGGCAAGGGGCAAAAGGGTCTGAAGCAAGAGTTTTAGATTGCGTATATAAACCCCTAGAACATATTTTATTAGGGTATCTCGGATATTCTATCACACTTTTGGAGCTGCACAGTAGATCCCATAACTCCTTTGCGGTATTGGTAGTACAATATACCGTGTAGAGTGAATCGCACAAGTAATTCAGGATGTAGTTCCTGCATATGTAGTCATTTTGACTTCAGGAGTCAAATTTCATTATCATGCCACCAATAGCCTGGGTATCCTGGCCCGCCTCAACCGTGTTGTCAGTTTGGGCGTCCATATCATCTCCAACAGTATGAGGATCTTCAGTTAAATATTTGGCATACCTAGTATAGTGATGTAGAACAACATCTTCTACTGCCACCTTTTGAAATTAATGCCCGCAAACTTTTCGGGCCTTTCGGCTTAGAAGTTGGGAGAAATCATGGCATTCCCAATGATTCCGAAATTGAACCCAGCGACCGGAGTGTTGCCCGGAGTAGCAGTGCCAGAGGATGTGGCATGATTGGAAGCAGAGACTTGTTCTTTTCCATTCACCATCTTTAGTTCTTCGCAATATTAATTTTACCTTAAACTGTAGTGGAAAAATAGTTGTATACAGGGATGGAAGAACTGGAAGTGTAGACAAAAGTAGTTCAGTGTAATGTTTGCCGAGTCAAGTGATGACTCTCTCTTTAAGGAAAAATTACATCCGTATATTACGGCTTACGATAAGTGGGTAATAGCCTCCTAAGATAAAACAACAATACTTTCTCAAGCACAAGCTAATACTTGAGAATCCTTATAGAATAAGTAAGAACTCTAGATTGCTAGAAGAAGAATAAAGGCTCTCAATAACTTTCAGAATTTAGGATTGTAAGTGATGTTCTAAATTTGAAAAATGAGACCTCTATTTATAGTTGCAAAATTTGTGATTCACATGTCATGTGAATGTATTAAATGGGTTGCATGGATCTCATCAAAAGTCACCTAGATCATGCCAAGAGTTGGCTGAACTCTGGCCTTTTCATTGAGTGCACATTCAGAAAAATCTTTTCAATTTCGGATTCACTGCACGTCGAGTGCCGCGACGCTAAATGGCAGTAACCAACTTCGAGTCTCGGGACTTTTGGCGCCGCGGCTCCTGACTGAGGCGCCGCGGCGCTGGCCCGTCGTGGCTCGGTGCCGCGGCCCTGTTACGGCGCCGTGACTCTTCTCCATTTTCCGTATTTTGCACATTTCTTCTTTTCTTATACCGTCATGGGAGACACATCAATTTGGCCAATTAATCATCCATCCTTACATAATTTAAGAACACTTAACATTGTGTACCAACATCTCTTTCACTACGTGAAATTTAGCTAGACGTTATACGACGTATGCATGTGTATGAAAATCGCATTTCCGACATGCGGGGCCCCATGTGTTCAAATCATTAAGAACGGAATAAACTCAATCCCAATAGGTAAATTTCCAACACAATCTTATGTCAATTGATGGTTCAAAACTCATATTTTCAAAATTTCAAGCTTAGAGCTAAATCTCAAATTCCACACCTAAATTTCACAATTCCCTGAAAACAAACAAACTGTATCGTAATACTTTAATAACCAACTATACAAATATAATCTAGTCTCCTAATAAGAATAAAGTATAAAGAAGGAAAGAAATGAGATAAAAATTATGATTGACACAGTGACAGTGACGAGAATTGCACCTAATTTTACACTTTGAAAACTCACTTTTAAATCTAATGCTATTTGGTCACCCTAATCATAAAACCACGCAATACTATTCCTGGAGATAGTAGTATCGATCACCAGCATTCTTATCGATGTCGCGTGAATGTCGATCGTGATTTGAGAGCAGGCAATCGATATCATCGCTATCCAGAAGAGAGCAAATTGCTCCCAACATGGTTCGAATACACGCTGCAGACCTCCAACTAGAGTTTAAGTTCACATCCTTTATCATCCAGCTATGCCGCGGGGACTAATAATTACTATTCTTAAAAGGCTTCTGCCAAGATTAATTAATAAAATATGGGTTTGGCCCACTAACTCTATTAAACACATATAACAAGCTCACATATCAAACAGTTATGTTTCATAATTAGCCGCTTCGATAGAAAACCCCCTAAAATTAAATGAACTATGAATAAGGGAGTAATTTTAAACGAAAAAATTTCGGTCAAAAAAAGAATGATATATTTTTTTATTTGATAATAATTAACTTTAAACTTTATATTTTACGCTTAATGAGATGATTAATAACTACACAAACATTTTTGACTTGTTTTAGACCACAAGATTCAAAAATCTTCTTTTATTTCTTAAATTTCGTGTCTAGTCAAACTATATCACATAAATTGGATGGAGAGAATATTATTTATTATCTCTTGTTCTTGCTTAGCATATTATTTATGTTATTATTCCGTATTCATTTTTTCCCTATTTGAACTGCTTTGCTATTGGTTTATTTTGAGCTGAGTGTTTATCGAAATCAACTTTCCTACCTTCAGGTAGGAATAAGATTTGAGTACACTCTACACTCTCCGAACTCCACTTGTGGACACACTGGATATGTTATTGTATTGTTATATTGGATATATTCAATAATTATATGTGAAAAATTAACCCTTTAAAACAATTTGGGGGTTAGTTACATTAATGTGTGTTCCTCAATTTTCACTAAAGATGAATAGATGATCTAGAAATAAATACTCCTAGGAAGCTTTACTTATGTCACATTCAGATCTGTATCTTTTTTCTGTATCTTCCTATTGAAGCTTTAAAATGTCTTTATTATTTCTTCTCTTATGATTTACTTTTTTAAAGTTTAAGAAACTCTGTTGAGTAAAATCACAACTCAAAAGTCAATTAACCTTTTAATATTAAAAGTCACCTTAATAAGTGCATTGTAAGTTGAGCAACATAGTTGCATCTTAAATTTCAAACAGAAAAGGAATTTGAGAAAACTTAAAACCTTATATCTCCAATTACCTCTCCCACTAAAAAAAAAAAAAACTTATGTCCCCCGGACATAGCTGGATGGCAAAAGATGTGAACTTAAAATTCAGCTGGAGGTCTGCAGTGTTGGTTCGAATCCTGATGGGAGCACTTTGATGTCTTATGTGATAGGACTTTGTAGGTGATTCAGTTGCAGGACCTTATATGTGATATTAGTTGCTCTGTTCTCAAAACCTGGTCATTCAGATACATCCCGCGATTTGCTTATAGTAGTGTTGATGGACCAGTACTACTATCTCCAGGAATAGTCTAGCATAAGCCACGAAACTGAATATAAAAAAAGAGCTTCAATTAAATAAAAAAAAGACCTCAGAACTAAAAAAAAAAGTTGCAGAATAAAAAAAAATCTTTTTTTGTTGTCCAGTAGTTACAGAATTACAAACAATACCTTCAAAAAGATCAAACAAAAACGTCTTAAATTATAAAAAATTATGATTTAAAATAAATTATAAAAATTTGTATGGCTATAAATGGGATTGGAGATCTTAGTACTTGAGTTAGTTGACTACATGAACAAGGTTGGTTAGGATTCAATTCATCACCTTGTAATTTTCTCCATATTTCTCATTCCTCTACTCAATATGTAATAAAAAAAACAATATTTAAAAAAGGCAATAAATCGGATAAAATGAAAGATTTAAAATAAAATTTGTATTTATTTTGTATCTTGCTATTCTTTCTTATTTTATTTTATTTTTTGCCGATAAACATCTCTCTACCTCACAAAGATATGAGTAAGGTCTGGTAAAATTTATGAATAAAATAAATACGATAATATGAATATTATAAAGACAATAAATTTTTTTTGTTAAGTTTCCACCTCAAAGTGAAATATAGTACTTAGTTCTTTCTTTCATTTAATGCCTATTAGTGTTCCAAGGAGGGGACACCAAAATCTCTGCCCTTCCATCCCTCAGATAGATAGAGATGGAGGGCAGAGCTTTGATTTTTCCATGTTGTCAAAGAGTTAAACAATGAATTTTTCGTGTTGTCAAAGATTTAAACAATGAAAATAGACGGCGAGTGTCTGATCGAATCGATCATGTCACGTAGGAGTCAGTGAGCTATTACACACTCTTTCAAGGATGGCTGTTTCTAGGCAAACCTCCTGGTAGTCTCTGCACCCCTATCTCCTTTATCACTGAGCGGTCATTTAGGGGCCTTAGCTGGTGATGCAGGTTATTTCCCTCTCGACGATCTTACATGTAAAGGGTCATACCCATGACTCAAAATTTCCTTGCCAAGCTATATGAAACAGATTTCCGAAAGTCGACAGAAAAATTATTGTTAATTGACTACATCCTATACTCTTCATATTTCACTTAAACATTATACTAAATATATTATTATATTAAATATAATTTTTTTTTAAAATAATAAAAAAAAAGTCTCACATAAATATATGCAACTGAATAAAATAAGTGAAAGTGCTAACAATAATAAGTAGTATACAAACAAAAACAAGATAGTAAAAAGTATGGAGTCAGTGTTTAGAAGAATCAAGAAACTGGTGTTAGTTCTCTCGTCTCTTATATATCTAAAACAAAAACTGCAGGTACTACTGTGTGTATGTGTTTTTTTTTCTTGTGTCATGGCGGCGACTCCTAATTTTCTCATTCCCTTTGTTTTCCTCTCTTGTTCTAACTCACCATGCTGTCACATTCATCATCAACAATCAGTGTTATCTCCTTTTTTACTCTTCTTTTTCACTTTCTCGTTTTGTTCTCTCATTTTTTCCCTTTACTCTAAGCTTACTAAGAAGAAAATTAATGATACCCATCAACAAGACTTGTCTATACAGGAATCAACTGTAGATAACAACAAGGATGATGAATCTGACCCGACCCGTTTGATCAATTCTATTCTTCTTGAGATCTTACCTTCCAATTTCCCTAAATGGGCCAAACTGTGTTCTAATGAATTGGGTGGTGATGGCCCGAGTAAGATTGAATCGGGTCTTGATGCGGAAACGGTGGAGGATAAGGAGAGGGTGAAGAAAAAGAAACGGGTCAAGAAGAAACGACCCGATTCGAATAGTGAAGAGGAAGGGAAGAAGGATTGTGGGGTTGTGAAGGAGAATGAGGAGTTGGTGTGTTTGTATCCTTTTACCAAGTCTTCCAGTGCAACTCAGAGAAAAATTAAGCAACATTACGACGAGCTTGTTAGGTCTCACGAGTCGAATGGATTGACTTTGGCTCAGGTTTTGTTTATCTTCTTTGCTCTTTTTGTTTTATATTAATTGTATATAGTATATATTTGAATTTAGAGTAAAGGTTGTGTCTTTATGTGGATTTCCTTTGTGTCATTGTGTGTATGACTAAAAGGTATATACAAACACATCACTGCATAACTTACCTGTATGTTATGTTTGTACTAAGATTCTGATTCTTGATCAATTTTGTGTTTTGTTTTATATTCAACCCCCATCATGAAGAATATCTGCATTTCAAACTTTTAACATGAATAGCTTATAGCTTCTCCTTTAAGGTTGCATTGCATGAGCTTGACCATCGGTTCGACTTAGTTTTGACTCTCCATAGGGCTAAATCTTGTCATACATTGTGGACTAGGTATAAGTAAAACGATTTAGGGTGTGTTTGGTACGAAGGAAAGTTGGACTAACTGGTAAAGTTGCTATCATGTGATCAGGAGGTCATGGGTTCAAGCCGTGAAAACAGTCTCTTTGCAGAAATGTGATGTAAAAATGTGTACAATAGACCTTTGTGGTCCTGCCTTAGTGCACCGGGCTGCCCTTGGTACGAAGGAAAATGTTTTCTTGGGAAATAAGTGGGTTTGTTACTTATTGTCTAGTGTTTGGTAGGTAATCAAAAAAATAGTATCCCAAGAGAATTTTTATGTAAACTAGCAAAACACTACAGGGGGTCGTGGGGGTTGGGATGGTCAAGGGGTGGGGTTGGGGCATTAGATGAGGTGGGAGGAGACAGTGAACTTGAAATGTCAGTTGTGGAACTTGTTTTCCCAACTTCTATTGGGGATTCATTTCCTCATTTTTAAGGAACTTGTTTTCTTGTAGAAATTATTTTCCACAACATTTGACCAACCAAACATGGGAAAATTGGTATGGGGAAATTTTCCTCCATACGAAACACACCCTCAATGTTTGCCAGCAGTTAGAATAGTAGGCTTCTTTGCCTTTTTGACCATTTCTTTATCTTATTCTTAAGACAGGAATTGAAAATTATCCATGGTAGTATATGTTGTGTGAAGCTACCCCAGTCTGTTTCAAGAATAATAGTTTTTGGGCTGCTCAGTTTGTTTTTTGTTAAGACACGTCTGACATAATTAGTTGGAAATAAAATACTTATTAAGAAAGTAGGTGAAATAAGTTGTTTAGGTGTACTGAGTCAAATAGTTAGTTGGAAAGAAAATATTAGTAAGAAAATTTTGGTAAATGTTTATGAGTATTTTTGGAGTCCAAGTGTTTGATGCCAGTAGACTTGAAATAACAAATCAAGAGCTGAAAGGGACAACTAATAGATAAGATCCAGAGTCAAACTGGAAGACAATTCCATTATGTATCATCTAGACAATTTTGGTAAAAAATGAAGTTGTAGATGATGTAACGCATATAACGGTCTTGCTTTTTTAAAATAAGTAATGATATTTTATAAATGGTATAACAACACTAAGGCAGTGTGTTAAAAATTACAAAGTGTGCAAAGCCCGATCATACCTAACCTATAAAAGGGGGCAGATCCACACTTTTTGGGTTATCTGTCAGTACCGCCTTGGTATTGATTGTTAATAAAATTACCTCAATTTTTCAGGTGTCTATTCATTGAGCGAGTGTTCAATTTAGGTAGGAATCAAGAAATTGACTTGTTGGAACTTTGTTGAGTATTAGGTTTTCACTGGCATATTAGGAATTTAGGATATGCAGCAAGTGCACAGTAAGAACACTTTTATTGTGCCCACGCTTTTATCAATTATCAGCTTGTAATATCTGTTGTGGATCCAAGGCATATCAGCACATGGAGGAAATCTATTCTTGGAGGTGATCAATGAAGCAGAAGACATATTATGTAGTTAGTTGACTGATCTGGAAGTATAAACTTCAGCCAAGGCTCCTTGGTTGCACGTGATCATATTTATCGGGTGGCACTGATGATCAATGCTTCTCTCTTAACTGATTCGCCGAATGCACAGTTGGGTTATTGTTTAACAGGCTGACTTAAGAAAACATTCATTAGATGAAGTTTCTGAGATGTAACTTTGTCAATCATGTGATCGTTCTATTGGATAGATTAGTGGAATCAAACATCTGTTGACTATAGTGAAACATCAAAGTAGACAAAAGTTGGTTGATTTAGACTTGGCAACTGCGCCTTTTCTTGTTCCTAGTAAACGAGAGCGAAGTTCTGTGACACCAACCTTCTTGTGGCATATTCTGCCTAAAGCTGTCTGTGCCATGAATGCCCCTGAGAAGTTAGAACTTCATACTAGTGAATTGAAGTTACAACTCATGACAAATCTATTAGCATAACTATCCTGGTATTCTTATATATGATGTGTACATCTAGAGGGAGAAGTTCCCATTTGGGATTTACTACAGTTATATACTTATATATGACATAACTTTGTTCATTATTGCTCGCCTACTTCTATCAATTCAAATGCAATTATTTCATTAAGAACAAATAATGGGATATAATCCAGCTTGAATAAGTGAGCGTCATTGTCCCAAGTCATGTTTGTCTTAGGATTTTCATTCTGTCGCTTAAATATTGGGATTGGCTTTTCTGACGCTGAATTTTGAGATTCGTAATTGTTGTACTATGATGCAGGTTGGTCAATTTGTTAATTGCTTGGTTGAAGCAAGGAATGAGCTACAACACAAGTATGTTGAATATTTTTGTTTTTTACTTGGATTAGTACAATTATGTTGAATGTTCCCTTTTCTACATGAGTGTTACCAGGGATCAGTAAATTGATTCATCTGCTCTTATAAGTTATAGTAACTACTTATGAGTTTGAAATTTATTTTCCATGAGTGTTCCAGTTCCCAAAATGGCCTTTTCAGTCGCACATGGAACATCAACTTTTGTCGAAGAAAAACCAGAGTAGAGAGTATCCTCTGTATTAGTACTCAAATTTATTTTCCCTCGACAGGTCTGGGGTCATTCAACGAAGATTCACAATAACAAAGGCCTTACTCTTTAAGGCTGACAGGTCTTCCTTTGTTCGCCTACGGCAGCAGGTTGTGGACTTCTCCCTTTTATCGATTTTGCTTGAGTTGGAAATTTGTTTCCTCTCATTACCAATAAGAAATATTAACTGAACTTTTTATGACTTCAAGATATACAAGCTAGAATTAGAACAGAAGCGATTGGAAGAGGATGCTTTTGTATATAATTGGCTGCAACAACAGCTGAAGCTCTCACCAGCATACAAGAAGGTATAAAATTGTACTATACTATAACCTTGCGAATTCAACATGGAAATTCTATCCTTATACTCCCTATGTTTTAATTTGTTTGTCTTAGTTCGACTTGGCACGGAGTTTAAGAGAGTAAAAAAAAAATTGAATCTTGTGATCTTAGACTAAAGATGTGTATAATGTACGCCCCTTAATCCTGTGGTCTTAAACATGCCCGATGGAATGTTGAAATTAAAAAGTTGTCAAACTAGGAAAGAGGCATTCTTTTTTAAACGGATTAAAGAGGAAAGTAAGACAAACCACTGAAACAAAGGGAGTAATAGATAAACTTTCAATCTCCATTCTGTTCTTCTTCCCCTTGCTTGCTTTCGTGTGAGAATCTCTTCTTGCGTAGTTGATTTCTTGAGTCTGTACTTTACCACTTTCAGTTGACCTTTTCTTCTTCTTCTTGAAGATGCTTGAAATTGGTGCTGACATGGAAATAAAAGCTAAATCCACTGAACTAGTCGAAAACACAGAAGATGAGTTGCCCGATATTTCGTTTGAGGAGTTATTAGCACAAGAAAAGAAAGATGCTTTTTGGTCAGTGCTACTGTCCTCTTCATCAACTGTTTTGCTCCCCCCACTCCCACCCCCCCAAATTAGACTGCTAACTAGATATATCATTTTGAATTGCAGGCAGAGGAATGGGAGAACGAAAGTGTACTCCCGCTAAGGATTTATTTTTTAGCTTTAGTTGGTGAATTATCACTAATGGTAGTATGTATATCTTGATACCAAAGTCATGCCTACTACAGGAAATTTTTTATTAGGTTCCTGTGCTTGTTGGGTTGATTTTGGATCAAATAATAGCCATTAACATTTTGTGCTCTTTCTAGGTAGTAATACGTCCTGCATATGGTAAATATCTGGGTCGTATGCAGTACTTTGGCCTTTGAGGGTCTATATATGCTAACAACAGTTATAGCTCATCTTTCTTCTTTTCCTTTTCTTTTGCACTCCTGTTCCTGTGGCTGGAGTATGAAGTCAAAGGGTCCAAAGACGAACATTATGAAAAATCCTTCTCCATGTTTGATGTTTACGCTAGGGCTGTCCAACGGGTCGGGGTGGGACGGGGTCGGGGTCTGGCGGGGTCTGCCGCCGCCCCGTCCCGATCCAGAGGGGGTAGAGGGGGTCGGGTGGGGTCATTTTTTTATTTGCCTTTAAATTAAATAAATAACACACACACAACAAGATAGTTTAATAAAAACATCTCAAGGTTGTTTTTGTGTCTCTTATATTATTCGACTAGAAGTATAATTTTTTTTGGTAATACAATTTCAAAATTGCAACTTCGTGATATTGAAAGTTGCAAATAAATAACATAGTAAGATTTCGTTGTAGTTGTAGTCTTTTTCGCTGATCTCCGATTGGCCGCACCTCCTACACTCCACACGAATCCAGTCTCTAAATAGAACTGCAATCTCTAATGAGTCTCCTGTCAATGAATTTATGTGCTCCCCTATTTGAAATTTTTCCGCAAAAAATGCGCTTTCAAACGCTATTGATGCGCTTTCCACTTAGCTTTGTGTTTGTTTTGTACATGTCTCAATAAACTTTTCGTCCCACCCTGACCTTTTTCAATTTTAAAATTATAAATATTTTCATAAATTTGACATCTAAGTATCTAACTACTTCATTTTCTACATCTGTATAAAAAAAAGCTCATACATCTGACTTTACTTTTCGTTGAGGAGGGTCTCGTCTCATATACTAGGGGGAATAGGAGGCAGTGCAGTTTGAGGTGCACTAGTGGGTGTATCATCTAAATCTAATGGTACTTCAGGAGATGATTCAGTATCAATGAAATCGTCCTGTCTATGAGGATCTGGAGGAATAGGATGACTAGAAGAAGTATCTTTGTCCTTGTTACCTTCTATTATAATTATGCAAATAAATAATTAAAGATAGTGAAATTTAATTACTTGCGCTAAATAAAATGAAGAAACAATAATAATTTAATGAAGGAACGAATGTACCAAACGTCGACGTGTAATCGAGATGTTGAAAATTGAAACTTTGTTCGATGGATGATCCTCAAGCTAGTTGTCAACTTTACTCCCAAATGAATAAATAAAATTGAATACTTAGTAGACAATGTAGAGAGAATGAGAGATAGATTGAGAGATTATTAGAGAGATTATAGGAAAATTTGTGAGAAAGAATGAAGAGAAAATGAGGTATTTATAGTTGAAAAAATTGGGTTAAAGTGTAAATGTCACGACCCGAACCCCGGGTCCGCGACTGGTGCCCTACCTGGGCACCCCCTCTTATACCCTCACATCCCTTTCAAGACATAGGCCAAATAATAAATGAAAATCGTATATGTAACAACAAGGCAAGCCGATGAGGCTGCCGCCATATATATATAAATGGGAACATCCCTACAACACAGTAGTACAACTTGCCAACAATATATATACACAACTCCCGCAAGTCCAGCCCACATATGAATACAGACCTCTAAGAGTTTGGGCAGTAAACCACGACGGGACAGGGTCCCGCCCTACCCTGAATGTATATAAGCCTACAATATCAGGGTCCGTACCAACATGGCAAGCCTCCGAAATAATGAAGTTTTTCCCAAAACTGCGTAGAGATCCTAAGAGCGAGGATCACCAAACTGTGTACCTAAACCTGCGGCATGAAACACAGCCCCCGAAGGGGGTCAGTACAACAAGTACTAAGATGTAAACATAAAGTACAGTAAATAAACCATAACTGGCCAAAAGATGACATGGACAAGTAAAAACCTTACCAGCTCCAACCATGCCATATAAAATAAAAGCCAATTGTACCTTGTATCACTGTACTCAGTCATCAGACTTTATATAAACAAATGAGAGTCAACTGAGCCTTTTAAAAAAATATGCCTTTTTAAAAGTAAGATCCACCGTGTCATTTCAATTTATGAAATAATTACCATTTCAAAATATAAAATCAACCGTACCCCTTTCAAATATGAAATCATTACCATTTCAAAATATGCAAGTCATGCCAAAATCAGGGACTCCTACCTTCAGAATATACTATCACGGGACTCGAACCCGCATATGTATGTATATAGCATCATGAGACTCAAACCCACATATGTATATATGGTGACATGGGATTTGAACCCAAATCGTGGAGAGCTAGTCCATGAAATAGTATAGTGTCATGAGACTCTAACCCACATACATCTATATATAATGTCGCCGGGAAAATAATACAATGTCATGGGACTCTAACCCACATACATATATAATGTCGCCGGGAGAATGATATAATATCATGGGACTCTAACACATACATATATAATGTCGCCGGGAGAATGATATAATGTCATGAGACTCTAACCCACATACATCTACAAGTTAAATAATCTTTGACTCTCATTACAATAAAATGAACAACCGTCATTTTAGACAACCAAGATAATACCATGACTTCCTTTTAAAATAATCAAGACAATACCATGCCTTCCATTTTAAAATAACCCCAAGACACTAACACACACCCGTAGCATCAAGGCCCTTTCATTTTTAAATCAAGTAACTTACACTTTTTAAACCAAATGACTTATACTTTTAAAACCAAGTGACTTTACACTTTTAAAAATCAAGTCAAGTATACTTTTAGACTCAAGTAACTTACTCTTTTAACATCAAGGCACTCGCACCTTTAAAATCAAGTAACCTATTATTTTCAATCATTGTAAACACCACAATGAAATCCGAATTCATTTAAAATCCTCATTTGAAAATTCAAGACATTTATCACATCAAGTATCATTTTATAAGGTTCATGCTCAAAGAAGATAGGAAGAGTTCACATACCTCTTCGGTTACTCCACACACCAAGTAGAATATGCCGTAAGTAGTACTTCAACCTATAAACGATAATAATAGTTCCATCAACTTCATGATACTAGTTACATTTATACTACTCAATGAATCTCCTTTCTTTTACAAAAAATTGGGCAGCACTTCCCCCGTTTATACGTACTTTTCCACCTTTCAAGAAGGTCAATTTCATCAATAACCAAGACACCAATTAAGGGCACAACCAAACAGCAACCAAGGTGATTCACACACCTATTTCTCACATAAAATAGTCCCTTAATTACGTAAAACAGTCCGCTAAAACAGTCCATTAGTACAGTCCACTAATACAGTTTTATAGTATTCTCGGCCAACCACTATAACCAAAACTGTTTTCCATAACTTCTTATCATCCACTTATATTGCAATACTTTTATATAAGTTATATCAACTTGTTAAAAACAAGATTCCTTCATGTTTTAACATGTAATATGTGATGATAACAACCACCATAACCAATGAATCCGACAACGCCAAAATTGTCCACAATCGGCTAACATACCAAGATTGTGACATGTACTTCTTATTCTTCATTCTTTTTAATCACAAATTCATTCATTAATTACTACAACATGTAATATCCAATTACTTCAAGAGGATGAATAATTCTTACCTTAAATATGCCCAAAATAATCCACTTAAAGTCGGTCCATAGTTTAGTCAGCTCCTTATTCTTCAAGTTCCAATCACACACATGAATCTACTACAAGCTTGTAACCATCTTTCCTTCTTGTTTTACTTCCAAAAAGTTGAAGAACGCACTAGGGTCTCAAGATCACTACACACGACCCAAATGATTTTGAAAGGTTTAGAGAGTTTATATTGGCTCAACACTTGATTAGTGTTCTTAATCTAGGAGAGCGATTCAGAACTTGATGAAGATTCCATTTCTCCAGATTCTCTATCCGAATTTGCACTTTCATTCGAAGCCGATGAGACCCCAAAAATAAAAGTTGTGGGCAGCTCTATAAAAGAGAAAAAGGAATCCATAATGAACAATCGAAAAAGGCAAGAAAACTCTGGGCTTTTATTAATAATAAAACATACTTTCTTCTATCTACTTAATTTAAAAGGCGACCCGCCGCGCCGGGCTATAAAATAAGATACAGTTCTTGTACTACTTGATTGACTGGTAAAAAAGAGCAATCAACTCTTGTTCTTCCCTTGACTATTGGTGTTCTCGAAAATAATAGGGAGAAGAGAGGTTTTGGATGATGAAGATTATTATGTCAAGTCTCTAAGTCTTGTTATCACCTCTCTTATATAGATGAAATCTTACAAGTGGAGGGAGACCTAAGTGGTCCACTTGTCTTGATGAAAATATCTCACAAATATCTTCCACACTTGTCCACTTGGATGAAAATATTTTCCACACTTAGTCATTGTCCACTCAATTTCAAACTCCCCCCCCCCACCCCCTCCCACCCCCTCCCACACTTAGTCACTCTTGCTATACATATACATACATACCTAAAGCTTTGCTACACAAGTGGGGAGGGACACATGTCACCCTCTTATTCGCCCATAATTCTCTTCACAAAATATTAATCCAACACTTAGCCAAAATACTTAAAATTTTCGAACCCCCCCAAATTGTGAAATTTTGACGGGCCTCATATTATCAATTTCATTACTTCATAATCCAATACTAAGCTCATAAATCCATATTAGGGAATCTAACTCCGAGTTAATAATTTTTTTGTCTTCACATTTTTCTGGAGGAAAATGTAATCATACTATCCTTCCAATATTCAAACCTTAGTTCCTTGAGTACGTTCTCATATTAATGTCTTGGAATTACGGAGTGTAACAGTAAATATAATAACTTAAGGGTTAAAAATAAATATTAAGGGGTGGGGGGTTGGGGTGGGGGGAGGGGTATTTGGCCGTTGCACAACGATCAAATTGGACAAAGCCACTGTGCAACGGCTAGTAGGGATCGGAGGGGTGGGGAAGGGTCGGGGTTGGATTTTTTTCGCGACCCCGTACCAGTACCGATACTAATGCACTAGCACACAGTATGTTTGGGCTTTACATACAAGGCAAAATCAACAATCGGGTAAAATCAAGGCCTTTCGGTAGCTACAGTGAACTCGCGAAGGTCCTTTAGGTGAAGAAAAGATTAAAAAAATCATAACAAATTCAGTGGCATCCAACTTTATCAGGCTTAAGCCAAGCTTGGTTGAACCTTACCAATCATTTCTAATTTAGTAAACACAACCATACAAGTCTAGGTGAACTGGGAACACTAATTAAAATTTTAGTTTAATCAGATACCGAGCATTTTCTTAATGTATCGATTTAGTATGGTAAATAAAGCAACTAACCAGTATAATAAACAAGTTTGGAGGTTACCTGTAATGTACCGCCTCCACCAGTACTTTCACCGTCATCTGAAACACTAACAATTGTCCATGGATCTGCTGCATTCCAGTGGAAGTCAACCACCTTATCCCTATTTTAATCCACAAAGTCAGTACTCAATACATGGCACAAGTGAATCTAAATGCTATCTGCCTAACTTCAAAGGCATAAAAATACGTGATTTTCCTTTTTTTAATGAGCAGGCAGAAATATAAGTGATAACCCTCTAAGCTCCCCTAACAAAAGAGAGAAAGGAGAATAGACTCTGCACTAATTATATCCACTTGTGGGATTACATTGGGTATGTTGTTGTTGTAGTAGTATTAGACTTTTTTTTTCTTTACCTTCAGAGTTGGATAGTTAGAGAGAGAAGCTATCCTTTCACTCTGGTTTCTACATCAACAGCAAACAGTAAACAGAGTCTAATGACTGACCACTGTTCGCATGTGCAACTTCAGGCGGACACAGAGAGATCTATAATCTATATGAAAAGGCCTATGTCGAAGAATCACACTAATCGGTGAAGCTTGAGGAATGTTAAAGAGAATGTCCTGAAAGATATTTTGCCAATAAAGGAATATCCTCAGGATTCAACAAGCTCTATTTTAGAGTAAACTAGAAGCAGAAACAACTAAATGGATTAGATAAAACCCAGCAGAGAAGTAGTAGAAGAGGATGTTTCAACTTTTTTCTGGACTTGCCACCCAACCCCCAACGCCCCACCCATCTTCTCTTTTTTCTATTCTTTTGGAGGCACAGGGTGGGAGCTTTGATAATAAATCAGTCAGAAGCATCTCCACTAACGCATTAAGGACGTAAGGAAAAGAGAACTAGAACCATGTATACAAAGTTTAGTATAAAATAATCAAACTGCAAATTTATACCTATGTCCAGCGTGACGAAAGAACAAGCCAGGAGGAGATTTTCGAGCTTTTCTACCAGCAGAATCCTCCATCTTACCAATCTGGGAAACAATCATTTTCATTGAAACTACTAAAAGTGAAGTATAATTCCTTTTAACTGATAAATAGGAACAAAATTCTTAAATCATAACAATGTCACCACCTGAATGAAACAAATGATAAGCTATAACCTTGTAACAATGTCAGTCAATAGATAGATCTAATATAGCGCATACTAATATTGTGAAGCCTAACAAATAATGATGCCTTACTAGGAACAAAAGGAGCTTAAATAATACCCAAAAATAGCAATCAATTTAGAGCCTTTTTGGTTTTATGCATAAAACCTCTGGTTATCTAAATCATTGAGTAATACAAGTATAGTACTTTATGCAAGTCATGAAAGTTTTTTTAAATAGTTAACAACTTGATTTTCACCGTTAACTAGAAGAACTTCCTCAGCATATGGTCAGTGAGAAAAAGGAAAAACAAGAAAGAAATTAGAAGAGAAGGATCTCTAACCTTTTCATGATCCCAGATGTTCAGGATACCATCTTCTGCAGAACTTACAAAGACTGATGATTTATCTGGGACCACTGGAACAGACAATTTTTATCAACCACCAATGCTGGTCTCATGCAAATAGGCCCTTATCAACGTAAAGAAGGGTGGGCAGCAAAAGCAAGCAAACATGTCAGTAACTCTCAGACCTGTACACAAAGCACAGCAGCAGTATGGCCCTTAAAGATATGTACAGGCGATCCCACTCCCCCAGAAGTGAGGTTTCGTCGATCAAACATGCGAATGGTGTTGTCTGCCGACCGGGAGGCATAGCCATAATCAGACATTCACAGAAAAGAAAAAACAAGGATAAACACCACATAAATATTACAGAAAGCTTAATGCACTGTCCAAGGATTAACCTACTTAAACATCTTTATTGAGTTCTGTTAGAATCATAAATCTGAAGCTATTCCAGGTTATATTTGTCTGCATCCATCATTGGTGATGGAGCAGTGGAGACGACGATGAACTGAAGGGCGAGAGTGAAAGGGAGAGAAAGGAAGAAGAGAAATCGGTTTTTGGGAAATGTTTTCTGATATTATTTTCAACATAGCCAACAAGTATTTATATGAGTGGCTTTGCACTATAAACCACATTACAAATATAGCCAAACACCAAAAGTAAACTAAACTATAACTTGTGCTAAAACTGAAATAAGACTATAAGGAAAATAGAAATGTATACTAATGTATACTAGTGTATATCAGTATCTTCAACACGCCCCCTCAAGCTAGGAACAAAGAACAAGTTTGTGAAGCCTAGCTTGGACAGTAGATAGTCATGTCGACCAATCGTCAAGCCCTTGGTGAGAACATCGGCAGGCTGCTCATCAGTGGACAAATATCAATATGTTTGGTCCTCTCATGAAACACAGGATTGGCAGCGATCTGTAAGGCAGACTTACTATCACTGTGTACCGGAATGGGAAGTGTAAGAGAAACAGTTAGAGTCGAGAATAATCCAGAAAGCCAAACTACTCGCATCGCAGGCTGTGATGCGATATTCGCCTTCACCGAGCTCCGGGAAACAATGGACTGCTTCTTCAATTTCCAGGAAATGAGATAATTCCCAAAGAATACCAAATAACCAGTGACAGACCTTCTCGTGTTAGGACATGAAGCCCAATCAGCATCACAATAAGTAGTGAGAGCAGTAGTGTTGCCAACAGGCATAAGAAGACCCAGACCTGGGGCCTGTTTCAGATATCGAACCACTCACGTCTTTGCCCGAGATGAGAGGTCTTTGGATCTTGCATAAACCGACCGAGGCCGGACAAAAGGATATGCTCGTCCGTGTTCGCTCGCAGTAGTAATATGCCAATGAGCCTTTGATAACTTGCTGGATCATCGAGCAGTGCATCCTTGACTTTGGAGGAATCATCAACAATCTGTTGGTCATACAATACAGAAGTCAACTTGGCATTAAGCTCCATAGGTGATCTCGCATGTTTCCCAGCAGAAAAGCCAAGATCAGAGATCAGTTCTATTGCATATTATATTTCCTCTGGTGCATCACTATACCACTGCTATTCCTAGCAAATTCGAAACCTAGGAAATACCTCAGAACCCCCAAGTCCTTGATCCTAAAATTCTGTTGTAAGCTTAGTTTCGTCTCTTGGATAAGAATCTCATCGTTGCCAGTAATGAGCAAATCATCTACATAAATGAGTACCACCGCTACTTTGTCACCAATCTTCTTGGTAAGTAAGGAATGATCAAGTTGACTTTGAGAAAATCCCGAACCTTGCAAAGTAGTGGTCAGTTTTATATTCCACTGCCGAAAAGCTTGTTTTAATCCATATAGTGACTTGATTAACTTACATACCTTCCCTTGCTTATGATCAAACCCTTGAGGCATGGTCATGTACACTTCCTCATTAAGGTCGCCTTGCAGGAATGCATTATAAACATCTATTTGATATATGTGCCAATTTCTGGAAGCTGCCACTAGATTAATGCCCTCGCAGTCACCATTTTTGCCACTGGTGAGAAGGTATCTTGATAATCAACTCCTTCCTTTTGGTTGTAGCCCTTGGCCACAAGCCTTGCTTTAAACCTTTCCACTTCACCATTTGCCTTATACTTGATCTTATAGACTCATTTACACCCAATGGCCTTCTTGTGAGCAGGAAAATCTGTCACTTCCCTCCTCTTGTTACTCTCCAAAGCCTGCATTTCAAGCTTCATAGCCTCCACCCATCTGGTGTCCTTCACTGCAGCAGAATAGGAATTTGGCTCATGCTCAAGTTCAATTTTTGCAATGTAGCTCTTGTATCTTGCATTCAGTCCAGCATAGCTTAGACTGTTAGCCATAGGGTACAAGCACTCTTGTCTACCTCCTGTATCTCCTGTTTGTGACATTTGAACAAAATCTGTCATCTAAGCAGGCTGCCTCCTGTTTCTGTCTGACCTCCTCAATGGTGGCTGAGATTCAGGAGTAATTGCATCATCTGTCTGGATTGTGGGTTGACCGCTGTCCTCTTCGAGTGCATGTACGCTCTCGCAATCTCTTGAGATACTACAAAGTGTTCTGATCCAATACTCCCAAGATTTAGTCGACTGACATCAGGTTCATGATAAAAATATCGGGCCTCACTGGATTCAGACTAGTATCAACTCCAGATTGCTCCTTCTGGAAAGGAAAGATGTCCTCATAAAAGGCAACATCCCTGCTTACAAATAGAACATTGTTAGATAGATTTAAGAGTTTATATCCCTTCTGTCTAGAAGAGTATCCCAGTAGTACTGCCTTGATGGCTCTAGTGTCAAATTTATCAATTTTCACCAGATTTGTGGCATAGCACAGACAGCCAACCACTCTTAAGTGAGACAGAACAGGTGCCTTCTTATATAGTTTCTCATATGGAGAAATGTTCCCCAAAACCACAGAGGGCAATTTGTTCATGATGTAAACAGCTGCCTCCACACAATCTCCCCAGAATCTGGCAGGTAGGCAGCTTTGGAACTTTATGGCCCTAGCAAGCTCTAGTATATGTCTATGTCTTCTTTCAACTATGCCATTCTGCTGGGGACTGTATGGACAGGATGTCTGATGTATAATACCTAGTTGTGCAAACAGATCTCTGCAGGAACTATTTATAAACTCTGAACCATTATCAGACCTGACACACTTAACTTTGGCACCAAATTGTGTTTTAATCAGTAAACATAGATCTTTGAGCATAGTAGGAACATCTGATTTAATGTGCAAAAGAAATACCCATGTCCATCGAGTGAATTCATCTACCACAGTAAGAAAGAATCTCATACCATTATAAGTGGGAACCTTGTATGGTCCCCAAATATCAAGATGTAACATGTCAAATGGAAGTGTAGTCATACTCTGACTAGTAGGAAAAGGCAATCTAGTTTGTCTTGCCATAGGGCATACATCACAGTGTCGAATCACAAAGTTAGAACTATTACTGAAGACATTTATTTTCCTAAGAACACTCATTGGTACATGTACCAATCTCTTGTGCCATAGAGCTGCCTTCACTTCTCCTATGATGAGCTTTGACATATTTGTCTTAGCTGTCATCAATCTCCCCTGCTTTCTTGTAGAGTCCAGCACATACATGCCATCCACTTCTCTACCAATCTCCTTCACCTTCCCAGTGAGGAGATCCTGCAGTACAAAGAAGTCAGGAAAGAACCTAACACTACAATTTAGTTCCTTGGTCAATTTTGTCACTGAAAGTAAGTTAAACTGAAAACTTGGCACACACAGCACATGTTTTATAAGTTCACCTCCTGTCAGTCTACACTCTCCAGTGTGTGTGATTGGAGCACTGCCTCCATTGGGTAGCTGCACCTGTCCTGAATTTGCTGACCAGTTAGGAGCAGGAGTCTCAATCATATTTCTATTTTTAACCATATGGTTAGTAGCTCCTAAATCAACTATCCATGGACTACTAATACCTTCATTATAGTTACCTGCCATACATACTGTAGCAGCAGCACTATGATCTGTACATGTTCCCTTATCTGGTTTGTCATTGACAGCATCATTTCCAACATGCGAGCGAGTTCTTATCATCTGCTGGAGTTGTTGCTGTTGATAAACAGAAAGTTGGTTGCTGCCTGCATAATGTCTCTGATTCATCTCACCATCTGCACATCCACCATAACTGGTTCCATACCCCTGCACATGTTGTTCCATCTGAGGTGCAATGACTGCATTAGCCTTATTTTTTCCTTTGTAATCTGAAGGGTACCCTATCAACTTGTAGCATTTTTCCTGAACATGTCCTTGCTTCTTGCAGTAATCACAGAAGTACAGCAGCTTATGCCATCCTTCTCTATTATGTCCCTTCATGTGACAATGATCACAAAAGGCATACGTATTAAACTTCTTATTTTTGCTAAATGAAGCCTGTTGTCGCTGCCAAATTGTCAATGTAACTCCTGAGATGAGATATTCTTTTGGCTTTCATCTTGTGCTATCATAGTAAATGCTTGATTCACACTAGGTGTGGGTGACATCTGTCACGCCCTTTTTCGACTGCGACATTTTCTAAAAGCGAACCCTGCTCAATTAAAATGTTAGAAAATAAATAATAAAATGCTAAATTTTAAAAGGGATGTTAAAGTGTTAAAAAGGTGTTTTAAAAAATGCTAAAAGGTATTAAATGCTAGAAGGTTGCTAAAAGATGCTAAAATTTAAAAAAAAGGAATGCTTAAAGGGTGCTAGGGTTCGCGGAGTCGCCACCTAATTAATTTGGGTGAATTAGGACACCTAAATGTTAACTAGTTTAAAGTAAACATTAACTCCATTTTAATGGTCTGCTAAACTTAATGAGATTCTGGGTAAGGGTTCTTTATTAATCTAGAGGGAAGGGGTTAGGCACCCTCTAGATCCGCTAACTCATGGTTGTCCTGCCAAACCTAGGGTAATTATTATGGCTAAAAGAATGCATGTTTTTTTTTAAAGGGTTTTAAATAAAAGGGATAGAAATTGTAAGATTTGTGTATAAAAGACAAAGTTAGTTTTGAAAATATATGATTAGGATACCTAGATACCATATTAGACATGTGTTATATATAATAATAGTAATAGTGCAAGATCTATTATGACAAAATATTTATTTATGAGATAAGGTATAAAATAGCTTCATGCTAACGACCTATGATTTAAATAATTTTTTCTTACGTGGATGTTAATAAAGATTTATAGCAATTGGGTTTCTCATATTAGCTATCTAAATACTTATGCAAATGAAAATTATTAAATGGTTTCCTAGAGCTTAAAGGGGGACGTTATCTTCTAATTTATTGCTTCAATATTATGTTCTAGTAGTAGCGTAATGTTAGACAAATAATTACAATAAACAAATAGAGAAAGGGGAGGCAATAATAAAGACTCTAAGGAATGGCGAGGTCATTTTCGCCTAAGGCTTTGGAATTTCTGATGCGGAGATGATGCACATAGATGTGGGTCTTCACGTTTGCCACGATGAATCTCGCTATGAGATTCTTTGTTGCTTCGGTGCGTGCCATGTAAAAAGAAGGAAGATAAGGATTAGTATATGCTTCAAACTTTATCAAATAATAAATGCACATTGATATAAGATTTAACACATTGAAATCGTTTCCTTTCAAGAGAGAATGGGCCGAAACAGTAAATTCCAGCTTATGAAAGTATTGTTGGCCCACACATACAGCTTTAGGTAAAACTGAGACGAGAAAGCAGGCCTAGCATTTTATAGTTCTCAGATTTCTTAGAGAATAGGACGGGAATGCAGGGACATTTTTTATGTCGGATATCAGATATAGAAATAGGCAAACAGTAATCAAGATGACATTTCTTAGGTATATAGGACTGTGTAAATTTATACCATTAAAACTACATTGAGCATGGTGACACTTTAAAATAGGCGAAACATGGCTATTAGTGGTCTAGAGAAAACTGCAGGAAAACGTGATCATGCTTTCACCTTCAGGGCTAGTACAAGTTAAGATTTCTTTGATGGAATGGCAACCAAATAACCCTACCAACTAAGAAGTTTATCCCACAATTGTATAACACTACCTAACAACCCAATAAGAAGCAGTATGTATGACTCCGTACCAACTTTTGAATCCAACAAACATAAGATGGAGCTATCAGGATTTCAAGCACACGACCAGATTAATAATGTTAATATTCAAAGAGATAACCATTCTTTTTTATTTCTTAATAAGCAGAATTGAGACAAGTCATGTTGATTCAAAGAAAACATGCTCACGTGAACCAACTTAAAGATTTAAAGCATAATGAACATCTTCTTACATATATCTTGAATGAATGAATCAAGAGTAACATACACCTAACAGAGAACTTATATATAAGAGTATGTCTAACTTAACATACACCTAACAGAGAACTTATATATAAGAGTATGTCTAACTTAGCTAGACACAGAACCATTTGGTTTGCATATACGTATACATGATGTATATTAGGTTTGATGACACTTAGGCAAGTGGAGCATAACCTGACCAATTTGGTGAACTATGAACAGACAAATAAACAAGCAAGGATACCATTTTCCGTAAGAAAGCGTAACCATTTAGCCTAAGCTAGCATATAATCATGTTCAAGTTTTATATCATGCTCTTTACTAAAGTAAATACTACGACAAAACATACATCTCATAACTCTAAACTGAAGTCGACACAATATACTTAGGTGTTAATTAACACTATTAACAAGTATAATCAAAGTACATATGACAGAAAACACACAAGTTAACATAAAGAATTGAAATTTCGAGAAGAAGATGGGTTTACCTTCTCCGGGCAGCGAACCGAGGCAGCGTATCAAGTCGTCGGTCCGCTCGGGTTATGGTTTTGCGATGCGAATAAAAGGTCGATCGACTAAAAGGTGTCGATGCTTACTAGTTTTGGATGTTCTGTCGCCCTTGCTGCGAATAGTTATTTCGCTAGAGGATGCAAATCGATGCCTATCGGTTTTTGGGTGCCCCCCGATTTCTGAATCTCTCCCCCTCTAAAACCACTGTTGCCCCTGTTTCTGCCCTATTCCCTCTGCCTAATAATGCCTATTGCATGTGCTTTTTATAGCCCCCATTTGGGTTCCAAGTTAGGTAAACCCTTAAAGGCTGATTCTGGGCCTGATTCGTAAGAGATTCGTGCTATTTCTAGGTGTGATTTGGTACTGATTCGATCGCGATTTAGGGATTTGGGTGATGAATATGGTAAGGAAAAACTGGCTGGGGTGCGTGTGTAAGGAAGGTAAGGGAGCCGGATTTTCAGCCGAAAATCCGGCGAGAATATTGGGTTTTCGATGAAGGCGGCGATGGCATTTTAGGGTTTCTGAAAGATGAGGGAAAGGGGCTGCGTTTTTTTTTTGTGTGTGGGCTGTTGGGACGATGGGAAGGGAAAAGATAAGGGTTGGGGGTCGCTGGGGCGTGGGCCTCTCGGGTTGGGCTAGGTAGAAATAGGTATTGGGTGTTAAGTGTTAGGTTAGTTTTAGGTGTATTAATCAGTGACAAATTAAATTATTTAGGTTTTTTATTAATCTAATTGTTATAAACGCGGGCGTACTATTTAATTAGTGCTTAATATTTTAGAATGCGGCGCTATTATTTAAAATCTTATTATTGTGCATTATTGCGAAGTTTAATTAAAATTGAATTGAGTTTAGATTAAAATTGATTTTAAATTACAAATGATTATGAAATTATCTTGCGTATTAATAAATGTGGCTATGCTATTTGACACGACGTTATTGCTAAATTATGTATTTTATGTATTTATTATTAATTAAGAATCATGATAGGCTTGAAATTAATTAATGTGGGCGCGGGACTCTAAGTGCTTAATACTCTACGTAAAATGCGGTGTTATTATTAAATTGTTTATTTATGCCTGTATTTATGTTTTTATCGCTGCATTTTATTATGAAAAATCATAAAAAATTATTGTTGAAAATTAGTGTAATTTTATAGTTAATAACTGGACGGGAGGGTCAAAATTGGGTGTCAACAGTTGTCCCTCTTTGTATGGAGATGATGGAAGAATCTTCGGACAAAGACGTTGACTCATAGCCAATTTTGTCTCGATCCTCAGAGTTAAAAATGTTGGGCAATTAGGCAAGGGTGACGCAAAAAATCAAAATTGTCCCAGTGTCGAGTTATGGTGACACTGGGCTACCATGGTCAAAACACCAAGGCGGGCTAACGCGGACTCAAAAATTGTCCCAGTGTCGAGTTATGACGACACTGGGCTACCATGGTCAAAATACCAAGGCGGGCTAACGCGGACTCAAAATTGTCCCAGTGTCGAGTTATGACATTGACCGGGTAAAGAATAAAAATAAAAATAAACGGGCTTGAACTCGGGTGTCGCTATGATCTTTGGGTTTTATGGTGATGTGGAGCAGTGGACCGACGCTGAGGCGCTTCGCCATTTGTTGGGAAGGTTGGACCCCCAACAAATTGCCCCGGTTCGCTGTAAGAGAAAATTCACGTTGTGCTCCATCTTTTGCAGTTCATGTAGATTGAAGCTAAGATAGAAGCATTAGTGCATAACTGTCAAAACAAAATAATGTAAGAATGTGAATTCTGTGTTGTGGTTGTAGTCAGATTGTATATACTATATAATGAAATGATGTGATGATACGCCGTCTTGTATAGACGAGATGCAGATGTTCGTCGTTGTATAGACGAAATGCAAATGACGCCTTGTATGGACGTTGTCGTCGTTGTATAGACGAAATGCAAACGTTAACGTTGTATAGACGAGATGCAAATGAAGCCTCCTAGGGCATAGATAAAAAATTGTTTTATATATGGAGTTGTGTCGTAATTCATGCGTAATCGAATCTAGATGAAATAATTAAAGTGTAAATGATGAGTTCGTGGTTTTGCAAGATGTATTTGATGTAGACTTGTTGCAGTTTGACTTTGTGAGCGAATATGTTGTGTTGGAATGTTGCTATTGGCGTCGTTTTCGGACTTGTCGTCGTTTTTGGACTTGTTGTGTTGATGACGTCGTTGCCTTTGGACTTGTTGTGTTGATGACGTCGTTGCCTGGACGTGTTGCTGTTGCCCCTGTAGACTAAAGCTCAAGAAAGAGTTAGTGCATAACTGCTAAGACAGAATAATAATAAAGCATAAAATGAGAAAAAATGCAATTTTGAGAACAGAGAAAAATCGTCCATGCGTAGATGTGATATGTTGATGATGGCGTCGTTTTTGGACTTGGCGTCGTTTTGGACTTGGCGTCGTTTTCGGACTTGTCGTCGTTTTCTGGCGTGGCGTCGTTTTCGGACGTGGCGTCGTTTTCGGACGCGGAGTCGTTTTCGGACTCAGAGTCATTTTCGGACTCGACGTCGTTTTGATGGCGTCGTTTTGGACGGCGTCGTTTTCGGAGTCGTTTCGGACTCGAGTCATTTTCGACTCGGCGTCGTTTTGGACATGGCGCCGCTTTTGGGCCGGTCGTTCGGACTCGGAGTCGTTTTGGACTCGACGCCGTTTTGGTGGCGTCGTTTTGGACGTGGCGTCGTTTTGGGCGTGGAGTCGCACCGGACTGAGTCGTTTCCGACTCGGCGTCGTTTTGACGTGGCGTCGTTTTGGGCGTGGCGTCGTTTCGGCGAGTCGTTTGGACCGGAGTCGTTTCGACTCGGCGTCGTTTTGGTGGCGTCGTTTTTGGACGTGGCGTCGCTTTGGTAGCGAGTCGTTTCGGACTCGAGTCGTTTTGGACTGAGTCGTTTCCGACTCGAGTCGTTTTCGGACTCGGCGTCGTTTTGAATGGCGTCGTTTTGGACGAGTCGCGGACTCGGAGTCGTTTTCGGACCGGGCGTCGTTTTCGGACGTGGCGTTGTTTTCGGACGCGGAGTCGTTTTCGGACCGGGCGTCGTTTTCGGTCGTGGCGTCGTTTTCGGACGTGTTGCTGATGCTCCTTTATAATAAATGCTCCTGCATGCTAAGCTTGAGAAAAATTAGTGTATAACTGGTAAAACAAGATGATAAATATATGAGAAATGCAATTATGTGAATAAGGACGTCTTCCCCGTATGATATGTGGGGTTGTGAATCGCCGAGATGTTGTCCTTGGCGCGGACATGCTAAATGCCGCCATCGACGTCGCCATGATGCCTTTGTTGTGATGCATTTGTGAACCATATGGATTGTCATGATGTCTTTGTTGCGCGCGCAGGTAATCGCATGAGTTGCAATTTGACTTCAGCCCGAATCGACGCGCTATAATTTGTCATGGATTTGAACTCTGATTGTTGATGTTTGTCTGCTTCTGCTGCTTCTGAAGAATTTTGTTATATTTTCTGCTTCTGCTAGTATGCAGAACTTTGGTGTACCTTCTGCTAATACGGAAGGACTCGCGCCAAAGAAAAATTTGTGAGTTTGAGCGGGCTGATTCGCTGACTTTGTAGTTTTGACTCTTGACGCCGACGCTCGCTTTGTTGGGACTCATGACCGCCTGCTTTCTCGCTTGTCTCGCTTTGAAAAGGGTGTTCGCCTGGGGTCTCAATGGAGTTGCCAGGTATTCTTGTTATTTTCGTAACGGCGGAAAGTTTCCTAATGGTGTGACCGAAGCCGATTTAGGCCGCCTACGTATCCGCCAAGGGAATCAGGTCTAACGTAGTTCCAATTACAAGCAAAGGAGAAATTGGGATTTTTCTAAAAGGTGGGACCGAAGCCGATGTGGCCGCCTACGTATCCGCCAAGTGAATCAGGTCTAACGTAGTTCCAATTACAAGCAAAGGAGAAATTGGGATTTTCTAAAAGGTGGGACCGAAGCCGATGTGGCCGCCACGTATCCGCCAAGGGAATCAGTCACACGTAGTTCCAATTTATTACATATGGCGGCAAAATATATTAAACTAACTATTTTAGGACTCGGGCCAAAGCAGCGGCATGAGTCCACTTCTTCGCTGCGCCTTAGAGTATGGTCTTCACGGATCATACCGATCACATTGTATTTATGTTTCCTTTTCAAAGAACGAAGACTTTAGAGCCCTTCCACGCAGCTTTGTATCTTCTTCTTTGATTTCTCGCGGTGCATGTTTTGATGAATGACCGATTCAGCGCAATGTGCTCTAGCCAAAGCATTTCTCTTCCTTTGGAGATTGATTGATGATTCAACGATCAACCCTTCCAAACCGCTTTGTTCAACAATCATGTTCACATAGCATCATCGTGGTCCGTAAGTGGTTGTTGTTTATATCGGGGAACTTCTTAAGTTGGATGACTCCATCTTTGATCAATTCCTCGATTTTGTCTTTGAGGTATAACAATTTTCGTCGCTCCCTCTCAGACCGAGTGGTATGCACAATGTTTAGTTTTATTGTGTCCCTGAGGTAGGCCCGGGGTATTTCGAATCAGCGAGTATTCCTCGCGCTTTTCCCTTCATACACTTGGGCTATGGGTTCGCCTAAAGGTGTATAGGTTTTTGTTGGTTTTCTTTCGCATCTACGCGGGTTTGGGTCCGCTTGGTGTGCGGGTTCGTGATTGTGGTGAGTATTTTGGATATGTTGGTTGGGTATGGTAAATGTGATACGGGGCGTAGTCCGATAATGTGGATTTTGAGTGTTTTGGTTATAGTAATGGCGCGGATCGTGATACACCGATGTTGTTCGCCTATGCTCCCGAATGACCACGATAGGCGTGATGATCTCTTCTCCTCTCGCGAGGTACCTCCTATGGAATCCGATCGCATTGCCCCGCTAGTTGCTTGTAGAGTCGCCAAGTTTGTAATTCGCTCGTCTTAATACCTTCTTCCACGGTCGCCATTCTACGACTTCCGCAAAACTTCGCCAATTACACCGATCATCCTTTCATAATATGTCGCGTCTTTCAACGATCGCATCGAACAAAGTGGTCATTTTGCTCTCGCCATCGAGGTCGGACCTCACGCTTCGACCGCCACCTCGGCGTATTCACGAAAGTTTCGTGATTTCTTTTCAAGCTTCATAAGATAAAATCGCCCAGACAAATCGTGTTGAATCTAAATCTATCCATGAAATCTTGTGCCATGGCATTCCAACCGCCCCATTTTCGAGGGTCTTGCATGTATCACCCAAATACGGTTAGACTCCTGATGAATAGCTTCATGATGATTGCTTGATTTTTACCTACTCCAATCAATTTATCGCAATATGACCATAGATGAGCTCGAGGATTTCCTTTTCCATCGAACATGTCAAATTTGGGCACCTTGTACCCACGTAATTCAACGTCGGGGTGCATGCATAAGTTTTCATATTCTAAACCTTCCTCCCCTTTGTTCGTTTGAATGCTTTTGAATGCATCTTTCAAGCTACGAATTTCTTTTGCCATATTTTCATCAGCTCTGGCTCGAGTCTGCCGCTCCACTTCCTCAGATCGATTTGTCTCTCGAGAGGATTCATGCATAATAAATGGTTGGCTTTCGGTTGGACGTGCTAATCCTCATATTGTTTGTGTGTCATCCGCTCGTATTGGGTGGCTTGGCAATTTGGGTTGAGTGGGAGATATAAGTAGGTGGAGGTTGAGATGTGTATGTAGTGAACGGATCATCATGAGGTCGGTTTGCAAATTGACCGCAAGTGACGTTTTGGTGAAATGTATGTTGCGGTCATGCGGGTTTTGGGAAGTGGAGGCTCGAGGTTTGTGACACGATTGCATTTGTCCCTTGCTCGGGAGTGGTGTATTCAAGCTAATAGACATGTTTGTGATGTTTGAGCCTTTCTATTTCGCCAGCATGATTTCCATCACCGCAATAGTTTGGCGAGTGTTGATCATTGGTGTTTCTCCTTTCTAACGCCTCTGCATCCTCTACGGAACGGGATGAGTCCTAAGTTGTTTCGCTCCTGCCTCTGGATTAGTCATTTATCGATGATTGTGCTTCTACCACCAACGCGAATTAACCTTTGGGGATAAGCTAGGCAAAAATAATCCTTCTACAAACGGCAAACCAAGTTAGTGTAATATGCAAAAGTTGCGTGCAATATATACTAATAAGCAAATTGCAAATCAAGTGCGTGTTCTAATATGTTTGGGACCTCTTTATGCGGTAGGCCTAAACGTCACATATGCGAGGTTATGATGGATCTGTCCGTGCCGCCCAACCTGTAATGCTTTCGTTGGAAATGGCGACCAAACGACGGCACTTTTCCCAATTTTGGCATGTCATGATTAGGTTTGGATTTGTCTATCATTGTCACGCTACACATAGTATGCTGGTTGGTCGTTGGGTTGAGAAACCCGTCGACAAGTTTGGTGTCTTCCTAATTGTGGTGTCGATGCCAGGGACCGACCCACCTAAGGTAAATGCATGCATGCCCTAAAAGGGTGGTATAGCTCTATCTTAAGTTTCTAAGATTTGGCTTTTCTAGACGCAAGGTTCCCGAGCGGACAACTCGAGTGAGAAGGCTACGCGACCACCGGTTAGACCGGACACTCCACGTATGTTACCAACTCTCCTAAATTTGGGTTTTGAAGAAAGAATTTTGCTGATGCACCCAGCGCACCTCGCATGTAGTGTGTGATTGTGTGAATTTTCCAGAGTGGAAGAAATATGAGCCGAATGTCAGTTTAAGGAAAGCAGTAAAGCAGGTAGCAATTAAAATGAATAAAACAAAATATAGCACAACCAATTAAATGCAAAATAATGCCAAATAATAACCCTAGGTCTGTTGTGGTTAAGAACCTAAAATCCCCAGCGGAGTCGTCATTTCTGTCACGCCCTTTTTCGACCGCGACATTTTCTAAAAGCGAACCCTGCTCAAGTAAAAATGTTAGAAAATAAATAATAAAATGCTAAATTTTAAAAGGGATGTTAAAGTGTTAAAAATGTGTTTTAAAAAATGCTAAAAGGTATTAAATGCTAGAAGGTTGCTAAAAGATGCTAAAATTTTAAAACAAGGAATGCTTAAAGGGTGCTAGGGTTCGCGGAGTCGCCACCTAATTAATTTGGGTGAATTAGGACACCTAAATGTTAACTAGTTTAAAGTAAACATTAACTCCATTTTAATGGTCTGCTAAACTTAATGAGATTCTGGGTAAGGGTTCTTTATTAATCTAGAGGGAAGGGGTTAGGCACCCTCTAGATCCGCTAACTTGCGGTTGTCCTGTCAAACCTAGGGTAATTATTATGGCTAAAAGAATGCATGTTTTTTTTTAAAGGGTTTTAAATAAAAGGGATAGAAATTGTAAGATTTGTGTATAAAAGACAAAGTTAGTTTTGAAAATATATGATTAGGATACCTAGATACCATATTAGACATGTGTTATATATAATAATAGTAATAGTGCAAGATCTATTATGACAAAATATTTATTTATGAGATAAGGTATAAAATAGCTTCATGCTAACGACCATGATTTAAATAATTTTTCTTACGTGGATGTTAATAAAGATTTATAGCAATTGGGTTTCTCATATTAGCTATCTAAATACTTATGCAAATGAAAATTATTAAATGGTTTCCTAGAGCTTAAAGGGGGACGTTATCTTCTAATTTATTGCTTCAATATTATGTTCTAGTAGTAGCGTAATGTTAGACAAATAATTACAATAAACAAATAGAGAAAGGGGAGGCAATAATAAAGACTCTAAGGAATGGCGAGGTCATTTTCGCCTAAGGCTTTGGAATTTCTGATGCGAGAGGATGCACATAGATGCTGGTCTTTACTTTTGCAACGATTAATCTCGCTATGATATTATTTGTTGCTTCGGTGCGTGACATGTAAAAAGAAGGAAGATAAGGATTAGTATATGCTTCAAACTTTATCAAATAATAAATGCACATTGATATAAGATTTAACACATTGAAATCGTTTCCTTTCAAGAGAATGGGCCGAAACAAGAAATTCCAAATTATGAAAGTATTGTTGGCCCACACATACTGACTTTAGGTAAAAGCGAGACGAAAGCGGCCTAGCATTTTATAGTTCTCGATTTCTTAGAGAATAGGGCGGGAATGCAGGGACATTTTTTATGTCGGATATCAGATATAGAAATAGGCAAACAGTAATCAAGATGACATTTCTTAGGTATATAGATCGTAAATTTATACCATTAAAACTACATTGAGCATGGTGACACTTTAAAATAAAGTAAACATGGCTATTAGTGGTCTAGAGAAAACTGCAGGAAAACGTGATCATGCTTTCACCTTCAGGGCTAGTACAAGTTAAGATTTCTTTGATGGAATGGCAACCAAATAACCCTACCAACTAAGAAGTTTATCCCACAATTGTATAACACTACCTAACAACCCAATAAGAAGCAGTATGTATGACTCCGTACCAACTTTTGAATCCAACAAACATAAGATGGAGCTATCAGGATTTCAAGCACACGACCAGATTAATAATGTTAATATTCAAAGAGATAACCATTCTTTTTTATTTCTTAATAAGCAGAATTGAGACAAGTCATGTTGATTCAAAGAAAATATGCTCACGTGAACCAACTTAAAGATTTAAAGCATAATGAACATCTTCTTACATATATCTTGAATGAATGAATCAAGAGTAACATACACCTAACAGAGAACTTATATATAAGAGTATGTCTAACTTAACATACACCTAACAGAGAACTTATATATAAGAGTATGTCTAACTTAGCTAGACACAGAACCATTTGGTTTGCATATACGTATACATGATGTATATTAGGTATGATGACACTTAGGCAAGTGGAGCATAACCTGACCAATTTGGTGAACTATGAACAGACAAATAAACAAGCAAGGATACCATTTTCCAGAAGAGCAGAACCATTTAGCCTAAGCTAGCATATAATCATGTTCAAGTTTTATATCATGCTCTTTACTAAAGTAAATACTACGACAAAACATACATCTCATAACTCTAAACTGAAGTCGACACAATATACTTAGGTGTTAATTAACACTATTAACAAGTATAATCAAAGTACATATGACAGAAAACACACAAGTTAACATAAAGAATTGAAATTTCGAGAAGATGGGTTTACCTTTCTCCGCAAATAACCGAGGCAGCGTATCAAGTCGTCGGTCCGCTCGGGTTATGGTTTTGCGATGCGAATAAAAGGTCGACTGGTCCTGACTAAAAGGTGTCGATGCTTACTAGTTTTTGGATGTTCTGTCCTTGCTGCGAATAGTTGACTGCTGCTAGAGGATGCAAATCGATGCCTATCGGTTTTTGGGTGCCCCCCGATTTCTGAATCTCTCCCCCTCTAAAACCATTGTTGCCCCTGTTTCTGCCCTATTCCCTCTTCCTAATAATGCCTATTGCATGTGCTTTTTATAGCCCCCATTTGGGTTCCAAGTTAGGTAAACCCTTAAAGGCTGATTCTGGGCCTGATTCGTAAGAGATTCGTGCTATTTCTAGGTGTGATTTGGTACTGATTCGATCGCGATTTAGGGATTTGGGTGATGAATATGGTAAGGAAAACTGGTCAAGTGCGTGGGTAAGGAAGGTAAGGGAGCCGGATTTTCAGCCGAAAATCCGGCGAGAATATTGAGTTTTCGATGAAGGCGGCGATGACATTTTAGGGTTTCTGAATGATGAGGGAGAGGGGCTGCGTTTTTTTTTGTGTGTAGGCTGTTGGGACGATGGGAAGGGAAAAGATAAGAAGTGGGGTCAGCGCTGGGCCTCTCGTCAATGGGTAGAAATAGGTATTGGGTGTTAAGTGTTAGGTTAGTTTTAGGTGTATTAATAAGTGACAAATTAAATTATTTAGGTTTTTTATTAATCTAATTGTTATAAACGCGGGCGTACTATTTAATTAGTGCTTAATATTTTAGAATGCGGCGCTATTAATTAAAATCTTATTATTGTGCATTATTGCGAAGTTTAATTAAAATTGAATTGAGTTTAGATTAAAATTGATTTTAAATTACAAATGATTATGAAATTCTCTTGCGTATTAATAAATGTGGCTATGCTATTTGACACGACGTTATTGCTAAATTATGTATTTTATGTATTTATTATTAATTAAGAATCATGACAGGCTTGAAATTAATTAATGTGGGCGCGGGACTCTAAGTGCTTAATACTCTACGTAAAATGCGGTGTTATTATTAAATTGTTTATTTATGCCTGTATTTATGTTTTTATCGCTGCATTTTATTATGAAAAATCATAAAAAATTATTGTTGAAAATTAGTGTAATTTTATAGTTAATGACTGGACGGGAGGGTCAAAATTGGGTGTCAACAACATCAACAAGATATGACTCCTCGCTTGGTTGTATCCATCATTCAATCCCATAAGAAACTCCAGCAGCCTCTGATTTCCCAGATGTGTGATGTACTCCCTAGGATTTAAGCAGTCACATGTAGGGGGTCGTAATTGTATCTATCTCGTCCCATAGGTCTTTCATTCTAGAGTAGTATTGAGAGACTGGTGAGGCTCCTTGAGTTAGCATTGTTAACTCCTTTTTTAGTTGAAAAACTCTTGAGAGGTTGATCTTATCAAACCTCTCCTTAAGATCCTTCCAAACAGCAGCTGCGCTAGTGCGATACAGAATCCCACTCAACAGATTTTTGTCTACACTTCTCATTATCCACGACATCACCAAGGCATTGCACCTATCCCACTGCCTTGTGTGATTAGGTCCGTATGTGTCGCGCCTTATAGATCCATCGACAAATCCAATTTTATTCCTTGTTAATAGTACTAACTGCATAGCTCTACTCCACAGCGTGTAGTTTTCCATTCCTGCCAACTGAATCTCAATCTGAATAGACTCTTGTATCGGATTTATCTACGAACAAGGGATGATTGTGATCAATAATATCTGTACTAGAGTTTGAACTTTCTTCTAACACAACAGAAGGTGTTGTTGTGATGTTCTCCATAATCTCAGCAAATACAGTATAAAACGACGTTGAAAAATCGTAGTCTAAACCTCATATCCAATGTAGATCGAATGAAGAAATTGCAGTCGCGACAACATATAACAGAACTAGTAGATTGAAAAGAACTCACGAACTGGATAACTCAGTCCAGTCAAACAATAGGCGAATCACAGATGACACAAACAATAACAAAATCGGCGAGAAATCAAACTACAGATGTAAGGAAAACATGAAATCGACCTCAATTGAAGAATCGATATACAATCACTAAACCTCGCAAGCTGAATCTCTCAGTCCCTGTCCTAATGGGACAGAGTTACTTCTGGATCCATCTTGCATGACTCTGATACCATGTTAGAATCATAAATCTGAAGCTATTCCAGGTTATATTTGTCTGCATCCATCATTGGTGATGGAGCAGTGGAGACGACGATGAACTGAAGGGCGAGAGTGAAAGGGAGAGAAAGGAAGAAGAGAAATCAGTTTTTGGGAAATGTTTTCTGATATTATTTTCAACATAGCCAACAAGTATTTATATGAGTGGCTTTGCACTATAAGCCACATTACAAATATAGCCAAACACCAAAAGTAAACTAAACTATAACTTGTGCTAAAACTGAAATAAGACTATAAGGAAAATAGAAATGTATACTAATGTATATTAGTGTATATCAGTATCTTCAACAAGTTCAACAGGGCGAACAGTTACCATCATTACCCAGTCAAAATATAATTTACATCGTGAGGATTCCAATCAACACAATGAAGATCAGCGTTATGAGCCTTTTCTACCTGCAGGGAAATTATCAGATCACAAAGTCTAATCAGAGACATGACTATAAACAAAAGAAACAGCAAATAATATAGTAACGCTTGTAGAAATAAAAATGATAAGAAAAAGAAAAGGACATGTTTCAAGGAATGCATAATTTAATGGAAAAGACTGATGATAAGTGGCAGAGTCAAGAACTGCATAGGTTGCATCTACTTTGGAGGGGGTTTTCCAGGTAAGACTTCATTTACCTATTACAAAAATTCAGAATCCTTCAGTCACAAAAAGATAGCCGCAGAGTGGGCTGTCCAAAGCTGCTCTTTTCCTAACAAGTTAAACTTTTAATACATTTTTAATTTCTTATACCAAAACAGCTAGGGGAGACCCATTTTAGTAGGCGTTTAGACATGCGATTTCATCTCATGAGATAAAATCCCAAATCATCCAAAAAAGGCAAGATTTGGGATTCCAAATCATGGTTTCAAAATTTCTAAATGTAAAAGTTAATCCATAAGTTTATATTTTGAAAAAAAAGATTCATAAGTTGGTAGATATATTTATCAATCATGTTTACCAACCATTTATATCAAACATTAAAAGATCTACAAGTTGGTAGTATATTTACAACAAATTTACTCTTAACAACCATGTGGGAGGATTATATTAAGAGTAGTTACACTACAACTCATGTTCAATTTTTCATTTTATTTGACTAAAGTTTGATCAATTGATGTTGTAACTATTTTTTAGAAAGTTCTTCTAGTAGCGTGTTAGTTTTGTTATGAATTATGACTTGCTCATTTGGTAAGATTGTATAAGAATTGAAAAAGTTTTGATTTTTTCACAACTTATGGGGATTTTATGTCTATAAGAAAAAATACAACTTAAAAAATTTAAATTGCATGTTCAAACAAAACTTCAACTTCAAATCATCATGATTTTATCTCATGATTTCAAATTGTAATCTAATGGAAGAACATATAGAAGAACTTGTATTTCACTATGTCATACAATTACTAAATGTTCTATCAAAGGTAAGTAAATATCCTACACATCTCTCCTATGATTTAGCTATAAGGTAAGAGAATATCTTTACAATATCCTATAATATTCTGTAACACTCCCCTCAAGATGGAGCATAGTTATTGATTATGCCCAGCTTGTTACACAGATAATTAACTCGAGCTCCATTCAACGCCTTTGTGAACAAATCAACTAGTTGCTCTCCTGTCTTGACGTAGCCAGCGGAAATAAAGTTTTCCTGAATCTTCTCACGAATAAAATGACAGTCAACCTCAATATGTTTAGTTCTTTCATGATATACCAAATTTGAGGCAATATGAAGAGCAATTTGATTATCACGCTAGAGTTTTGAAGGAGTAGGATGCTTCAACCCAATTACAACCACATAATATCACACGTGGACTGCAACATAGCTTTGTACTCGTATTCTGCACTGGATCGAGATACAACATGTTGTTTCTTACTCCTCCATGATACTAGGTTCCCTCCAACAAAGACACAATAGCTTGTAGTCGATCTCCTATCAAATTGGATCTGGCATAGTCTGTACCTGCAAAACACTCAACATGATTATGGCCATGATTGCTATAAAATATACCAAGTCCAGGAGCTCTTTTAAAGTAAAATATAATTTGTTCCAAAGTTTCCTAATGCTTGACCGTAGGTGCGGACATAAACTGGCTAACAACACTTACTGAAAAAGCAATATCCAAACGAGTCACGGTAAGGTAGTTTAACTTCCCAACTAACCTTCTATATCTCTCTGGATCATCAAAAAGGTCGCCATCGTCTTTCATAAGATGCATATTGGGCACCATTGGAGTTATGCAAGGTTTGGCTGCCAACTTCCCAGTGTCTACAAGCAGGTCAATAATATACTTTCTCTAAGATAGAAATATTCCCTTCTTGCTTCTATTTACTTCTACTCCCAAAAAGTATTTCAACTGGCTCAAGTCCTTCGTATGAAACCTAGTATGCATGAATGATTTAAGAGAAGAGATCCCATCATAATCACCTCCTGTGATGACAATATCATCAAGATATACAACAAGGAGGATAATACCAATTGTTGATTGCCGATAGAAGACTGAGTGATCGCATTTGCTCATTTTCAGTCCAAAATCCTGAACTACCTTAATGAACTTGCCAAACCAAGCTCGTGGACTCTGTTTCAAGCCATACAATGACTTTGAATGACAGACTTTCCTATACTCCCCTTGAGCAACATTGTAAAAGTAGTTATGACTAATCCTCGTCTATATATAGACATTTGATATGCCATTGTAAAGCATGACTACAAAACACAATGAATAATAATAGTCATCTTCTTCATCTACTGTTCTTTAATATTTTATGAGGTTTTTATATATCAAGCGTATATCGACTGTATATTGAAAGAGATAAATTGATGCTTGCCTTCTTATTTCAACAGTTTAAATCATTGAAATTGTAACTTTGTCGCCTTATTTAATAGCACTAATCTGAAATTCTCCATTTATTTTTGGGATGTTTTGTACAACAATTATGATTTTTTATATCAAATTTCCTGGCTTACGTGGGACTAATTCTGGAGATAGTAGTACCAGTCCCTCAACACTACTATCACTAAATCGCGGGATGTGCCTGAATGACAAGGGTTTGAGAACAGAACAACTGATATCACCAACAAGGCTCTATCACAGAAGAGAGCAAAGTGCTCCCCCAGAATTCGAACCCACATTACATGTCTTCAGCTGAATTTTTAAATTCACCTTCTTTGTCATCCATTTATGCCTGGGGGACAACAATTATGATATCTTGTGTTAGAGAAATACATGTGGTCGTAGCAATTTTCAACTCAAATGACATGAAAAATGTACCTTTAAGACTCACCTTGGCATTTATGGGCTTGGACATTGCATCATAAATTGAGTGGTTGGATTTTGCATGCTTATTGAATTTCTTCCTCTATTTGTTTGCTCTAAGACAGACATGTAAGAACTTTGGTTTAACAATCTTTGGACCTGTTTTATTCACTGTCAAGCAAGTTGCTTACAAGAGTTTGTTTAACATTAGATGTGATCACAAGTGCCGATTAATAAGATAATATAATAGTACTACACTTTTTATAATTCAAATCTTTGAGGGAATGTTTTGGTCTCACCTTTATAAAAAGTTACGTGGGATCCACGCGGGACGTGTTCAAAAGTGTGACAACATTTTCTGAATTATTAAGTGGCGTGCCCCCCACACGCGCCGCTGGACGGCGTTTTCTTTTTGTAAAAGGTTTACATGGGCGGTTGGTGGGCCTCATGTCGGTCATCTTATTAGACTTTCTTTTTTGTCTGTTTAATTATTAAACTAACACTATATACATTTCTATATTTACTTGTCATTTTTAATATTTTATTCTTAACTTCATCTCCAAATTATAACTAAATTATTACTCCATTTCTTAAAGATATGCAAAGTCCAATCTAAATAAATAAAAGTGGAGGGAGGGAGTAAAAAGTAATACTATAAGGTATGGTAATTAGTACGAGGCAGTAAAAGCTTTTACCGATTCATTAAGTAATTATTATTCTTTCACCTTTCCCCATAAGTTAAAATGATGAACAAATTCAATCCTCATGATTGACACGGAAATGGAAATGAAATATTATATTGTCAGAAAAGTTTATTTACTTGTGTGTGTTAGGGCTGTTATCGGTCCGATTCGGTTCGGGTATCAACATATCAAAACCGGACCGATAAAGTTATCGATCTGGATCGATAAGAATTCGATTCTGAAAAGAGATCCGGGATCGGACCGGACAAATACCTTATCGGGTGGGATCTAAACCGTTATTGTTTTAACATTTTCATTCTTAGATACTTATAACAAACTGAGAGGAAATGTATTCATAGTTGCTTAAATTTTAAAATTTAATTTTATCGTCTCATCCGTGACATATTTTTAGCCTCAATAAAATTTATCCTATGCCTTTAAATTCCTCTTTGTCAACTTTGTTTAGACTTTAGAGTAGTAAAATGTTCTTGCATATATTTGAATTTTACAACAATAACATATACCGTTAAATCTCACAATATAAAATTTAGAAAAGATAGAGGGTATATATCTTAACTCTAACTCTATATTAGATAAAAGTTATTTCCGAGAGATCATTCGCTAAAAAAGAAACATAATCACACAGAGAAAAAAAAAAACAAAGATAAGAAATTTAAAACTAGTTGATTTACAACCTAAAAAAAAACGAAGACATGAAAAATACTGTTGTTCTTTTTGTGTTTTACCTTTGTATTTCAGCAGTGTCCTCTGATCATCTGATAGTCCAAGCGCACTTTTTAAGAAGTGCTTCCCCCAACCCCAAACCCAACCCCATCCATCTGAGATCGCACTTGCCCTTTTTCAAGTTTCAAGTCTAGCGATCTTCGATTGGGACCTGTGATGGGTATGCTCCGATCCCTTTTCAATATGTTTTGTATAAACCCCACCCTCAATTTACTGATTTTGTACAACCCAATGGTATTTATTAATGGGGTTTCACGGTTATTGGGTTTATTCAGAAAGATTGGGTTTTTAAATTACTAAATTAGTATTTGTTTCTTGTATTGATCTTGATTTATTGGTCCTTGCTGATTGCATTTGATTAGTTATGTGTTTCTGGTAGACTGAAGTTTGGCTAAGAGGTGGACTGAAATTGAATCAACTCTGATTTGGTGATTTAGTAGATGTAATTGGGTTTACTGCTCATGCATGTTTTTCAAGTTGGATTAGTTTGGTTGCTGAAAATAAACTACTTTAAGAAGTATTTGATTCTTAGCAGTGTTCTTTTCGGATCTTGTTGGCTGGAATCCGATTACTGCAGACTGTGAATGTGATGAGTGCAGTAAGAAGAGTAGATTTTACCCACTTAATAGCCTGACCATGGGACTTTCAGCTTTTCTGGATCAACTGTAGCTTTTCCCTTTTTCCATCTTGTTGTGAAGTATTATTATACTTTATTGAAGATTGTTCTGTTCATGTACATAGTTTGGGTTTTTGTTAACTTTATACTTTAATGCTTCCAGATAATAAGGATGAATGTTGTTCAACTCACCTCATTGACGGCGATGGGGTGTTCAATGTTGCTGGAGTCGAGAACTTCATGAAGGAAGTTAAACTGGCAGAATGTGGTCTTTCATATGCCGTAGTGTCCATTATGGGCCCACAAAGTAGCGGTATGGATTCTATATCTTAAACCTCAATAGCTATCATCCATTTGCCACTTTGGAATATAATATCTTCAAATTAGTTTAGTGAAGCTTGACGAATAATAGGCCCTTATCATATCTTTATGTCCTCGTCTGTGAATGCCTCATGTCTTTAATGAAGGGTTTCCATATCGCATCCTGACTGCTTGACTACACAAATCATCCTAATATTCTTTTGGGAAACAATGCTATTACTCCATATTGTTCTCTAATAGTGACTAAAGTTAACTGTGATAAATGCAGGGAAGAGTACACTGTTAAATCATCTTTTTCATACTAACTTTAGAGAGATGGATGCCTATAAGGGAAGGTATGTATAATTGTTATTTGCTAGATGTCTGATGTTTCATTGTAGGGTGATCTGACGGAATTAAGTATTTTCTAGGTCACAAACCACAAAAGGTATTTGGATGGCTCGATGTGCTGGGATTGAGCCTTGCACCATTGTTATGGATTTAGAAGGCACAGATGGTAGAGAACGAGGAGAGGTGTGGTGAAATTGTTTTTTAGATGACAATTTACTTCCCCTTTGTTGTTCCATCATTTATTTTTGTGTGATCAGATTCATATTATCCTTAAGAGCATTTTCCCAAGTGCTGTACACCTTTGATAGGGGTGCAGATGACAGGTACCATGATGTATAGCTGTTTATTACTTGTTGAAAAAATAAAGTATGGACCATTGGTTTATTTCAATTTTCACATCCCTACTTCTTTCTCTAGAAAAATTAATTTCAAATTGTTGTAGCTTCCTCTTTGTAAATTGTAATCCTATGACGAACTACAACAACAACATACCCAGTGTAATACCACAAGTGGGGTTTGGGGAGGGTAGGATGTACCCGAACTTACTCCTACCTTTTGAGGGGTAGGCTGTTTCCGATAGACCCTCGGGACATTCCTATGACGAACTCACTGAGTATTTTTTGAACAGATTTCAGTAGATTCCCGGTCTATGCGATCCTTTACCTCACTGTTCTTTGTGTTAATGTAGTTGCACTGTGTCCGAAGATGTCTTATGTATTTCTTTGCTCGATATACTGGGAACCACAAAGTACTCTGTGATTAATTTGGAGCTAACCAAAATCTGGGATCCCTGCATATGGTTGCTCATGAGGTGGATAACTTGTAATTGAGCAGATTGTTTCTCATTCTTGATTTACATTTTTTAGGATGACACCGCATTTGAAAAGCAAAGCGCTCTATTTGCACTTGCTGTTTCTGATATAGTGCTTATCAACATGTAAGTTCCTCTATTATGTGAAATATATAGTACATGAACTTCTAATAAATTGAATCAGAAAAAATATGTACGGGTGGCTCAAACGTTTAACAATTCAGGTGGTGTCATGATATTGGTCGCGAGCAGGCTGCAAATAAGCCTCTTTTGAAGACTGTCTTCCAGGTAAAGTACACAGAGGCTTCTTTTTTTCTTTTTTAATTTGAATATTCCTTCCGGATGTTTTATGCCTTTCTTTGTTTTGAATAGGTTATGATGCGGTTATTTAGTCCACGTAAAACAACATTGATGTTTGTTATTCGTGACAAAACAAGGGTAGGGGCCTTCTTCTCTCACAAGTGTTTTTCTTCCATTTATATCTTCTACGGGTCCTGTGGAAAAAATGTTTAAGCAGGTTGTTTTCTCACTTTCATTTGTAGACTCCCCTCGAAAATTTGGAACCTGTTCTAAGAGAAGACATTCAGAAGGTACCATGTTCATGGTTTTTGAGTTTTCTTATTTTGTGTTTCCTTCCAAACTCTACATTATTGATTTTATCATACCTGTTCTGGACTGTGTAGATATGGGATTCTGTCCCAAAGCCTCAAGCTCATAAGGATACACCGTTAAGTGAGTTTTTTAATGTGAGTCCCAGTAAGATTTGATGTGCTGTTTCTTTCTTGTTTCCGTTTATATCTATGCTCACTGATTTAGTGAAATGGATTGAATGTCCAGGTCGAGGTCGTGGCACTTTCTAGTTTTGAAGAGAAGGAAGAACAATTCAAGGAGCAGGTGTTTGAGCACTATGTTCCCTTTTTAGTAGTTCATATCCACTTCTTATCATATATGGCTGTTTTGAATACGTTGTAGCCAATGATTAGATGAGAAAACATATTCTTTTGCTTAGTTGACTCTTGTTTACTTGTTTGTGTTCCGTCTTGTTTCTTTGTAAGGTGGCTAGTCTAAGACAGCGATTCTTTCATTCTATTGCACCTGGTGGGCTTGCTGGAGATAGGCGGGCTGTTGTTCCTGCTTCAGGCTTTTCATTTAGCTCACAAGAGATATGGAGGGTTATAAAGGAGAACAAGGACCTTGACCTGCCTGCCCATAAGGTATAACCTAAATATCTACTGCAATTGAAATTATCAGTTAGTTATCCATGTATTTATGACATACTCGATTTTGATCTAATTACAGGTTATGGTAGCTACGGTGCGCTGTGAAGAGATTGCCAATGAAAAATATGTTGCTTTCACTGAAAATGAGGTATATAATTGTTTGGAGATCTATTTAAGAACTTATACCTTGTTTTGTTTTATTTACTGTTTGAAATGTCACCACATAATTTAAATTGATTAACCTTGTTGTAGGAATGGTGTCAATTAGAAGAGGCGGTTAATTCTCATTCTGTACGGGGATTTGGAAGGAAGCTCAGCTCAATTTTGAACGCTTGTCTATCAGAGTAAGGACACAATTTTCGTGCGGTATAGCATGTGCATCTAGTAACAAACAGAGAATGTCAGAAAGCTAGTAATTTGCATGTGGTGAAGCTCATCTGTGGCGGATGTTCTTAATGTGATATTTCTTGCCTTCCAGAAGTACATGTATAAGCATTCTTGTGATTAGAGCAAGGAGAACACAAGAATTAAATTGATCACTGCATTTTCATCTTATTTGATAAAGCTTATGGTATTATGAAAAACAGCTAGAAGAGTAAAACATCAAAGAGAGTTGAGGACAAAGGAAAAAACTGACTGGTTTCTCTGAATTTTAACCGCGTCTAGTTTTTTTTCCCTGAGAATATTTTGACTGTTGTCTGGTTCTCTGCTAGGATCCTTGAAAGTTTATTCTTATCATCTGCTTCTCCCTTCTTTGATTACCTAATTACCAGTTTAATGATTTTAAGGTGTTGGGGAAGGAAATGCTGGTGGAGCATGGTGTTTAGGTTGATGGTACACAAGAACTATGGTTGAGGTTGGGGCAGACCTTATTTTGGTTTAGCATCAATGTACTAAAGCAAAGTGGTTTACTCCTTCGTACAATATCTTCTCCATATCGTGCTAAAGTGAAGTTTTTTTTACCAGACTAGTAGTTGTGAGGTGTTATTAGGTATGTCAAAAAAGGTTTGTGGTTGTTGCGGACTGATAAAAGGAAGGGTGTTAGTATTAGGTATGTGGTATGGCTGGTTGTGGATGATCCACATTCTCATTGTGTTTTTGTCTCCGGATTTACTCTTTCAATAGAATGGAATTCATGGGGTTGTCTGCCTAATATCCCTTTGGACATTTTAACAAGAATGATTAATTAAACCTAGGGTACAAATAAAGGAAGCAAACCCATCTCTCAATGTTCCTCCTTCCGTCCATCTTCTTGTCCTTTCCGGTATCAGAGAATTCCCTCTGGGAAATTTTTTCCTTTTCGCCCTCGAGAGCCCGGTGCACTAAGCTCCCGCTATGCGCGGGGTCCGGGGAAGGTCGGACCACAAGGGTCTGCGCACAACAGCCTTACCTTGCATTTCTGTCAAAAGTTGTTTCCACGGCTTGAACCCATGGCTTCCTGGTCACATGGCAACAACTTTACCAATTACTCCAAGGCTCCCCTTCGCAACCCATGACCTCCTAGAGTAATCATGAAAGCCAGGTAATACCGCTGCTGCACTGGTTCACCTTTTTTTTTTCCTTCTTTTCATTTTCTGCTTTCTTCCTTACTTTTTCTATATCAAAACACTCAATCAACTATTCCACAATCCTAAATTTGTTGGGTCCCGCCATCCAAATCCTTTGTATCCTCCCTCTAATTAGGCTCTTATTCTAATAATAATTTGTTCTGATAAAAGAATTAGGAGTTCTCTGAATCTTACTCTTATCACTGTACTGATATACAAGTCTCTAGTAAGGCTAAAAACTGTCCTGGCAAACACCAGATCTGATGTTGATATAACAGCTACTGACCCTTAACCACAACTAGTTGGTATCTATTATATAAGTACTTTGCTTCCATTGTATTATTTGTTGTTTGCTGAATCTCCATTGGTTCCATGAGAATATAGCTGTTTTGAGACTTCTCTCTTGTGATTTTAGGTTGTACATCTTTCTATTTAAGCATCTTTAGTCATCATAGTTACACCTACAGAACGATGCATTTTGTGGGATGTGATCATTTCTAATTTTTCTGTTCCTGTATTACTGCACATCTGTCTTAACATCTGCTTTTTTGTGACGATCATCCTGTGGGTATGTTGAGCTTCAATCTCACATTACACTCATTTTGTGACAGTATGGCCGGAATATGAGTTGAAGCAAATACTGTATAGTAGTAATTGAAAGTTAGTTTGATCAAACTATGTGACTTTGATCAGCAGTTAAATGAATCTGATCTTTTAAAACTTATTATAAGTTACATGAATAATATTAGCCGGAAAGTTTGAGATGTCGTGAAATAGAAAGTAATATATAGTTTTTAATTGTATTTTTCTGCTGAATTCATTTCTTAATACTATTTTTCTCCCTTGGTATGTAATTATTGTTTTCATTTATGCATATATACATTATAAGAAGGGTGCACATGGATAATAATTTTTTTTTCTTATCAGTTATGATGCCGAGGCTACCTTCTTTGACGAAGAGGTTAGATCCTCAAAGCGAAAGCAGTTGGAAGAGAAATTACTTCAGGTACCGGGCTAGGCTCCGCTCTTTCCTAAACCTGTTTTGATGATTGACCAACCAAACTTGCTGGGTTCATGTGTGTCTTAGTGAGAATTCCTTTGGCGTTCTTAGAGTCAACCAAATAAACTCACATGCTAAAATTTCTAACTTAATGGTACTCTTTCAACTAATGATGTAAATGCATTTCTTTCTCCCACTGGAGAAAACTATTTTTTTTACTTATTTTCCTCAAAATGAAGGGTCATTTTTTTTATTACGATCCTCTTCTGATTTATCCCGTCTTTGTTGTAGCTTGTCCAACCAGCCTACCAATCTATGCTGGGACACATCCGATCTGATACGTTTGAAAGATTCAAAGAAGCATTTGAGAAGGCATTGAAGGGGGGTAAAGGGTTTGCTCTGGCTGCTCGTGAATGTGCCGAGTCTTTTATGTCCCATTTTGACGAACAATGCACAGGTACATAATACAATCTGCCGTTGCTGTTAGTGCTTTACTCAGTGTTGTCAAAGGCGGGCTTAAAGCGTGCTTAAGCCCTGAAGCGAGGCGCAAAACATGTTGAGCGCTGCCTCGCTTTATGGGCGCTTCAGTGTCGTCATCAAGGGTCTAAGGCATACTTTTCCTTACCAATGAGTGTAATCCTGAAGATGAGACACTAGACAAATTGATATTTCTCTTTATCATCATTTTTATTTAATTTCTTTGTCAATATATTTATTATTTATGCTTGTGATTATTAATCTTGGACTACACATATATATTTGTATTTTTCCCCAGTTGCGCCTTTTACAATAAAGCCCACACTTTATTTGCGCTTTGCGCTTAAAATCCCAAAGTACCTTAGAGCTTTTTTGCACTTTTCGCTTTTGATAACACTGGTTTTACCCCACTTGATTTATATCTTTTCTGCTGATTAGGACATATTATCCTTCATGATCAAACCCCTCCCCCGCATGTCATAAAAACGTTCAAGGAGTTGATACCCTATCTCTATGTAGGGAGCCTAATTATAAAAGCTGTTGTTACTCTGGGAACAAACTTGTAGAGCTGACTAAGCTTCCATTAAATGTCAATTAGTTGAAGAAGTAGCTTATTACTAATGTTATTTCTTGAAATGTTCACTTAGGTGTGCAGGGTAAATTTCTGATGTTTTTTTTGTTGCTATAGGGTATCCACTTCTATATTTTATGGGATGCATGTGATTAGAGCTGCAACGACTTTTGTCATATTCTTCTTCCCATCTCTTGGAGAAATATCAACTTTTCTGGTTGGAAACACCAAACTAGAAAATAATTTTTGCAAAGAGATTGTTGTATCACTTGCTGACTTTCAGCATTTTAAAAGAAACTAGTGCTCATTAATATTTTTCTTCTAAAGATCTTGCAGAACTTAATTGTTAATGGGTAATATTTTGTCTTGCTTTTTGAAATTTGACATATGTGAATGCATTGTTTTGTAGATGCTATTATTGAACAAGCAAAATGGGACTCATCTAGAGTGAGGGATAAGCTGAGGCGTGATGTAGATGCTCATATCGCTGAAGTTCGTACAGCCAAGCTAGCTGAAGTGACAACCCTCTACGAGGTATGAATTTCAACCTTTATAGTTTAGCATTGTCTGAGCTAGCTTTTGAGATTGAATGAGGCCCAAGGTCTATTTTCTGAACATGATATCAAAGCCATACCAAACCTATTCCTGTTATTGGGTTATCCAATGATAGACCCTTGTGTTATTCAACACAACAATGATAGACCCTTTATGTTATGCAACACAACAATGATAGACCCTTGTGTTATTCAACACAACAATGATAGACCCTTTATGTTATGTTGTTCACCTCCAAATGTCCTGGGTTGTGCTAGAGGTGTTAAAAGTCCTACATGGGTAAAGTCTATGGGTTTTCGTCTCCTTATTTGGTCTTAGATAATCCTCATCTCCTCATTTAACTTTTGAGGTTCAGTTAGGGCCAAAATGTACTATCTTAATGTTAATTTTTGGAACTCACTTCAATTTTTTTGAAGTATTTGGTACAAGGATTTTGAGGTCAGAATAATAGGCGTTGGACATACTTGGGATGTTTAATATTATTTCCCTCATTAAGGGAACATGCCATAACTTAGCCGCACCTGATAGCTGAATGGCTGGTGCGACATGCATGATATTAGACTTATTAGAAACTATTTGCTGTTGCTTTGCTGGTAGTGAATCTTACATGATAGCAAACAAGTGTGAGGACCATGTGATTTTAATTTTAGATGTAATTATGCTGGAACTGAAGAGAAATTCTTGTTTAGACAAAACTGAACGAGGCATTGGCTGGACCAGTTGATGCTCTTTTAGATGGAGCTGGTGATGATACATGGCCAGCAATAAGAAAACTGCTTCAGCGTGAGACCGACACAGCAGTGTCTAGTTTTGCTGCTGCACTTTCTGGTTTTGAAATTGATGAAGAAAGTAAGGATAATATGGTTTTTCGGTTGAAAGATTATGCACGTGGAGTAGTTGAAGCAAAGGCAAAGGAAGAAGCTGGAAGGGTCTTGATTCGCATGAAGGAGAGGTATAACCATGCCTTGATCTTGTTCTACAGCTGACACACACTATTTATATATATATAAAAAAAGGGCAGCCCGGTGCACTAAGCTCCCGCTATGCGCGGGGTCCGGGGAAGGACCGGACCACAATGGTCTATTGTACACAACCTTACCTCACATTTCTGCAAGAGGCTGTTTCCACGGCTTGAACCCATGACCTCTTTGTATACACTATTTATAATACAAAGAATATGCTGATGACCTGAAAATTATTGTCAGGTTTTCAACATTGTTCAGCCATGATCAGGATTCTATGCCACGAATTTGGACTGGCAAGGAAGATATTCGAGCAATTACGAAAACTGCGAGATCAGCTGTATGATTGACTGAAATAAGCTTTCCTTTTTTTTGGTGTGATTTCACGTTTCTTTTATTACATTTAAGATTGTACTGACTTCTCACAATTTTCTCTCAGTCTTTGAAGCTCCTGTCAGTTATGGCCGCAGTTCGCTTGGAAGATGAGGGTGACAGTATAGACAAAACACTTGAACTTGCTCTTGTGAATACTTCCTCCTCAAAGAGTATTTCATCAGTTGATCCTCTGGCATCTAGCACTTGGGATGAGGTAATTGGCTTACTGATGTGGTTTGTCTTGGAAGCTATTTGCAAGCAAAAAAATGTGGTTGACGAAAAGGGGGAATATAAGATTATTTCCATTGAATAAGCCAGTCGTCACTGCATAGTTCACAGGAAGTGAAATCTTGTTTGGATCTTGCTGGTGACGATCACCGACTAAATTATGTCAAATTTTGTATTGAAGATAATACAGTCCAGTTCTAAATGTACAAACTAATCTCACTGCGTAGTCTGATGTGTTTATTGCTTTATCTTAATGATTTGATCGTTAGATCTGATAAGACTTCAAAGGTCCCTAAGAGATTTTCGTCTTCATGAACTAGACTCTTTTTTTTGTATGATTAAGTAATCTTTGCATGATGTAGTTCAGCCCATCAAAATTTTCATCTTGTGGTCAATTTATATTGCAGGTCCCTCCATCAAAAACTTTGATTACACCTGTCCACTGCAAGTCTTTGTGGAGGCAATTTAAGACGGAGACTGAATATGTTGTTTCACAAGCCATTGCTGCTCAGGCAAGATATTAGATGCTATTGTGCATCTCTTTCTGTTTTTTTGATAGTCCATTCTTGTACGTGGTTTTTGATTGTCGGTTGAATATGTTCGAAAAGTTCCAATAAGGATAGAAGGAATTGTTTAATGCGGGCTATTTTCACTAAATAATGGGATTAGAACATTTGAAGTGCAATCTTGTCCATTGAACACCAGATATTTGATTTTTGCATCAAAGAGTGGAATGTACCTTTTGGTACTTCCGAGGTTGATTGTCTTTCATGCTAGGTGTATGAATTCTGATTTTGAGAGTATCTAACCGCCTTTACGTGTTCTCGCATGGATAATAATTATTTAGAGTTTTCCCCTTCATTCTTGATTGCTTCTCATTTTCTTTATTCAACTTTCAGGAGGCTAGCAAGAGAAATAATAACTGGCTACCACCTCCATGGGCAATTGCTGCCATGCTGATTTTGGGATTCAATGAATTCATGACACTTTTAAGGTATATTCTTTCTGACTTGTAGTTCATGATGCCCCCTACGTTTTACAGTATAATATGGTTCAACTCATGGCTGATGTTGGGTTTTACCTTTTTTCCAGAAATCCTTTATATTTGGGGTTTATATTCGTCGCCTATCTGCTATTTAAAGCCCTTTGGGTGCAATTGGACATCTCAGGCGAATTCCGCAATGGAGTTGTAAGTGCTGAATCTGATTTCTTAGAGTTCTAGTGTTTGCATACTAAAAGCTATTCAATCAAATATCTTTATAAAATAAAAAGCAATTCAACCAAATAAATTTTGCAAACTCTTGCTCAGTCACTTTTGAATATTTTTCTACACCGTAAGGACATCACACTGATGGTATTCAGTTGCAAGTGACATTCTAAATTCTGTTTGATATAGTTACAAAAAGGGAATTGATGAAGTTTTCAAAGTCTTGCTCGTTGCTTTTTAAATGATTGTTTGAATATTTTTTTCTACACTGTAAGGGGACAACACACTGATGATTTTCAGTTTCAACTGATGTTCTAAATTCTGTTCGACACAGTTACAGAAAAAGAATTGATGAAGTTTTGATCTTTCGGTGGTATGTTCATTATTTTCCTGGAGATGGTCTACCCTACCCTAGGAAACTAGAGGAAGGAAGAGAAAAGTAGGAGAAGCCGGAAAGGAAACTATTCTCTTTCATTTTTTTATTTGATCATCACACAACAGTTCCTTTCTTCTCTTCCTTCGTCTAGTTTCCAAGAGATGCAAGAAGTAGACATCTAGGTTCGTGGTCTTTCAGTAGGTTATTATCTCATTTGATTTGCCCGGGGTGAGATTTGACCTTTCCTTTCTAATTGTATGATATTGTATAGTTTACTGTTTAGATTTCGACTGGGAGTATGTGAGCCAAAAATCCAATGTGGCTTAATCTTATTTATCCTTTATAATTGCTTCATTCACAATGTGGGAACTTTTGAAATAATGCTCTTTGGATGTGATTTTCTATGTGTTTTGGCAGCTTCCTGGACTTCTCTCTTTATCCACAAAGTTCCTACCCACAATCATGAATCTTCTTAAACGACTAGCAGAGGAAGGACAAGGAACGGCAAGCGGTCAACAACCTCAGGGTAACCCTGCCCTTGCGGCAAAGAGCTTCCGCAGTAGCACGAATGATAACGGTGAAGTGTCAATGAGCACTACGTCCGAAGTAACTTCAGAAAATGGAACAGAATACTCTAGCTCCTCGTTACATGACAAAACACAGTAAGTTATTGTTTATAGAGCATACTCTTATTCTGCGACAGCAAAGTTTTTATGCTCATCCGGACGTGATATGGTGCACAATTCCGCTTTGATGGTTATGTCACCTTTAGAGGCAAAGCATGTGATGTATCAGACAATGAAGGCATTGGTTTTTGTACACGGGGGCTCGGGCTGTCGTGAAAGAAGTCCCCACTGAAATAGGTTGTGTTTTAATTTTCTCTCTTGTTCTTTTTCACCTTATATCCAACTTGCCCCAACTTTTAGATGTCAGTTGATTTAAACTGAGAGGGCCTTTCTTTTCTCCTTTGTTTGTTATCATTCTCCTGGTTTGCCATCAAATTTTTCTTGTGAGAAGCCCAATATAATGTCTGTATTTTATGGATAAGCTGATGAAAGATATTAAAAACTATATTTCTATACAACAACATACCCATTAAAATCCACCAAAACTATATTTCTATATTCGTCAAAATTATTGGAGAAATTTCTGAGCATGTTTTCCATGTTTCATCATGAATTGGTATGTTTTACGGTGGTTGTTGGACTACCGTAACCCTCTTTCTTCATACGAGCTCGGGACCAGCAATGCATGGGTTTGGTTGTGGTCGGGTACATTCACTGACCATGTTTCTCCATTCAAGATTTATCTGTATTACGTGGATTTATCATGAATTAGTAAGTTTATGTTGGCAAGCTTCCTCCTTTATCCAAGCTTGGGACCGACAAAGTGAGCAAGCTTACCGTTGACTGTGGCGAGGCTACCCTTCTATCAAGAGAAAAGGTTTTCCCAATCAATTTGAGAGATTCACTGTGCGGATGGCTTGAAATTCTAGATTTCTATATTCATGCTATATATGTTCTAGCATATTATCTCAACTGACATTCATGCTTTTCTAAGTAACCTTGTGTAGCTGCTTGATTAGAGTCTTTTGAGTCAGTTTTCTCTATTTCTTTGATTTTGTTTTGATCTTTGCTCGAGGGCGGGCAAATGTTAAGTTTGGGGGTATTTGTTAGACATATTTTGTATACTCTTTTTGAGTCATTTTTAGTTAGTATTTTACTCATTTCGTTTGTTAGTAGTTTCTACAATTAAGCTAAGCCATAGAAACAGGTGAAATTTTTCCTACAATGGAAAAAACAAGTGAAGATTGTATTTAGGGTAAGAAGAGTGAGTCACCAATTATATTGACCCTTTTACCAAATCGTAGACCCTCTTTCAATGTTATGAATGATGGTTCTAAAGCCGTAATATACATGCTATTAATGGTTTGGATCTTTCAATTATTATTTGCTAATATGGAAGTTGTTATTGTTATGCTATTAGTAAATAAGGAAATTAATTTTTTTTAAAAGGCGAAAAAGAGCTTACTTTCCCCAAACTATAAGAGGAGTCCCATATTAGCTGATAAGGTTATTGTTTCAAAATACTTTTCAATTAATATTAAGTGTTCTTGAAAGTAGCCAATATACATAATTTAAAGAGTTCAAACAAATAACTATTGGTTATTGAATAGCGTGCATATTTATATAAGGGTAAATTTTATGACTTTTTAAAAGGTGTGTAAAAGAAAAATGTGATGGATTGGGGGAAATATATATATACTGATTCCAACTAATAGCAAAACTTTATCTGGTCCAGCTGGGTGGGTGCATTTGTTACGCTCAATATTATGTGCAGTTAATTTCAAAGACTACGTACGTGATTCAACATTGTAACATAAGTTACCTAGTCTTTCCCTATATAAAGTTGAAATCGAAACTAATTAGGAGGCGCCTCTACTTGTATTAAACACTAAAAAGTATCCTACCTACGTACCACATCAAGAAAGAACACATGTTTTAATTAATTACACAATCAAGTAATTTATTAGCCAAATTACATGAATTATTTGAGGAATCCTAATTAAATTACGGCCAACGGGTTCATTCGAGTTGCTAAAAATCTTAAAAGTCGAAACTATCAAATTCAAGATTCACCACTAACCCGTTGAATTTCTGATATGTTATAAGAAATTATTTTTTTCTAAAAAAGCAATGCGACATATATAATTATTTTTTCACGAGACGGAGCATTAACACTGCAAGTACATATAAAGGTTATAGGTAGCACATGAAAATGAAAGTTGACAATTTAATTTGTTAACCGAAAAAGACCTATCTGAAATTTTGAGGTACTCATTTCCATGTTTCTCCAAACTGATATGTTAAAGGTTTCATTTACTGCAAAAACCAAACTTTTCCAGCTTAATAATAAGTGTAATCAAGCTTAGGATTTGACAATTTAAAATTTAAAAATTAGAATTTATGTCATTTTTTTTATCTATAATAGCGAAATATTATTTAAATGTCAATATTGTTATAGACGTATATTAGTCATTCGATATAGTGATGATGTTACAAAGAGGTTTGACTGTACTGGTTCATTTATTGCTGCAAAAGAAAATCAACTTTCCTTTAGAAAAAGAAAGAGTGAACAATTAATTTCCAGGTCCGGATGGATGAAAATAATAATAAGAATAGTGTAGAACGTAGCTAGATCATGAATTAGCATAGCATAAAGTCATAAACGGTACAATAAAAATAAAAATCATGTTAACAGTTGGGGGCTCCACCTCCATCTCTACCTCTATTCAATATATTCACCTCCCGTTTAATTTCCAGCTTTTGTTTAATTTATTGCTACAAATACTATAGTATTCAAAATATGCTTGGTAATAATAATATGTGTATAAATAATAGATCTTTAGCCTAACTTAATCCCAAAAGCTAGCTTTTAGAGTGAGGATTGTTCAAGTCCATTTTCTCATTTCATGTACGATATGAGACTCTTAATAATATGAACAAGTGTACATATATTCGTGAATTGTATTCATTCTAACTAACTAACTTACAACAATATATAATCATTAAGTGGCCGGTGAAAACGGACATACCAGAATAAAATTGAAAAATAAAGAAAGATAAAAAACAGTTAAGATTTTTTTTTTTAAAATTATGGGGTCATGACTTTGGTGGAATTGGAGACTGACTGAAATTCAAGTTGTAGCAAAACTGGTGAAAACATAATCTGGTATTCTAGCTATATGCAGAGGCATGTGCCAACAGTATGTATGAAACTTATATAAATTTGGTATTAATTTCTGAGGGCTATATATGCATGGATTTATCTCTTTTTGTTAATTAAATTATGTAAAAAGTATAACTAGTATAATGGGCTGATTAGTATAGTGGGCCTATATAAATACATTGTAACTCATATTGTGCATTATTCAATTTTCATTTTTGAATACACAGATTCATTCTCTCTTCTCTTCTAATATTCTCCCAACCGATTTCTTCATCTTCCTCCACCGACTTCATATTCTTTCTTCCTCCACCGTCTTCTTCTTCTTTCTTCCTCCACCTTCTTCCTCCACCTTCTTCTTCCACCTTCTTCTTCCACTTCTTCTTCCACTTCTTCCACTTCTTCTTCCACTTCTTCTTCCACTTCTTCTTCTTCCACTTCTTCTTCTTCGTCTTCTTCTTCTTCTTCTTCTTCTTCTTCTTCTTCCACTTCTTCTTCTTCCTCTTCTTCTTCTTCCTCCTCTTCTTCTTCCTCCTCCTCTTCCTCCTCCTCCTCCTCCTCCTCGTCCTCCTCCTCGTCCTCCTCCTCTTCCTCCTCCTCTTCCTCTTCCTCTTCCTCTTCCTCTTCCTCTTCTTCTTCCTCTTCTTCTTCCTCTTCTTCTTCTTCTTCTTCTTCTTCTTCTTCTTCTTCCTCCTCCTCCTCCTCCTCCTCCTCCTCCTCCTCCTCTTCTTCCTCCTCCTCCTCTCCTCCTCCTCCTCTTCTCCTCCTATTCTTCTTCTTCTTCTTCTTGTCCTCTTCTTCTTGTCCTCTTCTTCATGTCTATCTAGAATTCAACATGGTATCAAAGCAGGTAGATTCTAGGATCGAACAAAGGATCGAAACAGATTCTAGGATCGAAACAGAAAACTTGTAGATACAGTTAGATCGGGGTACATGCAAGAGGAATATCAAAAAAATGGAGACAGTTTCAGATCGCAAAACAGATCGGAGGATGAACAAGTAATTGTTCCACTAGATGAATCTGGAAAAGGTGGAATTACTTTTATGTTATAGTCGACTCGAAGTATTAATTGATTTCAGGAATTGAGTCTCTGTTGGTAAAAAAAAATCACTGTTCTGTTGGTGTTAATTGAATCTGTTGGTGAAATTGAGACTTCTAAGGAAAGTATACGACATGCCGACATCAGAAACTATCGGAGATGGTGGAGTGAATGAAGTTGGAGATACAACAGGTTCAAGAAACAATATAGATCATAACCATCCCCTATTCTTATTTCCATCGGATGCACCTGGTTCCCTGTCTGTTGGAATTGTCTTGAATGGAATGGACAATTATACGATGTGGAATAGGGCCATGAAGTTGGCTCTGTTGGGAAAGAACAAGATAGGGTTCATTGATGGAACGGTTAGGAGAGAACATTACAGTGGAGAAGTAGCACGAATTTGGGACAGATGCAATGCTATTATGGTGTCTTGGTTGATGGGAAATGTCAGCAAGAGTCTGCTGACAGAGATGCTATTCAATGTTGATTCCCATATCATCTGGGAGGAGTTGAAGGAGAGATTCGACAAGGTAAATAGTTCTCGAGCCTTTCAACTTCACAAGGAGATATTCACTTTGCGACAAGAAACTATGTCAATATCAGGATATTATTCAAGGCTGAAGGATCTTTGGGATGAGTACGATTCGATCATACCTACACCATCATGCTGTCCCAAGGCTAAGGAGTTCATCAATCACCTGTAATATCAAAGGTTGTTGTAGTTCCTAATGGGACTTAATGAAAGCTATCATCATGCAAGGAGCCAAGTTCTAATGATGCCATAAGTTTCAAATCTGAATCAGGCATATGCTTTAGTTAATCAAGAGGAAAGTCAAAGAGTTCTGGCAGAAACCAGTAGGTCAATGTCTGATCATATTGAACCATCATCATTATTCACATCCAGGAATGGAAGTAACAGGGGAGGAGGACATGGAGGAAATCATACACAAAGAAAACCATACAATCCTAATGCTAAGTGTGATTACTGTAAAATGAAGGGGCACTTTCAATTAGACTGTTTCAAGTTGATGAAATGTAATCACTGCCATAAGACAGGTCACTTGGAGGAGGGCTTTTACCAACTAATTGGCTATCCGGATGAATTTAAGTCCAAGACAAAGAAGGCCTATGCAGTAACATGCCAACTTGAAAACACAGGACAAGGTCTCGGTGGACAACAGACACAGCAGCAGGACCACTTCACAAAGGAGACAATGATGTGTGATCAATTCACTCCAAGCCAAAGACAACAGATCCTTCACATGTTGGAAGAGAAAGACAGGAGCAGAACTCATATTGCAAATATGGCAGGTATGCATATTACTGATGCAGAAGAGTTACTGCAGTGGATAGTTGATTCAGGTGCGACTAATCACATGATAAGTGACTCTAAACACTTACGTAATAACTTGTTGACAGAAGGAACTGGGAAGGTACAACTACCAACAAGAGATTCAGCTAGAATATCACATGTTGGTGATTATCAACTTGGAAAAGGTGATGTTCTCAGAAATGTTCTGTGTGTGCTAGCATTCAAGTTTAACTTAATGTCAGTGTCGAAAGTGACTAAGGAGTTGAATTATAGTCTCTTTCTTTCCCTCATGTTGTGTGTTTCAGGACCTAGCATCTGGGAAGGTGAGGGGGATTGATAGTGAGAAAGATGGGCTATACATTTTGTGTTTAGATGCTGAGAATCAGGAGAAGGAACTGAGGAAGTGTATGGCTGCTACTCAACATATAGATACAATGACATGGCACCAGAGGCTATGTCATGTACCTATGTCAGTGCTGAGAAAGATTTCTTTGTTCAAAGACAATGATAATTTTATTTTAAATAAATGTGAAATCTGCCCACTAGCTAGACAAATCAGATATCCTTTTTCTACTAGTACTAGTAGATCAATAAAACCTTTTCAATTGCTACACTTAGATGTCTGGGGACCATATAGAACTGATACATTCAACGACATGAGGTATTTTTTGACCATTGTAGATGACTTCTCTAGATGGACATGGGTGTTCCTAATGAGGTTGAAATCTGATGTGTCTACTATTCTGAAAGTTTTCTTTGTTGAAATAGCTACTCAGTTAGAATCTAAAATCTAGAGAATTAGATCAGACAATGGTACTGAATTTTTCAATCAAAACTGTAGGGAACTTTTCCAAACACTTGGAATTATACATGAGAGTTCTTGCCCATACACACCACAACAAAATGGGGTAGTTGAAAGAAAACATAAGCATCTACTTGAGACAGCAAGAGCCATAAAAATTCAGGGTTGATGCTAGACAGATTCTGGGGAATGTGTATAGAAGTTGCAACATACATTATTAATAGAATACCATCAACAATTCTAAATAATGAGTCTCTTTTCCACAAACTATATAGCAAAATACCACAACTTAACCACTTGAGAGTCATAAGTTGTTTATGTTTTGCAACTATACTTCATACACATGATAAGTTTAGTCCAAGAGCAGTTAGATGTGTCCTACTTGGGTATGCACCTACACAAAAGGAATACAAAATCTATGACTTGGAGAATAGAGTTGTTTTTGTTAGTAGGGATGTAATGTTCAGGGAAGACATTTTTCCTTTTTAAAATGGGCAGAATGAGGAGTCACTGAATATAAAAGATCATGGACAATTATGTTATGATGAATTGATGAATGGTAGTCCTGTCACTAATACTAAAGGTAATCTTGTGAGTGAGACAATTTTTGCAGGAGAAGAACCAACATGTGCAGGTCCTACTGCAGAATCAAGTATCAATAGTGGTAGTGCAGACAGAGATCAGAACACCAGCAGCTATGCAGATGAGACAGAACAGTATGAGAACAATCAGATGGATTTAGTCACTACAACTACAACAAGGAGATCAGGAAGAAATGGCAGACCTCCTATATGGCACAAGTACTACATCATTACAAAATGATCTCACAGTTGCTTATATTCAATTTATGACAACATCACATATGCAGGTCTATCTGCTGCCTATCAACAATTTGTTGCACAAGTATCTGTAGACACTGAGCCGTCAGGATACTCAGCAGCTGCAAAGGATCCCAGATGGATTGCAGCCATGAAATCTGAAATCCAGGCACTAGAGGACAATGGAACATGGGAGCTAGTCAAGCTGCCTGAAGGGAAGAAGGCAATTTGTTGTAGTTGGGTCTACAAGATTAAATACAAAGCATCAGGAGAGGTGGAGAGGTTCAAGGCCAGACTTGTAGCCAAGGGATACAACCAAAAGGAGGGGATTGACTACCAGGAGACATTCTCACCTGTGGTTAAGATGGCCACAGTCAGGACTGTGGTGTCTATTGCAGCAGTGCAGCATTGGAAGATACATCAAATGGATGTATACAATGCATTTCTTCAAGGGGATTTATCTGAAGAAGTGTTCATGACAGTTCCAGAGGGATTCAATGCTACACACAGGAATACACATGTATGCAGGTTGAAGAAGTCTTTATATGGCTTGAAACAAGCCTCTAGACAGTGGAATATAAAGTTGACTACATCTTTACTGTCATCAGGTTTCACACAAAGTCATAGGGACTACTCTCTTTTCACAAGAAGAGAAGAGGAGAAGATTGTGGTGGTGTTGGTGTATGTGGATGATCTTCTGTTAACTGAGAATGATGCATCTCTCATACAATCCACAAAAGAAGCACTACAATCAGCTTTTGAGATCAAAGACTTGGGTGAGTTGAAGTATTTTCTGGAAATTGAGTTTGCAAGGAATTCACAAGGTATTCTAATGCACCAAAGAAAATATGCTCTTTAACTTATATCAGACATGGGATTGGCAGGATCCAAACCTGTTGCTTTCCCTATGGAGACAAATCATAAGCTCACTACAGTAGAATTGGACAAGATCATTGAAGCCAGTTCTGAATCATCTCATGGTGCTGATAAGCTGTTGACTGACCCCTGCGTATATAGAAGACTGATTGGAAGGTTGTTGTATTTAACCACTACAAGACCAGATATCACTTTTGCAGTGAACCCACTCAGCCAATTCATGCAAACACCAAAGAACTCTCACATGGAAACTGGTCTTAGATTGGTCAGAGACATCAAACAAACACCAGGAATGGGTATACTTATGTCTAGTTTTGTTAATTGTGTTCCTCAGCTCAAAATGTATTGTGATGCCGACTGGAGAAGCTGCGTCAACACTAGAATATCAGTCACTGGTTATTTGGCAATGTATGGATCATCACATGTTTCCTGGAAATCGAAGAAACAAGACACAATATCTCGGAGTTCAGCAGAGGCAGAGTACAGGGCTATGACTTCTGCAGTTGCTGAAATTGTTTGGTTGGCAGGATTGTTTCAAGAGTTGGGTGTTGATATATCCAGACCAGTGGGAGTATTCACAAATAGCAAATCTGCCATACAGATTGCTGGGAATCCAATTTTCCACGAGAGAACAAAACATATAGAAATCGATTATCATTTTATTAGAGAAAAAATACAAAGTGGATTGATCAAAGCTCAGTTTATATCGACAAAGAAACAGTCGGCTGATATACTAACAAAAGCATTAAGTCGACAGAAACATACTTCCTTATTATCCAAGCTAGACTTGAAGAACATTTTCATACATCCTAGCTTGAGGAGGGTGTAAAAAGTATAACTAGTATAATAGGCTAACTAGTATAGTGGGCTGATTAGTATAGTGGACCTATATAAATATATTGTAACTCATATTGTGCATTATTCAATTTTCATTTTTGAATACACATATTCATTCTCCCTTTTCTTCTAATATTCTCCCAACCGCTTTCTTCATCTTCCTTCACCGACTTCATCTTCCTTCACCGACTTCATCTTCTTTCTTCTTCTTCTTGTCCTCTTCTTCATGTCTATCTAGAATTCAACAAATTACCTATCGTTTTCTTCATTTTCGTTGTATATATGTAGTTATCTACTCAATTATTATTGACTGACAAAAACAATACCCTTCTAGAAGTACAGCTCGGTGTAATTTTACACCTTTGAGGTTCTCTTTCGTCATCCTCTCTTGGAAATTAATGTCAATTTTCAAAATGATTACTACATCTATTTCATTTTATATATTGGTGTTTGAAGTGTTTTAAGAAAACTTTTGACACATATCTATAAAAATATTTTTAAATAGAAACAAATCAACATTGGAAGCTTATAAGTTTTGAACTTGCGATCAAATTACATTTGTTTTACTTATAAATGAATTCATAATTAAATATTTATACATATTTAATGAACTTCTTGTAAAGAATGGTCACATCGAAAATGAAATGAGAACATGAACTCCTTATATGATATTGTGCCTAACTCAAGCTAAAAAGCTAGCTTGTAGGGTGAGGATTGTCCAAGTCCATATAAGGAGTTGTCACGCCCCGACTTTTCCTAAGTCTTTACTTAGGGCGTGATGGCACCTGGACAATTATTTTCCACCAGGAGCACCATTTAATTCTCTTTATTTAGAAATTTAAACTTATATTCAAATACGGAGCTATTAATAAAAATAACAATAAAAAAATTTGTTTATGACTTTATTGAAAATATAACGCGAGCCCATACTCGTGCAAATATTGTTTCTACATAGACATACTGACAAATATTATTCTAAGTTGGAAGGGAGACCATTCCACACGGGCATTTCCCGAGACACTGAACCGACATTACGAACGAGTACCAAGCGAAGCAATGGACTTGGTATGACAAGAGAGGCTGCGGGACGATCGCTAGCCTTGGCGTGGAGCCTTTCTCTATCACGCTTTCTGAAACATGTTAAATAAAAGAGTCACCTACCATCCGGGGTGAGTGAGAACCTACCCGCAATTCAAAGTAACACCACAATATTCCAAGTGCAATCACATTATAACGTAATAAGCATATTGCAAAAACATATCAGGTTACAACATCTTTAAATATGCAACAACTCCTCATAGGAAATTCTCGGTTTAACTAACACTTCATTTTATCTCGTATTATACGTTAAGACATTCCCCTGCATTTCCACATGTTTATTACATTTATATATTTGTGAACGCGTATTCACTTTTCATATTTATATATAGGTGAACATGTATTCATCTTTCATATTTGTTGCGGCGTGAAAAACGATCCATTATATTTACGTATTTGTGAACACGTATTCACTTTACGTTTTGTTGCGGCGTGCAACCCGATCCATTATGTTTACGTATTTGTGAACGTGTATTCACTTTACGTTTTGTTGCGGCGTGCAACCCGATCCATTATATTTACGTATTTGTGAACATATATTCACTTTACGTTTTGTTGCGGCGTGCAACCCGATCCATTATGTTTACGTATTTGTGAACGCGTATTCACTTTACGTTTTGTTGCGGCGTGCAACCCGATCCATTATATTTACGTATTTGTGAACATATATTCACTTTACGTTTTGTTGCGGCGTGCAACCCGATCCATTATATTTACGTATTTGTGAACATATATTCACTATACGTTTTGTTGCGGCGTGCAACCCGATCCATTATGTTTACGTATTTGTGAACGCGTATTCACTTTACGTTTTATTGCGGCGTGCAACCCGATCCATTATATATTTATATATTTATGTGAACACGTATTCACTTTTCATATTTTTCAGAAGATCAAATAAATACTATTCTCTTTTCTAACATTCTCATTCATACTTGTAACGATTATAACTTTTAACCATAACTCCAACTAAGGTGTTTCTCAAGCGGAAACTAAGGTAAGACGGGGATCTTTCACTGTACCAAATTTCATTTAAAACTACTTTGGGTAACTAACACAAATTTATCCTCAAAACAGCCACATGAAAGTTATTTCGGCAGAATATTTATTAAACAACACCCAATCTTAGAATAGTCATAACTCCTAATCTGTAAACCCGTTCAAGCCCCATAAAATCTCAAAACGATGAGAACAGAGAGCTACACGTCTCCATGTGAACCATCCTTTCATATTCTGTACCATTTGGTACAGTTTTACACTTTTATTCGCTGCCCTTCCTGAATCTCGATAGATCCGAGGCAGAAACTTTAAACAGCGATAACTCTCAATCCGTAAGTCGGATAGACCCCCGTAAGGTCTCAAAATGTCCACAACAAAGAGATCTAGAACTTTCATTTAGAAACAATTTTCATATTCCCCACAGATTAGTACAGTTTTACGTTTCAACGTCCTGCCCTTCTGGATTCCGACGAATCCGAGGCAGCAACTTCAAACTACAATAACTCTCAACTCGTAAGTCCGTTTTAATAAATCTTTATATATATCTGTCCGTAACAGAGAGACTTACAACCATGTAAATTTTCATATAATTCTAATAAGTAAAACTCAATAAAAACAGTCCGTAATTATGCCTTTCCGAATTTCGACCAAATCTAAGGCAGGAACTTTGAACTATGATAACTTTCAAACCGTATGTCCATTTTACCTCATTTTTGGTTCTATATGATCATATTAGCGAGGTGTACCACTCCTCCAAATTTCATCAAATTCTAACAATTATAACTCAGTGAGAACAGTTCGTAAAGTTCATGACGCAACTAGTTGTCTAAACAATCAAAAGTTCAATATTTCTTTTCAACACTCAATTCTTATTCTAACATGTATTGAACTTAAAATAAAGGATGTTACCAAGAATTTCTGAGTGAGAAAACTCACCTTGTAAGTGTGAAAAATATTGTGGTTCGGTTGCTACAACCACCCTTGCTCCTTAGTGTTCCCTAATTTTCTTGTTCTCCTTCCTCCCTTGATATTTTCTTGATTTTTTTCCTTCTTGTTCACTTGTTTTTTTCTGATTTTCTAACCTTTATGTTATGTACTTTGTTTGTGTGTAAATACAATGTATAAGTGGGGATGATTACATAACTTATGGGAGGGAGAAAGCCAAGAGATTGAAGGAAAATGAAAAGGGGGGAGGGGTAAAGGGAAGGGGGCTTACTACGTGCATGCTGATTTTGTTTTTTTGTTTTTTTGTTTTTTTTTTTTGTTTTTCTTTTGTTTTTCTTTTGTTTTCTTAATTTCATTTCATCTATCTATTTATCCAACTTTAACACTAACTCTATCTCATGCAATTTATTCTTTGTTTTCTTATATATATATATATATATATATATTTATTGACCCAACCACAACTATATATATATATATTTTTTTTTCCGGATTTCACATTCTCTCCTCCTTAAGCAACATTCGTCCTCGAATGTGAATAAATAAATAACATAATCACATAGACACAATAATGTTTATTGTTATTGTAACACTAATTTGGGGCTTCACATTCTCCCTTCCTTAAGAAGCATTCGTCCTCGAATGAGAATCAGGTTGTAACACAATACATATAGACACGCAAATGACAAACATATGAAGTACTATGTAATGCATTTTTTTTTATTACCTTAGTCAAATAGGAATGGATATTTGACTTTCATCGCCTCTTCCGCTTCCCAAGTGGCTTCTCAGTGAGTGATTCTTCCATAGGACTTTCACGGAAGCAATATCTTTATTTCTAAGGTGTTGGACCTTTCTATCAAGTATTTCTACCGGAGCCTCTTCATATTGAAGCTCTTTATTAAGAACTATCTCTTGGGGAAGGATGACGTTACTTGGATCGTGCAAGTATTTTCGTAACATTGACACATGAAATCTGGGATGCCTTTGCTTCCGACTCTTGTGGAAGTGCTAATTCGTAAGCCACATTCCCACTCTTGTGAGATCTCATATGGCCCAATAAACCTTGGGCTCAATTTCCCTTTCTTACCAAAGCGCATCACTCCTTTCATTGGGGACACTTTTAAAAATACTTTCTCCCCCTCTTGGAATTCAAGATCTCTTTTTCGATGATCCGCATAGGACTTATGACGACTATGAGCTGTTTTGATCCGCTCCCGAATCATCTGTACCTTATCATTTGTTTCTTGAATGACTTCAGGTCGAGTCCGATTGCGTCTCACCCACCTCGAACCATCAGTGGAGACCTACATTTTCGTCCGTATAATGCTTCAAACGGCCATTTGTATGTTAGAGTGAAAACTATTGTTGTGGCGAACTCAATTAGACATAGATGGTCCAACCAGCTTCCCTGAAAATCTAACACACAAGATCACAACATGTCCTCAAGTGTTTGAATTGTTCGCTCAGCTTGCCCATCTGTTTGCGGGTGGAAAGCCGTGCTTAACTTAACTTTTGTCCCGAGACCCTGCTGGAAATTTTGCCAAAAGTGTGAGGTGAAGGAACCCTATCTGAAATAATTTGTAAGGGAATCGTGTAACCGCACAATCTCCTCAAATAAATCTGTATGTCTTGTGGTGCGCGATCGTAGTCTTGGCCGTAAGAAATGGGTTGACTTTGTAAGTCGATCAACAATCACCCAAATAGAATCATACCCTTCTCGAGTTTTGGTAGACGATTCTGAAATCCATATGAATCGCCTCCCACTTCCACATGGGGACTCAATGTCTGAAGTAATCCGCCAGTTTTTGATGTTCACTTTCACTGGCGACATATAAGACACCTCCGACAAACTCCATGGCGTCTTTCTTCATCCCGTCCCCACCGTGAATTTGTCTTGAGGTCTGATACATTTTTGTTGACCACTGGATGAATGGAATATCTTGTGTTGTGACCCTCATCTAAGATCTTCCTCCTTAGATCCTTTACCTTAGGAACACATAACCTACCCTTATACCGAAGCGGTTCCGCCATTATCTCCCAATGTAAGCGTGAAGGTTTTCCACTGTTGGATCCTCTCCGAAATCCAACAAACTCCGTATCCTCAAATGACTTTCTTTTATTTACGAAGCTAAATGATCGCGAGGTATCATGTACCACCACCCTACCTTCACCGATCTCGATTAAGCTAACCCCAGGTTTCCCGATCTTTGTACCTCGAACAATACCCCTATTTTATATTACCAAATGGGCCAAGCGCCCATTGATCTCTCTCGAGTCGTCGACCACGCGTTAGCTTTCGGGATGGTAAAGAATACAAAGGTCATAATCCTTAAGCAACTCTAACCATCTTCTTTGTCTGAGATTCAAATCCTTCTGCGTGGTTATGTCTCGCAAACTCTTATGATATGTAAATATGTCCACATGCACACCATACAAATAATGTCTCCATATTCGTAAGGCAAACACCACCGCAACTAATTCCAAGTCATGAGTTGGGTAATTCTTCTCGTATCTTCAATTGTCTAGATGCACGCAATAACCTTTCCAAAGCGCATCAAGACACATCCTAACCCAACTCTGAGGCATCGCGATAGGCGTGAACCCTTGCATCCCGATGGTAAGGTTAGGAGTGCGATGAGTCAACAATTCCTTTAGTTTCGAAAACTTGCTTCACATGCTCCCGACCATCGGTACTTAACCGCTTTTGAGTCAACCGGTCAAAGGAAGCGTGAGACTAGAAAAACCTTTACGAATCTTCTATAATACCCACCAAACCAGAAATTTCTAACCTCTGCCGAATTGGTCGGTTTGGCCGATTCTTCACTACTTCTATCTTACTGGGTCTACCATAATTCCATCCCTTGACACAACATGGCCCAAAAAGGCTATCTTTTCCAACCAAAATTCACACTTTGAAAATTTAGCATATATTTTCATTTGTTTCAAGACTTGAAGCACTACCTCGAATGCTCTTCTGCTCCTCAACACTCTTCATAGATTAGGATATCATCTATGAACACGATCACGAACAAATCTAGGAATGGTTTGAAGATTCTTTTCATTAAATCCATAAAAGCTGCTGGGACATTGGTTAACCCAAAAGACATGACCAAGAACTCATAATGGCCGTATCGGGTTCTAAAGGCTGTTTTGGATATATCATCTGGATTTATTTTCAGTTGGTGATATCCCGAACGGAGATCAATCTTGGAAAAATAGCTAGCTCCCTGAAGTTGGTCAAAAAGACCATCGATTTTTGGTAATGAGTGCAGGTTCTTGATCGTGACCTTATTGAAGTGCCGATGTCGATGCACGTTCGAGCGATCCGTCTTTCTTTTTCACAAACAGATGAGTGCACTGAGGAAACACTAGGCCTTATAAAGCCTTTATCCAGAAGATCCTTCAATTGTTCTTTTAACTCCCTCAATTCAGCTGGGGCCATTCGATATGGAGAAATAGAAATGGGTCTTGTACCCGGAATTAACTCTATGGCAAACTCCACTTCTCTATCCGGAGGAAGGCATGGAAGATCTTCAGGAAAAACCTCCGGAAAATTTCGAACAATAGGAACATCATTCACCGCTGGGGATTCTTTTTGGGTATCCACTATATTAGCCAGATATGCATACTCCACTCTGTGACTTCTCAATAACTTTTGAGACCTAAGGTAGGAAATAAGCTGACGTGAGGATATTCTTCGCATCATGGGTAGCAAATCCACGGAACAGGTGGTATAACGTCTTGGGGATTTTCCCCTCATTTATACTCTTACCACAGGCGGTGGTATGGCGTCTTGGGGCTTTCCTCATTCATACTCTTACCCCGAGAATGTGGTATGGCGTCTTGGGGCTTTCCTCATTCATACTCTTACCACGGAGAAGGTGGTATAACGTCTTGGGGCTTGCCTCATTTATACTCTTTACCTGAGAAGGTGGTATAACGTCTTGGGGTTTACCCCTCATTTATACTCTTACCCTGGAGAAGGTGGTATAACGTCTTGGGGGTTTACCCCTCATTTATACTCTTACCCTGGAGAAGGTGGTATAACGTCTTGGGGGTTTACCCCTCATTTATACTCTTACCCTAGCTCAACCGGCTATCCTACATAACATAAGTAAGTCAAGAAATCCCCTAACTTCTTATTGACATTATTAATATATCCTCTCATTTTAGTTCACTTAAGGCACTAACATGTCTTAATAAAAGAATCCGGAAATTTAATCTCAAGTACTACATACTTATACTCTTTTAAAACGAATGACTCTTTTTTTTTTTATATAAAACTTCCAAGATACTAATAACCATAGCATCAAGTCACTTGTCCTTACTTATCTTACTTAAAGTAAATCTCTCCTACCTTTTCGGTCGGTGGTGCAGTCACATCTGGTTATTTTATCGTTGTACACTCCCTTCCACAATCCTTTGAAGGAGGTAGTACGAGAACCAAGTCTTTGAAAAGACTCAAGATAGGCACGAGAAGAGTATGAAAAAAGTGAAACTTTAGGATGTTATTCCGTTTACTTACTACTAAGGTGGCGCGCACACCGTCGCAATAAGTAACCGTTCAAACACCCAACTCGAACAAAACTTCCTAGAATCTCTTAACCTGGTTTAGCTTTGATACCAACTTGTCACGCCCCGACTTTTCCTAAGTCTTTACTTAGGGCGTGATGGCACCTGGACAATTATTTTCCACCAGGAGCACCATTTAATTCTCTTTATTTAGAAATTTAAACTTATATTCAAATACGGAGCTATTAATAAAAATAACAATAAAAAATTTGTTTATGACTTTATTGAAAATATAACGCGAGCCCATACTCGTGCAAATATTGTTTCTACATAGACATCTTGACAAATATTATTCTAAGTTGGAAGGAGACCATTCCACACGGGCATTTCGAGACACTGGGCGACATTCAACTGGCGAGTACCAAGCCCAAGCAATGGACTTGGTATGACAAGAGGTCGGGACGATCGCTAGCCTTGGCGTGGAGCCTTTCTCTATCACGCTTTCAAACATGTTAAATAAAAGTCACCCTACCATCCAATGGTGAGAACTCCTACTGCAATTCAAAGTAACACCACAATATTCCAAGTGCAATCACATTATAACGTAATAAGCATATTGCAAAAACATATCAGTTACAACATCTTTAAATATGCAACAACTCCTCATAGGAAATTCTCGGTTTAACTAACACTTCATTTTATCTCGTATTATACGTTAAGACATTCCCTGCATTTCCACATGTTTATTACATTTATATATTTGTGAACGCGTATTCACTTTTCATATTTATATATAGGTGCAGATGTATTCATCTTTCATATTTGTTGCGGCGTGCGCAACCCGATCCATTATATTTACGTATTTGTGAACACGTCTTCACTTTACGTTTTGTTGCGGCGTGCAACCCGATCCATTATGTTTACGTATTTGTGAACGTGTATTCACTTTACGCTTTGGTGCGGCGTGCAACCCGATCCATTATATTTACGTATTTGTGAACATATATTCACTTTACGTTTTGTTGCGGCGTGCAACCCGATCCATTATGTTTACGTATTTGTGAACGCGTATTCACTTTACGTTTTGTTGCGCGCAACCCGATCCATTATATTTACGTATTTGTGAACATATATTCACTTTACGTTTTGTTGCGGCGTGCAAACCGATCCATTATATTTACGTATATGTGAACATATAGTCACTATACGTTTTGTTTCTGCGTGCAAGCCGATCCATTATGTCTACGTATTTGTGACGTGTATTCACTTTACGTTTTATTGCGGCGTGCAACCCGATCCATTATATATTTATATATTTATGTGAACACGTATTCACTTTTCATATTTTTCAGAAGATCAAATAAATACTATTCTCTTTTCTAACATTCTGTCATTCATACTTGTAACGATTATAACTTTTTTACCATAACTCCAACTAAGGTGTTTCTCAAGCGGAAACTAAGGTAAGACGGGGATCTTTCACTGTACCAAATTTCATTTAAAACTACTTTGGGTAACTAACACAAATTTATCCTCAAAACAGCCACATGAAAGTTATTTCGGCAGAATATTTATTAAACAACACCCAATCTTAGAATAGTCATAACTCCTAATCAGAACCCGTTCAAGCCCCATAAAATCTCAAAACGATGAGAACAGAGAGATACACGTCTCCATGTGAACCATCCTTTCATATTCTGTACCATTTGGTACAGTTTTACACTTTTATTCGCTGCCCTTCCTGAATCTCGATAGATCCGAGGCAGAAACTTTAAACAGCGATAACTCTCAATCCGTAAGTCGGATAGACCCCCGTAAGGTCTCAAAATGTCCACAACAAAGAGATCTAGAACTTTCATTTAGAAACAATTTTCATATTCCCCACAGATTAGTACAGTTTTACGTTTCAACGTCCTGCCCTTCTGGATTCCGACGAATCCGAGGCAGCAACTTCAAACTACAATAACTCTCAACTCGTAAGTCCGTTTTAATAAATCTTTATATATATCTGTCCGTAACAGAGAGACTTACAACCATGTAAATTTTCATATAATTCTAATAAGTAAAACTCAATAAAAACAGTCCGTAATTATGCCTTTCCGAATTTCGACCAAATCTAAGGCAGGAACTTTGAACTATGATAACTTTCAAACCGTATGTCCATTTTACCTCATTTTTGGTTCTATATGATCATATTAGCGAGGTGTACCACTCCTCCAAATTTCATCAAATTCTAACAATTATAACTCAGTGAGAACAGTTCGTAAAGTTCATGACGCAACTAGTTGTCTAAACAATCAAAAGTTCAATATTTCTTTTCAACACTCAATTCTTATTCTAACATGTATTGAACTTAAAATAAAGGATGTTACCAAGAATTTCTGAGTGAGAAAACTCACCTTGTAAGTGTGAAAAATATTGTGGTTCGGTTGCTACAACCACCCTTGCTCCTTAGTGTTCCCTAATTTTCTTGTTCTCCTTCCTCCTCGATATTTTCTTGATTTTTTTCCTTCTTGTTCACTTGTTTTTTTCTGATTTTCTAACCTTTATGTTATGTACTTTGTTTGTGTGTAAATACAATGTATAAGTGGGGATGATTACATAACTTATGGGAGGGAGAAAGCCAAGAGATTGAAGGAAAATGAAAAGGGGGGAGGGGTAAAGGGAAGGGGGCTTACTACGTGCATGCTGATTTTGTTTTTTTGTTTTTTTTTGTTTTTTTTTTTTGTTTTTCTTTTGTTTTTCTTTTGTTTTCTTAATTTCATTTCATCTATCTATTTATCCAACTTTAACACTAACTCTATCTCATGCAATTTATTCTTTGTTTTCTTATATATATATATATATATATATATATATATATATATATATTTATTGACCCAACCACAACTATATATATATTTTTTTTTTTTTCCGGATTTCACAGGAGTCCATGTTCCCATTCAATTTCTGATGTGAGACTCTTAACACTCCCCGCACGCCCAAACATTGTTAACTGGAGCGTGAACAATATAATTTGGGGGCCCAACATCGGTGAACAAATAATTGAAATGAGTCTGACTCTGATACCATGTAAAGAATGGATCTTGGGCCTAACTCAACCCTAAAAGCTAGCTTGTAGGGTGAGGATTGTCCAAGTACATATAAGGAGTCCATGTTCCCATTCCATTTCCGATGTCGGACTCTTAACACTTCTATCTAGACTTTCACACCGATAGTGACAGCAGTAACAACAAACAACAAAACAAAACTATCAGCAGATAAACATTCAGTTAGCTTTAAAACAGACTCGTAGTAAAAAATTAGATGATTTCATCAAGAACTATCTATCTTTAAAATGTTCTATGTCTTCCTTCAACGCTTTAATTAAAGCTATAAGGCTTCTCTTAAAGCAGAAAAATAGGAGCTACAGTAATTTTAACTATTTGATCCTAATACAAATATAGGGTCTATGAAAATTTTATTGTGTTTGTCCGAACCCATTATCTAATAATGTAGCCCTGTCCCTGTGCTTAGAATTAACTTGTAGTTTTAGAATGTCATGATATTACCACGACTATAATTTTTTCATTAGGGGAACATAACAAGAGAAATCTAAAAAATTCTAAATATAGAAACATGTTATTCTTTTGGAAATATACTAAACTAAAAAAGGAAATTTACATGATTAGGTCATTGTTACTTGTTATAATAGATGACTTGTCTTATTTTCAAGATTATAAATCCTTCATTTAAAAAAGTTTACCTGTATATATTTTTTGGGTGACTTAGTAGGTGTAAAAAATATTTTGTACCAATGGTGCTTATATAACTTAAACTCATATGTACTTCTATATTTGTTATGTTGATATCTCCGTATTGTCTCAAAGATGATAAGTATAAAGTACATCATTTGAAGTATTTACTTGGATAGAATTGAAGTCAATGTTTAACGCTTGTTTCACACCTATAACATAGTTAATTTGTCAAAATATATGTTTGTCTCATGTGTCCGTTACGCCATCAACAAATGTGAAGTGAATCTCTCCTCACCACGTTTCCAAATGCAGCTGAAATAAATGGTGGTCCAAAATGATTTTTATTTTTATTTTTAAAAAGATAGAAAAACGCACACGTTCTCTTGTTTTACTTTTTCTATTCAGATTCTAAAATAAGATCAGTTATCGTCTTCAGCTATACGAGAGAGATATATATAACGATTTGTAGTATGTTAGTCCTCACGGTGTTGAGTTGAATTTGAACGAGTTAAAATAGATTGAACTAATAAATAGACCGATTGACAGTTAATTTTGCCACCCTTAATCATGGTGAAATCTTAAATAAAATTATTCATCATATCTATAAAATACTGAGTAAGTGAGTAATACCTTATAAATAATAAGCAATTACTCCATTTCATAAATATTTACGCATTAGTTTTAAATTTGGATAAGTTTTTATAATGGACGAAAGAGTTAAGTCAGATGAGTAATTAGTGATTACTGCATGCACAGCCATCCAGTGGATATGGTCTCTGAATAACAAAAAGAATTATACGTAAACAATATAATAGCAATTTGGTCGGGCACAACTAGTAGGTGTATTACTATTTGATTACATATTCCTTTGCCGGGCGATATGCGCGCCGCAGTCTCCGAAAGTGTGCTTCGAACCGATGACACTAAATAAATTTTATTCGCGGTGGAATAATTATTGGGGTGATGGAATAAGCCAGTGAATGCTATATAGTTTATTAATATTCACCATTCACCAATCACCAATAGTGTAATACGCGCGGATGGGAAATGAGATCGAAAATAATAATAATCAATAATCAAAGACGGAACAAAAGGATTTTAAAACATTATTATTCGAGTTCGAAATTTTACACATTTAATTTAGGGGGCATTCATACTTATTTAGTGAAGCTTTTAACATGTATACATGAAAGTTAGTAAATTAAATTTGGATAATCCCGTTAAGAGTCTCACATTGGATATGAAATGAAAACATAGACTTCTTATATGGACTTGGACAATTCTCACCCTACAAACTAGCTTTTGAGGTTGAGTTAGGCCCCAAGATTCATTCTTTACATGCTATCAGAGTCAGACTCATTTCAATTATTTATCCACCTATTTTGGGCTCCCAAATTATATTATCCACGTTCCAGTTAACAATGTCTGGGCGTGCGGGGAGTGTTAAGAGTCTCACATCGCATATGGAATGAGAACATGAACTCCTTATATGGACTTGAACAATCCTCACCCTACCAGCTAGCTTTGGGGTTGAATTAGGCCTAAGATTAATTCTTTACAAAACCTGTAAATGAAGTATAGCGAATATTCTCCGAATATTCGCCATATATTGTGTAATTATTATTCATGTATATTTATGGTATATTAGGATCCTTACCGAGTTAAAATTCCTCTCTTGTACACACTACATATATTTTGTAATATTGAGAATACTCTCAAAGGGAAATTATTACATTCTTACATGATATCAAAACCAAAACCCTAGAGTTTCTATAGCAAGTGTCGCCCCCCCCCCCCCCACACACACCCTTGGCCGCCAGAATTTCCTTGATTTTCGTGCCCTCCTTCTCTGATTCCTCCCCTGTTTCCTCTACCCACACTACAATGTCTTCCCCTCAAACTTCCAAAGAAGCCTCATCCTCCAAAGTTGTCACCCCAAGAAATACCAAAATCATATTTTTCTTCCTCAATTCATCCGGCCCTCACCGTCACAAATATCAAGCACTGCCTCTCAATCATTCTTGACCAAAAAAAACGGTCAATACTCTCCATGGGTTGAATTGTTCCGCATTCATGCGTGTCTCTACAACGTGCTTGACCATATTGATGACTTCTTCCATCGACCTTCTGAGGTTGACGACGCTACATGACTTCATCTAGACACCGCTATCAAACAGTGGATATATGACAGTATCTATGAGGACTTACTTCTCACTATCATGAAATCTGGCGCCTGGGACCGCGATTTATGACTTCGGTTATAGGAAAATTTTCAAGACAACAAACACACCCGTGTTGTGTATTTAGAAGAATAATTTAATAATACACGTCTTGAAAATTTCTCTAACATGACTGAATATTGCAAACAGTTGAAACTTGTGGCGGATCACTATCCCACGTATGCACGCCTGTTTCTGAAACAAAGATGGTTTTGCAACTTGTTGTCGGTCTTCCAAAAAGCGAATATGACACGTTGACCACCATGATACAATAGGCTGATCCGTTGCCCAGTTTAAACAAGGCCCGCTCACAATTATTGCTCAAAGAAATTTGAGGTGCAAAACATGACGAACACAACCAATAGACGCTAGCGGTTGAAACACCTCCCTAGAATAACACTACTGCCGGCCCACCATCACCTGAAAACACCCAGCAGCGACAGAACCGTGGCGACAGGGGGCGGCAGAGGGCGTGGAAAAGGCCGCAGACAGCAGCAATTTTCCAGCCACCAACAGCCCAATCCGACGCCTCACTGGACCGGCCCAGCTCCTCATGCCCAGCAGCTGAATTGGGCTTCAATTCCCTCACAATTTTAGGCCCAATATATTTTATATTAATGAGAATAGGCAAGAGAAATTATTATACTTACCTGAAATATTATTACATTCTTACCTGAAATATTACATCCGTCTCTGAAATCTATACTAGTCATGATCACTTTTGCTTAGGTCAAGATGGATGAAAATAACGGGATACTATATTATAATCCCATCCACTCAACATAACCCAATATCCTTCCTTTTTAATTTTTCTGCTTTTTGAAAAATAATAGGAGTAATCTAAAAGCTAATGTTTTTTTTCACTTTACATTGTTAGTTTAAGTTATTCCAGAGTAGCATAATTCAGAATCTCTACATTTGCTGTTGGGTGTTTGGCAGTTTGGGTTTGATTGTGTTTTAATCCAATATTTTGATGAGTTATTCTATCGGAAATAACTTCTCTATCCTTACAAAAGTAAAGATAAAGTCTGCATACATTCTACACTTTTAAGACCGCCCCAACTTGTTACATAAGGCAAATATTGAATAATTTTTTTATTTTCCGCATATGAAATATATTACACTAGGTATATTATTGTTGTTGGTGAGTAATTTTGATTAGTCATTTTGAATGCAACCACTTGAATCAAGTCAACAAACTGATCATAACACAACTCATTCGGCGGAATACCAAGATCTGGATTGATTCCTCTAGCAGTATACAGACCTTCCTCAAGTATACAAGTGACTTTATTGTATGTTATAAAAACTTGTGTCTTCTCCTTAATAATACATACGGACAACTTTCTACGTCTCAACAATAACAGCCAGCACGTATATAGATATGAGTGAGCTGTCCGTCCAAGTAAGTGATCAGAGAGTAGACGGAGATGATAAAAGTTGAAATCAATCGAACGGCCATGATACTGTGTTGCAGTTTGCATTGATTTCGCCATTAATGACCTCTCGGGTTTGAGTTTATGTGGCATTTAATTCCTTCGTCCTAAAGAAGAAAACAAATGATAACCATCTTCTCTTCACTTTTTTCTTGATGATCTTGTCATTATTATTACTACCTAGCTAAACACTCTCTTTGTACTTTCTCCGTTCATTTTTATTTGTCCATTTTTAATTTTGCACAGTTTAAAAATATTCTTATAGTATTAATAGACTTTAAAAATGATTTGGAATTGAGTAATTAATGTTAAGGGTGAAACAAGAAAAACAAATTTGTCTTTTCTTGATATGCTAAAGTGAACAAAATAAAAGTGAAAATATTTTTTAGTATAGTGGACAAGTAAAAATGAACGAATGTTGGAGTATTAATTTATGTGATGATGTTTGAGTGTGCGTAAAATTTACGACAGAAAGGAAGATTTTTAAATTTTGTGATCTAAAATAAGTTATAAATCATCTCATTAAGGGTAAAGTTGTCACGCCCCGACTTTTCACAAGTCTTTCCTTAGGGCGTGATGGCACCTGGACAACTATCCATTTTCCAGGCGAACCATTAACTTTTTTTTTCTCAATTTAAACATATATTTGTGTAGAAGTTAATAAAACATAAAACTTTCTCTTGAATAACACGAGCCCATACTCGTACAACCACATTGTTCTAACTAGACACAATTAAAAATTTAGATATGGAATAAGAAATTTAGAATCTAAAGAGAGACATGACATTCCCTCAAAAACAACACGTAGTCCTTAAAATCTACTTATACAATAATGAAAGTCACCAAGTCCGAAACAATGGATTGGTAGGACAATGAGGCTGCGGAACAGTCGCTAGCCCTGTTGCGGAGCTTTTCCACTATCGCACTTTCCTGAAACATGTTAAATAAAAGAGTCAGCCCTACCATCCGGGACTGAGTGAGAATCTCGCCATACAATTTAAAGTAACTTCACAATATTTCAAATACAATCATATTATAACATAACAAACATGTTATGAAACAAACTTCAGCACTTTCAATGTACCACAATTCAATATTCACATAATATTATTCTCTTTCAACTCGTTCCAGGAAATACCCAATTTAACCAACATACATTTTTTTTTCCGTATAGTATATTATATATTTATTTAGAATATCAACTTGATCTAAAACACTTAACATATAGATTTAAACAAGCGACCTTGAATAGCCCCGAAGACAATGTATTTAAAGTAGCTCCGAAGACAATGTATTTAAAGTAGCTCCGAAGACAAATGTCCTTGAATAGCCCGAAGGCAAATATCCTTGAATAGCCCGAAGACAAATGTCCTTGAATAGCCCGAAGGCTTCTTGAATAGCCCGAAGTCAAATGTCCTTGAATAGCCTGAAGACAAATGTCCTTGAATAGCCCGAAGGCTCCTTGAATAGCCCGAAGGCAAATATTTTTTTTCTTTTTAAAAATAAACTTGAAGCAAGCACCTTGAATATCCCGAAGGCCATTGTATTTATATTATCAAAATTTTCATCATTCAATTGTATAACCAAACTCACACACACACACACACACACACACATATATATATATATATATATTGGCATAACTTCAAAAGATTCACATAATATTTCTTTCTTTCAACTTACTCGTATCTCCCGCTTGTAAAAGTTATAACATTAAATCCGTAACTCCAATTAAGGTGTTTATTATGTCACATCGAAGGCAACACTATGATCTTTTATTATGTCGAATTTCATTTGAAAGTACTTAGTGTAGCTGGTAAAAATTTATAAAAGAAACAACCCTATGAAATCTGTGTCGCCTGAATGTTTGTAAAATAAGGCAGAAACTTTAAATAGTCATAACTTTCAAACGGATTTATCCCCGTAAAGTCTCAAACTGTCGAAAACAGAGTAATCTACAACTTTTGTTCATCACATACTTTTAGATTCTTTACCGATTTGTACAGTTTTTACGTTATTTGTTCTGCTCTCCTCCGAGGCAGAAACTTTAGACAGAACGTTCAAACCGTAAGTCGGTTTTAACCCTTCTTGGGCTAAATCTGACCGTGAGGGAGATATATATAACATTGTAAATTTTCATCCAATTCTAACTAGTATAACTCAGCAAAAACAGTCCCTAAATACAAGGCTCAAACTTGTTACAAGACCATACTTATTTCAATTAATTCATCACAACTTATGTTTTCCAAAAATATATATTATTTTAACATGAATACTATGTTTAACATACATTGTAATTCAAAACAAAGGATGTTACTAAGAATATGTGAGTGAGAAAAACTCACCTTTGTTTCTTTGTAATCGTGAATGAAAATCACAACCTTTGACTACGCCTTTTCGGAACCCCTCAATTGCTTAATTTTTTTTTTTTATGTTTGTTCTCTAGTCTTTCTTTCAATGTACATGATTTTGTATTAACTTTCATATCGAATTGAGCAATGTTGTGTTAGGTGCTTTTATGGTGTGTTATATGGCAGAGGTATATGGTGTTTGTGTAAGTGTGTGCTAGTGAAAATAGAAACGTGAAGGAGTAGGGAAACCTTATGGGAGAAGGAGATTTATCCTAAATTTTAAATTCATCCCCACTTAATACTTATACCCTCAACAAATGTCCGTGGAAATTGGGACTTTACTTTATGTGTGTATATATTTGACCATTGTTCCTGTTTAGACTCGGAAATCCATCTCACAAACTTTTTTCAAAGTTTGGCATAGTGCAAAAAAACTTACGTATGTGGCACTTTATTATTGAACTAAGTTTCAGACTTTTTAAATGTTAATTCATCTCCTAGGATGTTTTATGTTTGTACTAATAAAGTATTGCATTAATTTCTCTTTCCTTCAGCGTTTATTATATTATTCAAATTCTTGAAAAAGTCAAATTATATTTTTATAGAACTGTCTAAGGAATCCGTTAATAAGGTTAGCACGAGATACAATGCAAACAACATCAACAATAATAATAACATATCTCGTGTAATCTTATAAATTTGGGGTCTTGAAAAGATAGAGCGTCCGCAGACCTTATTCCTATCTTGAGAGGTAGGTAAAGACGTTGTTTTCGATAGACCCTCAACAAATGTCTGTGGAAATTGGGACTTTACAAAAGTAGACATTTTGAAGTTAAATTGTTACTCCATACATCTCAAATTATTTGTCGTTTTTTGGGTTTACACGCTTATTAAGAAATATTAATTAGGAGGGGTATTTGACATACTTTACCCTTATTTATGTCTAAATTATAATATCTCTTCATTAAATATTTAATTTATTTATATGTCATCTTCATTAATGACAAAGGGTAAAATGTAGAAAAATTGCTCCCTCCGTCCAGTTTTACTTATCACATATTGATTTTACACCCTTATTGAGGAGCCAAAATAAAATATAAAGTTTACCATATTACCCCTAATTATTGCTAATTACCTAATGATTGAAATCAATTAAAGCTTACTTAAAAAAATACTCAACCAACTAATTAATTAATGGGTTCCAACAATTCACATATTCCCATAAAAAAATAGTGTTGGAAAAAGTAATTGAAAATTTTGACTTGTTAATTACTAAGGGTAAAATAGGAATAAAATGATAAATTATCTCTTGATTTTTTAAAGTGGACAAGTAAAATTGCACAACTATTTTTAGTATAGTGGACAAGTAAAACTGGACGGATAGAATAATTAATTATGCATTGAACTTTTAAAACGACAAATAATTTGAGATAACTATTTTATTAACCACAATAAATAATTTGAGACGGAAGAAATAATGAATATAAAAATGTATCAATTCTTTTTTAAAATGACTGATAAAAGAAAAACGTAAATTGAACAGATGGAGCAGTATATTACGTTGTTTAATGCAATAGCTATTAATGCTACTAGCAAGTAGCGGAATACAGAATACAAATGTGAGTTGTATTTGTATATACTGTATATATATACATTAGCAGTAGTGCTATATATATAAATATATGGAGTGTACACAGAAAATAAGGCCAACCAGAAGAAGCCACAAAGAGAAGCTTGAGGTGGGAGAAACTGCAAGCTGCTTCTCCTGCTGAGTTTTGTTAAATTATTTTTTAAGACATAATTTACACTGGAGTTTGTATCTGAGATCAATGGCTGTGGTTGGTCGTATGCCTGTGATTTTGAAGCTTCTTCTTTCTTTACTTATATGCCTCCACTTTAACTCTTCTCTCACTCAAGGTATTTTTCTCATTTGTCATGATGATAGATTTCCTTTGTTTATATTTCCGTTGAATTCGAGGTGGTCAGTATGAAATATGAGAACTCTCCTAAAAGATCGATCTTCCCTTTTCACTTGTTTAGTTTCTCTCTTCTTTTGTGGTGAGTCGGTATTTTCCTTTGTTTTGTTTTCTTCATCATGCTCAGCTCAGCTAGCCCTATCCGCCACCTTTCTTGCAATTCTAGGTTTACCTCTTCAGTTCTGATAATCGATTTATAGATCATAGAACCCGCAAGGATAGCCAAGTTGGTGTAGCAGTAGAGCGCGGGACCGCAAGATCACGAGTTCGATCCCCTGCATAAACTTTCTTGATTGAGTCTGTCACACATGGCTTGCCAAGTGTGATTAATCAGCTGACGTGGTTTGCAGGTTATTGCGTCAGCCCGGGGTTTACCCTGTGCGCACTCGAAAGAGTAGCGATTGCGGGTTCCTTCGTCAAAAGATTTATAGATCATAGATACACACACCAAAAGAAAAAAGGGAGAAAGAAGCGAGAAGATTGAAAGAAAACTAGGCTAAGTTGCATGATTTGTTGTTAAATTACTATTTTTCGAGGTCCCAAATCAGCCTACCAGTCCAAATCAAAGATTTCTAATAATTTTAGTTTATTTAATATATATTTCTGGTGTCCTAGCTATTCATTTTTATTTTGTTGGACTGTGTGACCATCTCATTTAAATAAGTTGTTAGATGAAATGGTCACCCATCTTACACATCTATGGAGCATACTAGTATTATTACTCTAACACATAGTTATTGCTGCCTCCAGTATAGTGTTAGTCTTACTTGCTTTAGCAGTTAGATTCCAAATTTAAATTTGGTGGATTCAATTTTAATATTATCACCATTAACTATTAAATATATTGCGCTTTTGCAATTATGAATTCAATTGAACTGGTCTAAGTCTTTATTGCATCAACCTGCCTCTGTTTGTGTGTGTACACTTTTTTTCCTTCCTATTTTCCAACTATTGCAGCATTTTAATTTGAGAAAATGCATAAATTTGGAATACAGCAGCAGGCAAATGGGAATCATGGCAAGATAAATATCCATTCATAAGAGAAGCAAGTACATTTTCATCACCATCATCATCATCATCTGATGCCAATTGGAACAGCGGCAAAAACAATGGATATGACTATATAATAGTGGGAGGTGGCACAGCTGGTTGTCCCTTGGCAGCTACTTTGTCACAAAAATTTAACGTCTTATTACTTGAAAGAGGCGGAGTTCCATTTGCAAATGCAAATGTGTCGTTCATGCAAAATTTCCACATCTCTTTGGCTGACACTTCGCCTGCTTCTGCTTCTCAATACTTCGTCTCTACCGATGGTGTGTTTAATTCAAGGGCTAGAATTTTGGGTGGTGCCACTTGCATCAACGCTGGTTTTTACACTCGAGCTGGCTCAAGGTATGTGCATCGAAATTCGTGCTAGTTTGTTGCTGAATAGCCTTCACCTAACAATATATATGTCGTCAATTGTTGTTTTAATAACATAAATTGTTAGTCGTTAATTTCTATTTTTTTTACAGTAAAATATTTGTTACTGCATTTATCTGTTAGAATAGGTAAGTTATCTGATTTTTCAGGTAACTAATCATCCATAGTCCCACACTTATCATAGGCGATTACGTGAATTTTTTCTTAAGAGTTTATATTTTATGCATTGCTCGTGTAAAATGTTTACAAGTTAAAGTACAATAACAGGTATGTCCGATCATATTGGTAATATAGGAAATTCATTAATAATCTATTACAACTGGTTAAAATGCACTAATGGTATGCACGTATATAACTTAACCTTATTTCTCTTTGCTATAGTGTTTTTCTACTACACTTTGGAGTTCTTTTCTAAAGCCTAATTTTGAGTTGTTCATTGAGGACTGGTCGGTGAATAATGAACTCCCCAACTAGAAAAGTGAAATCAGCATGTGGTTTTTAATGGCAATAAATATTGGTCATGTTCTTGTTGTAAATACTATGTCTTATTTTTTGTATGGTCATTAACCCATCCACTACGTACTCACGTTATGCTAACTGTATTAACACTTCTTTGGGTAAACATCAATATTAATATAAAAACAATTATATCCCTACCCATAATTAGAATATTTCCATATATTGTGTAAATATAATTATGGTAGAACTAAAATTCCTCTTTTGTATAGGCTTAGAATTCCTATTGTATAAGGGATAAATATTGTACTCTATATATACTTTAATATTAATGAGAAGACTCTCCAAGGGAGATTAATATCATATTACATGGTATCAAGAGCCTAACACAAAACCCTAGAATTTTTCTTTGTCCGAGTCGACCCCTCGGGCGATTCGCGCGGTTCCTCCCCCCTCTCCTCCCAAAATTCTTGGGTTTTCTTTTTCTTTTCTCTATTCTCTAAATTGATACTCAGGATTACGCTTCTGACTCTGACACATCTACCTCCACAAATCTCACCACCACGTCGTCATCCTCTTTTCATCCCGCCCTCACTGTTACCAATATCAAGAATTATATTCTCATTATTCTTGATCAAGAAAACAGTCAGTATTCTCCTTGGGTTGAACTGTTCCGTAATCATGCATGTCTCTATAACGTGCTTGACCACATCGACGACACTATTCCGCGCCCTCCGGAGGTTGTTGAGTCTACTTGGCGTCGTCTAGACGCCAGCGTCAAACAGTGGATTTATGGTAGTATTTCTCAGGATCTTTTTCTTACTATCATGAAAAATGGTGCCACAACCCGTGATTTATGGAATCCCTTAGGGAAAATCTTTCAAAATAACAAGCACACTTGTGCGGTGTATTTGGAGGAACAATTTAACAATACACGCCTTGAAAATTTCTCTAACATGACTGAATACTGCAGACAGTTGAAACTACTGGCGGATCAACTCTCCAATGTCGACACGTCTGTCACGGACACTAAGATGGTGTTACAATTGATTGCAGGCATTCCCAAAGGCGACTATGATACATTAGCCGCCATAATTCAACAGGCAGATCCGCGTCCCAGTTTTAACAAAGCTCGTTCGCAGATGTTGCTCGAAGAGACTCGTCGTGCTAAGCAGGATGAGCACACTCAGAAGGCGTTAGCTGTCGAAACACGCCCTCAAGATCCAACACCGCCAGAAAACTCTCAACCACAGCAGGGACGCAGTGGCAAGGGTCGCGGCAGAGGAGGCCGTGGTCGTGGTAGGGGTCGCGGACAACAGAATCAGCAGCAGCAATAACAGGGATCACAGATTCAGTTGAGCGTCGCGGCTCCCAACGATACCGTCTGGCGTCAGCGGCGCCGCAGCTCGGCCACCAGCGACCTCGTCGATGACACCCACTGAGTTGGGTCAGGCCTTCAGCTATCTCAACATGCAACAACCTGAAAATAACTGGTACATGGACTCCGGAGCCACTTCTCACCTCACCCGGTCTGCAGGTAATATTCTCAAACTGTTTGGTTTAAAGCATCCTCAATTTTTGACAGTTGGTAGTGGCCACCACATTCCAGTAAAGGGTTATGGTACATCCTACATACCACCTCCTCATCCATTCCCCCTTCAAAATACCCTATATGCCCCAAACATGATTAAAAATCTAATCTATATCCGCAAATTCACTCGTAATAACTCTGTCTCCGTTGATTTTGACCCTTATAGTTTCACTGTGAAGGATCTTCATACGGGGACACCTCTTACGAGATGCAATAGCACGGGGGATCTCTATCCATTCACTCCCACCTCCGCTGCCAGATCTAGCTCTCTCGTCTCTCTAGCGGTCATTTCTTCTTCCACATGGCATAATGGCTTGGTCATCCAGGAGCCCCAGTTTTTAATTTTTTTAGAGACAATAATTTCATTACTTGTAATGGGAAGCTTGCCCAAAACTGTGTTTCTTGTTCTTTAGGAAAACATACTCGTCTTCCGTTTAAGTCATCCACTAGTGTTACTTTTGCACCATTTGATATTATACATGCCGATTTATGGACATCACATGTTGCTATTTCTCTCGGTCATAAATACTATATTATCCTACTAGATGACTTTTCTCACTTTGTTTGGTTGTATCATCTCAAATTTAAATCGGAAGTGTTTGTCAAATTTCTTGAGTTTCAAACATTCATTCAAACACAATTTGAAAAAGGTATAAAATCTTTTCAGTGCGATAATTGTCGTGAATTCAACAACTCTATGTTTCACCATTTTTGTATTAATAATGACACGATTTTTCGTTTCTCCTGCCCTCACACCTCCCCTCAAAATGGTAAAGCTGAAAGAATCATTCGCACTATTAACAATATGATTCGCACTCTATTAATTCATGTCTCCCTACCTCCATCCTTTTGGGTCTATGCTGCTAAAATGTCAAAATACGTTCTCAATATCCTCCCAACTAGCACCCTTCACAATATGACCCCTACCGAAATTCTCTATCATAGAGTCCCCTATTATGATCATCTCCTAATATTCGGTTGTCTATGCTATCCTAACATTGCCTCTACTGCCCCTTACAAACTAGCCCCCCCCCCCCGGTCCACTCCTTGTGTCTAACTAGGCTTCCTGCCGAACCATATGGGCTATCTATGCTATGACTTTTCCACTCGTCAGATCCACATCTCTCGTCACATCACATTCGATGAGACCACATTCCCGTTTTCGAATCTTAAACAGTTCCAAAAACCGAATTACTATTTTCTTGACGAGCCTGTCATCTCTCCCATCATCCTAAGACAACTAGAGCATAGCACTTCTTGTCGTCGCGGCCCAGGTCGATCTTGCGGCGCTCAACTCTGCGACGGGTTCCTTCCTCATCACGGCGGCGCGGCGCCAAAACATCGAGATAGTGCGTGTTGGCGATATTTCTATATGCTTAAAGAAAGTGTACGTATCATTACAAGTAATATAGTCTGGTAAGACCTAATATCGTCCTCAGAGACTGGTTATCACGTACCGATTATCTAAGCTTTAGTTTCTATTTGGTGAACATTAATTTGTTTGTATTTTTATCTAATAACTAAGATTAAGTAATTGCAGAAAATATACTAATTATGACAATATTTTGGTTTAAATCAGTTATGAAGGAATTAGGGCTTCCAATATCCTCGACTATCCACTATTTTCAATCCCTAATGCAACTAGAATGACTTCTTCTTCTACGTTAAGATAACGGTTAACTAAACTGTCTTATATTCCGGTTAGGATATATAAACGCTCAACCCCAGTGCATAACCCTTCTATATTTCTATGATAAGATTTACCACATAGGAGGATTAAGAACAATAACCTATAATGCTACACAAGTATCGGGGTACTTTCGTCCGCGATTTTAACCTATGTCTATTCAATTACAGCATATCCAAATCTCTCCTCTCGGTTCTTGATTCGAAATCATATAGATTATAATAATTAATGGTCAGTTAACTATCAAACATTCATACCAATATTGAATAAATCTTAATCAAGTAAAGAAGAAATCAAACTAATGCATTATTTCATGAAATAGAGGTTCAAGCGATTCAATAGGAAAGCCCTAATAAAGTAATTAGCTCCTAAACATTATCATGTCAAGAACTAATACAACCCAACATAAACTGAAATAAAAACAAAGAAAAGAAAAGAAACTTGAACTAAAGTTGTCTCCAATCTTGTGTTGTAGCCTCTTTTTCCTCTCCAAAGTATGATATTAGATGTAAGATCCCAGATGAATAATGAGGCTAGGGTTTAGGGATTTTATAGTTGAGAAAATATGGATTTCGGACCCTAAAAATCGTGTCAAAATCGGTCCAGAACGTGATTTTTCTGCCTCGGCACCTGATCGCAAAATGGCACGGTCTGCAGAAATCTTGCGGCTTCTCGAGAATTGTGGCACCGCGGTCCTGCGGTCTTTCGTCCTGATCTGCCAACTTTCGTTCTTTTTTGCTTCGGGAGCTCCTTTTCTGCCAACTTTTAGCTTCTTTTTGCCATTTTGTCATTTAGAACCGTTGTGACTCAAAAGAAAGAAAAACAACCCTAACAAGACACTTATTTAAACGAAACTGGAAAAAATACTAACTAAAAATAACTCAAAAAGCGTATACAAAATACGCCTAACAGTCTGTCAGTCCTTCAGCGCTGCGGCCCTTGATCGCGGCGCCACGGCTCCTTCCAGCACCGCGGTTCTTGATCTAGGCACCGCGGTGCCTCCTACGGCGTCAACCCCTCTTTCTCCATATCCAACAAATCCCTCCGTCTTGGAGCCTCCCACTATCCCCACTCACCAAATGGAAACATGTGCAAAACATGGAATCTTCAAACTCAAAGTCCAATTTAACTTGTTTGCCCAAACCATTTCACCAATTCCCAAGAACCATATAATGGCTAAATAAGACCCTAATTGAAATACGGCTATGTCTGAGGAATTTAATGCTTTAACTAAATAGCACACATGAGATCTAGTACGTAGACCTGAGGGGGTGAATGTGATTTGTTGTCTATGGCTATTTCGTCACAAATTATGGAGTTCTTGAGAGGTATAAGGCACGACTTGTGGCTAATGGCACAAATCAGCAGGAGAGTATTGATTATGGTGAGACCTTCAGCCCGGTTGTCAAACCGGCTACCATCCGCACAGTTTTGAGCATTGTCATGGGAAAACACATGTCGATCCATCAGCTTGATGTGAAGAATGCATTCTTACTTGGGGATCTGAGAGAGACAGTCTACATGCATCAGCCGCCAGGGTTCACCCATCTAGCAGTTCCTCACTATGTGTGTCGTCTCCGTAAGTCACTATATGGCCTGAAACAGGTCCCCCGTGCGTGGTATGATCGTTTTGCCAGGTATATCTTGCAGATTGGGTTTGTATGCAGCAAGAGTGATACATCACTCTTTATTTTTCATCGAGGTAGTAATAATGCTTACTTATTACTTTACGTGGATGATATTGTTCTTACTGCGTCCTCCGATGGATTGAAAAATAAAATTATTGTCTTGCTTATGTCCGAATTTGCAATGACTGATTTGGGGAAACTAAGTTACTTTTTGGGGATATCAGTGACCAGGTCTACCAATCACATGTTCTTGTGTCAGCGTAAGTATGCAGAGGAGATCGTGTACAGGGCTAAGATGGCGAATTACAAAGTTTCACTTACTCCAGTTGATTCAAAATCTAAGCCCAGTGCCATGAATGGTGCTCCAGTCTCTGATCCTACTCTGTATAGGATCCTTGCAAGTGCACTCCAGTATCTCACTTTCACCATCAGGCCAGACATAGCTTATGTTGTTCAGCATGTGTGTTTATTCATGCATGCCCCCAGATAGTTTCATTTCACTGCTCTTAAGCGTATCATAAGATACATTAAGGGCGCTCTTGATTATGGTTTGCACATATACCCCTCTGCACCAAACAAGTTGCTTTCATATACGGATGCAGATTGGGCAGGGCGTCCGGACACGCGACGCTCCACCTCCGTCTTTTGTATTTTTTAGGGGATAATCTGATTTCTTGGTCTGCCAAACGACATGCTGCCCTATCTCGCTCCAGTGTCGAGGCTGAGTACAGAGGCGTTGCAAATGTAGTAGCTGAGATTTATTGGCTCAAAAAATTTCTGTTAGAACTTCAGTGTCATTTGTGTCAGACATCAATTGTGTACTGTGATAACATCTCTGCCATCTATCTGTCTCATAATCCGATTCAACATCAGCGAACCAAGCACATTGAGATAGACCAACACTTTGTTCGTGAGAAAGTTGCACTAGGCCATGTCAGAGTGTTACATGTTCCATCATCCTATCAGTATGCAGATATATTTACAAAAGGACTTCCCAGACAGTTATTTCTTGACTTCAGATCCGATCTCGTCCGGCCTCCTCCCGCCGTGAGGGTGTGTAAACATGTATATTATAGAAACAATTGTATCCCTACACATAATTAGAATATTTTCATATATTGTGTAAATATAATTATGGTAAGACTAGGATTCCTCTTTTGTATAGGCTTAGGATTCCTATTGTATAAGGGATGAATATTGTACTCTATATATACTTTGATATTAATGAGAAGACTCTCCAAGGAAGATGAATATCATCTTACACTTTGAACCAAACAAAGTAAAAAAAAAGTAGTGGTTCTCAATTTTTCTAGAGCTGGCCCCTCTCACTTTATTTTATTTTTTAAGAAAAACTATGGCAAATAACCACCTATTTATATGACAAAAAATGTGTTATTAGACGAAGCTTGTTTTAAAAATGAAAAAGGTCGAGTTACTTGAGATTAAAAACAACATTGTTTCAAAAGGTTTTATAAATTAAAAAACAAAGAGAAACTTCATTTCTATGTCAATAAGTCATTATCAACAACATTGTTAGTAATCTGTATTATAAAAAACCAATAAATAATAATAACTGAAAATAAACAGAATCTGTGTTGGGAAAAATAATTTTTCAGAATATAATCGAGTCAACTTAGTTCAAAGTGTGTCCTTAAGGAGATTATTCCCCTCACAGTACTCGAGGTTGATGGAATATCCCCTCCCATGATAGAACGATTATCTTACCCGAATAGTAGTACTCCAAATTCAGGTAGCGGCGAACCACTCAACGGCAGTGTATCACACATAATTTATTTGCAGAAGAAGGAGAAGTTTATAGTTCAAAAAATTAGTAAGTAAAATTCTGAGGAATCAAACGAATATATAGCCGTGGATCGCTTACGAAGGTTTGCAACCCTTCTGAACAGTCACAAAAATGGTGGGAAAAAATAAAATAAAACCGGGAATCACTAATCACTAATCCGAAGCCGAAGCCGAAGCCGAAGCCGAAGCCTAGCCGAGCGAGCGACGACGACGGCGCGAGGGGTCCTTGCCCCCTCAACCCTTTTAGTGACTAGAGAAGATGTAATATAATATATACACCTCTCTTTTCCTTTCTTTTTCCGATGTGGGACAATTGTTTCAACCAAAGTAAAAGGGACCTTTTACATTCCCTTCACTTTTCATCCCATCATTTTCCATTCACCAATATCAAAACTCAACAATCCCCCACATGAATGGGGAATGGCCATAATATAAAAGAATGTGCGGACAAGTGTGATATACAAGCGAGGATTGACTGCATCTGGATAAGTAGGTTTTTCTTTGAACTTTTCGTAGTGAACTTATATCGGATATACTCGATCAATCGGTAGATTTGATATCTTTGAACCGTCGAACTTTGTTGTATACCTAGACAACATAAGTCACACAATCAACCCTCAACCGTTTATGGTTCTCACGGTTGTGTTCGTTTCAGCCGTGAACACCGTCTGGTTTCATGAGTGCATAGAGAATGGGTCTTCACTGTCATTCCCCTTTAAAGCGGCTTACACTTAACACTCACTTAGGTGATTTCTAAACATGTGGTCCTATAGCCACATTATCTGGTCATACACTGCCAGATTTAGATAATCACTAAAAATCTTAACGCTTTATTAACTCATTAACAAGCCATAAAGTTTTATCCTTATTTCTGAACATTGTCTTCATCCGAGAATGGGTTGAGTTATTTGACAATGTTGAACCGTCAGTCACAACTTTGTTTGATCTCCTTGAACCTAGCTCTTGGGATCTCCAGTCTGCTAGGTAGAGTTACCGTCATGATGACTTGTCCTCAGCCTTAACCTCATTCCCATTGATGATCTACTAACTCCCTCTCTATATAAGCCTTTTGTAAGCGGATCCGCCACGTTATCTCTTGACTTTACATAGTCAATCGTGATAACGCCACTAGAGAGGAGTTGTCTAACGGTATTGTGTCTCCGTCGTATGTGACGAGATTTTCCGTTATACATTACGCTCCCTGTCATACTTATTGTTGCTTGACTGTCACAATGTATACATATAGGAGCCAAAGGTTTGAGCCAGAAGGAAATATCTTCTAAGAAATTCCGGAGCCATTCAGCTTCTTCACCGGCTTTGTCTAAAGCTATAAATTCAGACTCCATTGTAGAGCGGGCGATGCATGTCTGTTTTGATGATTTCCAAGACACTGCTCCTCCACCAACGGTAAAAATATATCCACTCATGGATTTAACTTCAGATGATCTGGTGATCCAGTTTGCATCACTATATCCCTCAAGTACTGCGGAATATTTATTATAATGCAAAACATAGTTTTTGGTGTGTTTTAAGTACCCCAAGACTCGTTTCATTGTCATCCAATGAGTTTGATTGAGATTACTTGTGAATCGACTCAGCTTTCTTATAGCACATGCTATATCTGGTTGTGTACAATTCATAACATACATCAAACTTCTCAAAACTCGTGCATAGTCAAATTGTGAGTCACTTTCACCTTCATTCTTTTGAAGTGCAAAACTTACATCAATTAGAGTCTTTGCAACCTTGAAATTTAAATACTTGAACTTGTCAAGCACCTTTTCAGTATAATGTGACTGTGATAATGCTAGACCTTGTAGAGTTTTATGGATCTTAATTCCTAAGATCAAATCAACAACCCCTAAGTCTTTCATGTCAAATTTGCTAGCGAGCATACGCTTCGTAGCATTTACATCGGCAATATATCTACTCATTATCAACATGTCATCAACATATGGACAAACAATGACTTCATGATTTGGAGTATTTTTAATGTAAACACATTTGTCACATTCATTAATCTTAAATCTATTTGTCAACATTGTTTGGTCAAATTTCGCATGCCATTATTTGGGTGCTTGTTTAAGTCCATAAAGTGACTTAACAAGTTTGCACACTTTTCTTTCTTTATCAGGAACCACAAAACCCTCAGGTTGTTCCATGTAAAGTTCTTCCTCCAATTCTCCATTTAAGAAAGCTGTCTTGACATCCATTTGATGGATTTCAAGACCATATACGCCCGCTAGTGCCACTAACACCCGAATAGATGTTTCTTGTTACCGGCGAGTATGTGTTAAAGTAATCAAGACCTTCTTTTTGTCTATAACCTTTGACCACAATTCTTGCCTTATATTTGTCAATAGTGCCATTAGCTTTCATTTTCCTTTTAAAAATTCATTTTGATCCTAAAGGTTTATTTCCAGGAGGAAGATCAACTAATTCCCATGTATGATTGTTCAAAATTGATTCAATCTCACTATTGGCTGCCTCTTTCCAAAATGTTGAATCAGAAGATGACATCGCTGCTTTAAATGTTTGAGGCTCATTTTCAAGCAAGAATGTCACAAAATCTGGTCCAAAGAAAGTAGATGTCCTTTGACGTTTGCTACGCCTTGGATCCTCTTTACTTGGTGTACTTTCCTTTGGTTCTTCCCGCGGTCGTTTAGATCTTTCACTTGACGACTCACGTTCAGTTTTATACGGATAAATTTTTTCAAAGAATTCAGCATTATCTGATTCAATTACCGTAATAACATGAATTTCGGGATTGTCCGATTTGTGAACCAAAAACCGAAAAGCTTTGCTATTTGTAGTATAGCCAATAAAAATATAATCCATAGTTTTTAGTCCGATTTTTACCCTTTTGGGCAATGGAACTTGGACCTTTGCTAAACACCCCCACACTTTAAAATATTTCAAGTTGGGTTTTCTTCCTTTCCATAGTTCATATAGAATAAATTGTGTTTTGCTGTGGGGCACTCTGTTGAGTATTCGATTAGCTGTAAGGATAGCTTCCCCCACAAGCTCTGCGGTAAACCGAAACTTATTAATAAAGCATTCATCATTTCCTTTAATGTTCAGTTTTTTCTTTCCGCAATTCCATTTGATTGTGGTGTGTAAGGGCAATAGTTTGATGAATAATTCCTTATTTTAAACATATCTCTGCAAAAGGAGATTCGTACTCTCCACCCCTATCACTTCTAATCATTTTTATATTTTTATTCAATTGATTTTTCACTTCGTTCTTGTATTGCTTAAATGCATCAATTGCTTCATCCTTACTATTAAGAAAATACACATAACAATATCGAGTGTAATCGTCAATAAAAGTTATAAAATACTTTTTCCACCGCGAGATGGTATTGACTTCATATCACATATATCCGTGTGGATTAAGTCTAAAGGATTTGAATTCCTATCAATAGACTTATATGGATGTTTAACAAACTTAGATTCAACACAGATTTCACATTTTGATTTATTACACTCGAATCTAGGCAATACTTCTAAATTAATCAATTTCCGCAAGGTTTTGTAATTGACATGTCTTAAACGAACATGACATAAATCATTTGACTCTAATAACTAAGATGAAGCTGAATTCTTATGTGAATGTGACTTTTCACATGTAATGTGAACATGACTCTTCACATGTAATGTGAACGAGACTCTTCACATGTAATGTGAACGAGACTCTTCACATGTAATATGGACGATACTCTTCACATGTAATGCACTAAGGATGTAGCCCTCCATTTCTAAAAAATATAGTACTCATTAGTCCTCACTAATCAAATATAGGGTAGAGTAGACACAGTCAACTTTGGACTTCCAAAATATTGATCACGTGGAAAGGGACAACATCAAACGTGAAGAACGTGGACTTTGTCACACAAGCATACTACATTGACAGAGGTTGTACATGTACTCCTTTTATTTATCACATTGGCATCTCACATGCTTCCGGTAAATTTTGATTTCTTTCTTTTTCTTTATTTTCTGACTGAAGGACTTGACTCTGAATCATGTCCTGGGGACTTCCCAGAGAGTGGAAGAAATATACCTTTGATATTTCCTGTCTCATCAGGCGAATCCCCAGAGGGTGGAAGACATACACCAGAAAGAATTTCTCCCTTAGTATTTCCCGTCTCATGATTTCCGTTTATGCTGGCATCCAAATTCTCAAACCCAGAATAGTAATAAAATCACAAACTTAAACGATGAAGATTTTATTTCTTCAAATCGCAGTATAATTATGAATTTTGGTATTCCAACGAAGTTTTTATATCTTCGAGTCAGAATACTAATATTCATATGGAGTAGAAAACTACACAAGTTTTAATCTCCTTAAACAGTATACATAATATCAAACAGCAACGATGAAGTTTTTATGTTCTTCAAATCGTTGTGCAAATATGAACTTTAATATTCCAACGAAGTTTTTATGTCTTCAAGTCAGAATATGAAATTTCATACGGAGTAGAAAACCACACAGGTTTTAGTCTTCAAAATAGAATGCAGATTAATATATAAAAACAATAATTTCCTTAAGATTGTTAGTAATTTGTATTACAAAAAACCAGTAAACAATAATAACTGAAAATAAACAGAATCTGTGTTGGGAAAAATAATTTTTCAAAATATAATCGAGTCAACTTAGTTCAAAGTGTGTCCTTAAGGAGATTATTCCCCTCACAGTACTCGAGGTTGATGGAATATCCCCTCCCATGATAGAACGATTATCTTACCCGAATAGTAGTACTCCAAATTCAGGTAGCGGCGAACCACTCAACGGCAGTGTATCACACATAATTTATTTGCAGAAGAAGGAGAAGTTTATAGTTCAAAAAATTAGTAAGTAAAATTCTGAGGAATCAAACGAATATATAGCCATGGAAGTACTGTTTCTGAAGGTTTGCAACCCTTCTGAACAGTCACAAAAATGGTGGGAAAAAATAAAATAAAATCGGGAATCACTAATCCGAAGCCGAAGCCGAAGCCGAAGCCTAGCCGAGCGAGCGACGACGACGGCGCGAGGGGTCCTTGCCCCCTCAACCCTTTTAGTGACTAGAGAAGATGTAATATAATATATACACCTCTCTTTTCCTTTCTTTTTCCGATGTGGGACAATTGCTTCAACCAAAGTAAAAGGGACCTTTTACATTCCCTTCACTTTTCATCCCATCATTTCTCATTCATCAATATCAAAATCCAACAATCCCCCGAATCCGAAGCCGAAGCCAAAGCATAGCCGAGCGAGCGACGATGACGGCGCGAGGGGTCCTTGCCCCCTCAACCCTTTTAGTGACTAGAGAAGATGTAATATAATATATACACCTCTCTTTTCCTTTCTTTTTCCGATGTGGGACAATTGTTTCAACCAAAGTAAAAGGGACCTTTTACATTCCCTTCATTTTTCATCCCATCATTTCTCATTGATCAATATCAAAATCCAACAATCCCCCACATGAATGGGGAATGACCATAATATAAAAGAATGTGCGTACAAGTGTGATATACAAGCGAGGATTGACTGCATCTGGATAAGTAGGTTTCCCTTTGAACTTTCCGTAGTGAACTTATATCGGATATACTCGATCAATCGGTAGATTTGATATCTTTGAACCGTCGAACTTTGTTGTATACCTAGACAACATAAGTCACACAATCAACCCTCAACCGTTTATGGTTCTCACGGTTGTGTTCGTTTCAGCCATGAACACCGCCTGGTTTCATGAGTGCATAGAGAATGGGCCTTCACTGTCAATCCCCTTTAAAGCGGTTTACACTTAACACTCACATAGGTGATTTCTAAACATGTGGTCCTATAGCCACATTATCTGATCATACACTGCCAGATTTAGATAATCATTAAAAATCTTAATGCTTTATTAACTCATTAACAAGCCATAAAGTTTTATCGTTATTTCTGAACATTGTCTTCATCCGAGAATGGGTTGAGTTATTTGACAATGTTGAACCGTCAGTCACAACTTTGTTTGATCTCCCTGAACCTAGCTCTTGGGATCTCCAGTCTGCTAGGTTGAGTTACCGCCATGATGACTTGTCATATTTTTAAAATTACAAATCGTACATTTTAAGAGGATTACTTGTAAATATTCTTTAGATGACCTGATAACCTAAAAAATTACTTACAAACTATTTTCCTTTAGCTTTTAATTTGTGGACGTGAAGCTTTAAGACATTGTGATTTGTGTCTACCTTATTTGTTGGCCATGAAATAAAGATAATGCACACAAAAATTTTAAGAAAAAACAGAAATTGAGTGTACATTTATACCTCGAAATTGAGCCCACTGCCTACTTAAAACAGGCCAACTACCAAACTTATATAGTCATTTATTGTACTTATTATCAAGGACAATAAATTTAAGTTCCCTCTTTATGATGTTTATATTCCGTACTGTTTAAGCATGAATGGTTTTGTGAATCCAAAATATAAAACAGAGAGGTGCACAAGCAGTTAATGGCTTATCCTAAATCCTAATGCTAGCTTGCAATGTAAATGTAGAAAGTTACTCCCTCTGGTTCCAAAAATATTACTTAGTCGTTTTGACAAACTGAATTTGGCTCAAAATATTTAATATTTTAGAGAAAAAAAAGTCATTCATTATCTTTTTTCTTCAATATCTACCCTGATTGGAGTAATATAATTAAGTGAGATGTTTAAGGAGTGGTAAAAGTAGTTTAGACAAGTACTCTTATGTTTTAAGGTTATTATATGTAGGGCTGCACAAATTTCGGTCTGGACCGAAAAATCGGACCGGACCGAACCGGACCGAGAAATTCGGTCCGGTCTTCGGTCCCTATTTTTGAAGAATTCGGTTTTCGGTCCGGTCCAGGTTCGGTCCGGTCCGGTCCGGACCGAAAATATTTTTTATTTTTTTATTTTTTATAATATATATAATATATATAATTCCTAATATATATAATTTATAATTTTCTAAATTCCTAATATATATAATTCCTAATTTTCTAAATTTCTAATATATAATATTATATAATTTCGGGGTTCCGGGGCCCGTTTTGTTTTTAAATTGAATTTCCAATACTGAAATTCACATTCTCGGACGCGGTGCCACGAAATTTTTACGTTGAAATCTATTGTACATCGCGAGATATTTAGATTTGAAAATGGGAAAAACGTAACGATTTGGGGGAAAAGAGAAATTGAGGGGCAAGATGGACGTTTTTGGAGAAATCGGCGGAATCAAACTGCTGATGCAGTTTGGCCACCCCCGTATCGAAAAAATACGCGAAATCAAAAAAAAATTAGGTAAAACGGACGTCCGAGCGCAAAGTTATGACCATATAAAGTTTGATCAATTTACAACCTATATTTCATATGTCAATACGTCCGGTGCGGGGAGGGTGATGGGGGTGGTGGGGTGGCTGGGGGATCGGGATCAAATTCGGTCCATTCGGTCGAAAACCGGACCGACCGGACCAGAAATTCGATCGGTCTTGGTCCGATAATCCCATTCGGTCGGCCGGTCGATCGGCCCGGTCGGTCGGTCGGTCGATCGGTCTAACCCTTTGTGCACCTAGGGATGTCGATGGCGGGCGGGCGGGGAAGGGTATCCCATACCGTACTCCACCACCTAAAACACATCCTCACCCCGCCCCACCACCCATCACGGTAGTAATTCTTCCACCCGCCCGCCCACTTACTTCACGCGGATACCCACTTACGGCGGGTACCCATTAATAAAATGCTCAAATAATGTCTATAACTGTTTTAGTCACCAAAATGAAAGTTATATAAGAAAAAGGAAAAAAGGAACCTTTCCACTGTGTATCGAATATCAATTCTAAAACCTTGTCAAAATATTATGAATATTAAAAACAAGAAAGATGAAAATATTTAACAAAAAAAGGAGAACAAAGAGAATAAGAAAAAGAAAGCGTAGTGCATTACGGTCTTGAGTTAGCTCAAGTCACATTTTAAATCAAGAAAGGGCCAAATAAATTCGTAAATAAACTAATAGATGATACGGATATGGGCGGTGTGGAGTGATCGGTGTGGGTATGGTGCGGGTAGCGGGGCGGGGCGGATGCGGGGCGGGTCTTATATGAAATCCACCCCCGCCCCACTACCCATGGCGGGTAGCATATTTGATACCCATACCCGCCCCACCATCCACCAAACCATCCCCCATACCCGCCCCAATTGGAGCGGGTGCGGGGCGGTACCCGCATTTACCCGCCCCACTGACATCCCTATGTGCACCCCTAATTATATGTCTTTCTGAAGGAGTTGCAAAAATTCTAAAAGACAAATAATATGGACTAAAAGCAGGGGTGTCTTTGGGCCTGTGCCAATGTTACAACACAGGGCCCAAAGATTTTAGGGGCTAAAAAAACTATATATACCAGCCCAACACCTAAAGCCTTTGAGATCATGTACGAGTATATATCTTTTTTGTTCTTTTACTTGTTCCACTTTTATAACAACATCATACTCCACTTTTATAACAACATCATACCCATATGTACGAGAATAATATTTATTAAGTTACCAGTATATTTACTTATATTCAGGGCCCACTTTTATAAATTTGAACAAGGCCCCCAAAATGTTTGAGACGGCCCTGACTAAAGGCAGTAGCTTGAATCGACCTATTATCGCCTACATTGACGAGAACATAATCCATTTTAGACTTTAGAGTCCTTATGTTTTTATTTTTTTTACTTGTGTTGGTAGGGGTGGCTAGAGGACTGAGTACAGAGTCAAACTCACAATTGTTGTGTGTAGTAATAAAAATTGATTGCAGATCATACATTTTGTTGATGCTGTGATTTTGTTGAACTTGCAGTTACATTATAAAAGTAGGTTGGGATTCTAAATTGGTGAATGAATCATATCCTTGGATTGAGAAACAAATTGTTTATAAACCAAACTTGGCTCCATGGCAAGAAGCAGTAAGGGAAAGTCTTCTTGAAATTGGTATCTCACCTTTCAATGGATTCACTTATGATCACATCTATGGTACCAAGGTCGGTGGGACCATATTCGACCGATTCGGTCGTCGTCACACTGCAGCTGAACTACTTGCCTCTGCTAATCGTAAGAAGCTTGATGTTTTGGTTCATGCCACAGTTCAAAAGATTGACTTTGATACATCAGGTACCTATCTAATTTATCGTAATCGATTAGTTACATGTTGGTTAACCGTATTTTGAAACACGGAATTTGCCTAATAATTATGTAGGAAAGAAGCCAAGGGCAGTGGGAGTCATTTTCAAAGATGAAAATGGGAACCAACACAAGGCATGTCTTTCAAAGAGGAAGGGAAGTGAGATTATAGTGTCATCTGGTGCAATAGGGAGCCCTCACATTCTGATGCTTAGTGGAATTGGACCAAAGGCCGAGTTGGAAAAGTTGAATATCCCCGTGGTGCTTGACAATAAGTTCGTCGGTCAGGGCATGTCAGACAACCCCTTAAACACGATCTTCGTCCCCACAAATATGCCCGTTGAGCAGTCACTGATTCAGACCGTTGGAATTACTAAAGCGGGAGTGTATATCGAAGCCAGTAGTGGATTTGGACAGTCCGGAGATAGCATTCGTTGTAACCATGGAGTCGTTTCAGCTGAGGTTAGCATCAATGTATATGTATTAATTCTATCAATTACTCTGTTCGGATTGTTGTTTTTCTGTATTATAATGTACAACATCAACATACCAAGTGAAAGACCACAATGTGAGGTCTGGGAAGGGTAGAATGTACGTATCCCTTACCTTGGTAGGTAGAATGGCTATTTCCGGGAGATCCTCGGCTCAAGACAAAACATAATCACAATCCAAGCAAGTAAAGTAGAGCAAAGCGAGAGAAACGGTTAGACTCAAACAGGAAATTAAAATAGTATAAAATGCTGCTAACAAAATCGAATATGTCATGATAGTGCATTCTAACAAAAGAAAACAGTAGCTAACACAACTAAGTACACTAAAGAATACATAGCAACATAAATCAAACTACAGGAGACTATAAAACAATATTGCGCCTATAAGTGTGATAACACTTATTATTTTGTAAGCGTAAGTAGGACTACGCTCGACTACCTACCATCCTTCTACCCTATTTCGCGTCATCCACAACCGCCTATCTAAGGTCATGTCCTCAGTAAGTTGCATCTACGTCATATCCCGTCTAATTACCTCTCCTCAATACTTCTTCGGCCTACCTCTACCCCTCATGAACCCGTCCATATCCAATCTCCACATCTCCGCATTGGGGTATCTGTGTCTCTTCTCTGCACATGCTCGAACCATCTCAACTTCGCTTCCCGCATCCTATCCTCCATTGAGGACACACCCATTTTATTCCGGATATTATCATTTCTAATCATATCTCTCCTTGTAATCCAACACATCCATCTCAGCATCCTCATCTCCGCAACTTTCATCTTTTGTATATGCGAAGTCTTGACTGACCAACACTCCTCCCTATTCTTCGGGCATTCTTGTCATCTTAAAAATGACATTAACAACTCAGTGAGTCACTCCAAACATGTTTTGTCTGCACTCTTCCAAAATTCAACTGAGATTTCATCAGGCCCGGTCGCTCGTCCACTGCGCATCCTGCGAACATCACCCTTAACCTCCTCAACCTTAATGCTTCTACAATACTCAAAATCCCGGTACCTACCAGAATGCTCCAGATCTTCCAGCACAATGTCTCCATCTCCTTTTTCGTTCAAGAGTTTATGAAAGTAAGACTGCCACCTCCACCTAATATGCACTTCCTCCACCAGTATAGTACTGATAAATTTAGTGAATTTCTTTTAGAGCATGTTTGGATTAGCAGACTAAAAGTATAGCTTTTAAGCACTTTTGAAGTGCTGGAGCTGAATTTGAAAAGAAGTTGTTACGTGTTTGGCTAGAAATATTGTAGCTGGAAAATAAGCAGTAGATGTGTTTGGGTGAAAATGCTGATAAACACTATTTCTGTTTAAAATGACCAAAATACCCTTAATCATGATTTACCTAACTTTTGTGTCCACATTTTGGAATGACCAGATTGGGCAACTGTCCACCGTTCCTCCGAAGCAGAGAACACTTGAAGCAATCGAAGCATATCGAAGAAGGAAAAAAAATATTCCACACGAGGCGTTCAGGGGAGGTTTCATTTTAGAGAAGATAGCACTGCCTTTGTCAAGAGGAAACATTAGCTTGGTGACTACCAATCCTGATGACAACCCTTCCATCACTTTCAACTACTTCAGCCATCCACGAGATTTAAAAAGATGTGTAGATGGAATACGCATTGTGGAGAAGATCGCAACATCCGAACACTTCACCAACTACACACAATGTGACGAAGAGACATTGGATAAGCTGCTTAACATGAGTGTCCAAGCTAATGTTAATCTTATACCAAAACACACCAATAACACAGAGTCTTTAGAACAGTTCTGCAAAGACACTGTGATCACAATATGGCATTACCATGGTGGGTGTCATGTTGGTAAAGTGATCGCCCCCGATCACAGGGTTCTTGGTGTCCATAGGCTCCGTGTCATCGATGGTTCCACATTTAAAGAGTCGCCGGGCACTAATCCTCAAGCCACGGTGATGATGATGGGCAGGTAAGACCATAATTACAATACAAATTTCATGAGAAAAAAGTACTCTTGTTTTATTTTATGTCACACTTTCCTTTTTGATATGTTAAAAAAACATGACTTATATTTAGAAATTCTTTAAATTTAACGTTTCAATTTTACCTTTAATAATGTTTTTATAGCCATATAAATGACATGGCATCAGTAAGACCACAAGGTCTCTTTCTTTCTTTAAACTCCGTTCGTAGTCAAATATTGTCATATAAAATGAACAGACGGACTTGACCAAAACAGCTAATTGTTTTGTGCTTCTTGTCCCATTGATGCAGGTACATGGGAGTGAAGATTCTAAGAGAAAGATTAGGAAGAGGAGCTGGTTTGTAAAGACTTAGACAACTTTGAAGTAGAAGAGGATTAGACCTATTCTTTTTAGTTTGTTTTGTTTAGGCCTGAGGGGTGTTGAATCAAGTGGAAAGGAATTACTTCTTTTTTTAACCAAAGACTGTAGGTCTTTACCATTCTAATTCTTAGCAAGCAGTTATGTGTAGTCTGTCAAGATTGGCTTGCCATTGATAAAACGGTGTTTCTGTATGTGTGTGTGTGGAGTTGGAAGAACTTTTTCTGTTGTTGTGTTCACATTGTAATATGTATGAAGCGCATGCTTAGGTTTAACCTTGCATCTATATGCTTATCTCAAGTTATCACTCTTTTTTTACACCGTTGTTGCAAAAACTTGAACTCTTTCTATATATAACATGTTTCATGCATATGACTTGACCTGCAAGATTCGTCCTTGCCTAGTGAATTTTACTAATGTTTGGTATTTAAAATGAACATGAAACAACTCAAACAATAGTCAGTAGGTTCATAAGGCAGTGAATAGACACAGAAGCAGCAACAATCATAATGTAGAAATAGTAGTGAGAGCTCAAATTTTTCAAACTGTGACGAAACACGTAACTTAATTGCATCAGAGAATCAAGAAACTGCAAACAAACAAGTTTTAAGATGCTCACATCACTCTAGCTAATGATACTTGAACTCATGCCTAATCAAGCATTTTGAGAAATGAAAGGAATCTTGATTTATATAGACACAAATGGTCCCTCTTTTGATAACTAGTAATGGTCAATTTGATTAATCTCCTGGTTGAGGAACTGGTAGTAGGGGATTGGAATTGTGGCCTTGTGGTCACAACACACCTAAGATTTTTTTAAAAGAAAAAATTAAGTAAAACAGTCGATAGAGAATGATCAGAATACATTCTGAGAATTAACTTCAGATATTTTTTAAAAACTACAAAATAAGCATGAATTCTTCATATTAAAAAAAAGAACTCAAATGTTATTAGTCCGACATTGCACTTAAAGTAGAGAGGAGTACATAAAATGGATATCTTAAATCATCTAGCACTGAAAATGCTACAAATTATCAGGTTCAAATCTTCTTATGGCAATATCTACAGACAAAATAAGATAACTCCACAAATAAGAACAGAGAGCAGCAATTTTACGTTCTTATATAATACTATAGGACTTTATGGTTGTTGCTAAATATTCTCATCATGTCTTTGATGAAAAACTATGTTCACTCATGCTACCACTTGAAAGAACTCCCAGCCGTTGATAGAAATTCCTTTTTCTTCCCATTTTCAAAGGAGCAGAATTGATTCCCTCCTGAAAGACTCAGATTCAAGAGTTCCATATCTAGCTGATGCACTCTTTAACTCTGAAGCTGATAATTCCATACTGACATTTAAAGGAGAATCAAAACCTGGAACCGATTTATGGACTAATGAAGTGTCTGTAACAGAAAGATCCCTGTGGCTGCAACTTATTTGTATATAAGTACTGGCATCATTAAGGCTCTGAAATGACGATTAAACAAATGCAAAATTTGTATTTTAAGTTTTAACTCTCTAGCACAGTATTCATACCGCTTCTTCATTTCCTCGGGCGATCTGAAGTTTAAGAGAAGACCTATTCGTTCATGCTCCCTGCCTCGAATTTCAGAATAGCAAGATAGAAATCAGGTTCATCAACAAATTTGACTACTTCAAATGAATGGTCCGCAGCAACATTTTGCAGCAGCATCTTCTCTGGCAAGTTTGAGACAACCACATCAGGATATAGTTTCCATTGCTCTTCAACCACTTGCCTGCCTTGTGGATGACTAATCACAACTCTTGCACCTGAATATATAAAAGAAACTATTAGAACATTTAAACACCATTAAGCAATCCCTCTTAGATTTATGCAAAGATGATCATTTTGTCTTTGATGAAAACATAAGATCAAATGAAGTAGTACATAAGTTTCATAATCTGACAGAACTTCACCTGGCAAACAACGTTTTCCTAGTGCTTCCAGAATTTGACCAAGTTCAAAGGGCATTGCAGGAAGGAAGTAGAGAAAAACAACATCCAAAGGTGTCCACTTCTCTGGTACATATATTAGTTCTCCTTGCCAACACTTAACCTTGTCATATTTTTCCTTGATGCATGCTAACATGAAAAGGGAGTCATGAACGACAAGTAATTGCCTGCAAATCGATGAATCAACTACTCTATTGACAAATTCATCAGAACTAATAGCAATCAGAACCTTAGAAGTCTCCGTGATCTCTCCTGCTGATATGATCTCATCAATTTTTTGCTTATGCTCATCGCTGGAATCTGGATACTCAAGAAATGACCAGTCTTTTTCCATGACATCTTCAAAATTAACCACAGATACTGCTCCATCATTTGATGAAGCAATAGCGCTAAAGCAGGATTGCAAATTATGAAAAGATGCTGATTTGACATGGACTGAAAAGGTACTGCTACCATGACTATTGAAAGCATATCGTTGAGGAGCCGGCTGTAAACTAAGACATTGTCTTGATGTATGAAGTGGTGATGTAAGTGCGAGGAAAGACAAAGATGATGAGATAGAGCTCATTGGGCTAATACTCTCTACAAATGTCTTATTAGTATTTGAGGAGATAGAGATAAAATTAGTGGTTATAAAGATGTCCTTAGCCTACAATTTCTTCTGCAGTGGAGGGAATACTTGTGAGTTTCTGTGCCCTGCCATTAGATTGAAGAAAATGCTTAATAGAGATGACAGAGAAAGAAAAGCTTAAAAGTAGTTCAATAAGACAGTGTTGTCAATAAGCATTACTACTCCCTCAGTCCCATATTACTTGTCCACGTTACTAAAATTATATGTCCAAAATTACTTGTCAATTTACAAAACCAAGACATAATTAATTAGGTCTTTCCCATTTTACCCTTAATATCAAGTGTTGTTGAAAATAATCAATGTTGATTAGAGTGCAGTTAATTGGAGAGATAAGGGTAAGGTAGTATTTGTGGTCCGGCCCTTCCCCAGACCCCACGCATAGCAAGAGCTTATTGCACCGGGCTGTTCTTTTTTAGATAAGGTTAAGTTAGTAAAAATACACCTTTCATTTATGATTTCTTAAGTGTCATGTAAATGGGAAAGTGGACAAGTAATATGAGACGAGGGAGTAGTACTTTATGATGAATGGGGAAGAGTGAGTGGGGTGACATGCTAAGGTGGTAGTCGAAAATGCACATGACGCTTATAGTACCAATGAAGCCTGAAAACAAACCCAACCAATACAAACATATCTTTTCGACCAACTCTTGCTGCTTTAGGGCTGATCTCTTGTACTGAAGCAAAAATATATATATCTTTCCAACTACTACTTCATGCTTCAGTTGACTTCCAATCACTATTCTTTCCAAATTGTTCATAATCCAAATATGGTTCAAATTTCTACTCTATTCAGCAACATATATAGCACAAAACAATGTTCAACTTCATATATATCTGTGTGAACAAACTTTAGCCTAAAAAGAAACATGATCCATCTATTTCAAGTAACAAATAGATTCAAGAATACAATTTTATATGGTAAATTGCAGAGAGAAAAGAGCAGAGCTAACCTGGAAATGCTTTCTTGAATATGGGAGCAAGAAACTGGAATTCTATCCTTTTACAGATGGACACACTAATTGGGCGCAAACAAAGCCCAATTAAAAGCGCAGGCCCATATACAAGAAGTGGACTAAGTTCACAAATAGCCTCAATAAGGGTAGGGTGGTCTTGATTTTTTTGTCCCGCTTAATAAAAATTTCTAAAAAAATAGCGAAAATTAGCTAGATAAACTTTTGTTGCCCATCAAAAAAAAAATCCTATAAGGCAGAAGTTCCAGATTATTGTCTATAAAGCTAGAAATTGGTGGGCAACAAAAGTTCTTCCCAAACGAATTTTATCAAGTTTAGGTTATTTTTTAAGTGTTTTATTAAGCGGAAACAAAAATTCAATATCAGATACTTTTGGGAACATCACGCATCATTTCTTACCAGCTTTGGGGGCTAAGAGCATAAGTATCCGCTTTTGGGGCCGTCATTTAACTTGTATCCGTTTTTAAATCTATTTCCATGGGAGTGAAGATTCTAAGAAAGATTAGGAAGAGCAGCTGTTTTGTAAAGACTAAGAAATTGGAACATTTTATGTTGTTGTGTTCAAATTGTAATATGTATGAAGCGCATGCTTATTGTTTAACCTTGCATCTATATGCTTATCTCAAGTTACCACTTTTTTTTCACACCGTCTGTACAAAGAACTTGGAACTCTTTCTATATATAACATGTTTCATGCATATGACTCAGACTTAAAAGATTCGTCCTTGCCTGGTGAGTTTTACTAATGTTTGGTATTAAAATGAACATGAAACAACTCAAACAATAGTCATTAGGTTCATAAGGCAGTGAATAGACACAGAAGCAGTAACAATCATACTGTAGAAAAAGCATTGAGAGCTCAAATTTTTCAAACTTCGATGAAACTGGATAACTTAATTACATCAGGATTCAAGAAACTGCAAACAAACAAGTTTAAATGGTTCACATTATAGAGGATTGGAATTGTGGCCTAATGGTCACAACACAACTAAGATTCTTTTTTAAGAAAAAAGGAAAACAACCTACAGAGAATGATTAGAATACTTTCTGAAATAAACTTGAGATATTTTAAAAACTACAAAATAAGCGCGAACTTTTCATATTAAAAAAAGGGGCAGCCCGGTGCACTAAGCTCCCGCTATGCGCGGGGTCCGGATAAGGGCGGGACCACAAGGGTCTGTTATACGCAGTCTTACCTTGCATTTTTGTCAGTTGTTTCCACGGCTTGAACCCATGACCTCCTGGGCAACAACTTACAAGTTACTCCAAAAGACCAAAACTCCCATTCACTTTTCATATTAAAAGAAGTAAAAAGTTTTAGTCCCACATTAGGTTTTACACTTAAAGTAGAGAATGAGTACATAAAATGGACATCTTATATCATCTAGAACTGAAAATGCTACTACAAATTATCAGGTTCAAATCTTCTTACGGCAATATCTACAGACAAAATAAGATAACTACAAAAAACAAGAACACAGAACAACAATTTTATGTTCTGATATAATTGAGGACTTTATGGTTGTTGCTAAACTTCTCATCATGTCTTTGATGAAAAACTAAGTTCACTCATGCTGCCACTTGAAAGAACTCTCAACCTTTGCCAGAAATTCCTTTTTCTTCCCATTTTCAAAGGAGCAGAATTGAATTCCCTCCTAAAAGACTCAGATTCAAGAGTTCCATATCTAGCTGATGCACTCTTTAACTCTGAAGCTGATAATTCCATTTTGATATCTAAAGGAGAAATGAAACCTGGAACCGATTTGTGAACTAATGAAGTGTCTGTAACATAAAGGTTATCGTGGCTGCAACTTCGTGACATAGGCTCTCGTGTCTCATCAAATTCATCACATACTAATTTCAAGGCTTGAACCACTTCGCCCATGAAAGGGCGATGTGATACTTCTGACTGTACACACATTGATGCTATTGCTGCAACTTTGCTTATACTATCCAATGGGATATCAGACTCTATTGTTGGATCTATCATTGTTTCTAAACATTCTTTGGTTGTCAGGAGCGGACGAGCCCAGGATACAAGATTTTCTTGACCTGGAGGCTGTGATAAATCCACAGGTTTTCGTCCGCTTAAGAGCTCAAGGAGAACTACACCATAGCTATAAACATCACTTTTCACCAGTAGATGGCCAGTCATTGCATATTCTGGAGCTAGATAACTGCAGCAATGATTAGCAAAAGTTATTCTTCACACAGAGTATAGATATGCAGTCACACTTCTCTATAACAATGTCATTTGTTCCAATATTTTTTGGATGTTATAGCGAGATGTTGTTATAGAGAACATATAATATAACATACATGAAAGATCCGTTCCACGGAAAACATGCTTATTATAGTGAAATGTTGTTAAGAGGATGACTGTTATAGAGAGGTCTGATTGTATTAACAAAAAACAGCTAAATTTTCGACAAATATTAAATGTTGAACTCCATAGTGTAAAAGGGTGGTGAGAACATAAAGTTTGAACGTGTCAAGTTTAAATTTTGAATCAGGAAAAGTACAATAAGTCAGAAAATTTCTCCCGGTGAAAGAATACATACCCAAAAGTGCCCATCACATGCGTGGATATATGTTTGTTTCCCTCATCCAGTGCTGTTCTAGCCAAGCCAAAGTCTGAAACTTTTGGTGTAAAATCATGTTCTAGCAAGATGTTACTAGACTTGAAGTCCCTGTGTATTACATGAGGGCTTGAGTCCTCATGCAGATAGGCCAACCCTCGAGCTGCACCTAATGCAATCTTCATTCTTGCATACCAATCAAGAGGAGAAGCCTCTTTATCAATTCCTGAAAGAGAAAAAGAGAAACCAAAAGCACTTAATATAACATATGAAATATAAGTTTGGTATATTCATTTGTCAGATATGTACCAACCATGTAAATGTGATTCTACACTCCCATTAGGAACAAGTTCATAGACCAGGCATCGGCAATTTTCCTCTGTGCAAATACCTATCAATTTGACCAAGTTTCTGTGATGCAGCCTACTAAGCATCTCAACTTCTGCCAAAAACTCACGGCTTCCCTGGCGATCATCTCTTTTTAAAACCTTAACTGCTACTTTCCTTCCATCGTCAAGGGTTCCACTATACACGAATCCAAAACCACCTTCTCCAAGGATCCTTTTAGTGTTGAAGTTGTTAGTGGCCCGCTCTATATCATTTGTACTGAAAATCTTCGCAGTTCCTCTGTACGCTAAAATATTAGAATTGAAGGAGATGGATTTTGAGTTGGGCCTACTTCCCAAAAGCGTCGATCCAGCACCGCCTGTTCAGTATATATTCATCAGTTCCAAGACATATTATGTAACTGCTTAAAGAAAAATAGGCCAAATGGGCAGTTTATCTGCATTTGCTATTTAAAGCCAAACTTCTCTATAACAGCGTCATTTATAGAGAACATATACTAAAGTGAAATATTGTTATAGAGGATGATTGTTATAGAGAGGTTTGACTATACTATATTTCAGACTTTGCAATTTCTATCTGTAGATTTTACCTGATGTTTTCCCCTGGGAGGAGAGTAAAATATGTGGTGGTTGCTTGAGTGATTGAGCACAACATCCGCACTTAAACAACAGAAGCCAAATAAATCCCATGCAAAGAACAAAGGCTGTGAATGATGAAAGTACTATCACAATGATCATATTTCTAGCTATCCCCTTCTTTCTCATTCTTGACACATCTACACTCAGAGGTTTGATTGTCCTTCCATCATTTTCATTGCCAGGATAGGCTGGTAGATCATCAATAGTGGCACTGCTGGAATAATGTGTAGGCGGAGAAGGTGGTAGCCCTGCAAGAGAATCACCTTTTTAAGAACTCAAGCAATAGAATGCATATAACACTAATAAAGATCAGATTAAGATATTAATGGTACCAATTGACAACCTGGATAACGAACATAAACCATCTCATAGGCACCAAAATCCGTAGTCTTTAGTAATAGCGTCCTCTTCCAGAACTTCTGATAGATTGTTAAAGCAGTGGCAGCATCAAATTTTCCATCTGTAGGAACCAAATTGATATGTACAATTGTTTTCTCAAGCTGTTGATCAGCTGCAGTTGCTCCCATAATGCGCACTTGACTCCTGTTTAGCGAAACACCAGCAGCAACTTCCTTGGCTAGCTCAGATACCAAAGGAAAGAAGGTATAGAGTGTGACATTTAGGCGCACTGCTACTTGCATGGGCCACACACAGAAACACGGTGATCCAGGAGGCGTGTAGGTCAACGGCTCAGTGCATGTGAACGAACTACAATCTAATCATCATACATTTTACTTACTAAAAACTGACAAATAAAGGAAACTGGAAGAACATCAATAAGATTTTTGTGGTCTTGGCTGAACTTTCAATGCCAACGAAAATAGTTAGAAGAGAAGTTACTCTTGAATCACTACTACGAAAACAGGAATTAGAGACGGATCTGTAGCTAAACAGTAAAATCCACCGTTAATCTTATTTGGCGACATATTATCAAAAAATTATGTTAGCTACAAGCGATTTAGCAACGGATTAGAGACAAAATTTGTAACTAATTCCAGCTTTTTTTGTAGTGAATAGAGAGCTAAAAGCACTTGTCTATGTACCTTGATTGGGAGGCGGAGGTGGCAGCGTCATAACAGGTAAAGGTGGTGCTCTCGGTTTCTTTCCTTTTATAGATGAACTCATTGGTGATATTGTGGGAACTGGAAACAATAAGAAGAACCAGATAATCAGTATTTGTTAGGTATTACCTTTTATATAACAAATAAGAAAAGAGATGATGCATTAGCATGAAAATTTATATACATACTTCCCGAGTGACTAGGTTGGATTATCGGTGATGGTACAGGTGCCCAACTTACTGAAGAAGGAACAGGAGATGTGAACGGAGAGATCGAAGGCCCTATATGTTTCAAAAAGAGAATAGTGCAGTAGTCACTTGTGCAGGTAAAACCAAAAAGGTAATCTAATCTTTTGAACCATCCAAATATATACTTTACTGTATCTATTATATATTACAAGACCGAAGGCAATATATTTTTAGAATAGCTTACCTGATGGAAAGTGACTGTATTTTTTTCTCCTGTGATGGTGCCTAATAGAAGATATTGAAGGCGCAGATGCAGAACTGTGTATTTGATTTCGGCCAGAATTCCTAAAATGTGGTGAAGTAGAAGGTGCGTCCGCATAATTATATGGTTCAAAAATCCTATGCTGATAAGTAGCTGCACAACCAAATCTGACTATCAGGTTTTGCTAACTTCAAAAAATAAATAGTTCTAGCTACTTAAAGTACATTACTTGGATGATGATATGGCTGTGGAGCACTGTGAAATGTTTCATATCTCGTCCAGCTGATAGCTGGAGCAGGCGACAAATCTGCAATGTGTATGCAATGCAAACAACATATCAAAAGATATGCTAATCAGGAAACATCTATAACATGTTACATAATTCTGGGCAGGGTGAAAAATAAGCTATGACAATAGCTTTTGTCATTTTCATTGTTGACACACACTTATTGCATACCAAATGTTGTTTTATAATATCATAGAGATAAGCTTTAGGAGGCCTTCAGTAAATTAAGATACACGAGTGCCAACATATACGGAGCATGGCTAAAGAAGGCCTCAAATTGAAGAAATCAAATAGCATATCCTCTGCACTAGATGGAAAACATATTACGAATAAACGAGTGTTGTAAAGGCCAAAGATCAAACACAAACAAAGGGAAAGAATATCACCTCCTTGTAATATCCGAGATTCTGTACTTCTCTGAAAACTAAGATCAATTCGTCCGTCCTTGAATTTGAAAATTGCAGAAGCTGCTGTTTTCATTGAATATAGGTTGAATCCTGCAATGGTGCTAAAGCTACTCAGTAAATCCGGTATATTCATACAATACTAGATCATAACAACAACAACATACCCAGTGAAGTCTCACAACGTGGGGTCTGGGGACATAGAGTGTACGCAGACCTTACATCTACCTTGATAGGTAGAGCGGCTGTTTCCGAGAGACCCTCGGCTCAAGATCATAACTTCATATTTAATACTTCCTAGAGTCGACCATTCCATTTACTCCAACTTCTTTCGTTCGATATCTTGAAAAGAAAGAAAAAACTACTTAACTACAAGTTCAGAAGCAGACGGAGCTTATAACCAACGGGTCAACTGAACTCAGTACACAAGACATATATGTGTATATGAGTGTGAAAAAACTAAACATTCTACGAATTCTAAAATTTGAAACCATAATTTTAGAAGTACGAGTTCAGTGCTAAGTTTGAACCTATAAAGTTTAAATATTGGATCCGCCTCCGACTTGAACAAACACAATTACCCATCAAAGCCCTTGCTCAAACAATCAAGAATTGCATATTGACACACAATCAACAAAATACAACCAGAAACATAAGCATAGTTGAAACAAAATGCATATATCAATCAAGTTCCAATTTAAGTACAAACTTGCCAAATGGTAATGTGATCACAAAAATATGGTACCTGCAGATAATTGAACTGAGAAACCACATAGAATCACCAATATGTAACTCTGCAGCAACCCCATTTTCCTCCTCAAGAAAAATGTAGAGATGATCAAATTACAGAACCATACATTGGTCTATCAAGCAGGAATTTCAACCAAGAAAAAGAATTTGAATGAGAACTGTACTATTTAGTACAATGTGGTTAGAAAGAACATGATTATATGTTCAAAAGGAGTACAAAAATACAAGTGTCTTTATCTTATGCAAATGAGACCCAAAAATGGTACAACCATCAAGAACTCTGTCTAAGTTAGGTGGGGAATAAGTAGTAATAAAACCACAAAATCTATCAGACTTTTTTATATTCTTGGAATGAAAAAAATAAAATAAAATGGGTTAATAAAGATTGTTAAAACTGCTCAAAGGACACAAAAAAAAAATATATAGTACTAGTACAACACTAGAGGGTTGATCCAGAAAAGAGCTAAAGCTAAAGCAAGAGAGACTGTGAAAGAAAAAAGCTCCCTTCTTTTTCTTGTGGGGATGAAAGAAACAAAGGACAAAGAAGAAAATATTCTTCTTTGAAAATTATATTCCTAGATGGCTAGATCCATGACATGATTTGTTTAGTTGAAAATTAGTAAACATTGAAAATCTATCAGTTGAAATTGTTGACATATTGTTCAACTGGAAATGCCACCCCCTCCTACTGACTTTATTTTTTAATGCACTGACAAACCGTGTAAATTATATACTACTACTACTAAGTTTTATTTAAGTTTACTTACAACAATAGGTTACTTGATTCACGATAATCATGAGATCTTAGGTTATATTTTAAAAAAAAATGTTTTTTTTTGTTTGTCCAAGTTTTGATAGATAAAATACCTAGTAATTATGTTGGTAAGGTAGTAGGTATCATTTAAAATTAGTTGAGGAGCGTGCAAGTTAACATCAATATCATATTTAGTGGAGGTGCGTACAAACTGACTAGGACGCTATATTTAAAGTAATAGTAGGTGACTTTCCACAACAAGCCAGACATAATAATATCAAAAATAAAGTAATACTAGTAATTTGTGTATAGCTAAGAGATTGTAATAATTTCTCTTGGGGGTATTCTCATTATTACAAAATATTTATCGTGTGTACAAGATAGAAATCCTAATATACCATAAATATACAATATTCATAATTACATAATATATGGCGAATATGTGGGGAATATTCGCTAATATGGAAGTGGGCCTAAGGCGTTGTATATTTAGTAGTCCGGGTTGCTGGAGACTGGCCCAAGAGACCCTAATGCAAGTATGGATATTGGGTCGGTTGTTGTGCATGAGACGAGGCCCAATATGGCGTCTGGGATTGTGGAAGTGGGTCGGTCCAGTTAGGCGAAGGGCTGGGCTGGGACTGGTAGTAATTTTACTGATGGATGCGGCCCTTTCCTCGTCCTCGGTCACCCCTGCCGCCATGGCCCCGTCCACCTCTTCCGTCGCGTTCTGCCGATGCTGGGTGTTTTCCGATAGTGGTGGGCCAACAATGTTATTGTTTTGGGGGGCGTGTCAACCGCAAACGCCTTTTGGGTGTGTTCGTCCTGTTTTTCACGACGGATTTCTTCTAGCAATAATTGCGATCGAGCTTTGTTGAAACTTGGCAACGAATCGGCTTGTTGTATCATAGTAGTCAAAGTGTCATATTCGCCTTTTGCAAGGTCAGCAACAAGTTGCAGAACCATCTTTGTTTCCGAAACAGGCGTGCCACGTGGGATAATTGATCCGCCACAAGTTTCAATTGTTTGCAAATAGTATGTCATGTTAGAGAAATTTTTCAAGACGTCTATTAATAAATTACTCCTCCAAATACACAACACGGTTGTGCTTGTTGTCTTGAAAATTTTCCTCCAAACAAAGTCATAGATCGCGAGTCGTGACGCCAGATTTCATGATGGTGAGAAGCAAGTCTTGGGATACACTACCATATGTCCACTGTTTCTGGCGTCTGAAGCGAAGCCGTATGGCGTCGTCGACCTCGCATAGAGCGAGGCAGTCATCTATGTGATCAAGCACATTATATAAACAAGTATGAATGTGGAACAGTTCAACCCATGGGGAGTACTGACCGGTTTCTTGGTCAAGGATGATAGGTAGGCAGTGCTTGATGTTTGTGACTGCGAGGGGTGGATGATGTGGGGTATAAAAGGGTGATTTTTGTATATCTAGGGTGACGACGGTGGAGGATGTGGCTGTTGTGGGAGTTTGAGGAGAAGACATTGTAGTGGAGAAGGAAGAAAAATAGACGAGGGATTAATTTGGGGTGGTTTCCGGCGGCTGAACCCGAGAGTAGGTGGAGGGGGGCGACGACACTTGCAAAAAAAATCATAGGGTTTTGGTTTTGATACAATGTGAGAGATGGTAATAATTTCCCTTTGGAGTATTCTCATTATTACAAAATATTTATAGTGTGTACAAGAGAGGAATCTTAATTCGGTAAGGATTTTAATATATCATAAATATATAATATTCATAATTACATAATATATAGCGAATATATAGAGAATATTCGGTAATAATTTGTTATTTATACTTTAAGGGATCGTTTGGTATGCGAGATGGAATAAGTAAAGATATTTCATAGGTTGAAATATCTCATGAGATTATTTTTATCCCGTTTTTTATATGGGATAGTAATTCTACCATTTTGTTACAAATGGTGGGATAAAATAATATCGAAACTAATTAATACCTCTTACCAAACGTTGGATAAAATAATCTCACATTTTATTCCAGAATTATTATCTTTATTCCACCAACTAAAGGATCCCAAGTAATTAAACTAAAATTTTAATCTTTCGCAGGTTCCATCATTAAGAAGTAATGGGCCACTTGCAGTGCCATTTTCAACTCACGAACTTGAAAAGATTAGTCTATGATTTGTAAAGATTCTCATCTTACTTAATTACACTCTAGTGCAACTACACTGAGGTTGGTAAAAGGTAATGTCTTTTCCACCTTTTACTTTTTATACTTTATAAATTGAAAGCAGTAACATAATGCCACATGTTCGATACGTGATTGGACTTTGATCAATTATTTATCATATCAATCCAATATCTGCCATGACCTTTGAGATAATTTGTTCACATTAAATTACTCAATACTAGTAGCTGCTTCAATTACACTCATTTCCCATTTATACGTAAACTCCCCATCAACTTTTTCCTAAACATCATCAATAAACCAATCTTAAAGTTGGAAGACTTTTTTAAATAATACTTTTGTTTCAGAAAGATTCAATTTACTTTTAAAATTATACGTAAAAAAAATTATATTTATTGTTTTAATAATTCTTTTATATGTATATCTATACTTTCATGAGGAAATGATAGGCTCCATCAAACATAACCTATTATATGCAAGGTGCATCCGCAACTTTGGGCCCGTGCGAGTTGTGCTACCGCACAGGGCCCCCGAAAAATAAATTTTTTTAGAGACTCTTTTTTCATTTTTTATTAAGTAGTATTAGCCAAAATTTACGGTAAATGCTCATAATTCGCATGTCTTAGCCCAATCAAAGTAGGGTTGATTAACTTGAAGTTGTATTGGGTTGTTATTTATAATTTAAAATAATTTTTAATTATTGAAATCGTATATTTATTTATATTAAGGGCTCACTTTTATGAATTAGAACAGGGCCCCCAAAATATTTGAGACGGTCATGATTCGCTTTACTTCTAGTCGGTTTAGGTACCAAGTAATTCCACAATCAAAATTTGGGTAGATAGAAAAAAATCATGTACCTTGTCTTATTAGAATTGTTTCGTTCTAAACTCCTTTCTTTTTCCATTTAGCTTTTATTGTTTGTTTGAATTTGTAACTATGTGACCACCGGAAGTGGAAGAGCTATTTGATGAGAATTCATAAGATGATTGTACAAGAAGGAACTAGATAGATTAAAGAGAGAAAAAAGAACAGATGATAAAAATGGTAAATAAATAAAAGAATTTTGGATTGGGTCAAGAATCCAAGCTTGGGGCGGTATGGATAAAAGAACTTCCATTCAATTCTCGACGACGAATTAATTTGATAGTTCAGATATTATTTTTCATGATATTGATCTGATTCAAGATCATCGAGAGGTAATATTCATTCGGTGAATTTACAGACCAAAAATTTATCATCTCTATGGTATTAAATCCCGAGTTATTGCGAAGTAAAAAATTGATGAGATTATGGAAGTAAATATTCTTGCATTTATTACTACTGCACTATTTATTTTAGTTCCTACCGCTTTATGGCATGAAACAACTCGTATATGAATTACTCTCCTACTATCTTATTATTCTTGAATGCAAAGAAATGAAATTGCACCACTCGTATATGAATTATTATCTTATTATTCTTGAATGCAAAATAATGAAATTGCACCACTCATATATGAATTACTCTCCTACTATCTTATTATTCGATTTCATTATTACATGTTGTTTCATTTGCTTCGATTTTGTTTGTTGTTGTTACTATTCTCTTTTCATTATATTCAACATGATTTTTTTCACTATTCTATTTTCTTTCCATACTTAATTATGATATGCTTTATTTAAACCGAAAGTCTTATCAGAAACATTCTATGAATTATTATATACATCACCCTCTTCATATTCCATTTGTAAGATTACGATGAATGGTGTTGTTGTATATGAATATTGAAATCAGAATTGGACAGGTTATTATATAATGGGTAGAACCTAAATATTATGTCAATTGTCTGGTGGGTATTGTTGAATATTTGGAAGATATTGTGACAAATGAAATAAGAATGGGTGTTAAAATTTGATTTGGAGACATAATATAGATGTGGGAATATGGGTAATGCAGAGAGTATGTCCCACGCAATGAGGAATTGAAGGTTAGGTGTTGGACAACATCTTCACCACTCTTTATGGTGAAATTGATGTACTTTGACATTCTGTCGGTGCCCTTGACTTAGCCCCTTCCCAATAACACTATTTACGATAATCGGGGATTTAAATTTAACGGAAAAGGTCCAATAATGCTCTCAAGTCTCAACTCTCTAACTATAATCGACCGACGCTATTGCGTCGCTATCATACACGGTTACTCACAAGACTGAAAGAAGAATAGCGATGGCTCCTTCATTTAAAAAAAAAAGTTTATAAATATTATTTATCCATCTATGGACTATCGGACTAAAAATACCCTTCATTCACGTATTTTGACTCACTTGTACTCTTAAACTTAACAAATTTCTTCTTTTTATTATTATTTATTACGTGACGTCTCTTTATTGATCGAAAATAAAACTTCACTCCGATGAAAACATTCACAAACCTGTACTTAGATGAAGAGAAATCTCTTGATTGTTTTAAGATCCTAGATATGTAGCATATAGTATTAATAAAGCCCTCACAATCATTTATTAGAACTTAATTCTTCGTTACATTGCTATTCCAATATGAAATTTCTCAAAATCCTCGATGTTGGCTGTATCTTCAATTTTCAGACTTTAAAATTTACTTACTCAAATAGAAAACAAAAGGGTAACAAGGGATTTGGGTGCAAAGAGATAGATGTGCAGATGCTTTTTGTAGAGGTAATTGGGTCGTGGGTGATGGGTCATGGGTGGGCCGGGACTCGTGGCATACCTATTTAGGTTCACGATTGTTCAGTTGAACAACCGATTTTTTTTTTGCAATGCTATTTTTCACTTTTGAACAATCACAGCATCCTCATTTTCTTATACAACGCTGTGAATTTTTCTTCCGAACAACCACTTCAAACTCGGTAAATCCGTCACTGGCCTGGACCGGATAGAAGGAAAAGATCTGGTGGGGAGGGGTGGGTTTTATTTTCGATCAATAAGGAGGTGTCACATAATAAATAATAATAAATAAATAATAAAAAGGAGATGGATGTTAAGTTTAAGGGTTATAAGTGAGCCAAAATATATCGATGAATGGTATTTTTAGCCTAATAGATAGATGAAGGGTATTTATAAATCTTTTGGATAGTTTAGGGGCATTGTTGGACCTTTTCTGTTAAATTTTATGGGTTCAACTTTTAATGTTTTTTTGTATGAATCCATAGTATTTTTATAATTATGAATTCACCTCTACTATTTGTTTTATTTTTGATAATTTTTTCATATAAATTTATACTACGCATAAAAAATTATTGAGTTCAGATGAATCGGGTACCATAAGGCTGAATCCACTCCTAATGGGTTACGTTAGAATCTAGAACAAAAGCGAATTCAAAAATTAAATTTGATGAGTCCAAATAATTATGTTCTCACAACTAAATGTATTTCACTTTGTAATTATGGAATTAAAATTAACTCAATATTTATTAAAAATTTAATTAAGAGTTAAGTTGAACCTATTAGAACTACATTGTATCTGCTTCTGATCCAGAAAGGCGAGGGGAATAATGTAAATCGAACTCATGTATACATTGTATTGGAGTACGTTCACCGATATTAGAAGGGAACTATTATTCAACTTAATATATTTGTGTACGACAACAACAAATCCAGTGAAATTCTACAATATGAAGTCTGGGAGGCTAGAGTGTACGCAGTTCTTACCTCTATCTTAGTAGGTATAGTAGTTATTTCCCATTGACCCTCAGCTCAAGACAAAACATAAACACAAGCAAAACAACAACAAGAACAACGGTCAGACTCGGTTAGAAAATTTAAAACAGTATGAAAATGATGTTATCAAAAGCGAATAAGTCATGATAGTGCATTCTGAAAACGTAAGCAGTAGCTAACACATGTAAACAAGCTAAACAAAGTACACTAAATGACACATAGGAGCAGAAATCAAACTACGTGAGACTATAACGCGATATTTCGTCTATTAGCATGATAGGCTAAGCGAGCCTACAATAATAACACTTTAACTACCAGTTTTTACTTTGCAGACGTAAGTAGGACTATGCTCGACTACCTACTACCCTAATTTGTGTCCTCCACAACCCCCTATCTAAGAATATGTCCTCAGTAAGTTGCACATGCGTCATATCCCGTCTAATCACCTCTCCCTAATACTTCTTCGGTGTACCTCTACCCTTCTTGAGCCCGTCCATAGCCAACCTCTCACATCTCCGCACTGGGCATTTGTATCTCTCCTCTGCACATGCTCAAACCATCTCAACCTCGCTTTCCGCATCTTGTTCATTATTGATACTTTATGAGTGCATATATTGAAAATTATTCATTCTTATATCAACAATCTAGGAAAGTCATTTTTTAGCTGAAAGCTTCTCAAGTTAGAGTATTCCTCGGAGCCAAAAAAATAGCATTTCACAAAGTATAGTTCCTCCCAGTATAGTATGATTCTACAGCTTATATGTCATGATTTGTTGCTTGTTAACATGACTTACTAGCTCTTGAAGAAAGGATGGGCACTGTTAGCACATCTCTGCCGGAGGAGGCATTATCAAAGTGCCTTCAAAAGAAGCATTTATATCAATATTGGAATCTAATCTAAATTAATATAATCATCGGACCGGTCTCATGAATGTATAAATGTATTTAATAAAAAATGGATCCACAGATCGGATCTGGACCGGATACGGATATCAAAGACAAAATTCATATCCAGATTCGATCCGTCATAAATGGATCCGGGTGCGATCTGGATCCGTCGGATCCAAATTTTGAAGATCCATATCCTATAAAATGGATCTGAATCCACCGGGTTCAGGATCCGTTGCCATCTCTAAATAGACTTGAGGTACTTGAAACTTCTTTTCTTTGGAATGACATTAGTACCAAGCCTCACCTCCACGTCTGTCTCAAGGTCACTCCCGTTACTGAACTTACACTTCAAATATTCTATTTTGGTCCTACTCAGCCTGAACTCTTTAGATTTCAGAGTGTGTCTCCAAACCTCCAGCTTAGCGTTCAATATAATGCTTGATTTTAAAATATAATGTATATATCTATATCTATATCAAAGGACGCTGTTATTATATGGACGCTGTGATATTTTTGTTCCTTATGGAATTTCATTTGAATCGGATGCAAAGGACAAGTTTCTAAAAATAATTTGAATTGGCAACAGAATTTTGTCTAATGATAAGAGCATATTGCGTGATGTATAGGTTAGAAGTATATTACATATTTGAACTCTATTGCACACAAAAGCATAGATTTAAGTGGAGAAGGTAAAGGGAATAGATCCGTTATTTATAGAGTTTCGACTTATACGCCAAGCCAATGTTAAATTCTCAATTATAGAAGAAATGATAATCTAAAGTCCTGAAACATCGACTGCCCACAAGTTAAACTTGAATGGGCCTCGAATACTGGGCAAAGCGCTAGAACTCTATGTGTGGGCTAAGTACTAGAACTCTTTATGTATGGGCCTCGAATATTGGTGTTGATTTGAATTTGTAAAAATTTCCTTCACTGATTTCTTTTTCTTCTCTTTAAAAATTAGCCATGCTCTAAAAATCTATCAAAAAATACATGGAGTTAGAAATGATTAAGAACATACTGCAAATCGATCTATTATTCGGGAATATAAAGTAGAGTTCTTCGTAGTTCATACATCATGCTAAAAGTTCTTGAAACTGGATTTTTTTTGAAAATTTGCTTAGAATTGTTGTTGATGATTAGAAGAACATGCAATATTATCATTCCTTCTGTCCCATATAGAATGACTCATCGTTCATTTTTACTTGTCCATTATAATAAAAATAGATTCAGTTTTACTTATTACTTTTAGCATATCAAAATAAGACAATTTTTTTTTTGTTTTCCACGGTATTAATTAGTCATTTTGCAAGTCTATTAAAACTAGACACAAATTAATATGAGTATCATGCACTCATTTATTATTTCTTAAAAAGCGTGCAAATCAATAGTTGACAATTAAAATTGAACGAAGGGATTAATTATTTTTGAGGTTACTTAATAAATGTATTTTATTTCAAAAGTTAATAGATATAAGTATTGGAAGGTCAAATCATATGATTTTCATTGTGAAATTCAATACACACCGTATATATTTGTATTAATGAAAAAAACTTCATAAGGAAGATTAATACAATTGATAAGTTAATTTGTTTCTTTTTTTTTAAATAAAGAAAAAATGAAATATTTGCGAGATTTAAACTCCTTACCAGTTAGCTGTAGTCTAAAATTACGACCATGCAACTCTAATCTCAACGAATCTTTAAATTTCCATAATTCCACCCCACCCCCCGCCTGAACATTCCAAAGTAACTCTTTCGCGTACACAAATAAAGGCGATAATCATTAATCACCAAATTAAACCTAATTGGTGGGTGATTAAACACTCGCTAATAAAAGCGTGTGGTGTGTGATTGGTTGGTGAGTGACACCTATAATTTGAGCATTAGTACTTGTCTGTCTCCAATCCATTGTTGTTCTCATTTCACCTTCACATAATTGATAGTTCTTTCACCTTAAATCAACATTACCCATTTCTCTCTATATAAATACAGAGAAACAAAACCCTAATCTCTAATTCCATTTTTTCAAGTTTCTAGTATGGCGGATAGAGTATACCCAGCTGCTAAACCCGCCGCCGCAAATGGCACCGCCGTCAACGGCGGACCTAATCCAGCTTTTCCAGCAAACAAAGCTCAACTTTACAACACCACACGTCCTACCTACCGTCCTATGCCGCCTCCTCGCCGGAAACATCGCCGGAGCTGCTGTTGCTGTTGTTGCCTCTTCATTACCTTTTTCATAGTCACAATTATCCTTGTCGCCGCAATTGCCGGTGCTATTTTCTGGGTACTATACCGTCCAAAAACGCCGTCGTTTAATGTTCAATCTGTACAAGTCTCGCAATTCAACCTTACGTCCACTAAATTCGCATCTAAATTCAATTTCACTGTCATCGCTCATAACCCTAACAAAAAAATCTCTTTTTTCTACGATCCAATTAATATCAGTTTCAGCTCCGACGACGTCGACATCGGCGACGGATCGTTACCGGCGTTTATACACGACACAAAAGACTCAAAGACATTGAAGACTATCGTGTCAAGTACAGGAAAAAATCTCGACGATTCGGAGATTTCGACGTTGAGATCTAAATTGAAGAACAAAAACACTCTTCCATTGGAGATTAAGCTTGATACTAAAGTTAAGGTTAAAGTTGGAAGCTTGAAGACAAAGAAAGTTGGAATTAGAGTTAATTGTGATGGTATTAAAATTTCTGTTCCATCTGGGAAATCACCGACGAAAGCTACTACTAGAGATGTGAAATGCAAAGTGGATCTTCGGATCAAGATATGGAAATGGACTTTCTGATGACTACTTTAATTTTAGGGGTGTGATTTTCCCTTCTTTTTGTTTTGATTGTTGATTTTTTTCGTTTTTTTTTTGGTAAATAAATGGATGATGGTAGGATATAGCTAGTTCGTTGTGATTGTTATATATACATTAATCTGCAAATTGAGATTTGTTTAGTTAGGATTGGGAGTAGCATATATTCATTCTTATACATAGTATATTTGTTTGCGGTATTTCATCATATTTGAATTTGCATTTCAATGATTCTTCTTTCTGCTTTCATTCTCTTAATCTCTTCTACTTCACTAACAACTTATTTTTAATAACAGTGGTGTCTAGTTCAGCTGACGTCTCTTTCGACACAAATATTGAATAATTCTTTTTATCAAAGTTTGTATCTGTCGTAATTTGAACTTCTCCTGAAGATTTTCACTCTTCATTACCTAACTCATGATAGGAGTAGGGGTAAAGTGCCTGTACACAAGAAAACAGCTGTATTAATTGATAGTCAAAATCTGTAGGCAGGAGCAGATCGCAGTTGCAGATTAGTTTAATAATGAAGATTAGTTTAATGTAGTAGTGATTAGTGAATAGAGTGAAGAAAGGTGTCAACTTGGAGTAGTAGGACCACTCGACGTTTCCCCTCATTTTCCAAGATTTGTCGGTTTTTTGCGTTTCTATAAAGAAGATGATTAGTTGCCTTTCTTTCTGATACATTTGTTTATAACTTTATTGTTTGTTCGAGGGTGTCTGGTTTGCAGAATATAAGGGTCATACATAATAAACTGATAAAAGTATACAACTCGAAAGGGGTTTGTACAAGAGTGGGCTCTAGTTCTTTGGATCAACTTATGATAGAATAAAATAAGGCTGGCCAGTGGGCCGGTCTCGTATCGGCCCGGTCTCGGTCCCGGTCCCGTACCGGCCCTGTTTAAATTAAAAAAAAATAGCGGGTTCGAGGCTCGAACCGGGACGGGACATGATATGGTCCCGCCCAACCCGGTCCTGTTAGGACCCGACCCGTCCCGGTCCTGCCCCAATCCCGCCCCAGTCCCGCCACTTGTCAAAAATAGCCGTTGCAATAACGGTCATTTTACATTTTCTATGTCTTTTGCAATTTTTTTCAACAATATTATACTACAATGTTGTAATTCTGAATCTTGTATATTTCAATGAAATAATTAATAATATAAGAGGCATAAAAACAGCCTTGAGATATATTTTTTTACACTCTTCTTGTCTTTGTTTAATTATTTAATTTATAAATATATATGAATATAATACTATAATAGTATAATATGAGTATATGACTATCACTATATGACTATATGTTACTTTGTTAGTAATTTAATATTTTTAATTTAGTGGAAATTTTTTTAAAAAAAGCGCTGTCTGCCCCGACACGGCCATCGCCACCGGGGCCAGATCTTGGGGCGGGATCTGATATCGTCCGCTAGTACCGATCCCGCCTGGCCCACCACAGTTCGACCCCGCCCCTCCTCTCCGTCTCGATCCCGTTCCGAGCCCACCTATCCCGATTCCAGTGGGCCCGACCCGGCCCACTGGCCCGCCCTAGAATAAAAATTGTGTGTGCCTGAATTAAACCTAAGAATTCAAAAGAATCTGTCTTTTTTCGAATTACAGTATAACTCATTTGTTAGTATCCATTTGTGATGTGACCAATGACTTTTTGACTTGAAAGTATAGTTGTGGTTAAATAATTAAACAAATTATATCCATACACGTGAGAATGTATTAATTTCTATTGATGACTCTTTCTCATTAATATAAAATATATATAGTGTGTATAATATGAAATCATACTATGATAAGGATCTTAAATCTATCATAATTATACAACACTAAATATTACAAATATATATGGGTAATATTTTATAATATTGGCTAATACACCCCTTCAGTCGGAGCGGGAGAAGATCGGATCTAAAGTCGAGGAATAGCTGTCTAGGAAGACCTTTCGTGAAGATCCAAAAAAAAGGTTTCAGAGCCAACAGACCTCAACAACAACATTTGTAACTCCTCTATACTCTACTTATGCACTCGAATGAGATAAGGTGGCTTGCCTATTGGCAGACCAAGAAATGAGATTTATCCGCTAGGAACACACAGTAGCCGGAGGTGGAGCGTCGCATGTCAGGACAGCCTGCCCAATCAACATATATATATGATAACAATCGGGTCGGTGTTGCGGGGTATAAATGCAATCCATAATCAAGTGTTCTCTTAACATATTAATTATACATTTAAGAGCATTAAAATGAGGCTCCCTGGGGACATGCATGAATAAGCACACCTGCTGAACATCATAAGCAATATCAGGTTTGGTGAAAGTAAATACTGAAGTGCACCAGCAAGACTCCTATAAAGAGTGTGATCGGACATTGGATCACCATCAACAACACTAAATTTTGATTTAGAATCAACCGAAGTGGACATGATCTTGCAATTCGCCATTTTGACCCTGTATATTATATCCTCTGCATACTTGCGCTGACACAAAAATATAGTAACTGCAGATCTAGTCATTAATATCCCAAAAAAATAACTCAATTTCTCCAAGTCAGTCATAGCAAATTCGGTTTTAAGCAATGCAATGATCTCATTTTTCAACAAATCATACGAGGTAGTAAGCACAATGTAATCCATATATAACAACAAAAAAATAATGCTATTACCTCTAAGAAAAATAAATAGAGAATTATCACATTTGTTGCATACAAACTCAATTCACATAATGTATTGTGCAAATCGATCATACCACGCTATAGGGGCTTGTTTGAAACCATAAAATGACTTATGGAGACGTCATATATACTGAGAGGCTGCATGATGAACCAAACAAGATGGTTGGTGCATGTAAACAATTTCTTTCAAATCACCATGTAGAAACACATTCTTCACATCAAACTGATGGATCGACCAATGCTTACCCATAGAAATACTCAAAATTATGTGAATGCTAGCCGGTTTAACAAGCGGACCGAACGTCTCACCACAATCAGTACCCTCCTGCTGATTAGTGTCATTAGCCACAAGTCTAGCCTTTTATCTCTCTAGATCACCATTATCTCTGTATTTGTGATGAAAAAGTCACATGCACCGGATTACATTCACTCCCTCCGGTCTAGGAACCAAATACTAAGTGAGTGTGTTATTCCGTTAACACATTAAATTCCTCACACATGATCGCATTTTAATTTGGGTCTAGTTTGGCTAATTTTGGATTTTTGAGAATTGGGGATATAGTTTGTATGGATAGGTTAAATTGGACTTTAGATTTGAAAATTTCATGTTGGGCACGAGTTTCCATATGGTGCGATGGGGCAGGGACGATATGGGTATGTCTGATGGGTATTAGGTGTAACGCCTCGTAATTTTGAGCAATAATTGAGCACGTAAACGAAGGATATAGACCCGAGTGTGGGGAAAATTTGGTTAAATTTACGTATGCTAATAAGAAAATTATTATATAAAAATATGTGATTTTGAAATAATTTTGGACGCAACAAGTGTGACGATGAGAATTAATAATGATAGTTGTATATTTCTAATGAGATTATGGACTAGTGTCAGGTTATGACATATGTATATAATTTTTTTATAAGTTATAAAGATTTAAGTGAATTGAAATCACGAAATTCATTATGAGTGTAATTGATGAATTATACGGAGCAAGTCGCTTGGATCAATTAAATAGGCTGCATCTTGGGTATAGATGGCATGATTAAGGTGCCCCCACCGCCAAAGTATTGGCCAAGTGGGGGACATGATAAGGAACAATCATTTTGGTAATATAACTTGTTCTGGAGCCTTTTTTTTAAGACCAAAAAAACGAATCAGCAATTCGTGATTCACTTTGCAAATCAATCCTATATTGAAGCACAATTACTGCTCCTCTGTTTCCAGTTTCCACGAGTCAGAACCAAACTAAGGAATAATTTCACTTATTCCATTTTGGTTAGAAATTTTACCAAAACCAACTTGTTTAGTAAACTTTGGTGTAGCAGCAACGTACCCTCTCCAGCAACAAATTGTTTTCCTTCCTTTTTGAGATTCCAACATAAGCAGCATATGTCTGTTCAACAATCCAACTCCAGTGAGTTTTCGGGAAACAGAAACCTTGTTGCAAAGTAACGATTCCACCAAGCATGTGAAATCGAGGTATGTTAAAGACAAATTATTTATTCCTTTTGACATGTTCCATGTTATGAAATATAACTGTGGTATTGTTCCATAATTTATTCTACTCCTAGAAGTTAAGAATAATAATATTATTGACTTCTATACTTGAAAACATGTCTAAATTGTTTCTAAGTCCTTAAAAAAGACATATGAAAAAATGATATAATATTTACTGTTAAGATTGGAATATGGTGTTGTCAACTTGTCATTAAGCAATTTCATTTGCATTGGTTCTTATACCATGTGAGAATGTATTAATCTCTTTTGGAGAGTCTTTCTCATTAATATAAATATATATAGTGGGTACAATGTGAAATTCTAATACAATAAGGATCTAAATCTACCATAATTATACACTAAATATTACAAAATATATGTGGAATATTTTTTAATATTGACTAATAATATCAACGGGTAAATTTTAAGTTTATAAGTTTTTAGCTATTTCAAATTAAAAAGAAAATTATTTAGACGTGCTCAAGAAAATCAAACTCTCACCAAGTAGCAATACTGTAGGCTTTAGCAGGTTATCTGTGCGACCAAGAACCTGTTTTGTCACTGGGGAATTAGTAAATGGATTTATCAATACAGATACAGATTATACGCAAAAATTATTGTATTCCTGAAAACTCACATCCAATATCCTAGATCAGCCCCTATAGTGATGGCAATATGAGTGTTGTCGTAGGCTGAATGAGTGGTGAATAGGCAAAGCCATTAGCCGATGTTGCTGTTGCTTGCGCGGACAACAATTAGACGATTATGCTTTGACATGTTCTAAACATGGGAGCTATTTGTGTCTGTGTTTGAATTTAATTTGAACTCCTAACAATTGGGGATGCCATAGAGTCATTCCAAGGCTGACACGTGTAAGTTGCAATGCAACATATTTGATAAGGCAGAATTTCCGTGAAGAAAGTCACAGCATGACACTTGGGAAGCATCTCTTTCATGGTATTCGAGAAGAGTTAATTAATGAGTATACATAGACATCAAAGGCATGTGGGAGGCTTGTGTAAAGGGCGACTATTTCATAAACATACAAATTGCAATTAAGTAGCATGATTGGAGAATGGTGATTGGGCATGTGGACAATGCCATATTGATGTATACTACTACTAACAAATAGTAACATGCCCACATGTTCAGTCATACTTGGCTATGCTTCATCAATCATTGTAACTCAACCAATTCTCCTGCCTACAGCTCATATTAGTGCGACCACTGCCTCCTACGTTGGTCTATTTCATGTAATTGCCATTAAATTTAAGTGTTTTTTTTACATAAATATGTATAATATTTTTAAGCTATTATATTAAGTTATCTTCAATATCAGGTAGTAGTTTATAATGTACATGATGTAATTTAATAATCGAAAGGCTCTTAGCATGGGAAGGAGCTCAGACTTCCGGCTGACCCATATAATGGGAGAGGAGCTGTAGCTCAGATGGGAGAATGGATCTAGCTTTCAACAGCGTAGAACACATTATGAGAGATGTTGAAGGGGGCTGGTTGCTCCGTTATATGCATGCTAATGGGGCAAGTATGTTTTTCATTGTGGTTCACCTTCATGAAGAAATATACCGTCAGATCTCTCTATGATAGTCATATTTTATAATAGTAATATTTTATTATAACAGTCATACTTTTTAATTTTTTTAAATGTTATGTTATATTATGTGTGTGATATAACAACATTTCGTTGTAACAATATAAAAATATTAAAACAAATAATATCTTTATAGAGAGGTTTTAGTATGTTACTAGTATAATATATCAAATTTTGTGTAAAAAATCTCAGCTATCATTGTTTTTAACTTAAAATTAAATCATTCTAGAATATGTATACAATTATGAAATTCAGTGTCCTCCTTTCTATCTAAGTTCAATGATTGGCGCGAGTTAATCTTTTACCCGCATGTTACAGAAGAAGAGAGTCATGACCGCAAGGCCACGAGTTCGATCCCTGCATAAACCTTCTTGGCTGAAATTCACATGGCTTGCCAAATGTAGTTAATCGGTGATGTGCGGCGCTTATCATACACCGGGATTTACCCTCACAAGACTCGAAAGAAAGAATGCGAGCTTTCGTCAACAAAAAAAATGATTGGCTCGAGTTGCCAGATAAGCATTTCCCTGATTATAAGGCCAGTACATTACAGTTCATTCATTAATTATTTGTAAAATAAAATTTAGAATAAGAATAACTGGATACGTTAAAAAGTCTCAATTGTTAAGTTTTCACTACTTTATTTATTTTTAAAGTTTTGTGAAAGGGAGCCCACATGCCACAGTCCGGAGCGCGCAGATGTTGAAGCACGCCAAAGTAGAGAAGTGGTCCCACCTAGTTTCTTTAATTACTATCAGGCTCGGAGTCACTTTTTTTTACAGTGTTATTTTTCATTTTTGAACAAGCAAATCATCTTCATTCTCTTATACAACGCTGTGATTTTTTTTTCCGAACAACTACTATTGGAGACGTAGATCCGCCCCTGATTACTACACTATTATTTCTTTAATCTGATTCAATTTAATATACCTTTCTTTTACAACAAGGCCACTGCATGTGATAAATTATTCCATTTTCGTCGATATTTGTTCATCTTTAAAATGTCAAACCTTAAGAACATGGATGACGTGTGTTAGCAATTAATAAGACCAAATAAATTTATAATTTTCCCTATGTATGTACAGTTAGGGGGTGTACACCGGTCCAAAACCGAATTGGACAGGAACCGAAATGGACCGGAATCGGAATCTTCGTTTTTTCTGGACCGAGGACCGAACCTGAATAATTTTGGTCCAGACCTTAAAAATCCGGTCCGGTCCGAGTTTTGGACCGGTTGGACCTGTTTTTTTTAAAATGTAATTTTTAATTTATTTTTATTTGTAAATTTTTAACAATGTGTTCGTTTATCAATCTTATTAAATATGTTTGTTTTTTTCTTTATCCTTCAATATATTTTATTTGAATAGATACACGACACCAATCTTTCTGATTTAACATCATACAGCAGGTGGGTGTGAGTTACACCGAAACTCTATATTATTTTGTAATCAAGTTGACCTGACATTCTCAAATAAAACTTTACAATCTTCATGCTCCACTTGCCATTAAATCACACCAACGAGTCCACAAAAATGACTTCATCATCCATATCATCATATTACACATCTAGTCATAAAGAAAAAAGATAGATAAATAATGTCAAACATTAGAAATTATAAGTTTTAAAAATTAATTAGAAGAGTTATAAAAATAACATTACCTTTCTCAATTTCCTCCAAATCTTTTTAATTTTCTTCTACATCTAATTAGAAGAGTTATAAAATTAACATTACCTAGATTTTTTTTTTAAAAAAAATATATAATTTCGGTCCGGTCCGGTCCTTCATTATATAAGATTCCGATTTTCCGGTCCGGTTCGGATAAAAATCGAAATGATCTGAACCGGTCCGGTCTAAAAATGTACGCCCCTATGTACATTGGGAAGTAAAGAATTGTAGGGTTTTTAATTAATAGTCAAAAATATTTTAGGCACATTAAAAACATTGAACTATGGGCAAAATGTTGGGACGGTGTAGAATGTGAAGTGAGCCGAAAATTCATTTTTTACTATGAAGGTTGATATCTCATTTTCGCCACATCGTTTGTTTACTACTATTATCTATTTTCTAGATCAATGTCTTAGGAGATCAATTAACATAATTTTTCTTTTCCCATTTGATAATTTGTTTTGCCTCTGTACATATTTGCCTTTAGCTATTTCATAATTTAAGAAATCTGGATAACAACCCAACTACTATTTCTGGGTAGATCTAGGAACGTGCTACCTCAAATAATAGCATTTCACATTTCTTTTAAACAAAATCAACAGATGATCTGATCATTTAACAGTGACTTGGGAGGTTAATATGTACGCCGACCTTACCTACCTTTATGGGGTAGAGAGACTGTTTCCGAAAATCCTCAGCTCTAAAAGAAATGCAGTCAATTTTGGGCAACCCGGTGCACTTATAAGCCCTCGCTATGCGCGAGGTCCGGAAAAGGGCCGGACCACGAGGGTCTATTGTAAGCAGTCTTACCATGCATTTCTACAAGAGGTGATTTCCACGGCTCGAATTCCTGACTCCCTGGTCATAACAACAATAATTTATCGGTTGTTAAGCTAGACATGTATATGTTGAATGAACAAATGAAAGAAAAAAAAACGTGAAATCACAGCTTGTATTTTTAAAGAAACATTTGAACTAATTCACCCTCCAGATTAACTCTTTGTAAATTTCTTATCCTTCTCCTGCACAGCTGTGAGAGCTGGGCATTTGTACCTGACTACCTGCCAGTTATAGATTCTAATTAGTCAGTTTCAGCTTGCTTCATCATTTTCTGATTGGGAACTCAAGAAGTAGAACTAAAGCAAAAATTGGCTTTACACATTCTTTTCCTTGAAAAAAGGTTTCCACCTTCCGGTACATCCCAGATGTTTGGCCCTAGGCTATATGAATCTTCACTATCCATATGTGAGAAAGAAAAGTAATAAAAGCTAAACCCATAAACATATAGCCAAGCAGCCCAACGAATGTGTCTGAAACTACTGACAAGGAAGCTGCATGCCAGTCTTCTAATAGAAGAAAACAGGCAACTAGAGCATGGGTCTTGTCTGAGTTGGTAAGCTCAATAAGACCAAAGATTATAATTCCTAAAGCAACATCACATTATAACAACCCAACAACCCCGGCTCCTCCTTTCCACTTCACATAGTTGCAGTCATTCACACTACAACACCAGAAAACATGGAATCTCGGTTGACCACCAAGACATTCAGGATTGTTTAACTTCTTTCATACTTTAGATCGTGCAATTAGAGCCATGACTTCAGGAATTCTTCTAACTCGTGCGTATTACGTTCTTTCAGAGAATGCCTGCTAAGAGAAAGGCAACTACGAGCCCAAGGGCTATCATTGATGTGACCCCAAAGGTGGACTCTCAGAATCAGGGAGTTCGAATTAAACAGTTCTTCGACAATAGATCATCATTAGTGAGATATCACTCTCGAAGGGCTATAATAAATAGACTTAATAATAATAATTAATCTTTACATCATTTTCCGTAATTTGAAGACGTTTCAATATTACGTAATAATTGCAAGGAAAGTGTTGTTTGAGTATATACCTTCATTTCCTTCTCAATGAAAGGGTTTCACAAGAGTCTGATCTTTTGCTTTATTTGTAAGAAAAAAAAAAATTGGGGTCTATAGAAAAGGATTTTGGAATTTCAAAATTATAGAAAAACAATCCACATTGCAAGCAAATAAAAAGCTCCATTTGTTTGAGTAAGAAAGCGCACTAGCAATTGAAGAAGACTTACTAAGCTATCATTTAGCCATAAAATTTGGATTAAATTTTAAAATTTATCTTCAAATATCTATTTAGTCATATATTTTTGAGCAGATAAATATGACTTCAATTTTTTTGGGACTTCACAAAACTTCAAATATTTTCATAGTAAAATACATGTCCAAACACAATTTCAACTTCCAAAAATTACAACTTCAAAAACTCTTTCAAATTTTAAATTTCAACTCCAAAATATGGCCAAACAGGAGCTTAAGGGAGTAAATGGGTCACCAGGAAGAAAAATAGGGGTGGGATTAAAAATCGAAAACCGAACTGTTTGAGTCGAAAACCGAACCGAAATTCGAATTGAACCGAACTGAACGGTTTGGGCTTGCTAGCAAACCGAAATCGAAAATAATCCGAACTGATTGCTCCATTCAGTACGGGTTCGGATCCATGGCAAAACCGATCCGAAATGGTACCGAAATGGTACCGATTCTTGTATAGTATCATGACGAACATTATCCATTCTTGTATCTATTTTTTTGCAATCTGCAAATATAAGTTGTTATTATATGGAATGAAGTTTGGTTTGGTCTGGTCATTGATTTTTGGCTTCAAACTTGAATATTAAAATTTGTGTTGTTTTCCAAATCATTTTGAGAAAAATGAAAGCAAATAATTGTTATTAAATTTGACATAATAAATATATTTCAAGGGCTTCTAAAAGAATATTACTGAACAAGTAAAAGAAAATATTGTTGGCTTTTTTTTTGTTCCAAGAAATAATATTTGTTTTTTCAAAATTTCATAATAGTGTACCCCAAAAGAGTGAAAGGTATACCTTCTTTGTTGAGTTTTTTTTTAGTGTCTCTGTGGTCTCAACCCTTTACAGAAAGTGTTTCAAGACATTGTGTTTCTCACTTGTTTGCAAAATACTAGTACTAACGCAAAGGTACAGAAGAAACACTATGTTCTTTGGAAATTTTCTTCAGAAAGGGTTTCTCTTTTTCTTTAACTAATATTTTCATTCATATGTTCAATTAAAAAGATTGTAATTCACTTTTCACTTTTCAGAAAACAAAAAAAATAAAAAGTCAGATTTTCGAAAAAGTAGCATTTGGTACCGAACCAGTCCGAACTCATTCGGATCGGGTTAATTCGGGTTATATAGCCAAAAACTGAAGTACCGTACCGAACTCATACCGAATATTATTTCGGATTCGGCCCAAAACCGAACCGATCCCGCCCCTAAAGTAAAGGCAGCAAAAATCTGTACAAAATAGAAATTACATTATAAAAAGAAATATTTCTAAATAAGTAGTCCTCAAAAATTGAAAAATTCCGTGCACGACGGAGGCAAAAATAAATAATTAAATTTAAGAAGAAAGGAATTTTAAAACCCTAAACCCTAGACAGAGAGAAGTGTGGTACTTCATTTCCTCATACTTTACATATTGGGGCAATGTTTAGAGCTGTTGCTTCATCAATCAGGTATATATTTCTTGATACAACATCCTCATAATGAACACAAGGTTCACTAACTCCTAAATATTGCTTCATTTCAGGTCCTCAACTTCGAGGAAATTGGTAAAATATCCATTCTATTTTTCATTTAAGTCCCCCAGTATGATTTTAAATTTGTAATTGGAACATTTTTTTTTGATAATGTTCGCTGTAATTTTAACTTTGGAGTCTAGAATGTGTCAGAATAATTGATTGGATCAATTGGGTATATTATATTATGGCTTATTTACGTTATGTTTTTTTTTTATTGTGGTAAAGGTTTATAGTAGGATTATTTCCAGCAGAAATTATGTTGCCAAGGATATCAGTTTTGGTAGCCATGCAAGGTTAGCCATGTTACAGGGGGTTCATGAGCTTGCAGAAGCTGTAAAAGTCACTATGGGACCAAAGGTAATTAGGATTTATATTATACCTCTCTCGGTCTGTTGCTCACAGAATTTGTTACTGATACCATCTAGGGAAAAAAATCTGGATTGGATTTTTATGTTAATTCAAAAAAGGAACTAATCAGACATCTTACCGATATGAAACATATGATACCGACTATGGAACTTGACATTTCATTATGATTTTCACATTCTTTTACTTGATGTGAATACTTGACGAGGAACAAAGCCATATTGGATAGAACAGTGACCTGTGGAGGAAACTATTTGAATGTATTTTTTCCATAAAAAGGATGCAAAAGTGTTGTTTGCTTAGTTTACCAATTTTAATAATTGGGCAAAAGAAGTTACAACCACTAGAAGATGCTAGGATTTCACTTATCTCTATCATCCTTTTCTTCTGAAAAGTTCAACATGTTGTAAATGACTTTCCCCCAAGATTTAAATGAATAATAGAGAATATCTAAAAAATCCCAATATTGCATTTCACAAGGTCTCTTGATTGAAAAGAATAACCTGAGATCATCATACTGAAGACAATTCTTCGTCTTTTCGACACAATCCAGGGTCGTAATGTGATTATTGAGAAAAGCCCAGGGAATCCCAAAGTCACAAAGGATGGTGTCACTGTAGCCAAAAGCATCAACTTTTATGAAAAGGCAAAGAATATGGGAGCTGATCTTGTGAAGCAGGTTGCAAATGCTACTAATTCAGTTGCTGGAGATGGTAAGATCTCTACTTTATATTAGCTTATTCGTGAAACATAATAAATTTGTTAACTCACAGTAGATATTTTGCCATGGTCAAGGAATTTTTATATTCATCACTTTCTTTAGTGTATATCACAGTCTTGAATCTTTGAGGTGCACTTTTTCAGTATGATGGTTGTAGCTTATGGTGTTAAGCTTTTCACGAGTTTGTGTAAATTGGATGTCACGTGGCAACAGGTACCACCTGTGCAACTGTGCTTACTCAGGCAATTTTCATAGAAGGTTGCAAAGCAGTTGCTGCAGGTGTAAACGTGATGGATTTGCGTAGCGGTATTAACATGGCCGTTGATGCTGTTATTACTGACTTGAAGAGCAGAGCAGTCATGATTAGCACCCCAGAGGAAATTACACAGGTGAAGGGCTAATAAAATTAACAGACTAACCTCAAAACCCTTACTACTTGAGGATACCAAACTAGATGGGGCTGTGAACAAACACACAATATATACATCTGAACCTTAGTTAAGCCTTGTTTTCTGCATGTCATAATTCAGTTTCAGGAAAAACCACTTCACCTGACTGCTCCTACAAGTCAATATAGCTTTTCCATTTTCAATTTTCTGGTTCTAGGTGTGGTTATGGCTCTTCGTTTTGCCAAACTGACTTGTCAACTGGGAATAACTCATCTTTCTGAAAGTACGATGAAATACTGGGTTTTCCTTCCAGTTTCTTTCCATAATCCTTTTTGTTGCTTTCATTTTCCCTTTTTACATTTTCCTTTTATTAGAGCATTAGAGCTAAAATCAGATCTTTAAAAGTTATGCTCAACAATGATGTTGTGATTAGAATTTAATCGCATGACATGTGAAGCGAACTAGTTTCTGAACACACCTGTAAATTTTGTGCATTCCTTATCATATGTAAGAAGACTCATTGAAGGCTAGTCCTGTTAAATGAGAAAAACACATTTGGAGTTCTTACATGTTTTTCTCCCCTAAATGGGAACTCTGTAACTTGATCTCATTGCAGGGATACTTGTTTCTGTGCTTTTATGTACCTTCTTGGTTATTTTTTATTTATAACACTTTTACCTTATAAAAAAAAGGTCCCCTTTTGAGGATTCGATATTTTACTTCGTATAGGTGGCAACTATATCTGCAAATGGTGATCGTGAAATTGGGGAACTAATAGCTCGAGCCATGGAAAAAGTTGGGAAGGAAGGAGTGATTACTGTTGTTGTAAGTAATGCTGATATTAGTGCTTCCGATACAAATACAATGACAACTATTTAAGCTTGAATTTGAAATCTCATATATTTTGATTTAACAGGATGGAAATACCTTGGATAATGAGTTAGAAGTGGTGGAAGGCATGAAGCTTGGCCGTGGTTATATATCTCCTTATTTTGTCACGGATAAGAAGACTCAAAAATGTGTATGTACTATTTCTACAACTGATAATCTTTCTCAATTGGGGGCCTGGGAGTGTTAGATGTTTAAGTTTATGACATGATATTCTGACTTGCATGTAAACAGGAATTGGAAAATCCATTGATCCTTATTCATGACAAGAAAATCTCAGATTTGAACTCGCTTGTGCGGATATTGGAGCTTGATCTTAAGGTAATCAGTATCTTCCAAGAGTTTATGTGTGTATGCTAGTTTTTTTGGAGTGATCTTCTAACTTCTAGGTGTGTTCTTCACCAACAAGCATGGTGCATTTCTTTTCCTTTTTATTTTTCTTTTCTGGCATAAAGAAGAGCTTTATTGATAAAAGACAAAGAAATATGCAGATAATTCACATTTTTCTTAAAAAATAGTGATACTTCACTATGGTGAGGAGAAAAAGTCCTTCTGGCAATGAAAATAGGCAAATGCTGAGAAAAGAGCTTAATGAACCATTTATAAAGGGAGCCTTCCAGTCATGTTGCATGGCTGTAAGTGCCACATCCCAGAGAGGTTGTTACTTTGTTGGGATGAAAATGTCTGCACAAGTTACAAATGTTGAATAATAGCTGCAGAAGTGAATACCATTTGAAAATGGAAAGGAATTGTTCTTTTGCAATAAAAAATAATCATCATAATATTGTTTTCTATCTCTATTGTAGAGAAGGAGGCCTCTGTTAATTGTTGCTGAAGATGTGGAAAGTGATGCATTAGCTATGCTTATCCTAAACAAGCATCGTGCTGGGATTAAGGTATTGAATTTTCTCTCTGTGGACCATGATTGTGGTGGCCTTGTTTTAATTTTTGATTATCATGTTTCAGCATATAAATATGAGTATCATTTTCCTGCGCATTTTTGTACTTAGTCCCCCATTCATACCCAGAATATCTTTTATCTTCAAGTTATTTTTCGGTCTTCCATTAATGCTCTCGTTTTGGGGATAGTAGAAGAGCCAACACTTTTGCAATTACTCCCTGTTCATACCCAGAATTTCTTGTTACTCTTAGGTCTGTGCCATTAAAGCACCTGGTTTTGGGGATAATAGAAGAGCAAACTTGGAGGACCTCGCAGTTCTTACTGGTGGAGAGGTAAGATACCCGTTTCATGCTCTAATTTTATTATTGGTTTATTATAGCTTCAAACGCTTAATGTTTTAAACAGGTCATTAGTGAAGAACGTGGTTTGGATCTAAACAAAGTTCAAATTGATATGCTTGGTACTGCTAAAAAGGTTTGTGTATTCACTATTCAGTTCTATTTTGCATCAGTTTGAAGTGTTTATATACATGCATAGTATACAACTCTCTTTTCTTTTTGAGCAGGTTACTGTTTCCCTTGATAACACCTTAGTTCTGCATGGAGGTGGGGACAAAAAGCTAATTGAAGAAAGGTGTGAGCAGGTAGTGTAATTTATCTCCTCCTTTCTTTTACGGCATCTTGAAAATTACTTTGGGTGTTGTACATATTTCTTTGTCTCTACCTTGTCATACCCTTGAAAAACCGAGAGATGGCACTCTGTCTTATAATTTGTATTTTTCCTTTTGAATTAATTTGTTCTGTTTAAATTCAAAATTCTTATGTGGTAGGTCTGTATTCCCGTGGGCATATCTGGAATAGAGAGTCATAAGTTTTGTAGATTTCTTTTTTGGTTAGATTTCATTTGCATGTTCCCCAGTTGAGCAAACATTGACAAGTTGTGCATGTAACAGCTAAGGATAGCCAAGGAAAAGAGTAGTGCCATGTTTGATAAGGAGAAAGCGCAGGAGCGTTTGTCAAAGCTATCTGGGGGTGTTGCTGTTTTCAAGGTATATTCCTCAGGGTTTGAGCATCCTATTTTGCATTTGGTTACACCCTTTGCGGTCCTAGTCATATCTGCACACTAATTTCAGGTTGGAGGGGCCAGTGAGGCGGAAGTTGGGGAAAGGAAAGATAGGGTTACAGATGCCTTAAATGCAACAAGGGCTGCTGTGGAAGAGGGCATTGTTTCAGGTAAGTTATTTTATTGAATGAATTGTCTCTTCTTCTGTTGACCTGACAAAATAATGTTGTTTTCTTAGGCGGTGGTGTTGCTCTCCTATATGCAACCAAATGTCTTAAAGGCCTTCAGACTGCAAATGATGGCCAAAGAAATGGAGTTGAGATCATTGAGAATGCTCTTAAGGTTCCAATCACCTAGATTTTTATGTTCTTTTTGTACTAGTTTCTCTCCAATTGGTTTATTTGCTGTACTGACATGGGAATTCTTTGCCACTTCACAGGCACCTACTTTTACAATAGCTTCAAATGCTGGCACAGACGGTGCCTTGGTTGTAGGCAAGCTCTTAGAACAAGATGATTTGAATCTAGGATATGATGCAGCTAAAGGTTTGTGCCTCACATCTTATTAACTCAATTTGTCTGATCGCATTGTGGAAATGTTGCCTAATCTTCATAAAATGAATTTGTTTGGTTAACTATTTATGTATGAACGGGAATATAATTTATTTGTTCTTTACCTAAATGGAAGCTTCTTTTATTTTGGGAAATTAATAATCATCAAGACACATTAAATAAAATGCTCCTTCTCTCTCTCTCTCCCCCTCGCTAAGTGAATGACTCAGTCGGAGTGCAAATATTCAATCTTGAGCTGATTTTCAGCATCAGATCAATAAATTTTGGAGATCATAATTGTACATTCAGAGACAGTATAAATTGGACTATCATATATTTATAAACTCTTTAAAGAAAGTAGTAGTAAATAAAACAAAGTTGTTTGGACGTTATACTTGTCGCATCTAATATGGGACATCAGAAGTGGTATTTTCCTAATGGTAGAGAACTTCCCCGTAAACTTTATACTACATGGGAAGAGTATATTGTTTTGATTCTTGGGGAACGGTACATTTATAAAATTTTAGTTTGTCCATGCAGATAGTTGCTTTTCCAGAAAATGTTCTCTATGAAAGAGTCGGAACATTTACAAAACAATTTGACAGCGGCATCTACATTTTTGTTACACTAAATTTACACGCCGTTCTAACATATGATTGAGAAATATGTATGCTTCTTAATGGACATGGAATACTTGAAAAGGAAATAACAAGTTTTATTTGCATGGTCTAATTAACTGCTATTTTCTCGTATTTCTAAAACAACTTAAGTTGATGCTCACGCAGGTACCTACGAACACATGGTGAAGGCTGGAATTATTGATCCCCTGAAAGTAGTTAGAACAGCATTGGTGGATGCTGCCAGGTAAGGATCACAACAAGTTCCAGTAAAACACTAGTGAAATCTTTCGATTCTATTAACAGAAACTGGATATATACTGCAGCGTCTCTTTGCTATTGACAACAACTGAGGCTGCCATTGTGGAGCGTCAAGGAGAGAAAAACCCACTAGCAAACCGCATGCCAAATATGGGTGATATGTACTGAAATAGAGAACACGGCTGAAACGTTTGATGATCGTGTTGTAGCTGTGAGAGAGCGATCCTAAAGCAGGTTACTCTGAGGGCCACTAAGTTGGTTTATTCATTTAGGTAATGCAAGAAATTTATTCTGGTGCTTGGTAATGGTTATGCTGAATTTGCTAACATTCCGCGCAGTCCCTTCATACAAGTTTTAGTCCTTGAAACTTAAAGTGGTTTCTTAGAAATTGATTAGGAAGATATGTAAATGACCACAAATGTTCAAGACTGTTAGTATCCCAGTTTATTGGCAAGTTTTTGTATTGGAATTATTGATAGCTCCACGTCTCATTGGTACGATAAATAAAGATATCATTGTATTGAGAAGTTTTTTTAATTTTGGGTGTCCCCCTCGCTCGTTGGCCTTATCCGTATTGGAGGCCAACTACTATGCCAGCCAAGATTGTCCCATGTTTTAATTTATTTTGCTAATCAATATGTGGTTGCTGTTGGAAAAATGAAATGATATACGAGAAGTAAATAAATATTACAAGTGTTCGAAAGGATAAATAAATAATTAAGTTTATAATTGCCGCAAGCTTTTTGAGTCTTGAATTTTGATAACTTGAAATGAAGAATGTTACAACTATGGTTGAGTTGAGAGATGACGACTCTCTGTCTTTAAGACGAGATTGCCCCGTATATATGTTTTTACGTTAGTGGGCAATAGTCTTTCAAGATAAAACAACAACTATACAGATAGATTGATTCTGACGAAGAAAACAAACATGAAGAGGAAAAAGAATAACTCTTTTATGGACTGCTCTTGTTTAAGACTTGTCTTCTTCAAAATAGAGTAAGGTTCTCATTTTATAGTGTTTAGGATGAGATGTGTTAAGAGGCTTATTATGAGGTACAATCAACGCCAGTAATGTTTTGTAATTAGTACAAAACGTTACAGATGGTTAAAGCCATCCAAACTGTTGACTTTCTCGTTGATGGCAACATTCTGGAACGTTGACGTCGCGGCACTTCCCAATTTTATCTTTCCTGAAACTCCAGAGACCAAACTGTAAATAGTTTGAGTCCAAAAGGATTATATCAACAGCCCCCGACCTGATTTCAAACCCTTATCCATTTTTTAGGCTTATAAATGAACAATTCTTCCTTTTTCGCACCGATGTGGGAGATTTGTCCCACACCATATTTTTCATGTCTCAAATACCTTACTTTGTGGATCAATATCTCTTTCATTTCTTAACGAAATTTGACTATCCTTGGCCCTACGGTCATCTACTCACTTAGTAGGTTATGCATGTGTGAAAAATCAAAATCTCCAACATACGAAACCCTAGTGTTTAAGTCATTAAAGATGGGTGGACGCAACCCCATCAAAGATAAATTTCCAACAGTTGCATCAGAAGCTTCTAGTTAGGATTTAGATTGACCCATTTTGGGTGCACCAAAAAACTATTGGTTTCCTATCCACAAACTGTAGCCCCTTGTGAGACACTAATTAATTTCTGAAGACAATTTTCTCAAAATATTATCTAAACTCATACCAAAAGACAACTGTTTGATAGTCTAAATACTATTATAGTAATTAATTTAATAGCATTACTTTTTTACAAAGCGAAATAATTAATTCATGTCCCTACATTTTAATTTAAGTGTTTTACTTTAATTTTAGTTTGTTTTAAAAAGATTATTATCTTTTTAGGTCTGATATCTCTTAACTTTAATATTCTACATCGTTTGTTTAAGACCACAAAATTTAACAGATATTTTGGTACATTACATGCATTTTTAATCTAAGATCACAATTTTTTTTAATTTTGTGTTTAATCAAATTAAGACACATAAAAGGAGAGTAATAAAAATATTTAAATTTTGTTTAAATGTTATTAATCTATCTATCTATCTATATATTCTAAAAGTGAAAAATTCCTTAGATTACGATAATACCTTTCACCTCCAATTATAATCTACACGTTCTCATGCATCCCTAATAATAATCCCCAAAATTCTATCTACACTAGTACTCCACCCATTAATTAGTAAATGACCTGCCTAATTCAACACCCCCTCCACCCATTTAAAATGCCAACCCAATTCTCATCCCAATTTATTAGTTTTGTCATTTGCTGGATCACACACTCCACGTTCTCCTGTTTAAGTATTATCAAGGATCAGAATGCACAAGCGCCTTCAAAAAAAAATAAAAAAAAAAAGGATCATTGTAGCAAGGTAGTCAGTTGCCAGAAGAAATTGAGCGAGATCAGAAGGCCACGAGTTCAATCCTCCAGATAAATTTTTTGGTTTGAACACACACTTGGCAAGCCAAGTGTGGTTAATTGGCTGACGTGGTTTGCGAGTTATCACACCGGTTTTATCATGGTATGACTCGAAGAAAGAATGCACGCAGATTCCTTCGTCAACAAAGCTCACATATTCGAAAACTAATATATTCTAAAAGTGGAAATTCATCCTTAAAAGTTAGATTACGATAATACCCTTCAAAAGTTGATCGACCATTATAGCCTCTTATTAATTATTAAATTTTTGTTGCATCTAATTTGGTAGATTGAGATCCAATTAATGATAAATTACTAATATTGTGAATGTAGTTAATTGGGAAGAGTATTTAATCATAATGTAAGCTGAAGGACTTTTCGTTTGCCTTGTAATCGTGTCTTTTTCATCGGTTAAAAAATCATTAGAACTTTTAAAGAAGAAATAATACTCTTTTGTTTAACGTGAATCCATCCAATGCTATCCGGCGCACGACCAGAAATCACGATCGACGTAATACCGCAAACCGTCACCGCTTAAACCACACTTGCAGTCAGTGACAGACTCCCAAGGCGGCGCACTGTGTTACCCTGAAGTTTCGAACTTGTGACCAAGCTCTCCATACCACCCGATGAGGATACTTTTTGCCTTCAAGACCAACTGATCTAGGGCTTCGGATAAGAAATAATACTCCTTGATTATCTTTTGTAAGTTCATGTAGTCAATTTCTTTATTTTTTCTTAGAGCCTCAATACGTCATTATGAACTATTCTTTGGATTCAAATAGTACCTATTTGTATTCCAATCTAAATAAATTTGGTATCAAAACGTTTACATGCATCACTGTTAATTCTCCAAATATGAAATTATAAGTGAACCTTTACATTTTAATTCTTGTACCTTACTTTCTGCAGTATAAATAAAGCACCCACGTTGCCCATAATTGCGTTACTTATTTCCATCGAAAAATAGTTTCTTGCTTTTGCAAGGATTTTCTATTAAACATTTACTTTCGTTAAGTTTAGATCTCTTAATCTTACAAATAATTTCTTAAATTACTTTACAATCATTTATTCTTATCTAAAAGATGGTCATACAAATCGCGGAAATTTGTGTGAAGCTATTTTAAAGTTTGATATTTTATGATAGGAGAAGGATCGAGGTATCATACATAATACATTTTTTCTCCTAACCTTTTTGTCATCATTATTTTGTCATCATTATTAGTATTTTATTTTTAGGGAAAAATATTATATTTGTCATCGATCTTTCAAAAAAGGATCATATTTGTCATATGTTAAAGTATGGGATCAAATATGTCATTTTCGTTAGCAAAGTTATCACATTTGTCATTCAGAAAATCCCACGTGGACGCCAGATCCATGTGGAAGACACATGGCAGGTGAAACCCACATCACCGCCTCACGTCGAATCATTGTAATAATCTCTTCTGTTTGAGTCTAAATTATTAATAGATTGAATTTTGTCGCTCATTATTCATCAATTTGAGGTTAAGTTTATTATCTTCAGATTTTGAGTTACTCATCAAACACATGTTATCTATTTATAAAGTTTATATCCATCGAAGGAATATACGTGCACCGCATGTGTCCGTATACTAATTATATTAAAAGCATGAAACGTCTAACTTAAAAGTTAAATTACTAAATTATCCTTCTAAATAACCTAAATTCCTTATTTTAATATATATATAAATAAAAAATAACGCCTAGGAAGAGAGCCAACGCTTCAGACTTATGTTTTGAAGGAAACACCGTTTCTAACTTTCTCCTGCGTAATAATATGTAAATAAATTTTTGCTTGGTATTTATGAATGTAAGATGATATTAATCTCTTTTGAGGAGTCTTCTCATTAATATCAAAGTATATATATAGTACAATATTTATTCCTTATATAATAGGAATCTTAAGCCTATACAAAAGAGGAATCCTAGTCTTACCATAATTATATTTACACAATATATGAAAATATTCTAATTATGGGTAGGGATACAATTGTTTCTATAATATACATGTTTACACACCCCCTCGTCGGAGCGGAAGGAGGCCGGACGCTAAGACTGGATCTGAAGTCAAGAAATAACTGTCTGGAAAGTCCTTTGGTAAATATGTCTACATACTGATAGGATGATGGAACATGTAACACTCTGACATGACCTAGCGCAACTTTCTCACGAACGAAGTGTAGGTCTATCTCAATATGCTTGGTTCGCTGATGTTGAACCGGATTATGAGAAAGATAGATGACAGAGATGTTATCACAATATACAATAGATGCCTAACGCAAAGGACACTGAAGTTCTAACAGTAAATTTTTGAGCCAACAAATCTCAGCTACCACATTTGCAACGCCTCTGTACTTAGCCTCGGCACTGGATCTAGATAGGGTAGCATGTCGTTTGGCAGACCAAGAAATCAGATTATCCCCTAAAAATACACAAAAGCCAGAGGTGGAGCGTCGTGTGTCCGGACACCCTGCCCAATCTGCATCAGTATAAGAGAGCAACCTGTTTGGTGCAGAGGGGTATAGGTGCAAACCATAATCAAGTGTGCCCTTAATGTATCGAATGATACGCCAAGAAAGATGAAATGAGATTCTCGCGGGCATGCATGAATATGCATACCTGCTGAACAGCATAAGCAATGTCTGACCTTGTGAATGTGAGATACTAAAGTGCACCTACAAGGCTCCTATACAGAGTAGGATCGGAGACTGGAGCATCATCCATAGCACTGAGCTTAGATTTCGAATCAACTGGAGTATGTGAAACTATTCGCCATCTTAGCCCTGTACACAATCTCATCTGCATACTTACGCTGACATAAGAACATGTGGTTGACAGACCTAGTCACGATATCCCCAAAAAGTAACTCAGCTTTCTCAAATCAATCATAGCAAATTCGGACTTAAGCAAGGGAATAATCTCATTTTTCAATCCGTCGGAGGAGGCAGTAAGAACGATATCATTCACGTAAAGTAATAAGTAAGTAGTGTTACTACCTCGATGAAAAATGAAGAGTGATGTATCACTCTTGCTGCATACAAACCCAATATGCAAGATATACCTGACAAAGTGATCATACCACGCACGGGGGGCCTGTTTCAGGCCATATAGTGACTTACGGAGACGACACACATAGTGAGGAATCACTGGACGGGCGAACTCGACACGATGACGTAGATCGCCTCTCTCATATCCCCATGTAAGAATGCATTTTTCACATCGTCGATGGATCGGTCGTGTTTGCCCATAATGCCGAAATCAAGCATGGATGGTAGATTTATTTGACAACCGGGCTGAAGGTCACACCATAATCAATGCTCTCCTGCTGATTTGTGCCATTAACCACAAGTCGTGTCTTATACCTCTCAAAAACTCCTCAGTCTCTGAATTTGTGACGAAATAGCCACATACAACGAATCACATTCACCTCCTCAGGTCTATAGGTACTAGATCCCATGTGTTTTGTTTAGTTAAAGCATTGAATTCCTCATATATAACCGCATTCCAATTAGGGTCTTGTTTGGCCAATATAGGGTTCTTGGGGATTGGTGAAATGGTTTGGGCAGACAAGTTAAATTGGACTCTGGGTTTGAAGATACCATGCTTTGCATGAATTTCCATTTGGTGAGTGAGGATAGTGGGAGGCTCCAAGGCGGAGGAATTTATTGGATATGGAGAAGGGGGGTTGACGCCGTAGGAGGCACCACAGTGCTATGATCGCGATCGCGGCCGGAAGCGAGCGTCGGCGGCGCGCGGCGCCATGATCGCGGTCGCTACGGAGGACTGACAGACCTCCTGAAGTTTTGGCGCCGCGACGTCTCAGCACTGGGTCGCGGCGCTGTCGACGGTGAAGCAGGAACCTGTTCGCAGGAGATTTGACGCTGCGGCGCTGACGCTGATTCTGCGGCAGTGCTATGCTCTAGTTGACTGAGGATGATGGGAGAGATGGCAGGCTCGTCAAGAAAAAAGTAATCCGGTTTTTGGAACTGTTTAAGATTCAAAAACGGGAATGTGGTCTCGTCGAATGTGACGTGACGAGAGATGTGGATCTGACGAGTGGACAAGTCATAGCATAGATAGCCCCTATGGTTCGACGGGAAGCCTAGGTAGACACACGAAGTGGACCGGGGGCTAGTTTGTGTGGGACAGTAGAGGCAAGATTCGGATAGCATAGACAATCGAATATCCGGAGATGATCATAAGAGGGGACTCTATGATAGAGGATTTCCGTAGGGGTCATATTGTGAAGGGTGCTAGATGGAAGAATATTGAGAACGTATTCTGACATTTTAACAGCATAGACCCAGAAGGACGGAGGTAGGGAGATATGAATCAATAGAGTGTGAATCATATTGTTAATGATATGAATGATTCTTTCAGCTTTACCGTTTTGTGGGGAGGTGTAGGGGCAGGAGAAGCGAAATATCATGTCATTATTGGTACAAAAACGGTGAAACATAGAGTTATTGAATTCACGACCATTATCGCAATGAAAAGATTTTATACCTTTTTCAAACTGAGTTTGAATGAATGTTCGAAACTCAAGAAATTTGGCAAACACTTCTGATTTAAATTTGAGAGGATACAACCAAACAAAGTGAGAAAAATCATCTAGTAAGATAAGATAGTATTTATGACCGAGAGAACTAGCAACAGGTGATGTCCATAGATCGACATGTATAATATCAAAAGGTGCAAACGTGACACTAGTAGATGATTTAAATGGAAGACGCCCCTTGCTTCTTTCCTCATTTTTTTCCTTTTCGGGATATGCATAAAGAAAGTAGGCTAAATCCAAGGTTGGCCTTTGAGCCACTTCTGTACCTGTACCGGCTTGAGCATCCGAAATATTGATACTGCAATCTTTTTGGCGGATCAATGTTGCATCTGGAGAGGTACCCGTAGCTTTGAACCTTCCATAGTAGAATATCATCAGACATATTTACTGCGCGGTGAACGTGATGTCTTGAACCGTCTGGGTTTAGTATATGCCAAGACAATTGTATCAACACGAGTATGTTTGCCTAAAGAACAAGAAACACAGTTTTGGGCAAGCTTTACATTACAAGTAATGAAATTATTGCCTCTAAGAAAATGGAAAACCGGGGCTCCTGGATGACCAAGTCTATTATGCCATGTTGAAGAAGAAATAGTCGCTAAAGAGACGGGAGAGCTAGATCTGACAGCGGAGGAGAGAGTGAATGGATATAGATCCCCCGTGCTATTGCATCTCATAAGAGGTGTCCCGTATGAAGATTCTTCACAGTGAAATCAAAAGGGTCAAAATCAATAGAGACAGAGTTATTACGAGTGAATTTGCGGATAGAGATTATATTTTTAATCACATGTGGGGCATATATGGTATTTTGAAGGGGGAATGGATTAGGAGGTGGTGTATAAGATGTACCATAACCCTTTACTGAAATGTGGTGGCCATTACCAACTGTTACAAATTGAGGATGCTTTAGACCAAACAGTTTGAGAATATTACCTGCAGACCGGGTGAGGTGAGAAGTGGCTCCGAAGTCCATGTAGCAATTGTTGTCAGGCTGTTGGAACTGGCCATGGAGTGGGCTTGATGCGGGTACTGAACATGCCGAGGGGCTGGAGCAGGGTCCAACAACCCGTGGTGGGAGTACAGGTTGAAGGGTTGCCGGTGCTGGAACTGTGGCGGCGTCGCGGCGCTGTAGGGATACTATTGGGGCGCCGCGACTCTGAGCTGATTCTGCGGGCCCTGTTGTTGTTGCTGATTCTGCTGCCCGCGACCCCTACCATGACCACGGCCTCCTCTGTCGCGGCCCTTGCCACCCTTGCTACCGCGTCCCTGCTGCGGTTGAGAGTTTTCTGGCGGCATTGGATCGTGAGGGCTCGTTTCGACAGCTAACGTCTTCTGATTGTGCTCATCCTGCTTAGCATGTCGAGTCTCTTCAAGCAACAACTGCGAGCGAGCTTTGTTAAAACTGGAAAGCGGATCTGCCTGTTGAATTATGGCGGCTAACGTATCATAGTCTCCTTTAGGAAGACCTGCAATCAATTGCAACACCATCTTAGTGTCCGAGACAGGCGTGTCGACGTTGGAGAGTTGATCCGCCAAGAGTTTCAACTGTCTGCAGTACTCAGTCATGTTGGAGAAATTTTCAAGGCGTGTATTGTTAAACTGTTCCTCCAAATACACCGCACGAGTGTGCTTTTTATCTTGAAAGATTTCCTCCTAGCGGTTTCATAAATCACGGGCCGTGGCGCCAGATTTCATGATAGTAAGAAGAAGATCCTGAGAAATACTACCATAAATCCATTGTTTGACGCCGGTGTCTAGACGACGTAAAGTAGACTCATCAACCTCCGGAGGACGCGGAATAGTGTCATCATATGATCAAGCACGTTATAGAGACATGCATGATTACGAAACAGTTCAACCCAGGGGGAATACTGACTGTTTTTTTGATCAAGAAGATTGAGAATAAAGTTCTTGATGTTTGTAACAGTTAGTGCGGGATGAAAAGAGGATGACAAAGTGGTGGTGAAATTTGTGGAGGTGGAAGTGTCAGAAGTATTGGAAGAATCTTGCGTATCCATTTAGAGAAGAGAGGAAAGAAGAAGAAGCACAAAAACCAAGAAATTTGATGAAGGGTCGCGGTAGTGCAGGGGGAGGGCCGACGGCGAGAAGAGAGGATATTTCTAGGGTTTTGTGTGGTAGGCTCTTGATACCATGTAAGATGATATTAATCTCCCCTGAGGAGTCTTTTCATTAATATCAAAATATATATATATAACACAATATTCATCGCTTATACAATAGGAATCCTAAGCCTATACAAAAGAGAAATCAAAATCTTACCATAATTATATTTACACAATATATGGAAATATTCTAATTATGAGTAGAGATACAATTATTTCTATAATATACACGTTTACAATGAAAAAATTTGTAAATAATTCTTACATATAACATAATATATTAATATTTCAACGATAAAATATTTATAATTACAAATAGAGTCACTAAAATTATCATTTCTCATGTTTCATGTTCTGAAGATATTGAATTAACCTATTCCACCAATATAATAATATGTTTTCCATCACTTAAATGAGTGTTGCATTTATTTAATGTCAATTATTTTATTTCAATGATTTATTTTTCTTGCACGTTCTTTTTTTTCGTTTGACGCGATATACACATGCAACACACATACGTTGAAACTAGTTTACATAGTAGTGGAGTACATGATTTGACATACACGAACAACACACGTGTTGAGAAACTAATGCACATAAATGCATGTGTTAAAAAATAGCGGAATACATCAGCAATCCATAAAGTACATGTCAGTATATTTTATTTAGACATTCGAATTACGACATGTTCCAGTTAAACATCCAAACACGTGATAATATTCTATTAGACACTTTCTAGTCAAATAATATTTCAGTGCATGTTTTCAAGCGTTCATTATGTAGATAAGTTGATCATATGAAATATGTCACCTCCGCACACCAACTTCAATTGGGACAAGCCATATGTTTTAGAGCTTATGAGACTGATGTGTATTATTATTGTTAAAATTCTGAATGAAGTGTAGATTTGAATATTGCAGAGGAGAAAACAGAGAAAGAAATGAAGAGGAAATCGTGAGAGAGAGGATGATATTGGGGAGCCAATGTGCTCTTCTGTAAAATTCTTATTTTCTCTCTTAAACCAATATTACAACTACTACTCTCTATTTATAATAACTAAGTTGCAAATATAGCCATTTCAGAAATAACCACTAATTATAACCACTAACTAACATTGTATATGTTGTATACTAATGGTATATCTATGTATATCTCAACACGCCCCCTCAAGCTAGGCACTGAAAACATTGGTTTCAGTCCTAGCTTGGAGATTATGTCCAAAACAGAACACTTTACTAATTTGTTGTATAGCAGTAGGTGCAGCAACTGCAGCAGCAACCAGCTCGAGGTAGCAGCAGAGCAGCAACATGAGGACAAGAGCAACACAACAAGTCCAAAGATTTAGACCAAAGAAGATCAAACACCACAAGAAAGAATGCAGATGCAATACCGCCAGATCTAAGGACGCAATAGCGACACATGCTGTCCAGCAGCAATACCAGTGTAGATATACCATTTGGACTTGTAAAAAAACAAAGGATCGTGATATCTACCGCAAATTCTCAGGCGATTGATTTATCCACGACAATTACAAAGAAGAAGCCCTCAATCCCGATCGCATACTTTGAGTGCATCAAAATCCATTAGTACATCCTCACATACTTTCTTAGGAAGCAATGGAACAAATGAACCTCCTGGTATAACAACAAGCTGATTGTCCCATCCTCCATGAACAATATCACAGTGCCTCTCTAACAACTCTGTGACGACTTGGCCACCAGTTAAAAAAAATAGCAATAGCTGCTACTGCACATCATTTTCACCAATAGCAGCAACTGAACATCCAAAGTCTCGTTCATCCTGATTGGTTCTTCTACCATAATTATCATCAAGATACTTCTGTTTCTCCTATGTTTCATCAACTTCTGCTCCATCTGAATCTTACACCAGTAAAGTAGCTACAACATTTGCAGCAGCCAAAGCACCAGCAGCAGCTGCAGAAATATTCGCATTAACAGTAAACAAGCAACATATTCAGTGGCTGTCCTGCAACATTTTAACAACAATAGTTGCAGCAAAATCAACTCGACTCTTTAGCTGCTCCATCAGTATTTCTTTTCAAGCTGCCCAAGACTGCTTTTACATCAGCTAAGGGCAGAGTAATCGTCAATCCAAGTACTAATATTCAGCCACAATCTACAAATAAATGCATAGCATCTTCAGGCCTGTGTCTACCACGCAGCACATGCACATCATCATCACAGAATGCTTGACAACAGCAGCAGTAACATCAGAGAACAGCTGTTGTTTGTTTTGAGTAGCTTTGCCTGAAGGAATAGGAATGCTAAAATTTCCTGGCTGATCAACCTTTATCTGGTTAACCTCAATATTGTCAAATTTGGACCAATCTTGAAATCGCGGAGCAATATTATTAGCTTTTCGGTCTCTTCTTCTTCCAGTACTCGAAACATTCTATTAATTCGTAACTTGATCATCAACAGGCATAGTATCTACTAAGGAAGAGATTGATTTCTCCTTTCTCCTTGAACCTTTAGTAACTGCAGCAGGAGAACAGAGAACCTCCTGCTCTGTCATCACAGCAGAGCAGTCATTTTCCAGCAGCTTGTAATTTTTGTAAAGCAGTAGGTGTGCAGTAACACCAGCACAAACTACCTCAACATTCTTGTCAAACTATAAAAGCAACTCTGCACTAAGCAGAGCCATTCTCAGGTATAAGCGAGTGCGGCGGCAAAGAACCAAAATATGCCACTCGGCTCCTTTTGTTCTTTCTTCCTCCGAGCATTTGTCATTGGAATTTCCCAATCATCACTAATGAAACCAGATTCCTCTCTAACTTCACGATTTCTTTTCCACTAAAATCAAGTATCTTCAAGATGTACTTGCTTTTCTTCTCAAGCATAAAGCACCATAAACAACAATCGATGAAATGTCGCTACGAAGAACTTGTTTCTCGCATTTCCATAAAAACCGCAAAAAAAATCGCCCCAAATCACCCAGAGCGTAATCACCAAATCGCTTATCAGATTCTCGCCATCGCCCCTTAATTCGACGTAAACCACCGGATTCATCTTGACGAGAACCCTCGCTCTCTAGTCTCTCTGACTAGAGAATCTCTCGATTCTCTCTACGAATTTGTTCTCAACCAAAGACCAGCAGACTACAACTCAACCAAAGACCAGAATTTGATAAGCGGCAGAACCTCTTCGCTTCTAGTCATTCTGACTAGAATCTCTTGATTCTCATCACGCAAGCTATTCTTTGAACCGAGCTTCAACTCAATCCATATTATCGCCGACGGTATCCTCTGGCCTTAGTCCGTTTGTCGCTAAGAACTCTTCGATCCTTCAATCGATCTATCAATATGCAAATGTAACTACGCTTTCTTTGAATCAAATTCCATCGATCCAACAACAACATATTTTCTTTCATTTTCAAGCGGCAGAACCACACCAAAGACCAAAGAAACAATCACTAAAAAAAAAGATTTTCCTTAGCACAAAGAAGACACCTTATCCCAAAGAAATACACCAAAGAATCAAGCGAAGCACTAACACAACACAACAACAAGCTTGCATCTCCAACAGCAAAAAAACAGTAAGCCAACATATAACCAAAACAACTAACAGTAAACTCGACTATCCTCGGCGATCTGCGACGTCGCAACGATAGCCAAAGGCGGAGTGTATCCGCATAAAACGACAATATCTCCATCCGACTAAATCGACAAATGCGATAATCGGGAAAAAACAGTAAGTAAAAATAGAATGAATCGACTTTGATTCTCTATCGATTCTGTTGTCACTCACAACAAAATCGATCGATATACTATAGTGATTACCTCAATATTTTGTCTCCTTCGATTTCGTTTTTCCTGATTTTTCTGGGAAAAAAAACGTTCGATCTTCTGATTTTCGAACTTCTCTGTTTTTTCGATCGATTGAACTCCTTCAATCGATCTCCTTCAATTCGATTTTTGATTTTCGATTCTCTGTTTTTCCGAAAGAAAATCGCAATCACGACTTCATTCTTCAATTTTCAATTTCTCCGATTTCTCTGTTTTCTGATTTTCGATTTCTGAAAATCGCGATTCCAATCTTTCAGTTCTCAAATCGTTTTCAGTTTCATAAGTGTTCTCGCCATAATCATGCCTGTAATCTTCGTCAATTGCCTCGACTCTACAAATCAAAAAATCGCAATTGAAACTGTCTTTTTCGTCTTCTCCCCCGATCTGTGATTTTGATTTCAATAATTGCATACAAAGGTCCTACGAATCAGTAGGCTTTGATACCATGTTAAAATTCTGAATGAAGTGTAGATTTGAATATTGCAGAGGAGAAAACAAAGAAAGAAATGAAGAGGAAATCGTGAGAGAGAGGATGATATTGGGGAGCCAATGTGCTCTTCTGTAAAATTCTTATTTTCTCTCTTAAACCAATATTACAACTACTACTCTCTATTTATAATAACTAAGTTGCAAATATAACCATTTCAGAAATAACCACTAATTATAACCACTAACTAACATTGTATATGTTGTATACTAATGGTATATCTATGTATATCTCAACAATTATAAAATGTGATTATTTTAAGTAATTAATTTATTTACGTAATGAGCACTTGAGAATACACCTAAAGAGTTTTCCATAATTTAAGCTTGAAGCGGCTAATATGTGAATATATTATCACGTATTCAGATGCATAATTAAAACATATTTTAATTAAAGTATTCAAATAAAATATATTAACAATTTTAAGAGGCTATTCATACTTCACAACGAAAAAAAAGGAGTCACTCATATAACATATACTCCTTGTACATTTGTCACCAAAGGATATGATGAGATTGATATAATAGCTTCACTCGTGATCAGAGGCTTTTAGGAATGAAGAATTGGTAAGTGATAATGGGATTGGGGCACACGTGAGTTGGTAAGTGACGAGGTGATTGAGGGTATAACCACCCCGACGTTGCGGGTTCGAATCCGTATGGTGATAATCTTTGCTGAAATATTGCAAAAGTTATTGTTGGGTTCGTGTCCCGTTGATCATCTCCTTGCAAGATTGTCACTCGTGCATATCCCTCAATTTATAACCCACCTGGCTAAGGGACCTCTAGTGCAGGTGAGAAATTTCGCCTTCGGGATTTTCCCCTTGTCAAAAAAGGAATATAGAAAACTATGTTAGGACACTATTTCAAATTAGCATGAATCTCAATATAAATATTGAATACCCGGTGAACGGGACTTTTCCCTTGTCAAAAAAGGAATATAGAAAATTATGTTAAGACACTATTTTAAATTAGCATGAATCTCAATATAAATATCGAATATCCGGTGAAAGAAATACTCTTATTTTATTTATCTAATATGTTTTAATTTTACTCGTGTTTGTTCTATTTTGTACCACATATATATCATACATAACGAGGATGTCTCTCGGAAACAGTTTATGTAGGTTTTTTTGAAATTTTAGTGGGTATGTTAGTTGTTATATATATATATATATATGATACAGTAAACTCCATATGGAGGTCTAGAACCCGCCCTTTTCCTCGAGTTCCAATGTTCTTTACAAAACCCCAAACCCTTTATCTGCACTGCACAAAGCTAAAATCAGTAGTGTTAGCAGAAAAATTTCAGTAACAGTGAACAAGAATGATAATCGAGAAAGTAGAATTAGGAAATGCATCACCTACTAAATACTCCCCCTTCACCATCGGCGATGAAGTCGAAGTCACCAGAGAAGAAATAGGTTACAGCGGAGCTCGCTACGAAGCCATCATTGTTGAACCATTAAACCCAACAACTCCAACTCCCAACCCGAAAAAAGAGAATAAGAAAAGGGGTTTTTGGGTTCAGTACAAACATTTGTTATCTGATGAATGTGAATCCGTACCTCTACGTGAGTTCGTACGGAAACGGAGCCGTTTACGACCCGCCCCGCCAATTGCTACGAAGGATCAACGGCGGGAGTTTCGAGTGAACGATGTTGTTGATGCATTTCATCTTGCAGGGTGGTGGACAGGTGTTGTTGTTTCAATTGTTCATGATGGTTGTCGGTTCCGGGTCGCTTTTAAGGATCCGGATGAGGAGATTGAATTTTCTGAGCATGATTTGAGGTTCCATCTTGATTGGGTTGGTGGTGGAAATTGGGTCCGTCTTGTTACACCACAGGAAAAGGTTCTACCTCTGTCCCATTTTATACCATGCACTTGACATTGTCCAATTTGCATGTGTTTATTTAAGGTCAATTTGTCCAATCAAACTAAGGGTGTGTTCGGTAGGAAGGAAAACGTTTTCCACAAAAATAAGTGGGTTTCTTACTTTTTTTTTTTGTGTGTTCGGTATGTTATTTTCTTGTATTCGATAGGTAAGCAGGATGATACATTTGTATATAATCTAGACAAATACTATGGGAGGTTGTGGGTGGGGTGAAGATGAGGTGTGTTAGGGTGGGGAGGACACAATCAATGTGGAATGACACCCGTGGAACTTGTTTTCCCTACTTTTACCCGGGAAGTGATTTTACTCATTTTTAAGGAACTTGTTTTTTTAGAGCAAATGTTTTTCGAAAATTTTGACCAACCGAACATGAAAAAATTGGAAACCGAACACACCCTAAATAGCAAAGATTTATTTATATTGTTTTTATACAAGGAAGTTGGATATATACAAATTCCATGTAATATATATTCTCATATCTGAACATGGAATCTTAAATAAAAAATTGCTTAATTTGGAAAATGACAACCGATTTGAAGACGATTTTGTTGATATACGGTATTGTGTTCTTACAAGGGTATGTTGGGTGACGACTTCTCAGTTTTTGTCTTATACTGTGCACTTTCTCAATGTTAGTTATGATCTTGCATTTGCATCCACTAGCGATAAGTTGTATGAATCAATTTGGAGCTCAAAGTCTCGCTCATTGGTAGCTAGGATAATGCATGTTGATGTGTTTTGATTGGATCTCCCATATCACTGATAACGATCCTTATGCCGATATACAGTGTCAAAAATATCTTTCTTTTCCCTTATGTTTGCAGTTTAATTGGTGTAATGATTTATATGCTCGTCCAGTTAATGTTTCAGGGAGAACAAATTATTTTGTCTAGAGGAATATCACTTGGTAGTAAGATGGTGGAGCTGTAATTTGTTAGTTCTCATGATGTCGATAGGAAGATATAAGTTTGTCATATGCTAGCCTAAATATTTACCTGCTCTAAGTTCAATGATTGTCTGTCGTGTTAATAATGATGTTATGTCCAAATCTTGGGAGTAGTTGTCCATTGTGAGATAACGACAATATGGCTAAAAGATTGACATGTGTTGTGTCTTTTCCAGGGTTTTTAATATGTTTTCCTAACACAATGTCCTGGAGATGCCATTGTACATCTAATTTTTCTCGGTTTTATTTATTCAAAATTTCACATCATTAAGCAATATAATCACACACTTCTGTACCAATGATACCAGATACCTCTTCAAATGGGAACTTCAAGTGCTGCATTAGATCACACGATCAAGGGAACAACTTCTTCTAAGAAGAAACTGGAAACAGATACTGGGACTGATGGGCTACGGCCTCCGAAGAAGTTAAGAAGTAGAAAACATATTGTAGAAGCCTTGGAGAATCAAGAATTTCCCAGGGGGAAGACATTTGTAAGTGGCTTCTACCATCCTATGGTTAGCTCATACTTTTTTCTTCTGATGTTTTGCACTGTGAGTCCTCTTATCATTTATTTCTTTTGATAATCGTTGTGTCCGGGCTAGCTTGCGCGTACCTCTACTAATTCCATGGGGGTACTTGCAGTGGCGTAGCTAGAAATTCACTAAGGGCGTTCAAACTTTGAAGTAGCAAATAAAAAAATCGATGAATGGGTGCACTGACAATAAAAATTTTCTTTCAATTGCGATCCATTTGCAAGTATCCTATTATCGTAGGGTTTAACTAACATATCTTATGAAAAAAAGGAGAGTACGAAACCAAAAAGGCAAACTTAAACAAACATAGAGCCAAAAACATTCCAATGTAACCCAACATCATGTGAACATAATAAGGTTATAAAATTACATATTCTACATCAAAAGAATGTGTAAGTCATTGTTCATTGAATTTCAAACGATGCATTCTGATAATCGAGGATTTTTGAGTTATAAAAAAAATTGCGAGTCATTATTTGTGGATTAACATTTTAAAAATTATGTACCCGAAATATTTATGTAGTTATATTTAATAACCTTGCCAAGTAGAGAGGGCAATTACCAAATCCATTTTGAGTATCTGTCACGATCTGAAGTTAAATTTGAGTGTAGTATTTAGAACTATTTGATTACAACAACAACAAAAACAATGTAAGGTCGCTCAAGCTACGGATAAGCAAGTAAAAGTAGAAAAAATAAAGATTCGAATGTAGAAAAGCTAAACAGTTTCTTATGTTGCCTTCAATGTTGTGTCAACACTTAAAGCAACACCCGATAAAACAATAATAAACCTTAAAGAGTAAATGCAGCGGAAAAAGTAAAAGGCATAAGGTTATATTTTCAAGGTATATATTAATATAGCCCTTGATGGTCAATGACCGAAATATTGTATATATCATATACAATTACAAATGAACTTCTTTTTACAATTTGTAGAAATAGAATAAAAAGAAATTACAAAAGAAACGAAGTCGCAGATGACTCCAGTCATACAACATCTTCATTACAATTGCTTCAACAACGAGCTTAATCTAGAATCTGGTCAGCAATCATAATGTGAGACTAGATGTTGTTATACTACTTTAGGCAGTGGTATTTGATCCAGTTTCTGGAGTGAATTTCCGAGAACTCCCTTGGTTATTCTTTGTAATCTGGATACCGATACAATGAAGTTACTCTATTTATAGTGTGAAACTTTCTTGAAATTCTCACTGGTTGGTTGCGAAAGTTGAGAGAAAATAGGCAGCAGCTTGGACCGTTCAACCTCCATGAAATCGTCAACTACATTGACTTGGTCTTCACGTTGCTTTCCTTCCAAGCTTGACTTCTTCTTTTCTCACGTTTTAAATACGGCTTCCTGATTAGCTTGCCTAAGTCATTTTTACCTCACAGTAACAGTCATTGTTTTAGCCGAAAGAATAGACAAAATCGTTTATAGAGATGTTGTCAGGCAACATTTTTATAATCATAAGCGATGTTGTCCTGACTAATTACTCATGTTGTCACAATACTCATCCAACATCAACAAACAACATACCCAGTAAAATCCACCACGTGGGTCTGATTTAGAACTATTTGATTATTGATTGTAAAAGAAAATATGAATGGATGGAAGGTATTGAAGAGCAAACAGAAGGACAAAAACTAAAAATATTGCCAATGAAGGGGTGGGATTAATGTTTTAATCCCCACTTAATTTTTTATTATAAAAGGAAAATAAGAATGAAGTTTTTCTGACTTTTGAGATTAGACGTATTTTGGCCTTTTTTGTTTTCGGAAAGAAGTTTTTTTCTTCTTTTCAAAACAGTCTTTTTCATAAAGACATGTGGACACCCCAGGCCAGAATCGAACACAAGACCGTCAGCTCGCTTTGAACACCCTTTACCACTGGACCACCTCCGTCAGTTGTTGGGTGTTCAAGATACACTATCTATCCAGAAATGGTAATATTCAACCTATATACACCGTATAATTTTTCAGCGAAGGGTGTACGCTTGACCGCCCTTCTACCACTGTAGTTCCGCCACTAAGTACCTGCCGCCTCCCACCAACACAGATATTGGGTAATTCTGTCCACCAAAGCTTGGAGAGATGTTAAGAAATCACCTAGTGTTGTTGCCTCTGCTGAGACTTGAACCATGAGACCTCAGGATTCTTAACCCACTTCATTGACCACTAAGCCACACCTTTGGTGCGGTCCTCTATCATTTATTTAAGGCAGCATATATGCAATACATGATAGAATGATCTTTTCTTGAGTAACAAGGATATAATGGACTTCTAAACCTTATTGATTTCCGTGCTGTCTGCTTGTTGCATTGCTTTCTAGCTGTTCAAGAATACCTGATACAGCGTACTTATTTGCGACCTTTGGAACATCGAGGAAAATGTAACATGTGGGAAGCATTCAGAAATCAGTTTATGTCAGAATAAAATTGGTTTGTCAATCTTTCTTTCAATTTGTCAACTGTGAAAAAAGACATTTTCGCTATTGCTTGACCAACCCAAAAGGACTTTAAAGGAGGTTGATTTGATGTTCCATTGAATTAATTCTCCTTTTATTTTCTCTTGTTCTGGTAAGGGATTCTGTGATTCTAGTCCTTGAGCTCATCGACCAGTGTGTTGAGAAACTTGACATTTTTCCTTAAGAACCTTCAAGCATTAAGAGAAGACGAGAAGATGAACTACTGTTAGTCTTTCTGCATTATATCCATCAACTTTTTCTCTATGAACCTTCTCTTTTAGATAATAATGTACGTTTCTGTGGTGAAGGGAATGAGATTCCCAAATATCTGTTCTTTCCTGCCTGTTCTCTCATTTTCTTGGTAGTTGGTACAAACCTAAAGTCTGATTTTTCTCATCCCACGTCACTGAAAATTACAAAGCAAAAGAGACTAGATCCCAAAATCTTTTGACTTGAAGAACTAATTTTGCTTCTTCAATGTACTTCAATAATCAAGCCCGATGGTTTATTCTATGTTAAATTGAACTTCACTGGCTACTGATATGTTCAGTATGATTATCAACTTTGTTAGAATATTCAGTTTATGACCTAATCAGCATTGTAATAAATGACCGTTTTCAGCTGTGTTGAAGCAATGGTTGTTGGTTAACATACCTAACCTATCGCTGTATCGGGGTTTCAATGAGAAAAGGAGACAGAGTTCTCAAGATCCTGACTCTTTTGGTGGTTTGTGCTAACTTTTGCAGACTAGAAACCCAAGAATATTTGGTTCAGTAGATAATCAATCAAGTCTTGCAATGGAAGAAAGTAAAAATTGTTCGTCAACTGAGATCACTCGTTCTAGTGGGGGTAAGGACTCTTTAACTTTGCACTCCCTATGTATTCATCACTATACGTGAAGAACTCAACTCTATTGTGGATGCAGACTGCAATGATCTAGGTATTGAAAAGGGTGTTGATAGAGAGCTGAACAAAGAAGATATTGAAAATGTGGTTGATGTGGGAATCCTAGCGCCCTGTGTCCACTCTCTCCAGCGCACCGGAGATAAGGATGGGAAGTTAAGTGATTCCGAATTTCAGATTGTTGAGGTAGCATATTACTCATTCATTTGGTGCAAAGATCATTTGTCCAATAAATCAGCAATAGTAGTAACTAGCTATTCTTTAAAATAATCCTCCCACATGGTACAAACAATCTCTTCACATCAAACATGTTTTTTTGGCAAATTTTTAAAATTGTGGGTCTTCTTTTGCAAAATAAAAACTTATGGTCCAAGTCTAAAATTTTAAAAAAATTGAAATCCTACCTTTTGTAGGATTTGGGATTTGAAATCAAAATGTCAAATTGAAGGTGAAGTTTTATTCAAATATCATAAACAAACACTGATTTCAAATAAAAAATTTGAGTTTGAGTTCCAAGTTGTGGGGCCAAACACCTACTTAGAATCTGAGAATTGCCATTTGCATATGATACTTGGATACCAGAGTACCATCACCTAGATGCTTTGATTCTACCTACAGCATGGGTCTAAATAAAGATCTCTATGATATAAAAGATGTCATTGATTAAAGTACGAATAATCCATAGGCTTGAGTTCCCTTGCCTTTATCCTCCATAAGTTCACTTTTTGGTTCATTTCTGATTTATTCTGGTGTTTGCTTTCTATTTTTGTCATTCAGGGTACCAGAGAAAGAAGTACCGTGGACCTGTCTGCCCGTAGATCATTTGCTGTGCCACCAGGTAACTAATTTTGGTGTACAGTTACGTTCACCAATTACATGATTGCATAATGTTTTGCTTGATGACAGGTTTGGAGAAACAAGTACATGAAAGCATTCTCCATGACTCTGTTAATGAACAGAATGCAACAAATCAAGCTGAGTTACCTTCAACTAAAACTAATGGGATAAATATTTCAGCAGGTAAAGCATGCATTTCCAGTGCAATTTAACACAATATTTCTACTGCAGTCACGAGTCCTGTTTGCAATTGCTCATCTTAATGGTGTTTAGTAACTTCAAACAGGATGAGTGACTATACTAAACACAATATTGCTGCTCATCTTTATGGTGTTTAGTAATTCCTATGGTATAAAGAACACAATATTTATACTGTAGCTGTTGGTATATAGAACACAATATTGTATTTAATAGCTTAGTAACTACTTTTGTACCAAGAGCTATAAAGAACTCCAAGCTGCCTGCATTATTTGATACTATTAAGATAGAGGTTTCTAAAATTAAGCATTATCCATTTCTAAGAGCATGTGTTCACTTACAACAAGAACTGCCGTTGACCAGGAAAAAATGAATATTGAGGTGTTTGTGCAAGACTGAAGTTAGTTATGGATAGGTTTTGTGAGTTTACCTTATAATTCGATACAATCTCAACCTTGATAATTTTTTAAGGACTTAAGAAGGAATAAATGTATTTCTATACTGTCTTTCTTTTCCAGATAATCACAACATTTAAATTATTCATTTTAGTATCTTCCTTAAAAATTATAGTTGGGTTAGTTAATGTTAAATATTAGATGGAAGATGACCACTACAATCAGAGTAGTACTCGAGCCAAGTTCCTGAGCCGTCGAGTCGACAACTACCATGTTCATATTCAAATGCGGTGATCAATTGAGCCATTTAAAAAAATAAAAACATTGAGACCTGAACTGCTAGGTTAACTAGCAGCGCTATTTCCACCTAAAAAGCGCCTAACTCAGGTGCTTGTCATTTCTATGTAGGAGTCTCTGCTGCAGCAGTCCAACCATGTGGTGGGACCACTACTCAACAACCCAATGAAATGCAGGATGCTGAACCTAATTCCATCGTTGCTCCTGAGCCGAGTCTGGCCCTGCCATTCAAGAAGAACTCCGCTCTTTGGAGAGAATTTGAATCGATGGAAATTTTTGCAAAAATTCCACAAAATCCACATTTTCCACCTTTAATTCATTATGAGGAGAAGAAACGAGAAGAAGTAGCTTTACTAAAGATGACAAAGTATGCTTTTTTTGTTGAGAGGATACCAAAGTTAACCATAGCAGAACTTAATAGTTCAGATATCATTAGTGACATGCTGGACACTATCAAGGACTTGGAGGAGTATGGATTTGATCTAATGCCGGTGAAACGTCATTTGAACGATTTGCTGTTGAACAACGAGAAGCAAACTCACCTTCGAAACAAGTTGGAAGAAGAAGAGGGCAAAATAAAAAAATGCTATCTTGACAAAGTGATAGCTAAAAATGAGATTAACAAGATAGCTTTGAAGATAAGGGATCTAGAGAAAGAACTTATGTCAGCCAAAAACGTGATAGAGACGATGGATAATCATATCAAGGTATCGAGATCTGTAAAGGGTGCCATTTGCGATGACCTTCGTCACGTTGAGCTTGATTTTGAAGGAACAGTGGCTTCAGTGAAGCAAATCTTCAGCTGAAAGAGAATTGATTTTGTGGAAATGTGGAAAGTTGGGAAATCCTTAGTCTTCAGGTTAGATAATACGTTTATCAAAACAGATTTGGTACACAAGTCTTTAATTATGAAAATATATTTTGTAAATCAGTTGTCTCCGTGACCTATAGGTCACATGTTCGAGCCGTGGAAGTAGCCACTAATGCTTGCATTAGGGTAGGTTGTCTACATCACACCCCTTAAGGTGCGGCCCTTCCCCGGACCATGCTAACGCTCGATGCTTTGTGCGCTGGGCTCCCCTTTTTATTTTGTAAATCAGTTAGGCTGTTTGGTGGCATGTTTCCTTCTAACTTCCCTAGGAGAATTTTTTGAAGTACATGTTAGAGACGATTCAAATAGTCGATCCTAGCTTGTTTGGACTCGAGGCATAGTTGTTATTGTAATGCTATTAACTCAGTGCTGGTGTCTTTTTCTTTTCTCTAAATTGTCCCCATTTTTAGGATTCAACAGTTTGCATCAAACAGGTGGCTACTACTACATTGCTTTAAAAGTGGAATGGAAAAAAAAAATAGAAAAATAGTGACAAGGTTCATGAATCATGGGGCTTGCAGTGAAAAATGACAAGTGAATAGCCGCCGTGCCGGGATTCTTTAGATTGAAGCGCAGAATTTACACAAAAGAACTAAAAAGCTATCAAACATAGGTTAATTTAGTACTTTAATTAATTAAGTTGTGTTAAAAAGTAACTAATTTCAACATTCAGCATACAACAATGGTGATATTAATCCTTCTTGAAGTTTATATTTAAAGAATGGTCATTTATTTTTGGAATCACCTTTGCGCGTCATGTTGAAAACACACACTTTCTCTTGAGTGCATTTCTTTACCCATGAAATGGTATGCCATCACTTTACATTAAGTGGTGACTTTTAATAACACTGTACTACCATATCTACATATGGTGAAGGAGAAATTGAGGAACACGTAATTCGAGCAATGGTAAAAGTTTGGAGGCGAAGGGGTGATCACTATTCGTTGTAAGTACATTTAATAATATTGATCTTTCCTAATTGCCATGACTACTATTTAAGCTTGAAATTGAAATTTATATATTTTGAATTAACGGGACGAATAATTGCATGAGATTCCCGACACAGTACGACTTATTAAATTTCTTTAATTACATGTGATTTCGGTGGTTACGACTCAGATAAACTTTTTGCTCCTTAGAAAGATTGACAACGGTCTTTGTAAAGACTACAAGGTTATTCCGATGAAGTATCTTACAACCCGACATAAACTTTTGATGATTGATTTGGAGATCAAGATTGAGAAGAAGATGAGGGTTGTGGATGACAGGTTAATAATCAAATGGAGAAGTTTGATCATGGCTAGTGCAAAGGAGATGGGGAGAGGTTGATGGCCAAAGGGGCTTGGGAGTAGTGGAGATGCAAGCAATATGTGGGACATGACGACCAGTTGCATTCGAGAGGTATATAGAGAAGTGCTTGGGGTCTCGAGGGGTAGCCGTGGTGGGCATCGAGGGGACTGGTGGTGGAATGGTAAATTTCAAGAGAAGGTAAAAGCGAAGAAAGCGGCGTATGCAAAATTGGTAGAAAGCAAGAATGAGATGAAGTGGACGAATAAGAAATTGTATAAGATGGCGAGAAAGGACGCAAAGCTTGCAGTTACGATGGCTTTTGAACGCCTATATGTGGAATTAGAGGAAAAAGACGGAGAAAGAAAGTTGTACAGACTATCCAAGGCGAGGGAGAGGAGGGCCCGTGACTTGGATCACGTGAGGTGCATTAAGGACGAGGACGACAAAGTACTGGTGGAGGACGCACATATTAGGCGGAGGTGGCAGTCTTATTTTATAGTACCAATTTGTGCAAGCATATCCTCTCGCTTGCACCCATGGGCAAATTTATAGATGGTTAATAGATTCTCCTGAATTAAAATGTTTTTATCTAGATTTTATATATATTAAAGTGAATTTACTAAACATCTATAAATATTAAGCTGTAAATTCAGTTATTATTATAGATATTAATTTGAGATTGCCGTAGAAACTCATAAATTTCAAATCTTATACCCGTTACTCATGCCGGCACAGTGCTTGAAGTGACCCTGTACTTACCAATTGCAATACCTGTTACATATATTCAGGACTTATCAGAGAGAATCTGGGAAATTACATGTGACATTTGACCATTCTATTAATTATTTAATTTGCTTTGAGATGTAGAAACATGGTGACTGACAGACAACGATACAAGAGGAAAATGGAAATTAAAGGCTTACGGAAAGAATCTCCTGAATGTTATTTAGAGGACTAATATAACTTCACTTCTTCAAGCAACAATATAATAAAAAGGACAGGTGTCAAAACACTTGATTACTCGCGCCTATAGTATTTACGACATTACAACATATCAACTTATAATGATTAAGTAATTTAATGAGGTTAGAACTTATATTATTAATTATGATTAAATGATAAAATAAATTATATATAAATACATCTCATGTATCTATTGATTTCATAAAGGCTTAATATATAGATAACCTCTTAAACTTGTCATCAAATTTAATTTAGACAATCAAACTACATGTTCCAATTTAGCACCTGAATACATGATACAATGTTCTCATTAGACACTTTTGGTCTGAACGTTGAACAAACTTTTCTACATGTTCTCAAGCGTCTAATAGGTAGTTAAGTTGACAACATAATCTTTTTTACTTATACACATTAGCCTCAATTGAAACATGTCTAAGCTTCTACGACTTATTGAGGCAAATGCGTATAATTAAAAGACGTGACATTTTTTATGTCGTTAACTTATCTCGATAATGAGCATTTAGAATACGTGCAAAAAAAATTCAAAATTTGAACGGAAAATGATTAATTGAAACACTTTTATCATGTTTTTTTTAATTTAACTCATCCACCTCCAAAAGTGAATGCATTTTCATTAATTACTTTATCATGTGTTCAGGTATTCAATTAAGATAAGTCATAGTTAGAATATCAAAATGAAATTTATTAATAAATTTAAGGGGCTATCAATGTATTAATCATTTCATAACCATCAATATATGAAAGGGCGGCATGTCGATCGATCAAATTTAGCATTAATGTGTTTGGTGTCACGTGTGAAAACGTGTATTCTCAAAAGAGGCGAATTTTCCTAAGCAACGAATTAATCAGTCGTTAGCTTTGAATTATCCGAAACCCTAGACCAGTTGATTCGGGCGCAGGTATCTCATCGCCGAGTGGTGTGGGACAAGTTCGAAACCCGGGATAACGCCCTACCGCCGCTTCTTGAAGGGATCACATCCGAACTGCCAAGTGTGATTTAACCTACCGACGCTTTTGCGCTTATCGTCGATCGAGTTTACCTTGTATGCGACTGAAAAGAATACGCGGATTCCTTCGTCAACAAAAAAAAAAAAAGTCGTTAGCTTTGAATTGAATATTATAATACGACGTACTATAGCCCAAGTGGTAAGCATATATAGAACTTTTTTTGACATAATGCCGGCCGGTAGACATTGGTAAAGTCACTTTCAACCTAGCTTGATTCCACTAAATACTACAAATATCATACTACCAAAATTCATGTGCATGTTATAACCACTTTTGTATTTTACACATGCATGCAGTTGATATATGGGTTTAATATGTTGCTTATATACATATGCACGTGCAAGTGAACCTTGGGGACGAGAATGAAATTGTAATTATTAATCTAGTGTTTGCAATTTCACTTTTCACTTAGAGAGCACCATGCATCAATCAAAATCTCAATAGTGTAACATTATTACATTATCAATGCAATCTAATTACTAATAATATCATGTTACTGTTACATTATTTTACAACAATTTGATATAGGTTATTGTAAGTCAACTTATATTACAAATGACCCGACGATTGGAATGTAATTGTTCTGTTGATAAATCCATATTCACATCCGTCCATATCTAATGCATTTTTTTGCTTATATACATAATAACGTTCAAGTGAACCTTTGGGACGAGAATGAAATTGTAATTATTAATCTTGTAGTTGAAATTTGCAAAATTTCTAATTAAATTATTAATTTATTTTAATAGAAAAAGCGACCTCTAGATTTTTTAATTTTTTTGGGGCCCTTTGCGGTAGCACACCTCGCATGGGTCCAACGACGGCACTGCCTCGAGTCTATCCTTTCTTTGGGGGCCCTGTGCGGTAGCACACCCACGGATCCAACGACGGCACTGCCTCGAGTCTATCCTTTCTTTTTATCAAAAAAGTATATGGACCCGATCGATTGGAATGGAATTGTTCTCCGTTGATAGATCCAGATTCACGTCCGCCCATATCTAAGGGATTTCTTCGTGCGGGGTGGTGAGCGATGTGGAGATAAGGTTGCTCGCTATATACAGTTTGACTTTACTATTGCTTGTAATGGTCGGCAATATTTTTGCCGTATCTGAATTTCTATTATTTAGAGCTAGAAATTTGTCAGAAGCAAGCAAGATAACGTTTCTCTGCTTCGTAGATAAGACTCGTTCTGACATTTGATTCCATTCTTACTAACATGTCTAATAATGTAAAAAATCAACATGTTAAAATAAGCGTCGAGCTGTGTGGAGTACATGGTACAATGATACGGGCGAAATCCCAAAATCATATCTGCTTGTCTTGTGACATTAGAGAGGGAAGACCAAACTAGCTGGTGGGGTGGTGAAAATAAGGTCAGGGGTAGATAGTAAACTCAAAAAGAAAAAATACTGTAACAGCCTTTTCTAACACGTCTAAAACTATTTTCAACTACTAGTATTATATATATATATATATAGATCTTTTTCTTAATTGTACATGTTATATCTATAATTAAGTCTACATTGGTACCAAGTGTATCTTATAAAACAACTCCCTGCCGTTTGATGTTAGGTCTACCGGCACTATCTCCATTTAACACCTTTACTTATTATAATTTCACACTTATGAACCAATGTATATGTAGGTCGATGCAAAATATATCCAAACATTCTCAATCGATCTTCTCGTGTCTTATCCTCAATGTATGTTACTTGCATCTTCTGGCGAATATAATTATTTTAAAATAATTTTGTGGTCATTATGAGTTATGAGTTAATAATGAGAAAACTATTTACACAATTAAATTGCTTATAAGTTAATTAGAGGCAAATGTACATAACAAGCATTAATTGATTGCAACATGATAAAATTGTTGGGTTTTGATATTGGTGAATAGGAAATGATGGGATAAAAATTAAAGAGGGTAAAAGGCTCTTTTATCCCACATCGAAAAAATGGAAGGAAAGAGAGGTGTATATATTACATTACACCTTCTCGAGCTGCTAAAAGGGTTGAGAGGGCAAGGACCCCTCGCGCCGTCGTCGTCGCTCGCTCGGCTTCGGATTTGGATTTGGAAAAAGATTGATTGATAATCTTTTTGGACAAACGTTTCTTTAATTAATTAATTATTTAATTAAAAACAAATCCAAACGGATCGACCCGCGACCCGATCCGACCCATCCGGCTCTCCCTCTCTTTTTCGAATTTCCCTCCAAAATGAGAAGACTATTCTGAATGGTTGCAACCATTCAGAATCAGTACCTCTAACCCTATAAATTCTTGATCATTTCAAGAATTTATGAACTAATTCATTCTAATCAATTCTGAAATTCTGAAGTTGCTCTTCAACTCGAAAATTTCATTCTGTGTGATATCTTTGCCTGAGTGGTTCGTTGCTACCGAATTTGGAGTACTACTATTACGTAAGATAATCGTTCTATCCTGGGAGGCGATATTCCGTTAACCTCGAGTACTGTGAGGGGAATAATTTCCTTAAGGACACACTTTGAACTAAGTGGGCTCGATTACATTCTGAAATTATTTTTCCAAAACAGATTCTGTTTTCGTTTATTGTTTCATTTATGTTATATGTTTCACTAAGTGATTAACATATTGTTTTGAATCATTATTTAGTCAAGTACAGATTATTATACCAACAATCTTAAGGAAATTATATTTATTGTATTTTAATCTGTATCCTGGTTTGGAGATTAAAACTCGTGGTTTTCCACTCCGTATGAAATTTCATATTCTAACTTGAAGATATAAAAACTTCGTTGGAATATTAAAATCCAGGGAAAAGTGTTTTCCAAAAAGGAAAAAAAAAGTTTTTTTCAGAAGGAAAAAAGTGTTTTTCTTGTATGTTGTTTGGAGACTAAAATCTTCGGATTTTCTACTCCGGTTGAGATTAAAGTTTTCATAACTTTCTACTCATTTGGATACTTGATTTGAAGATATAAAAACTTCATCAAGTATACAACATACAATCTACTGCACTTCGTTTCTATCAATTTTGATTCGGTTTGAAGAAATAAAATCTTCACCGTTGTGTATTATATTTGTTTCTATCAAAATTGATTCGGTTTGAAGAAATAAAATCTTCGCCGTTGTGTATGATATTTGTGGCGACGATTTGAAGAACATAAAAACTTCATCGTTCTGTTTAAGGAGATTAAAACTTGTGTAGTTTTCTACTCCATATGAATATTAGTATTCTGACTCGAAGATATAAAAACTTCGTTGGAATACTAAAGTTTCATAATTACACAACGATTTGAAGAACATAAAATCTTCATCGTTCTGTTTAAGGAGATTAAAACTTGTGTAGTTTTCTACTCCATATGAATATTAGTATTCTGACTCGAAGATATAAAAGCTTCGTTGGAATACTAAAGTTTCATAACTATACTGTGATTTGAAGAAATAAAATCTTCATCGCTCAAATTACGATTTGAAGAAATAAAATCTTCATCGTTTAAGTTTCACAATTATACTCGATTTGAAGAAATAAAATCTTCATCGTTTGAGTCCGTGATTTAATTGCTATTCGGTTTTATTAAGTAAAAGCGGTTTGTCGATTTGATGACAAACAAATAATGGCAATTGATCCGAATGATCCGTGTGCAATCTTTGTCGAGTGCAATTTGGTTGGAAACCCAAAGAGTGGTGGCCGGATTACGTGCCACTCGGCGTGTTTGCTTATGCAGAAGCATTTGCAACCTATGCTCCATGGACCCAAGAGGTATGTTTATGGAAATCCGCAATGACGAGTTGAAGGATATGGGAAGATACTTACGAAGATGACTTAGGCAAGGTCGACTCTCAACAATGTTCTCGCGCGTTCAACAATTCGGAAGAATTTAGTTTCAGCCGGACTACTCGTCAAAAACGGGTTTAAGTGTGTGTTGGTTAGTGAGAAAATTGTAATAAGTAAGAATGATATGTTCATAGGAAAGGGCTACCTCACCGTGGGCATTTTCAAACTCAATGTAATGGTTGTTGACAGTATTAATGAAAATTCAGCTTCGTCTTACTTATTGGAGTCAAATGATTTATGGCATGTTCGTTTAGGACATGTCAATTACAAAACCTTGCGAAAATTGATCAATTTAGAAGTATTGCCTAAATTCGAGTGCAACAAATCAAAATGTGAAATTTGTGTTGAATCTAAGTTTGTTAAACATCCATATAAGTCTATTAATAGAATTCAAATCCTTTAGACTTAATTCACACGTATATATGTGATATGAAGTCAATACCATATCGTGGGAAAAAGTATTTTATAACTTTCATTGACGATCGCACTCGACATCTTGCATGTGTATTTGCTTAATAGTAAGGATGAAGCAATTAATGCATTTAAGCAATACAAGAACGGAAGTGGAAAATCAATTGAATAAAAATCAAAATGATTAGAAGTGATAGGGGAGAGTACGAATCCTTTTGCAGAGACATGTTTGGAATATGGAATTATTCATCAAACTATCGCCTCTACACACCACAATCAAATGGAATCATGAAAGGAAAACCGAACATTAAAGGAAATGATGAATGCCTTACTAATTAGTTCCGCCATCGCAGAGTGAGGAAGCTATCCTTACGCCTAATCGAATACTCAACAGAGTACCCCACAAAGAAAACACAATCTATTCCATATGATCTATGGAAAGGAAGAAAACCCAACTTGAAATATTTCAAAGTGTGGGGTGTTTAGCAAAGGTCCAAGTTCCTTTGCCCAAAAGGGTAAAAATCGGACCAAAAGCGTGGATTGTGTATTTATAGGCTATGCAACAAAAAACAAATCTTATCGGTTTTAGGTTCACAAAATGGACAATCCTGAAATTCATGTTAATACGAAAATGCTGAATTCTTTGAAAACATCAATAATTATAAAAATGAATTTGAGTCGTCAAGTGAAAGATCTAAACGATCATGGAAGAACCAAAGGAAAGTATACCAAGCAAAGAGGATCTAAGGCGTAGCAACGTCAAAAGACATCTACTTCCTGGACCGGACTTTGTAACATTCTTGCTTGAAAATGAGCCCCAAACATTTAAAGCGGCAATGTCATCTTCGATTCAACATTTTGGAAAGAAGCGATAATAGTGAGATTGAATCGATTTTAAACAACCATACATGAGAGTTAGTTGATCTTCCTCCTGGAAATAAACCTTTAGGATCAAAATGGATCTTTAAAAGGAAAATGAAAGCTGATGGCACTATTGACAAATACAAGGCAAGACTTGTGGTCAAAGGTTATAGACAAAAAGAAGGTCTTGATTACTTTGACACATACTCGCCGGTGACAAGAATAACATCTATTCGGGTGTTAGTCAAGTGGCAGATATGGTCTTGAAATCCATCAAATGGATGTCAAGACGACTTTCTTAAATGGAGAATCGAGGAAGAAATTTACATGGAACAACCCGAGGGTTTTGTGGTTCTGGTAAAGAAAGGAAAGTGCAGACTTGTGAAGTCACTTTATGGACTTAAACAAGCACCCAAACAATGGCATGCAAAATTTGGCCAAACAATGTTGGCAAATGGATTTAAAATTAATGAGTGTGACAAATGTGTTTACATTAAAAATACTTCAAATCATGAAGTCATTGTTTGTTTGTATGTTGATGACATGCTGATAATGAGTAAAAATATTGTCGATATAAATGCTACGAAGCGTATGCTCGCTAGCAAATTTGACATGAAAGACTTAGGTTGCCGATTTGATCTTAGGAATTAAGATCCATAAAACTCCACAAGGTCTAGCATTATCACGATACATTATATTGAAAAAGTACTGACAAGTTCAAGTATTTAAATTTCAATGTTGCAAAGACTCCAATTGATGTAAGTTTTGCACTTCAAAAGAAAGGTGAAAGTGACTCACAATGGACTATGCACGAAGTTTTGGGAAGTTTGATGTATATTATGAATTGTACACGACCGGATATAGCATGTGCTATAAGCAAGTCGAGTCGATTCACGAGTAATCCCAATCAAACTCATCGATGGCAATGAAACGAGTCTTGGGATATTTACAACACACCCAAAACTATCGTGCATTATAATAAATATCCCGCAAGATTGGAGGATATAGTGATGCAAATCGATCACCGGATCGTTTGAAGTTAAATCCACGAGTGGATATGTTTTCACCGTTGGCGGAGGAGCAAAGGTCTTGAAATCATCAAAACAGCATACGACGCTCGCCTACAATGGAATCGAATTTATAGCTTTAGACAAGGTGAAGAGTTCGAATGGCTCCGAATTTCTTATAAGATATTCCATTCTCGCCCAAACCTTTGGCTCCTATATGTATACAATCGCGATCAAGCAAAGAATAGGTAGGCGAGCGTAATGTATAACGGAAAATCTCGTCACATACGACGAGACACAATACCGTTAGACAACTCTTCAGTGGCGTTATCACAATTGATTATGTAAAGTCAAGAGATAACGTGGCGGATCCGATTACAAAAGGCTTATCTAGAGGAGTTGGTAGATCATCAACGGAATGGGGTTAAGGCGCCGGACAAGTCATCACGGCGGTAACTCTACCTGCAGACCGAGATCCCAAGAGCTAGGTTCAAGAGATCAAACAAAGTCAGGATCGACGGTTCAACATTGTCAAATAACTCAACCCATTCTCGGATGAAGACAATGTTCGAAATAAGGATAAGACTTTACGGCTTGTTAACGAGTTAATGAAACATTAAGGTTTTTAATGGTTATCTAAATCTGGCGATGTATGACCGGATAATGTGGCTATAGGACCACATGTTTAGAAATCACCATGTGAGTGTTAAGTGTAAGCGCTTTAAAGGGAATGATAAGAAAGGCACATTCTCTACGCACTCACGAGACCAAAGCGGTGTTCATGGTCAAACGAACACAACCGTGAGAACCATAAACGGTTGAGGTTGATTGTGTCTTATGTTGTCTAGGTATACAACAAAGTTCGACGGTTCAAAGATATCAAATCTACCGATTGATCGAGTATATCCGATATAAGTTCACTACGGAAAGTTCAAAGGAAACCTACTTATCCAGACGCAATCAATTCTCGCCAGATATCACACTCGTCCGTACATTCTTCTATCTTATAATCATTCCCATTCATGCTGGGATTGTTGGGTTTTGATATTGGTGAATAGGAAATGATGGGATAAAAATTAAAGAGGTAAAAGGCTCTTTTATCCCACATCGAAAAATGGAAGGAAAGAGAGTGTATATATTACATTACACCTTCTCGAGCCGCTAAAGGGTTGAGAGGCAAGGACTTCGCCGTCGCCGCCGCCGCCGCTCGGTTTGCCGCTTGGCCGGCCGGATTTGGATTTGGAAAAGATCGATTGATTGATAATCTTTTGGACAAACGTTTCTTTAATTAATTAATTATTTAATTAAAAACAAATCCAAACGGATCGACCCGCGACCCGATCCGACCCATCCGGCTCTCCCTCTCTTTTTCGAATTTCCCTCCAAAATGAGAAGACTATTCTGAATGGTTGCAACCATTCGTAATCGATTTCTAACCCTATAAATTCTTGATCATTTCAAGAATTTATGAACTAATTCATTCTAATCAATTCAAATTCAAGTTGCTCTTTCAACTCGAAAATTTCATTACGTGTGATATATCGCTGAGTGGTTCGTTGCTACCGAATTTGGAGTACTACTATTCTCGTAAGATAATCGTTCTATCCCGGGAGGCGATATTCCGTTAACCTCGAAAGATCGCGAGGAATAATTTCCTTAAGGACACACTTTGAACTAAGTGGGCTCGATTACATTCTGAAATTATTTTTCCAAAACAGATTCTGTTTTTCGTTTATTGTTTCATTTATGTTATATGTTTCACTAAGTGATTAACATATTGTTTTGAATCATTATTTAGTCAAGTACAGATTATTATACCAACAAAAATTTGTAATAATCTACTCTTTTTTACTATAGTAGGTTTCACTACGCTGATTTCGTAAAAGAAGAAAAACTTTATATTATCAACATAATATAAAATACTCATATGCATATCCGTAACTTTCTATCCCTTCAGATCGACAAAACACCCATCTTACTCAAATGCTAATTTTTATTTGGTACCACCAACCGTACATGCAAATGTAATTTACTATGCAAAGACAATTTTTCATTCTAGTAAACATAAGGTCTTTTAAATGGTAAAAGATGGTCAATTTGGATTGAAAATATGGATATCCATATGTCATTGACATAAAGAATACTTTGTGCCGGTCGTTTACATGTGCCTCACCAACTCGACAACAAGTATAATTGAAAGTTTTGTCCTTATATTACATGCTTATGCAGAACCCACTTCCAACGTATAAAATTATATATTATAGTAGTATAATATTGTAAATAATGGATCTTGGGTCTAACTCAACCCCAAAAGCAAATTAGCTTTTGGGGTTAAGTTAGGCCCAAGATCAATTCTTTACATGGTATTAAAGTCAGACTCATTTCAATTCTTTGTTCATCGATGTTGAGTCCCCAAATTATATTATTCAGGTTTCAATTAACGATGTCTGAACGTGCGAGATAGTGTTAAGAGTCCACATCGAAAATGAAATGAAAACATGAACTCGTTATATGGACTTGAATAATCATCACCCTACAAGATAGTTTTTGGTGTTGAATTAAGCCCAAAATCAATTCTTTACTCGTATCAATCACGTCATCTAATTTTATATCTAACAACTACTACCAATATACATTAACAAACCGGCTGGCCGGTCATCACTCCTTACTCATCATATGAAATGATTATATATCAGTTGAAATTGCAATAAAAGCTACTATTAATTGCTTCTTAAAATTATAAAGAACATATACGAGTTCGTTATCAAACTGAATTTGAATTTAATTTGGATGTCACTATCCAAAAGAGTTGATACAAACATACTTTCACAGCCCTAGACCAGTGCTTGAAGAGGAGATCTCATCGTTGGGTGGTGTGGGAGAGCCATTACAAGTCAAACCCTGCGTAACGTCTCGCCCGCCGCTTGGGGAGCCTCTGGCACACCTGCCAAGTGTGGTTTAACTGGCTGACGTGGTTTGCAGGCCATCGCGTCGGGGATCTTCACACTGTAAAGAAGATCGGCCGCGGCCTTCACAACCAAAAAAAAAAAAAAATACTTTTACAGCATAAAATTTAAGATCATGAACAAAATCAATATAGGAAAGAGTGCAAAAACGTGGTCCCAGTACTAAACACACAACACTACACATTTATAGTTGATGAACTATCACACATATAATAAATTCTAATAAATATATTCAAAGGACAAAAGTACTTAATTTAAATTTACTCCGAGTGAGTGCTTCAGAATTCATTTTTTCTGGTATAAAGATGTCACTGTCCATAACAGCTAAAAAGAGACTTAGGCTAGGGTTTTGTCTTCCCAGTTATAGCTATCTCTTTATTCTGAGCAAAAAAAAAAAAATACAGATCTAACAATTACAACCATTAACGACCAGAAAGAGGGGGAAGAAGAAATAACCTGCATTTTGCGGTACTATGCTTAGGCAAAATAAATTAACTTTGCCATGTTTTGTGATTGATTTTCATTGGAATTATTAACTAGACCAGCTATATTGAAAATATCGCTATGAGAAAGAGGTCTTAAACCGAGGAAATCTTTGGTGATATCATCGTTACCAACACCATTGTCGTTGTTCGAATTCAAAATGCCAATGTTGCCGAATGGATGTTCGAAATTGAACCCGGTAGGAGTAGTACCAGAAGAGAAGGAATTCATCATACCCTGAAGAGAGGAAGGATGAGGTGAACTTGTTAATGGACCCGAGATAGGAATTGTGACAGCTTTATTCCCATAGGAAGCCAAGCTATTGAAAAAACCCTCTTCACGTGAAGACAAATTGAGTCCAACATCAGTTGCATTGTTGCTAACAGACACGTGAACTTGGTGGAGCATAGCTACTGGGCTTGGGCCTGCAGAAACAGTACTCGCTTTGTTACTCATGGTAGCACCCATCTGAGCTGCCTTGTGCAACAACGCAGTTGCAGAAATATGTGCTCCTGATGGAGTACTAGGGTTAGGGTTGAAGTTTTGCTGGCTCTGTGAGTAGTCCTGATCACCAAACCTAGACGATTGGAAGATCGATGCGCTTAGGTCACCACCACCTCCAACCAATAGCCATGGCGGAATCTCCTTCCTCAAATTGAAATTACCGGTTTGTTGCTCCTTCTTCAATGAAAATGTAGCTGGAATTTCATGATTAAACTGAAAATTCATGTGAGATGTTGAAGAACCAGCTTGAATTGGATTTCCTGTTATCGCTCTTGCACTCTCTTCCGCTAAAGCATCGCAAAATGCTCTGTGAGTTAGGAAACTATCTCTCCTGAAACAAACAAATATTCAGTTCTGAAACTATTTCCATGGAATTAAAAAAGTAAAAATTCAAATTTGAGATAAATTAAAGAGGAGAGAGAGAGAGAAATAAAGACAAACCATTGTAAAGCTATATGAACACTAGTATCTGACTAGACAAAATCATCCATCGTAAAGAAATACTGTGTGATTCATTTTCCATTATTAGTTACCTTGAGAAAAGTGTTCCACAATCACATCTATACTCTTTAGTACCACAAGTTTTGGAATGAGCTTTCCAATCCGATTGAACTGCATAACGTTTTGAACATTTGTCACATTTCCATTTCTTCTCACCATGTTTTCTGCAAAAATGTTTCTTAATACCAGTGAGGTCACCAAGAGCTCTAGCTGGGTCATGATGAACACAACTAGGTTCTGGACAAACATAAACTTTTTTTCTTATTTCTTTGCTTGTTCTCTGGTTTAACTTCCATGGCAAGTTATGTCCTCTTCGATGAAGCTGCAAATTTTGATCTCTTTGAAATCCTTTCTTGCAGATTTCACAAACAAATCTATTGGTTGCCATTAGTGTTTTTGGTGACAAAGCTATCACTTCCGAATCAGGATCTGGGAAAAAGGTTGAAAGGATTTTATAAGCAGCAAAAAGTATAAAATTATATTCACAAAGATGAGTGTAAAAAAAGCATTGAAATTAGACCTGGATTGCCTGGTTGATTTCTCTTCTTTTTGATTTGTTGAGGTTGAGGTTGTTGATTTGGAGGAGCAAAGTTATACTGAGGAGGATAATTATCATTTCTGTTGGAAGAAGATACACTTGCTTCACCAGATGCACAAGTTAAATTGGACATGTTTTCTTCTACAACAACAGGTACTTGATTCATTAAACCTTTCATCATCTTCGTTTCTTTATTGTCCTTCTTCAACCTGATTTTGAAAGTTTAATTTCATAAGTACTGAAGACTATTCAAGACACACTAGAATATATAGTCATGGGGGAAACTAGTAAAATCTTTCCTTAAAATAAGTATGAGAAAGATCTAAAGACAAAAACAAACCTAGAAAAAATATATAGTGATGTAAATGGACAAAAATTAAAGAGTAAGAAGAACACAAATTTTGTTTCTTTGAGTTTGTTTGAACCTGAAAAAAAAACACATTCAACTACCTTTAGTCTTGTGGTTTGTTCTTCCTTTGGCGTCAACCCAATAAACAAATCTTGTTTTTTCCAAACAAAGAGAAAGAAGCAAGCAAGGACTTAGAGATAGAGAGTGAGAAAACACTATTCTCATTCAAGCTTGCTAAAATCAAGAAAATCCAATAACAACCATGCATATAAGAACAAATGAAACTGGACCAAATTTCTTACAACTGTTAAGAAAGAGAAATATAAATACAGAGAGAAGAGATGTGGATGAGAAGAGAAAATCCTCTCTACGAGAAAAAGAGAAATAAAGGAGACTACCCTACGGCTAACTCTGACGTGCACTTTCTGTCTTCTTTAGTCTATGTTTGGATCGACGGTGGACAGGAGTAATTTATGTTTGGATGCAATAATGTAAAAATGATTTTTATAATTAATTTATGTTTGGATAGTTTTGATCAAAATTACTTCCGACTGTAGAATTATCAAAATAGACATATATATAAATAAAAATTACTATACATATAAATAGATGTAAGTACGTAAATAAAAATTACAAATAGATAATAGAAAAAGGAGAAGGATAATCCTCGTATAATCGGACAACGTTAGGATATTTTAAGAGTTTAAAGTTTCAATATGCAATTACACATGAACAAATGTTAACTTTAATAGTATATTTGTTTTTTAATTAAAACCGACATAAGTAGTATATTTGATTTTTTTAGTAATTATTTCTAGATATTTAAAGAGGGTAATGAAAGTTGTATATTTGGATTTTTTTAGTAATTATTTCTAAATATTTAAAGAGGATAATGAAGGTGGATAGAGTTGTTGATGAAAATTAAAGAGGGTAATAAAGAAAATGGTAAAATTCAAATTAAAATAAATGGTCTACAGTTTACAAATTTTATTTACGCCAAGTCTTTTAAAATCCGTAAGACTTCAAAAGTCAAATCAAACATATTAATTTTGTCATTTTCATGAAAGTGAGTACCAGAAATCAATCCAAACATGCACTTAGTTCTTTTCTTCTCTTCTCAAACCCGTCTCAAAAGTAAAAAAACCATTTTCTGTTAAAACAAAACACTTTCCCTTCTTTCATAAAGTTTAAAATGAAAAGCAAGCCATGGAAAAAGAGAGTTTGATTTTATATACACACAGAGTGAGATTGGAAGAAGGGGATCATTCTACCAACGGTAAAAGTTATCTTCGTGTAATTTATTATCACCTATAAGTTAGTATTCGAGTCGTGGAAACAGTCACTAATGATTGTATTAGATAGGTTGTCTACATCATACCTTTTGTCCGGTTAAGCCATTTACATCACACCTCTTAGGGTGTGGCCGACTCTTTCTAAACTCGGCTAAGGTGGAATGTTTTGTGTACTGTGCTACTTTTTTTTCTTTTTAAAGATTGAGATTTGAAATAAGAGAGAAAAGTGAATGAACAGAGAAATGGAAATGTTGATTTTAACATCATTGATACACACAAGTAGACCCTTTTCTATTATTTACAGTGATATGATTGAGTCATTGATTAACTCTTAATAATTCTACTAACACAGACACCAATGTTGCCTAAAAAGTTAAGTACTATTTGAGTATTTTCTCTTCACTTCTTTATAAGTAGCTTCCCCTTTCTCTACCTTTCATTTCATTAATTAATCATTCAACCTGCAGCCCGTTCTAATTTTAAAAATAAAAAAATGGAAATAGTGAGCTGTGCCTAACTTTATCCTCCTCCCTCAGCTTATTTATTTCTAAAAATCCATAAGGTAAGCTATGAGATGGAACATTTCAGCAGTGCCTTGGGTGACTCAACATTCAATCTTTCCTACTTTGTATGCTTACGGATTGTTTGGTTCAAGGAATTAGACAGGTAGATTATTCCGACATAACTTTTAGAATTGAATTATCTTGTGTTTGATTAGAGGTATTAATTAGTTAAAATCAGTACTAATTTTATATAAAAATCTTGGTAAAACTTGTCTCACGTAGAAGGTAAGTCTCCTTATTATAATTCCAGAATTATCCCTACTTCAACCAACCCCCTAAAAGATCCATCCTTTGAGGCAAGGGCGAAGTTAGGTGGGTAAGGAGTTTATTTGTGAAATATACCGTATATATAAAATTAAAATTATTTTTAAATATATATAATAAATATTGGTATTATTTGACTTTGTCCATTTATTATTTTAATTTTTGTTTCGCCGATGTTGTACTGAAGGGTACGAAAAATAATAAATTAAAAAAAAAAAAAAATCTTTTTTTTTTACGAAAGAATCCGCATCCGCTACTCTTTCGAATGCGCACGGGGTAAACTTATCGTGATATCCCTGCAGTATACTATAATTGTAATGATATAATTTTCTCGTTTTTCAGGATCAACACCTTATATAGTAAAGTAAATAAAAACAACCAATGATTGTAGTGTTCAGATTAAAAAAGTATGGTAAAGTGGAATAGAATAAGGGTATTGGTTTTGTCATTATCTATTTATTCCTCAATGATTTAAGTTTTGGAAATGGGATCTTACTCTACCCAAAGTCTCAGACTCACTTTTTCCAAATAATACTATTCTGCATCTGCTTTAATTTATAAAAATTAAAAAGCTGATCAGAAAATACTCTAATGTGGAGCTCCTAGAGTGCTACTCAGTGTTGTTCTCCACAAGTTTATTTGATTCCATTATTAATTTACTACTCCGTTCTATAATAAGTGTCACATTAGCAAAAAAACACACATATTAAAAAAATTAATAATACAATAAAAAAATTATCAAATTATCTCTATTAAATAAAAATAGATTTCTTTTCTCTTTTGATTAATGCATACATAAATATTCATCATTTATGTCTTAAATAAAAAACTTGCCAATAAATATTTTTTAAATAGAGAGCTTGTCATCATTTGTCCAAGGATATAGTAGGAAACATACGGGTCCCATGTAATTTTCTAAAGATGAATTATAAGATATATATATCGATAATATAAATAAACTTTTTAAAGTTACTATCTTTCTTAAAATAATATCCATATTTACAATATACACAATTAGTTTTTACGTGCTAATATGTAACAGTGTATCACAGTTTTCCTAAGAAATTCTTTACGCTACTAGGTCATTCAACGTATATTTGTAAATATGAATTTTATAATCTTAAAAATAAGATAAATTACATACTATAATAGATAAAATTGATTTGATAGTGTAATTATTTTTTACATTAACTGTGTGTGTATAATGTAAACTCAAAAATTAAATTGGGGACAAATAGAAATTAGAGAAGTAGGAGTTCCAAGAAAAGAACCCACCCAGAGATGTGGTGGGATTATTAAGATCATTTCACCCTTAATTAGAAGTTTAGAATTCGAGCTCTAGTATTAACTATTGAGACTTCTGGTTGTGAAACAGGGGCAGACATACTCTATGCATGTGGGTTCACGAAAATTTAGTAGCTTTCGTTTAAACCTTTCTATATGTATTATGATATCTTCTAATATATATAAATATTTGAATATAAAACATTATATTCCAGATTGTTGTAGAAACTGATAAATTTTAAATTCTGAATTTGTTTATGAAGTGTTTTACTCCTCCGTGAGTTTATCTCGCATGAATCTAGATTAATTGAACCAGTAAATTCGAACAATAAATACAATAACAACAACATATTCAGTGAAAATTCCATAATATGAAGTTTGGGGAGGGTAGAATGTACACAGACATCACCTCTACCTTGATAGAGCGACTTTTTCCGGGAGATCCTCAGTTCAAGACAAATCAAGATAAATAAACAAAATACTATTCACAAATTAAGGAGTTCACGAGGAGGCATAGGAAAATAGAGGGGTCCATAGCCAAATGATTGAGCAAATAGAGGACCTACAAAAAGCAGAGCTGTATATAGTCATATTATGCATGACAGCAAGATGATAGAAGAGAAAGAGAGTACTGTCAATTCAAGAAAAAATGTAGGAGGAATATGCTATTGAGAGACAATTCGAGCTTAGGAAACAACTGCATACAGACAATGCAAGAACCCCCGATATCGATGTGCACATGACCCTTCAATTTCCTTTTTTTTTTTTTTTTTTGATAATTCAGATCTCGGGGTGGCGTAAGACTGCATATCGCTAGTCTGCATGCGAAATCTTGACTTATCTTTCTCGCAGGCGAATGGAACCGTTCTTACCGCGCGTCGTAAATCGCGGGATGTCGCGCGCATTCGATGTCGATCGCCACCAACGGATCAATCTACTGGTCCAACCCCAAGTGATTATGCGAAGAGTATCAAACCCGCAATGACATGCCCGCGCGATTAAATTTCAGAACTGTCTGAAACATATGTCGGAGAAACGTGTCATGAGAATCGAACTTTGTATTTCTAGTATGAAATTTGGTAATTAGCCACTGGACCACTATCTTTGGACCCCTTCAATTTCCATTCTTGCTACACTCCACATTTTGGGGAATACCATAATTTCAATTTGCAATTCTGGGTTACAATTTCCATTCTTGCTGCACTTCATCCCATTTAACTGTCTATTTAGATTTTTTCATACTCATTAAAAAATAATAATAAATACAAGATATAGTATATCAAGTCACCCCCTGCTTCTTACTAATGTTTGTTGCAGAGTTGAGAAGTATTATCTTAATGTTAAGAGTATAGTCGAAAATAATTGCAAACATTTAATTGTGAATCTCTAAAGTAACAATTATTTTGGAATAATTTGTTTAAGCTAAAGCAACAATTAATATGGAACGTAATTAAGGAGTATATAATACACACAATGCCTCATTTCTTAGATATTATGTTGCTATAAAGCATCTCTTTAGTAAAATAGAAAATAAAAGTTTAACGTTAAATTATATCTAAATATAATAAATATCATTCTTTTTTATAGATAAAATAAAAAAATCACATAAATTAAGACTAAAAAAGTATATATATATATATATATATATATATATATGTATATATATATATATATATATATATATATATATATATATATATATATATTCTTAAAGTGGGATAGTTAATCCCGTAATTAGTACATTCCTTACACCCACCAACCACACGCGGGAAAACATAATTCCAAATTTTATTCCTAGATTATCATCCCTTATCCTACATATCAATCGACCCCTGATTTCACTACCTTAAACTTATTTATGTACAAGTTGTGCACACGCTTCATGTTTTATATAAGAGGAGGTGATAAAAAAGGAAATAAAATTCAAAGCGTGTACACAAGGAAATTGCAGAAATGAAAGTGTTGCCCGGATAGTTTACTTGATTTCAGGGTGGTAGATTCCCCATAAGTAGGCAGGTTCAAACTCTGACAGCCGCAGTGTGGAGTTTCATTCCTCCTTTGTGAGGAATGACTCCTTGTGGGCATTAGACATTGTGTCTTTCACCTAGTGACCGCTGAGTTATCATAATTTACCTCCTCCGCCAATCTCTATCGGACCAGGAAGGTGAGGAGGTATTTAGCCTTTTTTGCCCCTGAAAGTGCTTTCATCACAAAAAGTCAAGAGGACAAGTCTAAAGAGGAAACTGAGAAAGGAGTGATGGGTGGGGACCACTGAGTGGACCCCCACAGTACACGTGGCCCATGCCATATTCCACATTTCAAACCCCATGCAGATTGCGTCCGTATACCTGTCCTTGTCACGGACTCGAGGCTCAGCTCTCTTCCTTTGTTTTCTTTTTTAAGCAAAAATAAAACTTGAATTGTATTCAAATAGTTTAATAGAAAAGTTCTGTGATGAAATAATAAATACGTTTAATTAGGTCCTTTTTCCACTCCCTCAACTCTCACAACACACACAATATATATTTTACATAATCATATATTTTCAGATCATAGAAAGAAACCAGAAAATACAGAGAACAAAAATTACATTTAGCAACTGAAAAGTTCCGAAAAGGTATAGTTAAAATTTGAGATTTTCATTCACATTTATGAAGCAACAAAGGTTAGTTATCTCATTCATAATTTTTAGTAAAATCCTTTATTTCAGGTTACATTGCATGTTAGAATATAATCTGGATGTTGAACGAGAAGTTATGAAGTTATAGTTTAAGAGATTTCGTAATAACTAGTTGAATCATGGAACATTATGAAATGTTTTTCGCTAAGTTATACTTGTTAGAACTGAATGAAATTTCGAAAGGTTATACGTCTCTCTGTTACGGTCAGATCGAGCTAAAGAAGGGCTAAAACCGACGTACGGTTTGAGAGTTATCACACTAAAATTTCTGCCTCAGATTTGGCCGAGATTCGGGAAGGCAGAACTTTACGAATTGTTTTGTTGAGTTATACTTATTAGAATTAGATCAAATTTTTCATGGTTGTAAATCTCTCTGTTACGGACAGATCGAGCTAAAAAGGGGATAAAACCGACATACGATTTGAGAGTTATCGCACATTAAAGTTTCTGCATCAGATCGATTAAAATCCGTAATGCAGAATGTAAAATGGTAAAACTGTACCAACTGGTACAGAATATGAAAGTTTGGTTCAAATGAAATCCTAGATTTATCTTTTCTCGTATGGTACGTTCCCTCAAAAACACGTAGTCCTTAAAACCTACTTATACAATAATGAAAGTCACCAAGTCCGAAGCAATGGATTGGTGAGACGATGAGGTTGTGGGACGATCGCTAGCCCTGTTGCGGAGCTTTTCCACTCTCGCGCTTACCTGAAATATATTAAATAAAAGAGTCAGCCCTACCATCCGGAGCTGAGTGAGAACCTCGCCCTACAATTCAAAGTAATCTCACAATATTCTAAGTACAATCACATTATAACATAATAAGCATGTAAAAACATATCAGGTTACAACACTTTTATCGTACAAGTATGCAACATCTCCTCCCAACTTCTTATAGAATTTTTTTAACTTAACCAATATTATGTTGTATCCCATATTACACATTAAGGTTTACAAATGCATTTACATATTTGTTGCGGCGTACAACCCGATCCGATGCATTTACATATTTGTTGTGGCGTGCAACCCGATCCGATGCATTTACCGATGCATTTACATATTTGTTGCGGTGTGCAACCCGATCCGATGCATTTACATATTTGTTGCGGCGTGCAACTTGATCCGATGCATTTACATATTTGTTGCAGAGTGCATTTGAACCAAACTTTCATATTCTGTACCAGTTGGTACAGTTTTACCATTTTACATTCTGTCTTACGAATTTCAATCGATCCGATGCAGAAACTTTAATGTGCGATAACTCTCAAACCGTATGTCGATTTTATCCCCTTTTTAGCTCGATCTGTCCGTAACAGAGAGATTTACAACCATGCAAAATTTGATCTAATTCTAATAAGTATAACTCAACAAAACAGTTCGTAAAGTTTTGCCTTTCCGAATCTCGGTCAAATCTGAGGCAGAAATTTTAGTGTGATAACTCTCAAACCGTACGTTGGTTTTAGCCCCTCTTTAGCTCGATCTGACCATAACAGAGAGACGTATAACCCTTCCAAATTTCATTCAGTTCTAACAAGTATAACTTTGCGAAAAACAGTTCATAATATTCCATGATTCAACTAGTTATTACGAAATCTCTTAACTATAACTTCATAAATTCTCGTTCAACATCCGGATTATATTCTAACATGCAATGTAACCTGAAATAAAGGATTTTACTAAGAATTATGAGTGAGATAACTCACATTTGTTGCTTCGTAACTGAGAATGAAAATCTCAAACTTTGACTACACCTTTTCGGAACTCCTCAATTGCTAAATGTAATTTTTGTTCACCGTATTTTCTGATTTCTTTCTATGATCTGAAAATATATGATTATGTAAAATATATATTGTGTATTGTGTGTGTTGTGAGAGTGGAGGGAGTTGAGGGAGTGGAAGGAGTGGAAGAAGGAGTTAGTTTAGGGGGGGGAAACGTTTTTTTTTTAAAAAAAAATTCAAGACTTTACATTCTCCTCTCTTTAAACAACATTCGTCCTCGAATGTGAATAAGGTCGTAACATATGCACATAGACATGCAAACTGCACACACATGAAGTACAACATAACACATTTTTAAATTTTCAAGACTTTACATTCTCCCCACCTTAAACAACATTCGTCCTCGAATGTGAATAAGATCGTAACACGTGCACATAGACATGCACACTTCACACACATGAAGTACAACATAACACATTTTGTTACCTTACTCAAACAGGAATGGATATTTGACTTTTATCGCGTCTTCGGCTTCCAACGTTGCTTCTTTTGTGGAGTGATTTCTCCATGGGACTTTCACGGAAACAATATCTTTATTCCTAAGATACTTAATTTGTCTATCCAATATTTCTATTAGAATTTCTTCATATTGAAGCTCTTCGTTCAGGACTATCTCTTGGTGTCGAATGACGTGACTCGGGTCGTGCAAGTATTTTCGTAACATTGACACATGAAACACTGGCTGCACCGCTTCTATTTCTTGTGGAAGGGCTAGTTCGTAAGCCACATTCTCCACTCTTCGTAAGATTTCATATAGTCTAATAAACTTTGGGTTCAACTTCCCTTTCTTGTCAAATCGCATCACTCCCTTCATTGGAGAGACTTTGAAAAACACTTTCTCCCCTTCTTGAAATTCGAGATCTTTTTTGCGATGATCCGCATAAGACTTATGGCTGCTATGAGCTGTCTTGATCCGCTCCCGAATTATCTGCACTTTATCGTTTGTTTCCTGAATGACTTCAGGTCCGAACAGTAGTGTTTCGCCCACCTCGAACCACCCAAGTCGAGATCTACACTTTCGCCCATACAATGCTTCGAACGGAGCCATCTGTATACTAGCATAGAAACTGTTGTTGTAGGCGAACTCAATTAGACATAGATGGTCCAACCAGTTGCCCTGGAAGTCCAACACACAACCGCAGCATGTCCTCCAATGTTTGAATTGTTCGTTCAGCTTGTCCGTCCATTTGCGGATGGAAAATCGTACTCAACTTGACCTTTGTCCCGAGGCCCTGCTGGAAACTTTGCCAAAAGTGAGGTGAACTGGGAACTCCTATCCGAAATAATTTGTAATGAAATCCCGTGTAACCTCACTATTTCTTTCAAATAAATTTGCGCATACTGCGGCGCCCGATATATAGTCTTGACCTGTAGGAAATGGGCTGACTTTGTAAGTCGATCTACAATCACCCATATAGAATCATAACATTCTCGTGTTTTTGGTAGACCAGTCACAAAATCGATATGAATCGCCTCCCGTGTGGAATCTGTCACGACCCAGCCCCGGGGCCATGACTGGTACCCTACCGGGGTACCCTGTCAGGTATATGTCAGAGAATAGCAGCGGAACATACATAACACATTACTTAGAGAAAAGGGTAAACATTACTGGCCAGCCGATAAGGCTGCCTTCTATAAAACATACTTAACAAAAGTATAGTAATACAACTGGTTCTTATAGCCCAAAATACCAACGTGACTCTGCACTTCAGGAATATAATCGTGGCGGGCGGGGCCCGCCATACCCTGAATGTACAAAAGTCTATAACCTCGAGAATCATACCAAAAGACAAGCCTCGGAGAGATGGAGCTTCCCAAGAAATGAGCGGTGATCACAGAGTGCGGACCAGGTAGTTACGTATCTCGACTGCGGCGTGAACGCAGCCGAAGGAGGTCGATCTGGCAGTACCAGTATGTGAATCGAAAATCAGTAATGAATTCATAATAGCATATATATAAAGCGGGAGACATGTATGATAGCAAACTACGATTACACAATATATGTGACCGTATAAAGTCGTGGACTCACGCCTCTAAGTCATCACTCAAATATAACCATAGGTCTCGTACCCATAATATCAATCGTGCGTGGAATTTCTTCCTCACTGGCGATCATGATATAACAACACTAAAGTACATATGAATACTAGATCCCACCAGATCATAAGAACCGTCGAGGCAAGTGCGAAGGCATAGCTACGAATCCACCTGCATCCTCAATCCGGCCAATCGAAAAGCCGCCTACGAGATCCACCGCGTACAACAATACTATAATCGAAATCACGGGCGGCCGGCAAGTCGATAGCCTCTACCAGATCCACCTGCGTCGCATCGTTGGCCAAGCAATCACGCAGCTAACCACGAGATCCACTGCGTCACACCACTTCGCCCACGGCCGGCAAGTACGAAGCCAACTACGGATCCACTGCATCACGTCTCGGCCCGGGGCGGTGCGAGCTAACTACTAGATCCACCTGCGTGATGAACCTCGTGGAAGCTAATCCATGGAATAATCATCAGCGAAAGCGAACCCTCATCATGGCGCATACGTGGAATCCTCCATCACCGATGCGCCCAAATAGACTCATAATTACATGCTTTTAGTTCGAATTGTAATACCATGCCTTTATATAAACCAAGACAATTATCATGCCTTCTTTTCACATAAACAAGAGAATTCTTATTTAAGCAAGCCAAAGTACTATGTCGTACATTCTTTCGAAAGCCTCCTTTTATGTAAAATCCAAGATACTAACACTCGTAGTATCGAGGCGTGTCTATTTTTCAAAGTAAGTTACTACACCTTTAGAAAAACCATTTCATAGCTTGAAACCAAGTAACTTCAATCTTCACAATCTAGACAACTTATGCTCATTAATCAAAATAGACAACTTTCATAATCTTCCATAAAGTTATTATAACTAACTTCCCGTAAAGCCGTTATACTAACTTTATGCTTTAGAAATTCGACATCTTATCCATTCATAAAGGCCGTTATAACTAACCTCCCATAAAGCCGTTATAACTCCTTATGAACCATTTCGTTCTTTTACTAGCCAAGAGGCTTATACTTCAAACAAATTCATACAATTTTCAAAATACTTTACGTCTCTTATCTTTTAGAATAATTCAATATTCAATACTTTCACACCAAAAGTACTCTATACTTCATTAGGTCAAGAAAGTCCTTGTCTATCTTATTTAGGATAAACCATTCCTTAAGAACAATGGGTTAACTTAACCCAACTAACTTAGACATTTTCTTAAAACAAGTCAAGTATAACAAAAGGATTTACTTCATTCAAAACACGTACGTCTACCGTGCTATATAGTTATAACTACTCATGCTCAAAGGATAAGAAAGTTTCCACATACCTCTTTGGTCAATCCACTTGCTAAGCTCAACTACCATGAGTAATATTTCAACCTATAATAACCATGATATGTTCATTAACCTCTAATTCCAATGTAGAATAATCTAACTCAAAGCCACTAAAATTCTATAGAAAATTGGGCGATTTCCTTTGTTTCTACTCACTTTGCCACCTTTCTCAGTAGAATTTACCATCAAAACACCACATTGTAAGGCTCAATCAATCCAACATTTTAAAGGGGATTACACACCCAAATACCAATTACGCCTATAAGTTTACAACAATTCACTTAACAATCCTAAGGTAGTTTTTGAGGCAACATGCTCATAAACTCTTCTTAACCCATTTTTCATATTCAAAACACATTTCTAGCATGCAATGACTCTAAGAGCATTATTTACTACCACAAGTTCTTTCTTAACATGCAAAACTAAATCTAAAGAAAGAATCATTACCTTAAAGTTTTAGCCCAAACTTATTCCCAATATTGCTAGCTTGCCAAGAACACCACCACAACAATGCCAACAAGCTAGCTACAAGCTTCCTTTTGGTTCTTAACTATTCAGATTTTTCTAAGGGTTTTTAGAGAGAAGGGAGCAATTTGAGAGAGAGAGAGAAGATGAAAGATAGAAAATGTCCAAGTCTTGGTCAATATATCAGATGCAAATCAGATGGGGACACTTGTCACCCTCCCACGGTCTCTTTAAAACAAAATCAGATTTTCTAAGTTTTTCCGCCAAATTTCGCCTTGCCGCGCCCACGCGCCGCGGCTCAAACCTCCGCAGCCTTCGAACTTTGGCGCCTCGCATCCCGAGCCGCGGCAACTTCAGCGACCTCAAGATTTTTAGCGCCGCGTTCGCATCCGCGCCGCTGCCGCTTTAGTCCAAACGCATTTCGTCCGATCACGACCGAACTTGTAACTCTCATAACTTTCACTCCGACGCCCTATCGACGAGCGGTTGGTTGCGTTGGAATCCGGACTCAACGAACTACGCCTGAGCCTTTAAAACACTTAGAACTCTCAATGTACCGGTCATAACCCGCCTCAAAGTTGACTAAAACCGTCGGAATAATCCACAACCTATCATTTGAAAATTTTAAGTCTTACCCCTTCGCACGTACTCAAACGCATGACCTGAACTACGGGTGTAACATTCTCCCTTAGAAACATTCGTCCGAATGTTCTTTCGAGCCAATCTAATATCCCCAGACTCGCCGTACTTTACACTAATGGAACTTTATTATGCCACACGGTCCTAAGATATCGTACACACATATCCACTCATCACTATCACACAAGACAACAGACCCCAAGGGTGCACTAACGCTATCTTAATTCTTTTCAAGGCCTAAAAGGATTCTCTTATCGTACTTCCATCCTACTGCTAGCATACATACATAACCCTAATATCCTCCACTCATGGCATTCCATCATACAACAATCCTATCATGCATACTAATCTCTAAAGGGTCAAAGACATACCTGTAATTATTGCTTCACATTCCCCTTGTCGTTCTAATCATGATCACCCGCCTGCGGCGCATAAAGAAGCGATGAACGACCGATCCACGAAGGTGAATCTCTACATCCGTGCTATCTCGGTGGACGGTTCCTCGCATAATGGCCTGCCGCGTGCATAGCAATTACCCAAACTAGCACGACACTCCCATAATGGGTGTTACCACATCGGCTACACCGGGTAGAGGTGGCTTCGCCGGACTAACACCCTTACTCTCCGAAAACTCGAACCTCGAGCCTGTCCGCTCCGAATCTCGAACGTCCGAAGGCGTGGTGGAGTACTCCGTCTTGGTGAGGAGCATAACTAGCTTCTTTGGCGGTCCGCCTCGAAACCGCCCGAGATCCTGCTGTCACGCCTCTTGGTGGCTGAGCCAAGTCGGCCCTCGCTTTCTCTGTCTATCCCTGCGCATATGCTGCGTCTGGCGATATCCATACAGGTGAAGAGCTACTCCAAGCACGCGATAATCATATGGTCTAGCCCCATCACATGGCGATGAACTCATGCGCCATATTGGCTACAATAGTGTCGCATACCGCCAAAGAGTCAAACTCGGTGTACTCTCGATGGTCCTCCCATTCGCCTCAAGGTCAAGAACCTATCTACGCGGGCTCTCGCCAACTCGGGAGGCAAGAAGTGATCCAGAAGGCCTCTGCGAACTCCTCCCAACTGCTGGAAGAGCACCTCCTCTAGACAATTCCCATGACTCAAACCAGTTCAACGCAATATCGCGTAACACGTAAGCTAACACAACGGACTCGTCTCCGAGGCCCTAAGCACTGCGTAGTCGCCGCACTGTCGAATAAACTCCGAGGATCCTCGCCGGACCTCGAACCATAGAACTCGGGTGGATTACAACTCGGAAAGTCCGAATCCTTAAAGCGTCGGCCTGGGTTAGCCACGCCTGGCGGTCTTTGCCGCCACGATGCTAGTCAACAACGACCGCTCTCCATAATCCCATACTCGCCTTTGCCGCGGGCTCGGGGCTCGGTGCGGAACCTCTGGAGCTACGCGCTCTCGGCTCTCTAATCTTGGCGTGGTGAACTCGCCGACCGCCTCGCGCCGGGCATAGTTTGTGCCGAGTCCTCGTAACTCTCTGCGTACCAGCGACTCTGCGATGCCTTGCCGCTTCGGGCTCGTGCGCGCCGTGGAGGCATAACTGGTACATAAGAATAGGTCAGAGAGGACTCAACCTACTATGACAGCTCTACTGCACGATCTCAAAGAGAGAAGAATGGAAACCAACCCTAAATGTCCTGCAGCCTCCTGATTATAGATGTGGTGCACAACACACCGATAATCAAGACTACTGACTGCGATGCGTAGACACTTTCCGAGGACTAACTGCTTTGATACCACTTTTGTCACGACCCAGCCCCGGGGCCATGACTGGTACCCTACCGGGGTACCCTGTCAGGTATATGTCAGAGAATAGCAGCGGAACATACATAACACATTACTTAGAGAAAAGGGTAAACATTACTGGCCAGCCGATAAGGCTGCCTTCTATAAAACATACTTAACAAAAGTATAGTAATACAACTGGTTCTTATAGCCCAAAACACCAACGTGACTACAGACCTCTAGGAATAATAATCGTGGCGGGACGGGGCCCGCCATACCACTGAATGTACAAAAGTCTATAACCTCGGGAATCATACCAAAAGACAAGCCTCCGAGAGATGGAGCTTCCAAGAAATGAGCGGTGATCCAGAGTGCGGACCGGTATTACGTATCTCGACTGCGGCGTGAACGCACTGGCCAAGGAGGTCGATAACAGTACCAAGTATGTGAAATCGAAAATCAGTAATGAATTCATAATAGCATATATATAAAGCGGGAGACATGTATGATAGCAAACTACGACACAACATATCTGTGACCATGTAAAGTCGGGGACTCACGCCTCTAAGTCATCACTCAAATATAACCATAGGTCTCATGCCCATAATATCAATCGTGCGTGGAATTCGCCCGCCATTGCGATCATGATATAACAACACTAAGAGTACATATGAATACTAGATCCCACATGTCGCCAAGAACTGCAGAGGCAAATGCGAAGGCATAGCTACGAGATCCACCTGCGTCCTCAATCGGCCAGGCAATACGAAAGCCGGCTACGGATCCACCGTGCACAACAATACTATAATCGAAATCACGGTTGACGGGGCAAGTGCGATAGCCTCTACGGATCCACTGCGTCACATCGTTGGCCGGGGCAATCGCGAGCTAACACCGAATCCACCTGCATCACACCACTTCGCCTAACACGGCGGCAAGTACGAAAGCCAACTACCGAGATCCGCTGCGTCACGTCTCGGCCGGGCGGTGCGAGCTAACTACTAGATCCACCTGCGTGATGAACCTCGCGGAGAGCTAATCCATGGAATAATCATCAGCGAAGCGAACCCTCATCGTGGCGCGTACGTGGAATCCTCCATCACCGATGCGCCGAATAGACTAGACTCATAATTATATGCTTTTAGTTCGAATTGTAATACCATGCCTTTATATAAACCAAGACAATTATCATGCCTTCTTTTCACATAAACCAAGAGAATTCTTATTTAAGCAAGCCAAAGTACTATGTACGTACATTAATTCTTTCAAAGCCTCCTTTTATGTAAAATCCAAGATACTAACACTCGTAGTATCGGCGTATCTATTTTTCAAAGTAAGTTACTACACCTTTAGAAAAACCATTTCATAGCTTGAAACCAAGTAACTTCAATCTTCCCACAATCTAGACAACTTATGCTCATTAATCAAAATAGACAACTTTCATAATCTTCCATAAAGTTATTATAACCAACTTCCCATAAAGCCGTTATACTAACTTTATGCTTTAGAAATTTACGACATCCTTATCCATTCATAAGGAGTTATAACTAACCTCCCATAAAGCCGTTATAACTCCTTATGAACCATTTCGTTCTTTTACTAGCCAAGAGGCTTATACTTCAAACAAATTCATACAATTTTCAAAATACTTTACGTCTCTTATCTTTTAGAATAATTCAATATTCAATACTTTCACACCAAAAGTACTCTATACTTCATTAGGTCAAGAAAGTCCTTGTCATCTTATTTAGGATAAACCATTCCTTAAGAACAAGCGGGTTAACTTCTTAACCCAACTAACTAGACATTTTCTTAAAACAAGTCAAGTATAACAAAAGGATTTACTTCATTCAAAACACGACGTCTCCGTGCTATATAGTTATAACTACTCATGCTCAAAGGATAAGAAAGTTTCCACATACCTCTTTGGTCAATCCACTTGCTAAGCTCAACTACAAGTAATATTTCAACCTATAATAACCATGATATGTTCATTAACCTCTAATTCCAATGTAGAATAATCTAACTCAAAGCCACTAAAATTCTATAGAAAATTGGGCATTTCCTTTGTTTCTACTCACTTTGCTACCTTTCTCAAGGCCGAATTTACCATCAAAACACCACATTGTAAGGCTCAATCAATCCAACATTTTAAAGGGATTACACCCAAATACCAATTACGCGTAAGTTTACAACAATTCACTTAACAATCCTAAGGTAGTTTTTAGGCTTCAACATGCTCATAAACTCTTCTTAACCCATTTTTCATATTCAAAACACATTTCTAGCATGCAATGACTCTAAGAGCATTATTTACTACCACAAGTTCTTTCTTGTAACATGCAAAACTAAATCTAAAGAAAGAATCATTACCTTAAAGTTTTAGCCCAAACTTATTCCCATATTGCTAGCTTCCTTGCAAGAACACCACAACAATGCCAACAAGCTAGCTACAAGCTTCCTTTTGGTTCTTAACTATTCAGATTTTTCTAAGGGTTTTTAGAGAGAAGGGAAGCGATTTGAGAGAGAGAGAGAAGATGAAAGATAGAAAATGTCAAGTCTTGGTCAATATATTGCATCTGAGAAAATCAGATGGGGACACTTGTCACCTCCACGGTCTCTTTTAAAACAAAAATCAGATTTTCTAAGTTTTTAGCCCAAATTTCCGCCTCGTCGCGGCCCACGCCCGTAGCATGTGGCCTCCGCAGCCTCTCGAACTTTGTGCCGCGGCCTCGCTGTCCGGGCGCTGCGCAACTTCAGCGACCCTCGATACTTTAGCGCGCGCGACCTGCATCCGCGCCGCGGCCGCCGCTTAGTCAAACGCATTTACGTCCGATTGCGCCCGAACTTGTAACTCTCATAACTTTTACTCCGGCGTCCTATCGGCGAGCGGTTGGTTGCGTTGGAATCGGACTCAACGAACTACGCCCTAGGCCTTTAAAACACTTAGGAACTCTCAATGTACCGGGTCATAACCCGCCTCAAAGTTGACTAAAAACCGCCCGGAATAATCCGTCAACCTATCCTTTGAAAATTTTAAGTCTTACCCCCTTTCGTACGTACTCAAACGCATGACCTGAACTACGGGGTGTAACAGAATCGCCTCCCATTTTCACATGGGACGCCAATGTCCTGAAGTAGGCCGCCGCCATGTTTTTGATGTTCGGCTTTCATCTGTTGACACGTAGACATCGTCGACAAACTCTGCAACATCTCTCTTCATTCCTTCCCACCCGTAATTTGTCTTTAGATCATGATACATTTTCGTTGATCCTGGATGAATAGAATACTTGGTATTGTGACATTCGTCTAAGATCTTTCTTCTTAGATCCCTTACCTTAGGAACACATAACCTACCCTTATAACGACGGGTACCGTCATTTTCTCCTACTTTAAACTGTGAAGGTTTTCCCTGTTGAATCCTCTCCCGGTACCTAACAAATTTCATGTCCTCAAACTGACTTTCTTTTATTTCTGAAACTAAGGCAGACTGCGAGGTATCATGTATCACCACCCTACCTTCACCGATCTCAGTTAAACTAACCACGAGGTTTCCCTATTTTTGTACCTCACGAGCAATACCTCTCTGTTGTACTGCCAAGTGGCCAAGCTGCCCATTGATCTCTTACTAAGGGCATCAGCCACCACGTTAGCTTTTTCAGGATGATAAAGAATGTTAAGGTCATAATCCTTAAGCAACTCTAATCATCTCCTTTGTCGGAGATTCAAATCCTTTTGTGTGGTTATGTACTGTAAACTCTTATGATCTGTAAATATATCTACATGCACCCCATACAAATAGTGTCTCCAAACTCATAAAGCAAACAATCCGCAGTCAATTCCAAGTCATGAGTTGGATAATTCTTCTCATGTACCTTCAATTGTCGATATGCATATGCAATAACTTTTTCAAACTGCATCAAGACACATCCTAACCCAACTGTAGAGGAATCACAATAGATTGTGAACTTTTTTTGTCCCGATGGTAAGGTTAGAACTGGTGCAGTAGTCAACAACTTCTTCAATTTCTGAAAACTTGCTTCACATGTTTCTGACCACGGGTATTTAACCGCTTTCTGAGTCAATCGGGTCAAGGGAGCAGAGAGAAACCTTCTACAAATCTTCTATAATACCAAGCCAAACCCAAGAAACTCCTAACTTATGTCGGAGTGGTAGCTTTTGGCCAGTGAAGATCTTCATTGCTTCTATCTTTTGGAGGTCTATCATAATTTCATCCCTTGACACAATATGGCCCATGAAGGCTACCTTTTTCCAACAAAAATTCACATTTTGAAAATTTAGCATACAATTTCTCCTGTTTTAAGACTTGAAGCACTACTCTCAGATGCTCTTCATGTTCTTGCTGTAAATTAGGATATTATCTATGAATACAATTACGAACAAATCTAAGAATGGTTTGAAGATTCTGTTCATGAGAGCCATAAAAGTTGTAGGGGCATTGGTTAACCCGAAAGACATGACCAAGAACTCATAATGGTCATATCGAGTTCTAAAGGTTATTTTGGATATATCATCAGAATTTATTTTCAGCTGGTGATATTCCAAATGAAGATCAATCTTGAAAAAATAACTGGCTCCCTGAAGTTGGTCAAAAAGATCATCGATTCTTGGTAATGGGTATCGGTTCTAGATCGTGACCTTATTGAGTTGTCGATAATCGATGCACATTCGGAGCGATCCATCTTTCTTCTTCACAAAAAAGACTGGTGCACCCCAGGGGGAAACACTAGGCCTTATAAAACCTTTGTCCAGAAAATAGATCCTTCAACTGTTCTTTTAACTCTCTCAATTCAGTTGGGCCATTCGATATGGAGGAATAGAAATAGGTCTTGTACCCGAAATTAACTCTATAGCGAACTCCACTTCTCTATCCGAAGGAAGGCCCGGAAGATCTTAACCGGAAAATTTCGAACAATAGGGACATCATGCACCGCTGGGGACTCTTTTTGAGTATCTACTATATTAGCCAGATATGCGTACTCCACTTTGTGACTTCTTAATAACTTTTGAGCCCTAATGTAGGAAATAAATTGACGTGAGGATATTTCAATCCTACCCTTTATAACAACTTTTGGTTCCCCCGGAAAATATAATAACATATATATTCAAAGTGAAACTAAGTAATATATGAAGTCAAGCGGAAGAGGCTTACCCATCTCAGAGCACTATGGTAGAAGAACATGGATTGCACAAAGAGAAAGTGCTTAAACAATAAGACTCATAATCTAATGATTTTTGTTTTTTTCCAAATATTAATCTACTTTCTGGAAAACTTTTAGGGTTAGCTATGATGATGCTACCTAGCTATACTTTAATTCATGATTGACTATCCGAATTAAACAACATCAGTAAGATTATGAGTTCACGGAAAATTAAGTGAAAACACACAAGCAATCATGATCTAACATACTTGCCAACATCTATAAGAATGTTACAGTTGGCAGAGGGCCTGGAATGGTGAATAAGGATGCCGGTGTTCAGTCTCCTATTTCTGCTACCCGGCTCAGTAGCTTTTGTGCACACCTGTAATAGGACATTAATAAAGTCATATAGTAACACAAATTAGGATGCATCATTTAGGTTTATCAAGCTTACAGGACATGTCTTCAAGGGCTCACTCGTTCCTGTTCCTATAAATATTATCTCAGATTTGTGTGCTGATACCTCAGTTCCATTCTTAGAATTTGTAGAACTGCCATATGTGAATAATATTATGGCTGTAATTTAGGAATATACTTACAGCTTACTAGTAGAGAAGAGTGCATGGGAAGGAGGACCAACAATTTCGAGAAAGGCAGCCCTTTTGATTTGCAGCTCCGATGTAACAACGGACCTGTTTCGTATCGTTTCAACAAATCGCTCAAAGGAGAAATACGGGCTGGGCTAGAAGCTCCAGTTTCGTCGATAGGTTAGCGGGCCAGCCCGAATGGTATACTACCTCGTTCTGGGCCAGCTCAAAGAACAAACGAGGGTATATTTGCTCAATTTAAATGCACGGTTTTCCCTCAAATGGGCTGCTCTTTAATTTTTGCCCTTCAAAATAGAATTTATGCTTATAGGGTTATCGGTTCTTTATATAACTTGTGGATATTATGATGCATAATGTATATCTCTATAGGAATAAGTTTAATTTTGAAGGACAAAAATTAAAGACCAGCCAAAATAAGGGAAAATTGCAAATGATCTGTTTTCAAATGGGCTTGTCTTTAATTTTTAACCCTCAAATATGAAAGCGTATAAAGCCCCTTTCCGCTTGATTTTACAATATAATGGCCCCTAGTGTCGAGAGCAAGCGCCTTTATTGTTCTCAATCTCTTGTTGTTAGCGTTCCAAACAATCAGTAGTGTGACCATTTGTGTTTAAAACAAGGCGATTATATATTTCAACTTTTAACTTCACATCATTGTTTTAATAAACTCCTAGACATTATTATTAATTTTTAATACTAAAAATTTATCGAAAGTACGTACACTATTTCTTCACAAATATATTATTGTACTATCAATACTTAACCGGAAAACATTTTTCAGAAAATAACTTCTATAATGTCACCCAGAAATATATATAATGGACAAATCATGAGAATTTTATTCATTTGTTTTTGTAGATTGATCACTCAATAGTGGAGAAGGAAAGGCTTGCATTACAGCTAGGGTTTACCCAACTAATTTAGCAGTTGATGGTGCAACTGCAACCCATTTGTATGTCTTTAACAATGGTTCCCAGAGCGTTGACATCTCAAAATTAACTGCTTGGAGCATGAAAACAGCTCAGATCAATTGAAAATCCAACCTATATAGATTAATTTCCTTGACAACATTTTATTTTATTAAAATGAATGAACTCTAATTTGTACACACTCGAATAAACTGTATTTTTCTTGAAAGTATTCAAACACATGAACTAAGTGATCATGGAATGGACTGATGACTTTCCGCGTGTTAAAGTTTCTTGAATATCCTAACAAAATTCTTAGCTTCGTTACTGGTCTGGTCCATTCGAATTAATATAAGCAATTATATTTATTAATGACTATTAAATAGTATAAATCTTGAAACTTTATTGATTTATACCCTTGAGATTGATCTTAGATACAAAGAGTTCTCCACAATTTGCAAAGACCTATTAGTAATAGGGCAATCTAAAAGAAAAAGAAAAGAGCAATCTTACAATTTTCTTGAACGAGTCAATTGAATTCTAGATCTTGAATTGGACTCTATTCACGATCAAGAAGGCAACATATTGGACAATCCCTCCTCAGGCATAACCAGTTAATTAAACAATTTCCATGGTACACATGAGAACAAGGCATTTTTGTTGCTTCACTTCCAACCTCCATCTCTTCCATGCAGGTCACACAAGATTGATCACTTCCCAACTATGTTGCTTCAATTTTCACTTTTTCTAAAGCCTAGAAGGATTCATATAAATTATTGTGTGGCAATCGATTCACATCGCTCTCGAAATATTTCGGAAGCGGGAGACATCGAGTACATCTTCTTCTTCTTCTTGTTCCTGTTCCCTAAGAAATTCAACTTCAATTTTGATGAAGAACTGGTCGTAAGGTGCTAGTTCAGCTGCTTGTGTCAAGACTGTCATCTTAGTGGGCATCAAAATAATCATCCCCTTCATAATCCATTACGCTGAAGGACATTTTTCAGGAAGTTGGTTTTAAGCTGATATAGGTGTACAGCGTTATTATTATTATTGCATACACAGTTTTAGTACTATATATTAACGTTTAAAAGAGGGGCAGCTACAAGGAATCTTGACCTACTAGGAAACCTTTAAATGGGTTTTAAGGATTAATTAGGGGAAATCCTAAAAATATTAGAAAAGATTTTAGATCCGGTTAGGAAAGTTGAAAATATTAGGAAAGATTTTAGAGTCTGTTAGGTAAGTCCTAAAATATTGGAAAAACATTAGTGTTGGTTTTAATTTGGAATGGATAGTGAAAATTACATTTGATAAGTCATAATTTAATTCCAAACTTAGTCGAATTAACCTCAATAAGCAGAAATGGTTAATAATCCTCAACATGTGGAACAATTAGGCTGCCGCTTACCGGAAGATTATATAAGGAAATTTTTAATTGAGGGTGTGTTTGGTGGAAAAATGTTTTCCAACTTTTTTCATATTCGGTTAGTCAACAAAATGTTTTGAATTTTTTTTTCTAAAAAAAATAAATTCTTTTAAAGATGATTCTTAGTGGGGGGAAAAAGACAAGATCCATAAATGGCATTTCACGCTCAATATCACACATTAGTTGCAAAAAATTGTTTATGGACTTATGTGGTGATAATAAGGTGAAGTTGAGTGATTATTCCATTATAGAAAACAATTTAGTAACTTTTGATGCAATAAAGTTGAAGTTGAATGACTAATAGTAATATGAAACTAACCTCACCTTCTTTCGGTTGAGCAAAATTGTGTAAAGTTGAACTAAAACACATTCTTAAATGACCACAGAGAAGGCAGTCAGAAACAGGACATAAATGTGAAACTTCCATTATAACCAAAAGCTAACCCAAGCAAACACAGAGTACTACTAGCTTTTAAAATCATAACTAACCGAAAAGGAAGACCGAAAAAATAATTTTTTTTAAAAAAGAGCGGACTTAATAACATGGCCAACGCATCAGCTGTTATGGGCGAAACACGAACTACTGCTGCTTGCACTCTGGAGGACGTTCTCCCTGTTGACCTTGTCCGGCCTGTGCTTTGGCACTCTTCTACAATTTTGTCAAAGAAATCAACATCACATACTAAAGAAAACAAAAGGCAATTTACGTTATCGCCTAAAAGAAATGATGCATCAAAGCCGTTCATCTAACCTTCAGTGCTGAAGACTACTAAGACAATCGAATACACCATAAGGAACAGACACAAAAGAAGAAAAATCAGCATCTCAAGAAAAGCAAAGGGAAAAATGTATGAATTACTTTGTACAAGCAAGCCAAACTAATCATACCTTCTGTTTGCTCTTCTCCTCTTCTTCATCTTCATCATCCTCCTCATCGTCCTCTTCATCATCTTCTTCGTCCTCATCATCGTCATCATCTTCAATATCTTCAAATTCATCTCCTTCAACAGCCTCACCAGTAAACCATGACACAGCATGAGGGATGATTTTGTCCCGAATTGTCGAGCTGAAAACACCAGATTCACTCTTTCAATTTAACGCATAAAACATGTAGCACCGCCGTATAATTCATAGAACATGTAGAAGTAGTTGTGAAACAAATCTGGACATCAATTCAATAGGAATACTAAAGCTTAAAGAGGAAAGCAGAAACGGACCCAATATCGTAATCTTGTTCCATTAGATTCTGAAGGTCTTCAGCCTGTCAAGATATATTAAAGTTGCCAAATAAGATCAAAAACATTCTGCATTACAGCGTAAATTAACAAAATCAAAGTTGTAGAATTTACAGCATCTTCATCTATATCCTCGTCATCATCTTCAGGTACTTGGGGTGGATTAAAGAAATTGAAAAAGCTCTCGCAGCTCTCGCTCTTAATTATGGGTTTAGCATTCTTTGACCCTTTCTTTGGCTTCCTTTTTAGGATCTTCTGAGTCAAGCATTTACCAGGACACCATTCAATGTTGGTCCTGCAAGACATCCCACATCAAATAACAAACAAAAATAGGATCACATAATATAAGACCAAAAAATACAGAATTAAAACTTACCCTATGGCCTTCTCCAATATAGGATCATCATCATCATCAATCATATGATAGGTTTTAGTCAAGACAGAATTCTTGAAGAAAGGGTTTGTATCAAAGAAGAACTCAAGCTTAAAGCCCTTTCGATCATCAAGTTTGCACCACTTGATATCCTTGAGGTACTTCAAAGCTTCTTCATCACGCTCTGAGATCTACAGCAGAGTCATTTGCAATCAGTTAAATAACTGGTATTTCAGACCAAGAAATATTTACAACATTTTATTATTTTTTACCTCCTCTGCCAGTATCTCATTAGTCTTCATTGCAGTCAGCCAGAAGTTGGGAACACCTTTCTCTGGCACCAAATGTTAACACCAAGAAAAATTAAAGCCCGTGTTAAGAACAATCTGCATGGATGAAGGAAATATCCAACAAATAAGTTACCATTTTCAGTCTCTTTATCCATGCCCTGGTTCACGGGTGCTTCAGTAACACCCTCCACTTCGACAACCCCATTTACAATTTCATATCTCTGCAACACATCCACAAAACAGCCAAACCATATGTCATTTCCTCTTCTTCTTCTTTTTTTTTGGGGGGGGGGGGGGGGAGGGGGCAAATTTCTACAGCAACATGCAACAACTTAGGATTATTCTTCTAACCTTTGTATACAATGGTTCATACAGTTTCTGGTATTTCGCTTCCAATGCAGCCCTCTCCTCGAAAAACTTTGCTTCCAGCTCATCATGTTGGCTCTACATTTAGAGAAATCATGTTAAGACACGTTCTTCCATTTACAAGAGGGGCAATTGGAAATATGCCAAGCCTAGTGTAAGAAACTAGTCCCGCAACTTAATCATTAGATTAGGAATTTGTTCCTCTGTGAGGATATTGCTCCATGTTTTAAGCCTTATTGGGGAATGGAAATAGCATGGCTGAATAAGAGGCCAGGACTTCACCAACCATAGCATATTTGTCATGCAATTAGGGTGTCTTTCTTGATGGGCACAATTTACACCAAGCTATTATGTAAATAAAGGACAAGCAGCTACTACCGTCACTAAAACATGGTCATTTTCATCATGACAGTCTGTCTCTCTCCAATTTAAATGTAAATGGAAAATATGGCATGAATAGTAACACGCCATGATCTTTACTGCTATCTGTCATACTTAACAGGCTATTATGTTAACACTAGGGTTGGGCGTCCGATGTTCGGTTCAGTATTTTCAAAGTTCAGTTTGGGTATTGAAAGTAAAAAGGGCAGCCCGGTGCACTAAGCTCCCGCTATGCGCGGGGGGTCCGGGGAAGGGTTGTACACAGTCTTACCTCACATTTCTGCAAGAAGTTGTTTTCACGAATACCAAACTTTGGAAGTTCGGTCGGGTAAATCCCGGTACGGTAATTCGGTAAATACGTATAGACTTCACCGTTACGAGGCCGCAACTCTTTTTTACTGCTCCCCTCACTTTTTTGGTTGGCCTAATTTATTTCACTCATATTAACCACGCTTTTTATCTCCCCTCCCCTAAATGTCACCCAATTAGTCCTGCTTTAAAGTATGAATTACCCCTACCACCATCCATTAATATATTTCTACCCACCGTTTGTTTTTTCCTCAATAATTTTCCATTGTTAGTAGGAACTCAGAGAGTATAGAAAGGTTTAAATGGGAAGTAATAGCTATGAGGCTACTGACCGATTCGAATAGGACAGTGACCTTGGAGACAACTAGCAATTCAACTCTCTGAAGCATTGAAATTTTAACCTGCTGCTGGCTCCTTAATTGGAGACTAATTTCTAAATAGAAAGTGAAATTTTTTGAATATTGTACAAAAGGTTAGAACTTGGAACTGGGTACCAAAACCGACTACTGAAATTGTGAAATGTACCGGTTACCGAATTACCGAAATTCCCGGTTCGACTTGGTAATTCGATTTTCGGTGATTTATGTCTACCCCTTGTTAATACACATAGCTAAACACACGCTTCTGTGGAGTGCATCCTTTTTTAAATACTCAACCCTTCAGAGAATTAGTGAAAGAACTTCTCTGCCATCACATAGATATCCAAGGTGCTACATTATCATATTATTCAGATTCTTGTTGAAACTAGATCAACATCCATTATCTCCACAGTAGAAATACTTTTCAAGTTCTTAAGCTTTTTAAAAAAAAAAGAGTTTCAAGTTCTTAAACTTTAGAAATGGAAGTGTTCTTTTCCTTTTGTCAGAATGCGCTACCGTGGCGTATTCAATTTTGTTATCATGTTCATACAGCTTTAAGTTTTTGTATCTGACCGTTTCTTTGCTTTGTAATGTTTGCTTGATTGTGATTATGTTTTATCTTGAGTCGAGAGCCTCCTGGAAACAGTCGCTCTACCTACCAAGGTAGAGGTAAGGTCTGTGGGCACTCTACCCTCCCCAGACCCCATGTTGTGGGATTTCACTGGGTATGTTATTGTTGTTGTAGGTGTGTTCTTTTCCTTATTTCTTGGAAAATTTTACCATAATCATAACTTCTTTCCCAATGCCACTATCGGACATGGAACAGGGAAAACTTTAACTAGTTAAACTTGGCTATAGAAACCATGTATTTTTCACTTCATTTGGAAATTTTAAATTGGAGTTGAAGATGGAGTTGTGTTTGGTTATAGTATTTGCAAAGAATACTTGGTCGTTTGAATGTATTGAAAGTGGGGGGAAAATGATAACAGGGTTTTAGGTGCTTTACAAATACAACTTTTATGGCCAAACACTTATTTTCAAATAAAAAATATTTTTTTTTAAAAAATGAATAATTCTCATGGCAAACGGCAAGGCCAGCCAGACGGCCAAGCAAGTGAAGCGAGCGCTATAGACCCCAAAATTTTAGGGGCCCCAATTTTTTTACATATGATGTTCTGTATCTATATTAATTTTTTTGATTTCGAGATACGCAAGGCCGGTTAAAGAAGAAAGAGCTCACTAGCATGATTGTTTTCATTCTGAGGCTCGAACTAGAGGTGCTTTTCAGGTGGTTCATTTTTTAATGTTATTGGTTCAACTTATTAGTTATCGGTTTGAAGATATACTTGACCGTTAATGAACGGTTTCCAAATAAAATATATTTGATTTTTTATAGAAAAAAATAAGGCCTCCAGTTAAAGTTTGGCTTTAGGCCACCGACGGGTCCTAAACTTCCAAAAACACGAAATTGTTTTCACAAATAGCACCTCAAAAACATTCAGACATCATTTACATTCTCCTCTATATTTATCAACATAGACGTCACAATTCAAATTAGAGATTGAATTACAAAGCTGCTTTAACTTAATAGAGGGCCCACAAGACCGCAAATAAATAGAGTTAATCAGCTCTATTATTCCACCTATGCCAAATTTAAAACTTAAGGGATGGATAAAAGCACCTGAAGCTCTCTTAGAACATCTACACGCTTCCTAACTTGTGGCGTCAAAGTCTCAAGTATATCCGAATGCTGCCCAACCAAATTCTGAAGCTTATTCTACAAACATAACAAAAAAATCATAAAAAACAAAGATTAAAACAGGTGATATTTAGATAGAAAACAGGTGAAACAATACATAGAGAAAAATAAATTATCTGATAAAACCAAACCTTGAGAGCATTTACTAAGCCAGCACGATCCTCGGCACTCAAAGCTACAACCAAAAAGTAATTAGAATTAATTAATTCATCAAAAAAAATCAATAATAAGCGAATAGATTATAGGTTTTACCGGCGGCAGCGGCGGGGAGGGAAGCGCTGAGATCGGACATGTCGAACTGATCTTTATTGGGATTACTCATAATTAGAAACCCTAGCTGATGGAATAATTTCAATGGGGCGCTTTTGAAATTAGAAAAAGGAAGGGGGGAAACAGAGGGAACTCGTAAAGGGTTTTTTATGGTATTTATAAGTTCCAAGTTTATAAAGCCAGTCCTTAGGCGGTGCCACGCTCGTGCGTGCTCAATAAATTGTGAACTTTGCTTGGGATGTACCCACTCCATCTCATAATTACTTTTCTTGAAATAAAGGATGTTCTTGTGAGCAGCTTGTGACAGCAGTTTGACCTTTAAAATCTGTTGAGTTATCGTGATTAACTCCTTTATAATTTTGTCGGAACGGGATGTGGGACTCCTGAGATGGGAGATCCACCTTTTTGGAAAAATAAATAAAAATATATATTTTTATAACATTATTATTATTTCTTTCATTAATTACATTCTAATCAATATTATATATTTTAATAAACAATTAATATCAAAGGAAAAATAAAAAAAAATAATTAATTCTATCTTATTTTAAAAAAAAATTGTCAAGTAATTTGAGATAAATATTTTTAGTAATATACTCAAGTAATATGAGACGGAGGTAATTACTCCTTCCGCCCCAATTTGTGTGATAGACTTTTGAAATTTATGATTTAAATTAAAAAAAAATTATAAGTATTTATATCGCTATAAATTATCCTATTTAAAGTAAAATTTGGTGCTTTAACGTTAAATTGTTACTAAATATAAAAGAGTGTTATTTTTTTCAAGATTGGCTAAAAAGTATCAAATAAATTGATACGAAAGGAATATGATTATTATAAATGATCTACGAGGCTAGAGGTTTGGAGACAAACCCTATAATTTAAATGTTTCAAATTATGCAGGACTAAGATAGAATACTTTGAGTGTAAGTTCAGTGGCGTGATTCATGAAGCGGACGAAGACATGTGGCTTGAACCTCAAGTCATTCCCAATGAGAGAAAGCTTAAGTAGTTGGGGGTCAGTTATTCAAGACAATCGGAAGATTGAGGTGATGTCATGTATCGTATTGGATCGAGATAGATGAAACAGAGGCTCGTTTCTCCACTTTGTGTGATAAAATGTGTCATCGAGACTTAAGGATAGACTGACTATATTTTTATGAGTCGGAGTGCTAGATAGTTAAAATAGTCCATGCCCTAGAAGATGAAGGTTGCAAAAATAAGCATGTCACGACCCGACTCCGGGCCCGCGATTGGTGCCCTACCTGGGCACCCTTACAGGTATACATCAGAGATAATCAGCGGAACATACATAAACTCAACAAGAAATAAATAACAGGTTATCCGATAAGGCCACCTCCCTGGACATATATAAATATACATAAATCCAAAAGCAGTTGTCTCTTTTTTGTTTACAAAGCGACCCACAAGATATGACTACAGACCTCTAAGAGTTTTTGACATAACAACTGTGACGGGACAGGGCCCCGTCATACCCTTGAATGTACATAAAACTACAACCTCAGAAAACTGTACCAAAAGACAAAGCCTCTGGAGTAATGGAGCTTCTCAACAACTGAACAGTGATCCTAAGAATGAGGATCATCAACTTGTATAACTCTACCATGGCGTGACGCGGCCAGAAGAAAGTCGATCAAACTATGTACCAGTATGTGAACCGAAATGAAATCATATAGTCTAAAATAAAGCTGGAGACATGTATGAGGACCAAAAATAACAGTACATTGTGCCTTACTAATAATGAGAGTAAACAAGAGTATACTTTACTGCATAAAAATAGGAAGCTCATGATCAAATTACGGTCACCCACCCGTAGTATCATTAAGCAATCCTACTCCTGGGACTATTTCACCCGCATAGGTCCTGTGGACCCGCAATGGAGCAATTTGCTCCGCATGGGACTATTTCATCCGCACAAGACTATTTCACCCGGTTAGGCCCGGTGGGCCCGCAATGAGTACAAACGCTGCACTCGCATCATGTGTAGCAAATTCACAAAATAAGTAGTAACCCGAGGTTTACCCCGCAAGAATAACATAACACTAGCACAACCGGCTATCATACATAACATAAGCACCACCGGCTTATCATACATAACATAAACACCACCGACTTATCATAATTATCATAAGCAAGTTAATAAATCCCCTAACTTCTTATTAGCCTCAATTATCATGCACTCTCGTTTTATTTAACTTAAGGCACTAACATGTCATTAAAAATCCGGGAATTTAACCCAAAGTACTCTGTACTTCCGTTCCTTTAAAAAGGAACCCTTTTATATAAAAACCCCAAGATACTAACACTCGTAGTATCAAGGCCTGTCTATTTTTCAAATCAAGTTACTACACCTTTAGAAATTCATTTCAAGGCTTTAAAACCAAGTACCTTCTACTTTCACAACCTAGGTAACTCGTGCCTATAAATCAAGTAGACACCCTCTTATCCTTTCATAAAGCCGTTATAACTAACTTCCCATAAAGCCGTTATAACTCTTTATGTTTTAGACAAAATCATTCTTTTTTTTTATAACCAAGAGACTTATACTTTTAAAAACCAAGTATCATATACTTTCAAGATACTTCAAATCTCTTAACTTTAGAAATCAAGTTCTTAACTTTAGAATAGTTCAAGTACTCAATACTTTCCAAATCAAGTATTCTATACATTTTCAAGTCAAGAAATCTTTATTTACCTTATTAGAATAAACCATTCTTTTAACTTCCCATAAGGTTGTTATAACCAACTTCCCATAAAGTCGTTATACTAACTTTATGCTTTAGAAACTAAGACATTTTTATCCTTTAAAAACAAGTGAGTTAATTCTCTAACTCAACCAACTTGGATATTCTTAAAACAAGTCAAGGATACCAAATGAAACTGGATTCATTTAAATCTCGTACGTCTACCGTACTATACATTTATAACTACTCATGCTTAAGAGATAAGAAAGTTCCACATACCTCTTCGGTTCAATCCACTTGCTAAGTCCAATATGTCGTACGCAGTATGTCAACCTATAATGACCATAATACGTCTATTAACTTCTAGCTTCAAACGTAGAATATTCTAAGTGTAAAGTCACTTATTCTACGGAAAATCGGACAACACTTCTTTTGTTTCTACGTACTTTTCCACCTTTTTCAAGGCCCGAACTCAATAACCAAACATGCCACATTTAAGGCTCAACAATGTAGCTAACAAAAGGGGATTACACGTCTAACAGGACGTGTAAAATTTTGCCCCACAATTGATATCAAACTAGTCCAATAATTCAATGTCATTCTCGGCAATTCAATGTACAACAACACAAAGTCTTTTCCAATTCTTTTCAATCCAAATTGTTTAGTCTAACACGTTATATAGCCGCAATCGATAATAACAACTACAATTCTTTCTTTATATAACATGCGACGACTAAAACCAATAACTAAATCGAAACACAATGTTAAGGTTAAACATGCAAATTTCAAATTCCATCCAAATATTCCATAACATTTCAATCTTCAATATATATCTCATGCTTGTTTATATCCATAACTACAACAATATGTAATCTTATAACACTAAGAGAACAAGATTGTTACCTTGACAAGCCTTAATCCAACTTCAAGATCTGAAGTCGCTCCTTAGCAACTTAGCTCCTTTCCTTGACACTCCAATCCGCTACTTGAAACCCTTAGAAGTTCACAAACAACTTTCCTTCAATTTCCAATCAAAATTATGAAAACGACTTATGTTTTCACCTTGCGACTAATGCAAAAATGTAGTTTTCCCGAGATTTTTCTATTGAGATATCCTTGTAATACCCTTAGGAACCTTGGTTTAAAGTATTGGGATTATTGAACCACAAATGAAAAAAATTCTTGTTGAATGGAGGGCAAACCCGAGAGCTTTCCTCTTCAAGCTCAAAGTTCTCTAATTTTTTTCTAAGTGTTGGAGACAAGTCTTGCTACTAAGGATGAATATATAATTGAATGAAGGGCTAAGATCATAACACTTGTTGGGTTTGGATGAAAGAGATTTAAATATCAAGTCAAGTGGGCTCTTTGACTTAGTCAATAATCTCAAGCTTTGGGCTTGCAAGACTTGATCATCCAAGCTTTGGTCAATTGACCTTTTAGCCCTTGGTCTATTCGTCCAAGACCATCCAATGGGGGGGGGGGGGTGACACGTGTCACCCTCTCATTCGTCGTCATATTTCGTTTTCCGACATTTCTATAATTCCGAGAAATTCTACGAGTCTCAAATCTTAAAGTCCTGTTTTCGTACGTACGTTCTTATATACATGTCCTGAAATTACGGGATGTAACAAAGCATGTGTGATATGGATATATGGGCATATTAGGGGAGATAATATTATGAATTGAGTGATTTGGGATAACGGGGGAGTGGCTCCCGTAGTGGATAATGTTGACACCGAATTTTGACCCTCTCGTCCGATCATTAACCATAAAATTACACTAATTTTAAAGCACCGCAAAACAAAACAAAAAATTTATAATAATGATACGCAATAATAAAATATTTAATACATGCACAAATAAGCATTCTCATGACGACGTCGCATTTATAAAGCATTAAACCCTAATAACAACGCAAATAATTTTAAATAATTTTAACAATTTTAATACATGCATAAACACATAAATACATAAATAAATAACTCAATAATGACATCCCAAGCATTAAGCACTCCATAAATATTATGTCCGCATTTAACATTTTAATAAATAATAAATACATAAATAAATAATTTAATAATGACGTCGCATCAAACATTTCTTAAAATTATATCCACATTTCTAAATACCCAAAGCAATTTCGTAATTATTATTTGTAATTGAAACCCCCCTCTAATTTAATTTTAATTTAACATCGCAAAGTATGCACAATAAATAAAGATTTTAACAACGGCGTCGCAATAATTTAAACCCAAGCTAAAACTAATAAAGCACCTAAAGTCATATTAAAATAATTTAATAATAACTCAAACCCCTAAAATAAACTAACACTTAAAACTCTACCCAAACAAATTAAAATCAAGAGGACCAACCCCCCCAATTTTATTGTAAAATACCCCAAGACCACTCTTTTAGCCCACACCCGGAGGCCCACTCCCCTTTATCCCATCGTCCAAACACACGCATAAAAGGAAAAAGGAAACCTAAGAACCTAAGGAAAATCCACCGCACCCCATCATCTTCACCAGCACACCTCGCACCCCATCCCAGTCGATATTCTCGTCTGAGAATCCGACATAACCAAATCGTTCCCTTACCGAATCAATACCAAATCCTACCATAATAAGAACAGTACAAAAATCACTCTAAATTACCACTAAAACGGTAACAAATCCTTCAAAATTAAGCACCAATTGAATCCAAAATCAGTCCAAAATCACGTCAACATCTTACCAAATTCGGAACACACAATTAGGACTATATAAATGGAACGATTTTCACATCATAGGAAGACCTTAAATCATCAAAAGATCAGTTTTTCGCATGGAAGAACCCCATTAAATATCAGGAGAGAAATTAAAAGCAAAGGAGAAGCAGCTGGGAAAAGACTCGAGAATTAATCTTCAAGTTGTCATAACTACAGGTTAAACCCCCTTTTCATTCATTTCGCATAGCAATATAATCCGGAGTGAATCGATGACTTGATACGTTGTCTCGGTTCGCTGTCCGGAGAAGGTAAATCTAAATTCCTCTCAGTTTTATTCTGTATTATTGTGTGTCTTGTGTTAAAAATGTGTTAGTTTAGTTTACTGTGTTCGTCGTCGATGCGTGAATAAGATGTTTGTTTAATTGATATGGATGCCTCCATTCTTTAGATTATTATTTAGAGTTATATCCATTGCATTGAGTGGAGATGATGTATGTGTTTAGTATGGGTCTTACTAGAAATATGTCGGCAATCCGTATCGATATGAAGTTAAAACTTGATACATGATTCGGTTAATTGAGATGCGAGTTTACTGTTTGAGTTCTTAATATATATGTAAAACCAGTTAGGAAAAAGATTAGAAGTCAAAATGTTCTGTTTGGATGATTACATGTATGATCGTTCGCATCGAGAAAAAATGTAATCTTAGTTGATTAACTACTGTGTTTGTTGGAAATATATCTTTCGAAGCATGTTCGGACCCTTATTGAATTAATAATTAAGGATGAACTTATTTGTAAGTATGTATGCCTTTTTATCAACTGCCCGTGTTATAACAACTCTTAAATCTTTACTTGAATGCATATGGTTTTTAAGTTCATCTTCCTATAAATGTACATAGATCTGTCTGAAATACTATAAGAGTATCTTATAAAAAGTCGAATATATTCCTGCATATAAGTTCATGTTAGGACACACCTATTTAGTTCATGTGTGTAGTACTGTTCTTATAATGACCAAGTATAATTCTTATACTGTCAAAATGCTCCCTTTTAGATCACTTTTGGTAAGCCTACTGGTTTGTATAACTCATTTGTCTATAATTGCATTATTATGTCAAAATCTATAAATACATCTACGTTGCCCTGCCTAAACTTCCAAGTTATGACATGTGTCATTGTTAAAATTTGCAGAGATTGGTAACCACTCAGTCAATAACACGCACATGATTTAAACCTGAATAATGCTTTGGGATTTAATGTCACTATCTACCATTAGTTTATGTATTTTTGTTCAAATTTGTTGGTCCTGCCGCATCACCGTTTGTCTCTTATCTTTCAGACACACTTATCTCTGCCTTTCATGGGTTATCATGTTTTGTGGGTTCAGTCTGAGACTGAATACATCCATGTGTGTGTCTGGTTTGTTACTATATGTGATCCATGTTAAGGTGTCTCGTAGTCTCTCTTCTTATGTGTCTGAATTTGCTTACTGTGCCTACTCTGTTTTTGGTGTGCTAAGGATGCTTATGTTAGCATTCTGCGTTTTGTAGCCAGGTTAACCACTAGACCTTATCTGTGTGTATTGGGTCTGTTGAATTGAGTTTCTGATACGTATCTACGTGGACGTGTTTGAAAGGTCATTCTTGCTTAAAGACTGCTAGTTAAAATAAACTGAATTGATTTAAAGTTTGACTCACTGTCTCGGGTCTGCCCCCTTTTTTTTTTTTTTTTGCACTTTGCCTATATTCAAGGCTCAATTCCTTACAATCTTAATGACTATTGTTGGGGTCTGTTTGCTTCTTTCTTAATTGTTGAAATGGACTAATGTATGTGTGTAATTTTATAACAATCCCTTATCCAATAAGGTTTGAATATAGGCTAATCTTTATCTTTTGTTATATTTTACATAAAATGCATGAGAGCCGAATAAAGAGTCTCCATACGAGACTCATCATGAGCTACAACATACGAACATCCGCATCAATGTGCATCTCTCTATCCGCATCAGAAATTTCAAACCACAGACGGAATGACACCGCCATGCCTTCGAGTCCTCTTTTAATTTCCTACCCCGCCCCATTCATTTATTGTAATTATTTGCCTAACACTCTAATTAGTAGAACACTTAGAATAGTTAAACCTTGAATCAATAATTAGAAAGTAATTGGGTATTAGAAATCTGGCCTTCCCCTAGTTATTTATCTTAGGCTTCTCTTGCATGTCTAATCTTTTGCCTAACATTTTAATTCACATATCTAATCATGAAGTTAAGACATAACAAATTGATTCAGAACTAAGTATTTTTATGCATTATGCCATACTTATGTTAATCAAGATCAAGTTAGCAAGTAAATACATGCATTTAGTCAATAAATCAACTCTGCATCATTTTTTCATAAATAATACAAATGCATAAATTTAAACTTTACATGTACTTTTATAGCATCAGTCTTATAAATCTTTTATCAAAATGCATTTTTTATAAAACACTTGTAACATCTTTTAAACATGCATTGCACTCTTAACATAATAATAACCTAGGTTTGAACAGACAACCGCAAGTTAGCGGATCTTAGAGGGTGCCTAACACCCTTCCCTCTAGATGAATTAAGAACTCTTGCCCATAATCTCACATTAGTTTTACAGATCATTAAAATGGAGTTAATGTTGACTTTACCTAGTTGACATTTTGGTGTCCTAATTCACCTAAACAATTAGGTGGCGACTCCACGAACCCTTTTATCATTTAGCACCTTTTAGCACCCTTAGCATTACATTTTAGCATTTTATATTTTTATTTTTTCTAACATTCGAAGCAGGAGTGAAAGTGTCGCGGTCGAAAAAGGGCGTGACAGATAAGTTGTGTGAAGAGAGGTTGGGATGGTTCAGATATGTTCATATGAGATGTGCATAATCTCCAATTAGGATGTGTAAAAGGTTAACTGTGGTGGGCTTGAGCAGAGGGAGACGTAAGCAAAAGAAGTCTTGCGTAGATGTGATTAGGAATGATATGTCGCGGCTTCATCTTAATGAGGACATGATCCTTGATAGAATAGTATGGAGGTCGAGTATAATGGTATAGGATTAGTATGATGTCGCCCAGATCTCCTTTTCGTACTAGAAGTATCAGTAGTTTTTTATGTATGCTTATTCTTATATGTAGCGCTACCTATTTGGTTTTGCATTTCATTTACTTTATTATCTTGATGTTGTTATTGTTTTTTATTATTGTTGTCTTTTTATTTTTTTCTTGAACCAATGATCTATCGAATATGTTATCTCTACTTTTGCAACATATGTGTACACTTTATCCTCATCAAATCATACATAGTGGACTTGTATGGGGTACGTTGTTGTATAAATGATTCATATTTGTTTATTTAGATGTTTCAATCTTATGTGTATGATTAATTTCTTATTAAGTATTGTTTATTTGATAATTGATTTGTTCGATCAATTATAATGTGTCGAGATTTATTAAAAACATATATCTTTTTTATTATTATTATTTTGAGATATCGACAAATTTCAATAGTAAAAAGCTACTTAAAAGTAAAGCAAATAGTAAAACACAAGGAAGAAGAACGCTTAGATTGATTATTATTTTTCGTCGTGCTATTAATTTATTTGACAAGCAAATGAGGAATACACAGTGGTCAGAGGTGTTTAAAATACTTATTTAACCAAGTTGAACTATTTGAATGAAATGTGGTGAGTAGTAAAAAGGCTGAGATGACAAACAAAAGGATGAATTGAGGTGTATATGTCGATTCAATCTTTATTTTATGTATATACATGTGCATCTCACATTTTATAATGACACAAGGAGGCATTCTTTTTTTAACCTAAACCCCTCCGGCCCATGAAAATTTGAGAATTATAGATTCATTCATGGGTGGACGCAAAATTTTTGTTCTTTACATTGATTTTTATAAAAATATATTAAATATTACACAATTGATAACTAGTAAAGTTATTGTGTGATCAGGAGATCATGAGTTCAAGCTGTGGAAACAGTCTATTACAGAAATATGAGGTAAGTATGCATACAATAGACACTTATGAAACGACCTTTTATCGGACCCCACACATAATGAAAGTTTAGTGCACCGGACTGTCATTTTTATATTAAATATTACACAAATTTTAACAATTTTTTTTTGTGTAAGCACGAAGACCTCTAAGCCATTCAAATAGGAATTAGAAGAGCAATCCGCATGGGTGTAGCTCAGTTGGTTCCAGGGTGGCAGATTGCTCCCAAGGAATTAGAAGAACAAGATATAATTTGTCGTTCTAATTATTGTTAGAAGACGCAAAGTGAGGACTTGATTAAAGTAATACCGTTCAAGTTGTTGGCAAAGGTTACCTTAATCCTCTTCCTTAGAGATCTCATATGAGGACTCCTGGGAGAGCCGCAGACTTCAACTACCGTTCAAGTCGTGTCTCATTTCTAGTGTAACTGATCATCCTTTCGGACCAATTACTGATCATCGCCTTGGTCTTCACTTCGGTGCTACTACAATGTTTCACTATCAAAATCTATCTTAATTGACACTTGACTAAGCTTTGAACTTTCACGCTAATCACCCGCTTTCTCGGTACAATAAAAAAATAAAAACAAAATAAATCTAAAAAATTAACTAAAAAACCAAAACTAATAATTTTGGGTTTATAGGCCATAAAAATTGAAAAACAAAATAAATCTATCAAATTCAACTATAACCAAAATTAATAATTTTGTAGTATTATATTTGGTCTAGTTAATTTACAAAATTTAAAACCAGACATTTTATTAATTTAATTTTCCTTAAACAAAAAATCGGACCCAACCCAATCTATAATTCTATACCATACGAAAAAGGGCAAATCAGCTAGGGTTTTATGCAATTACAGTGACTCTCTCGGCCTTCAATTACTATCTTCAGTATTCAATTTCGTCTAAATTCACAAGGTTTCTACGCCTCTGCTATTCGTCAAGGTTTTGTTAGGGTTTCTTCTTTCCCTCCTTTAGGGTTTAGATGAAAAACCGCGGAACCTCAGTTAGAAATAATATCGTATTCATTTGCAGGTAGTTAGAGAAAGAATAGGAACCAAATGGATTATGATGTAGCTGAACAAAACGTTGCCGTTTACGGCGATAAACCAGAAGAGCAGGAACGAAACGATGGTAGTGGAGGCAATGAATTAAAGCAATCAAACGATGATTCTTCTGCAGGGTTAGTAGTCTATAATTTGTAGTTTGAGTCTTTAGGTTTTAGATAATGGCAAAATCTCCCCCTCCTGCATGAGGACGTGGTGAAAGTGTTGTAACTGTGGTTTTGCTTGTTGATAGAAAACTTTTTGTCGGCGGCATTGCTTGGGAGACCAGAGAAGGTATTCTTGCTATTAATTTTTCATACCTATAAGTTGTGTTTGTTTCTGATTAGAATGTTCATATTTTAGCATAGGGTCTTTTATTGTGGGTTGTTTTAGACTTTGAGCATAGACTTGTATACAGATGTGTTATTAGCGTGGACAAGCATGATAGCTTTTGATTAGCTTATTTCCTAATATTGTTGTTTAGTAGCTCTGTTTGTTGATCATTTTGGAATTTGGTCCTAATGTAGTGGAGGTTTTGATACTCTACTCATTATAGGAGCTTGAGATAGGGAAAACTCAATCTTCTGTTGAAGTTATTATTTTGATTAAGAAGGTGGAAATATGAAATCTGGGCCTTCGTTTACACTCATCTGTTGAGAGTTTTTTTCTTGCCCCACAAATATGAAATGTGACTGTTTTAATTCTCATAACTCATAAGCATAATTTTTTAAATGAAGTCATGAACATATATTTAGCTCCACCACCAGGTGTAGTTCCCTGGTCTGAATTTTGGAAACATCTTCAGGAAAACAGTAAAGCGCTGCAACCGCTAAGTCGTATGTTTCTTTGACATTACAATTCTGCATTGTTTGAGCTTTCTCGGAACAATTTTCGAGTTAATTATCTCCTTTGTTTATTGGATTGTCTTTGTTTTCTTTTGGGTGAATCCATGATTTGTTTAGATGTTTTTAAACAGACAAACTATTATATTGTTGTCTGAATGCACTTTCAAATAGTTTATGTTAATTAAACTATGCATATTCTGTCCAGTTTGTCTTTATTTCCTACTCTTATATCCAATTCCCAGCTCTTTACTTATTTTGCACGTGTTATTTTTGCAGAATCTTTTAGGAAGTATTTCGGCAAATTTGGAGAGATAACAGATTGTGTAATAATGATGGATAAGATCTCTGGAAGGCCACGGGGATTTGGATTTGTTACATTTGCTGACCCAGAAATTGCAAATAAGGTTTTAGCGGAAGACCACATCATAGATGGTAGAGCGGTAGGATTTTTGCGTGGGAGTATCTTGTACTGTCATGCTTTCTCTTTGGTTTATCATCCTCCTCTTTGGAAGTTTATGCGTTTTGTAAATATCCTATAACTTGTGGATCAGGTGGAAGTGAAGAGGACAGTACCTAAGGAGGACATGCAAGTTAAAGGAGCTCCAAAAACAAAGAAAATTTTTGTCGGTGGTCTTCCATTATCTTTAACCGAAGGTAAAGTTAAATACTGTAATTCTTACTATTTTTTATGATGCAAAAAAAGTCTTAAACTTGTGATTTGTTGCAGATGAGTTGAAGCAATATTTTTCTTCTTATGGCTATGTTCTGGAGCAACAAATCATGCTGGACCGCGAGACTGGTCGATCCCGAGGCTTTGGCTTTGTGACTTTTGATAGTGAAGATGCTGTTGAAAAAATTCTAAACAATGGCCGTATGCATGAAATCAGTGGCAAACAAGTAAGTCATGTGGACTCTGTACTAATTATGATTATCTCTCTGGTGCTTATATGAAATAAAATGTATACAGCTCTTTGACATTTTGATATTTTCAGGTTGAAATAAAGAAGGCTGAGCCGAAAAGAGCTGGTGCTGAACATGCAAATGAGAGCAGGCAGCATCGTGGTGGGAGTGGTTCGAGATCGTACAATGGCATTGGTGGGTCTGAAGGAGGAGGGTTTGGTGGTGGATATGGTGGAAGAACGGTTAGAGGGTATGGGGGATATGGCTATGGTGGTGTTGGCAGTGGCGGTGGCGGATATGCTGGTTATGGAAACATGGGAGGAAGTTATGGTGGAGGTGGTGCAGGATTTTACTCCGGCTATGGTGGATATGGTTATGGATTTGGGTTTAGTGGACCTATGTATGGAGCAGCTGGATACGGAGGCACTAGCTATGGTGGTCCCACTGGGTATGCTGGAGGTAGAGGATATACAACAGGTGATGATGGTAGCTGGTATGGTGGGGCTAAAGGCTCTGTATCTTTCAATGCTAAAGGGTATGACACTGGTAGTAGCACTGGAGGTGCTAAATCATATGGGAATGGTGGTGCTCCAGGCGGAAGGTTTCATCCTTACCGGAATTGAGACCTTCCTGACCAGTCTAATGTTGCAATTGTTTTTACTACTATTGCCTGGCTCAAGCTAGATGTAAAATCTTTGCTGCTGAGTTTGTTTTCTTTGTGGTTGATGATTCAGTTAGATGTGTAATCTGCTTATTTTTCGAGTAAACGATCTGTAGATTGTATTATGCTGATGTGAGTAAACGATAACAGTCTCTGGGCTCAAGTTATTTTACCCTTTCTGTTAAGGTAAGGGAAGAAGTTAAACTGATCTCAAATTTGGATACAGATGTCTCTACGGACCGGGGCTACTGGCTAGTTGGTAAATTATAGGTGTGCTATACAAATTAACATCATTTTCCAGTTTTTTTCAGAGAAATGTGTAGGGGCTAGAAACCATTGTTTTGATTTGATGTCACTAAAAATATGCACACTTGGATGACGTGCATCAGTTTTGTAATTGTTAGTTCTCAAACGAATTTGGGAATTTCTTGTCCTCATGTTTATGTGGGAGAGTCTACTTTCATTATTTAGACTAAAAAGTAAGCAGACTTTTGGATAATATTTAGTTGAAATAATGTTACCCCAATAGCGTTATGTGTTGTACAGTAAAATCTCTGTAAATGAATATTCTTGGGACTTGAAAAATTATCTTATACGGGGTTATTAATTTATAGAATAATTTTTATTGTATATATTATATTTCTCAAATTAAACAATTAGTTTTTTTCGGTAACTAAGAAAAGAAAATAAATAAACAATTAATTAATGATGGTGCATTGTATCTAAGTTTATTAATTTTGTCAAAAAAAAGTTTATTAATCTTGGGTTGACGTGATTCAAAATAGAATGTATGTACAAGTACATTCGAATATGAAATGTTGTGAATTGTTTCAAATACACAATATAGAGTATATTGCAAAATTGTTTTCGACATTGCAAAATTCGATCCCAGGAAGGTATGCTTCTAGAAGAAGAAATTGGTGATGTTGAAGGTATTCAAAAATTATAGGAAGTTATTTTTAATCTATATTATGCATTATCGGGGTTATTATTTTATTCCATTGGCTCATGTCGGGATTGGAGAAAATTATTATTTAATCGAGGTTATTAATTTATCGAATATTCATTTATCGAGCTTTCAGTGTATGTTGTTGAAATCGAACATTTGATATTGAAGTTTAAAAAGCAAATGTGAAAATTGAAACGTGTTTTGAAAATAATTGACAATTTGTGAGTGAAGAAAATATAAGTCGTTTAATACTGTAGGGGCTCGTTTGGTACGTCGCACTTGACTGTACTAATTTCATCGGACTGGACTGTATTGGACTGAACTGTATTAATATATGATGGACGGTATCAGACTATTAATATATAATGAATTGTATATTTTTTTAGTACAGTTCAGAGGAGACTCACATGTTATTTTTTAGAAATAGTACAGTCCAGTATGACTGAAAACGTCCGCCAAACGCTATATTATTTTTTTATCCAATACCATCCAAGTAATTCAGTTTTTGCATTAAACTTGATTAGTATGCAAATACCGAAATAGGAGTATTATTTAAGGCGAAACAGGACCAAACCAGCCATGGTATATTAGGCAAAATTTAGTGATAGAGAAGGCGGAGAAAGAGATAGCAAAAGAACAAGTGTCAATTGCAGTTTCCAAATCGTATCCAATTCCATGGCAATGTGCTCCACATTTTGTCCCCGTCTATGTGTATTCTGTTGGATTTTGATATTGATAAATGAGAAATGATGGGATATAAAGTGAAGGAAATATAAAAGATTCCTTTTGCTTTGGCTAAAATTTTGTCCCGCATCGTAAAAAAGAGAGGAAAAGACAGGTGTATATATTACATTAAACATTCTCTAGTTACTAAAAGGGTTGAGGGGGCAAGGACCCCTCGCATCGTCGTCGCTCGCTCGGCTTCGGATTGATAATCTTTTTGGACCAAATTTTCTTTAATTTTAATTATTTAATTAATTATTATTTAAATAATTAATTTATTAACTTATCCAATCCTACCCGTTAGTGACCCCAATCCGTGACCCGGTTCTTTTCCGGTTTTATTTTATTTCCCACCATTTTTTTGTGACTGTTCAGAAGGGTTGCAAACCTTCAGAAACAGTACTTCCATGACTATAAATTCATTTGCTTCCTCCGAATTTTACTTACTAATTTTCTGAACTACAAAAGTTCTTCTTCTGCCCGAATAAATTCTGTGTGATACACTGTGTGATACACTGCCGTTGAGTGGTTCGCCGCTACCTGAATATGGAGTATTACTATTCTGGTAAGATAATCGTTCTATCCTGGGAAGAGATATTCCATCAACCTCGAGTACTGTGAGGGAAATAATTTTCTTAAGGACACACTTTGAACTAAGTGAGTTCGATTATATTCTGGAAAATATTTTTTCCAACACTGATTCTGTTCATTTTCAGTTATTATTGTTTACTGATTTTTTGCAATACAGATTACTAACAATCTTAAGGATTTTTTTTTATTAATTTGTATTCTGTTTTGGAGACTAAAACCTCTGTGATTTTCTACTCCGTATGAAATTTCGTATTCTGACTTGAAGACATAAAAACTTCGTTGGAATATTAAAGTTCATACGATTTGAAGAACATAAAAACTTCATCGTTGCTGTTGTAAAAATATTCTGACTTGAAGACATAAAAACTTCGTTGGAATACCAAAGTTCATAATTATACTGCGATTTCAAGAAATAAAATCTTCATCGTTTAAGTTTGTGATTTAATTATTATTCTGGTTTTATTAACTAAAACAGTTTGTCGATTTGACAGTGACAAACAAATAATGGCAATTGAGACTGGAACTACCTCTGCGAATATTGCACCAACGGTTACTCGTACAACCAGTACCACCGGCTGAGAAATCTGCGAAGTTCACCGGTGCCAACTTTAAAGGATGACAGCAAAGAATGTTCTTTTGACTTACCATCCTTGGTATGCAAAAGTTCACCAGTGAGGACCCTCCCGTGCCTGACGTCGACATGCCTGACAACAAAAGTTCATGGTTACCGAGACTTGGAAACAAGCTGATTTTTTGTGCAAATGCTACATTTTGAGTGCCTTAGAAGATGACTTGTACAACGTCTACAGTGCAGTAGAGACCTCCAAAGAACTATGGAGTGCACTTGAAAAGAAGTACAAAATCGAAGATGCTTGCTTGAAGAAGTTTGTGGTTGCCAAATTCCTAGACTACAAAATGGCGGATGGAAAAACCGTTGGAACCCAAGTTCAAGAACTTCAACTTATCTTCCATGACCTTATTGCTGAAGGTATGGTAGTGAATGAAGCATTCCAAGTGGCTGCAATGATTGAAAAGTTGCCGCACTCATGACAAGATTTCAAGAATTATCTGAAGCACAAGAGAAAGGAAATGAAGTTAAAGGATCTTGTGATTCGTCTCAAGATCGAGGAAGATAATAAAACCGCTGAGGAGAGGTACCGTAAGAGTTCACCGATTGAAGGGGCAAACGTCGTTGAAGATGATGCTCCGAAAAAGAACAAGAAAAGAAAGATGGAAAGGAGAAGGGTCCTAACAAGAAAAAGTTCAAAGGCAACTGCTATAATTGTGGGAAAGCTGACCACAAAGCCCCAAATTGTCGTCTCCTGAAAAGGGACAAGGAAAAGGTCAAGCCAATATGGTGGAAATGAATGATGATATGGATATCTGCGTGCAATGCTATCGGAGTGCAATTTGATTGGAAACCCAAAGGAGTGGTGGATTGATTCTGGTGCCACTCGACATGTTTGCGCTGTAAAATAAGCATTTGCAACCTATGCTCCCGCGGGACCCGAAGAGGAACTGTTTATGGGAAATACTGCAACAGCCAAAATTGAAGGATATGGGAAGATACTTCTGAAGATGACTTCCGACAAGGTGCTGACTCTCAACAATGTTCTGCACGTTCCAACAATAAGGAAGAATTTAGTTTCAGCCGGACTACTCGTCAAAAATGGGTTTATGTGCGTGCTGGTTAGTGAGAAAATTGTAATAAGTAAGAATGATATGTTCATACGAAAGGGCTACCTCACCGAGGGCCTTTTCAAACTCAATGTAATGGTTGTTGACAGTATTAATAAGAATTCAACTTCGTCTTACTTATTGGAGTCAAATGATTTATGACATGTTCGTTTAGGACATGTTAACTACAAAACCTTGCGAAAATTGATTAATTTAGAAGTATTGCCCAAATTCGAGTGTAATAAATCAAAATGTGAAATTTGTGTTGAATCTAAGTTTGTTAAACATCCATATAAGTCTATTAATAGGAGTTCAAATCCTTTAGACTTAATCTACACAGATATATGTGATATGAAGTCAATACCATCTCGCGGTGGAAAAAAGTATTTTATAACCTTTATTGACGATTGCACTCGATATTGTTATGTGTATTTGCTTAATAGCAAGGATGAAGCAATTGATGCATTTAAGTAATACAAGAACGAAGTGGAAAATCAATTGAATAAAAAGATAAAAATGATTAGAAGTGATAGGGGTGGAGAATATGAATCTCCTTTTGTAGAGATATGCTTAGAATATGAAATTATTCATCAAACTAATGTCCCTTACACACCACAATCAAATGGAATTGCGGAAAGAAAAAATCGAACATTAAAGAAAATGATGAATGTCTTACTAATAAGTTCCGGTTTACCGCAGAGCCTGTGGGGGGAAGCTATCCTTACAGCTAATCGAATACTCAACAGGGTGCCCCACAGCAAAACACAATCTATTCTATATGAACTATGGAAAGGAAGAAAACCCAACTTGAAATACTTCAAAGTGTGGGGGTGTTTAGCAAAGGTCCAAGTTCCTTTGCCCAAAAGGGTAAAAATCGAACAAAAACCGTGGATTGTGTTTTTATTGGCTATGCTACAAACAACAAAGCTTATCGGTTTTTTGTTCACAAATCGAACAATCCCGAAATTCATGTTAATACAACAATTGAATCAGATAATGCTGAATTCTTTGAAAACATTTAAACTGAATGTGATTTCGTCAAGTGAAAGATCTAAACAATCGCAGGAAGAACCAAAGGAAAGTACACCAAGTAAAGAGGATCCAAGGCGTAGCAAACGTCAAAGGACATCTACTTCCTTTGGACCAGATTTTGTGATATTCTTGCTTGAAATGAGCCTCAAACATTCAAAGCAGCGATGTAATCTTCTGATTCATCATTTTGGAAAGAGGCAGTCAATAGTGAGATTGAATCAATTTTGAACAACCATACATGGGAATTGGTTGATCTTCCTCCTGGAAATAAACCTTTAGGATCAAAATGGATTTTAAAAGGAAAATGAAAGTTGATGACACTATTGACAAAAATATAAGGCAAGACTTGTGGTCAAAGGTTATAGACAAAAAGAAGGTCTTGATTTCTTTGACACATACTCGTCGGTAACAAGAATAACATCTATTCGGGTGTTAGTGGCACTGACGACCGTATATGGTCTTGAAATCCATCAAATGGATGTCAAGACAGCTTTCTTAAATGGAGAATTGGAGGAAGAAATTTACATGGAACAACCTGAGGGTTTTATGGTTTCTGGTAAAGAAAGGAAAGTGTGCAAACTTGTTAAGTCACTTTATGGACTTAAACAAGCACCCAAACAATGGCATGCGAAATTTGACCAAACAATGTTGGCAAATGGATTTAAGATTAATGAGTGTGACAAATGTGTTTACATTAAAAATACTCCAAATCATGAAGTTATTGTTTGTTTATATGTTGATGACATGTTGATAATGAGTAGAGATATTGCCGATGTAAATGCTATGAAGCGTATGCTCGCTAGCAAATTTGACATGAAAGACTTAGGGGTTGTTGATTTGATCTTAGGAATTAGGATCCATAAAACTCCACAAGGTCTAGCATTATCACAGTCACATTATATTGAAAAGGTACTTGACAAGTTCAAGTATTTAAATTTCAATGTTGCAAAGACTCCAATTGATGTAAGTTTTGCACTTCAAAAGAATGAAGGTGAAAGTGACTCACAATTGGACTATGCACGAGTTTTGAAAAGTTTGATGTATATTATTAATTGTACATGACCAGATATAGCATGTGCTATAAGAAAGCTGAGTCGATTCACGAGTAATCCCAATCAAACTCATTTGATGACAATGAAACGAGTCTTGGGGTATTTAAAACACACCCAAAACTATGTCTTGCATTATAATAAATATCCCGCAGTAATTGATTGATATAGTGATGCAAACTGGATCACCAGATCATCTGAAGTTAAATCCACGAGTATTTCACTGTTGGTGGAGGAGCAGTGTCTTGAAAATCATCAAAACAGATATGCATCGCCCGCTCTACAATGAAATCTGAGTTTATAGCTTTAGACAAGACCGGTGAAGAAGCTGAATGGCTCCGAAATTTCTTAGAAGATATTCTATTTTGGTCCAATCCTTTGGCTCCTATATGTATACATTGTGACAGTCAAACAACAATAGGTAGGGAAGGGAGCGTAATGTATAATGAAAAATTTCGTCACATACGACGGAGACACAATACCGTTAGACAACTCCTCTCTAGTGGCGTTATCACGATTGACTATGTAAAGTCAAAACGTGGCGGATCCGCTTACAAAAATTTTATCTAGAGAGGGAGTTAGTAGAACATGAATGAGAATAGGGTTAAGGCCGAAGACAAGTCATCATGGCGGTAACTCTACCTAGCAGGAGATCCCAAGAGCTAGGTTCAAGGAGATCAAACAAAATTGTGACTGACGGTTCAACATTTCCAAATAACTCAATCCATTCTCGGATGAAGACAATGCTTAGGAATAAGGATAAAACTTTATGGCTTGTTAATGAGTAAATAAAACATTAAGAATTTTAATGATTATCTAAATCTGGCAGTGTATGACCAGATAATGTGGCTATAGGACCACATGTTTAGAAATCACCTATGTGAGTGTTAAGTGTAAGTCGTTTTAAAGGGGAATGACAGTGAAAGCCTATTCTCTATGCATTCATGAAACCATGCGGTGTTCATGGCTGAAACGAACACAACCGTTAGAACCATAAACGATTGAGACTTAATTGTGTGACTTATGTTGTTTAGATATACAACAAAGTTCGACGGTTCAAAGATATCAAATCTACCGATTGATCGAGTATATCCGATATAAGTTCACTACGAAAAGTTCAAAGGGAAACCTACTTATCCAGATGCAGTCAATCCTCGCTTGTATATCACACTTGTCCGCGCATTCTTTTATATTATGGTCATTCCTCATTCATGTGGGGGATTGTTGGATTTGATATTGGTGAATGAGAAATGATGGGATAAAAAGTGAAGGGAATGTAAAAGGTCTCTTTTGCTTTGGCTAAAATTTTGTCCCACATCGAAAAAAGAGAGGAAAAGAGAGGTGTATATATTACATTAAATCTTCTCTAGTTACTAAAAGGGTTGAGGGCTTTATACATTTCTTTGAAAGTCCTTATATTTCTAACATGTATAATTTGATTGGAGAGTATAAGCTTTGATATGATGTAAAAAATACTATTCATTTGATATGTTAAGGAATTGAACTAGCAGTCCGAGAATTTGATAAATTGCTTTGACCCCACTTTGTCTTGTCCAAAGCCAGAACTATAAATACTTTTTCAACACAGTTCATGCAGTTGAGTGCGTAAAGAAAAAGAAAGTGACAAGAGTGCACGTATAAACTCGCTTGAGTACGTTTCCATTTAGCAAATTATTAACACCAGAGACAAACAGAAACTCATAAACAACAATCCAATTGCACACATAAAAAAACATTCTTGACATTGTGTAAATCAACTTACTGGAAAATGTCACCAGCTAGTAAAATCTCACCTAATGCAAAATTTCTGTAAACAAAACAAACTCCTTTACTATCAACACAACAAGTTGTTGAGCTAAATGAACAAAGAAAATTCACAAACGTTTACAGAGATCAACTGATCGCGCTCGTTCCAGTTTAGTTAATCAAAATGCATTTGAGGGAGGGTAGAGATCTTTACACAGATCAACTGAATAAAGATCACAATCAGCACTTCTCCTTGCTACCGCCCTCGAACGTGGACTTGATTTCCTATGAACTTGTAAGCTATCAGTTGAATTCCGTTGCATACTCTGAGTCAAATAATTGGAATTCTTCTGCTTAACCTTTGCCTTAATAGACGCCGTAGGATTCATGTAACTCGGTTTCTTGCTATGTCCCTCTTCTGGAGGAGTCTGATTCGATCCAAGAGTTTCAGAAGTTGACATGGAAGAATGAGAAGTCGTACTATCATCATACGGATAATACTCAGAATTAACAATTTGACAACTTATTGGTCCTCTTGTAGATATCCTGGTAGACATGTTATTCCGTCTAATATTCACCAAACTACGCTCAGCGAAAGATCCAGCATCATAATCTTCATGCTTCTTAGAATTCGGGGTCATCCCCGATGCATCAGTATGGAATTCTTCCACCAATCTGTTTTCCCATGGCTTATTCGCCATCCAACGTTCTAACCAAGTTGAATCCCCATTAGCCTTAACATTATTTGCGGTTTCAACTTCCCTTGTTCTTGAATTCGGGCTGGGATTTCTTCTCAGTTTCTGAGATAGACAGTTAAATTTTTGAGAAACCACACACCAAAATAATGTTAATCATATTATATGTTATAGACTTATAGGAATTAAATATAATACCTGTTCGGCATATGCAATGGCCCTCTCCCTTTTGATTGCTCCTACTTGTCTCATTTTTAACTTAGACCTAACTTCATCCACGGTGCCATGGCTATTGCACCATCCACTCTGAAATAGAAAATCCAAATTAGACGATTTCATAGAACACTAATCCAATTCCTTTTTTTTTTTTGGAAACTAGTCATACCTCAGCTTGTTTAATTGGATCAGCTTGGCTACAATTATCAGCATTAGACCCTTTCATCGCATCTCCATCAACGGATGTTTGATTGCATCGGGCTCTAATTCGAGCCTGCACTCGAACAAGAGCCTGCATACACTTGAGAGTTACAGCAGCTTGCTTTCTCACTTGTCGCCCACGAAATATAGCTTGTAGCCTAACCACTGCTTTCAGCGCCCTTAATGCACGCCTTGCCTTTTGAACATTACAATAAAAATTTCTCACATTAGCTATCTAAATCATTCGTGAAAAATCAAGTGGATATAACATGGAAACATCTATACATTAAGAGCAAGAATACATACAACAACTATGCCTCAATCTGGTGCAAGTTGGGGTTTGACTACATGAAACCAATCATAGTGCCGCTTAATTTAAGCTCATCTCAAACAAGAACAAGAGTAAGCTTTTGTCACTAAACATCCAATCAGTTAGTTTCACCTTTCAATGGCTCCTTTAATTGTGTGCGAGGAATTTCCCTATTGAGTAATGGGAAGAGGGCTAGTCCTTGAAAATGCCCCGCCCTTAAGTTCCTCCTTTTTCATTGGGGAAAATAAAGTCTCTTTTTATTTTTAGATTCCAAACTCTTTGTTTATTTCTACAATTTTCCGGTCATTCTTTGAAGCAAAACATCACCACACCTCCCAATTATATACTCATCTAGATCTATTCCTCTTGGACTGCAATTTTTCCTGATACTATTTTCAGCAAATTTTCTCCAAAACCAGTCCTTCTCCTTATTTAATGCAAGAATTCAACTTTTTTCATGTTCATATCTAAGTATGACAAACAGAGCACTTTCCACAACAAAAGGGGATAATTGCATTTTTGGTCCCTCGTTCATGGGTAACTTATAATTCTGGTCCTTTTGATACATGACGTCTCATATTTAACCTTCAATTAATTAAAATATAAGTTTTCAATCTTTTTATGTATGAAATATGTTATATTTAGAAGTATATTACCCTCAAATAAGGAGTTACAATAATAATTTAACATAATACATGGGTAATTAAATGGTGAAACGATTAGTACTTTAGAAATTTTATGATTATTCAAAAGCAAATTGATCAAAAGCGCACATTTCAAGTAATTGAAGGTTAGTCACATAACCTAAGAGAACGTTAAATTACCAAAAAACCACGAAACGCGGCCTGAATTCGAAGTGCAGCCCATTCTTGTTTTACAACCACAAAATCTTTGTGTGGAGCTCTAACCACAGCAGCCATGGCAGCAGCCAAAGCACTGTCCGAAAGAAATGAAGATTCGGATCCATCTGAATCTCCCAAATTCCCACCGTCTTTTACACCTTTCGACGATGCCATAGCAATTCCACCCGATGCACTTCTCCACAACTTCCATTTTCTATTCTTTACACCACCCTTCTCCTACAAAACCCCCCAAACAAAACAATTATAGTTATAATTAACAAAAAATACAACAACATACCCAGTTTAATCCCACAAATAGGGATGGCAAATGGAGCAGGGCAGAACGGGGTAGGACAGGTCAAACGCTAAACAGGGCAAGGGCAGGGCAATGCTTAAACGGGACAGGGCATGACGGGACAGGTCAAAACACATTTTTAGAAAATTCTAAATAGTGCAAGGCAGTTAATATGTTATAATTTTTAAAAAATTCTAACTAGTTTGAATTGTGAAATTATAATCTGTTACGATGGGTTGTACTTGTTAGAATTGGATAAAAATTTATAGAGTTGTACATCTTTCTGTTACGGTCATATTGAGACTTTACGGAGATTAATCAGACTTACGATTTGAAAGTTATCATTGTTTAAAGTTTATGCCTCGGATCAACCGAAATCTGAAGGGCAGAATGTATAACGTAAAAACTGTACAAATCGGTAAAGAATCTGAAAGTTTGTGCTGAATAAAAGTTCTAGAGTACTCCGTTATCGACAGTTTGAGACTTTACGGGGATAAATCCTACTTACGGTTTAAAACTTATCACTGTTTAAAGTTTCTGCTTCGGATCAACCGAAATCTGAAAGGGCAGAATGTATAACGTAAAAACTTTACAAATCGGTAGAAAATCTAAAATTTTGTGCTGAATAAAAGTTCTAGTTTTCTCTGTTCTCGACAGTTTGATACTTTATGGATATTAATCCGACTTACGAATAAAAAATTATGATTGTTTTAATTTTGTGTTTTGTTTCGTAAACATAAACAGGGCATGACAGGACTTAACGGGGCAGGGTAAAGTAGAGCAAGTTTTAAGAAAAATGTTAAACTGGGCAGGGAGGGCGGGTTAAGGTCAAGGCTTGCCCTGACCTAACCCGCCCTAACCTTACCCGTTGTCACCCCTACCACAAATGGGGTCCGAGGACTACCTCTGGAGGTAGAGAGTAATTTTCAGATCATCGCCTCAAGATAAAGCATGTCAAAAAGGAAAAAGGAACAGTAACAAGAACAAAACAGTACGCTAAGCAAAGAAGAAGAGACAATAGATAAAGAATAATTCAACTTACGGGATCGTTTGATTGGTTCTTTTTTAGACCGATAAATGATTTAATCCACTTCCCTGAACCACCCATCTTTTATGTTTGTTTAAAAACAATGAACTAGTAAAGTTTCTGCAGGCTTTGTTTTGAGGAGAAATGATGTCTCAAAATTTATGGAGAAACGTTCGAAGGGATTGGGGAGCTTTAATTACTACAGCTATGGTGTTTATTGGGTTTTCAATTTTGAAATTTCGAAAATGATGGGAAGGAAAGGAAAAGTTGTAACGGATAGTATGTGGAAAGTGCAACGACGGCGTTTTGGGTTGTCTTTTTCGCCTTCCTCCTTAATTTAAAGTTAAACTGAGACACGACAAATTTATTAGTGGGGAAAGTGAAAGGAATTTCCGGAAAATAAGGTAGTTAAAACAAGTCCCCTCGCCTCTGCCTCTCGGTACGACTCCCTCCTTAGTCCATCCCAATTTATGTATTATAGTTTGATTCGACACGTGGAGTTTAAAAAATAAAAAAGGATTTTTAATTCTTTTAATTTAAAATAAATTAAAGATATTTGTGTGATTATAAATTATCGTTAAATGTAAAAGATAAATATTAAAGTTAAATTGTTGTAAAATAAGGAAATGTATCATTTTTTTTTAAACGGACTAAAAAGAAAAGTGTATCACATAAATTGAGATAGAAGAAATTGTAGGTTTAGGCTTCGTGCGCCTAATCCCATAAACTATTTCATGTTTGAATTGTAAAAATGGCTTAAAATCATCTTTTTAGACTAATAAAACTCATTGAAAACATCCACGTTGGAATATGACTTTCAAATTGAGTTCCAAATTAGTGAATGGTGCTAAAAGAATGACGACCCCATATGCAAAAAGGAAGATGGATTTTTTTTTCAATTAATATTTTTAGCTCATATTATATGTCACATGTCCTAATTAAACTAAAATGTGCCAGATGTACCCTTAAACTATGCATATGATTTAACTTTATTCACTGTTTGATTGTAACTTGAATCATTTATAACTTAATCCTCGTATAATTTAGTACACCAAGTGGTGTATTGTTTCATATCACCATCAACATAGAATGACTAATTCAGGTATAACTTATACATGGTTAAAGTAAAAAAAAAAGTACCTTTATCTTTTCCTAGAAACCAATAAAGATCACACATCTAAGGATAAAATTATAAATTCATTACTTTTTAGTTCAAAAATAAATAAATATTAGAAATGCTATCTTGCATATTCAATTTTAGTACAAGAATTTAAACACCAACAAGAAATAATCCATATATTATTAATTTATGTATAACTAATTCCCACATAATTAATCCCCCGTATATCCAAATTTCATGGACATCCAGACAGGCGAAAATTGATTTGGCCTATGAGTTTAACTTTAATCACAAAACATGCAACTGTGTTAGAAACAAAACAAAAATCTCTATTTAACAACTCAATAACAGCTGCACAGATTTCTTGTTTAATTTTTGTTTTGTAAAGAATTTTCTAAAATAGATGGTGGTTAATAAAGAACAATTTGCTCGATATTTCCCTGTATTTTATTTACCCTAAGCTGCTTGCATTTTCTCTTTGCAGCAACTCTTTTATTGGAATAAAAAACATTAGTGAACTTCACAAAATAATCTTAAGGCACAGTCTGGTGCACTAAACTCCCGCTATGTGCGGGGCAGAGAGGGCTCAAAAAATAATCTTAGATTAAAAATTAGTAACATTTTCTCTTTTCATCTGCTCTTTTACTTGATCCTTGAGCTAGTCAGTATGTGGAATGGCTTCATTAGTTGAATTTTTGGTGCCATCATCTTTTGTAACGCCTGAGATTTTTGGCTTCTCGAGTGTGTCATCATCTATTGCGTATTTCTGGATTAAGAAAAAAAAAGTAATTATTTAATCCCTCATCTTAATTAATCCATATTTTGCAGATTAACTAATTTAATATTGCATCAATTACTCTATCTATTAACCTTAACAATGGTGAGGTCAACACGGTGCTCCTCAAGAAAGGTGATTACCTCCTCAAAATGCTCTTCTGTTGGTCTATAATGACCACTGTATGCCCATATAACCTGTCAAAATTAAATACACGAGGACTAATAAACAACAAAATGATATGCTAAATTGCTTATACGCGACAAGTGTAACTACTATATATTGTGTCATATCACTTGAAAAGCAATGATAAATAATACAATATGGATTTTTTTACTAAAATGTTTCTCAGATGACATGTTCACAAGACAAAATGATGATGTGGTAAACACATGTCATTTTTCAGTGCCGAAAATTTGACTATCAGGTGATTTATATTTTGTAGGCGACTAACACATAATTTAATGATTTTAGTGTTACAAATAGTTAGTTTAGTGTATTGCTGAAAGTAAGTTTAGTGACTATCAATGCAACATATATACGTACCTCGAGCTCCCCGTTAGAGACAACCAATCTTCCAGAAGCAAGAGAAGCACCTCCAGCTAGAAAACTGGAGTGGTGAAAATGGTGTCTTTGCTTCTCCCCAACATATAAGGTCCTTGTGGTGCTGAGCACAAAAATCCATTTAGTACCCTCAATTGTGTCTACAAAAGCACCATTTTTCTTGTAGATGAACTTTCCACTCTTTAGAGTTACTTCATATGCTTCCCTCTCTTTCTGCATATAATTAAAGGCATAAATTGAATTAATGTTAAGTAATATATATAAATGTAAGTACTGAATCAAGTTAAGTTTAGTTTTATAGCTTCAGTTAATTGTAAATACAGTCAAATCGTCGTTCTCCATAATAACATTTCACTATAAGGTCAAGTTTGTTTTGAAATCGATTTTTCATGTTATGTTATCTATAAGGATATTTCGCTAGCTATAGTAGTAACTATATCTGGACAAACGGTGTCGTTATATAGAGGTTTGATTGTAGATTTAGTCGCCTCGAACACAAGACAAGTGGTTGTACCAGGGGCGGACCTACGTGAAAATTTGTGGTTGTTCGAAATATATTTAAAAAAAAATCCACAGTGTTGTATAAGGGAATGAGTATGATGTGCTTGTTATAAAGTGGAAAATAGCTTTGCAAAAAAAAAACCACGTTTGTTCATGTGAACAAGCGTGCACACTTCAAGTCCGCCACTGGATTGTACATGTTAAAATATACTAATATTGCAAAAAAAAAAAATCACACTCTTCACGATAAGTATTACTATATGACGACATGATAAAATTAGTAACTAATCTAGTGTTACAGGTTAAACTATACTGATACTATAAATGTTGGTGTATAATCTATAACTTAATTAAACCTTTAGTTTTGTAATCAGACTTTTACTTGGTAATAAAATGCTTACTGGTCCGAGGTACTTGATGCATTGGGACTGTAGATCACTCCTTGTACATTTCTCGGCAATAGCTTCTTTCCCATCACCAATATCTAGCCTTTAATTTTTATAGTGCACGAAGAAAAAATATAAGTAGCTAGTGACTATATTATGATTGAGCTTGCAAAAATATCAAGAATTTTTTATTTTAATCGTATAATGTGTCTCTCTCTATATATAATATACCAGTAGAAAAATGGTTGCGAGCTTTCGCTGTTGCACCACACTTCATGATAACGATTTAGGTTGACACCATACCTGTGGCGTGGATCTATCTGAATTTGCATGAAAAAAAATTCTGTCAAGACAACTTGTGACAGATATTATGAAATTTAACTCAGAAAAATAATCATAATAAAATATGCGATGAATTATCTACACATAAAAAAATTCGTTACAAATTATGCCACTGAACATTGACATAAGAGTCAGCGACGGATATCTCTATGGATAGTTCGTTTGCAAAATTGTTTAAAAAATCAGTAATTTTGAAATATATTTGCGCCATAAATATGAAGTCCGTCGAGATCTTGTCGCTAAATTTAAGAAGTCATTTCACTTACAGCTTCTAACCAGTGCCTGTGATTTAGTGTTTGAGCTTTCTCATCCTTTGACAAATCCTTTCCAACCTACACCAACAAATTATAAAAGAAATGTAAAACAAATTATAAATAATTTTGAGTTGAACGGGTTAGGTTATTACTCGTTATTTAGTCTAATAGACCAGTCCATTTTAACTCAAATAAACATCTGAGCAGGTCATGACCCAATGAGCGTATCAATTCCATCTATTTAGCTTGTATAGATGTTGGTCGACCTGTTTATTCGACACCCATGATTCTTAATAATGATTTAAAAATCTAATTTTAATTATAACTTGTGGAACGTTATAATTGTAAGTTGTTATAGTGAAATATTTTTATAAAAAAAATATAATAACATAACAAGAACAATCGGTTCAAACAAAAAATTGGTCATTATAGTAAAATATTTATGATAGAGGATGATTGTTACATAGATGTCCGACTCTACCTTTGAAGCCATGGTCTTAGCCCGTGTCCAACGCGAAAGTGCTGTCTCTGTTTTCCCAATGTCAAAGAACGAGACAGAACTTTGTATAAGGGTTGCAAAATCTAGTGCCTTCCACCTGTATAATTATAATGAAATGATCCTCAAATTGCTTGATGAAGAAATTTATACAGATAGGAGAATCAGAAAACAACATGACAGAGATTAATTAAGACTAACAAGAGATCTTCAAGGATAACTGTGGAATCTGGCATTTGAGATTGCATAATTGTAGTAGGAATAAGTAGAGCTCCTACTGAAGTGGGCTTCTGATTTGCTTCCATTTTCCTTTCTCTTCACTTATAATATTCTTAATTGAATCTGATATAAGTTGTTATAGTACTCTTTAAACAAATTTATAAACAAGAGATATACAATATCCTAAATTAGTTGGAGTTGATTATATAAACTAGTGAGACAATGAAGGAGCTAGAGATAGAAAGACTAGTAACTGAAAGAAATTAAAAGTCATGAATTAAAGCTTATTCTACCTACGTGACCTTTGAATAATACTTTGATCCTTCCAGTGGGTTGCTACGAATGGAAGAATGTTAGCGCAAAGGAACCTTCTACGTTACTATCTTATATTTTTTTCTTTAATATCTAAACTTTTTTGTTTTTCTTTTCTTCTTTGCTGATGATTTATGGTAAGCAGACACAGAGACGGATTTAGAATTTCTAGAACATGGGTGCACTACCTAAAAAAGGAAAAAAAGAATGCATTTAGTGGGAACTGATCCTTGTTACTCTTAGTAAAAACTAAGTTTAAATGCACCATTAAACCTTAATATTAGATCAATTTTAAAAAATATATACATACAATATTTATTTTTACCAATCATGGATTAGCGTGCCCTAAAAGTTAGTCATAAGTTCGCTCCTACACTAGTCTTCTTCTGTTTTGTTTTCTTATTTGTTTTAATTTCTAAGAAAGTATTCTGTTTTTTCCTCATTTACTTTTTTATTCTAATTGTGTTTTTACCAAATATTCTTGCTCTTTAAAAGACGTACATGGTACCTCGCATTTTGAAGAACATTCTCCTACTAAAACAACAACTAGAAACAAGTAGCTAACAGTCAATACAAAAGTGTTTGTGAAGTGTTCAATTGCCAAGAAACGTACTTTTACTTTTTTGTCTTGTATGTTGTGAAAGACTAGAAGGTCTTTTTTACGCTATTATTTCTCAAGATTCAAATCAAAGAACGATAGAAAAGTAATTATAAACTATACAAATGTGTACTTCATTAATTGACTTTCAGGTCACATATGCAACCATTTCCTTTTGTTCCTCAAGAACAACAAAAAATTTATAGATAACATTTATCGCGAGAAAAATAAAATACAGTTGCAACCAAGTAAAACACAAAATAAGATGTACAAAGTTTGATTGATAAGAATTTGAAAAGAACCAACAAAGATGATGCAGATAATTTGACGCTTTATTGGGCCTATGAGAAAATAGCTTGTTTATTGGGCCCTTATTTGCATCTCCCAAACCCAACATTCCCAGCCTCTTTTTCCTACATAAAATCAACATGGGCTTGAATAGAACAGAACATGAAAAAAAAAATAGTATTAGGTTCGCTAGAGGAAGGGGTTGAACATTCGGACCTTGTGGTTAACAGCCACACGCTCTAACCAACTGAGCTACTCCAGTAAATCTAGCTGTGGTTAACATATGCTAAAGTCAAGGATGATTTACGCAAATGTCTCCTTCTACGTCAACATTTATATTAGTATGTCCCTATTTTTAAAGTTCGTGCAGATTTACCTTTTGGAAAATTATCCTTTCAAACAACTTAGAATCTAACTTTTATTTATATGTTGCTCAACTTAAACGCCAAAATATTAGATTGTTGTATAACATTTGCAATTATATATAAAACTTTATATTGTCGTTTAGTGTTTTCTCGTAAGATTTTTAGAGTAGTCCAAACGGTCTCATAAATTATAAGAGAAATATAAAAGACAACCGTTGAAAATTTTTGAATTTGCTTTTGCCCAGTTCTCCTTACAGCAATCGCTGTTTGTTGCTTCATGCACTCTCTACTGAACTCGAAAGTAACAAAGAAAGATCAAAACCACAAATTTCAGCCAGTATTTGATTGGAACCAGATGGCTAGCTAGTTGGATAAAAGAACTATTTGCACCAAAAATATAAGCAATTACGTTTTTTTTTTTGGCGTATAGCCTCTAATCCCTATACTACAATTTTCTCCTTTAGGCATTAGTATATTTTAAACCCAATATATTAACTGTTCAAAATCTTGAACACAGAAAGCATGGTCATGACTCATGACAGAGACCACAGTGTATCATCAAATCATTCACTGATTGACGTCAATGAAAATAAAATAAAAACAGTACCAAAATGAAACCAGCACTCTGAAATCTACATGATGTTGTTTAACTTACCTTTGTCTTGCTCCATACTTTTTAAGTTTTAACCCCACCAAAATCCCTCATTTCCACTACTCAACAGATAATTGAAATCACATTTATCACCTGACACATCAGATTATTCATCGGTCACATCATCAAATATCTCCATTTATCACATACACTCCACATCAGGAGATATTTCATAAAATATTTCATTTTCTTTTTCCTCAACATCAATAAAAATACCCATCACATATATTCATTCTCTCTCATTTTCTATTTTGTATATGATATTATTCTTATAATTCATATTATTACACATATAATAAAATTATAAATTACTTATATTCATCTAATTTTGACACTTACCAAATTTATTATAATATTAAAATACAACAATATATTTTATTAATGAAGATAAATTAATCGTACAATTTATCAAAACACACTAAAACATTGATAATATTAAAATCACAAATTGAAAATTAATTTTCGATTGTTCCAAACTTTTGTCAAATTCCAAATTTTTCGGTTATACGGATATTGCATACCAAAATTAGTTGGCATCATACATTACATTTGAAAATTGGATGACATATTTTGAAAATTTTGTAGACGTTGAATATTGAGATTTGATAGTTGGTTAGAAAATATAAAATTTGGAGGAAGATTAAAATTTTGATTAGGATTAATTATTAAAAAAAATAGCAAATAATTTGGAAGAAGATGGAAAGTTGGAGAAAATTGCCAAAATATTTCGGTGTTTAAATGAAGTAAACTTAGTCTCTTTTTATAGATCTTGAAAAATAAAAAAAATAGTTTTTTTTTTAATTCGATCAAATTATTGATAAAAAATAACAATTAAAATAGCGGTAGAAAATAAATTTGTGGCATCCAATCATCACATGACTTTGCAGGAGACATTGTCTCCTCCTCCTCCAGTAGAAGACATTGTCTCCACGTGACAAGATTATCTCATACATATTCAATAATTCACAATTATTTCTACGTCAACATGTCATTTAAATTATCTTCTGTTGTGTGTAATTATCGGGGACAATGCTTCAGGTGTAGATGGTGTAATAACCATTTCCTGCAAAATACACTGACTATTACTAAAATAATCCCTGTCCTACTACGTGACTTTGTCTGCACATGCTACTTCACTGCCACTCATCAGCTAGTACTAAAGCAAAAGAAAATTAAAAACAGTGCATTGAATGGTACTTATCAGCTTTCCTTTTATATGTGCTTGCTTCCCAGGTTTGGTGTCACAGTTCTTACCTCAAATGTTAAAAAAACCAAAAGAAAAGCTTGTTTAATTATTGGCTCCTCATTCTTCTTCCCTATTTATTGCAACTCATTATTCAATGCTGATGCTGCAATCAGCTTGCACTTACTTCACATAGTTTAACTTTATCCTAATGCTAAAAGTCAATGGAATGCTTCATTTCTTTGGATAGATAAATTCAGAACCCCTTAAAGGGTCCAGTAGAAAATCAAGATTTTCTTTTTGGATAACATGAATTAACTTTTTGGGTCACAGTGCTTCCCTGTTCATGAAAGTAGTTAACTACTCACAGTGCTTCCCTACCGTTTCCGGACTTCACAAAGAATAATCGATTTGAACATGCCGTAAGAACTGAAATGTCACAATATTTTTTGTGGATTTCAATGGATATATTTTTGTACAAGTTTTTTTCAATAAGGGGTCGTTTGGTTATTGGTTAGAAAGTAAATTATTCATATATTAGAGCCAACATAACTAATGTCATGTTTGGTTATCAACTTATAATTCTCCATAATCAATACATGTATAAATTATGATAAAAATTATATACTACTTTATGTAAGATAAAAAATGAAATAACTAAACACTACATCACTTATTACTAATATTACATTTCTCTAACAAGCAACCAAAGGACTCCTAAGTCCTAACACATTAAAATATTTTTGGGTCACAGTGCTTCCATTCATGAATATTACTAACACAAATAAAATATTTTTGGTACTCTATTCTGTGTACTTATTTCTTGAATAAAAAACTGAAAACAATAAAAGAAAGATTTTCTTTCTTGTCCAGTTCAAGAATAAGAGGGTATTTAGATTGACTTATTTTAAATGTTTTTTTTTATTTTTTAAAGTGTTTGAATGAGATATTTTAAAGCTAAAAAGATATAAAAATAAGTTGAAAAATTGGTAGAATCAACTTATTACTTTATGACCAAAAGGGAGAATAAGTGGCTCTGTAGTCTAGGCACCCACAATTTTCTCTATTAAATATTAATTAACTTGCCATTTCTATAGGCTGCTGGATTCAGGCTTTACTCAGAACCTAAAAAGGGTACTTCCGATTTCATTTCAAAGATTTGAAGCAACGTGTACATAGAGGTACAACAAAGAAAGAAAAATATACTACCTCTGTAATTTGTTACATCATATTTCCTTCTTGATCGGTTTAAAAAAAAAATCACATTTTTATATTTAAAAATAATTTAATTTTACAAGATGATTTACAGCCACACATTTATATAAAATTTGTTTTGGATCACACATTTCTTTCTTAAAATTCGTGTCAAATCAAATAATGTCACATAAATTGAGATGAGGGTTAATCATAAGGTGAACAGAGTTGTCAAAATAACACTAGTACAACTAATACTATATTATTGTAATTATTCGAGAGAAAAAAGTTGTAAAGTTGTATGCTTTTTGCCAGTAAAATGCAGGAAAAGATAATACTATATCACTTGTTTGAGAAGTAAAGATTTCGTATTTACCAATACAAAAACTTCCAGAGAGAGGCTTAGAGAAATCCAATGAGCTTTGGAGGGATTGCATTTTTGGGAAATGTGGAGCTTGAGAATTTTGAGCCTTCCTCTTTTTCCTTTGCTTCCTTTATAAAGCTATCATGATATGCCACACTTTGAAGTGAACCAATACCCTGTTTTAGTCTGCTGCCTCTGTCTCTTTCTCTTTCAAACTTTCACTGCCGCAAATATACAAACACTTGGTGTGCAAGTAGAAAATGAAGGGTAAATTGTTATGTTTTATCCCAATCACATTCGCACTTTGTTTAGCCTGTGTTAAAAGCAGGCCATTGACACCAAATCTCCAATCTCTGCATAACAAACTGAGTACAAATGAGGTAACTCTTAAATCCTTCGCCTTTAATTTATCTTTGTTTGTTGGTTAGTTCATTGAAATGTACTAAACAAGTTCATTTTTTTTGTTTCAATTTAAGGGAAATATGAGTATTGAAGGACAAAGACAATTGAAGGAAGCAGAAGAAAATAGTAGTGTGAGTAAAGAAGAGAAGAAAATGATAGGATCAAGTCCACCAAGCTGTGACCACAAATGCTATGGATGTATGCCTTGTGAAGCCATACAAGTACCTACTAACACGGGTCGAGTTGGAGTTCAGTACACTAACTACGAGCCTGAAGGCTGGAAATGCAAGTGTGGCCCCGCACTCTACGCTCCTTAGCCGGGCCGGGCACTAGCCCGACTAATTCGGCTCTGCGATGAGGCGGAGAATCTCCAAGTCTAGCTAATAGTCGAATTTATAGGTACAAAATGAGAGTTATTTATCGTTTGGATTTAATTAGTCCTAGGCTAAATTGGATTAAGTTGATGTTGTATGAGTTATGACTTGTGAGTATGTATAGTGTGGCTTTAAGAAATTTTGATAATGTTCTGTCTGAAAGGGAGAATTGTCGAACTTAAACTATGGAATAAATAAAATCGTGAAGAAAGCAGTGGTAAACTCAAAGCATGAAGTAATGTTCCCAAAATGTTACGTGACATGGCTAACATTAACAAAAAGCAGAACTAAAAAGCGAGTTTAAGATGCGTGAAATAAATCAAGGACACCCAAGATTGTTTTTCATAAGTTATATAATTGTATATAACTTATAGTGGTCTCATGACCAAAAATTTATTGTATAAAAATTATACAATCTTACAAATCCCTTGAGAATGAATAGTAATCAAGTAAACAAAAGGATTAAAAGAAGTTAAATCCTAACTTCTAAGCTGAAAAATCTATCTAAAATAGAAGTGAAAAACACCCTATTACAATTGCTTTGAATTGAAAGAACAAGTATAGATCTAAGAAAGCAATTGTAATTTTGAACAAGTGTAATCACAAAAGCAATTTTGCTCGATCCGGTGTGTTTGAAGGCAATATTTGAGACGTCTCGGATCTGAATTTTGTTCAAAGAAAAGCGGATATCAAAACCTTGGAGTGAACCTCTATTTATAGTGGAGAGTTCACCCGGAGGCTCATGATTCTCGGTGGAGGTTGAAGCGAGAATAGGGTTGGTTGGAGGTATTCTTGACCTTAAAACTCTCACGGTTGACTTTGTCTTTACGAGAATGCTCCTTCGTTATGCACTCTCGACTTGGTCTTGTTAAGTATTATCGTGTTCCCTTAGCTCACAACCAAGCCAAACATTCACGTGATAAAATCTTCGACTTGAATCTGCTCGTGAAGATAGGCAAAACTTTTGCGGAAATGTCCTCCGGATGTCACGACATTTGGGATGACATTTCTGTTTTATAACACCAAAAAGAGACATGTTACGGAAAATGTTAGGACACAGAACCTAACACTAACAATCTCCCCCTTTTTGCCTTTCTTCACAAAACTAAATAGGTTAATGATTTTATCACAGACAAATATCTCAACCTTCATCCTGAAACATTTATAAAGCACGATATATACACTATGTGCGATAAGTTACTCGAATCAGTATGATGCAAATGTGAGTATACATCTAAAAGATTAATGCAATGAAACCATCAATATACATAAACAAGATAGAATAAATAGCAATATATAAACGAATTAAAATGTCTCAAATCCGAGCCAAATAACTACAGTCCACAAATAAAAGTATTCAACAACTGCTACTTAGCAGCCTAAACACAGCAACACAACCCTCAGAGCTATTTCATCTCCAGATGTCTTCTGGTTTCATCTCCCCCTGTATCAAGATCCCCTCTGGTTCGAGCATTCAGCTTTGTCAGTTGCTCCGACTGCACCCATCTCCCTTTTTGGGAAGAAAGCAAAAATAGGTAACGTTCACTGCGAGCTACTCGTGCACAGTCCACTCGCGATCTGGGCATTGAGCTTTGCAATCTCTTGCACGGCCAAGCGATTGTCAAGACGATCGTGAGATATTCTGGAGATGCAGGACATTTTACGTAACACTAGCACTTCCAAATGTATTCGTCCATGGAAGATCAATGACTGCTTTTGCTCTTGAGATCGTCGATTAACGACATATACTTCAGTTCTTTCGGGCGGATCCTGCAGGGCTTGGAATCCTGTGAGATTAGTACGCCAAAGATCAATGAGGAAAGGGAAGGATGATACTGTGTCCTTTTACGCCATATTTACAATCATTGAAAGATTGTTTTTCCTATATCAACACTAAGACCTTTTCCTATTTTGTATAGGAACAATGCTTGTTCAATTGTTACAATTGATTTGTTCAAAGAACACAACCAATTGTGTATCATTAACTTGTGCAAAAAAGCAATGAAATAAGCGGTGAGTGCGGATGTTGGACACCTTGAAACCCATCTCTTCACAACTCCACGGTGAGGTATGAAATCACTTCATCCCTATCATTTATCACTTCCCGTTCGCCTCTCTCATCATCATTCACTCTATTCAAACATTGGTTTATTGTAGTCGGTGTGAAGTCATAAAATTTGTTATGAGAAACACTTTCCCAAAGTGTTTTGACTTGGGTTTTCTATTTTACTTGTTAGATTTGCATAAAATAACTTCACCACCTTTTCTTCATAAGGACATTTGTTATTTCTCGAGTCTAGTAGATTTCTTGAAGTGAAGAAATCCACCGCATCAGCTCTTACAAGACACAATGTCCAACACCTTCTCGGTTCGAATGGCTCGACCGTTGAACCAAGACCAATGTTTTGAGTGATTGGCTGTTAAAAACTTGGGAGAGAAAGGGTTTACCTCAGACGCAGATTCAGAGCTACTGCTTGTTAAACCTCGGACACTGGAATCTGAAGATGACTCAGAATATGTCACAACATTTTCAGTGACATCTTGAGGGGTTGATGATGATTTTGTTTCCCCTGAGGCATGACCAGATTTCTTGAAATAAAACTTCTTCAGAGGGGTGTCGTCTGGAATCTCATCTTCCTCACTGGATTACGGCATTTGTGAAGGAAGGTGAAGCGGGAGATTCGAGTTGGGACTCAACCGAACGAGTCTTCTCGAATCGATGAACCTGGAGCTTGAAGAGGAGGAGTCGCCGATTTCTTCCCTTTTGGTGGAGGATTCACCATCGCCAAAGGCCTTCTCAAAGTTTGGATCGATCTGCGAGTGGAAAAAGTTGCTTGATTTGTCCTCTTTGGGAGGACGGAAACATCCGGTTTCTCTAAGTTGATAGGATTGTTTGTCTCCCCTGGATAGGCGATTTCAGAGGTTCTTGGAAGTCACTTATCGCCAATCATGCCTGATGGTGGACTTGTGCTCGTTAGAGTGTTCGGGGAGTGGTGACATTTTCGGTGACATGGGTGAGACATCTATTGGAGAGAAAGGGGAAGAAGAGAAGGAGAATTTAGGGTTTTCGGGGTTTACGGAAATGGGAGTAGTTTGTGAGGTCGGTGACTTGAAAGAGGGATTCATCGTGGGTAATGTACGAAAAAATTCGTTCCCACCTTTTTTTTTTTTTTTTTTTTCAGAGGAAGTTTCTTTGGAAGTTTAGTATTTAGTGAGAGGGTATTTATACACTTGGCTAAAACTATCTACATAAGTGTTTAATTTCTATACAAAGACTAGTTCCTAAGGTTTAGAGGTTGTTTCAAAATAGACATCAAAAACCAACTCAACATTAATCGACACACGTCTTTTGAAAAATCTGGAAATCTGAGTGTTATCATAAATGTTTTAGCACATTTTGTGTAACACGGGAGTCATTTTCTTATAGGAACAGCAGGTTCGGCAACTAAACAAGACACTTTAGAGAGTTTTGTCTCTAAATTAGTGGAACAATGTATATTGAGTCCAAATAGATAAGATCTTGTGTCTATCATGATATAAAGTATGTTGATACTCCTATAGAATAGGAACGGTATCAATTTTGAGGGCTTTGCCCAACATTTTACAATTGTCGAGGAATTTAAGGCTTTGCCTTATTTTTTGATACTCCCTTTTTATGATTTTTATATCATCGCAGAGAACGGTATCATTTTAAGAAAGGTGTTCCTTTGAGAAGTCATGACCCGTTAGACACACAAAACAACTTTAACATTTACTGAAAAGAAGCAGTTCCAGATTTTACACTGGATGAATGTTACCACAAATGTCAGGGACATTTCTGATAACACACCACAGCAGTGTTAATTTTATATTGAACAGAGACCGAGAGAGTTTTTCAAGTTTGAAAACCTCTCATGATCTAAAGCTTTTGTAAAAATATCAGCTAGTTGATGAGAAGTGTCAACATAATCGATTCTAACTAGCTGTTTTTCAACCAAGTCTCGAAGAAAGTGATGTCTTATATCTATATGTTTTGTACGAGAGTGTTGAACCGGATTTTTAGATATATTGATGGCACTCATATTATCACAGTACAAAACTAAGATATTTTTTGAAATGCCATAATCGTCTAACATGTGTCTTAGCCATATTAATTGAGAGCAACAACTCCATTGCTATATTCGATTCGGTTGAGAGTGAGACACAATTTTGTTTACGATCGCATCAGAAACTAAGTTATTGCGAGGTAAAACATCCTCCACTAGTACTTTTCTATCTTCCACATCCCACCCAATCCGCGTCACTATATCCTATTAGATTAGGATTAGTGTCTTTGGAATACCAAATTCCCAACTCACGTACGTGACATATCTTATGACACGTTTGACAAGTTTAAGTGGGAAATTTTAGGGCATGCTTGGAATCGTGCACACACACAAACACTAAACATAAGATCCGACGACTCGCGGTGAGATACAAAAGACTACCTATCATAGATCTGTATAAAGTTGGGTCAACATTCTCCCAACATCATCTTTGGATATAGTCCAGGTTGATCCCATCAGTCTTCATATGTTTGGCATTCTCCAATCCAAACTTTTTAACCAGGTTCTTGGCATATTTGCTTTGTGAAATGAAGATACCCTCCTCATTTTGTTTTATCTGCAAGCCTAAGAAAAAGGTTAGTTCCCATATCATGCTCATTTCGAATGTTGAGGACATAGCTTCGACAAAAGTCTTAAGATGAGACATTGAAGTCGAACCAAAAACTATGTCATCTACATAGATTTGTGCAATAACCATATCTGATCCATGGTGTTTTATAAATAAAGTACAATCACTACACCACGTTGGAAGCCAAATTCAAGAAGGAATTGAGTTAAGCGGCCATACCATGCACGCGTGGAGCTTGTTTTAGTCCATCTGAGGCCTTTTTAACATGTATACATGTTGTGGATGGTGAGGATCTTCAAATCCTTTGGGTTGTTCAACATATACCTCCTTATCAATATATCCGTTCAAAAAGGCACCTTTCACATCCATTTGGTGAAGAGTTATCTTTAAACAACAAGCTATGGCAAGTAATAATCTAATTGATTCAATTCTAGCTCTTTGGAGCAAAGGTTTCATCATAGTCGATACCTTTGACTTGAGAGTATCCTCGAGCCACTAGTCTAGCTTTATTTCTAATAATAGTTCAGTTAAATGATTTATTCTTAAAGATCCATTTAGTTCCTATTACATTAGTCTCATCAGGCGAGGAACTAGATCCCAAACCTCATTTCGTGAATCGTTTCTAGTTCTTCTTGCATGGCTTGTATCCACCAACTGTCTTTTAGTGCTTCATTAATGTTTTTAGGTTCCAAAGTAGAAACATAGCAAGATTGACTTACCTTGTGATGTATGGTGGACATACACGCATACTTCACCATGTCTCGGTAATTTTTGGCTCTTTTCTCCTTGTTTTATTCCTTCGAATACTTCTCCTATTACATTCGGTGGGATGGTTTCTTCGATTACGGATGAGGATCCTGCGTCTTGAATCACGGTTCGATTTGAATCCTCGTGAGAACTGCGGTGTTCTCATCTTGATTCTGGTGTTCTGCGGATGTTGTGACATTTGGTGTAACATCTGCATTTTACGTGGTCCGCCCTCTGTATTATTACGACAACATTCTTGGTGTATTTCCTGCATAATCTGCATTATCATCAAAAACAATGTTAACAGATTTTTGTACGGATTTGGTTCGAAGATTGTACACTCGGTAAGGATGATTATTTTGAGAATAGCCTATGAAAATTCCCTTATCACTCTTAGAGTCAAACTTTGCTCGATTATCTCTATCATTTAGAACATAGCATACACACCCAAAAACATGAAAGTAACGTAGATTTGGTTTCTTTCCATTCAAGATCTCATAGGGTGTCATTTTTGTTCCTGGTCTAAGATAGACTCTATTAGAGATGTGACTTGCGGTGTTTAAGGCTTACGCCCAAAAACGTTTGTGATTTTTAGAACTTAGCATGACTCTAGCCATTTCTTGTAGGGTTCTATTCTTCCTCTCTACACCATTTTGTTGGGGTTTTGGGAGCAGAAAATTCATGGAAAATACATTTTTTCTCACAAAATGTAGAAAATTGATTATTTTCAAACTCCTTTCCATGATCAGATCTTATCCGAAAAATAGAGGAATGATATAGATTTCTAATTCTAGAGTACAATATTCTAAACATGTCAAACGTTTGAGACTTTTCTTTCAAAAAGAATATCCAAGAGTATCTTGAAAAGTCATCTACAATCACAAAGCGAGTACTCACGCCTCCTAGGCTATCTACCTCGATTGGACCCATAAGATCCATATGTAAAAGTTGAAAGCAATGAGGCGTGCACGAGAAATGTCCATCACTCAACAACTTTGTGAGGACACGGGTTTGCTTACCTTTGAGGCAATCTTCACACACCACGCGGTTTCACTCATAGACTTAGTTTAGGAATGCCTTTTACCGCCTCATAAGATATCAATTTTCTAAGGTTGCGGTAATTGACATGTCTAGTTTTTGATGCCACAATGTTGTGTCATCAGTCCTAACACTATTACATACCTTATGTTCTCCGACAAGATAACAATTATCACTTGTTCTTGTACTGTCATTATCATTTGTTAGTTTCATCATCATACATGCATGTTTATTGAAAGCTTACCTCTAAGTTGTCATCACACGTTGGCTTATACTAATTAGGTTAGCCATCGGACCATCAACGTCAAGACATTATTTAGTCTTTGGAATTCCGGGACATTAACGATTCCTCTTCCTATTATCTTACTCTTTCCACCTCCTCCATATGTAACATTTCCTCCATTTAGAGCCGTAGTTCTTTAGATGATCTTTTGTTCTGTCATATGGCGGAACATCCATCACAAAGTACCACGATCGAGAGATATTGGTCCTTAGTGCGGTTATGGCTACATTACAACTTGTTTTCTTGATGGGAACCCAAACCTTTTTGTTACCTTATGATTTTTGTAGATAGAGAGTCTCTTGGAGTCTTTGTCTCAAGTTCTTGACAACGTGCAGAAGACCTTTTCTTTCTGAGTTTTAGTAACTTAAAGCAAAAAGGTTTTAAATGTCCAGATTTATTACAATAATTGCACACATAGTTGCTACCCTTCTTACGGTTCATTTCCCCATTTTTAACAAACAAGTTGGAACATAATGTATTGATAGGATTCTTGTAGCCCAAACCAGTACAGTGAGGTTGACTAATACTAAGGATTTCATCTAATTTGGAGGTGCCGTGTTAAGCTTTTGAAGGTGCTTGGCGGATCCAACTTTGCACTTATCTTTCCGAATTCAAGATCTTTTTTGGTAAGAGTCACTTCCAGTCGGGTAATGGTACTTATCAAATCTGCATTCTCACGAGTTAGAGTTTTCACCTTTGATTCAAGTTGATTAGATTCAATGATTAAGTCCTTGCAAAGGGCTTGCAATTCCTTAATCATATCATCCTTGTAGTCTTCGAGTCTTAGGATTAGAATCATTTTGAAATAAAACCACGAAGCAATTGACATCGAAGAATTAAAAACTCATACATCTGCTCATTGCTGTATCTGCAGATATTCTGGTGATGTTCCGGAAATGTCATGACATTTAGTGTATCACAACTAAACCTTCATCATCCGACAGAGAATGTTCAAAACAAAGCGGCGTTGCCATGACTCTATTTACGTATTCTCTTCCCTTCACCTTCATCATCACTTAGTGGAAATCCATAGACTTTTGTCAACCTTTCTTAGAGTGTTTGCACACTCGTTGGCATAACGGCCCATCCCGAGCGAGCATGACATTGAATCTTTGTCGAGTCAGGATCGAACCTGGTTCGGTCAGAATTTATTCTCCTAAGTTGATTTCCTTTTTGTGCGGTGGGAAAATTCTTGGTAATTCGTGGATTGAGTCCTTGATTTTGGTGCTCTTTAGACTTAGATTTATTCTTATCTTCGTTGAATCTTCTTAACATTGTATTGAACCTACGAGTAAGAAGAGCAACGTTGACACCATCCCCAATTTCTTCAAGTGTTTCATCCTCTTCATTGACTTGCCTCTAAGGATTTTGCTTGAAGCAACATCCTTGCCTTTGTATAAAGACCTTTGATTTTCCATGTTCATCTCATATGTTTTGAGAATGCTCATTAAAGTATGTAGGTCCATTGTGGCAAGGTTATGCTTCTTCAATCGCACAAATCTTAATGTTGAACTTTTCAGGAAGAGATCGAAGGGCTTTTTCAACAAGTTGATTGTTGGTCAATGGAGAACCAAGAACTTGACATTCATTAGAGATATCAATCAACTTTTCAAAATAGGTTTTAATATCCTCCGATTCCTCCATCCTTAAACGGTCATACTTACTCACGTGCGGAAGCTTCGTTCGTTGAACAACGAGCTACCTTCACAATGAGTTTGTAAAGTATCCCAAGCATCCTTGGCAGTAGAGCAATTTTGGATGAGTTTGAACATATAAAGATCAACCCATCCGAAAATAGCATTTAGTGCCTTTTCGTTGAAGCCTGCACTATTAGTTTCTTCAAAAGTCCATTCGGCCTCAGGCTTGACCAAAATGTCGCCTTCCTCGTCCGGTGGAAGCATAGGAACAGTGTATCCATTAGTAATAGATCTCCATGCTCTAACATCAATGGATTTGATGTGAACGTAGGCGAATCTTCCAATAAGGATAGTTTGATCCATCTAAAATAGGAAGTCTACCAATATTTGGATTAGCCGGATCCATAGTTAAGTAAAAGGACCTTAGCACTTATTATGTCAAGTGTCGGCTCTGATACCAATTGAAAGGGAGAATTGTCGAACTTAAACTATGGAATAAATAAAATCAGCAAAGAAGAACAGAGGTAAACTTAAAGACAGTAAGTAATGTTCCCAAAAATGTTCTGTGACATACTGAACATTAACAAAAGCAGAACTAAAAAAGCGAGTTTAAGATGCAATGAAATAAATCAAGGACACCCAAGATTGTTTTTCATAAGTTATATAATTGTATATAACTTATAGTGGTCTCATGACCAAAAATTTATTGTATAAAAATTATACAATCTTACAAATCCCTTGAGAATGAATAGTAATCCGTAAAACAAAAAGGGATTAAAAAGAAGTTAAATCCTAACTTCTAAGCCTGAAAAATCTATCTAAAATAGAAGTGAAAAACACCCTATTACAATTGCTTTGAGTTGAAAGAACAAGTATAGATCTAAGAAAGCAATTCGTAATTTTGAACAAGTGTAATCACAAAAACAGGCTGCTCGATCCAGCTGTGTTTGAGGCAATATTTGAGACGTCTCAGATCTGAATTTTGTTCAGCAAAAACTGGATATCAAAACCTTGGAGTGAACCCTCTATTTATAGTGGAGAGTTCACCCGAGAGGCTCCTTGATTCTCGGTGGAGGTTGAGCAGAATAGGGTTGGTTGGAGCTGTTCTTCAGCCTTAAAACTCTCACCAGATTTGACTTTGTCTTCCTGAGAATGCTCCTTCCGTTATGCACTCTCCTTGGACTTGGTCTTGTTAAGTATTATCGTGTTCCCCTTAGCTCCTAACCAAATCAAACATTCACGTGATAAAATCTTCTCAGCTTCAGAATCTGCTCGTGAAGATAGGCAAAACTTTTGCCAGAAATGTCCTCCCAGATGTCACGACATTTGGATGACATTTTCCTGTTTTTACTTAACACCAAAAAGAGACATGTTACGAAAAATGTTAGGACACAGAACCTAACACTAACACTGTCGAAAAGAAAAGAGTAATGTAGTTTTCATGCATGGTTTAATTGTAACTATTGGTTTATATATTTGCTACTCATCATTAGTTTACAACAACATAATCCTCATTAGTTTATTTACTGCAAATGCTGTTTTCACACTTGGTTTAATAGTATTTTTGTTTGGTCATTCAGGGAAAAAGTCAAGTCGCCAATATGTTATAATTTTGAATCTCAATGACTTCCTGACTATTGTTCAAGGGTTTATATAAGTTGACTCGTGAAGGAGGAATGGTATATTTTATATCATTTTTAATTAGTATTTTTTTCATTTTTTTTTGAAATTAATATCGTGTTAGGGTCATTTTTCTTCTTTTGAGTCACAACGTTCTAAATAAAGAAATGGCAAAAAGAGGTTGAAAATGAGCAGAAAAGTGGGTTCCCGAGGCAAATGGACGACAGTTGGCAGCATCCAGACGAAGAGCCTGCAGGACCGCGACGCCATTTTTTCAGAGAGCTTCAGGAGTTCCGGCGTCGTGGCTTGAAACTATTTTATGAATTAATGCATTAGTATTGATTTCTTCTTCAATTGGTTAAGATCTATTCAGTATTTGATGAAATGTTTGATAATTAATTGATCACTAATTGTCATAATCTATATGATTTCAAATCGAGATCCGAGAGGAGAGATTTAGATATGCTGTAATTGAATAGACATAGGTTAAAATCGTGGACGAAAGTACCCCGATACTTATGTAGTATTTAAGGTTATTGTTCTTAATCCTCCTGTGTGGTAAAATCTATCATAGAAATATAGAAGATTTCTGCATAAGGTTGAACTTTTATATATCCTAACCGGAATATAAGACAGATTAGTTAACATGATATCTTAACAAAGAAGAAGAAGTCATTGTTGTTGCATTAAGGATTGAAAAAGAGTGGATAGTTGAGGATATTGGAAGTTATATTTCCATCACAACTGATTTAAATCAAAGCATACTTAGATTAATTCCTGCAATCTACTCTAGCTAGTTCTTAGATAAAAACCAAAAACATTCTTACGATTGTCAAATAGATACCATAGATTAGATAACCGGTAATTAATAATCAGTGTTTGTGGACGATATTCGGTCTTACAACCTATATTACTTGAACGATACGTACACTTGCGTGAGCATAAGTAAAATCGCTAATAAGTTTTTGACGCCGTTGCCGGGGACTGACGTATATCAATATCGACTTAGCTAATCTTATTTCTAATTTGGTTTTTATTTTCTGTTTCTTATTTTAGAACATTTTTTTCGTGATCTGTTTGTTGATTTTGATCGATTTCAGGAAGTTAGTTTATGCGAAGTATGAGAGGAGAAGACACTCATATCCCTATGAACTCTGAGATTAAAAGATTGTGCAGACAGAACAGGAAGGACAAAAGAATTGTTGATTCATTAGCAATGCGTGACCAACACAACAACAACGGGTTACCTGACGATGTGGGGAATGATGAAGTATCGGCTGCCATGGGAGCTTGGGAGACTACGTTCTACCAACGGTTACAGGGGCACAGACATGCATAAGGCTCCCAGCAATAGGAGCCAACAATTTTGAAATCAACCCTGCTATTTTAAGTATGGTGCAGAACACAGTCCAGTTTGGAGGGTTGCCATATGAGGACCCACATATTCACATTGCAAATTTTCTAGAGTTGTGTGCCACATTCAAATACAATGGCGTTACTGATGATGTCATTCGGTTAAGACTCTTCTCATTCTCACTCAGGGATAGAGCAAAAGTTTGGTTGAACTCTCTGCCGACAGACTCCATCTTCACATGGCAGGACTTAGCCCATAAATTCATTGCAAAATTCTTTCCACCATCGAAAGCAACAAAGCTTAAGGGAGAATTGAACAATTTCTATCAAACCAATGGAGAATCATTATATGAGGCTTGAGAGCGGTTCAAGGATTTGCAAATGAAGTGCCCACATCATGGCCTTAAGCAGTGGAACTTGGTGCACATCTTCTATAATGGTCTGAGTGAGACTACCAGGACAATAGTTGATGCAGCTGCTGGTGGCACCTTCATGAAGAGAACAACACATGAAGCCCATGACTTGTTAGAGGACATGACCACGAACAATCACTTGCCAGATGATAGAGGAACAGGTGGCAGAAAAGCAATTGGGGTTCATGAGCTAGATGCCTTCACCGCACTGAATGCTCGGGTTGCTCTCTTGCCTAAGCAACTCCAAATGTAACGCAGCGTATGGATCGCTGCTCGATGGCGGTTTGTGAGATTTGTGGCGGTCCGCATACCCTCGATAGATGTCCAACAACTGTCCCTAACAACATCCCAATAGAGCAGACTCAATGTCATGCAGTTGGAAACTTCTAAAGGTCCCACAACAATCCTTACAACAACACCTATAATACGGGGTGGCGAAATCACCTCAACTTCTCAGGAATAACCAGGGGCAGCAGACACAGTTCTGAGGCCAATATCAGAACCTGCAACCACCTAGTCAGGCCTCATCTTCACAGCAGTTCAGCTCACCCGCCCCACAAGAAAATCCAGATGAATTGAGAGCAGCATTGTTGACAATGACCAACTCTCAAACTCAATTCATGGCTGAAACAATATCCTCTCTCAGGAGCTTGGAAACTCAGGTAGGGCAACTGGCAAATATGGTGCATAGAAGACCTCAAGGTACTCTCCCTAGCAACACAGAGGTGAATCCCAGAGAATAGTGCCAAGCAATCAGCTTGAGAAGTGGGAAGCAGTTAGAGCGGGTTGCACCCCAGCCAGTGGTAGAGAAGGAGAAAGAGTTGGAAAAGAAAGTTGATGCAGAAAAAAAATGGGTCACTGATGACCTCCCTGCATTAGAAAAGGCTCCACCGGCAGTTGTGAGAAAGTACACAGACAGAATTCCGTTCCCTCAAAGTTTGGTGAAAAAGTCGCTAGATAAACAATTCTCCAAATTCTTGGAAGTGTTCAAGAAGCTCCACATCAACATACCATTTATTGTGGCTTTGGAGCAGATGCCGACATATTTCAAGTTCATGAAGGAGATCCTTGGGAAGAAAAGGAAACTGACAGATTATGAAATAGTGGTGCTAACAGAGGAGTGCAGTGCGATCTTGCAAAAGAAACTGCCACCGAAGTTGAGAGACCCAAGGAGTTTTACCTTACCTTGCACTATAGGAAAGGTAACATGCAATAGGGCACTCTGTGATTTGGGGGCCAGCATCAATCTTATGCCTCTCTCTGTGTTCAAAAGACTAGGTTTGGGGGAAGCAAATCCAACCACAGTTAACTTGCAGCTTGTTGATCGATCTGTCGTACATCCTCGAGGTGTATTTGAAGTTGTACTAGTAAAAGTGGACAAATTCTTCTTTCCGACGAACTTCCTCATTCTTGACATGGAGGAATATGAGAACATGTCCATCATTCTTGGGAGAACATTCCTCGCTACAGGGGGAGCCTCATCGATGTTGAGAAGGAGGAGTTAAAGATCAGAGTTAAAGACAAGGAGATGGTATTCAAAGTCTTCAAGCCAACCATTGAGTCACAAGAAAGTGACAAATGTTTTGTTGTTAGCATAACTGACACAGTTGTTTCTCATGAACAATCCAAAGGTACTGAGGTCATTAAGACAACTGCAAGTCCACATACAGGAAAGGCTAGTAAGAATTCTGCACCTAGAAATGAGGCTGTGAACGCTGACCAAGAGGTAAACCTTTCTGAACTTAACTCCGTGAAAAAGAAGAGGAGAATAAGAAAAAGAAAGATGATTCTGAAATGGGGTGATGTTGAGGTAACTTACCCCAGTAATTGAATAAGAGAACTGCGTCCGACTAAAAGACGTTAAAGACAACACTACTTGGGAGGCAACCCAATGTTTAAATTATGTTCTTTCTTTTATGCAATTAATTTTAAATTGAACAGTCTTACTTTATGGTATTTTTGGTTGTGTTGTGATGGCAGGAAGGTGAATTGGAGATTAAGCACGAAGAAGACGCTAGAAAACATGAAATTGGCACAGCGCCGCGGCGCCAATATGCAGGGCCGCAGCGCTGGAAGTTCAGAACAATTGCAAAAATAGTGCAAAGTATAGGAGAAATAAGCATGATGACTACAACCGACGGACTGGAACATGGATCACTCATTTCTGCTTTATGTGCTAGGCATGAAGTCCCAACGTTCGCCACAAACATTCTCGAGAAGATTCAACCACATGTTACCTAAAATTTAGTGCACTATTTCCCTGATCCTAGCAAGACCAGCAGAAAGGAGAAGAGACCCAGTTAGAGCAGACGCATCTGCCATGGAAGAAGAAGAACACGAAGCATTGCGTCTTATGAAGCGGTGAGCGACCAACCTCTCCTCGACTTTGGAGCCCGGTGCGATGATGGAGCAAATGCTCCTAAATCAACAAAGAATGCTGCAAAACCAAGAGAACATGATGCAGAGTCAACAACAATTGATGCAAGACCATCGACACCTGGCCCAGCGTATTGATGATTTGAATACCATGTTCACCCAGTGGTCCATGCAACATCCGTCACCGCCACCATCTTGAGCCGTTGTTTGGTGTCTGTAAGTCGTCTCTTTTAGTTTTAAGTCTTTACACATTTGGGACAATGTGTCATTCAAGTTTTGGGGGAGAGTCTTAGTTTGTTTAGACCTTTTTTATTTTGTTTTCTGTTTTATGAGTCTTTTATGTGTCTATATAAAAAATAAAAAATAAATAAAAATTATGATCACGTATGTTGTAGTTGCTGAAGATATCTAATGGATTAAGTGGGATAATGGAATTGAAAGCAAAAATCTGTGTGCTTAAGTTAGATATGCCAAAAATTCATGACATCTAATTATTTGAGATATTTGTGTTTATCCTATGTGTTGTCAATCATGGAAAGAAAGGTTGAAAAATGTCTAGAAAATATGTTTGTTTTTTATTTGAGGCGAAATAGTTATGATATACATGTTTAGAGAGATGATTCAGACATTTCTTTGATAGCCCTTCTTACCGTTCATTACATATCCTGACGGAAATTGTATCACTAGTCAGTCCTTTGAGCCTAATATAATATATTTTCTTTGACACCCTATGATTCTCTGTTTGTACCATAAGTTATAATTGAAAACTCTTGGGATGGAAAGTGTTGAAAAAGAATAAAAAAGAGAGTGAAAAATTTATTTCACCCCAATGAAAAATATGCAAAAGTCTAAGTTTGGAGGTGTATGTTATTTATAATACATATCATTCTCTCAATAGGAAAAAGGGGGGAAATAAGTATGAGACTAAAAAGAAAGTCAAAAGAAGAAAAAAAGAGTTGAATGAAAAATGCTTAGGGTACTGTCACGACCCGATCCCGGGCCCAAGACTGGTGTCTTACCTGGGCACCCTAGTAGATATACATCAGAGTAACCAGCGGAAATAAACTTACAAACATGGAACAATATAAAATAAGAAACAGGCTAACCAAAATGGTTACCTTTCTGTATATATATATATATATAACAAAACGAGCGATTCTCATCCTTTCTGACCCCAATTTACAATAGGACTACAGACCTCTAAGAGTTTATAACAACTATGACGGGACAGGGCCCCGCCATACCCCTGAATGTACATAAACCTACAATGACAGAGAATCATACCAAAAGATAAGCCTCCGGAGAAACGGAGCTTCCCAAAGCGAGCGGTGATCCATGAGCGAGGATCAACAACCGATGTACTCTACACGCGGCATGACGGCCACGAAGGAGGTCGATAACAGGTACCAAGTATGTGAAACTGAAAAGTACTATAATGAAATCATAACATTTCCAAAACAAATCCACAGATATGTATGAAAAACCAATTAACCGCACATAGTGCCACAGTATAAACAAGAGCAAATAGGTGTAACGCAACCGGTCTTTACTAGGCCGCCAATGATCGAAGTAGAGCCATGCGCCCATAGTATCATTGTGCGACTCCTAATCCTGGACTTCCTGAGCCCGCATAGGCCACCTGGGCCCGCATGAGGTATTTCTCGCATCGGGGGTAGCTAACCCGCGGTATTTCATGGACTCCCGCAATCCGCATAGGCCACATGGACCCGCATGAGGTATTCCTCGCATCGGCGTAACACACCCGGAGTGATTCCTGGACTACCGTAGCCCGCATAGGTCACGTGAACCCGCATGAGGTATTTCTCGCATCGGGGGTAGCTAACCCGCGTCATTTGAACAACGTAACATGTCAGGGGGGTGAGTGATATAATACAAGCTCAACCGGCTTATCGTAAACAACATAAGCATAACAAGCAGAACCCCCTTAGCACAACAAATCTCAAGACACTAACACCCTGTAACACCCCATTTTAAATCGGAGTCGAAAACGGGATTCTAGCGAACACTGCTTGAATAAAAGTGTTAGAAAGCAAATAAAAGTATTAAATGTTTAAAGAATACTAAAATTTAAAGAAGTGTTTAAAATATTTAAAAAAATGCTAAAGGGTTGCTAGGGAGTCGCCACCTAATTAGTTTGGGTGAATTAGGACACCTAAATGTTTAACTAGTTTAAAGTAAAACATTAACTCCATTTAATGGTCTGCTAGACTTAATGAGATTCTGGGTAAAAGTTCTTTATTATCCTAAAGGGAAGGGGTTAGGCACCCTAAAGGATCCGCTAACTTGCGGTTGTCCGTTCAAACCTAGGGTTAATTATTTATTGCTAAGAATGCATGTTTGAAAAAATATATATTTCAGTAAAGAGGTGCTTGCAAATAAAAGGCGAAAAGGATGCATTTTGTACCCTGAAAGGATTTATAAGATTTGTTTATAAAGTTAGTTTTCGAAAGAAGGCACACAAGGCGTTATAAAATGCATAAGAAATTATAAATGTACATATGCAAAGTTGACTTGGTGATTTAAGGGTAGGCTTTTATTGGGAGAAAATCGATTTTGATCATCATGTTAATAAATTATATGTATTAATAGAGGGTTTATAAGAAAATTAATTCTTTTAAGATGCATTAGTTTCCTAATTAGGTGCAAAATAGCTTATTCGACAGAAAGTTTAGACATGCATGATAAGCCTAAAATACGTAATTATAAATGCATTTCTGATTTTTTAAAACTACCCGCCCAATTTATTTATTCAAAGACTGATTGTTCTATGTCTTCTATTAATTACAAAGTTAGCCAATTAAATTTCAACAAATAAACAAACAAATATATATATAAGACATATAAGATTGAGAGGGCAAAGGATGTTTTTCTTTGGGGGATGACAATGTCGTCTCGTCCCTCTTTTGTTTTGAAATTCTGAGGCGGAATGTGGTGGACACAGATGCGGGCACTCATGCGGTGTGGCTTGTGAAGAGTCTCGTAATGAGATTGCTTCTCCGGGCAGCGACCCGGGGCAGCGTATCAAGTCGTCGGTCCAATCGACGGGTTTTGGGTTTGCGATGCGAATAGAAGAGCAAGGTTTTTTGCTGATTTTGTGGCTGGAATTGAAATAAGGGGGATTCAAATTACCTATTCTTGAGATGCTAGTGGCCCAGGTACTGAGTCCCCTAATTCCCGATGCCTGTCGATTTCATGGGTTTTTCTCTCCCATTCTTTGTCTTGCGTGTGCCTTTGAAGAAGGATCGGGCCAATTTGTGTTATACCATGTTTACTACTGGTTTTCTGATTGAGTCCCCCGGTCTCCTTTCTTGTGCAGATCGACCTCCTTTTATAGCCTTGATTTTGGTTTTCTTCTTTCTGGAAGATTTTCCTTCTGGGTTCTTATTTGGCAGCCTGCGATTTTGGATGGTAAGTTGTTCGATTTGACTCCGAAATTTCGGTTATGGTAAGTTATCGTTTTAGATATGATTCTCTCGCGATTCTTACCAAAACTGAGAGGATTTTAGGGTACGAACTGGGTTGAGGTGTTCGGTTATGGTAAGTTGTGGCTTTGATTTAGGAGAGATTTGGTATGTGACTCGCCGGATTCTCAGGCGAGAATCCCGGCATGGGCGATGGGGTTAAGTGCGGCGATTTTTTAGGGTTCTTCAGTTTTTTGTTCTTCAGGGCTGTTGAGGGGAGATGATAAGGTTATAGGGTATAGGGGTTCTGTGGGTTGCTGGTGAAAGGATTTTTGCGGATGGGCCTTTGTGGGTAAAGGGAAAATAAAGGGGTAGAAGGGTGTTGGGCCTGCGGGCAATTGGAGTGGGCTGGGCGAAATGTAGTGGGTTGTGGATAATTTATTTAAGGGATGGGAATTGGGCTAGTTTAAATGGGTATTAGATTTAGGAATTAATTAGTTTTAGGCTTAGTTAATTAGTGATAAACCAATTTAGTAAATTGTGCTTAAATTATTTAGGTGTTCTATTAGCCTAAGTTTGAGTTTTAAAATTATTACAAAAATAAAGACGGGCGTACTATTAAATTAATGCTTAATACTTTAGAATGCGGTACTATGACTTAAAATCTTATTCATTGCATTATTTATTATTCTTTAAGCTAAAATTAAATTATCTTAATATGACTCTAGGTGCTTTATTAATCTAATTGTTATAGTAATAAATGCGGGCGTGGGACTCTAAGTGCTTAACATTCTACGTAAGACGCGACGCCATTATTAAATTGTTTATTTATGCATGTATTAATGTTTTATTGTTGCATTTTATTATAAAAATCATAGAGAATTAATTTTACAAAATTAGTGTGATTTTATAGCTACTGTCTGGACGGGAGGGTCAAAATTGGGTGTCAACACACCCGTAGTATCATAATGTGTTTACTTATCAAACCAACCTACCACACCTTCAGAAATCGTTACAAGGCTTTTATAAACAAGTAAGTAAACCGTTCTTTTTATCTTCCTTAAGTCGTTATAACTAACTTCCCATAAAGCTAGTATAACACTTATATTTCTTTTATAAATCAAAACAATCACATTTGTTTGGAAAACCAAGAGGACCTATTTTTTTTTTTTTAAAACCAAGTATTAATTTCCTTCCGAATAACGATGCATAGCTCCTTTTGAAATATTTCAGGATTCTTAACATTTAGGACTCAAGTCAAGGACATCAAAGTGAAACCAAATTCATTTGACACACGTACGTCTACCGTACTATATATTTCACAACAATCATGCTCAAGAGGATAGGAAGAATCACATACCTCCTCGGCTAAATTCACTTGCCAAGTCGAATATGCCGCGCGTAGAGTATCAACCTATAATAATCAAATACGTCTATTAACGTCTAGACTTCTTCGTCGAATATTCTAAGTATAAAGTTCCTTAATCTACGGAAAATTGGACAGCACTTCCTTTGTTTCTACATACTTTTCCACCCTTTCAAGGTCCGATATCAATAGCCAACATGCCATAATCAAGTCCTAACAATTTAGTAATACAAGGAGATTACACGCCTAACCGGGCGTGTAAAAATCTGCCCCACAATTCATATTAAAACAATCCAATAAGTTTAAGGCAATATCTCGGCTATAACATGCTCACATATCATCCTTATTCAATCCTTTCAAATCCAAATCGGTATTCCTACATGTTATATACCTAAAAGCAATATCGACAACTACAAGTACTTTCGTCCTCAACATGCGACACAATTTACATAAAAATGAGAATGAATTGTTACCTTGGAATTCGTCCAAAACAGTCCAACAAATCGCTCACTTGCCCTCTTTCCACAATTTCCTCTTCGTTAAAATCACCTCTACGAACCTCCTACAAGCTTGCCAACATATTTCCTTCTTGCCGCCTTTCCGAATTTTTTCTAAGCCTTGGTTTTTCCTTGAAATTTTTAGAGAGAAGGGAGAGGAATTTTTAGAGAGAAGGGAGTTCTTTGAAGAATGACCAAGTCTTCAAGACTTGGTCAATAAATAAGACTTCCTCTTGGTCAAAAAGATGGGAGGGACACTTGTCACCCTCCCATAGGCCTTTACAAAAAAATATCTTCTGATTTTCCCCCAATTTTCGCGAAAATCCCGCCTCGGCCCTGCATCCGACGCCGCGACGCTGAAACTTCAGAACATTTCAGTACATACGGCTCCGCGGCCCTGCAGCCAGCGCCGCGGCGCTGCAACTTCAGAATATCTCGAAACATCCGGCGCCGCGGCGCTGTGGCACCTGACTGAAAACACTCTCCTGCTCGTCTACGCACTGAACTTGTAACTTCCATAACTTTCTACTCCGATGTCCTATCAACGAGCGATTTGTTGCGTTGGAAACTAGACTCAACGAACTTCATACTAGACTTTTGAAACACCTAAGAACTCCTAATATAACTGGACATAAACCGCCCCAAAGTTGACTAAAACCTGTCCAAAACATTCTGTCAACCTATCTTTCCAAAAATTTAAATCTTAATTCCTTTCGTACGTTCTCATAAGCATGACCTGAATTACGGGGTGTAACAGGTACGTAATTTGAGCCCAAATGCCTACTTTTATCTACTCATACTTAAGTCTACATTACAACCCTTGAAAGTCCTGAGGATCTCTAATGTGTATGTCTACGATTTGTGGAGAATAACAAGTAAACATGTCTATAACATTTTGGGAAAGGTTAAATGAAATTGACATGCACAGGTTAGGTGTTTGTATTTCCAGTGATTGTGATCTAAGTGAATTTGTGAAATATCTAACTTGAAATTCTAGATTGCTGAAATTCATGCTATACATGTTCCAACATATTATCTCAATTGTCATCCAAGATTCTTTAGTAACATTGGTACAACTACTTGATCAGAATCTTATAGTCTTTTTCCTTGGTTTCTTTGATTTTTTTTTATCTTTACTTAAGGGCGAGTAAAGGTTAAGTTTGAGGGTATTTGTTAGGTATATTTTATATACACTTTTTGAGTCCGTTTTAGTTAGTATTTTTTTCATTTTCTTTGAAATTAGTATCGTGTTAGGATCGTTTTTCTTTCTTTTGAGTCACAGCGGTTCTAAATGAAGAAATGACAAAAAGAGGTTGAAAATGAGCAGAAAAGTTGATTCCCGAGGCAAATGGACAACAGTTGACAGCATCCGGGCGAAGAGCCTGCAGGGCCGTGCCGTGGTGCCATTTTTTCAGAGAGCTTCAGGACTTCCGACACCATGGCTCCAAAATGCAGGGCCACGGCGCCGACGCGGATTTTTTTAGATCCGAGGCGAATTTGACAAGGGGCAAAAGGGTCCGAAGCAAGAGTTTTAGATATCATATATAAACCCATAGGACATATTTTATTAGGATATCTCAGATAATTTATCACACTTTTGCATAGAACTTTGGAGGCTAGAAGATTGGAGACCACGTTCAAGTTCTTTTCTTTTCTTTTCTTTGCTTTATTTCAGTTCATGTTGGATTATATATTAGTTTTTAGCATGACAATGTCTAGGAGCTAATCTTTATATTAGGGCTTTCCATTGAATCGCTTGAAACTCTTTTAGCTATGACTCAACTCGAAAGAGTAGCGGCTGCGGGTTCCTTCGTCAAAATAAAAAATAAAAAATAGTGATTCTCAAATTGGTTATTTATGCACTTACCCCTCAAGGACCGGAATCATATGGGCTGGGCTTGATTGAACTCTCAAAAGGTCCATCACGCTCATCCTTCATTAACGGCCCAATTTTAGGCTCAACAAAAATATTTATTCTAATTCCCCCAGAGTTTCCAAATCTGACACGAACAGCTACTCCTTCACTGCAAATCACCGAGAAGTTTTCACCGTAGTGAATCGTTCTTTCATCAATGGCCGGTTTCCTTCTAAATAATGTACGTCTTCATCTCTAATACGTACTTCTTATTTTCCGCAAGATTAAATTCTCCTAAGTAAAAATTCTTCAATTTTTTTACATTTTTTGCAAGATCTGATATTTCAATGCTCAATTTTCTGTTTTAATGCTTTGAATTTCTAATTTTCATATCGATAGTTGCGATGTAATCAATATTGGATTTTCCGTGATGTAAACAATACTAACAAATGATTGTTTACATCACGGAAAATCCAATATTGATTATAGCCTTTTGATTTTTATAAATTAGATCTCACTCGGTACAGAAGCTCATATGTTTCTTATTGCCTTTTGATTTATAAATTTAGTGGGCGTTTGGACATAATAATTGTGAAATTTGGAAAAACGTTAAAAATGATATTTGGAAATCGTAGTTGTGTTTGGACATGAATATAAATTGGATTTTTTTGAATTTTTGTGAGTGATTTGGAGTAAAAAATTGTGAAAATGCCTATTTGGAGTTTTTCGAATTCTACATCCAAACAGTTTTCTGGAACAATATTCCGGAAAAGGTGAAAATTATCCATGGAGAAACGGGCACTAGATCTCATTCATTATAGAAGCTCATAACAAGTCATCGCCATTTGATTTTTCAGAAATTAGTCTATTGAGGAATTGTGTGTTGTAAGTACCTGTTTAATTAGATAGTTTGGTACTTGTCTGATGTGAGTGAATGGTGATTGTTTGATTTTGTAGGATTCTTGTCCTGTGATAAAGAACATACTTCTTTTGGATTCGGAAGGAAAACGTGTAGCTGTTAAATACTACTCTGATGATTGGCCGACAAACAGCGCCAAGCTTGCCTTCGAGAAGTCCATTTTCACCAAGACTCAAAAGATAAATGCTCACACCGAAGGTATTGCTTAGAGACCTGTTTGATCATCATGTTTGAATTATTTAGCAGGATTCTGCAAAAAGACGTTGCATTTGCTGTCTTATTTAGTAGCATCTGTTGGATTTTGGTGAAAACCGTATTTTTCTAATGATCTTCTTCTAACTACCGTAAAATGGTTCGATTTTTAGGGTGTGTTTGGTATGCTGGAAAATGTTTTTCGTAGAAAATATTTTCGTGAAAAATAAGTGAGTTGCTTACTTATTTTCTACTGTTTGGTAAGTACGCAAACAAATAGTGTTACAAAAGCATTTATACGTACAACAACAACTTACCCAGTGAAATCCCACAATGTGAGGTCTTGAAAAGCATTTATATGTAATCTAGGAAAATACTATGTGGGCTTGATGGGGCGGGGAGTGGGGGTTTGAGGGTGGCGGGGGTAGGGGAGGAGACAATGAACTTGAAATGATACTTATGGAACTTGTTTTCCCTACATGGGAAGTCATTTTCCTCATTTTAAGTAGAAAATGTTTTCCAAAATATTTTGACAAACCTAACATGAGAAAATTGGAAACATTTTCCAGAAAATGTTTTCCTCCATACCAAACACACCCTTAATGTGCTTAATTTGTTTGGCTTACCTTTTATGTTTTTGATCTGCAGCTGAAATAACAATGTTTGAGAATAACATTATTGTTTATAAGTTTTTGCAAGACCTCCACTTCTTTGTGACTGGAGGTGATGAGGAAAATGAACTAGTTCTAGCCACTGTTCTTCAGGGTTTCTTTGATGCAGTTACCCTTCTCCTAAGGTATTTTTATTGAAGGCTTTAAAACTTCTTGATTTCGGGATTGAGATCTTTTGATCTGTGCAAATTTGCTGACTAATTCACTGTGCAATTGTTTCAGGAATAACGTTGACCAGAGGGAGGCACTTTCGAACTTAGATCTCATTCTTTTATGTCTTGATGAGATTGTAGATGGAGGGTAAGTCAGTGGTTCTCTAGTAGTTGTATTCTAGCATGTTACTCTTTGGCTTTCCCCAATGTTTCACTTTCCATTTTTTTATTTTTTTGTCATTCCTTCGCCTTCTTTGTTTAGTGTCCTGCTGCTAAGGAAATTTTCATGTTATTCTTCACAGGATTAGACAATACTTACGTTTTAATAGTTGCTAGAAATTGTGGCATACTCTATGCATGTGTATATTCTTAAATTAACATATTTTCCAATCCGTATATGCTCTAAATTCAAAGTGGAATGTTACTTAATTACTTATTCAAGCCAAAAGAATATAAAAACAAGAGATAATCGGCGTAATGATTTGGGAGTTTAGTGTAGTGAAAAAGTAAATGCAATTAGGAATTTAGCCTTGGGTTAATGAAGCTAAAGAGAATCCTTTGTGCATATATGTGTTCAGAGTGGAGACACCACGGTAGTTACTCTTGAGGTATTAGGTCCTTATTTGTTGTATAGATAGATACCAATTTCCTAGTTATGAACCACCATGGGGGAATTTCTTGGCTATCAAAGAAAAAGATGTAACAAATTCATAGTTTAGCATTTGTCTGTCCACAATCTTGTGCTATTGGCCAGTGGCTTGCATTGTGGAGTCATTTTGTTGACTGAAGCTATGGAATTGTCCTGCTGAAACAACTTTGCCTCTCTTACCTGTCTAGACTGTTCCCGGGGCAAGGAGAAAATCCTCTTGCAAAAACTAAATAATGCTTGAAGACACATGTAAAATCGCCTATATAGACAATATTGTAGCGTGCTGCTTTTGACTTGGCCATGGATATGGGTTCCCTCGGTAGTTTTGCATTTCCTTCCCTTCCTGTCTATCTAGAAAGAGAAAACATTGATAATAAGGAGAGAACTGGAGTAGGGGGAGTACCATGCTTATTAGACTTGATAATAAGGAGAGAACTGGAGTAGGGGGAGTACCATGCTTATTAGACTTGATTAACATGCTTATTTCACAAGTACACATATATATGACATTGGACATATCTTATGGAAATCGAACAAACAGAATTTTTCATGTGAGCTGAACAAGTTGCTACTTGGAGGGTGTAAACAATTAGTTCCTTCACATCAAAATACAACGTAATACCCAATGTAATCCCACAAGTGGGGTGTGGAGAGGGTAGAGTGTACGCAGACCTTACCCCTACCTTGGGAGGTAGAGAGGCATATCCTCCATTTTATGCTGTTGTGACCCGGAAAATATCCTCCATTGTTCCATAATCCAAGATTTAGCTTGCCTTTTCTGATTCTCTTCTTCTTTTTTAGTTTTACCATGATGGAATAACAGGTGTAATACTTGGGTAACTTGACATTCATTTTATAAGTGCACTGAAAGAATTTCTATTCATTTTATAATCTAGCTCTGTTTTTAGAGGTTACTTCTATTTGTTGGGCTAATATAACCCAAAGATTCTCTTAACATGGTTGGATATTGTCCACATTGGGCCAAGTTCGTATGGTTTTCCCCAAAAGGCCATACCATTAAGAGTATCCAACATCTTATACTAGCTTCTTTTTCTTTTCAGTTACCAATGTGGGACTTTGTTCACACATACCTTACACTATTGTTCTAGATATCTGCTTGCTTTTACCAAGTAGATAATGAACAACTACTATTACCATATTCATCCTATTAATCACTTTGCATTGTTGCCTCGTCTACCAACTTTAACAATCAACACTTTCACTAAAACTTTTTGCTGTCTGGAATGTATGCTGCAGGATGGTACTTGAAACTGATGGTAATATCATTGCTGGAAAAGTTTCCAGTCATAACATGGATGATGGAGCACCCTTATCTGAACAAGTAAGCAACACATTCTTTCTATTGCTGAATCATACTTTAATGGTGGTACAGTTCTTAGGAGTTCTACAATGTCATGTATATGTGTACTTGTGTAGAATCATATATTTCCTTGACTTCATCTAAAGGTCCGTCGGAATTTACGGGTTATTATAGGACAGGTAAAGAACATGCTTAATAGAGACCCCATAGAGTGACCCACCCATTCCTTGCAAAGGTCTGAAAATCAAGCCCTTACTGGTCTATAATAATTTCTTAGAGGCTGAAACTGAAAGGGCCACAGGAAATTTTCTAGTGAGGCAATGTTATATGATGTCTCATACTCTTAAGCTTAGCTAGAACATTTGCAGTCAATGTTTTCTAGACAGGATTGTCCTAAAATGCTTCACTGCCTTCTTTAGCTTATAAAGCTAAGCATACTTTTATCATGTTCATAGTAAATTCATTTTCTTGTTAGATGATAGTTATACTACTACACTTCAGTATCCCCTTAGCGTGAACTTTTGTACCATGACCTCTTTTTAATTAAGAAGCTATTGCATATTAAATCAGTTGAAAGAATCCAATCCAAACAGTAAATGTGTCCAATGGCTGAACTGATTTTGAAGATTTCATGCAAATATTGATCTAGTTTGTTCTCGAACAACTCAGTTGAAATGCTCATCTCTTGATTCTTTATCAACTGGTGTTTTAAGTACCTAAAAGGAACCACTTCAGATGTTGGAAGCTTACACTTTGTTTATAGTTGTCTCTCTGTGTATTTGGAGTATTTCTTTTATCTTAATGTGTCTTACAACTTTCAGACAATAACTCAAGCTTTGGCAACAGCACGCGAACATTTGACAAAATCACTTCTCAGATGAATTTTCTTCAAATTTGCTAGAGCAATTATTTTTTGACGTAATTCTTTATGATTATATTTGTAGTTATTTTTCTTTACGATGGTGATGTTGTGTATCAGTAGAGTCGTCCATTTTAAACCATTTCAAAATGTTCTACTGCCTGTTCTATCTTGTATGGAGGCCGACCATTATGCAATTTGGATGGACATATTATTTTGTGCTTCTTTAATCCCTATCCTTTTAACTCAGTCAGAAAACAATGTCATAATCAAACCGTCAAGTACTTCATAACCCAAAGAGAAGAATAGCCATGATGTGAACCTCTTGATGAGAAAGGAAACTTAGATCAACCTACTTATGAGTGGAATTTCATTCATAAGTAAATTCTTGAGAAAACGAACTTTCTTTAAAAAGAATTGTGCAAAGCAACAATATTTCTCTTCTTGACAAGGCCATCATCAACCACTTTTTGGGATTTTTTTAAAATTTAGTCAGTTCACAAGTTATAGCCCAAGTCTCTAGTTGTCAGAATTGACAAATATCTTTCCTCTTTGGCCATGTTGTTGTTGTTTTTAAGATTAAGTGAGGTGGATTTTTGTCCCCATGCTTTAAGCAAAAGAAGGATGTGGCATATGACGTGAGGGGAAAATGGGTATGTGAACACACCAGAAACATTTCTTCTAAAGTCAAACATGTTCCAAATCAAAACATGCGTGTTGCAATAAGGGCGTAATTTAGTGGTTGCAATGAAGTGGATGCAAACTTTGAAATTGGAAGCACCCTAGACATAGTAGATGAAAAATATGAAAGTTTAGAACAAATTGTTAGAAGAGAGATTCCTAAAACTTATGTACTTCTTTTGGTGTTTGACGACTAAAAATTTATTATGCTTGAGCATTGTCACCTTCGTTAGAAATGTAAAAAAATATTATTGATAAATAGTATATACGGAAATAGGCAGACAGGAGATGAGAGTTTCCAAATAAAAAGAAGTCTGGTAATTAAAAATCACCAAAAGGTTACGAAGAATGAAGGTCTCGGGTTTTGAGTCAAGAATTTTTTAAAAAAAAAAATCGGTAGGTCGCTTCCACTTTTAATGGGTCTGGTGCAAATTCAAACTATCGGTCTCAAAATGGATATCAAACATCGGATGAAAAATAAAATGTTATAATAAATGCTTCAATGAAATGGATCAAGAACCACGAGGTCGATGGACTGAGTATTTGGTACTGATGCTGATGGGAGATAGCAGATACATCGTGAAATTTGTCGAGATGCCACGAGCTAGTCCGAGCAATATGATTATAAAATAATAATAATAATAAAATGGGAATTAAAAAATAGATAGGAAAAAAAAGAGAGAGGGAGAGAGGCACCGTAAAATACTGGCATTTTCATGGAGACTTTAGGACGGAGAGAGGATTTGATTTTCTTGTAAAAACTCATCTTCCTCTCTCTTGTGCGTTCTCACGTTGCAATGTATGCATATTCGTTTTGTTCTTCTTCTTTCTTTTTGTTGTACTTTTCCTTTCCATTTTTTTCTTTGTTTTCTGTGTCTTTGATGTTAACAAACTGCATAATGTATTTCCCTCAAGTCCATATTTCGTCTGTTGTAATTAATTCGTGACTCTGGAAAGTCAATAATATCTTTTGTTTATGTTATAAGTGCGCTCCAATAGCTGCAGCATAGCTCAGTATTGTTTTTTTCATTTTCAATCTTTTCTAGATTCTCTTTCATTTTGTTGATATTGTTAAAATAATATTCTTAATAATAGTATTAATGTAAAGATCTTCTTATTATGGTATGTTGTAAGTAGGATATTATTAGAATTGAATAGGAGATATTATTAGAATTAATCAATTAAATAGGTGATTAAATAGGAATATATTAAGGAGAAGATTACTCTACATATTTATTGTATTACATGTATATATTCTTGTCATATGGAATGAAGAAAGATGATGAAAATGTTCTTTCATGGTATCAAAGCTTAAGGAAAAAGATCCATCTTCCTAAATACCAAAAATTTCTTTTCAAAATAATTTTTTTTCTTTTTTTTCGGCTCCTCCTCCTAGCCGAAATCCTCTTGATTTTTTTTTTCATTGTGTTTTTCCATTGATCATCTATCCAACTATCATCAACATGTTTGAATCCAAATCATTTTATCACACCGCTCTCACAGTATCTAATATCAAAACTCATGTCCCCATAACTTTACAAATGGAGAATGTGCATTATGCTTCTTGGGCGGCACTTTTCAAAATATGTTGTCGTTCTCACCGGGTTCTTCACCACATCATTTCCCCGAAAAAAGACAAAAAAAAAGTTTTGACATCGGATGAAGACAAAGAATTGTGGGATGTCCTAGATGCCACTGTTCTTGGTTGAATATATTCAACAATTTCCACTGATTTGTTGCACACGATCATGGAAACAGATTCTAAAGCAATTGATGCTTGGAATCGATTACGGGACATTTTTTATGATAATCAAAGCTCCCGTGCAGTTGCTTTGGAACAAGAGTTCTCCGGTGTTGATATGGAGGATTTTCCTAATGCCTCCGCTTATTGTCAACGCCTCAAAGTGTTGGCGGATCAATTAAAAAATGTTGGTTCCCCCGTCTCCGACAACCGTTTGGTTCTACAACTTGTTGTCGGATTGACAGAGGCATATAGCGGAGTTGCCACCGTTATCCGTCAAAGTAACCCGCTTCCATTATTCTACAAAGAAAGATCTATGTTAATCCTAGAAGAATAAAGCTTCTCTAAAAAGGTTGTTAACACAACCGAATCGGCGTACATGGTCACCAATGATGGAAATAACCAGGGTCAAAAAGGACGGCATGAGAATAAAAAAGGTGGAAACCGCAACAGAAACTGGAACAATAGGAATTCCGGCGGTGGAGGGAGTTCCGGCGGCGGTGGTGGTGGTTCCGGCGACGGCGGTGGTTCCGGCGGCCGTGGCAGCGGCAGGTATGGCAGCAACGCTGGCGGCAGGAGTGGCAGTGGTGGACACTACCGACAACAACCACAGTGGCCCGCCATTAATGGAATTGGGCCGACGCCTCGTTCTTACCCTACAACCAATCGCTGTGCCCAATTCCACATTTTCGCCCACTGTGTCTCCTTCACAGGCCTTTGCTGGATTTGTCCAGCCCACTGCTGGGCCGAATTTAAACAAGCCCAACAGTGAGGCTGGGGGCAGTAACATGGGCGGGACAACATCTATCTTTGGGCCTCAGGTGTGGAACGAGGCCCACTCAACAGTGGGCCAACCGGCGGACATTGAACATGCCATGCACACGCCGCTTAATCCACTGCATACCTAATGGTATATGGACTCAGTGCAACGTCACATATGACGTCATCCCAAGGTAATCTTACGCCCTATTTTAATTGAGCAAATCAAATGGTATAATCGCTTGAAATGGCCATTCCATTCCAATAAAAGGATATGGTTCTACTAAATTGTCCAAACCAAATCCACCATTAGCCTTGAAAAATGTTATTCATGCACCACAATTAATCAAAACCTAATCTCCGCTCGAAAGTTTACTTCGATAATCAAGTTACCGTAGCTTTGATCCTTTTGGTTTTATCGTGTGTGATTTTCATTGCGGGCACAACTAATGAGATGTGATAGCCGGGAGAACTTTATCCGCCATTTCACTACTACAACCGGACAAAAACACTTTAATTTTGTCGCTTTTAATTCCAATTTATGGCGTGAACGTTGGGACATCCGTGAGAGTCAGTTTTAAACTCTCTCAAACGCAATAATTCAATTTCATGTACACGAACTCTTAATAAGTGTCAATCTTGTCCTTTGGGTAAGCATATTCAACTACCATTTGAGTCTTCTTCTAATTGCACTTTTTTGCCATTTGATACTATACATTGTGATATTTGGACATCCCCTGTTTTGAGCTCTTCGGGACATAGATATTATTTGTTTGTTTTAGATGATTACTCTAAATTCTTGTGGACATTTCCCATTTCGAAAAAATCTCAAGTGTTTTCTACATTCCTTAGTTTTAGAGCTTTCATCCAAAAACAGTTTGAACGGGATATCAAAAACATCCAATGTGATAACGGGCGGGAGTTTGATAATAGACAATTTTGGGATTTTTGCAAAACAAATGATTTGAATTTTCGTTTCTCATGCCCCCACACATCTTCACAAATGGACAAAGCGAACGCAAAAATACGAACCATAAATAATATCATTGTCGACATCCTCGCTCATGCCTCACTTCCCTAACTATGGCATCACGCACTTCGATGGCTACTTATTTGTTGAATATACTACCAAACAAACATACATCACACCATACACCCCTTCAATTATCAGACTTCGAGAACCGATATACTCTCATCTCCGGGTCTTTGGTTGCTTGTGTTATCCATTATTCCCATCCACCACCATCCATAAATTACAACCAAGATCTACTCCATGCATTTTTTTGGGATATTCATCCCATCATCGGGGATACAAATGCTATGATCTATCCTCCAATAGGATTTTTATTAGTCGTCATGTTATCTTTGATGAAACTCAATTCCCGTTTAGAAAAATCCATGAGTCACGATCTCCCACGTATGAGTTTCTGGATGCCGGGATATACCCAATTTTTACCCAACCATTGTCCCATAGTTCGGTCACTGCCACTGCTAATGGACAAAATTCTTTAAACCCATTACCTGTGTCCTTCACAAAATAACGCCCAACCCATCGCTCGACACTAATACACGCCCGCCCATCAGTCACGCCTCTCCTCAAGACCGAACGGGCCACATTCGTGCCCATGTGCTTTGACCAACCAATAGCAACTTGCCCCCTAATGCAACCCAAGCCCCTGAGCCAGGCCCAACTTTACAAATACCACCTTGGCGATGGCGTCGACCCATCGCCCGACACCGCGTCCGGTCACCCGTAGTCAACATGGTATTGTCAAACCCAACACTAAATACAGCCTTCACACCCAATTATCCAAATCACCTTTACCATGTAACCCTGTGTCTGCTCTGAAAGGCCTAAATTGGAAAATGGCCATGGATGATGAATATCAAGCTCTTATTAAAAATAGATACGGGATTTAGTACCGCCCATCTAATGCTAATATCATTCGGTCATGTGGATTTTTAGCCATAAAGAAAAATCGATGGTTCTTTGAGCGCATAAGGCCCGCTCAGGTGATGGGAAGACGCAGAAAGTTGGTATCGATTGTGGGAGACATTCACCCGAAGAGTCAAACCACTACTATCGTAATGTTGCTCACTTGTCTCTCAGAGGATGGTCACTTCACCATTGGATGTCAAAATGCGTTTCTCCACGGTCACCTAAATGATCGCTTACATGCATCAACCATTGGGATACAGAGATCCAAAATATCTCAATCATGTATGCCTGCTAAACAAGTCTTTGTATGGTCTCAAACAGGCACCCAGGGTCTGGTATCAACGGTTTCCAGATTTTGTATCACAAATGGAGTTTTCACACAGCCGGTCCGATAATTCTCTTTTTATCTATCATCAGGGTAATCATACGGCTTATCTTGGATGATATTATTCTGACAAATTTCTTCGGACTCCTTCGCAAGAATATCATGTCTCGGTTCGAATTTGCTATGGGATCTCGTCCGCTGCACTTCTTTCTAGGAATTGTGACAAGACATACGCAGCGGCTCTTTCTCTCCCGTAAGCGATGATCCGAGATCGTGGAACGGGCTGGAATGGCCTCTTGCAAACCTTCAGCGACACCGGTGGACACAAAGTCCAAATTAAGTACCATCTCTAGCAAACCCTTTGCTGATCCAACATTGTACCGCAACCTAGCAGGCGCGTTGCAATATCTCACATTTACCGCACTGCACATAACATACGCCAGGCAACAAGGTGCCTATTCATGCATAATCCGATGGAAGAACATACGCAGCACTCAAACGCATCAGACGCTACATTGCGGCACTCAGAATATGGATTACATCTTTACCCATCTTGCGTCTCCAAACTTGTCACTTATACGTACGCAGATCGCGTGTCGTTTCGGACACCGCACGCCCACATCCGGGTATCAGGTCTTCCTGTGATAATTTAGTTTCATGGTCTTCCAAACCAAGAACCACGATCGCGCTCAAAGGCCGTTCAATAACGTGTTGTTGCCAATGTCAGGTCCGACTACGCCGATTCGTAATCTTTACTGTAGCTTCATCGCCAATTCCGGCTACTATGGTTTATCGTGACAACATTAGTGCGATATATCTCTCTGGAAATCCAATACATCACCAATAAGACTAAACATATCGAGTCGATATCCATTTTGTCCGTGAAAAGTGGCTCGCGGACAAAAGTAGTATTACATGTCCCAACGCGTCATCAAATCGCAGATATCTTCACGAAGGGCTTCCACGATTTTATTTGAAGATTTTCTGACGCCTCAAGATTCGCGCCTCCACTTCAATCATGGAGTGTTAAAATAATATTCTTAATAATAGTATTAATGTAAAGATCTTCTTATTATGGTATGTTGTAAGTAGGATATTATTAGAATTGAATAGGAGATATTATTAGAATTAAATAGGTGATTAAATAGGAAGATATTAAGGAGAAGATCACTCTACATATTTATTGTATTACATGTATATATTCTTGCCATATGGAATGAAGAAAGATGAGGAAAATGTTCGATATATTGCATGTTTGTGCCTATGAAATATTTGGTTTGTAGATTTTCAGCTCTCAAAATTTCTACCTTGTTTGATTTTGACTTTATTGCTCTATTTATTCAGATTAGTTGATGCCTTTTTTTTTTGGTCTTTTCAGGTTAAATCACTTCGTGTAACGTGGCTTAAATTTCCCTTATAACTCTTGTTTGGTTAAGCATGAAGCTCTTCCTAAAAATGTCGCTCAATTGTCTTGGTGAAGGCAACCTACAGCTGTGTGTGTTGAAATTTATCATGTGTGTGATACAACTGATGTGAGCTTTGGTTTGAGAGGAAAAGAATGGCGGGTGGTAGGAGGGCAAAGATCCGGAGGAGTAGTATTTACACATTTGGTTGTCGTAAACGGCCACCTACTTCTGAGGAAGATGGTCCTCATGAATTAGGCCCTGGTTCATCAAGAGTAGTCCATTGTAACAAACCACATCTCCATGAAAAGAAACCTCTCAAGTATTGCACAAATTTCATATCCACCACAAAGTACAATGTCATCACGTTCCTTCCCAAGGCCTTATTCGAGCAATTCAGACGTGTTGCTAACTTGTACTTTCTCTTGTGTGCAATCCGAACACTTACAACAGATCTTTCCCCGTTTGATCCGTTTAGTACGGTTGCTCCTTTGGTCTTTGTTGTTGGTTTAAGTATGGCGAAGGAAGGATTAGAAGATTCAAAGCGATTCCTACAAGATATGAATGTAAATCGTCGAAAAGCTAATGCCCATTCGATAGATGGTGGTTTTGAAGATAAGCAATGGATGAAAATCCGGGTTGGAGATGTCCTGAAAGTGAAAAAGAATCAATTTTTTCCTGCCGATTTACTTATTTTATCGTCTAGTTATGAAGATGGAATTTGTTACGTGGAGACTATGAACTTGGATGGAGAGACAAATTTGAAGGTAAGAAGATCTTTGGAGGCTACCTTACCCTTGGATGAAGATGAGGCTTTCAAGGAATTCAGCGCGACCATAAAATGTGAAGATCCAAATCCTAGCCTTTATACTTTTGTTGGCAACCTTGAATATGATCGTCAGGTTTATCCTCTTGATCCTAATCAGATCTCCTAAGGGATTCAAAGCTTAGGAATACTGGTTATGTGTATGGAGTTGTAATATTCACTGGTTATGATAGCAAAGTTATGCAAAATTCTACAAAGTCTCCTTCAAAGAGGAGTAGGGTTGAATTACAGATGGACAAGATTATTTACCTCCTTTTCGGACTCCTTCTCTTGATGATAATGTGTTAGTTCCATCGGTTTTGCCGTAAATGTAAAAATCGACATGCCAAAATGGTGGTATCTGCAACCTTATGACAGTTACAATAATTCGACTGATCTAAACGAGCCTGAGTTGTCTGGCCTTATGCATTTGTTCACTGCACTTATTTTGTATGGTTATTTAATTCCCATATCCCTCTATGTCTCCATTGAAGTCATGAAGGTCTTACAGGCATCTTTCATAAACCAGGATATCAGTATGTATGATGATGAGACAGGAACTCCTGCTGAAGCTCGTACTTCAAACTTAAATGAGGAGCTGGGGCAGGTTGATACAATCCTCTCTGACAAAACTGGCACTTTGACGTGCAACCAAATGGACTTCCTGAAATGCTCTATTGCCGGTACTCAGTATGGAACACGTGCTAGTGATGTAGAACTTGCAGCTGCAAAGCAGTTGGCAGAGGACATAGGTGGGCAAGATCTTGAACCTTCACAGATACCTGAATTAGAGACAGTCGTCACCTCTAAAGATGAAAGCAACTTTAAAACTGCAATAAAGGGGTTCAGCTTTGAGGATAGCCGCCTTATGAAGGGATGTTGGATGAAAGAGCCAAATCCAGATGTCATCTTGCTATTCTTTAGGACACTTGCAATTTGTCATGCTGCTATTCCTGAGGTAAATGAGGAGACTGGAAGCTTTAACTATGAATCAGAATCTCCAGATGAAGTATCATTTCTTGTTGCAGCCAGAGAATTCGGTTTTGAGTTTTTCAAAAGAACTCAAGCAAGTGTTTTTGTAAGAGAAAGATACCCTTCTTTTCAAGATCCAATTGAAAAGTAAGATCAAGTTTCAAACCTCCAAAAATTGCTCTCTCAAGAATTGCATTAGCCTTGTAGTACTCTTATATTTTGTTCCATTTACTCCAGGGAATACAAAATTCTTAATCTTTTGGACTTCACCAGCAAGAGGAAGCGAATGTCTGTTATTATTCGGGATGAGACTGGCCAGATTCTTCTCTTGTGTAAAGGAGCAGACAGGTATTTCTTTCGTTGCCTTATTTTATTCTCAATTTTAGCTCCTGCAATCAAGAGTCATTCTGCTGTAAAACATACTGTCAAACGCGTCTTTAAATTCCACGAAACTCCCTTCATCCGAGTTTGCTCGTCTCTTTTTTGACTGGCATGATTATCAAGAAAAGAGTCGAACACTTTGAGGCATTGGATCTAACTTTGAGTTTTGTGGTATAAAAGAATTTAATTAGACTTGTATCACACAAACGTTCTTGTGGTTTTCAGAATGTACTAAAACTTTCTATCAGCAGAAAGTTGTCCGAGACATCCCAAAAGAGGAAATCGGCAAAAGTTTTTTGGGACAGAAAATATTTTTTTATGAATTACTCTAGATTTGCCCCTCTATCCTAACTCTTATATGAATGGGGGTGAAAGAAACTATTTCCTTTATGAAGTGTTAGTTCTCTCGAACCCTTCTTTTCTATCCAACCTATTTGTAAGTGGCACATGGGATTAGAGATCTTCTAAGGGCTTGGCTTCCTATCTGCGTGGAGTAGGAAATACTATAAGGGATGAATTTCCCTTGCTTTTGCTATTTATTGAGTTTATCAATGTAGCCTATGACTACCTGTCTTGTTTAAATTCTAAATTAAATGTTGTCTATTTGGATCATGCAGCATCATCTATGATAGATTAGCAAAGAATGGAAGGAAGTTTGAGGAAGCTATGACAAAGCATTTGAACGAATACGGGGAAGGAGGGTTGCGTACTCTTGTGCTTGCCTACAAGAAACTCGATGAGGCAGAGTACTCGACTTGGAATGAAGAGTTTACTAAAGCAAAAACTTCAATTGGTGGGGATAGAGATGTCATTCTTGAACGTGTATCTGATACTATGGAAAAGGATTTGATCCTTGTTGGTGCTACGGCTGTGGAGGATAAATTACAGAAGGGAGTATGTTTCTTTTATTACTAGAAAATGAATGTATATATTTCCATTCACTGTCTTTTCAACATATCATTCTATATGTCTTTACCAGGTTCCTCAGTGCATAGATAAACTGGCGCAAGCTGGTCTCAAGATCTGGGTTCTAACTAGTGATAAGATGGAAACAGCCATAAACATAGGGTAATGTCATCCACTATTTCATATTATTTAGTCAGTGGCTTCAAACTGCTAATGGGATATACATCCTTTCTTTCAGGTACGCATGTAGTTTGCTTCGACAAGGAATGAAACAGATATGCATAACAACAGTGGATGCAGACTCAGTGGCCCAAGATTCTAAACAGGTAGATTTGTTGGAATCAAATAGTTTTAGTTCTGGAAACTTATTATCGTTCATGACAGCTTCCATTTATTTGTCGCTGATCAGGCTACAAAGGAGAACATTTTGAAGCAAATAACAAATGCTTCCCAGATGGTCAAACTAGAAAAGGATCCTCATGCCGCATTTGCCTTGATAATTGATGGGAAAACGCTATCTTATGCTTTGGAGGATGATACAAAGCATCAATTTTTGAATTTAGCTGTTGATTGTGCTTCAGTCATTTGCTGCCGTGTCTCTCCCAAGCAAAAGGCGTTGGTAAGATAATTTCAAACTTGATTTGCTTTTTTCAATTCTATACCGACTATTCTTCCATAAGTGATCCTATTCATACTTCTCAGGTAACTAGGTTAGTGAAGGAGGGAACTGGAAAAATCACCCTAGGAATTGGTGACGGTGCAAATGATGTTGGGATGATTCAAGAAGCAGACATTGGTGTTGTCATTAGCGGTGCAGAAGGAATGCAGGTTGGTAATGCGTATAGCGGGTCTTTGGCTTATTAATCTATTAAAAGCAACTTTACATTCTTCTTGGGATCATAATATTTCATCTCATCTATCTCTCTCTCTCTCTATAAACATGTATATGGGTAAAAAAAATTATCCAAGAAATTCTCTCAATGGAGTGGAATACAAATGGATTAGATTGAAAATTCCAAATCTCAGAAACGAAGAATACCAGATTCAGCTTTCAAGTAAAATGTGATTTTCATAGTCTAAACTGACATTTTGCTTCTTTAAATTGGGACTACAATGCTCTTGTGCTGATACTTATCAGAACTCATACTTTGTCACCGTTGCTTATGGCGGATGAGGAAGTGTCATGAGGCCAGCAAAAATCTTAAGCAATAACTACCTAAATAGCTAATTTTTCTACAAACTATGGATACTGCTTGAGTAGGTACAACTACAACCAGTTTGTCCAAGACCATATTCCAGCTTTAAATTTCTTTCCCAAATGTTCTGTGCATACATCAATATCAGATCACATTTTCAATGTTTTATTGAAGTGATTATGTTTTGAAGATTGTTACTTCGCCATAATTCCTCCCCTGTCCAGTCACCATGACCAATAATATATAAACTTTCCAGTGAATTGTGTCCTTTGTCTTTTCTAGGTTCCTCCTGTTTATACTGGAGAGTTATCTAATGCTCTTACCTTGATCTCTCTTTCTCCCTGCTGTATTCCCTAGAGAAGAAGGCTAATTTTTTAATTGAAAATAACCACTGGGCTGGGAAGAGGGGAGGGAACAAGAAAATGTGGTGTTTTCTGAGCTATTTGAACGGATGTATAAATTGCTCTGAGGGATATCTCCTAAGTATCATCTGCTATAAACCTAGCCAGATTTCTGGCAGCAGTCTGATTCAAGAAAGGCTGGTTGAGAGTCTTTTCGATTTGGACAGAAGATCGTAGCTTCATTTGCCTAAGTTGATCAATAATGTAATTAGAAGTTAAGAACAGTTCACTCAAACATTTCACTTGTCAAAAAGAAAGGTTCTCGAAGAAAAAAAAACATATCAGTTATTAAAGAGAAGAGGTTCTAGAAAGATGTTTCACTTATCAAAACGAAAGAAGAAGTCTTCACTACAAGGGTGTATTTATAAGGTTACCTGAACATGTCATGATTGACTTCCAGATTCCAATCCATCAACTCTATCTACTTTTTAAAGTTTTACATGCAACATCAACCACAGAAAAGATAAAGAAAGTAAAACTTGACATGAAAGATTAATTAAGATTTGAAACAAAAGGACTCTTGCATCAATCTTGATCCTTGGGGAATGAAACAAGGCTATGGTTTCCTCTTGGTGAGTATATCCTCTTGCTGTATTACACTTAAATGGTTATCAGCTTCTTGCAGGCAGTGATGGCTAGTGACTTTTCTGTCGCACAATTCCGGTTCTTGGAGAGACTTCTCGTTGTACATGGGCATTGGTGCTACAAACGAATTGCTCAGATGGTAAATGATGTATATCTGTTTCATTTTATGCGCAGAACATGAAATACAAATGTGGCCTGATAACATAAAATTCCCTCATCAGATACCAAATACAATTAAGCACTATATTACTTGGATCCTTTACATATTTCATCTAATCTGCTCCATAATCTTCTGTATGCAGATATGCTACTTCTTCTATAAAAATATAGCTTTTGGCCTCACACTATTTTACTTTGAGGTTTTCGCTGGCTTTTCCGGACAGTCAGTCTATAATGATATGTATATGATTCTATTCAATGTGCTTCTTACCTCATTGCCTGTCATTGCACTCGGAGTATTCGAGCAGGATGTGTCTTCTGATGTTTGCTTACAGGTGAGTCCTTTGGCAATAACTTCTTCTGGAGTTCCTATAAAGAGTAATGGTGTCAGTCTGTTAAATCTATTAAACATTAATGCCTTCTGCAGTTTCCTGCACTGTACCAGCAAGGACCCAAAAACTTGTTCTTTGACTGGTACAGAATAATTGGGTGGCTTTGCAACGGTATCTACACCTCCCTCGTGGTTTTCTCCCTCAACGTGACATTCTTCTATTATCAAGCTTTCGACTCTGAAGGCCGGACTGCTGACTTGACTATTCTTGGTACTTCAATGTTTACCTGCATCATCTGGGATGTCAACTGCCAGATCGCGCTCACAATGAGTCATTTCACATGGATACAACATGTTTTTATCTGGGGGAACATTGCTGTTTGGTTCCTATCTGTTGTGCTCTATGATGATATTCCCAGATTATGCTAAATATGCCTTCAGAATCCTGCAGGAAAACTTGGGTCCTGCTCCAATCTTTTGGTGTACCACCCTCATAGTAACTTTAGCCTGCATTTTGCCTTACCTTGCCCACGTAGCTTTCCAAAGAGCATTCCATCCGAGGGATCATCATGTTATTCAAGAAATCAAGTATTATAAGAAAGACGTTCAAGATGAATGTATGTGGAAGAGACAGCAAACTAAAGCAAGACGGAAGATAAAGATCGGTTTCACAGCCAGAGTAGATGCCAAAATTAGGAATTTAAAAGGAAGGTTGCAGAAAAAGCATTCACAGATGGAGTAAACATAAGCATAACTCTGCATTGCTTATCTTCTTTTAGGTTGTCCATTTGCAAATTTTTCCCTGGCCTTATTTGTAAAATTCTTTTTTTTGTCAAGTATAGTGATCAACAAATGAGGTCATTCATTAGTTAGGAAGTGCAACTTACTGTGAACAATGCAGTGTTCTTTATACATACTTGTATAGTTTTTGAGAAATAGCTAATACACATTTCTCTTGGTTTCAATGTCAACAATTTATGAAGTTGTTACTAATAAGTTTACCTCGATGACTAATTGAGCACTACAAACGTGTGTTGAATTCAATTCAGATGAGTTGTCTTTACCTAATCACAAATTCTTGAACGAAGGAGATGGAGACATCGTCCTTTGAGATCTGGAGCATTTTGGTAGGCACGCGGATGTTGTGTATTGTAGAAGCATTAAGGTTGAGGATGTTACAAGTGTTACCAGGATGCGCATGGGACGAGCGACCGGGCCTGATGAGATCCCAGTTGAATTTTAGAAGAGCGCATGCAGGGCTGATTTAGAGTGGATGACTGAGTTGTTTAACGTCATTTTTAAGACGACAAGAATGCCCGAAAAATGGATATGGAGTACAATAATTCCCTTGTACAAAAATAAAGGTGATATCCAGGGTTGCAACAACTATAGGGGTATCAAGCTGCTAAGTCACTCTATAAAAGTTTGGGAAAGAGTCGTGGAGACGAGGGTAAGGAGAGGCGTGTCTATTTCTGAGAAGCAGTTTGGATTCATGCCGGGACGTTCGACTACCGAAATAATTGATCTTATTAGGAGGTTGGTGGAGCAGTATAGAGAGGAAGAAAGACTTACATATGATTTTCATCGACCTCGAGAAGTCATACGACAAAGTCCCTAGGGAGGTTCTATGGAGATGTTTGGAGGTTAGAGGTGTACATGTGTCGTACACTAGGACGATCAAAGATATGTATGATAGAGCCAAGACTAGAGTACAGACAGTAGGAGGAAAATTGGAGCACTTCTCAATGATGATGGGGCTGCAATAGGGATCAGCTCTTGGCCCATTCCTATTTGCCTTAGTAATGGACGGACTGACGTGACAAATCTAAGGGGAGGTACCATGGTGTATGTTATTAGCAGACGACGTAGTCCTGATTGATGAGAATCGCATTGGAGTGAACACCAAACTAGAGGTTTGGAGACAGACTCTGAAGTCTAAACGGTTTAGGTTGAATAGGACCAAGACAAAATATTTGGAGTGCAAGTTCAGCAACGGGAGTGACCATGAGACATGCGTGGATGTAAGGCTTGGTACCCAGGTCATTCCAAATAAAGGAAGTTTCAAGTACCTGGGGTCTATTATCCAAGGGAATTGAGAGATTGATGAAGATGTCACACATCGTATTGGGACAGGGTGGATGAAATGGAGGCGCATATCTGGAGTTTTGTGCGAAAAAAATATGCCACCAAAACTTAAAAGCAAGTTCTATAGGGTGGTGGTTAGACCGACTATGTTGTATGAGGCGGAGTGTTGGTCAATCAAGACTTCGCACATACAAAAGATGAAAGTTGCGGAGATGAGGATGTTGAGATGGATGTGTGGGCATACAAGGAGAAGGAGAGATAAGATTAGAAATGATGATATCCAGGAGAAAGTGGGAGTGGCCTCGGTGGATGATAAGATGCGGGAAATGAGGTTGAGATGGTTCGTACGCAGGCAGAGGAGACACAACGCCTGCCATGAGTCGGAGTTGTGAAAGGTTGGTTATGGATGGGTTCGAGAGGGGTAGAAGTATGACGAAGAATTATTGGGGAGAGGTGATTAGACGGGATATGGCGTATGTGCAACTTACTGGGGACATGACCTTAGATAAAGCGAGGATAATCGACAGGGTAGAAGAGCGACGCATCGCCGTAGTCTTACTTATGCTTACAAATTGATAGTTGTAGTGTTATTACTGTAGGCCCGATTAGCCTATCACACTTATAGGCACATTATTGTTTTATAATTCACTGTAGTTTGATTTCTGATGTTATGTGTTCTTTAGTGTATTATTTTTAGCTTATTTAGTTGTGTTAGCTACTGCTCCCTTTTGTTCGAATATATTTTATACTGCTTTAATTTCTTATCTGAGTCTGATCATTTCTCTTGCGTTATTCTTTACTCTTGCTTTGTTTTGATTGCCTTGATTTCGCTTTGTCTTGAGCCGAGGGTCTCCCAGAAACAATCGTTCTCCTATCAAGGTGGAGGTAAGATATGTTTACACTCTACCCTCTCCAGACTTCACAGTGTAGATTTCCCTGGGTATGTTGTTGTTGTCGTCGTCTTTACTTAAAAAGTCTTTAACAACTTTCACATTAAACTTAGTAGACTGAAACAAATACTAATTCAAGACCAAACTACCTAACCCATTTACTTTGGTTTGGTTTGGATTGGGTTGGCTACTGCCAAATCTATTTCATTTTTCAGTTTTGAAGATGTTGCTAGCACATAAAGCATCTTGAAAGAAGCAGAAATGTGAACATCTACGAAAATTATATGCTAAACCAACAAATTGCGCAAAGATCATATGTTGATAATAAAATTAAAAAAAGGACATATGAAATAATTTAATTATATTTTACATAAACGGAAAAAAAAGTCATCATTGAACAAAAGATTATAGTCAATTTATCAACAAAAAGAAAAGCATATGATACATTGAAATTGACGTTGACGTACATAATAACAGAACATACTGAAATCAAATGATCCATGATAATAATTAGTCCGAAATAAGATTTAGTTGTCATGCTAAGCCTACAATTATGTTTGGTGTTTGTTAAATGTTATCATTTTTATCATAAGTCCTTAAAATAAAAGAATTTATATTAAAATGAACAAATTATTATCAAACTTAAAATAAAATAATCCAAATATAGTTTAATATAAAGAATTATATGATCAGAATGTGGTGCGATGATGTTGTTCATCCATTAATTAGATATCTCGGATTCGAGCTCTTATTATAGAAAAAATGAAGTATTTTCCTCCGAATGGGCCATATACGATATGAATTCGAATATAGTTGGACGGTATAGCAGATGAGAAGTTAAAAAGAAAAAAATAAAGAATTATATGAACAAAATTTGACTAATATTAGATTAAGATAAAGTAATAGTTAATTTTTTTTTGTTAACGAAGGAACCCGCAGCCGCTGCTCTTTCGAGTGCGCACAGGGTAAACCCCGAACTGACGCAATAGCCTGCAAACTACGTCACCAAGTTAAACCACACTTGGCAAGCTGCGCTCAACCAGAAGGTTTACGCGAGGATCGAACTCAGAACCTTGCGCCCCGCGCTAAAGTAATAGTTAATTTTTTTTTTTGTCGACGGCGAACCCACACCGTTTCTTTCGAAACACAGAAGAAACCCCGATCGACGAATACCGCAAACCACGTCAGTTAAAACACACTTGACAAGCCAGGTTGACAGACTCCCAAGAGAGGCGAAGACAGGCCAGGCGTTACCTGGAGTTTCGAACTTGTGACCAACCTCTCCCACAGCACCCATGAGATACCTTTGTGTTCAAGACCAACCGGTTCGGATAAAGTAATAGTTAATTTTTTTTTTTGTTGACGAAGGAACCCGCAGCCGCTACTCTTTCGAGTGCGCAAGACAGTAAACCCCGACCGACGCAAAGAGCGCGCAAACCACGCCATGTAAACCACACTGGCAGTCACGCTACGATGCCAACCAAGGTTTATGCAGGATCGAACTCGCGACCATGGCCCCGCCATCGCTACACTTCTGTGGCTACCCTTGCGGGTAAAGTAATAGTTAATTGATTGATAGTAGATGGGATATTTTTTTAAGACCAAACACATTTGACAAAATTCATCAACACCATAGTCGAGTTGTGTTAGAGAGAGAAATAATGGGTTGAATTGAAGTTAGATGAAGCAGCAATGTAAATAAGATTAAATGTTATATAATCTAGTCGTTTCTTTCTGGATCATATGTTGTTTCATAAGATAAACCTAATATTATTAATACTTTTTTTCATCTTCGATCCCTTTTTTTAATTTGTTTCCTAATCAATGGAGCCTCGTGTTGGTAATAAGTTTCATCTCGGCCGGAAAATTGGTAGCGGTTCGTTTGGTGAGATCTACCTCGGTATATGCAATCAACATTCTTCAATTTTGCTATTTCTGATTATTTTTTTATTATTATTATTAATTGTGGTTTTGTAATGTTTAGGGACTAATGTTCAGACCAACGAAGAGGTCGCAATTAAGCTGGTAAGTATTGATTTTTCATTTGCTTTTTGTCAAATTTTAACTTCCAGTGTGTGATTGTTAGTATAATTCTGTGTTTTGTTGATTTCTGATTACCTAAGTAAGGAATTTGAGCTGTTTTTAGCTAAAAGTTGGATATTTTTCACTATTTTTTAGTATGAAGTACTTAAAGTTTTTCCTTACTTGCATTTAGATCAAGCATCTGCATAATCTTGAATGTAATATTTATTGTATAATTCTGTATTTCGTTGCTTCCTGATTGCATAAGAAAGGAACTTGAACTGCTGTTAATTAAAAGTTGGAGTATTTCTCAGTATCTTTTATTACTTTAAAGTTTCTCCTCATTTGAATTTAGATTTAAGCGTCTGCATGATCTTGAATGTAATATTTACACCAGCTACATCGGATGGATATTCCGAGGCTGCTTTTTGGCGCCCTGGTTTTTAGTAGCTGATTATAGGATGTCTGGCAAGTGGCAACAAGTGAGAAGATCTAAATAACCTAAAGCTTCTAGAGCACTAAGAGTCCTATATAGCACAATGATTTTAGACATGGTTTGGCAAATAATAAATAATTTCCAGCAAAAATATGAGAAGCATAAACTCCGGAAACTAAAACACAGCCTAGTCAGGATCTTACAGAAAAAGTTCCGCGAGAAATAACAAGTTCAGCAAGAAATGAAACCAGCTCATCTGCTCATCAGACATATCACCAAGATAAGTAAATGTAGCTGGGCAAGAGATAGAAAATTAAGGCTTGTAACTTGAGGTGACATCTGATCTTACCATTTCAAGATGCTTTACATGGAAATATTTAGGTAACCAACAACTAACATGACAATAAAAACGAGAACATGTATAAAGTTGTAAAGAATTTCTTATACATATTCCTCATGACTGCTTTCGGTGGCTAATATGTTTACCTTAGTTTTTGTTTTTGGATAAGGTTTACCTTAGTTATTCTCCTGCTATCTGACTTGTGTGTTGATTTTGCCTGTCGCTTTTGGAGATACTAGAACAGCTTTAGTGGAGATTTGGTAAATTGAAGCTCTGCTTTAACGTGCTGATACACATGACATTTGTTTTCTCTTTTTTTCTGTTTTGGCACTTACGCTGACACGTGGTCTATGACTTGTGATTTCTTTTAATTTGTGATAAATACTTCTGCTGTTTCTGTTACTCAGGAAAATGTGAAGACAAAGCATCCTCAACTATTATATGAATCAAAGCTGTATAAAATACTACAAGGAGGAAGTAATTTCTCATTCTTCCTGTTGGCTACTATTGCTTCTTTATTACACAATGTTTATATCCTGTTCTCATCAGTTGGAATTCTTTATTGACATTGATAGCTGGAATCCCCAATTTAAAATGGTTTGGAGTTGAAGGAGATTATAATGTCCTTGTGATGGATTTGCTGGGACCCAGTCTTGAAGATCTCTTCAATTTCTGCAGTAGGAAGCTGTCCTTAAAGACTGTTCTTATGCTTGCGGACCAGATGGTAGGTGCTGAAGTTTTGCACTTGTTTATTTCGTTAACTGTTTAAAGCATGTTCTCATTGTATTCAACTTTTTAGATAAATCGGGTCGAATTTGTTCATGCCAAATCTTTTCTTCATCGAGATATAAAACCAGACAACTTCTTGATGGGATTAGGAAGACGTGCAAATCAGGTATTAGGATCAAAGCTATTGGTTGCTATTTCATTCACCTGGTACGGTAATTATTGATTCATCTTTACCATCGGTACATATAGGTCTATATCATTGATTTTGGGCTGGCTAAGAAGTATAGAGACTCCACTACTCATCAGCATATTCCATATAGGTAAGCTCCACAAAAAAACGGCTCCATCTCTTCTTCTTTTTTTGATTAATTATATAGTAAGCTCCTTTGAACTTTTCAAGAGAGGATAATATAATGCTTATATTCCATGGATTGATATAGTTTGTCTAAGAAGGATGGTTCATAACAAGTTTAAATTTTATCTGGTCTTCTTGCTGCTTTTTCTATAAAGGGACAAGAAATATGATTTATTTTAGTTTGGACCAACCATATAACACTATGACCATTTCCCCCTCCTTTGGAGATACTCCCTCCTTTTTTACTTGGGACACTTATTATGAGAAGAGTTCAAGATATGAGTTGTTTAATATCTGTAAAGTGTTATTGGCACCAGAGTTTGACTTTTGTGTTGTAAGAGAGCAAAGTAATGGTATACTGAGAAGAGTGAAATATTTATCCGCTGAAACTTCTTTTGGGCATGTAAAATGAATTAATAATTTACATTTAAGAAAATGGATTGGAGACATCCAAAAAAGAAAAGTAAAACAAGTATTTATGGTTTAAGGGAGTTGTAAGCAAAGACAGAATTTCAGTGTTAATTCTTTCTCTTTCTCTAAATCATAAGATATTATCCTACTCAAACACCAAGAGTATCCAAAATTACCAGCTGAATATGCATCTCATAGATTTCTTGGTATTGACACAATCGATGTAGAGTTACCAGGATTGTTTTTATGTGTTGGTATCACTAGTATATCACAAATTGGTATCAGAAATTTAGTAAAAGGAAATTAATCATTAAAACATAAAACACATCAAAAATTTAAAATAGGTTTTCTATCTTGACTGACATGATTTTAACATCATTTATTTCGTAGTTATCAAATTTTCATTTATTTTATCCAAATAATAATTATTTATATTTGTAACTATTGTTTTCAAACTACACATTTTTTTCTTCATTAGCACGTTTCTTCGCTAAAGTCCATGCTTTAATTGTTCTTTGCACTTCAAACCCTAGAAGACCTTGACGATTTTCTAGGCTTTAACACTAAGTCACTGACTCCCACTTAAGAGGCAAAAAGCAACAGATGAAATGGCTTGGGAGGTTTTGAATATGAAATTTACATAATTAACTATAAAAAAGGTGTACATTTATAGCTTCTGCCGTGGATCTTTCTCCTGTTTTTCCCGGTCAGTTACTTGCTTAAGTTCATTTTCTAAATTTCTAGAATGGGAGTGAAGTTACTTAAACAAGAAGATTATGGGAACTTCTTAAAAATATTATGATAGGTTCAAGATGCTGACTTCCATTCAAGTTTTATACCTCTATAATATATTCTAGATTACCTCTTTTGTCACTAACTGCGGTTAGGTAGTGTATTCAACCAAAAAAATTGATAGCATTTTCCCAAGTCCGGATAAAGGAGGAGAGTTGTGGTAAGTTGATGTCAACATAAAAATAGTCAAATCATTGTCAACCCCAACAAGTTTGGAATTTCAGCATAGTTGGTTAATTTTTCCTATGGTTAATAGCTCATTTCCTAAGTTTCCCTCTTCGATTTTCTCTCTACTCTCTCCCTCTCTCTAAGTTACTGGTGGAAGGAGAAGGCACCATCAATCTAGTGCCACCATATCTAATTGCGTGGAGATGTTTTCGTTATTTATTCAAAAGACGCACTATTTACTGAAATTTAAGTAGTGAGACGAGAGTTTTGCGGTTAGTTTGTATTGAGGTGGGTTATTTGTATTTTTGAGCTTGTCAAAGTCGTAGTTTTTGTTTTTTCTGTTGAGTTCCGTTAGAGTGGATGCTTTTATGATTCTTTTCTCATGTAATGTGTTAGCTATGGAAATGATCTATCTCAAGATAATGAATGGGTAATTTTATTTTATTATTCTTATTTCAAATACAGAGAAAACAAAAATTTGACAGGAACTGCCAGATATGCAAGCATGAATACTCATCTCGGCATTGGTAAGCTTTTGGTTTTTAAACTTTTGTACACTTTCATGTATGTGGAATGTGTTTATTCTTGAAAAACATCCTTGATTCCTTTGTTGTTTTCAAACCTATAGAGCAAAGCCGAAGGGATGATTTGGAATCACTGGGTTATGTTCTAATGTACTTCTTAAGAGGAAGGTGGAATCTCTTTCTGTATATCTCCTTTTTCTTTAAATGTCTTTTACACTTCTTTTTTGACATTTCTACTTACTGATTTCAAAATGTTTAGTCTTCCTTGGCAGGGGCTGAAAGCAGGCACAAAGAAACAGAAGTATGAGAGGATTAGTGAGAAGAAAGTTTCAACATCAATAGAGGCATTTTATGTTCTAACATTTTTCTTATGCTAGCGATATGATTTTTAATAATTATTCTGACACATAGTTTCCTTTTCTAGACATTATGTCGTGGCTATCCTACAGAGTTTGCATCATATTTTCACTACTGCCGATCACTGAGATTTGAGGATAAACCAGATTATGCTTATCTCAAAAGAATTGTCCGTGACCTTTTCATTCGTGAAGGTATGATCATTTCTCGCTTTCCATGCAAATGATACTTGCTGTATAAACAATGTAAGGTTTTTAAGTAATGCTTTTCTCAAGAGTCTGTATTCATTTTTGCTTTATCCTCCTCTCATTTTTTGTCCTTTCAGGTTTTCAGTTTGATTATGTATTTGACTGGACCATTTTGAAATATCAGCAGTCACAGCTCGCCAATCCTCCATCTCGTGCTCTTGTGAGTGGCTTTGGTAGATCAATAATGTGTTAATTGGCCTCAAGATGTTAAATGAAATGATAATTTTGGTACAGGGTGGTACTGCTGGACCAAGTTCAGGGATGCCTCATGCTCTTGCTAATGCTGAGAGGCAATCAGGTGGACCTCTTATGTGTTCTTTACTTCAAGCATAAGAAGGAATTATAAGCAATCAGTGCATTTTAGAACTTTTTGTGCATATAGTGGTGTTGGCGGTTTGCTGATGGTAGATTTACAATCCTTGCAACAGTGAGCTTATATAAGTTTCTTATGTTTATTACTTACTGTGCAAAGCATTTCATCCCTCATATCTTTCCTAATAAATGTTATCTTTAGCCTTTAATGGAAAAGATAAAATTAACATGTATTTTTCACTGTGGGACCTACAAATAACATGCTACACATTATATGCAGGTGCTGAAGAAGGTCGGCCTACTGGTTGGTCTTCAGGAAATCTTGCTCGTAATAGGAACACAGGGCTACAATTCAACTCTTCAAGCTTAGCTAAGCAAAAAGGGACAGTTGCCAATGATTCATACATGGGTAAAGAGGTGACTCATCTCGCTCTGTCACTCTTATTGTTTTAGAAGTATCTCCCTGTTTATGTTGATTTGTTCAAAGCGGTACTACTATATTAAATAAATTGTGACACTTTAGTAGAATACGAGTTGTCACAAGATTGTGATTTGTGAGTGCATTTGATTTTGTTAGACTATAGATGGCATAAATTGTGCCATTTCAATTTACCAAGTAGGGGATATCATGCATTTTTGCCCCCTTTTTGTTACTCTTTATTTGTATTTATATCTCATCAACGTATTGCACTTTTTCCTAGGCGAACATCACAAAATTTCCATCCTTTGACAATAAACTCACGAGGTCATGAACTCATTCTACATGATAGAAACAGGATTTAGCAATAGGTAAAAAAAATTGTACAGTTTGCAGAATGCAAGCAAAAATATACTCATGTTTTAGTGATTCTATTGGCAACCAGTGAAATAAAGGAATTTTGACTGAGCTCTTGTTGCAGTTATCTAGTTCTAATTTTTTCCGGACAAGTGGATCACAAAGGCGTCCAGCTGTATCTAGCAGTCGCGACCCAGTGATCACGGATGCTGAACCCGATTCCTCTCACATCCGTAAAACAGATGCGAGTCCAGGACATCTCCGTAAAATTACCAGTGCTGCGCAGAGAAGTTCACCGGTCGTTCCATCAGATCAGAAACGCAGCTCCTCCACTAGAATGGACAAGAACTTCGAGGCCGCCCTTAAAGGAATAGAAGACCTAAGTGTCAAAAATGATGAGAGGCTTCATTACTAGCTGTGCTACTTTATCTCAGTTCTCTGGTTACTGTAAATCTTGGGCAGTAAATTCGACCATCTTTGGAGATTACACGCTTTGCTACGAGTTGCCATCAAGAAAGGCTAAATATAGAAATTAATGTGACCCCAAAGTTATGATAAGGAGATTAATGTGTCACGAAGCCAAATTTGATATCCCTCTGGCAATCTGGTTTATGCTGCTTCTGTACATTTGGCACTTTCTTTGTTTTTCTCATCTCTCGCTGTATCTCCTTTGTAATAGTTCTTAGTATTTCTTTAATGGTGTTATGTTGTGAATTATCAAGATATTTTTGTATGATTGGAGACTAAATATTCACTTGAGACTTATTGTATTGGAATTTGACCCATGTTTTCAATATTCTGGATGAATTTGAATTGCAAGTGCAGATACTTTGTTTTGGAAGGAAATATGAAGGATGGCTGATAGGAATTCACTTTTTTTGTGCAATAGATAGAAAAAGTGAACTATAAAGTAGTAAAATGTGTTAGTCTTTGAACTGATTTTCAAAAATTGCATTTACTTCATTAATTAGAACGAGGAAAAGCTAATACTACTAACAAGGTAGGCCTAATTGGAAAAATACAAAACAAGTTAGGTTGTGGAATTGAGTGAAACTTAGATCCTAATACAAAATGCATAATCTTCAAATATCTTTTTTCCTTTCTTCGTCAATATTCTATTTGTGCTAAAGACAAAAACTCCAACCCAACCCAACCCAACCTTACATTTAGTACTAACTTTTTTCTCAATTTAGAAATTAACAATTGCACCTTCAAGCTTCAAATTCATAACTCATAAACCAAACTCCCAATTCTCAATAGAAGATCAATCTTTATATATAACATTAATGATTTTTGCAAGATAACAACCATCTAAGAGAAGAAAATAAAAAAGGGGAAGAATCCCCCCCTTTTATCACTTAATGATACAATTTATAGAAGATCAAATTCTTAAATATGTAAAAAGAAAAAAAAAACAATAGCCCAAGAAATTTACTAGTCAATATGATGAAGTGCTAATTTCACCATATTCCATGGACTACATGGTTGCAAGTATTCTTGATCCACCTAAAACTTTTTCTGAAAGATCCTTTCATTTTACCCTCCACAGCATAAGATTTATATCCAAGAACTCTTTTTTTCCTTTGTAATTCAGGGTCATTAAATGCCCAATTTCTTGAAGATGATGATGACATCACTCTGCTTTTGCTCTTCTTGATCTTCACTTCTTTATCCATACCCCCATATGAAGTATAATAATTAGTACTATAACTCCTCAAATCTTGCATATTTGTTGGACCCCCTCCATAATAACTTTCTATTTGCATACTCCCTTCTCTTGTTGACATAGATCTAAAATTCTCCATACCTGAAAACACAGGGAGAGAAAAATATTTTTGGGTGCAGCTGAAAGTGGTAGTGGCTTTAATCTTATTATTTGTTACATCTTTGAGTATTTCTTTTTTTGCTATAATGATTTTTGACATTATTAAAGGCATACTTTGACTTTTCCTAGGAGAGAATAGAATGGCTGCTCTCACCTAATGGACGTGAGCCACCATAATTTACTTCCGCTATCAATCTCTGTTGAGCAAGAATGACGTCACGTAGATCAGAGATTTCGCCTTTTTTTTTGGCCCCCGAGAATAGAATGGGCTGTAAAACTTTTGCTACTGTAAGCTTTTAATATTATTCAAATATCATTAGCAAGTGGCATGGGGACATGACTCATTTGCTTGCATGTCATGACACGTTACCCTACGTTACGTTTCTTTTAAAAAAATTAAATTTATAATCTTAAATATATCATACTCTTTATAATTCAATTGTTGGAAATATTTATTAAACATGAAACAAAGTTAATCCTATTTAATTACGAATCGAATATTAAGGGCCCACACGTTGAAAATGTTATTTTCACACACGTATACATACAATGCCAAGAATCATATTTCCTTAAATGGAAGAGATATTAGTACGTATACGAATTGTTTTGAGACGTAAGGTAATAGACGGTTATTGGTCAAATGACGTAGGTTTCACATTGATAAATGAAGAAAGAAGTGTACAATCTGTTTAAAGATGAAACGAGTCATGAATCGTCGCGGCCGGCGCCAACTCTCTGAAGTTTGAGCGCCGTGGCGCCGGTAGTCCAAAGGCTGCGACGGGAGATGAAAAGACATGACTCTTGGGCTGGTTTTGAGGCATTAAACCTCCATTACTTCTCAAATGAATTCAGTCATTATTTGACTGAATTAACACTCTATAATCAAGACCATTGCATGGGCAATTGAAAAGTCATCTTCACAACACTATAAAATGAGGTCTTGGGCTCATTTTCAAACCACTTGAAATCTGAAATATTTCTTCCTCTCTTGCAATCACAGAACACTCAAATATCCTTCTTTCAAAACAAATACTTGAGTTCCCTTTGCTCATTTGTTTGATTGCTGTTTTATCTTGGGAGATAAGTTGTCATTATAACCGTTGAAATGATATACGTGGCAATTATCTTAAGGATAGATCAAGAATTTGATCGACTCAGCAAGCCCTTCTATTTGATTATTTTCAAGTTTTATTACAATTTGTTGTTGTTATTTTCCCGTTTTACACATTACCTCCCACGTCAATAAATGTTTTTGACAGATTAGGTATGAAATTAAAAAAAATCATGGTCTGAAATTAAAAAATTATGTGTTAAATTTTATGAATTTAAATATGATACGTAAATTTTTAGAACAAAAGTTACCAATTATGGAAAGACATTTTTTTTAAAACTAACTAAAAAATAAAGTAAGACACGTAAATTAAAATAAAATAAAAATATTAATGTAATCTTAAAACTTTTAAAAATTATAATCTTAAGCATGCTATATCATTCATTTGGCATGAAAGTTTCTCATTAATAATAAATATAAAATATAAATTAAATTATTTTTAAATTTAGAAAAAAACTCATTCTACTTGGAACACAAAAAAAAGTCACATAAATTATAACAGGTAATTAGTGCTTCGTATTGAGTTTATTTTTCTACACATTAGAAATTTACATTGTCAAGTCATAAAAATAACATATAATTTTAAAATTAAAAACCTGAAAATTTTAGCAAATTATTATCTGATACAATATGACACAGCTACATTGATATAAGAATCTTTATACTTTATAAGTTGTTTAAATCCTTTCATATTATAATATCATTGAAGGAATGTGAACCGAAAGTTTTTCTTTTCTATCTTGTCCTCTATTGTATTACTAATCAATGGCCGCCAAGAAAATTTTAAATAGACAAACAGAGGGACACATGCCACATTTCATCAATGTTGACCGTTGAATATCAATTGAAATTTCGTATTTTGGGGCAAAAAAGGCAAAATCCTTCGCTCATAGGGTCAATTCAATCTGACATAACCTCATAGCAGAAATGTTGGTGCCAGAAGAAGAGAAGCGACCGCAAGGTCACGAGTTCGATCCTGCGCAAACCTTTCTTTGTCAGTCATACACACGGCCATGTTACGCAAGTGACCTACTGACGCACAGACGCTTATTGCGTCAGTCCGGGATTTAAAGATGGGGACTTTTGCTATTCATTTGACTTTAATTTCTGAAATTTCATTGTTACACTTGGTCGCTACGTATAGTTATGTAATACGCAGGATGTAACTATTCTATTCTATTTAAATAAAAATTTATATTATATGTACCGATAGCTTAAAAATTACCCTATCAAAGTAATTTAAATGGTTAGATCCGTTAATATACTATTAGTCAGACTATCGATCATATCAAGCTAGATAAGAAGTGTTATTTGTTATTTTCTCCATCCCAATTTATAAGATGGTGTTTCATGCTATTCAAAATGATTTTTTTTTGGGGGGGGGGGGGGGAGAGAAAAAGAGAATGAATCATTTATTTTCTACTGCATATCGTAGTTTTCAAACAGGTCGAACAACTAGTTATTGCATGAGTGGTATATCTATCTCGCTGCATGCTCCTACTCCTATAAAGATCAGCAGAAGGATTGATTTGTTCATATATTGTTTGCCTCCCAAAAACTAACAGATGCATGCAACGTTTTTTTCGAGCCAGACGAAGATTGACTCTCGATCGACTACAAAGGGAGAAGTGAATTTGAATGAAAGACCGACTCGATTCTTTCACCGAGAATGACAAGAAAGTATTATTGTTGAAGATAAATATATCACATCGGTGAGGGATGATATCCTGGACTCCTTATAAGGCTTGACAATCCTCCTTTATTTGAGTTATCACTTGGGGAATGAATTAAGCCCAAAGCTTAATTTGATATGGTATCAGAGCAAGACTCATCCAATGTGGACCTCGAATGAGGAGGTGAAATGTCCTCCGGACCAATTGAAAGGGGTGAAAAGTACACTGGGTACATGAATGTGCACGCTCCAGTCCGGACAGTGAAACCTCATATAAAAAAATGTATGAATCTGGGCGTGAGGGGGATATTGAAAAGAAATATATCACATCAGTGAGCGATGAGATTTCTAGACTACTTATAAGGTTCGAGAAATCCTCCTTTCTTTGAGCTAGCTTTTGGAGTATGAGTTAGGCTCAAGCCTGCGGAAACTAGCTATAGTGGTCCAAATGGCCCTACCAAAGCTAGTTCGTATCCTATAGAGAGGATTCTCTGATTCTGATAAAGCTTGCCTATTGGATTCAATCTAACATACAATCACTTATTTTACATTCATAATTGAATCATATTACAGAAGTGTTATAAGAGTCAGGCCCATATGATGTGGGGGCCCCGGGGGTGAAATGTCCCCTGAATCAATTGAAAGGGGTGGAAAATATCATGGGTACATGAATGTGCATTGTCTAGACCGGACAATGAAACCCCATATAAAAAATGTCCGGATCTAGGCGTGAGGGAATGTTGAAGAGAAATATACCACATCGGTGAGGAATGAGATATCTGGACTCCTTATAAAGCTTGGTCAATCATTTTCTTTTGTTTTAACTATCTTTTGGGGTCCGAGTTAGGCCCAAAGCCTAATTTGACAATAATAAAACAAACAACGTTATGCCATTTGTATGCTTATAAATAATCTTATTAATGCTAAAATAAGAGATTTAAAACTATTCTTAAATAAAAAAAATCTGACATATTAATAGGAAAAATATTATAAAAAAGGCCACATAAATATATTAATTTAACATGTATCAGCGCACACAAAACATACTACAACTTAAATAATACCAAAGCAGACTATATTTGAAAGGAATAGGTAAAAAATCTCAATCAAACAATTAAGAGCTTATCTGGACTTTGATAGCTACCAGAAAAGAAGTCTGACCAAGTCCGACTACTTCTAAGTTCTAATTAGCACGCTTGTTTTCATATGTAACCAACACTAATTGAATATTGCAAGTTGATTAATATTAAATTAGTAATATAACAAAAATTACCGTTTCTCATACTTTATTTTGCTTTGCTTGCTTTGCCTAATTATGTTTTGTCTTGAGTAGAAGTCTTAGGAACAACCGCCTACCTACTAGGTGGAGGTGAGGTCAGACATTTTACCTCCTGCACTTCATCATGAGATTTCACTGGGTATATTGTAATATAACAAAAATTGTACTAAAATGGATTAGGACCTCGAGAGTCGTGTTAGTTTGGTTTACAAATAAATGGTAGTACTCAGGTAGTATGAATGAGCACGGAGTTTTAAGAAATAAAGGAAGATATTTTAATTTTATGATCTAAAATAAATTAAATATATTTTTATGATTATAAATTATTTCATTAAATATAAAGATAAAATTAAAAATTAAATTATTATCAATTAAAAATATATCATTTTTTTGAGACTGACTAAGAAAATGTGTGTCAGAGTGTAGGAGCTTCACTTGCTCAAGAAAATAATTGCATACAACTATATATAGTTTGGCAAGCAATATTAAAGTAGGGGTGGTAAACGGGTTGGTCGGGTTGGATATGGGCAAATCGAAGATAGGTTAAATAAAAATGGATCAATTATTTGACCCGTCCATATTTAACACAGATAAAATATGGGTTAACCCGACGGATAATATGAATATTCATATTTATCCATATTATCTAAAGTTACTTTAAAGAAGTTGGCTTCATGTATCTAATATGGAGAAAAAATTATACCTTCTTGTCTGCAAATTCAATCACTAGTACATAGTTGCACCTCAAAATTTGCGGGAAGAACCTAACTTCAATGTTTTCCAATAATACGACCTCCAAGAAAATATTTTTCGAAAAATTCCACCCAACCCCCAACCATTCCCATCCCATTGCACCCACCTTCCACCACCCACTCTCCAACCAAATCGCATCATCACCCTCGAATGCACTTCATCTTCACTCATCCCTATCTCACACCACCACCCAACCCACATCACGCCTCATTGATCCCCCCTCCCCCCACCCCCTTCTCAAATTTTCTACTTCATATATTTCATTTCACTTTTAAAAAAAAGTTAAGATTTTTTTTGGAGGGGTGGGGGAGGTGTAAAATTAAATTTAAAAATAATTTTTTTAAGGTGGTGGAGTGTGGGTGAGTGGTATAGAAAATTTAAAAAATTTAAAAAAAATCTTTATTTTTTGGAGGGGTGGGGGGGGGGGTGGGGCTTAGTTGGGTGGTCGTGGGGGTGTGGGGTGGTGTGGTTGGGGTGAGTTCGATGGTGGTGGGGTAGTTGGTGAAAGACCATTTGTGGGACTTGTTTTCTCTAATATTATTAAAGAAGTTATTTTTCCTTATTTTTAAGAAACTTATTTTACTAAATTTGTGGATTTTATTTATTTTACCCATTAAATTACTCATATTTTAAGTTTATAATATGGGTTGACCCATATTGAACCCATTTTAAATGAATTGAATATCAAACTCATTTTAAATGAATTGATAAAATAGATTTGAATCGGACGAATATCCAAATTTTTTTACTAATTTTGCCGCCCCTAATCTAAAGTAACAATCCCACTTGATATGTTACCTTACTGTTACAATCTTATCAAAAGGTCTTCTCTCTTTTTATCTACTTTTGTTCACTATTCACATGCCCAACCTTTGTTGAGCTTGTAATAACAACTAGTAAAGTACTCCCCATTCTCTCCTCCCGGAAAACTAAACGCACTCGAAAGAGTAGCGGCTGCGGGTTCCTTCGTCAAAAAAAAAAAAAAAGGAAAACTAAAAGAAAGAAAATTATCATTGGTGGTCGGACCCTTTTGGCCAACGGGTGTCTGTTTAGTAAATGGCATATGTTTATTTTTCTTATAATTTATATAATATTTTTTATTTGAATCTGACCGTTTATCTTGCTTTATTTTGATTGTTTTACTTGTGATTATGTTTTTATCTTGAGTCGAGAGTCTCTTGGAAACAATCGCTCTACTGAATATGTTATTGTTGTTGTTGTTGATATTTTAAATCACAATTTAAATATTTTTTCTGAACAAACTTAAAAAAAATTATGAGAAAACATAAGTTCATCTAAAATTTTATTAATATTAGACGACATTCCAATGTTTTGCAGGAAATTACACTCAATGACCTTGAAACGAGTGTTTTGATTTTTTGACCCTGCTTGCCTATGGACAAATCTTCAAAGTCAAAGGTAAAAGTTTTGTCCAAGGGATAAAATTGGCTTAAACTTAAAACTTTGCTCATGGACAATTAGGATCAAAAGTTGAAGACCACTCCCCTCTAACATTATTCTGGTAAATCATTAAACCCAAGGGTATGCACAACTTTAAACAGGTAAATCTAAATGGTGGACATTTGCATACACTAGCCATTTGGGCTACAAAATGGAATCGAGTTAATCCAGCCCAAAGGGGAATGATAAACAAGGCCCATCTTCCATTTCGACCATTTCGTATTCTTTGCTTTCTCCGGCAGGTAACTCAGTAAGGCTCTGAAACCCTAGATCTCCGTCACCGGCAGGAATTCGAAGACGCCGCTAGGTATGATTCCTTGATTCTATCCATTCAAGGCAAATTAAATTCTATTTGTTTCCGTTATTTTGGGGAAGATGTTGATTGATATTTGAAATTGTGGAATTTTACATCTGCTTTGATGTAGTGTTCTTATATGTTATCACACTCTGCACGATTCTGAATCATGTGTTAGTTAGCGTGAATATGAAGTCATGCAATAGTGAAAAATGATGTTTGATTTGGTTTCTATAAGAACGTGTAATCTAGCTGGTAAATCAGCTAGTCATGCTCATTTAAGAGTTACAATACTGCTAAGTCTACTATTTAGTTACTTGGAGACATCAATTTTTTGGTCTAATACATTGCGCTTGTTGTTGTTATATGTTCATCCATCAGTTTCATATTCTGACGGATTCTTCATTATTATTTCTTGCTTGTAAGTTGTACCTAAGTGAAATCCAATTATACCTATAAGTTTACTCACATGTTTAAGCAGATTGGTCTTTTTTCCAAGTGATAATTTATACTTTAAACAATATTTACTTCAAATATAAGATGCTTGAGGGATGGTGCCTACTTGAACTGATTAGGGCTACTTTTTTAGTTTAAAACACATTAAAAGGCAAGTGACTTTTGTTCATTTGACATTAAGTAGTTTCTGAAAGTCTCATTTTACTGCAAAAACTGTCTCTGAGGTTATAATTCTATTCATCTTTTCAAAATTAAGGGAGTTGATGAAGTTCGAAAAGAACTTCTATGTTATTTATTACATCTATTTTACGCCAAAAAGCTACTCCCTCCATCCCAATTTATGTGGTTTGACTTGACACATAGTTTAAGAAAGAAAGGAAGGGTGGTCCAAAACAAATCTTAGTAAATCATCTCATAAAGTTAAATTATTTCTAAATATAGAAAAATGACATTCTTTTTGGGACAGAGAAAAAGGAAATGGTGCCACATAAATTGGGACAGAGGGAGTAAAAGATTTAGATCTATGGCTCTCATTGAGGTGACCCTGCCCCTCGAAACCACCTCCAATTACTTTCGTTCCAGAAAGCACCAGATTATGCAGCAGGGTACTGTGATCCTCACTAGCTTGTGTTCCTTCTGTGTCTCCACTAACTTAAAGCTGTTAACTGCTTCCTTAAAGTACCTGTCACAGCCCCTTTAATCCCCCTAATGCTTAATTACATATCTAGATCTCTCTTACCCCACTACATTGTATTTTGTTGCTTATTCTTTTAGTCATTTGCTCTGGGTTCTGAATTTATGATGTAATGTCAGGAAATAATACACTGAAACTAGTGAAATGGCTGAGAACCATAACCAAAGTTCTGATGATAATTTCGCTCCGGAGAATGGTAATGAGGTATCCATTGATTCCTTAGCACGGCAGGTCCAAGAATCTCTCTCGCTCGCAAAGAGACATAAGTTTTGGGAGACTCAACCAGTGGGGCAGTTTAAGGATCTTGGGGACACAAGCTTGCCTGAAGGCCCTATTGAACCTCCAACTCCCTTATCAGAAGTTAAACAGGAGCCTTACAACCTTCCTAGTCCATATGAGTGGACCACCTGCGATATGGTCTCGGAGGAGATGTGCAATGAGGTCTATCTTCTCCTAACAAACAACTATGTTGAGGATGATGAGAACATGTTTAGGTTCAATTACTCAAAAGAATTTCTTCGATGGGCACTTCGCCCTCCAGGTTTCTATAGGAGCTGGCACATTGGAGTCAGAGTGAAGACCTCAAAAAAGTTGGTCGCTTTTATTACAGGGGTACCTGCAAGGATACGCGTTCGAGATGCTGTTGTGATCATGGCAGAGATCAATTTTCTGTGTGTTCACAAGAAGCTTAGATCAAAAAGACTTGCTCCCGTCATGATAAAAGAGGTCACAAGGAGGGTTCATATGGAAAATATCTGGCAAGCTGCTTATACAGCTGGGGTGGTCCTTCCAACACCTGTATCGACTTGTCAATATTGGCATAGATCTTTGAATCCAAAGAAGCTAATTGATGTCGGGTTTTCCAGGCTTGGTGCAAGGATGACAATGAGCCGTACAATAAAGCTGTATAAGTTACCTGATCAGACTGTCACACCTGGGTTCAGGAAGATGGAGCCCCATGATGTCCCTGCAGTTACTCGATTGCTTAGGAATTACTTGAAGCAGTTTGTGGTTGCACCTGACTTTGATGAAAATGATGTGGAACACTGGCTTCTGCCGAAGGAGGGTGTTATTGACAGCTATCTGGTTGAGAGCCCTGAGACTCATGAAATCACCGACTTCTGCAGTTTTTATACTCTCCCTTCATCAATTCTTGGTAACCAGAATCATACTACTCTAAAAGCTGCTTATTCGTATTACAATGTCTCTACAAAGACTCCATTGATTCAGTTGATGAATGATGCCCTTATTGTGGCAAAGCAGAAGGATTTTGATGTTTTCAATGCCCTAGATGTTATGCAGAACGATAGTTTCTTGAAGGAACTGAAGTTTGGCCCTGGTGATGGGAAACTCCACTACTATCTTTACAATTATCGAACAAAGCATGTTTTAAAATCGTCAGAGCTTGGGCTTGTACTCTTGTAATTGGAGCTCGCAAAACTGTTTGTTACTGGAGTCCAAGGCTGGAAGGTTTTCTCAGTTCTGTTAAATTTTGCTGGAGTCCAAGACTGAAATTATGCTTCGATGTGAAACTCTCTTTTTCTCTATCTGTCTCTTGTTCTCTCCCTTTCGATTAGACTTTGTAGTTCCTGATCCTCCCTGTTTCATTGTAACTATGGCTAAGTACTAGTTCCAACTCATTTTGTGGGTAAAATATCATCTCTGTACGCCCTTCCGAAATCCATTATTTGCTTGATTAACGTTGTCATTAATAAAGCAGTTATATCTCATTCAGAAATATTGTGGATCATGATAGTATTTTTGCATAGCGAGGAAAATCCCTTTATACTTTTAGATTAATTTTTACGAAAAGGTCAAACGGGTTCTGGATTGTTGCTTCACACAGTTTCCAGTGAGAAAAGATGAGTTAAAGAAAAAAGGGTTAGACTTGTCTGGCTGAAATTCTTGAGTTGATGACTTCCTTAAAAGATTTGCAATTTATCTTTTGAAGTCCATAGCTGAAACCTCTTTGCCATTATATGGTACTTTTACAACTATTCCCTTTGGGCTTTAGTTCACATTAGTCTCTCGCTATGTCTTATATTAATGGGAGGCTACCGCTGAAAAGTTTGTTATCTTGAAATATGTTTTGTACATGTTTACATGCCTGTTGAGTCGTAAAGTTCGGCTTTAGTATGGTATGTAAAAGATAGTTTGATATAGTGTCATAAATTCATTGAAGGACTATAGCATCTAAACAAGACCATAGATGATATGGTCTATAACCTCATAAGAGCGGCAGTGAATTTTGAACAATTCCGCTCAAGAGGTGTATTTTCATTTTTCCATTTCAAGTGTTATGGAAATAAAAAAGTTAGACGTTATTTTTTGGCCATTGTTTCTCCACGTAACAAACAAAACAAGGTAAAAAATAATAATAGTGTTTTGTGTTTGGTGGAATTAACTTGAAGAACTCTAAGTGTCGGCTAGGATTTGTGAAAGGAAGAAAAAGAGCAGACAGATGAGGGGGGGATTTTAGGGGTTGGGTTGAAGTGGTTTAGTGTTAGGGTTTTTAGAAAACCTTAGGGTTTTGTTAAGTGTTGGCCAAAAAAAAACAAGAAAGAATAATTTTGGCTCTTGATATCATGAGGGAAATTGATTCCTTGGGTGATTTCATTTCAATGGTAAAATATATATATGCAAAGGTATAATGACTTATCTAATTAGCCTAAAATATAAGATACTAATTTATAATTATCCTAACTAATGTTATTACAATCCTAAATTAAAGATATTACAATATTCATCATATTCATGATTAATGATGATTATAGATAATTATAAAATTGCCTCATAATTGTTAATGATGATTAACAATAATTATGGAATTGACCCATAATTGTTCTAACCAAGAAAAGTGAGGGTGTGCATTTTTTAGTGAATGTAGCACCTCCATGGAATCTTCAAAATGCCTTATACTACATTGATTTTTTCATCGATATGTTGAACTCTTTCGAAACAAAATTGACAAGACTGCTTTAGTTCAATCTTGGGAGCAATAATCAATAGCAAAATTGTTAAACATATAAAAAAACACAATTAATATTCAATTTTCCATGAATCATCCCCTGATGCTATTCCCATTCCCACTTATCTTTTCTCTATTTTGACAATCAAACCTATTGCATGATGCATTTATATCAGGGGCGGACCTGCTTTGTTCGTGTGAACAAGTTTTTTTTTTTTGTAAAGATATTTTTTATTTTTGAACAAACACAACATCTTCATTTCCTTATATAACGCTGTGAATTTTTTCTATATATTTCGAACAATCACTTCAAAACTCGTATCCACCACTGATTTATACACATATCAATAAGAATCAAACAATACTCTAATTCAAATTTCAGTTCAACGTGTATTTTATATGCACAACCTTATTTATGGTGTGTTATTATTATCGTGACAAAGCTAATTTGTGATTTTGATGCAGATAAAAGCGAGGAGTGAACACATAATTCTATGTGCCATATGGCGTTTCTAACATGCATTATTTTACCTACATATTCAGTTTAGCTTGTTTTTCAAATTCGAATTTCAAGACATTGTCTTCATGTTTTATGTTACAAAATTTAATTAAATAAGGAATATTTGTGAGTGGTAATGTGTAAAACGGGAAAATAACAACAATAACTATTTGTTAGAAATCTGGAAATGATCAAATACGAGGGCTTGCTGAGTCGACCAAATTCTTGATCTATCCTTAAGATAATATTGTCTCGTATATCCTTTCAACGATTGTAATGACAACTTATCTCCCAAAATAAAACAGCAATCAAACAAATGAACAAAGAGAACTCAAGTGTTTGCTTTGAAAGAAAAATCTTTGAATGTTTGTGATTGCAAGAGAGGAAGACAATTTCAGAGAATTGTTTAGTGAATGTCAAGTGTGTTTTGCAAATGAGTCAAAAGCCTCATTTTATAGTGTTGAGAAGAAGACCCTCCAACTAGCCAATTTATGACTTTGAATGACCAAGTAATGGCCATTAGTATGGAGTTACAATTCAGTCAAGTAATGGCTGAATTCAAGAGCAGAATAATGAAGAGTTAATTCTCCAAAGTCAGCTCAAACGTCAGTTTTTATTCTTCTCCAACGGACTGAAAACGGTCACAGCGCCGCGGCACTGTAGGGAGGCACCGCGCGTCAGAACTTCAGAGGCGTAGCGCCGCAGTCCTGCAGAGTGGCGCCGAAACTTCAGGGACTTGGCGTCGCGGTGCTCCAACCCCACGGTCCTTGCCGCCGCGGCCCGATTCATGACTCGTTTCATCTTTTAACACATTGCACATGTCTTCCCATTATTACCAATGTGAAACCATTGTTATTTGGCAAATAACCATATATTCTCTCACGTCTCAAACAATTCGTATACGTACTGATGCGCGATTTATGCACACACTAACGCAAGTGCACGTGTCGTGACAAGTAATATAGTCTAGGTAAGACCGAATATCGTCCTCAGGGACTGGTTTTCAAGTACCGATTATCTATGCTTTAGTTTCTATTTGGTTAACGTTAATTGAGTTGGAATTCTAAACTAATAATGCAGGAAATATACTAATTATGAAAATACTTTGATTTAAATCAGTTATGATGGAGAATTAGGGCTTCCAAGATCATCAACTATCCACTCTATTCAATCCTTAATACAATTAGACTGACTTCTTCTTCTACGTTAAAATAGCAGGTTAACTAGACCGTTTTATATTCATATTAAGGTAATATAAACACTCAACCCCAATGGAGAACCCTTCTATCTTTCGATGACAAGATTGACTACAAAGGAGGATTAAGAGCAATAACCTATTAAGCTACACAAGTATCGAGGTACTTTCGTCCACGATTTAAACCTATGTTTATTCAACTATAGCATATTCACAATCTCCCCTTTCGGATTTCGATTAGAACTCATATACGTGATGATAACTAGTGATCAATTAATTATCAATCAATCAAAACAATTATTGAATAAATCTTAAGCAAGTGAAGAATAAATCAACTAATGTATTAATTCACGAATAAGAGTTTCAAGAGAATCACAAGGAAATCCCTAATAAAGTAATTAGCTCCTAGCCATAGTCACGCTAAGAACTAATATAATCTCCATACATGAACTGAAATAAACAAAGCAAAAGAAAGAAAAGAAAAATACTCAAGAACAAGTCTCCAAACCTTCTAGCATCCAAGGATTGTGTTGTGAAATATTTACAAGATGGAATGTGGTAGAATGATGGATGGAGAATGGAATTTGTCAAGTGTGGGATGGAATGTAGGATGCATTCTTCTAATGATGTAGAGACTATTTATAGCCCAAGACTCCTTTAGGTAAAAGGGTTAAGGAAAAGTTATGGAATCCTTTAGGTAAATAGTTAAGGAAAAGTTATGGAATCCTTTAGGTAAAGGGTTAAGGAAAAGTTATCCCTTTTGGACCCTGAAAACGTGTCAAATTCGGCTCAAAATTCAAAAATCACGCGTCGACGCCATGTCCTGCGATCGGCGCGCCACTGAAGAACTCGCATAAATCAACTTTACGAACATTCGTGGCCACGGTGGCGTTTTTTAGGCGGTTCTTCGCTTCGTCGTCCAGTTTTCATCTTGACTTCGTCGGATCTCCTCTATACTTCCCGGAATTTCTTAGACTTCAGTTATTGGCCTTTTTTGTGTGCAATTTCATCTCAATTAAGCTCATTTTCTCTTCTTTTCGCTATTTCTCCATTTCTGACCGCTGTGACACAAAAAAAAGGAAAACGACCCTAATACTATACTAAACATAAACAAAATGAGTAAAATACTAACTAAAAATGACTCAAAAGGTGTATATAAAATAACGGATGTTATCTTAAGCTTGTGAGTGGTAATGTGTAAAACGGGAAAATAACAACAACAACTATTTGTTAGAAATTTGGAAATGATCAAATATGAGGGCTTGCTGAGTCGATCAAATTCTTGATATATCCTTAAGATAATATTGCCCTGTATATCCTTTCAACGGTTGTAATGACAACTTATCTCCCATGATAAAACAACAATCAAACAAATGAGCAAAGAGAACTCAAGTGTTTGCTTTGAAAGAAAGATCTTTGAGTGTTTGTGATTGCAAGAGAGGAAGACAATTTCAGAGAATTATTTAGTGAATGTCAAGTGTATTTTGCAAATGAGCCAAAAGCCTCATTTTATAGTGTTGAGAAGAAGACCCTCCAACTAGCCAATTTATGGCTTTGAATGATCAAGTAATGGCCATTCGTATGAAGTTACAATTCAGCCAAGTAATGACTGAATTCAAGAGCAGAATAATGAAGAGTTAATTCTCCAAAGTCACCAAACGCCGCTTTATTCTTCTCCAATGCATCGAAATCGGCCACGCGACATCAGAGTGAGGCGCCGCGCCGAATCTCGAGGCGCAGCGCCGCAGTCCTGCAGAGTGGCGCCAAAACTTCAGGGACTTGGCGTCGCGGCCCTGCATGAAGGCGCCGCGGTGCTCCAACACCACGGTCCTTGCCGTCGCGACCCGATTCATGACTCGTTTCATCTTTTAACACATTGCACATGTCTTCCCTTTGTTTACCAATGCGAAACCATTGTTATTTGGTCAATAACCATCTATTCTCTCATGTCTCAAACAATTCGTATACGTACCAATATCTCTTCAATTTAAGGAAATTACGATCCTTGGCACTTTATGTGCACGTGTGTGGAAACCATGTTTCCGACGTGCGGGGCCCCAATTGTTCGAGTCATAATTTAATAGCAATTTATTTCACATTTAGTAAATTTCCAACATATCTTTTGTCCAAATTTTATTTTTATATATTTGTTCCGTCTTTAAATAAGTATCATTTTAGCCCAAAACAATTATCCTATAATAACAGTCGCTTTAGAAATTCAAGACAATTTTTTTCCCAACTGTATCCTTGAAAAATTACTTCTTTTAAATAGTGCTTAATTCTAAAAAAACATTTATAATTAAAGAGTAATTTAATAAATTATATATGTATTTGTTGGTTTTTAATAGGCGTGAAATGAGTTTAAAGGACTTTTATTTTAAGATGAAGGGAGTAAAAAACTAAATATTATTTTAGCACTATTACTCATTTACCGGTAGCAGTGGTAAAAGTGACTTTTTATGAGTTTTCCCAACACTTCAAAAGGAGAAAACGATGTGTGACATCTTCGTCAATTTCATAATTTTTTTGGATAATAGTTCCAAGATACATGATGTTAGTGTCAATCTAGATCTTCAATGTATAAACCACAATACAATATATATAATTCAAAGAAATTGAATTCAACAACACTATTATATAGATACTTCAATTATATAGAAATTAACAACAATGAAAAGCAACAGTATGAACATCACATACTAACTTGTTTGTAGATAGAGCTCAGAATGCATCATTGTCATAAGACAAAAATTGCCCCCACTACACAGTAGCTTCTGGACGCTTGCGTTTCGGCGATACAACTATCTAAGTGAGAGTTCTAGCACAAAAACTTTAATTCTGGCGAATTTACTTTATGTGTTCTTCAGAAAATTATCTTTGGAATTCTTCTACAACTTCCAACACATGAAACTTCTTCTCTTTTGGATGATCTGGATATCTAGCTTCACCTTCACGTCAGCCTCATGCATTACATCATTGAACTTGCATTTTAAGTATTTCTCTTGGTCTTGCTCAACCTAAACTCGTTAGATTCCAAGGTTTGTCTTCACAACTCCAACTTAGCGTTAACTTCACCACAAGCCTCGTCAATTAGAACTATATCATCCGCAAATAACATATATCATGACACCTCCCTATGAATTTGCCGCCTCAAAATGTCCATCACTATGGCAAATAAAAAATGGGCCTAAACAATGACCCGTGAAGCAACTCCATCATAACTGAAAAATACTTCAAAACTCTTTTCACTATCATTATCCTCATATTTACCTTATCATATACTCGTGTACGCTATAAATAGCCCTATAACCTCCAAGCATTTCCAAGAATCATAGATCCTTGTCGTATGCGTTTTTAGAGAGATAGAGCTAATTTGTAAACTTTAATTTTTAAGTTTGATGCAGATAAAAAGTGAGGAGAAAACATAATCTATGTGTCATGTGGCGTTTCTAACATGCACTATTTTACACACATTCATTTTTAGCTTGTTTTTCAATTTCAAAGACATTGTCTTCATGTTTTATGTTAGAAAAAGGGTTTGTTTGACCATGAAATTTTTCACTTTTTAATTTGAAAATTAGTGTTTGGCTATAAAAATTAAATACAATTTGAAATTGTATTAGGAATAAAAATATCTGAAATCTTGTTTTTACTTTTTTCGCCTTTGGTATATTCAAACAATCAAATATTGTTTTTGTAAAAACTATAATCAAATACAACTCTATATTTTACACCAACTTCAAAAATTCCAAATAAAATGAAAAATATTTGATTTCTATGACCAAACGCCTACTTACTCCCTTGTCCCAAAATACTTGTCATATTTTTTTTCCAAAGTCAATTTGATCAAATTTTAAAGTTAAATTAGATTATATTAATTTTAAATTTTAAATTAAAATTTAGATATTCAAAAACTATACTAAAAATAGTATAAGTTACAATTCTTCTCATATTAATATGATAAAAAAATATAGCTCAATATATTGGTCAAATTTTATAAAGTTTGACTCTCGAAAAATGTAATAGTATTATAAGTTACTATTCTTCTCATATTAATATAATTAAAAAAAAAATATAGTTCAAAATGTAATAAGTATTTTGAGACAGTATTTAATAAGCAATACCTTTTGTCCAAATATTATTTTTATATACGAAATAAATTTCTAAAGTATTATTTTAGCACACTTCCCTATCTCCAAGTAGTGACTTTTTTTACCCGCAAGATAGTCAAGTTGGTGTAGTAGAAATGAGGCCATGGCCACGAGTTCGATCTCGCATAAACCTTTCTTGGCGCGTCACAAGTGTGGTTAATCGGTGACGTGATTGCGCTTATCATCGGCCGGGGTATCCCACAAGACTGAAAGAAAAGCAATGCCATGATTCTTGGTAAAAAAAAAAAAAGTATGTGACTTTTTTGTGAGTTTTCCCAACACCCCAAAAGACGAAAACCCAACTATTCTTCTCCACCTTTCTCAGGCCACAACCACTGTTACCCCCTCTGCGTTTCTCCATGCCATTTTAATCAATTAATCATCTATAATATAGAACTAGAAGAGGGAAAAAATGGTGGCCGGCATGGAGGAGGAAATACTTCAGGCATTGCTGGAATGCATGGTGGAGCCATTGTTAGGGCGCACTTCTTGCAAATCAAAGGAAGTTCCAACACTTAATCAACAACAATCCATGGCCAAACAGGTACTTATAGCCTTCCAATCATTTGATATGTTTTCTTTTTAGTTTATACAATTTGTATCTTTTTTTTTGCAATTTAATTGCCTTTGAACAATTGCACTAAGACACAGTAAATTCTAGAAGATTTCTTGACTAAAACTCCGTGATACAACAAGTGTAATCCCACAAGTGTGTCTGGGAGGGTAGGGTGTACGCAAACCTCATCCTACCATGAGAGGTAGAGATACTGTTTCCGATGGACTAAAACTCCATGATGTTTCTGTTTAATGGAATGTGTACGGACTATCTGAAGTTTTAGATCATTTGATGTAATAGAAGGGATGTACTTTGGGGAAAACTAAAAAGAAAAAAAATTAAACAAAAAAGAGAAACCAAAAGAAAATATGAATAAATAGCAAAAAGGAGAAGTGCTAACAAATTATTTCAACAAATGTCAGATGAATGAATTGGCTTGTAATAATTCGATCTGCAGGTGGAAAATACTTTACCAAACTTTTTTTTAATACTCTAAACTTCTATATATCATGAAATTGACTATGGGGAAAAGATATTATGCAATTGGAATGGAGGGATTCTATATTAGTAAATGATTTTAGTGGACGTGAGCTGCATCATGCTTGAGTTTAGATTAATCAGTAAGCTTGTAAACAAGCTTGGTATGGAAGTTGAGTAATGAAGGATGTGCTATTTGATTACTGGAAAACCTTCATGCAGGCGCTATGATATGTTTGTTATGTGCTATTTAATCCATTCTTCTACTGGTTGCTGATGTTCATAGGTGCATGCTGTTTTGTTGCTCTACAACTACTACTACAGGAAGCAACATCAAGACCATAAAATGGAGTTTCTTAATTTTACATCATTTTGCCAATTGGCTGTAGTTCTGAAACCAAGTTTGATGACATATATGAAATTAATGCATCGATCAGATTACACAGACGTGGACAATTTGGAAAGCCAACTTTCACTCACTGAGAAGGCAATTATGAGGGCATGTGATATATCTTCGACACTGGATGCTGTAGAAGTTGTTCCGCTATCACAGAAATGGCCTACTTCAAAAGTTGCTGTATTCTTAGTTGACTCAACGAGGGAGAATTGCTTGCTCATGCGTAGTTCTATGACCTGTGCAGGTTGGTCCATTATTGAAAAACATCTTGATGGCTCCTCAGGTTTTCATTTTGATTCAAAGTACATAAAGAAAAAGAAAAGAGCTACTAATATACTCTCAACCGGTCTTCAATATGCTGATGGAGCAGGGCTCCAAGAGCTTGCGCTTTCCGCTGTCACAGAAACTACAGGTATATGTTTAATGAGGAATCACAAATTCTAGAGTTTTAAGTTCTGAAGAGTTGCATTAGGAGTTGATTGATCTCCTTCCCACTGATTTGGTTCGAACTGATCTTTCCAACGGTGCCTCTTTATTCTATCAGTACTATTAGAAACAGTTCTTGTGGTTTGTTCATGCTGCCTGTCAGAACAAAGCAAGTGGTTATTGTGGTTTATTTGTAGTACCTATTTAAAGTGACGTTAATTGTGGTTCATGTTGTGAGAAGATGTTTCATACACCTGCTACTCAAAGAAACAACTACAATAACTACACCATAATCCGGAGGAAGTTGAGGTGGCTATAAATCCTCACCACCATCCATGTCTTCCCAATTAAGTCCGGCTCATTTCAATATTATTAAAAAAATCGTTTTACTAGCACTAAAGGTCAATATTTTTGATGTATATATAGGGGATGTTGAATCTCCTTGACTTCTTCGTGTGTTTACCTTTTTATATTTTGAATCCCTTTAGTAAAAGTTCTGGCTCTGCCACCGACAAAGACCTCAAGTTGATATGCGATAATAACTGGTTCACAATCTCATTTTGTTTGATATCTAATGGATTTCTTAATATACATAGGGGTCTGGGCAAAAGGTAATGGCTTCCCATGAACCCATTGGTTGTGTTCTAGATCTGCCACTGCCCCCTGGGTCTCTATGACTGAGTTCTAGGAATTTCTTCCTTATATTTATTTTGTTGTTCTAAAAATACTCCCAAGTTTGGGAAACCAGTTTGGTTTTATTTTTTCTGCAGCTCGCTGAATTGATCTATAATTATTTTAATTTTCACTATAATCAGTCGTGATTTGTAACCATTTTCCGCCTTTTGATTTCTTTGAAGTGTCAAGTATCTTGGGTCTGTAATCCAGAGAGATGGGGAGGAGATTGACGAGGATGTCACTCATCACATTGGAGCGGGGTGGGTGAAATGGAGGCTTGCCTCCGGGGTACTATGCGACAAGAATGTGTCGTCGAGGCTTAAAGGTAAATTCTACAATGTGGTGGTTAGGCCAACACTGTTGTATGGTGCAGAATGTTGGCCAGTCAAGAACCCACGTTCAGAAGATGAAGGTAGCAGAGATGAGGATGCTCAGATGGATGTGTGGGCATACGAGGAGATAGTTTATTAGGAACAAAGTTATATGAGACAAGGTGGGAGTGACATTGGTGACAAGATGAGAGAAGCAAGACTGAGGTGGTTCAGACATGTGAAGAGGAGGGATGAAGATGCGCCATTAAGGAGGTGCGAGAGGTTGGCCGTAGCGGGATCTAGGAGAGGTAGAGGTAGGCCGAAAAAGAACTGGGGGATTATTAGACAAGATATGATACAACTTCAGTTAATTGAAGACATAACCTTAGATAGGAAGCTATGGAGGTCTAGGATTAGGGTGGAAGGCTAGTAGTAGATAGCTAAGTGTGGGGAGGGAGGGGGGGTGAGTTTTCCTGCTCTTCTCTTTTCCTTTTAGTAGCATTTGTCAGATATCACTTTGTTTTTATTTCCTTGATGAGTATTACTATATATTTCCGCATTTATTTTATATCTTGTTATTTGTTGTCCCCCTTTATATATTCCTGCGACATGTACTTTTCTTCTGTGTCGAGGGTCTACCTCTACCGAAAACAACCTCTCTACCTCACAAAGGTAGATGTAAGGTATGCGTACACCCTACCCTCCCCAGATCCCACCTTGTGGGACCAAAATGGGTTTGTTGTTGTTGATGATGATGATTTCTTTGAAGTAAATTAACTCTGCTACTAGTGTACTGATTAATATCCTATCATTGAAGCAACCTCATATTTTTTGCTTAGCCATATGTAATGTTTATTACCAAAATATTTCAGTTGTGTTTATATGCTGTAATATTTGTAGAATGCCTAAATATTTCATGTAATTTGCATGTGAAACAGGCATCAATAGAAGTGATCTGGTTGCCCTAGAGAGCCACCTTGTATATTCCTTAGATAAGGAAAAAGCATCCGCTCGATTATATCTTGTACAATCTACTAAGTTGGTGAATAAAGATTTTATGGTTCCTATCCAGATCGTCATTGAAAGGTTGGTCCATTTCTGTACATATATTCAAGTGCATGCTTCAGGAAACTAATGACGAAAAACAATAGTGAACTGTGGACCTTTAAACCAAATACATCTATTGTCAAATGTGAGACTTTTTACCAACATTGATTCATAATCTAGAAAAATTTAATGTGCCATTAGGAGATTCAATTTTGCACTTGTATGAGCTTAATTCGTTTATGTTGAGCTATTGATGTGCGGAGTAGCCTGATAAGTGCATTTCATGGATGAAGGATCAAATTTTGTTTTTTGTTAGTGAAATTTGTAAGTAACCGATCTCTCCTTAGTTAATTTGATAATATGTGAGAAAAGCTGAATTTTGCAATGCTTAAATGACTTGTTTTAAATTTTATTTCCAATACTATAAAATACTGCTCCAATGACGACGGATGGCTAATTTTTCCCTGAATCTGCTTCTGGAGTAGCTTGCAGGGTCCTTTAATCAAGAAAAATCCAAGTGAATGGATGGTTGCTCCAGCTGTTGAGTATTTTCAGTTGCTTCCCTACAGAGAGATTTTGTCGAATTGGCATTCTAGGTAAAAGTTTCATCTGGTTACTTTTGGTTATTTTTTGTCCTTTTTTTTAGAAAAATGTTTGGTTAAACGCAGCCTTCTGGTCTCTGTAGCGGAGATGCTTTTTTACTTCTCAATTTAATATGCTCCAGAAAGAGCTTACCTGTTTTCCTTCCAGTAGAAACTATCCTGTGATTTTTCTTTCTTCTGAGTTCACAAACTTGATAATATTTCCATCATTGGTTTTTGACTTAAAATATTTTTTTTGATAAATCAGTACATCGGTTGTACTGAAAACCATATTTACATCATAGCATTGGAACTGCTCCATGAGATAAATTCTAACAAGAACCTAGGATTTCTATTATGGACTCGGTATCCTCAAGGTAGATCTCAAGGTAGATTTGCTTACACCAAAAACAAAAAGGTTTAATGCAATTCAATTTAATCTTCTGAACTTCACTGTCTTCAAAACACCTAGTGTTTCTCTCCTTCCATTTTGTCCACCAAATGCATGCTGGGACAATCCTCCATCTGTCTCTGTGAGGCTCCTACTCCTGCCTCCTCCTAGCTATAAAGTAAATGGGTTATCCTTTTTGGCATCACCCAGACAATGCCTCTTAGATTAATAAAGATCCTCCATAGCTGAGCTGCAATCCTACATTGTAAGAATAGATGACTGACCGTCTCTTCCTCTTCACTAGTGCTGTTATCGGACCGGTCCGGTCCGGGTATCAGCTTACCGTGACCGGTCCGATAAGCTTACCGGTCCGGACCGGGACCGGGACCGGACCGGTAAGGTTTCGGTCCTGGAACGAGATCCGGTCCCGGACCGAAACCTTATCGGTCCGGTTCTCGGTCCGGACCGGTAAGAATTTTCCGGGTCGGGCCATTTTTTTTTTTAAAAAAAAATTGAATTTCCAATACTGAAATTGACATTCTCGGACGCGGTGCCATGCAATTTTTACGTTGAAATCAATTGTACATCGCGAGATATTTAGATTTGAAAAGGGAAAAAACGTAACGATTTGGGGAAAAAGTGAAATTGAGGGGCAAGATGGACGTTTTTGGAGAAATCGGCTGAAGCAAACGGACTTTAGTCACTTTGGGATTATTCGTCTCGAAAAAATACGCGAAATCAAATTTTTTTTAGGTAAAACGGACGTCCGAACGCAAAGTTATGACCATATAAAGTTTGATCAATTTACAACTAATTAGAGTGAGGGGAGAGTGGGGCTGGTGGGAGGGGTGGTGGTGGGGACCATCTGGGTTACCGGTCCGGTTCCTTATCGGTCCGGGTATTTTTTTGATACTCGTATCCGGACCGTTAAGGTTTCGGTCCGGTTTCGGTCCGGGTTTACCGGTCCGGTTTCGGTCCGGTTCTCAAGTATATCCGAACCACTAACAGCCCTACTCTTCACGACTTCACCACATAAATAGCATCTCGAACATAGAGAACATAGAGAGAACTTCCTTTCTTGAGGTTTTCTTGAGTCAAAACAGCTTCCCTTGCCACCAACCAAGTAAAGCATGCAACTTTGTAAGGCATCTTCACTTTCCATATGTGCTTCCAAGGCCAAGTTTGTACTTGTTGATTCCCCTGGATAAAAAATTTGTAGCCTGAGCTCACTTTGTAGATGCCTTTGTTGTCTTCTTGCCACCATAGTTTGTCTGCTCCTTCCTCTATGCCTTTGAATTCTTCCCGTTTCTTGAAGAATTCTGTCAATGTGTTAATTTCCCAATCATTGAAGTTTCTTTTAAATTGAATGTCCCACCCTACCTTCTTGTGTTGATGTACGACCAGTCCAATAGTCCAATAGTCCAATGCTGGGAAAGAGCTCCTTTAAAGGAATGTTATCCAACCATTTGTCTTCCCAGAAAGAAGTGCTTTCACCATTGTTCACTTTAATAATGGAGTGGATCCTCATGAAAGGCCAAACGTTTCTTATGGATCTCCACAAACTGACTCCATAAGGGGTGTTTACCTCCTTGGTCATCTACTTGTTGTCTTCCCCATACTTAAAATATTTACTGCTCATGCTTTAGTTTTAGTGATTATTTTGTGTTATAAATTTTCATTTGACGATGATTAGTAACTCGGAGTTCTATTCTAAATGTTCCTTGCTGCTATATCGTTAAGTCTTTCATAAAACCTATAAGTTGAGGTCTCCTATTGATAGGAAAACCGTGAGAAATAAAACATGGGTTGAAAGTTTATGATAATGCCTGGCTTTTATGCCGTACGCTTATCTATTTATATACATGTATGACAATGAGTTTTTTCATACTTGTCCAATGTGGGATACTAATTTTTACCGTGCTAATACTAGCATAACTAACACTCCCCTTCAAGTCGAGGCATTCACATAGTATATTCAGAGATTCTTATATAACTAACTAACTCGAGAACCTGCTAGAGATTTGGTAAATATGTCCGTAAGCTGGTCATTGAACTTTACAAATCTCATGACAATATCTCTTGTGAGTTTTTGTTTGATAACCATGGTGTGTGCGCCAGCTTGCGCGCACCTCGACTAATTCCACGGGTACCTGCTACCTCCCACCGGCATAGGTACCGGATAACCGTGTCCACCAAGGCGTGGATACATCATACATGGGATGAAATCACATAGTGATCAGCTTCTGTTTCTAGACAATTTAATTTTTTGTTTATTTCCTAGATATCTAGTTTCCGCTCTTTCAAACTTTGAGAGGATATTAAGCATAGTTCCTTTTGTTGCTAAATGAGTTTTCTCATCACAGGGAGCTGTTATCAAATGGCTTGCAAGAGTTAAATGTTGAAGTGGTAGCTGATCATGCTTATGATGTACATATTGGAGATAGCTCCAGTGAGAAAGTAGTAAATCAGGTAAAAACTAACTTCTACAGTAACTACACTATAAGGAATTCCAAGGGATGCACAGCAAGCAGCTGGAATCATGAGTTTTTTCAAAGAAAAATGGTGATAACTGTCAAATGACTTGTTTATCCAATTGGCTTGGAGGTCCTCATCAAGTATATGTGGATAACTGATGTGATTTTCATCTAGGCAGAGATAAAATTGTGACAATTTTGTTGGCGTTTATTATCACCAAATGAATCCCATGGTGCCTGCCAGGCTCTTTTCTGTCTAATGTAGTACATATGGAACTTTCCTCAATTATTTTCCCCCCTCTTAGTAATATTTTATCTTATTTTACTTATTTATTTATTTATTTATTTATTTATGTTGGAGGTCGAATTCTGGAAGTTACCTTCTTCTTGCTTACCTTTGAAAACTGAATTATTTCCTTCGTAGTATCGGGCCCAATAACTAATGCCTCGAAATCTATGGGACTGGACATTCAGTATTTTCCTTTAAAGTGAATATTTTGCGTATATGCAAATTTCTGAGTAATAACTTTGAATTACGTGCAAGTTTTGTCACCACCCCATGCTTTCAGATCAATTTTATGGATGCATCTGACAAAATATATATGATTAGCAAGATTATCGGAGCATGGATGAAAATGGTTGAGTATTCAATATTCAAGCTTGTTGACAGGAGAACGTGGCTCAACCGAGGATTAAGTTGTGCAGTACTGATTACGATGATGAAAAGATTGTTGAAGAGAAAAGAAGAAGAGGTGTGCAAGGAATCTCTGCAGTAGGCCTGTCTCAGCTGGGTTCTCAACATTCTGGGGATGCAGTAGCCACTTTGGCTTCAAAGGAATCTGCAGTATCACAATCTGCCTTGATGGTTCTTCGCTGGAAAAGAGAGAAACTGGTACCTGCCTCTGATATTGCTATTGTTCCTGTGTCTTCCTAGGTGCATGTCATTTCTAGTTGAAAATCTTTCATTCTATGGTTAACAAATATCACTGCTCATTTAACTTTTGGGAAAAATTATTACTGAGGGATCAGAATTTGCAAATGGAACTTTGGGTATTACATTTTTTGGAACTCCTAAGAGGAGAATTTGCACTAGTTGCTCGGACAAGTGACTAATACCCTATTCCCTATTGATAAAATTTTCCCAATTTTCCTTGACGAACTTCTGACTATGTTTTCAAGAATATTTCCTCTATTTAGTAGATTTTATCGTAATAATTATTTGTTTCCTTTGATAAGAAGTTCCTTTCATCTTTACATCAATCAGATGGTCTTGTTTCACTCCCACTTTTCTATTTGTTATTTGTTTCTTTTTTTTGGGTGCTGTGTGGGTGGGGGTGGGTGGGAGGGGTTACATTTCATGTTCGGCATTGGACATGGAAGACCATCTGTGTGAAGGCACAAGGAAGTTCACATTTTTAGTTTTCTCGATATATGGTGGTAGAAACGATATAAACTGTGGATTATGCTATTTAGGTCCCAAACATACCGTCAAATTTTGAGATATTGATTAACATCCTAACTTAGGGTCTATCGGAAAGAAATTGATTACCATCCTGAGGGTCTATCGGGAACAACCTCTCTACCCCACAAAGGTAGGGGTAAGGTCTGCTACATCCTATCCTCCCCGGCCCCCACTTGTGGGATTACACTGGATATGTTGTTGTTGTTGATTACCATCCTAATATTCACTTTCTTCCTACTTAACTTTCAGCATTATCAGCTACGCATTTTGGAAGATGAGATTGCATTGTGTGATAAAACTATTCGGACAGCATTAAATGGTAGGACTTCTCTTCTACTTTAGCATGTTCATCTTAGTCAATGAATATAAAATTCTTTCATGAAAGTTAGATTCTTATTCGGCAGGAGATTTTTTTGTTGCCTTTTAAGGCATTACATATATTTATGTGCGACTATTAGAATGAATGCAAAGCAATAAACTGCCGATAGAGGCCTAACATAGATCAAAAGCTGCACTTTTGATAAGTTTCAGATTTTATGAGATAAATCAAGGCCCATTTGTTTCTTAAAGAATGACACTGAGAAGATGATAAATAATGAAAGGAAAATCTTTTATTAGGAAATTAGAAACATAGCTGACATTTATGTGTTGGTTTAATTGGAGCTAAGAAAAACAATTGACAGAAACTGTACTGGTACGTTTTCTCTTATGACAGGTGGCATTATCTGTTTCTACTATTTGATTTTTTGATAACCATTGTGGATACATTATGTCAGCCTTTGGGAGACCTTTCACTTGAATAACCTGTTTAAACCAATGGACTGGGAAGTGTCAGCATCATTTCTTTCTTAATTTGTATGCAGAGGGTCAAAGTGATTTACCATTGAAGATTGAAGCTCTCATAGATGTCTGTAATGACATGTGTGCAAAAGGTGAAGGAGTTGGAGACAGTACCAATCAACTGGCAGAAGACCAATGTACTGTTCAATGTAGCAACGGAGAAAGTTTGTCTGAGGCCACTCTTACTTTGCAAAACCAATGTCAGGCAAGATGAGACATCCAAATTTGACACTTTATTTTTCGCGTTTCTTATTTTCTGTTGTCTTTTGTTGGTTGAAAAGTTTCTTCATGTTTGATGTTTATAAGATTTCCTTCAATATACATAGGAAGTCACTATTGGGAAACACAAGGGACGTGCTCATTTTATTGAGCTAAGAAAGACAGTACTTATTTGACTTGCATGCATATATAAATCTTTAGTATTGGGTTAGCATATGGCGAAGTTAAAAAAATTTCAACTGGTTATCAGTTCCTGAAGTCAATTCACTGTTTTACATGTAAAATTTTGGGCAAGCTGCGTCTGTATCTGTACGTTACTCATGACTTGAAAAGAAGATAATAATATTTTTCAGCATGTCTACATAAGCTTTGGTTTCAGAATAGTATTATGTATTATTCATCCGAAGACTATACGATTTATTGGAGAAAACAAATCTATTAAAAGAGGAAACTACGTCCGTCGATTCCAGATGATCCGAGAGTAAAGGGATATTTCAAATCTAATTCCTAACTTATCTAATCCTGTTTAATCTCACTTGATCATGATCGGATAACAAAATCAACACTCAAGTTGGCATGTAGATAACTGACATGCGTAACTTGCTATTGAGGAACTCACATTCCTGTTAAATGCATATCCTAACATCTACCTGCCAGGAGTTCAAATAATTTAGGTTGTGTGATGCAACTTCACATTCCTGTCGGGAATGATTTTTTCCTAAAAGTCTGTCTTTCTTCTTTGTTCTGATTTTTATTTGCTGTATAATTGTAACATCCACACATTTATGCTTAAATTCTATGTCTGCAGCAACTGGATCAATTGTGCTGCAGGAATAGTTGGGTATTGCCAACATATCGAGTCTTTCCATTTGAGGGTAAGATATTTAACTTTCCCATTTACCACAGAAGGCTATTATTTTATATCAATGATGAATTGATGATACATGCTCTTGTGCTATTGATGAAAGTGACGGGACATTTGATGAGATTTCTTTTCTACGACTGGGATCTATTCTAAAATTTTAACCCTTTTCATCCAACTCTTTTTTTATTTGTTTGATTTTGTGAATAAATGGATCTTGAGCCTAGTTCATCTCCAAAAGAGCTCATGAGGGAAGGACTGCTCATGACCATATAAGGAGACCACAGTCCATTCGCTCAACCAATGTTGGATTTAACACCCCGTAAGCTCAGGACTGGACAACTGGAGCATCTCAAGGGGACACTCATTTATCTTGGAATACTAAATACTCTTTCACCATGCTAAAGCCTTACACGGGCTTATGTATTTTCTTTGGATGGAAAAGGTTAACTAGTGGTGAACTCTTTTTTCTAGTTTATTGCTTTCATGGTGGGATATGTAAGTAGGAAAATAAAGGGGGGGGGTGTCCTGTTAGGGAGAAGCTATTGCTCCTTTTCCATCTTGCAGTTGGTAAAGGGGCTATATCACACGCAATGTAGTTATCAATGATCAAATGGTATAACCCCTTCCCTAGCAGGCTCGTCGTAGACTTGGTTAAACGTCTGACTTCTAGTGTTTTTCTTTCTCTATTGTCGCCATTCATCACCAGGGGCTTGCCTTGGTACAGGTATCATCTGTTTAAGATGAATCTTGAATTTTGTTTTAAAATACCTGCTCGATTAAGTGAGCTCTCCAGTTTTCAATTGTTTTGCAAAGTTGAGCTAACCCTCGTCAGTTTTTTCCCTGTGAAGGCGGATTTCTTGCCAAGGTTATTGTGAAAGGTGCAAATTCCGAATTTGTCAGTGAAAGCAACATATGTGAAAGTCCGCGTGAAGCAAGGGAATCTGCTGCTGTACACATGATTGCAAGAGTAGCTCGCGTGTGAGTAGCTTTGCATGGTTATAGCTCTTTGCAAGTACCAAGATCAGGCCTTCCCTAACATCTCATTTCATGTGTAAAGTCAGTGCGAGACATGTACTTGGAAGTAAAAATATTTTAAGAACGCTTGTAAACGATTAATTCTAGTTATGAAGAAATGCTAACTTTCACATCCCTAAAGTTGCTATTTGCTGTTGATAATGCTCAGCACCAAATAGACATGGCCCTTATCAGTTGTTTTGTTTCTTTTTTACTTGTAGTTTCAAAAGTGCAAAGCACAAGTGAATATATTTCTAACATTTTGAGAAAGCATGGTAAATCTATGTGCAAACCCTTGTGGTCCGGCCTTTTTCCGGATCCCGAGCATAACGAGCTTAGTGCACTGGGCTGGCTGTCTTTTTTTAAGAAAGCAGGGTAAATCAATAGTGTGAAAGAAACCAATTTCTTTTTCAGGTCACAGAACAAGTGGAGATAGCAACCAAATCTCTGAGAATAAAGAAAGCAAAACAAAGAAACATTATTGTTGTTGTCTCAAGTATGATTTAAGATATGGTTAGTAACACTTTAAATAAATTACATGATATTTAACTAAGCACAATTAACTTTCAATCACTTTGAAACGTTTGTTTTCAATCTTTTTGCTCCCGCTCAATCACAAGTTTACTGACGCATGTATACTTAAAATTCAAATCTTGAATTCATCCTTGTGTCTATACTTGTTTTAAAGCGTAATTTTCATTTTTTTTTAATTCTTAAGCTCCATGTCGAGTTAAATGATACCACATAAATTAATTTCAGGGAAAGTATTAAGATAATTTCAACAATCTCCTAATACACACACCTAACATGTGTGGGTGTGTGTTTGCACGGGCGTCTATATGTTTATATTCATAAAGGTGAACATTATGACTCAGAACTAGAAAACTGGAAAAGAAAAAAGAAACAGTCCAATTGCCGGAATAAATATAATGTGAAGTTTAAGACATTTCTGAAGTGAGATTTATGAGTTGGATTTGTCAAATGATGTATGTTGTAAGTCGCATTTAGCAATTTACCTGTGATTTATAAGTAGTATTATCAACCGCAATTTATAGCGGCATTTATTATTTGTGATTTACAAGTCAGTATTATCAACTGCTATATAAGTACTACTAGTACTGCTATATGTGCAAGATCTATACGTTGCATTTTCAATTGTGCTTTATACGAGAGAAGATTGGATGAGCGAGTACAGAGAATGGGGCAGTAAGATTTTGGAGGAAAATGGTCTCTAGGAAAAAGGAAATGGAAGAGGGTGTAAGGGGGAAGAGATCTGGCAAGAGGGGGAGGAAATCATGGCTAAGGGGAGTGTTTGAGCAACTTCAGAGTTGTAAAGATGCAGCATTTACTTGGTGTGGTTTTGTGATAAAAACTCAAAACACCGAAAGACGAAAAACTAAGGGAGCCAAACACTAGCTGCAAACAAGAGAACCAACAGAGTATCAAACTCATTCTTCCTCTTTACCCTTTAGTATAGATCCTAGTCTCACACGATCTCTTTCATATCTAAGCAACAATTTTTTTTTTAAAGAATGATGTCTAACACAATCTTAGCAGCACTAGCACACGAAATTCAGACACTTAACAGCAATCACTGATTAAAAAACTGCCATCAGAAGGGGTTTTAAATCAGAATCATTTCAAAGTCCCATCCGTTAAAGGCATGGAACTCAAAGCCCTTGCGCAATTACCCAAACTATGGTTCAACGAGCTGGAAACAAGAACCAAAATGTAGACTAGGGAAATATGGAAGTTAGTATAGTGAAGAAAAGATGGTATGTTATTCTCCAAAATATCAATCAGCTCCTCCAGAAAACAGAGAATCAAATTCATTGATCTTTTATACTTGGTACTTACTGCCTCCGTCCCAATTTAAGTCTTAGTTTGACGGGCACGAAGTTTAAGAAATAAAGGAAGACTTTTGAATCTTGTACAACTTAAATTGGGATGGAAGGAGTACTATTTAGCGCACACATATCTATGTCTCACACAACCTTAGCAGCACGAACACATGAAATTCAGTCACTTGACAACAATCATTGATGAAAACTGCCATCAGAAGGGGTGAACTCAGAACCATTTCAAAGTTCCATCCTTAGCATGTCAATGGCATGGAACTCAAAGCCCTTGCGCAATTACCCGAACATCATATGGCAGTACAAAGAGCTGGAAACGAGACAACCAAAAACATGTAGACAATAGGAAAATATGCAAGTTAGTTTAGTCAAATAAAAGATGGTATTTTTTCTTCCAAAATGTCCATCAGCTCCTCCAGAAAACAGAGAATCAAAATTCTTCTTCTTTATACTTACTACTTACTAAGTATCCGAGCCTTAAAACATTAGCAGCCTAGCACATAAAATTCAGGCACTTAACAACAATCATTGATAGAAACTGCCATCAGAAGGGGTGGACTCGGGATCATTTCAATGTTCCATCCTTCGCATATCAATGGCATGGAACTCAAAGCCCTTGCACAATTACCAAAACATCATATGGCAGTACAAAGAGCTGGAACCGAGACAATAAAAAAGATGTAGACAATAGGAAAATATGCAAGTTAGTTTAGTCAAAGAAAAGATGGTATTTTTTCTTCCAAAATGTCAATCAGCTCCTCCAGAAAACAGAATCAAAATACTTCTTCTTTATACTTACTAAGTATCTAAGCCTAAAAACATTAGCAGCCTAGCACATAAAATTCAGGCACTTAACAACAATCATTGATAGAAACTGCCATCAGAAGGGGTGGACTCGGGATCATTTCAATGTTCCATCCTTCGCATATCAATGGCATGGAACTCAAAGCCCTTGCGCAATTACCAAAACATCATATGGCAGTACAAAGAGCTGGAACCGAGACAATAAAAAAGATGTAGACAATAGGAAAATATGCAAGTTAGTTTAGTCAAAGAAAAGATGGTATTTTTTCTTCCAAAATGTCAATCAGCTCCTCCAGAAAACAGAGAATCAAAATTCTTCTTCTGTATACTTGCTACTTACTAAGTATCTAAGCCTAAAAACATTAGTAGCCTAGCACATAAAATTCAGGCACTTAACAACAATTATTGATAGAAACTGCCATCAGAAGGGGTGGACTCGGGATCATTTCAATGTTCCATCCTTCGCATATCAATGGCATGGAACTCAAAGCCCTTGCGCAATTACCATAACATCATATGGCAGTACAAAGAGCTGGAACCGAGACAATCAAAAAGATGTAAACAATAGGGAGATGAAGTCAGTGTAGATAAAGAAAAAATGTATTTTTCCCAAATGGCAATCAGCAGCTCCAGAAAACAGATTATCAAACTCATTCTTCTTATTAGTCCTATTTAGTATATATCTAGTCTAAGCCATTCTTAGCAGCCCTAGCATATAAAATTCAGACACTTAACAATCACTGATAAAACTGCCTTAAGAATCAATACAAAGTCCCATTCTTTGTGTATCAATGGCTGGGAATTCAAAGCCCTTGCGCAACTACCAAACGTAACATGTCGGTAGAAAGATTAGCAATAATCCTCTCCCATACATAGTGCACTGTCCAGAAATCTATTCTGGATAACAGACTTTTTCCTTCTAAAATAACTGTCATCTAATATGACTGATACTTTTTGTTGATAAGTAATCTCATGTGTAACACATACACTGCTTAGAAATCAAATATATTTCACACTATTACTCTCTTTGAAAGGAATGAACAAGGCACATTGATTCTTATTCAATTAAGGTTAGCCAAAATTCAACTACTTGGTGTCTCGAGTCTTTCCACGGAAACTGCACAAAGCATATACATACATATGCAATTAACAACTGGCAGAGTTTTATTCATGAGAGCCAATTAGTTTCCATAAGTTTAGTACCAAATGCTACAACTCATCTGAGATCAGAAAGTGAATGAAGAAACTCTTCCACCACCAAAAGAACTAGCAGGAGCTTGCCATCTGACATTGCAGTTTGCAGTAAGTAGATCAAATTCATGGTATCTACTGAACACTCTTCAATACAGTAACACTTAAAAAAATTATGGTATCTACTGAACACACTCTTCAATAGAGTAACACTTTAAAAAAAGTCTAGGCACAGAGAAAAATGCATTCTATCATCCATATCTGTCAACACAAACATCAACATAAATGTAAAGAAATGAGTATAGCAAGATTCAGATTTTTCAAATTTATTCAAGAGAAAATCTCCTCTAAACCTAATTTCAGAATATATTCAATAAATATTGTTAAATATATCTAAAAAGCATGCAACTTTCATGCCAAATTATTTTACTTCCAAGTGTGAACACACAATTTCTCAAGGTTATCATCAAAATTTCAGAAACAAATAACAGCTACCAAGATTGAGATCATAAATCCAATAGCAAACCGTCATAAATCATCTCATATCGGCACATATCGTTTCAACGCCTGTTTTCCGGTCACTCCCAAGCCAACAACAACACCACCAATAACTCCAGCCACCGCAGCTGACCTAATCCCCGCCGCCGCCCTGTAAAACGCACCAGTCCCTAATCCCGCAACCACGCTGTTGATAACATCATCCGTATCCCTAATAGCAACCATTCCACTCTCCATCCCAGCATAAAGCAAACCAATAACTCCAGCTCGGTTTCCAAATTTCCGTCCAGTATGACCCGACCCATTCAGAATCCTATTGATCCGTAGCTTCATCGTATCACCTGGCTCCGAAGCTTTCACACCTTCAACAAATCCTTTACCGGCGCCGACAACAGCACCGGAGAGATAACCGATTCCGGTGTAGTAAGTCAAATTTTCTCCCCATGATCGACGCTGAGCGACGGCTTCTTCCTGAAAAAGGAACTCCGGTGAGGTTGGAAGCTTATATAGTGTTTGGATTGGAACGTGTAGGTCTTGGTAAGGGTTATACAGCCGGCGATTCTTGCCGTCGTCGTTATCGCCGTTGTGATTAGGTGAATATGCCATGGGATTTGCTAGTTCGTTCTAGGGTTTGAAATCGGTAGAGAACTGCGGATGGCTTCTTTTTGCTTGTATATTACACTGTCTTTATTTACGGCTGTTTAGGTCGGCGTGTTAATTTTGAGGGTTAGGGAACCGGTTTTATAGACTTTCTGGTTCGATTGAATATTCTCGTGACGTGGCAATAAAAGTTTTGAACATTCGCGTCCCACCTCTAATATTAGAGTTTTTGACATAATTGGTCCATTTAGTTTAATGATTGGTCTAGTCTCTTCCCTATATGATATAGTATTCCTCCCGTCACAATTTATGTAGTCACCTTTTCACTATGCATAAAATTTAAGAAGAAAATACAAATTTTTAAAATTTATGATCTTAAACAAACCTCTGACATATGTATGGCTATAAATGATCAGTTTATTAAAGGTAAAAGAATTTTTTTAAAGTTGAGTTATTTTTAATTACAGAAAAGTAACCTTCTTTTTTTGACGGATTAAAAATAAAAATATGTACATAAATTGGGCGAAAGGAGTAGTAATAGTTTTCTTGAAAATAATCCTCATTACACCGGGGGATTAGGGAAGGAAAATGTGATAACAAAAATTAAACCCAAAATTATTATGGAGTTTGCGATGATACCATTAGATTATTAGTTTTGATAAGTTACAATATAATATTGAACATAATAAATGCATAAAATGTTTGAAATCTCCAACACATGATGATTTAAGAGGCATGTTTCCTAGTGAGACAATTAGATTCAGATTATAGGCATTGTGATATTTTGTGTACAAACAAACGTGCCCAAAAGACATGTAATGTTTAAGATGTTATTGTTGATTCAATTGAAATTGTTTCTTTTATTTTTTCTCTGTATGATTTGTTGGTTGAAAACGATTTCTGTTACTATTTGTTGTTTTTTGTTCTTTGACTATAATTTTATTTTGTGGTTGTTACTGTTCTATCATGCTTGTATATTATGTTGTCATGATCTATTTGTTTCTATATTTATTTTTTCATATTACTTTGAATTGCTTGTCCTTATGTCGATGATACAGTCTCTCTACCTCCCATGGTTTGGTTAAGGATTGCGTACATTTTACCTTATTAGATCTACGTTATGAAATTTCAGTGGGTATGTTGTTGTTGTTATATGCTTCGTTGGTTGAAAACCAAATGTGACAAAAAATTATTCAACCAAATGTGACCAAAATAAACACTTGGAGGACTATTTATGTGTTTGTAGAAAAAGCAGGACTAAGGGAGCATTTAGGTTAAAAACTCCGCCGATGTAAATCTCAGCACAAAATGGTGGAGGAAGAAAAAAAAGCTCAGCACAAATGACAGCTGTCACAGTCCTACGTGGTCGCTTTCACTACAGTGGTTCCTCATACGACGACGTTTTTAACCTTACTTCATCCACTCCAAGCGAACCAACCATATACGAAGCGTGGAGGAAGAATGCATGCAGCCGATGCTCCTCCTGTTACGACGTTTCCGGCGAAGTGGCCAGTTAATTCAGCGCCACGTGTCGGCCGAAGGTATTTGACTATTCGATGTTGGACTTCATTATCCAATGACACAGCAAATCACCATTACAGCACTAGATCTCAACACTACTGGGATAAGTTCTACAAGCTCCATAAAAACAAGGTCCGAACTTGTCCACATTCAACTCTAATGACCTAATTATCTCTAAAAAATAAGTTTTTTTTTTTCAAAAATCAAATTCAGTTACATACATTTGCATATTTGACAGTTTTTCAAGGACCGTAATTACTTAGAGAAGTTATTTTGATGATGAAATTGAATCTTTCAATGGGAAGGTTGTCTTAGAGGTGATTTTACTATTGCTGTATATGTACCTTAACGTAGTAGTTATTTGAAGAGTTTATCTGATCAATAGATATGGACATGTGGGCTGTGGAGGAGTATGATTTTTCCTCTCATAGATACGTTTCCTAGCTATATGTGCACGCCTGTGATTTCTTACCTAAAGCAATAACTCTGGTTAGGTTTGTGTCAACCTTATTATTTCATGTTATCATCAAGAGTAACGTTCCTTAATTTAATCAATAATATTGCCTAGACATTAACAAAGTAGACTACTTAAAGAATCACTTTTTAGCTACTTTGGTATCATAGCGAGTCTTTTCTTGGATCTGTGAATGGAAATGGGCGAGCATAACTCCAGAATTCAGGGGTTGCGCAGGGATCTCGATGGTCTTCGAGGTTCAGTAGAGGACATCAATGGTAATATGGACGAGTTAAGGAGAACCGTGGATGAAAAACTGGCAGCATCTATGGAGGAATTCAAGAGAATTCTGTTGGTAAGTATTAATCAAAGACAACCTGAAGAAGTCATACCTAATGGGGTTAGGGCAAGAAGATGAGATGGTGTTTAAGATGCACAGGAAGCAGCGAGAGGTAGGAGGGGTAATGAGTATCAATTGCCCACTAGAAGTCATCAGTTGGAGTTTTCCAAGTTTGATGGCATAGGATTGAGAGACTGGTTGTATCAGTGTGAACAATTTTTTGAGGTGGATGAGACCCCAGCAGTTTCAAGGGTGAAAGTGAAACTAGCTTCTTGCAGATTCGAAGGTAAGGCTCTTCAATGGCATCAAGTTTATATGAAAACTAGAATTACTAGAGAGTTACCTAGTTGGGGGGAGTATGTGAGTAGCTTATACTCTAGGTTTGGATCTGAACTTTTTGATGATCCAATGGGGGACTTGAAAGATTTAAAAAAGACCACTACTGTACAAGATTACATAGGTATATTTGATGAATTGTTGACTAGGGTGGAGTTGAATGAAGAGTACATTGTTTGTTGTTTTTAGGGCTTAAAAGAGAGATTGGGTTGCTAGTCAAGATGTTTGCACCCGATCTTTACAAAAAGCCATCAGCCTTGCCAAAATCCAAGAGGAAACCTTATTCATTCAAAAAGAAGCCTTGAAAACTACCTCAATTCTTTCAAATCCTAAACCTTTTCGGAGATTTCAGCCTTCCCACTTCCCAGTACCCTAGAACTAACCAAAATTTCTAAAAGGGCTGGAACAAGTAAACCTATCTACAAACATCCCAAATTCTTAAGCCCTGCAGTGATGGAGGAGAAGAGAGCCAAAGGTCTTTGTTTTCAATGTGATGAGAAGTATACACCTGGGCATGTGTGTGCTAAGAAGAGGCAGTTATTTTCTTTTGAAGTAGAAGAAAACAATAGAAGAAGTCAGTATGGAGGAAGGAGATGTCATGTTCAGTCCATCTGAATTCTTGTGTTTGGAGGGCATAGAGGGTCATGTAGATTCTGAAGGGGCTATTCTAGCTTATGTATCAGTGCATGCCATTACTAGGGTGTACAACTTCAGAATTATGTTAAACTATGAGGGTTACAGGATCTGTGAAGGGGAAAGCTGTCAAGATTTTGATTGATACAACCATACAGGCAGCACTCATAACTTCATAGACCTTGATACAGCTAAAAGATTGGGATGTTATTTGACTCAAATCCATCCATTCTCTGCGTCAGTAGCTGATGGTAACAAGATGTACAATAGCTTATGTGTAAAAAGTTTGAATGGAAGATGCAATGAGTTCAGTTCTTATCTGATATGTTGACACGGCCTTTGGGGGGGGGGGGGTATAACATGGTGTTAGGAATACAATGACTACCCTTGGAGATATTCTTTGGAATTTTCAGAAATTGAAGACGGAGTTTAGATATAAAGATCAGAAGGTGTCCTTGAGAGGAATACAACCACCTGGTGATAGATCAGAAGCAAATGGACAAACTCTTGGCCAAACATGGACAAACTATTATGTCACTCTGTATGTTGTCTATTGTCTACAGACCCTGACTCACTCAGAACCTTGTTTGTGGGGATTAGAAGGCCAGCATGAAGTGGAAGAAGATGAATCAGAATTGCAGGGAATTTTGAAAGAGTACAATGATCTATTTGAGGTTCCTAAAGACTTGCCTCCACACAGAGATCATGACCACAGAATAATACTGAAGGAAGGGACATCCCCTATCAATATCAGACCATATAGATATCCAAATATTCAGAAAGAGGAGATTGAGGAGATGTTGTCTACTGGAGTGGTAAGGAATTCTTCTCCCATAGTCATGGTGAAAAAGAAGGATGGCAGCAGGAGGATGTGTGTAGATTATAGGGAAATTAACAATCATATTGTTAAGGATAAATTTCCCATTTCAGTTATTGAAGAGTTGCTTGATGAGCTGCATGGTGCTAAGTTCTTTTTCAAGCTGGACCTGATATCTCACCAAATAAGAATGTGTGCAAAGGACATTCCCAAGACAGATTTTAGAACTCATCATGGCCACTTTGAGTTCTTGGTAATGCCATTCGGCCTTACCAATGCTCCATCTACTTTCCAGAGCTTGATGAACATGATTTTCCAGCCATACCTCAGGAAATTCATTCTTGTGTTTTTTAATGACATTTTGGTTTACAGCACCTCATGGACTGATCATTTGCAGCACTTGAGACAAACATTTGGAGTCTTAAGGTCTAATACTTTGTTTGTCAAGAAGAGCAAGTGTGCATTTGGTGAAATTCAGATTGATTATTTGGGCCATTTAATTTCAGTAGATGGAGTTTCCATGGATTCTGATAAAGTGAGTGCAGTTCTCACTTGGCCATTGCCCAAAACCATTAAAGCTTTGAGAGGCTTCCTTGGTTAATTGGCTACTATAGAAGATTTATGAGGGGTTATGGTGTTATTGCTAGACCCCTTATTGATCTCCTCAAGAAGGAAATTTTTACTTGGAATCAGTCAAGCTATGGAGAGCCTAAAGAAGTTGATTACCTCAGCACTGCCTGATTAAACTAAGGAGTTTGTGGTGGAAACAGATGCTTCAGGTGAGGGTATAGGAGCAGTTCTAACTCAAGAAGGGAAACACATAGCTTTCTACAGCAAGGGACTTTCTGCTAAGAATAAAGCACTATCAGTTTATGAAAGAGAGTTATTGGTTTTGGTTAGTTTAGTGCCTAAATGGAGGCCCTATTTGTTAGGCAGACATTTCACAATTAAGACTGATCATCACAGTTTCAAATACTTGTTGGAACAAAGAATTACAACCTTAAGTCAGCAAAAATGATTACTTAAATTGCTTGGCTATGATTATACAATTTCTTACAAGAAAGGCAAGGAGAACACAGTTGCTGATGCTTTGTTTAGGAGAGAGGAGTCTATTCAGTTATTTAGCATCTCAGGCACTCAAGTGGAGTTGTTGGAGGAGGTCAAGCAATCATGGGAGTTGGATCATGTTTTAAAGACACTCATTCACAAATTGCAAAATGGTATGCCTGTGAAAGCTCATTACAAGTGGCAAACTGGAATTCTAAGCAGGAAGGGTAAAATGATGGTTGGTTCTGATGATCAATTGAGGAAGAACCTGATAGCCTATTATCATGCCAGTTCTATTGGTGGTCATTCTGGCATCTCAGCCACTTTGAACAGGTTAAAACAGGATTTATACTGGAAGAAAATGAAGCAAACTGTGTATACTTTTGTCAGGGAATGTGATACATGTCAAAGGTTCAAACATGAGAATGTGGCTTATCCTGGTTTGCTACAACCATTACCTATTCCCTCTAGGGTATGGCAAGACATCTCTATGGATTTTATTGAAGGTTTGCCTAAGGCCAGAGGCAAGGATGTGATCTATGTGGTGGTGGACAGACTGAGCTAAGTTGCTCACTTTAAACCTCTGAAACATCCATATACAGCCTTGGATGTAGCTCAAGTATTCATGGATCATGTTTTCAAGTTGTATGGCATGCCCAAGTATTCATGGATCATGTTTTGGAAGGAGTTGTTCAAACTTCAGAAGGTAGAATTTCTTACTTCTACTGCCTACCATCCACAAACAGATGGTCAATGCTATCTCAGATGCATGACATTTGACAGACCTGAGGAATGGCCTCAGTGGTTGTCACTAGAATGGTGGTATAACACCTCCTATCATTCAGCCACCAAAATGACCCCTTATGAGATAGTTTATGGTCAACCACCACCACCTTTACTTCCCTACATGCCTTTTGATTCTCAGTTGGAACTGGTTGACAGGAGTTTTCAGGCTAGGGAAGCTACATTGAGGACTGTCAAAGCTCATCTCATCAGAGTTCAGAGTACGATGAAGTCTCATGCTGATAAGGGTAGAACTGGCAGGTCTTATGAAGTAGGAGAATGGGTATATGTCAAGCTACAGCCCTATAGACAACTCTCACTGAAAAGTCACTCCTTTCAGAAGCTTTCAGCAAAGTTTTATGGCCCTTTTCAGATTACTCACAAGGTTGGGCAAGTTGCTTATACCTTGGATTTACCTGCTCATTCCAGAATCCATCCTACCTTCCACATTTCCCAGCTCAAAAGGAAGATTGGCACTCAACCAGTTTCCCCAGTTTTTCCTATTGTTCATAATGAACATGGTTATGTGCTCTTAATTCCAGAGGCTATTTTAGATGGGAGGTTGGCTCCAAAGAATGGCCATGCTAAAACTCAGGTTCTTGTGAAATGGTTAAATTCAGCTCCTGAAGACAGCACTTGGCACTTGGGAGGATTTGCAGGAGTTCCAGCTCAAGTTCCCTACTTTCAATTCTTGAGGACAAGGATTTTTTAAGGGGAGGGTAGTTATGATCCAATTAGATTTCCATTTGTATTTCTTGTATTTTTCATTTACGCAATTTAGTTCTGTTTTTACAGCTGAATTCCAGCTGGCGCAGTCGGTTAAGGTAGTTAGCTCTAGGCACGTGAGCAGCACATGCTTTCCGGAAGTTAGTTATAACTAACATTCCCTCCACTTTTCGATAGGCTTTATTAGTTGGATCTAGCTTCTTTGTAAGCATTCAGTTGACGATTTCAGTCAATAATATCTTCTTTCTATTCTTCTATACTTGTCTATCAACTGTTCGATTGATTGTTCAAGAACAATTATATTTTGTTCTTTAGATCTCTAGGATCTTATCTTCAATTGTGAAGATCGTATCAATGACATTGTTCTCTTGTAGCTCTCTGTTATATCAAATTTTGTTCTTCAAATTAGCGAGCTTCGATTTGATTAGTCTTTTGTTTGCATTTTTAGTAATATGTCTGAGGAACTATGCCTGTTCTCTACTGTATGACAAACTCAGAGTATAATCCTTGCTTTTCTATGGCATGCTTGTCGCCTAAAGATCCTTATCCTATATGATGCAGTCCCATGCAAACTCCTAAAGCTATTTATCCTATATGATGCAGTCACATGAAAATTACAGTGCGGAAAAGATGAATGTATTTGTCTGTGATGCCGCAAAGGATGATCTCTGTGCTAATGTCATGCCTTTTACTGTTGATGTTAACCTTGGTAAGTGAAGGAGTAAGTAATTATAATCAAATCTGAATATGTATTAAGTGCTTAAAGCATAGTATTTTGCCTAAAAACAATTCATTAATTAATATCTCCTTTCTTAGGGAAAGACGCATGCCTACATGAACATTTAACTCTTTTAAGTAGATTTTTACCTTGTCTGCAGTTTCTCCATGTAAGATGGCTTCAATTCTGGAGAACTGTAAACAAGTACTAAAGGTAATCATGAACTCAGGAGATGACTTACCTCATTTTCCTTGTTCTTTCTCCATTACTTAATAAGTTAATGAGTGTGCCATGCTATTGCGATCTCATTTTGCAGCAAAATGGTTACATTCCTTTGCGAGATTATGCAGTTGGAGACTCTGCTCAGGTAAATCCCTGTATGTGCAGTCTTTGAATTTTCATGTATACCTGATGTGAGGGAGTTCTCCATATGCAGCCTTTGAACATATAAAATGCACAAGAGAAGACATGTCAGGGTTAGAAGTGGAAAGAAATTGCAGTTGGGGGAAATGGGGTCTCGCTTGTTAAGAAAAAACAATTTCTTTTCCCAGGGGTCTAAAAGAGAGTAAATTGGCATGTATAGTCATTCATCTTTTAAATTGTTGAAGGCTGAAGATTAGATATTTTTTCGCGTTTCTTCTGATGGCTCAGTAGACAAAATCGAGAAAAGACATGATCTTATTAAGATAGTTAGACATGCTCACTGCCTTGAACAGGAAGATACTGCTGCATACTCAGTACTTACGTATTTTCAGTTGGCAAAGACCATAAATCCTTCTCTTTTGTTCTCCTTTTGTTGAAATAATCGTGTTATCAGATACTTGATATGCCCAGAATTCTGGATAGTTTTGCAGATACCTCTGCCAAAATGGAAGTCCTTGGGGTGAACCTTATTGTTCCTGGCCTTGATGCAGACACCAAGTACTATCATTTAGCTAAAATTTCAATGTCACATTACGTATCATCTTTTTATATCTCTTTTGATTAGTGGTATAACTGTTCTTTAAGGGCACTTTGTAGATCGGCAAAATGAAGAACTTTAGTGGAGCTTTATTTAATGAATTAGCTAAAGAGAAATATGACTGAAGAGCATTCTGTATGGGCTGTTTCCATTCTAAAAATGAAACATCTTTCATATAAACATCATTCATGTTGAACATTTTAATCTTGGCTTGAACCCTTTTTTTGTTACAAGTTTTTTGCTTGATAGAAGTCTGGAACTGGAAGTTGTTTTTAGCATGAAATTTACACGACGAATGTTTCAGGTGAAACTGCATGATAGAAACCAGATGATTAGTGAGAACTTTTATTTCCGAGGTGATGGAACTGTAAGTGTTTTTCCGGGTTTATTGGGTTATCCGTGCTGTCCCACTCTTATATCAACTTTAATCAAATCCTTGTCATTATGGTCTCAGTGTTCGTTTTACTTTTCCGAGGCTTACGCGTGGACCTTGTTTCAAAATGCTGGTTTTGCAATTGTGGATATTAACACATACTGCAAGGAAATTACGAATCATTCTCGGAATATTACCATGCAGCGGTATCAATCCTGATTCCTTTTCCTGCAACTTATTTATGACTGACTGTACTATTGTCTATGATAAAGGGAATATGATTTCTTCAATCAACAAAGTGGCAAATCAGTGCGTTGTTGTAGAGATCTTCCTTGTCATCATTAGTTTTTCTGGATACTCATTTACTTAAATAGATCTGTGTTCTAATAACATCTACCGAAATTAACTTAGATGTTGGACATGAATACCTACTTAGAGAGGAAATGTAAGATAAAACGGATCGTAGAAAAACATTTCTTTGGTATCGGATATCATATATATTATATTCACATGTTTTTGCACCGTTGATGCTCTATATAGGGGTAAGTGCGTACACACTATGCTCCCTCCCCATACCTCACTTGTGTGATTACATTGAGTATGTTATTGTTGTTGTGTTGACTCTTATGTGACTACATGTAGGGCTGCACAAAATTCGGTTCAGATCGACCCTGTTCAGACCGGACTGGTAAGTTTCGGTCCGGTCCTCGGTCCTTTTAATTTATATTTTTGGGTTTCGGTCCGGTCCATGTCCGAATTCAAGCTCCCGTCGATGTCAATAATGGTGTCTTCACGACGAGTGTTAATCGATGAACGGGGTAAGTTGGGGTAAGTGTTTCTTATAGTATGGACCAAGACGAATCTAATGGTACCACTGCTGATGCCTGAAACCACATGAGTTCGCCGGAAAATGAGCTAGGGTTTTAGTGTTTTGCGATCTAGTCGTTGGAGGTGTAGGGGATGAATTGATGGACGTGGGAGGTATAGAAATGACGGCCAGGAGCATGCGATGCTAATGACACCACCCACCACCGTTGATTGTTACTGAACTCATCGGAAAATCGAAAAAACCTAGGACGACTGAACCCGAATTTCGATTTGAAAATTGAATGCTTAAACCTTAAAATTGATCGATGTGGTTAGTATGGGAGTGATGGGCTTGACGAGACGAAGCTAATGGTGTTAGTCTCGTCTCCAATGGAGGTCTGAGCTCGCCGGAATCGTTGTAGCGCTGCGGCGGTCGCTAATGACAGTGTCCATTCGGTCCATATAACCGGACCGAAAAAGACTTGGACTAGACCGAACTCCGGTCTTCGATCCTAATTTTCTGAATTTTCGATCCTCGGTCCGATCCGATTTTACCCTGTTGTGTTGCCCTAAGTACATGTGCTTACTTGGTCGTTCATGATTGCAACTTCTTTTCTCCTCTTCCATCGTGGATTCAAAGTTGATAATCCAAAAATTAGATGATGGCATGTCATCTTAGCGGCTGTTGAACATGGTTTGTGCTGATGTCTATATGATAGAGCAGCCATCATTGACGAGGCCTGTGAGATTGGGAGGATATACTTGACAAGCTAGCACCTGAAATCGAGAGCTCGAGATATGGTGTATTTGGTATGGCGGAAGTTATTTCTCGAAAAATGTTTTTTGATTTTTGATTGGAGAATGAAAAACATTTTCCGAAAAAAAATAGTGATTAAAGATTGATAATAATATTAGCAGACCGGATAGAGTGTTGAATTTTTTATTGGTAGTTATATGAAGTCAAGGGTTGAGAGGAGGTAAATATGTAAGGAAAATGATTTCATCTTTCCTGAAAAAATATTTTATGGCAATCACACGTGTTCAAAAAAGCTTCAACGCAATTCTCTGTGCCTACAGCTACCTGCTTTAGATTTTGTCATGATGCACTGTATCTCTTTACAGATCTAGAAACAAAGAGATATTCATTAAATACCAAGGTTTGAGATTTACATAACAATATAACCAAAAATCTACTTCATTTTCTCCTATAGGCTATAAGCTCCTATAAAACGGGAGGTAAAGGAAAAAACAGAGACAATTATTGGGGCCAAAAGGAGAAATTCTTCGCCCACCGGACCTTCACCTCCCGACCTGATAGAGATTAATAGAGGAGGTAAATTATGGTGACTCAGCGGCTCATTAGGTGGGAGACACAATGTCTGATGCCCACAAGGAGTCATCCCTCACAATTTGATTAAACATAAAAACGTGACATATGTCAATCATGTAATAGTAGTAGATGATAAAGATAGTGTTATTTTTAGTTATTCAATATTGAAAAGTATCTAAATGCTTATTGAAACAAAGGATATATATGAAGTGAAAAATATGAATATGTATTAGAAATAATATGACTTTCTTTTCACCCTCTAAATTAATCAAATTGTATTAAAAAAGTTGTTTGATCAAAGATACCAAACACACAAATGGTGCGGTAATCCTTATCTATAAAAGTGGACAAATGGTGAAAGCAGATGTAAAGAAAATAATACCACTGTGTTACATCATCAAAGTTAATCTTAGATAAAGATTCATTTTCATCGTATTCATCAAATCCTGCAGATATAGGCACAGAAACAGAACTAGCAGGAATATTAATAGCAGAATTGTTGTTGTCATGTAATGTAGCATAATAATCATATAATTTAGCTAAATTAGTGTCAAGTTTACATATGCAATCAAATGAAGATAGAGTTTATGTTTCACCTACTTTCATATAAGTATATAAACTAAATATTAAATTATGACAATCTACTTTTTTAACAGAAGAATTTAAGACTGCATCAATACAACAAATATCAAGAATAGGAAAAAAATATTTTTTAAACTTTTCAAACATAACTGTAACTACAGCTTTATATTTTATATTTGATTTTAAACCATAAAGTAAATATGAAATTTCAGCTATATGAGCTAAAGCATTATAAACTGTTGGGTAATAAGATCTCGAAAATTCAACAGTAGCAGTGTAAAATTTACGTAAATTTTTTAAAAGTTCAGCAATTGATTTTCAAACATCATCGATTAACATATAAATCGTGTTCTTACAATGAGCATTTGAAATATGTGTTATGGGGTCTTTATACTTATAACATTCTTTTAAAAATAAATAAGTATAATTTCACCGTGTAATAATCTCTTGTGGCATGAATTTAGGTCTCAAATCAAATTGTTTACATTTTTCTTTAAATTCCATAAGTCTATTTTTTCTATTATTACCTTGAATAACTCCAACAGCTCTTTTGACAATTTGTATTTCAATTGCAAATAACACACTTTTAACAATTAAATTATAAATATGACAAGCACAACGAACATGAAATATATCAGGAAGTGACAGTTCTAATTCCACTTTTAAAAGATCTACAACAGCAGTATTATTAGATACATTATCGAATGATATACAAAATATTTTTTTATAAAGATTATAATTTTTGGCATAAGCACAAATAATTTCGCTTATATATTTTCCTGTATGACTTTGATCCTCATCATACGCAAAAGCAATAATACGTTTTTCCATTTTAAAATTTTCATCAATCCAATGACAAGTAATTGTTAAATAATCATAATCGTTTAAAGCATGCCCAGTGTCTGCAGTAAAACTAACTAGGCATGGAAGATTAGTGAACAAATATTGCAAAAAAATAACATAATCATTATAAAGCCTAGAAACATCGGCTCTACAAGTACTACAAGGAACACCTGTAAAATAAGAATTATATACTCTTTGAATATATGTAATTAAATATGAAGAAGAAGCAAAAGAAAAAGGTAAACAACCTCCGACAATCATTTTTGCTAATTCAATGCGATCCTTCTTTGGATCGTACTTAGCCAACCACCACCCCTACCCCCGTTAATGGATTAAGTTGTTGTTGACCGGGTTCTAAATCAGTGGCAACACCCCATTGTATCAGATGATCTTTTAATAAAGGTCTACCTACAGTGTCCGTCCCCCGTCACTACCCCTCTCTTATGTTTGTAAGTGTTTCCACAAATATTACATTTAACTCTATCACTGTCCCCAACTCTATCATAAAAGAGCCACACTTTACTCATTTTTCTCCTTACTTCTAGTTCTGTAACTTCTGGTAAAGGAGGTCTACGACTACCACTAGCAGTACCAATATTGACAGAAAGAACACTAGTAGGTGTAGGAGGTTCAGTTTCTTCAAGTTCAACATCATATTCATTATCTTCTATTCCAAAATCTTCGTGCATTTGATCATAGTCTATATTTTGATTAGATAATGAAGAACCTATAGATTTTTTACCCATTGAACTATATTTACGGTGCAGTCCTGGCCCAATTCCCCTTAGCAAAGACATTATAAAATATTTAAATAATCAACAAATAAATATGACAATTTAATAAAATAATTAGAGAATGAAACGAGTGTACCAAACTTCGGGATTCAGAATTCAATTGAAACTCGAAGGTCGAAGCTCGAAGTCTTGCTACTTTGAAAATTAATAATAATAATAATAACTTGAGAATTGATAATATAGAGAATTAAGAGAGTACGAGAATTGAGAGAATTGTAGAAATAGTTGTGTGATAAAAATGAAAAGAATGTAAAGTATTTATAGATTTTTTAAAGGATAGAAATGTAATTAACAAAAAATTTAAGAAAAAGAAAATTTAAGCCAAACGGTCCACTGACCGTTGGCCCCTCCCCCAGCCCCTACCCCCTAGCCCCAACGGTAATGTTATCATTGGGCACCAACAACCTTTTTTAAAAAAAAAATTTGTTCCTTACCGGTTCGGACCGGACCGGTTAATCAGTAAGGTTGCCGGTTTCCCCTTACCGGTTCAACCGGTCCGGATCCTTACCGAATTTTTGTATAACCTGTGCGGGTTGGGGTCGGGGCCAAATCAACCCCCAACCCGGTAAGCCTTATCGGTTCGGACCGGATTAAATTTTGTAACGGATCGATCGGTCCGGTTCCGGGTTAATCCGACTCTTTAGACAGGTATACCTCAAGGTGGACTTCTTCGCACTTGAGCCAAAAATCATTAGAAAAAAATATCTCCAACCTCACAAAATAGGATAAAAGGTACGTACACAGGTACACTCTACTATACCCGGGAAATTGTACTAGATATGTGGTGGACTAGATAAAAAACAAAAACCACTGTGTGAGTGCCGCCAAACTTGGTTATTGACCTACCATCTTTAATCCAAAAGCCTTTCTTATTAAGCCAAGTAAAACCTACTCCTTGTCCCATCTCCATTGGATTCTTAAAACATAACCTTTTTTTTTTATGTTATTCTAATGTTTGTGACGTGTTATGTTTATCGTAACATTTTGTAATTTTTCTTTATTTCTAAAATTGATCTAATTCCCTTTAGCCAATCTCATAGAGCCATCAATTCAATTCTTCCAGGTTAACCTTTCTTTTTCTTTTGGAAAAAAATATTCCGAACGTATGAAATGAAATATTTATCTATTTTTATTTCAAAATGAAATCGACTACGTACATATCTTGATTTCAACACACTTGTTGTGGGAAATATGTGTAGAGACAAGGAAATGAGAATGCAACAACAACAACAAGTGAGTAAAAAATCTGGAAATGATCAAATATGAGGGATTGCTGAGTCGACCAGATTCTTGATCTATCCTTAAGATAATATTACCCCGTATATCCTTTCAACAGTTGTAATGACAACTTATCTCTCAAGATAAAACATCAATCAAACAAATGCGCAAAGAGAACTCAAGTGTTTGTTTTGGAAGAAAGATCTTTGAGTGTTTGTGATTGCAAGAGAAGAAGAAAATTTCAGAATTGTTTAGTGAATGTCAAGTGTGTTTTTGCAAATGAGCCAAATGTCTCATTGTATAGTGTTGAGAAGATGACTTTTCAATTGCCCATGTAATGGTTTTGATTATGGAGTGTTAATATCGCCAAATAATGACTGAATTCATTTGGAATGTAATGAAAGTTTAATGCCTCAAAACCAGCCCAAGAGTCATGTCTTTTCGTCTCCCGTCGCAGTCTCTGGACTACCAGCACATGCGCTCAGAGGAGGCGCCACAACTTCGGAGTCAAGCGCCGCGACCTGCGATTTGGCGTCGCACTATCTCGGCCGCAACGATTCATGACTTGTTTCATCTTTAACACATTATACACTTCTTCCTTCATTTACCAACGTGAAACCATTTGTCATTTGACCAATAACCGTCCATCAACTTAAGTCTCAAACATTTTGTATACGTACCAATATCTATTCTACTTAGGAAATTTACGATCCTTAGCACAACTTGTGCACGTGTGTGAAAACCATGTTTCCTACGTGCGGGGCCCCAATTGTTCGATTCATAATTAATAGAATTAACTTATTTCACGTCTAATAAATTTCTAACAATCCCCTCTTGAAAGAGATTTTGGTGCACGCACATGGTGCCTTTCTAGCAATCATCCGTCGGATCGATGTTGCATCTGAATAGGTAGCCGTAGCTTTGAACCTTTCGTAGTTGAATACCATCGGACATATTTACTGCGCGGTGAACGTGATATCTTGAACCGTCAGTGTTTAGTATATGTCAAGACAATGGTACCAACACAACATCTTTTCTACTAATCTTTCTAGTGTTTTATCCGTCGTGGACCGTGGACACCCTTGGATTCTTAAGTGCGTTCATTTGAGGCGGCCTGTCCTCGCGCTTAAATAGGTGGTCTCCTACAAGGTATCCTGTAATACCCTGCTATACAAGCATTAGGAACCATTAAAAATTTCTCCAACCTATCCTCAAATGTTGAGGATCATTAAAGGTTTGGAAATTTATCCTTTACCCCTCTTACAGGTAGCACTTTTTGTCTATCACGGGAGCGGTATTGAATTATGTTTTTTAAGAAATACACATTATCCGAAGTGCTCTTGCTTCCACCGAAGCGCTCACAGAACCTTTATAGTTTAGTTTTTCCATTGAACTTTATTCCCGGGATCTTCAGTCTGTAAGGTTGGGTGTCCACTATATCGGTTCTTATTGTTTGGGTTTTAAGCCCATTTCCCTGCAAAGTGCGAACAACCGATCTTTGGGTATTCCGCCGTCGAGGATCTGCGATATTTTCCTTAGATTTTATGTAATCAATAGAAATAATACCCGAGGTGATCAACTGCCTAACAGACTCATGTCTCCGTCGAATATGACGAGATTTATCGTTGTATATTGAACTTCGTGCCCTTCCTAGAGCCGACTGACTGTCGCAGTGGATCATTACAGAAAACACGGGTTTATCCCAACATGGGACATCCTCTAGAAAACCATGAAGCCACTCAGCTTCTTCTCCCGCTTTATCTAAAGTGATAAATTTCGACTCCATCATGGATCGGACAATAAGAGTTTGTATAGAGGATTTCCAAGACACAACTCCACCACCGATTGTAAAAATATATCCGCTAGTGGACTTGATGTCGTCGCTATCAGTTATCCAGTTTGCATCTCTGTACCCCTCTAGTACCGCTAGATATCTTAAATAGTGTAACCCGAAATGTATCGTGAACTTTAGCAACCGTAGTATCCTGTTCAACGCTTTCCAGTGATCCTCACTTGGATTTCGAGTGAACCTAGCCAATTTATTGACTGCATGAGCGATATCAGGTCGAGTGCAGTTTGTGATATACATCAGACTACCAATCACATGCGCATATCGCTCCTGGCATACAGGCTTACCAAATTGTTTATCAAACTTTTGACTTATATCCAATGGTGTTGATACCGGTGAACTGTCGAACATCCTAAATTTCTTCAGTACATCCTCGATGTAGTGAGATTGAGATAAGACCAGTCCATTAAATGTCTTAGATATCTTGATCCCTAAGATGACATCTGCAATGCTCATATCTTTCATGTCAAAACACTACTTTAACATGTTCTTAGTCTCTAGGATTATCCCAGGACTGCTTCCAGTGATCAACAAGTCGTCTACATATATGCATATCATGACGAAGGATTCGACATTTCCTTTCATGTAGACACATTTGTCACCTCCATTAATGACGAACCCTTTATATAGTAAGGTACTATCAAATTTCTCGTGTCATTGTGTAGGGGCATGTTTCAGCCCGTACAACGATTTAACAAGCCGACACACTTATGTCTCTTGTCCTGGAACCACATACCCCTCGAGTTGATCCATATATATCTCTTCTTCCAAATCACCATTTAGGAAGACAGTCTTGACATCCATTTGATGTATTTCAAGATCCCGCAAGGCGGCAATAGCTATGAACATATGTATGGATGTCATTCTAGACATTGGAGCGCAGGTATCGAAGTAATCAAGGCTCTCCTTTTGGCGATAGCCCTTGACTACTAACCTAGCTTTGTACTTGTCGATAGAACCATCTGCCTTTAACTTTCGTTTAAGGATCCACTTACAACCCAACGGTTTGTGTCCCGATGGAAGTTCAGCCAACTCCCAGGTATGGTTATGCAGAATGGATTCTATCTCACTTTCTAAAGCTTCCTTCCAGAGCGGTTATTCTGGAGTTGAAAATGCTTCGACGATTGTCCGTGGTTCATCCTGAACCAAATAAGCTACAAAGTCTGGACCGAAGGACAAGTCCTTCTGTGACCTTTTGCTTTGCCTTGGTTTCATCTGTGAATCTTCCAAGTCCTGAGAATCTGGAATACTAAATTCCGGATTGTCAGCTACTTCAGAATTGACTAGATCTGAACCGTTTTGATCTATGTAGTCAGTGACTCCTAGTTCATCAGATATTTGCTCATAACTTCGTTAGCGAGAGGTTATGTTGATTTCCTTATATGGAAATATGTCTTCAAAGAACCACGCGTTCCTTGATTCCAGGATCGTATCTTCATATATGTTTGGTACATCAGAATTATGCACTATGAAGCGATAAGCACTACTATTATCAGCATATCCGATGAATATACAATCCACAGTCTTATGTCCAATCTTGACCTGTTTTGGCATAGGTATTTTTACCTTGGCCAGACAACCCCACACCTTCAAGTATTTGTAGGCAAGTTTCTTTTCTTTCCATAATTCGTATGGAGTCTTGTTCTTACCTTTGTGTGGGATTCTATTAAGAATCTTATTTGCGGTAAGAACAACTTCTCCCCACATGGATTGAGGGAGGCCCGAATTGATGAGTAAAGCATTCATCATTTCCTTTAGTGTTTTGTTCTTGCGTTCAACCACACCGTTTGATTGAGGTGAGTAAGGAGCCATTGTTTGATGAACTATACCCGACTGGGTACAAAATTCTTCAAAAGGCACTACATATTCTCCCCCTCTATCGATACGGTTTTTTTTAATCCGTCAGTTTAGTTGGTTCTCAACTTCTGCTTTGTAGCGTTTGAATGCTTCAAAGGCTTCATCTTTACTTTTTAGTAAGTAAATGTAACAAAACCTTGTGCCATCATCTATGAAAGTCACAAAGTATTTGTTCCCCCCTCTAGTTTGAGCGAACTTCAAATCACATATATTAGTGTCTATAAGTTCTAGAGGAGCGGTTTCCCTTTCTACGTATCTAAAGGGACTCTTGGAAAGTTCTGCCTCTACGCACACCTCACCCTTGCGTTGAGGGTTTATGTCGATTGTAAAGCCCCATTTCAACCGGAGTCAGAAACGGGATTACTGCTACATGGTTGATTCCTGAAATGCTATTTAAAGGAGTCGCCACCTAATTATTATAGTGAATTAGGACACTAAAAATGTAGCATAAATACTACGAATGATCTCCATTTGAAGGTCTGCAAAAGCTATGTGAGATTCCAGGTAAGAGTTCTTTATTATCCTAAAGGGAAGGGGTTGGGCACCCTAAAGGATCCGCTAACTTGCGGTTGTCCGTTCAAACTTAGGTTTTAAAATTATTGTGCTAACATGCAATGCTTTTATAAATGTTAAATAAAAGACGTTGCAAGTATTTAATAACAAAAGATGCATTCTTGACAACATAAAAAGAGTTGTAAAACTTGTTTATAAAAAATACATATATAGGTAAAAATATGCATTTATTTTATTTGTAAAATACTTATGTTTTGGCAATTGAAAGTAAAGAGAAAACAATTTTATTTATAATACTAAGAGACAATTTTTGTGAAAGTTTATTTTTTAGCAAATTAGGTAAAAGTAAAACCTTATTTTGATGATTAATCATACAAATAAAAAGGTGATCAAATTGTTTTGAAAGCTTAGACATGTATAACGAGCCTAAAATAAGCTAGCGTTGGGTTTCCGATTTTAGAACTACCCTTTCTAAGTTATTAATTCTAGGACTAACTATTCTAAGCAATTCAATGATTATACAAGTGCAATAAATTAAATTACAACAGTATAAAGTGAGCGTAATTAAAGAATTAAAAAACAGCGACTCTAGAACGGATGACGATATCATTCCACCCTATTTGTTTGGAAGTCCCGGGATCGGAGGATGCAAGGAATGTAGACGCGTATCTTCATGTGACAAAGTCATGATGAGTCTCGTATGAGACTTTTCATCACTCCCGATGCATGCCATGTGAAAAAAAAATAAGAAAAGAAAAGGAATTAGTATAGGCACAACCATATACAATAATGCAAATAAATAAAGTATTCATATAAACTCAAAATACACATGTATTTTGTTACTCGCAGATCTAAGCAAAGTAAAGGATCCAAGAAATTGGCCAAAAATCAGCAACAGAAATGTCCAAAAAACAACAGTCAAATAGCCAAAATCTGTCCGACTAAATGGTCGAAAGTTAGTCCAAAAATGATTAAAAATCAATCCAAAACCAGTAGCCAAAAAATGGCCAGAAAATCAATCCGAGAAATGGCCCAGAATCAGCCTTTTACCTATTAACAAGTTGACGAATATACACTAAACTTATGCTAGCATATTCTGAATTTTTGCACAGCCACTTAGTCAAAACAAATTTAGAACTAGCATGCCAATCAGCTCGAAATCATTTAAACAAGTCATACATGATCAAATAACTCTTAAACAAGATATCGAACCAACAAGATAACTTATATATACACATGATCAGTTTTAATACTTAACCTGTTTTGACATATATCAACACTTAAATAATTAATAACTTAAGACATCCAACTAAGAATCTTGCATCTTTTCAAGAGAAAGTTTTATTCTAGTGACACTAACTCAAACATTATATTGTAAAAGGAATCCAATACAAGATTTAAATATGTATAATCTACTAGATAAATAAAACATCATATACCTGTTTAACCGAATCAGACATAATCCTTTCAAAACAGATTTCTAGTAACACCTTTAACATACTGTATTGATATAGAAATAACTTTAACAATCATTTTTACTTAGACCAAGCACAGGAAAACTTACACAACAATCATACATAAGCGCTTAACTAGTCACAATTATTCTGAGTGGGTACTAAAACATATGCCTCATATCCTAATATGCGCAAGTCCAATAATACAAACAAAGGCATTTCTGAACTTTAACAAGTAATTAACGCAAGCTAACAAACTTAATACATTTAGATATTAAAACACATCAACATGAATAATCAGTACATAATCGACACAAAACACACAAAATATATACATAAAATGAATTGAGAGGAATTAGTGTTCTGGACCTTCTTCTGTGACGAACCGTCGTATTTTGAGCGTCGAATCCATTGGAGAATTATTTTGAAATTACGATTTTGAGGCTTCTAATTTACTGATTTTAGACTCTTAAAGAACAACAAGAAATTTCAAGCTTGAGACTAAAATCATATTTTCGGATTGAGAATTAGAGGACAAAGAAGAGTATATATTTTGTTCAGATTTCAGACTTCACTTTGAAGAACGAAGGACAAGGAATGTCATGCAAAAACAAGAGTCAAATTTCGGACCTCTTAAAATGAAGAACAAATAGATGATATGCAAAATAAATTATTCAAAATCCACTCTCCCTCCATGAAGAACAAAGGGTCTTTTATAGGTGAAATCTTGTGTTTGAATTCGAAATAAATTAAAGGTCCGATTTTTGGGCGATCGTTGGTTCAAATCATGGATTTTGGGGAGATAAGGGTATGGGCTGCGAGTTTGAGGCGAGGGTGTGGTGGTGTCGAGGGAGGTATGGGAGAGTGCGTGGCGACGGTGAAGGTGAAAGGATTTTCTTTTAGGTTTTTTTGTTTTGTTTTATGGGTTTTATCGGCGGGGATGAAATTTGGGAAATGAAGGTGAAGGGATGTGGGTTCCAGATATGTGGGCTGCTGGTGATGGGGAAAACAAAGGGATTGCGAGTGGGCCTTGCGGAAAATGGGCTGGGTCGGTGTAGTGGGCTGCGTTTTATTAAATTAGGGTATTAGTTTTAGGAGTTAATTTTAGGTAGTAGGTATTTAATTAGTGGTAAATTAGAAATTCAAAATTGTGATTAAATTATTTAGGCGATTTATTAATCTAAATTATTACAAGGATAAGGACGGGCGTGCTATTTGATTAGTGTTTAATATTTTATAATGCGGCGCTATTATTAAATTGCTTATTTGTGCATGTATTAATATATTATTGATGCATTTTATTATAGAAAATTATTTTGCAAAATTAGTGTAATTTTATAGTTAAGAACTGAACGGGAGGGTCAAAATTGGGTGTCAACAACTTGTCCCTCTTTGTATGGAGATGATGGAAGAGTCTTCAGACAAAGACGTTGACTTAAAGCCAATTTTGTCTCGATCCTTAGAATTAAAAATGTTGGGCGATTAAGACGAGGCTGACGCAAAATTCAAAATTTTTTCCCAGTGTCGAGTTATGACGACGCTGGGCTACCATGGTAAAACACTGCGCGGTGACGCGACTCAAAATTTGTCCTAGTGTCGAATTATGATGACACTGGGTTTTGTGACGCTAGAAAAACCAAAGCGGAAGCAGATTTAAGATTTGTCTCAGTGTCGAATTATGATGACACTGGGGTTATTGGCGTTGCAGGATCTTTGGAGGAGCGGATCGACATTCGAGGTACAAATTGCTTGGTTGCCGTAGAGGTAGTTCCACGTTGTGCTCTGCATTCTCGTATGCTAAGACTTAAACAAACGATTAGTGCATAACTGTTAAGGCAAAATGATAACGCATGAATTTATAAGCAATGTAACTGTGCGAGTAGAAAATGCTATCTGCGAAAATGCGATGCTGCTCACAGAATCTTTGTGATTTCGCTTGCGCAGCGTTGCGACTGTGAATGCGAATATGTTGTCCTTACTGCAACTGCCCCTGTAGACTAAAGCTCAAGAAAGAGTTAGTGCATAACTGCTAAGACAGAGTAATAAAGCATGAATAAGAAATGCAATTTTTGAGAGTAGATGAATTGTCCTTGCGTAGATGTGATATGCTGATGACGTCGTCTTTGGGCGGGGCGTCGTTTCGGACTGGGCGTCGTTTTTGGACTTTGGCGTCGTTTTCGGACTCAGCGTCGTTTTCGGACTTGGAGACGTTTTCGGTCTTGGTGTCGTTGACGTCGTTTTCGGACTTGGAGTCGTTTTCGGACTTGGAGTCGTTTTCGGACTTGGAGTCGTTTTCGGACTCGGCGTCGTTTTCAGACTTGGCGTCGTTTTCGGTCTTGGCATCGTTTTCGGACTTGGCGTCGTTTTCGGACGTGGCGTCGTTTTCGGACGTGGCGTCGTTTTCGGACTTGGCGTCGTTTTCGGACTTGGCGTCGTTTTCGGACTTGGCGTCGTTTTCGGACTTGGCGTCGTTTTCGGACGTGGCGTCGTTTTCGGACGTGGCGTCGTTTTCGGACGTGGCGTCGTTTTCGGACGTGGCGTCATTTTCGGACGTGGCGTCGTTTTCGGACGTGGCGTCGTTTTCGGACTTGGCGTCGTTTTCGGACGTGGCGTGCTGATAACGTTGTTGCCTGGACGTATTGCTGCTGCTCCTGTAGAATAAATGCTCCTGCAAGCTAAGCTTGAGAAAAAGTTAGTGTATAACTGTTAAAACAGAATGATAAATATTTGAGAAAGGCAACTATATGGGTAGAGATGTCGTCCCTGATATGCCAGATGATGTGAATGCTGAGATGTTGTTGTAATGATGTCTTTGTTGTGCGTTTGTGCACTGCATGGATTGCAATTTGACTCTAGGCCCGAGCTGATGCGCTAGACTTTGTTGTGGGATTTGATTGTTGATGTCTGTCTGCTTCTGCTAACATGAAGAACCTGCGCTCAAAGAAAATTTGTGAGTTTGAGGGGGGGTGGTTGATTCGCATTGACTTTGTAGTTTTGATTCTTGATGCTCGGACGTCTGCCTTGTTTGGACTCATAACCCCTGTCTGGTTTCCTATTTTGTCTCAGTTTTGAATGCGCAAAGGGTGTTTGGCCTAAAATGGGTCTCAATGGGGTTGTTTTGTATATTATGTGTATTCTTGTTATTTTCAAAACGAAGGGAAAGTTTCCTAATGGTGTGACCGAAGCCGATTTAGGCCGCCTACATATCCCCATGAGGGAATCAGGTCATGACGTAGTTCATTACAAGCGAATATTGGGTAAAATTCTAAAGGTGGGACCGAGGCCGATGTGGCCGCCTACGTATCCGCCAAGGGAATCAGGTCGAACGTAGTTCCAATGGCACACAAAAAGAGAAATTGGAATTTTCTAAAGGTGGGACCGAAGCCGATATGGCCGCCTACGTATCTCCACGAGGGAATCAGGTCACACGTAGTTCCAAACATATAAAGGGCAAAATATATTAAACTAACTATTTCAGGACTCGGCGGGCCAAGGCAGGGGCACGAGTCCACTTCTTCTTGCTCTATGTCTTCAATGACCGAGTCTTCAGCGGGATCATATCTTGCAGCACACAACTAGACGAATGACTTATTCAATGGTTAAACAATCTCCGGCAAGGAGCACCTCCTTTTCTCTGGCGGTTGGTTGATGATTCAACTTTCTTCCCTTTACGGGCTGGCGTAATAGTCCCTTCCAGACTGTCTTCTTCATTTCCGGCTATCATGTTCACATGGGCATTTTCATAACCCGGAAGAAGGTTATTGTTTGCATTGAGAGGAGCATCTTTCAGCCGAATGACTCATCCTTCGATTAACTCCTCTATTCTGTCCTTGAGTGTATATCAACTTTCGATGTCGTGTCCCTCTGCACCGGAGTGGTATGCACAATGTTTAGTTTTATCGTGCACTCGGGAGGTAGGCCTGAGGGTATTTCTGGGAATTGGATGGAGTATTCCTGCGGCTTTCAGCTTTTCATACACTTGGGCTATGGGTTCGGCTAAAGGTGTATAGGTTTTTGTTGGTTTTCTTTCGGCATCTATGCGGGGTTTGGGTCCGTTTGGTGTGCGGTTTCGTGATTGTGGTGAGTATTTTGGGTATGCTGGTTGGGTATGGTAAACAGGATATGGGGTGGCGCAGTGCTGATAATATGACTGTGGATGGTAAGAAGGCGGTGGGCTTTGGTACACTGGAAGTTGTTCTGGCCTATGCTCCTGAATGACCATGATAGAGGGTGATGCATCTCTTTTCCTCTGGGAGGTACCTCCGATGGAATTTGACTGCACTGCTCTGCTAGTTGCTTGTAGGGCTGTCAGGTTTGTAATCCTGCATGTCTTAATGCCTTCTTCCACGAAGTCGCCCATTCTTACGACTTCTGCAAAACTTCGCCCGATTACACTGATCATTCTTTCATAATACGTCGCGTCTTTTAACGATCGCACGAAGCGTGGTCATTTCGCTCTCTGCCGTTGGAGGTTGGACCTTCACGCTTCGATCGCCACCTCAGGGCGTATTCCCTGAAAGTTTCCGTGGATTTCTTTTCAAGTTTCATAAGATAAAATCTATCCGGGACAGTGTCAGTGTTGAATCTTAATCTATCCATGAAATCTTGTGCCATGGCATTCCAACCGTCCCATTTTCGAGGGTCTTGGCATGTGTACCAGTCCAGCGCCTCACCGGTTAGACTCCTGATGAATAGTTTCATGATAATTGCTTGATATTTTCCAACTCCAATCAATTTATCGCAATATGACCTTAGATGAGCTCGAGGATTCCCCTTTCCATCGAACATGTCAAATTTGGGCACCTTGTATCTCATAGGTAATTCAACGTCGGGATGCATGCATAAGTTTTCATATTCTAAACCTGCCTCCCCCTTGTTCATCTGAATGCTTCTAAATGCCTCTTTCAAACTACGGATTTATTTTGCCATATTTTCATCAGCTATGGCTCGAGTCTGCCGCTCCACTTCCTTGTATTGATCTGTCTTTTGAGAGGATGCATGCATAATAAAAGGTTGGCTTTCGGTCGGATGTGCTAATCCCCCATATTGTTTGTTAGGACTAGTGATGCGTGTCCTCTGCTCGTATTGGGTGACTTGGCAATTTGGGCTGAGTGGGGAGATATAAGTAGGTGGAGGTTGAGATATGTATGTAGTAAACGGATCATTTTGGAGGTCGGCTTGCAAATTGACCGGGCGAGTGACATTTTGGTGTGAGCTGGTATGTTGCGGCCTCTGCGGGGAGCTTTGGGGAAGTGGAGGCTCAAGGGCCTGTGACACGATTGCATTTGTCCCTTGCTCTGGGAGTGGTGCATTCAAGCTAATAGACATGTTTGTGATATTTCGTAGCCTTTCTATTTCGGCTTGCATGATTTCCATTTGCTGCAATAGTTTGGCGAGGTGTTGATCATTGATGTTTCTCCTTTCTAACGCCTATGCATCCTCGACAGGAACGGGGATGAGTCCTAAGTTGTTTCGTTCCGGTGCCTCTGGATTAGTCATTTATGATTGTGCTTCTACCAGTCAACGCGAATCAACCTTTTGGGGATAAGCTAGGCAAAAATAATCCTTTAACAAATGAAGCAAACCAAGTTAGTATAATATGCAAAGAATTGCAGGCAATAATAATAAGCAAATTGCAAATCAAGCGTGTGCTCTAATATGTTTGGGACCTCTTTATGCCAGAGGTAGGCCTAAACGTCACATATGCGAGGTCATGATGGATTTGTCCAAACCGTCCAACTGTAATGCCTTTGTTGGAAATGGCGACCAAATGACGGTGCACTTTTCCCAATTTCAGCATGTCATGATTAGGCTTGAATTTGTCTATCATTGTCACGCTACACATAATATGCTGGTTGGTCGTTGGGTTGAGAAACCCGTCGACAAGTTTGGTGTCTTCCTAATTGTGGCGTCGATACCAGGGATCAACCCACCTAAGATAAATGCATGCATGCCCTAAAATAAAGGGTGGGATAGCTCTATCCTGAGTTGCTAAGATTTGGCTTTACTAGACGCAAGGTTCCCGAGCGGACAACTCGAGTGAGAAGGCTACGCGACCACCGGTTGGACCAGATTCTCCGCGCAAAATGTCAACTCTCTTAAATGTGGGTGTTTGAAAGGGTATGGGTTGTGCAGGTTTCAGGGGCAGAGGGTGTGGTGGTGTCAGGGCAGAGGTATGGGGAGGGTCTGTGGCGACAGGGGTGAAGGTGAAAGGATTTTCTTTTAGTTTTTTTTTTTGTTTTGTTTTATGGGTTTTATCGGCGGGGATAATTGGAAATGAAGGTGAAGGGATGTGGGTTCGGATATGTGAAGTCAGGTGATGGGAAAATAAAGGGATTGCGAGTGGGCCTTGCGAAAAATGGGCTGGGTCGGTGTAGTGGGCTGCGTTTTATTAAATTAGGGTATTAGTTTTAGGAGTTAATTTTAGGTAGTAGGTATTTAATTAGTGGTAAATTAGAAATTCAAAATTGTGATTAAATTATTTAGGCGATTTATTAATCTAAATTATTACAAGGATAAGGACGGGCGTGCTATTTGATTAGTGTTTAATATTTTATAATGCGGCGCTATTATTAAATTGCTTATTTGTGCATGTATTAATATATTATTGATGCATTTTATTATAGAAAATTATTTTGCAAAATTAGTGTAATTTTATAGTTAAGAACTGAACGGGAGGGTCAAAATTGGGTGTCAACATCGATAGACGACAATAGCTCCAACTTTATCAATCGTTGGATAGATTGATAGTTAACATGTCTTAATCTATGATGCTATAAATTAGATGACACAATCAAGTAAGTAGAAGGCACAATTTTATTGATAGATGAAACAGAAGACATTACAGGTGCAACATTCAACTTAAAGAGGCCTTCACAGACGAAGCTCCTTCCTACAAAGGTTCCATTTTTAGTGATTACAAATTTGTTAGCCTCTAACACTAGCCTAAAACCAACATTTACTAACAAAGGTCCATAAATTAAATTTCTTCGAATTTCTAGAACATGCATCACTTCCTTCAGATTCAGCTCCTTCCCGGACGTCATCTTTAGGATCACCTTTCCTACCCCCAGCACCTCTGAAGAAGAATTATTTTCCATGAACAACTTTTTGTCTGAGACTGGTGTATAAGTGGAGAAGACTTCTTTATTGGAACATATGTGACGGGTAACACCCGTGTCTAGCCACCATTGCACCGGATTCTCAACGAGGTTAGCTTCAAGAACCACCGCTGAGAACTATTGAATCATATCGTCTACGAGCTTGTCTTCAACGTTGTTAGCCTTGGCCTTACCTTTGGCCTTATTCTCACGTTTGAGCTTGCGGCAGTCTTTGGCCATGTGACCAACTATACCACGGTGGTTACAATTTCCCTTGAACTTTTCAGTTGTTGGGGGCTTGTCTTCCTTCTGGAACTTCCGCTTCTTGGTTGAGTTCCCTTTGACTTGCGTCAGGTTTGCCTTAGCCTCAGCGGGTTGTTTTCCCTTTGGCATGACCTTCTTATTGTCTTCCTGAATCTGGAGTTTGACAATAAGTTCGTCTAAGGTCATCTCATTTGTTTTGAGTTTTAGATAATTCATAAACTCAGTCCACGAGGGAGGCATCTTCTCGATCAATGCCCCAACCAAGAATTTTTCGTTGGGCTTTAATACTTCCAAATCCAGGTGATGTAAAATCATTTGAAATTCCTGGACTTGGGATGTCACACTTTTGTTATCCATCATTTGAAATTTCAGGAACTTCCCAATGATGAACTTCTTAAGTTCGCAAAGGCGTTGGTAATGCTTTTGTTACACCCCGTAGTTCCAAGACATGTATATGAGAGCGTACGTGGGAAAACAAGACTTTAAATGTGGAACGAAAGAAAGATTTCTTTTTTCTAAGAAAAATTATCCGAACCTCTTGAAGGAAAAATGTTTATTAATTGGAATTGAGTTCTCAAAATTGGTAAGTGAGACTTATAGATTTTATTGGAATTATGGAATTTTATTTTCGGATTTGGTCATGTGGGGCCCACCCAGGAAATTTTACGATTTTGTGGGGCCCACAAAGTTTTCGATATTTTGACCAATTATGGATATTTTGGAGGATGAAATATTTTGGACCAATAGGAGGGTGACGTGTCACCCCCACATGGCCCATGTTGGGCGAGAATTAGAAGCCAAGTGGCTAAAGTGTGGGCTAGATATTTTGTTGGACAAGTGGACTAGTGGGACCCACACACAAGTGTCCACAATCTCATCCATACACTTGTTTTAATCATCTCCCTTGTCTACATTATATATACACACAGAGAGGTTCAAGACTTCAACACTTAGTGAAATTTCAAGAAAACTTTTCTCACTCCTTAGAGGCCTCTCGGCCAAGGCCCACTTCCTAGAAAAAAATTCTTCAATCCTTGTTGATAAATCCCCATATTCAAACCTAAGATCCCTAGTGGTATACTAAGCATATACAACCCCTTCAACCCCGGAAATACTATGATAATCCGTTAGTCGCACTTTGAAGCCCTAAGGTGTTCTTCATATTTTGGGTTGGAACTTGAAGAGGAGTTCTTCATAAGCTTACAGTGGTTGCATATTGTGGATTGGAATGTAAATAAAAGGAGCTAATAATTGCTAAGGATCGACTTTTAACTTGGATAATATTTGGGCATATTGAGGTAGGGATCGATTGTTTTCTTAATGTAATGGAAGATTACATGTTATAGTTGTATAATTGTTATAACCTATATAACATGTTGGAATAACGACTTGGATTAAAAAGGAATTGAAAAAGGCCTATATGTTGTCATTGTTGTAGCCGAGATTGGCCTTAAATAATGGACTATTATATATGAATTGTGGGGCAGATTTATACGTCCAGTTAGGCGTGTAATCCCCTTTGGTTAGCTGTTGGTTGTGCCTTAAATGTGGCATGTTGGTTATTGATTTCGGGCCTTGAAAAAGGTGGAAAAGTACGTAGAAATAAAGGAAGTGCTGCCCAATTTTTCGTAGAATAAGAGACCTTATACTTAGTATCATTCTACATTAGAAACTAGAAGTTGATAGACGTATTATGGTCATTATAGGTTGACATTCTACGTGCGGCGTATTCGACTTAGCGTATGGATTAAGCCGAAAAGGTATGTGAACTATCTCATCTTCTTCTAGCATGATTCCTTATTGTAAAGTGAGTAAATCATATTCCTTGATTGTACTTGGATTTCCTAATGTAGAAGTTGTTCTATATACTTCCTTGATTGTACTTTGGATGTTTAAAATGGAAGTTGTTATAATCCATTCCCTTGATAATATTTGGGTTTCCAAAAGTGAAAGTTGTTTTACTTGAAGTACTTAGAGTCTTAAAAAGGAAGTGGTTCCTAATCTCTTAGATAGTACTTGAGTTTAAAAGTGTAGTAACTTGATTTTATATGTTAAAATACTTGAATTATTTTAAAAAGTTATAAGACTTGGTTTTCTTTTTAGGAAGATGTGATAGTGCCTTAGTTTCCAAAACCTAAAGTTTGTTATAATGACTTTATGGGAAGTTAGTTATAACGGCTTTAGGGGAGTCAAAAGAGTGGTTTACTTAATTGATTTAAAAAAGGATAAATGACACGATTTAAAGAGAAGTAACTTGTTTTAAAGGTGTGATTTACTTAGGATTTGAAAGTAGAAGTTACTTGATTTCAAAACCTTGAATTGAATTTCTAAAGGTGTAACTTGATTTGAAAAGTAGATGTGACTTGATACTACGAGTGTTAGTGTCTTGGGGTTCATAAATGAATTTAGTTTCATTGTAGTACGTGAAAGAAGTGACTAGAGTATAAAGAGTGTAGGTCACTTAATTTGAAGAATAAGTAACTTGATGTTGCAAGGCTAGTGCCTTGGGATTTTATAAAAAGGAAAGGACGTGCGGCGGACGTACGCAATACTTTGGCTTGCTTAAATGATAATTATTCTATTTGTGCCTTGATAGTACTTTGGATTGCTTAAATGATAGTTATTCTAATTGTGCATTGATAGTACTTTGGCCTGCTCAAATGATAGTTCATTCTATTTGTACTAATGAGAGTCAATGATGATTTAAAAGTTGTATAGTTGGATCATGTGAGAACGTACATGATTGCGACATACATCTAATTATAAATAAGGGTCAAGGATGATTTTCTTGCATATGGGTTGCTCATATAGTCATACGTGCAAGTGTCGTATTTTCACATCTCCGCGTCCCTCCATAAAGGGCCGACAACATGGTACATATATATCATGGAGTAGCTCCTATGACGTGAGTCGGTACACACTCACTGCGGGTCTGAAGGACTCGTGCGGGTTCAAATCCCGGGACATAATCCATGGACTAGCTCTCTGTGATGCGAGTATCGTGTACTGATGCTCATTGCGGGTTCACATGACCTATGCGGGTGAAATAATCCCTTGCGAGTGAAATAGTCCTATGGTAGGATTGCATAATAATTCTGAGGGCGGATGACCCTGACATTGGCATGGCTTTCATGTTTTGAAACGGTAGTGATTTCATTAATGAAATGGTGTATTTATGACTTAAAGTGGAACATTTAGTCTCATTGTTAAAAGCATAACTTAAAAGGTAAAGATGATTGCATTACTCTCATATATGCAAAACTCAGTGTACTGTTATTTTGAGGTATCATACTTGCTTCTAGTTATATTTGGACTGTGTGATCTCTTTTACAGTACTTATTGTTTCATATACTTGGTACATTCTTCGTACTGACCCCCTTTCTCAGAAGCTGCGTTAAATCTGTGAGTTTAGTCTTGATTTGGTGATCTGCAAGTGTAGGACCCTTGCTCAGAGTTTTTGGACATCTTCATTTGTTCCGGAGCTTATCATTTTGGTATAGATCCTTCATTCTGAGCTTTTATGCGATTATGGATGCAGCGGGGCCTTGTCTGTCATCATAGTTGATAAAACTCTTAGAGGTCTGTATTCATATGTGGGATTAGACTCGTGTACAGTGTAGTTCTTTTGGATTATATATATGACAGCCTTATCGGCTTTGCCTTTGCATGTTTGTTGGTTTTATAAAATTTAAAAATGAGGTGTTATTTAGTTATGCGGGTTACTTGTGTCAGTTAGGAGGGTGTCCAGGTAGGGCACCAGTCGCGGGCCCGGGGTTCGGATCGTGACAGCTTCCAACAGGAGCATAAATATTGTTGACGCCTTGGGCAGGAGCATGGACACTATAAGTCCCCGGAGCAGCAGTGAAAGCATTGGTTGTGCCAAAACCAGTGTTGACACTAGTTGTGCCAAAAGCAGTGGTGACACTCGTAGTGCCAAAAGCAGCGGTAGTACTAGAAGTGCCAAAACCAGTAGTTTGGAAGACATTAGGAATGTCATGATTAGTGGTGACACTAGAAGTGCCAAAAACAGTGGAGTTGAAGGCAGCGTTAGTGCCTTGAGCAGTTGGATTGAAGGCAATAGGATTGCCTTGAGCATCGGTGTTGTTCATGGCGTTGAATTGATCTTCAGCAGACATATTGTTGTTGAAAGCAGCAGATATTATCTTAAGCTTGTGGGAAATATGTGTAGAGACAAAGAAATGAGATGCAACAACAACAACAACAACAAGTGAGTACGAAATCTGGAAATGATCAAATATGAGGGCTTGTTGAGTCGACCAAATTCTTGATCTATCCTTAAGATAATATTGCCCCGTATATCCTTTCAACTGTTGTAATGACAACTCATCTCCCAAGATAAAACAACAATCAAACAAATGCGCAAAGGGAACTCAATTATTTGCTTTGGAAGAAAGATCTTTGAGTGTTTGTGATTGCAAGAGAAGAAGACAATTTCAGAATTGTTTAGTGAATGTCAAGTGTGTTTTTGCAAATGAGTCAAATGCCTCATTTTATAGTGTTGAGAAGATGATTTTCCAATTGCCCATGTAATGACCTTGATTATGGAGTGTTAATTCAGCCAAATAATGGCTGAATTCATTTGGGATGTAATGGAGGTTTAATGCCTCAAAACCAGCCCAAGAGTCATGTCTTTTCGTCTCCCGTCGCAGTTTCTGGACTACCAGCGCCGCGGCCCTGCAGGGAGGCGCCGCGGCGCTCCAACTTCAGAGAGTTGACGCCGCGGCCCTATCGGACCGCGACGATTCATGACTTATTTCATCTTTAACACATTATACACTTCTTCCTTCATTTACCAACATGAAACCATTTGTCATTTGACCAATAAGCGTCCATCAACTTAAGTCTCAAACATTTTGTATACGTACCAATATCTATTCTACTTAGGAAATTTACGATCCTTGACACAACTTGTGCACGTGTGTGAAAACTATATTTTCTACGTGCGGTCATAATTAATATTATTAACTTATTTCGCGTCTAATAAATTTCCAACACTTGTAACGTTATGTTTCTGACTTGTCTCCTGCTCTATTTTTATTTCAAATTTCCATTTTTCTTTTGTTGAGAAAAGCTAAAAATTGATATGAGTAGGAGATATCAGTGCACTTTTAGATGAACAAGGAATCATAAATTGAAACTTGATGTGAGACTTTTTGTAGGCGTTTTGGACATGATTTAGTTGAGATTTGAATTTTTTTATTTGAAAGGTGATGTTCCATGAAAAAGAGTTAAAAGTTATATACATGAAAACTTAAAAATCTCTTAAAATATAGTTTTTTGTTTATTTGATATTTTAAGTTTAAAGTTAAAATAAATAAACTATTTTAATAACAACCACTTATTTAAAATAATCTTCATCTATATTATTTCAAATCTCAAAGATTCCAAGTTCAACTATTCCCCATCAATCACTTTTTATGGCATCATTATGTAATGCATGGCGAAGTGCACAAAACTGGTCTTGGAACATATAGTTGGCATGAATTTGCACAAACAAGGTTAAATCAAAGAGGGTATTAAGAATCACATATCTAATATGGAATGACTACATTTAACTCATTATATGAATTTATATTCTCTTAACAAAGAGTAAAAGTAATAAACCTTGTTTGGATTCTACTCCATCCATCCCATCTTACATGTCCACTCTCTCATTTACCCACCTCATAAAAATCATACCCTCTCCGGATAAAAAAATAAAAAAGAGTGTTCACTTAATCTTTATTTTTTAGTCTAAAAAGAGTGTTTACTTATTAAATAAAGAATAAATAAACCTTATTTGTTCACTTGCTCTTAATAAGTGTTAGGTGACAAAATTTCAATACATATTTAATTAGAGACATTTTAGTCAAATTAACTATTTTTGTCTAGAAAATATTATTTTCTTAAGGGGTGTTCAAATGACTAAGTGAACACTCTTTTGACTCGGAGGGAGTAGTAAATGAAAAGAATTTTTTATTACCTTATCTCTCTCCGATTAATTGCACTCTAATCAATATTGATTATTTTCAAGAATACTTTATATTAAGGATAAAATGTGAAAGATTTAATTATTTATATCTTGATTTTGTAAATTGACAAATAATTTAGGACATGTATTTTTAATAATGTGGACTAATAATATGGGACGGGGAGTACCAAAAATCTACAAAGGTTCGGTGAAGTAGCAATGTGAAATAATAAATAGTTGAAGCATAGTTGAAACTATAGGTGTCTAACGGGTTGACAGATCGGGCCAGTAGCCACTACAGGTTTAATCGGTTCGGGCATTCTGGTCAGGTTCGCGGACTCACAAGACGGCCAATTAAATTCGTTCTGGATTCGAGTCGGCGTCGGTTAAGTCGAAGTCGGTTTATTTTTTTTTAATTTCTAGTATTTATTTTCTATAATATAAACTAAATTCAATTTAAATATGTAATATAATAATATAATATATAATTTAGTTGTATATATTAAAATTGAAACTTTAAAGTTAACTTTTTATTTTATAGTTTATAACTTTATACTTTATACTTTATACAGTTTATAGTTTATAACTTTATATTGTAAATTTGTAATTATACTTTTATTAATTTATTAGATTAGTAGATATAAGTTAACAAATAAGTAATAATGATTAACAACTAAATAGATAGTAAAATTAAAATTAATGATAAGATGTAAACTTTTGAACTTTCATAACGTTAATAAGAGTACATAATGAAGTAATAATAATTTTATTTACATATTATGCATCCTTTTTGCAAGTTCTTCGTAATCTATAGGTTGATTGAATTGATTATGCTCCATAGCCTCTAAATCTGGAGTATTAATTTGATCCGCCTCGCTCCCGCCTTCCAAAATATTGCCTATTTCTTAAATCTTAGGAGAATTGCGTCTCGCGTCCTTGATTTCTTCTCTGCGATGCGATCCGATCCGCCAGCGGACTAACACTTCTAATGTGCTTCCGCTGATGAGTGGCGTGTGTCTCTATTTGATCTCGTGCTTGGCTAAATGCACTTTCGAAGCCACCGTTGAGATCGACCACATTAAAACATCCGGGCCGTATTTGCAATCACCGAATTGCCTTTTGTTATCCTGCCACCATTGTAAAGGTCAAAATTTTCTTCGACTCATTGGCTTTTGCAAATAAAATTGCATCTCATCGCAAGATCGGCTTGTGGTTGGTTGTGTTGTAAAAGTGCTCCATATGTCTAAAGATTCTTCTTCATCGTCGTAAATCATCATGAATCTTGCGGTGTAGACACGGAACGAACTAGAAGGAATATTAGTAGCGAGTTGGTGTTATCATGTAATGTAGCATAATATTCATATAATGTAGTTAAATTAGTATCAAGTTTACTTATGCAATCAAATGAAGATGGAGTTTCTGTTTGACTATTTTCATATAAGTATATAAACTAAATATTAAATTATGACAATCTACTTTTTAATAGAAGGATTTAAAATGCTGTCTGATAAACATCGTGAATAGGAAAAAAATATTTTTAAACTTTTCAAACATAAGCAGCGCATCTTTATATTTCACATTTGATTTTAAACCATAAAGTAAATATGAAATTTCATTTATATGAGCTAAAGCATTACAAAGCTGTTGGGTAATAAGATCCGAAAATTCAACGATTGCGATGTAAAATTTACGTAAATTTTTAAAAGTTCACCAATTGATTTCCAATGTTCGTCGGTTAACATATACATCACGTTCTTCTGATGCGCATTTGCAACATGTGTTATAGGGTCTTTATACTTATAACATTCTTTTAAAAATAAATAAGTATAATTTCAGTGTAATAATCTCTTACAGCGGCATGAATTTAAGTCTCAAATTAAATTGTTTACATTTTCTTTAAATTCTATAATTCTATTTTTCCTATTATTACCTGAATAACTCCAATGACTCTTTTGACAAGTTTTATTTGGTGAAAATAAATTAAGACCACTTTTAACAATTAAATTATAAATATGACAAGCATACGAACATGAAATATATCGAAGTGGTGGTTGTACTTCCTTTAAAAGATCTCTGACGGTATTATTAGATCGTTATCGAATGATACCAAAGTATTTTATTATAAAGATTATATTTTTGGGCATACAAACAAATAGTTTAAACTTATATATTTTCGATATGACTTTGATCCTCGTCATACGCAAAAAGCAATATCGTTTTTCCATTCTAAAATTTTCATCAATCAAAATGACAAGTAATTGTTAAATAATCATAACAGTTCAATGCGTGTCGATATGCGAAGTAAAACTAACATGGCATGGAAGGTTAGCAAACAAATATTGCAAGAAAATAACATAATCATTATGAAGTCTAAAAATATCGTCTCTAGTAGTACTACGAGGAACACTTTAAAAAAGATTATATACTCTTTGAATATATGTAATTAAATATGAAGAAGAAGCGAAAGAAAAAGGCAAACAACCTCCGCAATCATTTTTGCTAATTGATGCGATCTTTTTGGATCGTACTTAGCCAACCCAGGTTAATGGATTAAGTTGTTGGCCAGGGTTCTAAATCGGGGACATCATTCCGTTTGTCTTGCGTATGATCGTATTTTATATGTCTAGCTATAGTGCGTCCCGTCGCACCATACATGCTTATGTTTATAAGTTTTCCACAAATATTACATTTAACTCTATCGGTACCACAACTTTATCATAAAAGAGCTACACTTTACTCCTTTTTTTCTTGCTCGGTTACGGTAAAGGAGGTCTACTACGACTACACTAGCGATATCAACGTTGTGAAGGCAAGTAGGTGTAGGAGGTTAGTTGCTTCAAGTTCAACAATATTATCTAATTGAGCGTTATCACATTCATTATCTTCATTCCAAAATCTTCTGCATTTGATCATAATCTATATTTTGATTAGATGATGAAGAACTCTGATTTTACCCTTGAACTAGATTTCTGTGTGATCCGATAATTCCATAGTAGAAATTATAATCCCGAACTAGACATTATAAAATATTTAAATAATCAACAAATAAATATGACAATTTAATAAAATAATTAGAGAATGAAACGAGTGTACCAAACTTCGGGATTCAGAATTCAATAGAAACTCGAAGCTCGAAGTCTTGCGTCTTGCTACTTTGAATTTGAAAACTAATAATAATAATAATAACTTGAAAATTGATAATAAAGATGATTAAGAGAGTATGAGAATAAGAGAATTGAGAGAAATGTTGTGTGATAAAAATGAAGAAAATGTAGAGAATTTATAGATTTTTTAAAGGGTAAAAATGGAATTAAAATAAATAAATAAACAAAACAAAAACAAAAAAATAGGGCCAACGGTCGAAATGGCCATTAGCGAGGCCCACCCACTCCCAGCCCAGCGGTAATAATACCGTTTGGGCAAATTTTAATTTTTAATTTTTTTATTCTGGTCGATCAGTCCGGTTAACCGTAATGGGCAGGTTTTAGTTCTGGACCTTCTGGGTTTTATAACCGTGCGGGTTGAGGCAATCCAACCAACCGGTATGCCCTTGCTCGGTCGGGCGGTCGGTTAAACTAAGGTCAACGGTCGGTTCCGGGTCAACCCGGACCGGTTGACAGGTATAGTTGAAACTTGAAAGCAACATATAACCCCAAATACCTAATTTTCAGCAATAAAAGTGGAAATGAAAAAAATGCAAAGGCAACAACAACATGATACATTATATTGACCTTGAAAAGAAGGAGCACATGATACATTATACTTACGTAATGACTGACCTTGCCAAGAAAGGTCACGTGTTGTTCTTGAAGATGGTCCTCACGGAAAGTCCATGAACTTTCTCACCCTTTTGTTTTTTTGTAATTAAGGGTAAGCACAAGACAATTCAAAGCATTTGTCTGTCTGGTACATTGATTGGAGTTAGATAATTGAATCTACACGTGTCCTCTTTAGGAGTGCACCAAAGGTAAATTCTTTTCTACATCCCCAGTTTGTATTCTCTCTCATGTGCCTCAAAAAATCTTGAAAAAAAGGGCGTTAGAGATAGAGTCTACAAGCTGTTTTGGTTAAAGGGTACTTGTTGGTAAGCTTAATTTCCCATTATTTTAGTTGAATTCTTTGTAAATTGAACAGTTTTGTTATGTTCTTGTACTGCTTCTTAGAATCTGTTGGTTAAAGATTCTACATTTTTTGTGTTGGGGTTGGAGGAAGAAGAGAATATTGTTTAGTAAATGACTTATATTTTGAGAGGTGTACATTAGTTGCCTCAGATCCGTGAAACCCAAGTTACACGTGGCAAAAAGGTTCTATCTTTTCAGGGTTTTCTTGTGATTCTTGATTAGTTGTCTGTTTATTTACCCTCCCAGGTTCCCTTTCCATGACTCTTTCGCTTTCTTTTCTTGAATTCATAGATAAGGCTTTGATTTTGTCGTTTCCCCATTTTCTTGTGTATTTAAGGGTTGGTGGTTGTGGAGTTAGGATTTGCTCTTGTTGGTTGTGGAGTTAGGATTTGCTCTTGTTGGTCTTGATTTTGCTCTTAAGGTGAATTGCAGGATTCTAGTTCTAGGTTACAAGAAAGGACCAACGTTTGGATCTTTTTCCAGATCTCTCTCATACCCTTGTTTGTTTCACTCATTTGGAGCTTTTTCCACCTTTTGTTTGATGTTAATAGTGTACCCTTTATTTCTTGTAGTGAGCTTTTGACTTGGATTTTTTTGCCTCATTCAATTTTATCCCTCCCCATTTTTGTGGAGACCTAGCTCATTCTCCTTGTGCTTCTAATTTAGCTTGTATTTCTTCATTCTTGTGGATTCCTACCTCATATCATTGTGATTTCAATTTGGCTATTTTACCGCGCTTGTGAATTTCCCTTTAAAGCTCGTTGCTGGTACCGCAGAAGGTGCTGCATAGACTAACGCGGTTGACTCGATAGTTGGGGAGAGAGATTCATTTTTGTGGATTTTGCATATTGTTTTGGGTAGAAAGAATTAATGGAAGATATGTCTCCAGCTGTTGCTGTTACACTCAGCTTAAGCAACTCTATCTGTTGTGATAACTCTGCAATTTCAAACCATGTAGAAATCACAAGGCTCAAATTAGTGACTGACACAGCTAGCTTACTTTCAGATCCTACTGCCTCTTTGTTGCATGCTGAGTCAAATACCAGTTGGGATGGAAATAGCAAAAAGGGTATGAAAGTTGAGGTTGGTAGAGTTCCCTTGTTGGGAGCTGAAAACGGCCTGATTGTTAACGATAGCATTATTCAGGGAAACGATGAAGACGAGATTTTATCTGTTGGAGAGGATCCATGTGGAATTAACGGCGAAGAGTTGTTAAGCTTGCCAATTGCTGTTGAAATCAAGGGTATCGACAATGGACATATAGTTTCCAAAGTCATAAGTTTGGAAGAAAAGAGTTTCGAAAGAAGGGTCAGTAATACCATAGTTGCTCTCCCGGATGACGAAATTACTGTGGGCCCTACACTAAAGGCATCTGTAGTGGCTCTTCCATTGCCCAGTGACAAGGAGCAGCCTGTCAAAGAAAGTGTCAAGAGTGTGTTTGAATTGGTATGTGTGCCACTCTGGGGTTCTGTATCTATCTGTGGAAAGAGACCGGAGATGGAGGATGCTCTTATGGCTGTTCCTAATTTTATGAAAATTCCTATCAATATGTTTATTGGTGATCGTGTGATTGATGGACTAAGTCAAAGTTTGAGTCACCTGACATCTCATTTTTATGGAGTATATGATGGTCATGGAGGATCTCAGGTATACCGGTTCTTATATGTTTTCCTCTTGATTAATTAGCCAATTAAGTGAGTCAATTTTGCATAGATTATTTATTCCGGAGCTTGCAATTACCTTGTATTGCACTTCACCAGCCATTTCTTCATCCCATGATTTCAGCTATGTAGTATTTCAGACTTTCAGTAAAATCTATAAAGGTAGCCTAGTTCCCAAGTTCAACTACCTGGATGTTTGTTCTCTCATCAGTTTGAGTCCTGATCAATGCAACCCAATGACGACTAAGCTTATCATAACGAGAAATTGACATAAATAGCGGCCCACCAAAATAATAGCTAACAAATGTATATTTTTTGTATATTACTCCCTTTGTCCCAATTTATGTGTTACTCTTTCCCTTTTAGTCCGTCTCCAAAAGACATTTTTTTTATATTTAGTAATAATTCAAGTTCAAACTTCCCATGTTACCCTTACTGAAATGATTTACAACCACACGAATGTCTCTTGACTTATTTTAGACCAAAAGTTTCAAAAGTCTTTCTTTCATTCTTAAAGTCTGTGCCTAGTCGTAAATTTGGACGAACGGAAAGCGGAATGTATAATATACATAATATATACTTTTTTATACATAATAATGTAATTTTTTTGTATATTTGGCTAGAGAATGTAATAATTTTTGGCCGACCGGCCAAACGTGTAACTTGCGCTATCATAACTGACTGTTGTTTCGCCATGCAGGTTGCGGAATATTGCCGTAAACGTGTTCATCTAGCATTAGTTGAGGAGTTAAAACTTTTCAAAGATGATTATTTGATGGATGGAAGTGCAAGGGATACCCGGCAGGTGCAATGGGAGAAGGTCTTTACTAATTGCTTTCTCAAGGTTGACGATGAAGTTGGTGGAAAGCCGGACATAGATCTCTGTGATGACAACATAAATACTTCTTCTGAACCTATTGCGCCGGAAACTGTTGGGTCCACCGCGGTTGTAGCGGTGATTTGTTCATCTCATATCATAGTTGCTAACTGTGGGGATTCAAGAGCAGTCCTTTATCGTGGCAAAGAAGCAGTGGCACTATCAATGGATCATAACGTAAAACACACTTTAGCATCTAACCTCCTCTCTGTCGTTCTTCTTCTCTTTTTTGCACATACATGCGTCTAATTTTGGCAGGAAAGAATGCGGTTGATCCATTACCATCTCACTCTTTACCTTATATTCTTTTATCAGCCAAGCAGAGAAGATGAGTATGCTAGAATTGAAGCATCTGGTGGCAAGGTTATTCAGTGGAATGGACATCGTGTGTTTGGCGTTCTTGCAATGTCAAGATCTATTGGTTGGTGTACTAAAACCTTTCACCTTGCATCTGTTGAATTTTCTGTACAATATGCTGGACTGTTTGCATGCATGCTTTATTATTGGTGTGCTGTGCAATGGATTTACTTGATACTCCCCCGTCCCAGTTTATGTGACACTCATGCCTTTTTAATCTGTCGAAAAGAATGACATTTTTCTATATTTAGTAACAAATCTAACTTGAAAATGCTCATTTTACCTTAATGAGATGGTTTATAGCCACACAATTATCTATAACTTGCTTTAGACAAAAAGAAATTTACGACCATAGAAAATGTAGATGCCTTTATAAAAAAAAAATTGTATAGACGTGGTCTAGATTAGAGACACAAATAGCGAGAGTTCATACAGCCAAGCCCGACTTGGTTTGAGATTGAGGAGTAGTTCTGGTGTTTCCCCCCCTCGAAATTCTGACTTCTAAGGAGCAAGATCTCATGAGGCAATTACTGGGAACAACTCAGTGACACATATAATAATATATGAATAGGCATTTCTTTGATTACCAACAGTTCAGAACACTCCATGATCAATAAAATCTAGGAATGTCAAGCATAGGCGGCACTTATCCTTCTACATCCTCTCTAGTCTCGCAAGTATATCTAGTTTGACTTTTTGGTCATTGTCAGTAAAAATTTGAAGAGATTACTACTGTATGTGTGGGAGCTCAATCTTACCTGGCCAACATTTAATAGATTCTAATCTCTATTTTTATATTACATTATAGAGTTCAATAGAGATGAGGATTAAGTAGTTCGAACTGTGGAGCAGAATAGGTAGTTGATAACATGTCAAATCAAGTAACAAGTAATGAATAACATGTAGAAGGATATGGTTTTATTAGTTTAGTTGGAAGGAAGATAATTTCCATTCATATAAAGATCGTTCTTTTTAGGACGAACCCTAAAGGAAAGTAAGGTTGGCCGGACACCACGGTTATCCCAAAAAATAAATAAAATGGAATTGGTCTTTTCTGTACGGAGAGAGCAAACATATATGAACTAGGTTGCATGTAATCTGTTTGTTCTTCGCTTTCTCTCAGCTCTTATTTATGTCTTACGTGCCTTGCCTTAATTTCTTTCCACATTCTACAAGTGTCCTCGTCATCCTTTTTTTTTGGGGGGGGGGGGGGGAGGAGGAGGGAAGCGGGCAAAGAGCATGGTAATTCATCTGATTTCTGTGCAAATGCTATTGTTCAAGTATTGAAATGGTGTCCATTTCGGGATAGAGTTTGGATGGATGATGTGAACGGTTAAAACTAGAGAAAGTAACAAAAATGGTCCCTCATGTTTGAGGATAAGTTCAAAGTAGCACCCTTAAGTTTTGCATTGAACAGTTTTGGTCCTTCAAGTTTGTCAAAAGTTAGTTCTTTTAGTCTCTGTCAAATATTTACCTATTGAGCTCTGTCCGTTAGATTTCATTGGAGCTATTTAGAAAAAAAAGGAAGTCAGCAGGAGCCCATATTTTAGAGGTGCAATTATTTTAGTTTCTGCTATTTTTTATTTATTTCTATAGCCTGGTGCAGCTTGACTTAATAGCTTTGACTTTACTGCTCTTTTCTATTTTTTTATTCATTTATGCCCCTTTTTATCCACAGGTGACAGATATTTGAAACCATGGATTATACCCGAACCAGAAGTTATGCTTGTACCACGAGCTAGAGAAGATGAATGCCTAGTTTTAGCCAGTGATGGGTTGTGGGATGTCATGTCAAATGAGGAAGTTTGTGAAGTGGCTAGGCGACGAATTCTGCTCTGGCACAAAAAGAATGGGACGAACCCTCTGCCAGAAAGGGGCCAGGAAGTTGATCCTGCTGCACAAGCAGCAGCAGAGTATATTTCGTCGATGGCTCTTCAAAAAGGTAGCAAAGACAATATTTCCGTGATTGTGGTCGACCTTAAAGCTCAAAGGAAGTTCAAGAGCAAAAATTAGAGATGACATGTTCACCCACGTTTGGTTTTAGTATAAATCTATACATGGCGACGGGTATAATCTCATTATTACATAACTCGGTCCATTCATTTTTCCTATGGGCTTAAGGTGTGTATGAGATAGTATTTAGCATGTATTATAGGAAAACAGTTGACAAACAACGTTTATCCAAACTTTTGGTGTTGTTGCGCCAGCAAATGGCTGTAAATTGAGCATGTTGTAGCAATATCAGAGGTGCAATTTCTTAATTGTTCCGCTGTTTTGTAGTATTTGGTATAGAAGCTGAAAGTAGGTATGTCCTAGAAACAATCATTTTAGGGACGAACACACTCATATTATTAATGAGATTAATATAATTTGGCATTTGCAATTATTGTTATGATTTTGATTCCTTGTGATTATTCATTAATGTGTATCTCTTGAGCTTACGTTGTCATTGACAAAGTGAGATATTAATGATAGAACGTAACTCTCGAAATAACCTTGACTGATGATCATTGAGAATGAGATATCAATGATATATTATAAGTTAATATGTGGTATGCATCACATTCTTAGAGAATGTAGTATGTCTCACTTACTACTAATATAATTACTAGTGATGGACACATGGATACTCTTAGAGGGTATTGGTATACCCTGCTGATAAATTATTTGTTGTATATGTCTAGTATATTATCAGCACGTGGATATAAAGATCCTTTGACTTGAGGTCAATACACACCTAATTTACAGCGTAATGTACTTTGACTCTGCCCTAAGCTTAAACTCCTTATAGGATAAGATATGGCTTGAGTTGGATACATTGCGATGTAAACAAAGGTGACAGTTGAGCCAAGAATAGGATTCATTCATCGATTGGATATTCGAGAGAGAACACTCAACTTCTCAGTAATATTAGGTCGATCAAGTTATCGGCCAATGCAAAAGACATATTTAAGATATGGTCTAGTTGTCGACTAATATGGATGAGATAAAGTGATCAAGCCATTTGGATAGACACATGACAAATCCTAAGCTTGATCGACTATGTCGCGAATGAAAGAAATTTATCATATCACATAAAGGTTGTGTTTACAGGAGTCATGTAAACGTACTTCGCATATTGAGTTCGTCATATGACGCAGTCTATGAGTTTCATATGAACCTTAATTTGATTAATGTCGATGTGTGAAGGCCTAAAGATCACACTAAGTTGGTTGTGGTCTAAGGGTATATTGAGAGAATGTAAAACATTTAATTTAGAATCAAGATATTTAAATTTTAAATCAATGATATTATGGGATAATTTCTATTCGATGGAAATTATTATTTTAAGTCAAAATTGGATTTTGGATTTAATTAAATCAAAACGTGCTGAAACATTAAAAGGGATGGGAACGCCGCGGCGCCCATACGGCAGTGGGCCCAGTTCGACTGGTCCACTGCATCTCGAAATTTGGGTCAGGTTTGATTTGTAACTTAACCTCCCCTATATATTCAACACGTAACCCCATTATTTGGTAACTGAAATTGATAACTCAATTCTTACTTTCTGAACTCAGAGTTCAGAAAATAAAATCCTCTCAAACATCTGTCAAGATTTTCTAGCTTTCCTGACAGAGGAATATACCACAGTAAGACTTGCGGTCGAAAGGATACTCGTGTGCGCTTCCTTTAGTAAAGACTCCAAGAATATCAATTGTAAATTTATATCTCATGTCTTTACAGCTAGGTCGTTAGGTCTAGGTATGGTTCTACCTGCATGCCATAGCTTATGAGTCAAGGCTGTTCTGGGTACATTTTTCTAGGTATCCTATAAGGAGAATGTTGTGGGTTTGGAGGAACGGGAGAAAAAAACCTCGTTTTTCTAATCGGACAAAAGAGTGGAAATCCCTGCTGCAGCAGGAGGAAGCAATTGATCGCATTCTCAGTCCCTCTTCCCGAAAGACTTCCTTTTTTTAAACTAAACCCCTCCGGCCCATGAAAATTTGAGAACTATAGATTCATTAGTACCGGTTTTAGGGGACTGCTAAGAGGTATGCCAACTCGTTGGATGAGTAGTTCTTCCCATTCCAATCGAGTATGTCCACCACCATAAATGCCAGAATTGGGTCGATGACCTGATTCTGGCAGATGTAAAGATGGCTAGAGAGGAGACGGGAAAGGTAGCAAGGACCTTTTTCTAAGCCCACCCTCCAGTACTAGCCTTAGCAACGAGGCAGCAAAGAGCTTCCTAGCTCCTCGCAGAAATTCCAGATCATTGAAGAGGAATCAAAAATGCTTCCTACTTTTTTTATGCCAATGTTGGTGACTGGAGATAACTCTCTTCAATTATTCCTGGGATGGCTGTAACATAATCATACTAGAGACAGAATTGTTGGGTTTAAGTAAATTAAACAAATTTTAAACTTCCGTTGTGCCTTATTTACATATTTTAGACCCAACAAAACTCTACCGAAGCAAAGCTATAACATGTGGCAGCTATAGGCACAATACAAAATTTCTGCCTACAAGTAAAAATGAGCAGTCATTTAAGTGTTTTTATTATCCTCTTATCGGAATTTGTCTCCCTCTTGACTTCAGCCATAATCCAGAAGAGAGTAACATGTAGAAGAAGTACCTGTTTGGTCAAGCTTCTGCAAGTGTTTCTCAACTTGTGAAACACTTCTTAGGCCAAAAGTAGAAACACTTTTTTTAAAAATCAAAAAGAAAAGAAAGTATGAGAAAACAGAGAACTTAGCGTGCTATATTAAACTTGACACAGACACTAGTACTACACTACTACACAACAAGTGAACAGTGAAGAATGAATGGAATCATCAATGGTCAATGCATTGATAATGAGTAACCACTTGAGCAAGATCAATTCATCACTTCACTATACAGGAAAAGAGTCCGTGATAGCACAGTTTTTGCTAGAATTAAAGAGTAATACCAATGGACCTTCACGGATTACCAGTTGTCACACCATGTGATCCAGGGCCATTCCCAATCACTCATCCACATTCTTACCTATATAAACCCATTTATCTCATGCTGTTTTCATACAAATACACAAAGATTAAAAAGAAAGAGATAAGAGAGATGGAGCATTACTTGGCCAAAAAAATTGTGACTTTGGTTTTGGTTACCATTGTGTTTATAAGCTGTGCTTGTATAGAGGTATCGCGGGCACAAGGAATATGTAACATGACGGGCGAAGGATTAATGTCATGTAAGCCATCGGTGACTCCGCCTAATCCGCCAACGCCTACAGCCAAGTGCTGTAGCGCGCTGTCTCATGCGGACATGGGCTGCCTTTGCTCTTACAAGAATTCACAGTGGTTGCCTTCTCTCGGAATCGATCCTAAACTTGCAATGCAACTTCCTAAGAAGTGCAAACTTCCTCATTCTTCAAATTGCTAATTAAGTGTTGGTCATATGATTAATAAGGATTTAAACCACTTTTTTAATTCAGTTACTTGTTAATTACTTATGCTGTGTGCATTTTAATTTGAGCGTGCTTGCATGGTCATTTGTTTTAAGCTAGCTAGCTAAGGATTATGACTTCATATGATTGTGGTAATTTGCTTTAGTTGTTTTTTCTGTTATCCTTTACAAGAATTTAATATACTATGTATTTTGACTTGTTCTATGAAGTTTATACACTTGATTCTTCATGTATCATAGCAAAAGCGCACAAAAGACATGACAAAGTTTTGTTGGGAAACGTACAGGTGTTGAATGGATTGTGGGAATGGATTTGGATGAGTCAAAATAGGTTGAGTTCATGAATGAACGGAATGTTAATCTATCTGAATTTACTTAGGCTAAGATGAGCTAGATCAAGATGGACGGAAAAAGTGTCGAGATGAACTAAACAATGAGTTATCACTCAATCTGATAAAACTCTTACCAGATTCTAATTATTTATTTATTATAATTTGCTTAATTACATATATAATGATTTTTTTCTTTATTATGACTATATATAACATATTAAACAAAAATAATAACAATTGTTTTGACAAGATTTCGTCATTTATGACAACATATTTAGCCCAATTCAATCCAACTTCTAGAATGACTGAAGTGAAAAGATCAAAATGAATCGAGTTAATATATGGACGGATCATCAACCCTCTAAATTTGAACATATTTTAGTAAAGCTTGAAGTGGAAAAGAATAATAAGTATAAATTGAAGAAATTTTCAAATACTCCATAAGAATAAAATATTCAAGCATTCATGATTACCAAAGAGATTTTTTTTTAAAAAGAATAAACTTCAAATTATAACCCATAAAAATGTTGACCACAACACAATCCATAAAATAAAGCTTTACTTGTTTAAAATTTGGGGTTTCAAAAACTAATTTTCTTAGCTGTTCAAAATTGACTAGCTCGTAAAACTTAATCAACTAAACTTTATATATATACCATATACTATATAGTTTATATAGACTCGTGGTGTCCAAGAAAAGAAAAAAAAGGACATGGTTTCCTTTTTTTCTAACTATACTCCAGTTCAGGAGTAGGGATGTCAGTGGGGCGGGTAAATGCGGGTACCGCCCCGTATCCGCTCCAATTGGGGCGGGTATGAGGAATAATTTGGTGGGTGGTGGGGCGGCTATGGATATCAAAAGTGCTATCCGCCATGGATAGTGGGGCGGGGGTGGAGATGTATTTTAGGTGGTGGATACGGGTATGGGATACCCTTCCCACGCCCCCGCTCCGCCCCATTGACATCCCTATTCAGGAGTCGGGACAAATGACAAGCTAGTTAGGATGAGAAGTCATTAATTTTGCCAGGGGGCCACACTAACGTGAGAATCAATTAGTATTAATTGATCAAGTTTTTATAAGAGTAGAACCTGCGTAACGCACTCAATGCGTGTGCATAACTTTTATTTTTTTATTTTCCATTACAAAAATATTATTTAAGTAAAAATTATTACAACTATTAATAAAGCTTTTTAAAACAATAAATAAAGTAGTAGGCTGTTGAAATCGTCAAACTTCAAAACTATAGCTTCTGTTGGAAGTCTCAGAATGCTTGTTTAGGCCCGGGGTGGCCAGTGTGCCGGGTCGGGAAGGGGGAAGGGACGAGATTGAATTTGGGGGATGGGTGGGGGGTCGAGATCGGGATTGGGACTTAGCGGAACGGGAAGAGGTCCCGTCCTATATTCCGCCGGAAGAGGGATGGGTTTTGGGGGGACGGGACAGGTAGGGAGATTTTAATTTTTTTTAGACGCTTAATTTAAAAAAAAAAAAAATATAAACACTTAAATAATTCAACAAGATATTGAATAAAAACATCTCAATGTTATTTTTGTGTCTCTTATATTATTTAATAGAAATAGTTTTTTTTGGTAATACAATTTCAAAATTGCAGCTTTGTTTCGTAGTTCAAAAGTTGCAAATCACATAGTAAAATTGTCATTAAAAAAATTACATATTCAACCATACTCTTTCTAATTTCCTCACAATCTCTTGAGGATATTCTGTTGGAATTGAAAGTTGTTGGTCAAATTGTTCGACGTCACTTCCTGCTCCCTCAGATAAAATTTGTTGTAGTTGTAGTCGTCTTCTTCGTTGATCTCTGGTTAACCGCACCTTCTACGCTCCGGTCTAATCCAATCTCTAAATAAAACTGCAATCTCCAAGCTGTCTCCCGCCAATAAGTGGTTGTGTTCTCCTATTTGAAACCTTCCAACCGAAAAAACATTTTCAGAAGCTGTTAATGACACTCGAATATTCAACACATATCGGGTCATCTTTGATAGTGTCAGAAATGCCGTCTCATTCTCTCTCCGATTTTTGAAGTCTTCGTCCATCTTCATCGTTGACAAATGATTAAATGCATCTGATACCGCAAAACATAAACATATTTGTGAAGAACTTGAACCACTTTACATTCTATTTTAAGGCTTTGAATACTTGAGGCAGAAACATCATGTCTTTTATAAGGTTGCAACGAAGTAGAAGAAGATGGTACAGAAGCTGATTGATAATTTGCTTATATATATATATATATATATATTTGTATTCAGTGTGTATGTTAGACATAACTTCTTCTTTAGTTGGTTCTTCAGTTGGGTCTGTTGAAAGTATTTCTAAGCTTTCATAAATCGTTTCAACAAGTGTTTTACAATTGTCTACTTTAATAGTCGGATTTAATACATCACCAATAAAATAAATAGTGGAAATAGAAAAAATATTTTTTAAATTTTATAAACATCTTATTAATAGTTGGAGCGTAAGTTGGTTTTTGCATATATTCATTAAGTAACAAAAATATTAGAGTTATATAAAATAACATAGATGAAATAGTAGGATAATAAATCCCAAAAAATTCCTTAGTAGCTAGAAAAAAATTCTCTAAAAATGTGATAAGTTCCAAAATTTTATCTCAATCATCATCTACAAACATATCTCAAAATTTGCATGCTAATATACGTTTTTGCATAGACTAACTCTGATCTATCCAATGACATGCGACAGTTAAATCATCATTACCGTTAGTACTACGACCTATATCAGAAGTGATAATCACTTTGCCATTAAAATAATACAATGCATAAAGTAAATATTATTGATATTCATGTGCAAATTTAAAAACATCTCTTCTAACAATTGATCTAGAAAAACCGTTAAAAGCAAAATTATATGTTTCTCTAATGTAATGGATAAAATCAAGAGATGAGGAAATGAAAAAGGCAAACCCTCCGCATCAACTAATTTTGCTAAATTTTCTCTATCTTTGTGTTTATTAAATTTAGGACCTAGAATTCTCCCATCATCGGGTTAATTCGACCCTGTACTTGATCGGGGATACTATGTGAACCTTGTCCCGACTCAGAAGACATTTGCACACTCAATTTTTCAGCCATGTATTGGTTATACCTTGCTTTGTGAGAGTTTTCTACATGTCTCGTTAAACCTCCCGTCTCACCTTGACCTTTTCTAGTTTTAAATTTATAAACTTCGCGACAAATTTTACATATAGCTAGTTGATTATCAATGTCTCTATTAAAAAAATCTCATGTAGGTGATTTTAATTTTCGTTGTTTTTGACCTCGACTCATACTAGGAAGAATAAGATGCATTCCAGTTTCAGTTTGAGACTCAGTCTGAGCCTGAGGTGGAGGTGCACTAGTGGGTGTGTTATCTAAATTATCTTCTAATTCATTTTCTAAATTAAAGTTTGGTTCAGATGTAAAATATACCTCATGATCGAATGGTATATTAATATTAACATTAAAAATTCAGTTTCATCTATATAAGTGAAATCATCGTAATTAGGATTACTAGAAGATGCACCCTTACCCATGTTACCCCTAGTATCTCTACTAGAAAAACGTTCACTTCGTTCCATTATAATTATGCTAATAAATAACTAAAGATAATGAAGTTAAGTACGATAATTAAAATTAAGTAACAATAATAATTTAAAGGAGGAACGAAGGTACCAAACGCCGACGTAATGTCGACGTGTAATCGAGGTTGAAATTAACATTTGCTCGATGATCCTCAAGCTAGTGCCAACTTCACTCCTAATTTTTGAACTTTGATAGAAATTAACAGATACAATATAATATTTAGCAGAAAATGTAGACTTGTAGAGATAGAGAGATCAGAGAGATGGTAGGAAGATTTGTGAGAAAAATGAAGAGGAAATGATGTATTTATAGTTGAGAAATATGGTTAAAATGTAAATATACTAACTTATGGATTAAAATAAATATTAAGGGGGTATGAGAGGTTTATGGGGGTAGGGGGCAAAATGACTGTTATAGCCGTTGCCAACGGCTAAAATTGAAATTGAATCGTTGTGCAACGATTATTTCTGCAAAGGGGAGGGGGACGAGATCGGGACGAGCCCTAGTCCCGTCCCGAGTTCAATTTCCGACACCGTCATTTTCCATCCCGTTATTTTTAAGGAGGGGCGGGGTAGGTAGCGGACGGGCCGACCCGATCCACCGAACACTCTTAGTTTAGGCATGAATTACTAGTCAAGATGCTCAATATTTAAGACGGTATGTAATTCAAGGTTGAGATATATTGATAAACCAATTAATTGTGACTTGTGAGGTACAACAATTATTAGAAAATATTCGAATTAGAATTGTATTTAAGTGTTATAGACGATCTAACGAGAGGTATGGAAGTAATTGACACGTGATTTAATCACAAATTGTAAAGAAATGGATTTTAGGTCTAACTCAGTCCCAAAAGCTAGCTCATGAAGGAATGATTGTCCACATTCATATAAGGAGATCACTCATTTCATTAATCACCGATGTGAAAAAAATTCATTCTTCAACACATATAATGATATAAAAAAGAAGGATTATTTTAGTATTTTGCAACTAGAAAGACAAGAATAAGATATGCGTATATATTATCATCTCTAAATTCTATTTATGGGATTACACTAGGTATATTGTTGTTGTTATCTAAGTTTCAACCAATTTATGGAAATAGTGATCTAAAAATATATTTCATGAAATTATGATTTTATTCAAACCTTTAACTTTCACAATATTTCAACTCAAATAATGTATAAACATCTTCAAAAAGGATTTCAAATTCCACCTGTAAGCCAGGAGTTTAATCAGAATTATGGAGATGCTTGGAGACATAAAACACAAAAATGGGAGAGTAGTTGATGGAGACGTGAATGTCAATATCACACGATATCTACGCGTTCTTTTTTCCCTTCTTTCTTCACTTGAATACGGTATATGACTTGCTGCATTATTTGCCCCTTGTATTAGGGCTGGAAGCAAGGTTTCAAATCTCAACAACTCTCAAAATTCTCACCATCAAAGGTTAAAATGAACGGGTACTTTAATGTACTTCCATCTTTAATAAGAAGTCTCGAATTAAGTTTTGAAAATAAAATTCTCTTTATATCAAACACTAAAAATACCAATAATGAGTTTTTTACCGCACGAATTCAAATTACTCTCGGGCCCTTAATTTCTGTCACGAATTGGTGAAAACCATTCTCGATTCTTAACTATATCATTTCTCAGTTAGTGTCTTACGCATCGCCATGGTTCTGATGAGTGGATGGATCATGGATCTTTAAGTGGTGCTAGACTGCTAGTTAATTGTTTTATATGAAGGATTGAATGGACCTCTAAATGACTTCAAAATTGTTCAATGTCTGGATCCAGTTGGGTTATGAACCACGGGCGGACTTAGAATAGATGTTGCACTTCATTTGAGTTCGTTAGTTTCGGCTCAGACTCTATTTAGTTTTTTTTTAAGAAATTACTATGTAAGTACTAAGTACAAATAATAAGAATTTTGAACTAAATAAAACAAATGAAGTGGGATAAAATCTCGAACTAGAATCCATAATGTTTCACATTCTGCATACTATGAACTGTTATGACTCTCCTATGAGCCGTCGACCTCAAACATAAAAAGTTTAAATCCTCAATCCGATTCTTTCATGAACTGAAGTCAATGTCATGCAATTGTTCCTTTTGTTCCTTTTTACTAGTTGTTGCTTAATCAAATGTATGCTTGCCTTTGAGCAGTTTGTTTGCTGGCCGTAACAAACGTCAAAATTTATCCTTAAAACGTTATCAAATCTTGGTCAATTGTCGATTAGTACCTCATATGATTGGTTCTAAACGAGTGTACGTTCAAAGATACTTTAATTACAAATGTACGCGGTATTGAAGTGTTGATTATAAGCTGTCATTCTTAAAGCAGCAGCCGCCAAGCATGTGACAATTTCGCAACTCTTGCATCATACTATACTTTAACTTTCATTACTTAATCAAAATATAATGCTTAATGACCATAATTTAATGCTTAAATACTCTTTTCAATATTCCCACAACTACTCCATTTCCAACCCCACAAGTACTCTTAGGGTTCTCATAATTAAATTTGAGATGAGTTTATTCACGTTTGGTTTAAATAAAATAAGATATATTAGTTATCCCGAGTTTATAGTGTTATTTTTATTCACGTGGGAGTGTGGGATAACGAATCCCAAAATAATTAATCATGAGATAAAACCAAATGACCCCTTACATTACAACTCCCAAATCCATATTCTTTAGACTTTATATTACTATAAATATACAAACTTCTTAATTTATCCATCCAACAAAAAAGTGTCAAACCCAAAGTCTTAAACAAGCAATACAATACAACCACAAAGCAAAAAGAAAGCAAAGAGCCAAACCAAAGTTAAAGGTTGTGTCCAAAAGAGCTCCTTTTAGCCTAAATCAATGGCAGATGATGGGGAAAACATAACCCCATTTTGGGTACAAAACACCACCAATCTCCGCCGTACAGAGCGGCTCCGCCACCGGTTATCATCTCTCATCTTTAACGCTGGACTTTTGCTCATTATTCTGTTAGTAACGGCTGTTTTCTTCTTAGTTTTTATAGTTCCTTGGACTTTCTCTATATTTAAACCAAGCAATGTGAAAAAAAGTTGGGATTCTGTTAATGTAGTACTAGTTCTAGTTGCTGTGATATTTGGTTTTCTTAGCAGAAATAAAAATGAAGAAAGAAATAGCGATCAAATTAGTTCCCCTGGTAATATTCAGAAATCGGATCCATCAACACCGAATAGTCGATGGTTTAATGAAATTCGAAATCCAAATCCAACAACGCCACGCACATGGTTCGATAATGTAGACCGAAATTCATTTAGCAATACTAATGGTGGCGGCAGCTTGAGAAGGAGTTCTAGTTCATATCCTGATTTATGTGAAGTGTCGCCGCGGTGGATCACGGCGGAGGATCATTGGCGGTTCTATGATGATACTAATGTTGACACTTATAGATTCTCCGATCCTAGTCAGCTTAATCGCCGGCGTAGTTGGAGAGATGTTGATCGTTCTCCGGAACCTGAGATTAAAACTATTTATGAAGATCATTTAGAATCCATTAAGGTGCCTACATTTACTCAACCAGCTTCAATTCCGCCGTCTCCACCGTCACCTCCGCCAGATCCGGCACCGGAGAAAGTGAAGAGAGCATCTTATAGTATTCCACAAAAAAAGGAGAGGAAGCACAGATCAAAGAGTGTTGATAATTTTGATATACCTGCGACGCTTCCTCCACCTATCTGGCCGCCGTCTCCGCCAGCTTCGGCACCGGTATATGAGGAGAAGGTGAAGAGAGCATCTCATAGTGTTCCGCGTAAAAGTGAGAGAGCAACTAAGAGGAGGGAAAATTATGAGGCAGAAGGAATTAAAGTTGTTATGGCAGCACCGGCGACGCTTCCTCCACCACCTCCACCGCCGCCGCCGCCATTGCCACAATACATGGAGCCGAGCAGTAAAAGCGATAAGAAAAGAGGCGGTGCAAGTGCGACAAAGGAGTTTATTAACTCTTTGTATCACAAAAAGAAGAGAAAAAATAGGTCAAAAAGTGTTGATAATTTTGATGCTCTTCTACACAAATCTGAACCTCCTCCTCTCCATTACCAATGGCCGGCATCCTCCACTCCACCACCTCCTCCACCACCGCCTCCTTCTCCTTCTCCTTCTCTGTTTCAAAACTTATTCACATCCAAAAAAGGCAGAAAAAGGAGAAATGCTCCTCCACCACCACCACCACCTCCTCCGCCTGTCAGGATATCAAGACCAAATCCAGCACCTAAGCCAGTTAAAATAAAAAGCTTCGACAGTGTCGAAGAAAATTCAAACAGCGGAGGAGATTCGCCGTTGATACCAATTCCACCACCACCTCCACCGCCGCCGTTCTTCAGAAAACACGCTTGGAAATTCGTAGTACAAGGCGACTACGTGAGAATAGACAGCACTGTCAGCTCACGTTCTGGATCCCCTGAACTTGAAGATCTAGATTCCGCCGACAGCACCCCGACGGCAGAAGACGTCTCCGATGACCGGCCAGCGGCGTTTGCACCGTCGCCATTGTTTTGTCCAAGCCCAGATGTAAACACAAAAGCTGAAAACTTTATATCAAAATTTAGAGCTGGATTAAAGCTAGAGAAGATTAATTCCTTCAACAAAAATGATCAAAGCCGGCGAGGGTTATCAAATCTGGGTCCAGGAGTAGGCCAGAGTTAGATTAGATATATGAATTTATTACCTTTCTCATATTTTGATTCTTTTTTACCACATTGATTGATTTGTTAAAAGTTTTCTTTTTGTTTTACACTATTTACATGATTGAGATTTGTGGTGTTTTTCAAGGTGTCTTGTATACAGTTATCAGTGTACACAAAATAGAGAGGTTGTCAGAAAATTATTACAGCGGCACGACGGCAATTTTTTTATTTTTTGGGCAGTCTACCAACTGAATTCAACTTAGTTATGCTCATACGGGCTCAATTTTTTTTTTTTTAAAGTTTATCATAGGTAGAAGTTAGGCGTATTTTAGTTGATTTCAGAACGATAGATAGATTGTCGAAATGACAGAATAATTAGTATCTATTCATTTTTAATCAAAAAAAATTCAAATTCAAATTTTGAATATAAAATTATTATTGTTAAGTTGTATTCTCGATGTGTAACTTATCGACGTAAATCTAAATTTAATTAAATCTCAATATTATATTCATTATTAAATACGGGATGAAAAACTAAAACAGTAAAAAGAGATGGTTGTCTAGCACTTTCAATTAAAGAAAGAAAAGGACACATTTTGGGCGTAAATTGCCAATTCATTTGGTTTTAGGGGCACGGGACAAGTAGAAGCTGAGTTTTGTTGACGAAGGAACCCGCATTCTTTCTTTCAGTCTTGTAGAATGCGGGTGTGTGATGGCGCAGAAATCGCGTCGGTAGTAAATGACAATGGCCCATGTGTGGTTTCAGCCAAAGAAGGTTTATGCGGGGATCGAACTACGTGGCCTTGCGGTCGTATTCTCTTCTTCTGTGCATTTCTGCTTGCGGGTAAAGTAGAAGCTGAGTTGTTAAGAGTATTAGTTGAAATATGACGTTGACACTCGTTTGCAATCACACTTTCCATTCCTTCTCCATGCTACGACTGGATTTGTTAGGCCTATTGGGCTATTGGCAATTTGAAATAGTTCAAAAGATTTGAAGGGACTCTTGTTGGTAAAGTTGTTATTATGTGATCAGGAGCTAATGATACAAATTGTGGAAACAGCTTCTTACAGAAATGTGAGATAACATTGCGTATAATAGACCTTTGTGATCCGATTTTTCCCCGGAGAGGAGGGACAGGAGCATCATTAAAAAGAAGAAGAAAAACAGAATCATTATTTCCTCTATCTCAAATTATCTGATACTCTTTTCTTTATAATTAAATCCTAAAATAATGATACTTTTATATATTTAGTAACGATTTAACTTCAAACTTTTCATTTTACCTTTAATGAGATGATTTATAGTCATATAAATATCTATAACTTATTTTAGACTACAAATTTCAATTTTTTTTTTTAAATATTCAGTTAAACACTTTCACATAAATTAAGATTGAAATTGGAGGAAATATTAAGTATTGTTAACGTTAAGTAGAAAAAGCAGAAGAGAAGTAGAATTAAGTAGTATCAAATAGATTTTTGAAAGGAAGATGAGACCTTCCCCACAAGAATTTTGAAGTAATAAAATTCGAATCCAATGAGCAGCGCAGCAGAAACATTTTTTTTTTATAAAACACAAAAAACTGACCCCCCTCTCTTTTTAAATAAATTTAGGCCCAAGTTACAAGTCTTCGGCCCGACCGTCCTCTCCGGCTCCCTCCCTCTTTAAAACACCACAAATAAAATCTAAAAAAAGGTTTCTCATTAATTATTGTAGAAATCTCAACATTCAAGTAAAAATCTTTTTGGTAAGTTGTTGTTTTGAGGATTATTTTGCTTTAATTCACCATTAACATGGATTGACTGCATCAATGTTTATTCCATTTTGCTTAGGGTTTTAAATTTCTCAAATCTCAATATTATATTTAATTTAGGGTTCTCAATATTACATTAAATTAATTGTGTTTAGCTTTAGATTTTACATTACTTTTATTGGTAATGTATGCAATGGATGACTTGTATTTTACGTGATTACATTAAATTTGGTTTGTCTTTTTGTTTCAATAGGAGAATTACAAATGTCTCCTACCCGAAAATATTCGTCTAGACATAAAAACGTAAAAAAAAAGACATGGAGAAGAGTTCATCAAGTCTCAAAGAGGGGCATTAGATAGATTTGTCCAAACATTCTTGATTATGAAAGATTGCTTGATGACTTTGAAGATAAAAATGCAAGAAGATCAATTTTTTATGTCTAATGTAATGATAGTTTTTCTTATAAATCTTTCATGTAATGACATTAAGACATCTCTTTTGTAGCATTATAATTTGTTGTACTGAAATTGAAAATATTGAATCGAATATAGTGTTTACTATACATTATTTGATGTTTGATCAATATTTTTTTTAATATTGATTCTTTAGTTAATTTTAATTTTTCATATGACTAAAAAATAATCTCTTTTTATTTTTCACACCGAACCCTTACAAATATAGAAACGGTGAGAAGAAAGGAATAACAATGAACACTTAACAAACAACTTGATTCATAAATACAACCATAAAGAAAAATCACAGGCCTTAGCTATACATCTAGCTAAGAATCAATTAAGAACAAGAGATAAACAGACAGCTCAAAATACACACAAACATGTGGTGAAACAAATATAAGAATAAGGAGCTTTATTTGAACTAGGGGCAGAGCTAGCTCCTATGAAAAAATAAAAAGCGCCAATTCTCATAGCGACGCTTAATTAATTAGCAACGGGGAGGATTAGGGAGTTTGCATTTTTCAGGGAGCTGAATTGCAAGTTTAGGATCGATTCCCAGTGACGGCAACCACTGGGAATTTTTATAAGCGCAAAGGCAGCCCATGTCTGCATGCGACAGCGCGCTGCAGCACTGGGCTGTAGGGGCAGAGGGATTGGGGAGTGTTACTGATGGTTTGCATGACATCAGTCCTTCGCTCGATACGTTACATATTCCTTGTGCCTGTGACACCTCTATACTAGCACTACTTAACACAATGGCAACCAAAGCCAATGCCACAATATTTTTGGCTAAGTAATAATGCTCCATCTTTCTTTCTGACTGACTGACTGATCAATTTGTTTCAATGTGTGTGTATGAAACTGCATGAAATGAAGGGTTTATATAGCCTATGGGTAGGAATTAATGTGTGTATGGATGATTGATATGGGCATAGATAGTGTAAGAATTGTAAATCCGTGAAGATTCATTGGCTTTACTCTCTGGCAAAGGTATGGGTGTCACGGACTCTGGTTTTTATGCATTCAAGTGGCGATTCTCATTATCAAGACTCTAGAGCATTGACCATTGATCTTTTTATAATGTACTCCGCCTGTTTTAATGTATATGATATTTTCTGGCTTACTAGAGTTTGATTAATTTCAAAACTAAATTAGATTAAATTAATTAAATAATTTAAAATTAAATAATTCAAAAATTATACGAAAATATTGTAATTCTTCTTATATTAATATGATTATGTCAATATGATGTACATTAATATTGGTCAAAATTCATATAGTTCGAATCTCAAAAATAAAAAAGTATAGCGTACATTGTGACAGCATATTGATGATCTTCTCCACCACTCAAGTAGTGTCTCTATCAAGTTTAACTTATTCGTCTCATACATCAAATCAATTCAGTTTCAAGAAGCAAAGATAGCTTTTTTTATTCTGTGTTTTCTGTGGAATTTCAGCAAGAAAATCCAAAGCTGCTTGATAAATTTTCAAGTTTAGGCATTCCACTTTGAGGAGCCTTCACGGGAATAGATTTGATTAAACAGATATTCGACTGTCACGAGATAAATGAGTATAAAGGTATGACGTAAACAGGTATACTCACTAATACTACTAGTCATGACTCATGTTTGTCTATATATATTGATAGGAATTGTCGCACTTAAACTATGGAATAAATAAAATCGTAAAGAAACAGTAAAACTTAAAGACGATGAGAATGTTAAAAATGTTACGTGACATGAACTAACATCAACAAAAACGCAGTAACTAAAAGCGAATTTAAGATGCGTGAAATAAATCATGACACCTAAGATTGTTTTTCATAAGTTATATAATTGTATATAACTTATAGTGGTCTCATGACCAAAAATTTATTGTATAAAATTATACAATCTTACAAATCCTTGAAAATGAATAGTAATCAAGTAAACCAAAGGGATTAAAAGAAGTTAAATCCTAACTTAGCTCGAAAAATCTATCTAAAATAGAAGTGAAAAACACCCTATTACAATTGCTTTGAGTTGAAAGAACAAGTATAGATCTAAGAAAGCAATTCGTAATTTTGAACAAGTGTAATCACAAAAACAGGCTGCTCGATCCAGCTGTTTTGAGGCAATATTTGAGACGTCTCGGATCGATTTTTGTTCTGCAAAAGCGGATAATTAAACCTTGGAGTGAACCTCTATTTATAGTGGAGAGTCCACCCAAGAGGCTCATGATTCTCGGTGGAGGTTGAGCGGAATAGGGTTGGTTGGGCATTCTTTGCCTTAAAACTCTCACCAGATTTGACTTTGTCTTCCCGAGAATGCTCGCTTCCGTTATGCACTCTCCTCGACTTGGTCTTGTCAGTACTATCGTGTATCCCTTAGCTCCTAACCAAGCCAAACATTCACGTGATAAAATCTTCTCGACGAGAATGCGCTCGTGAAGATAGCAAAACTTATGCGAAATGTCCTTCCGGATGTCACGACATTTGGGATGACATTTTCTGTTTTACTTTAACACCAAAAAGAGACATGTTACGGAAAATGTTAGGACACAGAACCTAACACTAACAATCTCCCCCTTTTTGCCTTTCTTCACAAAACTAAATAGTTCACTGATTTTATCACTGGCAAATCTCTCAACCTTTAACCTGAAACAGCACGATATATACATTATGTGCCAGTAAGTTACTCGAATCAGAGTAAGATGCAACTGCGAGTATACATTTAAAGGATTAATGCACTGAAACCATCAATATACACATAAACAGTATAGGTCTCAAATTGTCAACCCAAATAACTACAGTCCACAAATAAAAGTATTCAACAACTGCTACTCAGCAGCCTAAACACAGCAACACAACTTCAGAGCTATTTCATTTCCAGATGTCTTCTGGTTTCATCTCCCCCTGCATCAAGATCCCCTCTGGTTTGAGCATTCAGCTCTGTCAGTTGCTCACTGCACTCCATCTCCCCCTTTTTGGGAAGAAAGCAAAAATAGGTAACGTTCCCTAGCTTCCACCAGGGCTACCCGTACCTGGTCCACTCCTGCGATCTGGGCATTGAGTTTTGCAATCTCTTGCACCAGCCAAGCAGTTGTTAAGGACGACTGTGAGATGTTACTGGAGATGTCTGGGACATTTCTGGTAACACTAGCACTTCCAGCTGTATTCGTCCATGGGAGATCAATGACTCTGCTTTTGCTTTTCAGGATCGTCTGATTAACGACGTATACTTCAGGTTCTTTCCAGAGCAGATCCTGCTTAGGGGCTTGGAATCCCTGAGAGGTTAGTACCTTAAAGATCAATGAGGGAAAGGGGAGGATGATACCTGTGTCCTTTTCTGCCATATTTACAATCTGTTGAAAGATTGTTTTTCCTATATCAACACTTAAACCTTTTCCTATTTTGTATAGGAACAATGCTTGTTCAATTGTTACAATTGATTTGTTCAAAGAACCTGACGATTGTGTATCATTAACTTGTGCAAAACAATGAATAAAGCGTTGAGTGCGGATGTTGGACACCTTGAAACCCATTTCTTCACCACTCCACCGGTGAGATATGAAATCACTTCATCCCTATCATTTATCACTTCCCGTTCTGCCCTCTCATCATCATTTACTCTATTCAAACATTGATTAATTGTAGTCGGTGTGAAGTCATAAAATTTGTTATAGAGAAACACTTTCCCAAAGTTTTTCGACTTGGGTTTCTCTATTTTGCTTGTTAGATTTGCATAAAATAACTTCACTACCTTGTCTACATAAGGACATTTGTTATTTACCGAGTCTAGTAGATTTCTTGAAGTGAAGAAATCCACCAGACCGTGACTACTACAAGACGCAATGTCGATACATACCCGGTTCGAATGGCTCGACCGTTGAACCAAGACCAATGTTTTGAGTGATTGGTGTTAAAAACTCGGGAGAGAAAGAGGTTACCTCGGATCACGAGTTGAGCTACTGCTTGTTAGACCTCGGATACTGGAATCTGAAGATGATTCAGAAGATGTCATAACATTTTCTGTGACATCTTGAGGGGTTGATGATGATTTTGTTTCCCCTGAAGCATGACCGGATTTCTTGTGATAGAACTTCTTCAGCGGGGTGTCGTCTGGAATTTCATCTTCCTCAGGTTCGCGGTTGTGAAGGAAGGTGAAGCAGAAGATTCAGATTGGGACTCAACTGAAGGAGTCTTCTCTGAATCAGCAAAACTGGAGCTTGTAGAGGGAGGAGTCGCTGACTTATTCCTTTTGGTGGGAGATTCACCACTGCCAAAGGCCTTCTCAAAGTTTCGGACCGATCTCCGAGTGGGAAAGGCTGCTTGATTTGTCCTCTTCGGTAGGACAGACACATCCGGGGTTTCCTCTAGGTTGATAGGATTATTTGTCTCCCCTGGATAGGCGATTTCTAGAGGTTCTTGGAAGGCACTTATCACCAAATCTGTGCACAATGGTGGACTTGTGCTCATAGGAGAGTGTTCTGGGACTGATGGTGACATTTTTGGTGACATGGGTGAGACATCCATTGGAGAGAAAGTGGAAGGAGAGAAGGAGAAGTTAGGGTTTTCTGAGGTTCCGGGAATGGGAGAGGTTTGTGAGGGAGATGTGTTGTGTGAGGGATTCATCGTGGGTAATTAGCTAAAATTTCGTTCCCGCCCCTTTTTTTTTTTTTTTTTTTTTCTTTTCCGGGAAGTTGCTTTGGAAGTGAGAATTAGTATTTAGTGAATGGGTATTTATACACTTGGCAAAAACTATCTACATAAGTGTTTAAATTCTATACAAAGACTAGTTCCTAAGGTTTAGAGGTTGTTTCAAAATAGACATCAAAACCAAGAGAAATTTTTCAACAAAAAACAACTCAACATTAATCGACACACGTCTTTTGAAAAATCTGGAAATCTGAGTGTTATCAGAAATGTTTAGCACATTTTGTGTAACACGGAAGTCATTTTCTCATAGGAACAGCAGTTTCGGCAACTAAACAAGACACTTCATAGAGTTTTGTCTCTAAATTGGTGGAACAATGTATATTGAGTCCACATAGATAAGATCTTGTGTCTATCACGATATAAATTATAAGTATGTTGATACTCCTATAGAATAGGAACGGTATCAATTTTGTGTATGTTGATACTCATAGAATAGGAGCAGTATCAATTTTGTGGGTTTATGCCCAACATTTTACAATTCTTAGGAATTTAAGGCTTTGCCTTATTTTTGATACTCACTTTTTATGATTTTTATATCATCGCAGAGAACAGTATCATTTTAAAAGGTGTTCCTTTGAGAAGTCATGACCGTTAGAAACACAAAACAACTTTAACATTTACCGAAGCGGTTCCAGTTTTACTGGATGAATGTTACCACAAATGTCGTGACATTTCGGATAACACTCCAACAAAGGTCAATTTTTATATTGAGCAGAGGCAGAGAGTTTTCAAGTTTGAAAACCTCTCATGATCTAAAGCTTTGTAAAAATATCGGCTAGTTGATGAGAAGTGTCAACATAATCGATTCTAACTATTGCTTTTTCAACCAAGTCTCAAGAAAGTGATGTCTTATATCTATATGTTTTGTGCGAGAGTCTTGAACCGGATTTTTAGATATATTGATGGCACTCATATTATCACAAAGACAAAACTAAGATATTTTTGAAACACCATAATCGTCTAACATGTGTCTTAGCCATATTAATTGAGAGCAACAACTCCCATTGCTACATATTGATTCAGTGATTGAGAGTGAGACACAATTTTGTTTACTCGCATGCAGAAACTAAGTTATTGCGAGTAAAAACATCCTCCACTAGTACTTTTTCTATCTTCCACATCCTCACTTGATCCAGCGTCACTATATCCTATTAGATTAGGATTAGTGTGTCTTTGAATACCAAATTCCCAACTCGCGTGTGCGTGACATATCTTATGACACGTTTGTGACATTTAAGTGGGAAATTTTAGGGCATGCTTGGAATCGTGCACACACACAAACACTAAACATAAGATCCGGACGACTCGCAGGTGAGATACAAAAGACTACCTATCATAGATCTCGTATAAAGTTGGGTCAACATTCTCCCAACATCATGCTGGATATAGTGCAGGTTGATCATCAGTCTTCATGTGTTTGGCGTTTTCCAATCCAAACTTTTTAACCAGGTTCTTGGCATATTTGCTTTGTGAAATGAAGATACCCTCCTCATTCTGTTTTATCTGCAAGCCTAAGAAAAAAGTTAGTTCCTCAATCATGCTCATTTCGAATGTTGAGGACATAAACGACAAAAGTCTTAAGATGAGACATTGAAGTCGAACCAAAAACTATGTCATCTACATAGATTTGAGCAATAACCATATCTGATCCATGGTGTTTTATAAATAAAGTACAATCGGCTACACCACGTTGGAAGCCAAATTCAAGAAGAAATTGAGTTAAACGACCATACCATGCACGTGGAGCTTGTTTTAGTCCATACAAGGCCTTTTTAACTTTGTATACATGTTGTGGATGGTGAGGATCTTCAAATCCTTTGGGTTGTTCAACATATACCTCCTTATCAATATATCCGTTCAAAAAGGCACCTTTCACATCCATTTGGTGAAGAGTTATCTTTAAACAACAAAGTATGGCAAGTAATAATCTAATTGATTCAATTACAGCTCTTTGGAGCAAAGGTTTCATCATAGTCGATACCTTTGACTTGAGAGTATCCTTGAGCCACTAGTCTAGCTTTATTTCTAATAATAGTTCAGTTAAATCGATTTATTCTTAAAGATCCATTTAGTTCCTATTACATTAGTCATCGTGGCGAGGAACTAGATCCCAAACCTCATTTCGGTGAACTGTTCTAGTTCTTCTTGCGTAGCTTGTATCCACCAACTGTCTTTTAGTGCTTCATTAATGTTTTTAGGTTCCAAAGTAGAAACATAGCACGATTGACTTACCTTGTGATGTATGGTGGACATACACGCATACTTCACCATGTCTCGGTAATTTTTTGGCTCTTTTCTCCTTGTTTTATTCCTTCGAATACTTCTCCCATTACCTGCTCAGGGATGGTTTCTTCCGATTCGGATGAGGATCCTGCGCATTGAATCACGAAGTTCATTCGTAATCCTCATCGTTGTTCTCATCTTCTACAGCGTGTCGCAGATGTTGTGACATTTGGTGTAACATCTGCATTTTCTCATGTCCGCCTCCCGTATTGTTACGACAAAGATTCTTCGTGTATTTCTGCATAATCTGCATTATCATCAAAAACAATGTTAATGATTCTTGTACGATTTGGTTCAAGATTGTACACTTGTAAGCATGACTATTTTGAGAATAGCCTATGAAAATTCCACTTATCACTCTTAGAGTCAAACTTTGCTCGATTATCTCTATCATTTAGAACATAGCATACACACCCAAAAACATGAAAGTAACGTAGATTTGGTTTCTTTCCATTCAAGATCTCATAGGGTGTCATTTTTGTTCTGGTCTAAGATAGACTCTATTAGAGATGTGACTTGCGGTGTTTAAGGCTTCGCCCAAAAACGTTTTGACGCTTTTAGAACTTAGCATAACTCTAGCCATTTCTTGTAGGGTTCTATTCTTCCTCTCTCTACACCATTTTGTTGGGGTTTTGGGAGCAGAAAATTCATGGAAAATACCTTTTTCTCACAAATGTAGAAAATTGATTATTTTCAAACTCCTTTCCATGATCGGATCTTATCAGAAAAATAGAGGAATGATATAGATTTCTAATTCTAGAGTACAATATTCTAAACATGTCAAACGTTTGAGACTTTTCTTTCAAAAGAATATCCAAGAGTATCTTGAAAAGTCATCTACAATCACAGCGAGTACTCACGCCTCCTAGGCTATCTACCTCGATTGGACCCATAAGATCCATATGTAAAAGTTGAAAGCAATGAGGCGCACGAGAAATGTCCATCAATCAACAACTTTGTGAGGACACGGGTTTGCTTACCTTTGAGACAATCTTCACACACCACTGCTTTCACTCATAGGACTTAGTTTAGGAATGCCTTTACCGCCTCATAAGATATCAATTTTCTAAGGTTGTGGTAATTGACATGTCCTAGTTTTTGATGCCACAATGTTGTGTCATCACCCTAACACTATTACATACCTTATGTTCTCCGACAAGATAACAATTATCACTTGTTCTGCACTGTCATTATCATTTGTTAGTTTCATCACCATGCATGCATGTTTATTGAATCTTACCTCTAAGTTGTCATCACACGGTTGGCTTATACTAATTAGGTTAGCCATCGCACCATCAACGTGCAAGACATTATTCATCTTTGGAATTCCGTGACATTAACGATTCTCTTCCTATTATCTTACTCTTTTCACCTCCTCCATATGTAACATTTCCTCCATTTAGAGCTTCGTAGTTCTTTAGATCTTTTGTTCTCGCTATATGGTCGAACAGCATCACAAAGTACCACGATCCGAGATATTGGTCCTTAGTGCGGTTATGGCTACATTACAACTTGTTTTCTTGATGGGAACCCAAACCTTTTTGTTACCTTACGATTTTTGTAGATAGAGTAGTCTCAGAGTCTGTCAAGTTCTTGACAAGATTCGGAAGACCTTTTCTTTCTCGAGTTTTAGTAACTTAAAGCAAAAAGGTTTTAAATGTCGATTTATTACAATAATTGCACACATAGTTGCTACCTTCCTACGGCTCATTTCCCATTTTTGTCACGACCAAATCGGGCGTGATCAGTGCCTTACCTGCACCCTAGTGACACAACATCGAGTAATCAATAACATAAAACACATACATGAAATGAAGTATACAAAAGCGATGTCGAGGAAAACTTGCCTTTCGGCATATATAAATAACAACTTTACAAATGAGCAGTTTAATCCTTTTTACAAACCCCGCCCACAACAAGATTACTCTGCACTTCTAAGAATGATATGACAACAATGGCGGAGTGGCTCGCCAAAACCCCCGAATGTAAACACTTACTACGGCGGGACTATACCATCGATAAGCCTCCGAGAAACGGAGCTTCCCAAACGCCGAATCGTGACTCGAGAGCTAGGATCAACGATCGGTGTACCTCAACTGCGGCAGATTAACGCAGCTTCGGGCGAGGTCAAGACAACAATTTACCGAGTATGTGAAACTAAAAATATCAGAAATGAAATCATAATAGTCTATAAAGCGGGAGACATGTATGATAACCAACTACGCTTTTACAATAACTAGCGATCATATCAAGTCGTGACTCACGCCTCAAGTCATCACCAAAGAACATAACAGCTGGTCTCACGCCATTAACATCAATCGTGCGTGGACACATTCTCATCGCCAGCTTTATGATATAAAAGTTCCAAGGAACACACATGAACACGTGTCCCACTGTGCCATAATAACACCGCACGGTAAGTGCGAAGGCATAGCCGACTACTAACACCTAGCATCAACAAGGTCACGAATCAGATTATAAGATCTGCATCATTACATGATCAAAGCCGCCACTTGCCCGCGATATCTAATGCGCGCGTCTAGTCCTGAACTTCCGCGACTCCGCGTAGGCCAATCTCATCGGCCCGCATGAGGTATCCCCGCATCGGGTAGCTACTCCCGGCGTCGCCCCGACTTTCGAGTCCGCACGCCGCGACCGCGTGCCCATAAAGGACGCACACTAACCTGAACTCGTAGCTCGCATAGGCCCTCAGACCCGCGTGAGGTATTCTCGAATCACGGTCCTGCATCGCCGAGTCTACTCCCGCGTCGGAGGCGCTTAACCCGGAATCATCTCAAGAGATGAGTGATGTAAAATATTAACACAACAAATTATCGTTAACCAACATAAGCACAACAAAGGAACACCCTTTACACAACATCACAAGATACTAACACACGTAGCATCCTAACACGTTTACTTATCAAAGCAACAAGAAAGTATTACAAGGCTATCACAAACCAATACAATCAAGTTGTTCACACAAGGTACCTTCTACTATATGATTAACAAGATCGGGTTTTTATCCCCAAAGTACTTCATACATTAACTCTTTAAAAGATACGTTACTTTCACAAAAGTCACACAATACGTAGTATACGAAAATAGAGTGATTATCTTTTTAAGGTAAATCAATTACTTACCTTTGTAAAATCAAGTAGCAACATTCTTTTCCAATGTTCAATTTTGCCTAATTTCCAATGTTCAAGTTTCTCATTTTAGAACGGTTTCGTAGTTCATAGTCTTATTCATTTAAGAATATAATTCTCCTTTAAACAATCTGAGAAACCTAAGCCTCCTATGTGAGTAGGATATTCTTGTTATAACAATCTTATTACAAAGAATCGTGATCTAGAAATATCATTTTGTCTCATCTTAGCTTCTATGCAGATGGAGGTTTCTACCGGTTTTATTAGTACTTAATTAGTCAAAACATTTCCTTTTATTAACGCTGCAGTGGTTTGTCGATACATTCTCGATTCAAATCAAGAAACATTCTTAAGCCGTTATACCTAACTTCCCATAAAGCTAGTATAACTCTTAAGTTTTCAAAAAAACAAGTATTACTTCTTCTTTCAAAATGATTCAAAAATCTTTGAAATACTTCAAGTTCTTTATTAACACATAACAAGCCGCTTATAGTTCAAATCGCTTACCTTTTAAAAACCACATGTATTTTCACCGACATAAAGTCGTTATAACCAACTTCCCATAAAGCCGTTATAACACTTTATGTTTTTAAACCACTCAAACACATTTAGCATACGTACGCTCACCGTACTACATAGTTCACACATATCATGCTAGAAGAGATAGGAAGAGGTTCACATACCTCGCGACGAGTATCGACTAATAGCAAAACGCCCAAGTACTTCCAACCGTCTACTCCTTAAGCCACGTAGATCGCGCCACACGTGAGACATCAACCTATAAGGCCACAAGCGCGCTTATTAACATTTAGATCTCATCGTGAACATTCTCTACCGGTAAAAGACTTCCGCAACAGCGTAAACTCCTCCTCTATCGGTGCCACCAAGCCTACCGGTGGGTTATACATCTAACCCTAACGGTACAATTCTACTCCACTGCACTACTACACAAGTCTCACTGTAATACAACCCTATGTAATTACAAACAAGATTTTCTTTAAATTCGGGCTTAAGTCGCAAGACATTGCCGTAAGTATTATTCATTTCTATTATATAGTATACTTCAACTATATATTCACAATCATGTAATTTCCAATTACAATAGGACAAGATAATTACCTCGATAAGCCCATAATTATCCTAGTTTAAATGTCGATCCCGAGCAATCGTTTAGCTCCAACTCATGCGCCCAACCCGCTCCAAACCACCCTTAGAAGTTCTAACCAACTTCTACACAATACCCCAATCGACTATGGAGATTTCCCTGTGGTTTCGCTTGGATCGACTGAAGTATAATAGTATTTCTGGCTTTTCAGATAGGTATAACCTTAGAATACAACAAGGTATATGGCTAAGGTAATTTGGGCATTATAACAATACTTTTGAGAGTATTTCTACACCACTATGGTACCACAGAACACCCTGCAGTGGGGTGTGCTCTCGTCAAGGCCACTGGGAGTGGGGAGTACCCTCTCGGCCACTAGGCCTCACGAAAGGGGGGTAGCTCACGGCCAGAGCACAAGAAAGGAGGAAGGCTTTCAAGACTTGGTGATTTTTGAATGGATGAAGTCTTCAAGCTTAGTGGGTATTTATAGCAAACCAAAGGCCAACCAACGGCCAAGATCAAGCCATGTAGGCAAGTGTAAGGCCAAGATCAAGCCATGTGCACCCTAACCCTACTCCACAAAACACTCCACAAAACAAGGCACAAAACAAGGCACAATTCAAGGCCATAAAGTGGTCCATTTCGCCAAGCGGTTGCCGCTTGCTTCAATGTGAGGTGACACACGCCACCCTCCCGCTGGTCCAAAATGTTTCGTCTCTCGGAAAAATCCGCAAAAATTAAAAATGACATAGCCGAAATTCCCTACGAAAGTCATGGAAAACGCTTCGCTAAAAACGACTCAAAACGTGTCAGGAACAAAATTAATTCGCCAAGCCTTAGTACAAGTTTCAAATTTTCTACGCACGCCCCACGCACATACTGGAAATACGGGTATAACATTCTCCTCCTTAGAAACATTCGTCCGAATGTTCCTTCTAAGTCTCAAAACAAACGCGTGCAAGATAGTCTTCACTACTATACTTACGAGAACAAACCCGCCACATCCGCCACGTAAAACACCCACGCAAGTACTTACATCCAAGTTCACGAGGAAACACCTCCAACATCACCAACATGATACCACCTTGTCACTTTGCCCGAGGCATCAACCTTCTCAGCGACCCAACGCGGTACCGGCCGCACGCGATCACGTAGTTCGCCGCGACACTCGAACTCTTACCACATTTCTGCATCACAAGATTCCAAAACTCGGTTACTATCTCTAACGGTCATCATTGATCGAACACTGATGGATTTCACACTTTCCGATCATAACAATACGAAGATCGGACGATCGCCTCCTAAGTCGGACGGCAAAAGCTAACATATAGGCAACCCGCCTATTCTTCACATGAACTCAAAAGGCCCAAAGTAACTCGCTAAGTTCCTCTCAGATTCCAAACTCATCACACCCAACCCGGTGGTACTTTCAAGAAAACCGACCGCCGACCAACTCTCGCCGCCGATTATCCGCACGATTTCTCCGAAATGCCGTAACTTCTTCTAGACAAGCTTCAGACTATCCACACCGGAACAAGCTCAACCAATCGTTCGAATCTTGCCAACGCCGAACCAATCGACCGCAATTTACACTTCCGCCTACGAGGCTTTAAAAACGACATCCGAACACCAAATGATAGCTTAAACACTACCTCCACAGAGACAACAATCCCTACAACTATCCTCAAATCCAAACATCGCCCGGTGGCGAACGCGATTCTGAGACTCACCAGTTCTTAACCCCGCTCGTAAAACTTTTAAAACGAAAATAGCCACACCGGGCTTCATCGCTCGACATAAGGTGAAGGTAGGCACCCTGCGCAGCCTTACAACCTTTCGATAACACAATCGCCGAGTAAACGGTCTTTGCTAGAAAACAAGACGATCGACCTCTCGCCCGACCATCGGTCGAACGATCCACGAGTTCAGACACCGTTAACTAAACTTGGGCCTAACACCTCGTGACTTACCACAAGGCGGACCACCACAAACCGACCCCACCACCAACTCGCCGCGGGTTGACCCGCAACGGGCCCCAACCCGACCCTTGAACGCCGCACAATACTAGCTCCCGATCCGAACAATCTTACTAATCACGCTTCAAAACCTAGCGGCCTTCTTAGCTCAACTACCCTCTTTCATTCCACACTACTAGGACCTATCCCAAACATAACTCACGTGCACTATGCACTCCCAATAAGTGGTCAAACATAACACTACACCTTTCTCGAGACGGCCACACCTCTAAGGTCTCTAGTAAAAGCTCCAAGGCTCACACCTTCTCTATCCCCAAAATCTTACTCTGCTAAACAACCATGATCTAATCACGACTAACACATCGCTATCGTAACATAGCACTTAAGGTATACTCACCTTATCATACATACCGATCTCTGTAGGTTAAAGATATATCTATATTTACCGCTTCACTCCCTTAGTCGTTCTAATCAAACTCGCCTGCAGGCGATACCGGCGGAGATGACAAACTACCCACCGATATCAAGGCAAAGTCCCCTTACTAGGTCACCTATTCGACACTGCCCCGACGCCACAGTGTACAACAAGTACCAACTAAAAGATGACATTCCCGATGACGCTCACACCGCGAACCGAAGCCCCGAGTTCTCGACTAACTCCCGCACACCCCGAACGCCCCAAATCGCGGAAGACCACTGCATCGCGAGGTGCATATCTAATCGCTGAGGTGACTCGCCGAAGTTACCAAAGGACCTTGCCGCTCGCCCTCTTCGCTCCTCGTTAACCTGCCGATCTCTACGCTTTCTCGCCGCGCATAAGCTCGCATACGTGCCATGCTCGCCTAATCAAGGATTTCTTGCACAACCTTCTTAGGTAGTCATCAAGACTCGCGATACATCGGTATCTCTCTCGTAGCCAAATCCATAGCTAGTAATGTGGTCGCTTTTTACAATCCATATTCTGCTCTCGGTCGCGAACCGGCGTTCAAATATCATGGCCGCAGAGGAACTACCGCCGCCGCTAAACTCTTGGGGCTAGCGACGCCGCAGAAATCCCCAAATGGCACTACCCTAGGTAAAGATTGGGCCCGTGCCCTCGTGACCCTCTCAGACTAACTCGCAGCCTCCTCGGCCGCTTGCCTCCCGGGCCCGGGTTTGCCTACGCGAGGCATAACGATAAGGAAAGAAATACGCTCAGAGGATCCAACTTACAACACAGGCTCTAAGGCACGATCTCGTGAGTGAGAAGAATAGAAACCAATCCTAAATATCCTATAGCCTCCGATTATCAAGTGGTGCACAACACACCGATAATCAAGACTTCATCGGATACTCAGAGACACTTTCCGAGGATTAATCGCTCGATACCACTTTTGTCACGACCAAATCGGCCGTGATCGTGCCTTACCCTGCACCCTAGTGACACAACATCGTAGTAATCAGAACATAAAACACATACATGAAATGCATGTATACAAAACAAGAACTGAGGAAAACTTGCCTTTCTAAGATATATAAATAACAACTTTACAAATGACGCTTTAATCTTTTTACAAACCCCGCCCACAATAAAGATTACTGCACTTCTAAGAATGATATGACAACAACGATGGCGGACAGGCTCCGCCAAACCCCGAATGTAAACACTTACTACGCATGGGACTATACCATCGATAAGCCTCCGAGAAACGGAGCTTCCCAACGCAATCGTGACCACGAGAGCTAGGATCAACGATCGTGTACCTCAACTGCGGCATGAACGCACTTCGGGCGAGGTCGCATAACAGTAATTTAGTATGTGAAACTAAAAATATCAGAATGAAATCATAATAGTCTATAAAGCAGAGACATATGATAACCAACTACGCTTTACAATAACTAGCAAATATATCAAGTCGTGACTCACGCCTCAAGTCATCACCAAAGAACATAATGGGTCTCACGCCCACAACATCAATCGTGCGTGGACACATTCTCACCGCATAGCTTTATGATATAAAAGTTCCAAGGAACACACATGAACACCGAGTCCCCACTGTGCATATAATAACACCGTGGGTTAAAGAAGGCATAGCCGACTACTAACACCTACGCATCAACAAGGTCGCGAATCAGATTATAAGATCTCGCTTGCATCATTACATGATCAAAGCCGCCACTTGCCCGCAGATCTAATGCGCGTCTAGTCCTCGAACTTCCGCACTCCGCATAGGCCAATCTCATCGCCCGCATGAGGTATCCTCGCATCGAGGGTAGCTACTCCCGCATCGCCCCGACTTTCGAGTCCGCACGCCACGCGACCGCATGCCCATAAAGGACGACACTAACTCGAACTCGTAGCTCGCATAGGCCCTCAGACCCGCATGAGGTATTCTCGAATCACGGTCCTGCATCACCGAAGTCTACCTCGACGGAGGCGCCTTAACCCGGAATCATCTCAAGAGATGAGTGATGTAAAATATTAACACAACAAACTTATCGTTAACCAACATAAGCACAACAAAGGAACACCCTTTACACAACATCACAAGATACTAACACACGTAGATCCTAACACGCTTACTTATCAAAGCAACAAGAAGTATTACAAGGCTATCACAAACCAATACAATCAAGTTGTTCACACAAGGTACCTTCTACTATATGATTAACAAGATCGGGTTTTTATCCCCAAAGTACTTCATACATTAACTCTTTAAAAGATACGTTACTTTCACAAAAGTCACACAATACCCGTAGTATACGAAAAAATAGAGTGATTATCTTTTTAAGGTAAATCAATTACTTACCTTTGTAAAATCAAGTAGCAACATTCTTTCCAATGTTCAATTTTGCCTAATTTCCAATGTTCAAGTTTCTCATTTTAGAACGGTGTCGTAGTTCATAGTCTTATTCATTTAAGAATATAATTCTCCTTTAAACAATCTGAGAAACCTAAGCCTCCTATGTGAGTAGGATATTCTTGTTATAACAATCTTATTACAGCAGCCATGATCTAGGAAATATCATTTTGTCTCATCTTAGCTTCTATGCATGGAGGTTTCATGGTTTTATTAGTACTTAATTAGTCAAAACATTTCCTTTATTAACGCCGCAGTGGTTTGTCGATACACATTCGATTTCAAATCAAGAAACATTCTTAAGCCGTTATACCTAACTTCCCATAAAGCTAGTATAACTCTTAAGTTTTCAAAAAAAAACAAGTATTACTTCTTCTTTCAAAATGATTCAAAAATCTTTTGAAATACTTCAAGTTCTTTATTAACACATAACAAGCCAGTTATAGTTCAAATCAGTTACCTTTTAAAAACCACATGTATTTTCTTACCGACATAAAGCTGTTATAACCAACTTCCCATAAAGCCGTTATAACACTTTATGTTTTTAAACCACTCAAACACATTTAGCACATGACGCTCACCGCATACATAGTTCACACATATCATGCTAGAAGAGATAGGAAGAGGTTCACATACCTCGCGACGAGTATCGACTAATAGCAAAACGCCCAAGTACTTCCAACCGTCGCTACTCCTAAGCCACGTGATCGCGCCACACGTAGTACATCAACCTATAAGGCCACAAGCGCGCTTATTAACATTTAGATCTCATCGTAGAACATTCTACCAAAATTCGCAAAGACTTCTCCCGCAACAAACAGAAACCTCCTCTATCGAGGCCGCCACTGCCTACCAGTGGGTTATACATCTAACCCTAACTGCACAATTCTACTCCACTGCATTACTACACAAGTCTCAGAATACAACCCTATGTAATTACAGCCAAGATTTTCTTTAAATTCAGCTTAAGTCGCAAGACATTGCCGTAAGTATTATTCAGTTCTATTATATAGTATACTTCAACTATATATTCAAGCAATCATGTAATTTCCAATTACAATAGAGGACAAGATAATTACCTCGATAAGCCCATAATTATCCTAGTTTAAATGTCGATCCCGAGCAATCGTTAGCTCCAACTCACGCCCAACCCGCTCCAAACCACCCTTAGAAGTTCTAACCAACTTCTACACAATACCCCAATCGACTATGGAGATTTCCTGTGGTTTCAGTTTTGTGATCGACGGGAAGTATAATAGTATTTCGGGCTTTTCAGATAGGTATAACCTTAGAATACAACAAGGTATATGGCTAAGGTAATTTGGGCATTATAACAATACTTTTGAGAGTATTTCTACACCACTATGGTACTCACGAGAACACCCCAAGGTGGGGGTGTGCTCTCGAAGTGCCACTAGGAGGGGAGTACCCTCTCGCCACTAGGCCTCACGAAAGTGAGGGGGTAGCTCACGGCCAGAGCACAAGAAAGGGAGGAAGGCTTTCAAGACTTGGTGATTTTTGGAATGGATGAAGTCTTCTGCTTAGTGGTATTTATAGCAAAACCAAAGGCCAACCAACGGCCAAGATCAAGCCATGTGCTAGGCAAGTGTAAGGCCAAGATCAAGCCACGTGCACCCTAACCCTACTCCACAAAACACTCCACAAAACAAGGCACAAAACAAGGCACAATTCAAGGCCATAAAGTGGTCCATTTCGCCAAGGGTTGCCGCCTTCGCTCCAATGTGAGGGTGACACATGTCACCCTCCCGTTGGTCCAAAATGTTTCGTCTCTCGGAAAAAATCCGCAAAAATTAAAAATGACATAGCCGGAAATTCCCCTACGAAAGCTGTGAAAACGTTTCGTCGAAAAACGACTCAAAACGGGTGTTGTGAACAAAATTAATTCGGCCAAGCCTTAGTACAAGTTTCAAATTTTCTACGTACGTCCTTACGTACATACTCTGGAAATACGGGGTATAACAATTTTTAACAAACAAGTTGGAACATAATGTATTGATAGGATTCTTGTACCCCAAACCAGTACAGTGAGGTTGACTAACACTAAGGATTTCATCTAATTTGGAGGTGCCTGTGTTAAGCTTTTTGAAGGTTGCTTCGGCCAGATCCAACTTTGCACTTATCTTTCCGAATTCAAGATCTTTTTTGGTAAGAGTCACTTCCAGTCGGGTAATGGTACTTATCAAATCTGCATTCTCACGAGTTAGAGTTTTCACCTTTGATTCAAGTTGATTAGATTCAATGATTAAGTCCTTGCAAAGGGCTTGCAATTCCTTAATCATATCATCCTGTAGTCTTCGAGTCTTAGGTTTAGAATCATTTTTGAAATAAAACCACGTAAGCAATTGACATCCAAGAATTAAAAACTCATACCGTCATTGTCAGATTCTGCAGATGTTACGGTGATGTTCCCGAAATGTCATGACATTTAGTGTATCACAATACCTAAACCTTCATCATCCGACAGAATGTTCAAAAACACAAGATTGCTTGTGACTCTATTTCTCAGATTCTCTTCCCCTTCACCTTCATCATCACTTAGAAATCCATAGACTTTTGCCAACCTTTCTTAAAGTGTTTGCACACTCGTTGGCATAATGACCCATCCCAGCATGCATTGAATCAATGTCGCCGAGCCGGATCGAACTGGTTCGGCCGTAATTTATCCTCCTAAGTTGATTGCCTTTTTGTGCGTTGGGAAAATTCTTGGTAATTCGTGGATCGAGTCCTTGGTTTTGGTGCTCTTTAGATTTATTCTTATCTTCGTTGAATCTTCTTAACATCGATTGAACCTACGAGTAAGAGAGCAACGCTGACACCATCCCCAATTTCTTCAAGTGTTTCATCCTCTTCATCGACTTCCGCTCTAAGGATTTTGCTTGAGGGCAACATCCTTGCCTTTGTATAAAGACCTTTGGTTTTCCATGTTCATCTCATATGTTTTGAGAATGCTCATTAAAGTATGTAGGTCCATCAGTGGCAAGGTTGTGGCTTCTTCAATCGCACAAATCTTAATGTTGAACTTTTCGGAAGAGATCGGCGGCTTTTTCAACAAGTTGATTGTTGGTCAATGGAGAACCAAGAACTTGACATTCATTAGAGATATCAATCAACTTTTCAAAATAGGTTTTAATATCCTCCGATTCCTCCATCCTTAAACGCTCATACTTACTCACGAAAGCACGCTGGCTTCGTCGAACACTTGAACTACCTTCACAATGAGTTTGTAAAGTATCCCAAGCATCTCGCAAGAGAGCAATTTTGAATGAGTTTGAACATGTAAAGATCAACCCATCCGAAAATAGCATTTAGTGCCTTTTCGTTGAAGCTGCACTATTAGTTTCTTCAAAAGTCCATTCGGCCAAAGCTTGACCAAAATGTCGCTTCCTCGTCAGGTGGAAGCATAAATGTATCCATTAGTAATAGATCTCCATGCTCTAACATCAATGGATTTGATGTGAGACCGTAGGCGAATCTTCCAATAAGGATAGTTTGATCCATCTAAAATAGGAAGTCTACCAATATTTGGATTACCCGGATCCATAGTTAAGTAAAAGGACCGTAGCACTTATTATGTCAAGTGTCGGCTCTGATACCACTTGATAGGAATTGTCGCACTTAAACTATGGAATAAATAAAATCAGCAAAAAGAACAGAGGTAAACTTAAAGACAGTAGGGAATGTTCCCAAAAATGTTCGTGATACGAATCGAACATCAACAAAAACGCAGAACTAAAAACTGAATTTAAGATGCAGCGGAAATAAATCAAGGACACCCAAGATTGTTTTTCATAAGTTATATAATTGTATATAACTTATAGTGGTCTCATGACCAAAAATTTATTGTATAAAAATTATACAATCTTACAAATCCCTTGAAAATGAATAGTAACTGTAAACCAAAAGGATTAAAAGAAGTTAAATCCTAACTTCTAAGCCTGAAAAATCTATCTAAAATAGAAGTGAAAAACACCCTATTACAATTGCTTTGAGTTGAAAGAACAAGTATAGATCTAAGAAAGCAATTCGTAATTTTGAACAAGTGTAATCACAAAACAGCCGCTCGATCCAAATTGCTTGAGGCAATATTTGAGACGTCTCAGATCTGATTTTTGTTCTGCAAAAACTGGATAATTAAACCTTGGAGTGAACCCTCTATTTATAGTGGAGAGTCCACCCAAGAGGCTCCTTGATTCTCGGTGGAGGTTGAGTAGAATAGGGTTGGTTGGAGCTGTTCTTTAGCCTTAAAACTCTCACCAGATTTGACTTTGTCTTCCTGAGAATGCTCCTTCCGTTATGCACTCTCCTTGGACTTGGTCTTGTCAAGTACTATCGTGTATCCCTTAGCTCCTAACCAAGCCAAACATTCACGTGATAAAATCTTCTCAGCTTCAGAATCTGCTCCGTGAAGATAGGCAAAACTTATGCCAGAAATGTCCTTCCAGATGTCACGACATTTGGGATGACATTTTCCTGTTTTTACTTTAACACCAAAAAGAGACATGTTACGGAAAATGTTAGGACACAGAACCTAACACTAACATATATTTGTCTAAAATAAACTACAGTAGCTAGAATTGTGGTAGCACTTTTTGATGTAAAAAAGAAAGTAGAAATATATTTATGGATTCAGCTCACTTACTGATAGAGCTGTAAATATGGGGCTAGGCCCGTTGGGCCGACTCAGCCCAACCCGTGATTTAATATGATTGTGTTAAGATTTTTGAAGCACATTTAAGAACAAGACTTTTTTATCCCGCTTGCAAGTGGGCTTGAGCAACAATGGGTTAGACCGGCCCGTGGTCTTAAGCAACATTGAGTATAAATATCATTACACTAATAATGCAAAACATGATATATAGCAAGAATACTTTTAAAACAATAAATTTAAATTTAACATCCTAGGCATACGCTTTAGTCGCCGGAGCTTACGCTTTTTCCCCCGAAACTTATGCTCAAACTCTACGACGTACGCTCTATAAATCCACGTTTTTCATTTTCCATACGGAGTATTTTTTCCTCATCCTAAGACTCGCCTTGGGACTCACCCCAAAAACGTTTTTTAAAACATTGTTTGAGACTTGGTTAGCAAGTAGTAGTTCAATTATTCTCATCTAGAACTTAGTAAGGATGCCTAAATCGACCTTTTGATAATTTGATGGAGTCGTATCTTATAAATATTTATATTAGCATTTTTAAATTTGAATCTAAATTAAAAGAATTATAAAAATTATATTTTTTTAAAAAGGAGTTGGCCCGGTCAAGCTCGCAGCCCACATTGTGATGGGTTAGGCTAGCTATTTTAAGACCCATAAAAAAATATGTGTTAGTCCGCCCTGGCCCGTCAAATTTCAGAGCTCGCATGGGCTAGGTCAGCCCGTTTTGACAGCCTACTTACTGAATAATGTGATTTTCCCAAACATTGCTATTGAGTCCTTGTGAAGTCGTACTTACGTGAATTAGACTAATTTATGATGTACACTTTCTCCTTTTTTACGTCACGAGCTTTTCTTCAACCCCTTATGGGCTCGTTTGGTACGTCGCACTGGATTGTATAATTTTATATGGACTGAACTGTATTAATATATAATGAACGGTATTAGAGTATTAATATATAATGGACTGTATTTTTTATTTTATTTTTATTTTTATTTTTAGTACAGTTCAAGGGAGAGTCTCAAAAATGACAGTCGGAGTGTACTACTTTTAGTCCAGTCCGACTGAAAATGTCCACCAAACGCTGTATTATTTTTTTGTCCAGTGCAGTCCAGCATAATACAGCGTACCAAACGTGCCCTATGTGTTCTCGGTGAAGTCTAGTCTCATATTTGTTGTGGTAATACATAGTTGGCCAAAGAGCAAAAGAAAAAGGAGCAAAAGGCGTCTTGTTTAGTCTGTTGAGTTGCAAGTGGGGTTAGCATATCCTTAATTTTTTTCAGACCCCTAAAATGTCTGTGGTCTTCGGCTAGCATTTACTTCTGGAGAAAGATATTGTTTTGGAAATAACAAACAAAAAGAACTTTATACCAAGAAAATTACAGGATTATGAGGCTAATTTTGAGATCATGTGACCTTCTCAGAATTCTTACTTATGCGCAAAATGGAAGTGAATGGGACACCGTAAGGCTAAATATCAGATCAATGTTTAACATCTTTTATAGAAAGTAGTGGGAGTTGGATAGGAGAGGAACTAATGCTTGGTCCTATTGACCATAACCAGCTCCTTGCATCAAGAAACTATGATATTCTTCTTGCCTTTAATCTGTATTTACGCAGAGCGTAAAGGCATGAAAGAAAGAAATTCAAAATGAAACTTAGTCAATCAAGTGAGTTGAGAACCATAATGTCTTGGGTTTGAATCTCAACGGAGGTAAAAAGACTAGGGTTCTTTTCATCTATTCAAGTCTTGACGGACAGAGTTATCTGATACCTGTGTTGATACCCATGAAATTATCAAGGTGCGAGCATAGCTGGTCCGTGCACCACGCTTATCAAAAGATAGCAAAGAATAGAAAGTACAAATGCAACTTTCTAGAAGCTGTCCTTGGATCAAGAGAAAGAACTTGATATCTGAAAATTCTGCTGTTCTTTTTGGTAATCCTTTCACTAATTATAGCAAAGCAACAAGCAGTGAATCAAACTGCATTAACAAATACCGTTCTCGTTCGACACTAAGAGTAATAGCCTTCTATCTCAAAGGCGATGATTTGAAAGCAAAATAACAGAACTTTTACTCCAACTATGATGGACAAGAAATAGGTAGGAATGAAAGCAAACCAAAAAGCTATTTCAAGATTCCAGAATGAGCTGCAAATCATTAAGCACCCCATTAGCAACTGAAGATTGAATGATAAAATTGCAGGGTCTATGGTATGGAGCGAGAAAATCAGCTATTTTACTCGCACAAAAAGGCATGCTGGGATTTAGATGCTTAACCTCCACCTCATTTTATTCTCTGTCAGCTGCACTTTCAGTCTATACTCCAATGTGCAACCTTAATATTTCATCAAGTACACATTCTTCATCCAAGCTATTGTAACTTCCAATGTTTGAAAAAACTTGCACACAAGGTATTCAGAGATAGTGGTTAGACTGATCTTACCAAATAGTCCACCATAACTGAACTGAATTTAGAAGGGAAAGGAAAATAGGCCAGAATTGTTCACGAGAATCAAAATAACACCATGATCTGTAAAGCATTTATTTCTAACTTCTAGTCAAAACTCATAATGATAGAACGTAACAATGCGTAAAAATAGCTAGCCTACTGCACAGTGCCCCATGAATGTCAATTTGGTCACTTATTCGATTGACTATTAACAAAACCATGAAATAAATTGCATTGAAACTAAATCCTGAAGATAATCAATAAGGGTCAACGTTGTATACAATTTGACTTATGGAAACCATCATCATTCACCAGTACAAATGTGTATCTTTAACGTTCCCCAAACTACCTGTTAATAAACTCAGTAAAAGTCTTTCAATTCGGATTTAGAGTAGACCTTTCAAGATTGGATTTCGTTATATCCAATTTGACTCGGGGTTCTGCATAGTACTAATCAAGCAAGAAACAAATAAACCTTTTAAGTTTGTCTAATCACTTCAATGTCAATCATTAACTACACCTCAATTTGCTATATGAATCTACTATATACATTCTGTTCATATAAGGTCCATTTCATACCAATACTAAATTACTTGTCTTCCAAGACGGTAGTAGAGAAGGAGAGGCACTACTTATGAGAAAGAGGAGTTTTCTCTTCTACTCCCGGGACAAATAGGAGCTCCATCAGAGTAGAGGTTCTCTAAATCTCACTTATTCCAACACTGGGTGATTTGTTTTCATCTGTCTAAAATTTGGTGGTCAGATTACCCGGTACCTATGTTGGTTGGAGGTAACAAGACCGGTATCATTAAACAACAACTAGCTGTTATCGACAATATTAGATTCTTTATTTTCCTATTGTTCTAGTCTCAGGAAAATCCACATTGATTTCGTGAAATGTTATATACTTAGAGAGCTTTAGATAAGTTACCTATAAACATATGAAGAAAAGATAAATGCAAGGTAATCCAGATTTCCAGTTCCAAAGATCCTATTAATTGGTAAATGCAGTCCCATACTCGCAATATTGAATATGTTACAAGTTACAACTCAATGTGGCACATGTGACATAGAGCATGCACAAGAAACCTTAAAGTTTTGTGAAGGGTAATACTAGTTCTGTTCAAGATTTCAGATCTTGTAGTGTACCAACTATTGCCAAACCAGAGCCTTCTAAGCATGGCAAGAACTTACATGTCAAAGAGACCAGAAATACTATCAGATAGATACCAGTTTTTAGCTGCAGTATCCAAAGAATAGTCTCTTTAAGGTGTCAATATCCTACCCAGCGTGGCAAATGACTTTAAGATAAACATGATTCCCTTGTGAGAGAAAGGTCTGCCTTTTATTACAAGCAATGGAAATACTAGAATTTCAAAAGACAAATTATACTGTCTAAGGTTTTATATCTCTTGTTTTATTGTTCCGACTTAAAATTCTTGTTTATATAAAAACTGTTTCTGAATATATAACATTATAAAACTTAATTTTATTTATGTAATAACCCTAGTATAATATTTTGTTCACTAGTGAAACACTGAATTTGATCAATCGAACTGATTCGACTAGAAAAATTGATTAAATCGGGTCATATAATTCAACCCAAACAGGTCGAATTAAGGCAGTTTCCATCATGATGCTCAAAAGCAATGCCAAAAATATGCAGACAGTTACACAAAATAGAGTTCCATAAAAAGAAATGTAGAGCCTTTCTCTCCCCAACTCTGCCAACAAACAAATCACCATCTGGTCATTTCTGTATGGCAAATTAATGACGATAAAGAACCAAATGCTGACAAAAGGAGTACACAATACAAACTTACTATGTTTAAAACTGAAAACAAATCATTGCTTGGAATTTTTGCTCAACAAATAGCTCTTCAGAACATCCATAACTGATCCAAAATCTGCTTTCACTTCCACTGGTGGGTTGGCAAACCGACATTCCATGTCCTTTATTTCCTTTGAGTGGTAATCAATCTTGGATTGTGTAAACTTCAATCCATGAGCTGTACTCACAACCACAGTCCTATCAGTTGGCTTAATGACTCCACTGTTTCTCAACTTGAACAGCGCAGTCAATGCCACACCAGTGTGTGGGCAAATGAACATTCCGGTCGAATCCGCCTGAGCCATAGCATCCATCAACTCCTCCTCCGTTGCCTCCTCCACTATCCCGTTGCAGTTCTGCAGGGCAAATACAGCTCTGTCTATAGACACTGGGTCACCAATCTGAATAGCAGATGCAAATGTTGTGTTCGCCTTCACAGGTTTGAAGTCTTTCCAACCGGATTTGTAATGCAAGTAAAGCGGATTAGCATTTGCAGCTTGAGCACAAACGAGCCTAGGGATGCGATCCACGAGCCCCAACTCTTTGCACATCTGAAAACCTTTATAAAATGCATATATGTTGCCTAGGTTCCCACCAGGGACTATCACCCACTCCGGAACTTCCCAATCAAACTGCTGCAAAATCTCGATTGCTGCCGTCTTTTGCCCTTCCAACCTCAAACTATTCAACGAATTTGCCAAGTAAATAGGCAACTCAGCAGTGACTTCGCGAATCAACTGCATACAACCATCAAAATCAGTGTCAATACTCAAAACAAAAGCCCCATTTGCTATTGGCTGAACCAACTGCGCCATAGAGATCTTATTTGCAGGTAGAAAAACAATCGACGGAATGCCTGCAGATGCACAGTAAGCCGACAGTGCAGCGGACGTATCACCAGTGGAAGCACATCCCACGCCAACAACCGGTTTGTGCATTTTCCGCAACCGATTTACTTGACTCACCAAAACAGTCATGCCAAGATCCTTAAAGCTACCAGTGTGGCTAATACCACAGTGTTTGACCCACAAATCAGTCATGCCTAGGAACTGTTTGCCAAAACGCTCAGCCCAAAACAAATTAGAGTTTCCTTCAAAAGCACTAACTATATCATCACTATCAATTTCAGGTAGGACCCATTCCTTCTTAGACCAAACACCTGAACCGTAAGGCCAAGTGGTTTTACCAACACGAGAATCAAATAGGTTGCGCCAATACTGGCCATCAAACTTCTTTAAAGCATTCATATCATGCTGAACATCAAGTAATCCACCGGAGCGGCTTCGATACACAATTTCATCTAGAGAATACCATTCATCGGAGTTCGGATCAGCATTAAAAGGCACATACCTGCAGAGGTGGAGCTAGAGTATCAGTTACAGGTTTGACGGAACTTAGTAGCTTTGAGAACTCTACATTTGTTCTAAATATCTATTTACTATGTTGGAACTCTATATTTGTAATCCCTCCGTCCCAAAATACTCACTTATCTTTCAAGCTAAATTAAATTAGATTAACTCAATATTTTAAAATATTATATATTTGAAAACTATACAAAAAGTCACATATCACTATGGTGAAAAAATACATGTTAAAATATTGGTCAAAATACAAACACGACGAGTATTTTAGGACGGGAGTAGAATAGGTAATTTATTTATAAAGTAATCAAAATTTTGGATCCGCCTATGTATACCTGGCGGAGAAATTGTGGGAGGAGCTATGGCGGCGCGCCTCCTCGCGGATGTTCTCATCGGCGGAACGGCGGTGTTTCTGAGTTTGAGCAGAAGGGGTAATCGCGTCATTTGTAGATGCTGTAGCTTTAATCGGAGTGCAGAAGTGAATACTGTTGTTGGATTTTGAATTCGATGGATGCTGAAGTTGGGGACAAGGACAGAGGAAATAGGATCCGAGCATGCAAGAAGCCGCCATTGTTGTGTGCGTGCGGGGATTGGACATAGTTAGGGGCCATATACATCTGGTAATAATCACCCTGTCTAAGATTACGCCACGTGTAACAGGGATCCAATCGGACGGCTGAGAAGGACTTGGCTGATTCACATGACTAAATTATAATATTGGTGAATTAGTGTAATTCACCACAATTTTAGCTTTCTAAACTATTATTCCCCCTTGACTTCATATTTTGCGGCATTCAACCCATTTGATCGGTAATTTTAGATTGCTCGTAAACTTTGGGGAAATGTGAAATCATTCGCCCGCCCACAGGGCCCTCAACTCCGACGCAGACAGACGCGAGAAGATAAATCACGCGATCAATACCACTAAGTGAAAGACACAGTGTCTGATGTCCACAAAGAGTCATCCCCATAAAGAATGAATTAAGCTCTCACACTGCGGCTGTCAGGGCTCGAACCTGCCTACTTGGGGCAATTTACCATATTGAAACCAACTTAGATACGTCCATGCAGGCTAGATTACTTGTAAATAGGGGTGACAAAATTAGCCCAAACCCAAATGACCCGCCCAACCCGCCTAAGATTTCATGAGTTTGGGCAAGATTGATTTTGATGATGGGTTGGTTTGGGCTAGCCCAAGTTGACTCATCATAAATCAACAGCTCAAATGAGCTCATGATGATGTCCAAACTTGACCCATCAAAATATATAATTTTAATTATTAGAGTTCCACAATAGATTAAGATTTTTATTTATAATTTTTTTTTTTTTTTATTATTTCAGAACAATAAAAATACACCAACGCATCTCAATCACACAATCCATCAACCCTACACCAACCCCCACTCAAGCACTGAACCACCCTCACATCTCTGCCCATACATTGCCTACTCCACCCCACCCAATTCTACCCCACCTAACCCCATAACCCCCTACCCCCCCTCCCCCCGTCCTACCCCATTCTCAAATTTCTATTTTTTATTTTTTTATTTTTATAAACAATTTATAAAAAATATGAATTTTTTCTTACCTTCCCCTACCCCCACCCTCACTCCATTCTCAAATTTTTATTTCATATTTTTTTTATTACTTTTATAAAAAAAATATGAATTTTTTACTTACCTCTCCCTACCCTCCTCCACCCCATCCTCAAATTTCTATCTTATAATTTTTGTTACTTATATACAAAAATTATTAAAAATATGATATTTTTTCTTACCTCCACCTACCCCTCCCCGCGCCCTACCCCCTCCACCCCACTCCATTCTCAAATTTCTATTTTATATTTTTTGTTACTTTTATAAAAAAAAGTTATTAAAAATATGATTTTATTTCTTACCTCCCCTACCCTCCTCCACGCCCTACCCCCTCCACCCCACCCCACAGTCCCAACCCCATCCTCAAATTTATATTTCATATTTTTGTTACTTTTATAAAAAAAATATTAAAATATGAATTTTTTTCTTACCTCCCCCTATTCCCCATCCTATTTCCCACCCCATTCTCAAATTTTTATTTCAATATTTTTGTTACTTTTATAAAATAAAATAAAAATTAAAATGTGAATTTTTTTCTTACCTCCCTACCCCCACTGTCACGACCGACTCGGATCCGTGGATCGTGCCTTACCCTGACACCCTTGTGATACAACATCGAGAAAACCAATGAAATAAACTCACAAACAAGAACCGTATAAGAATATAAAACAAAGCAACCCAAAGTGGCTACCTCTAAATATAATAAAACGAAGCTACATCCTTACACCCCAATTCATGACAGACTACAAGCCTCAGAAGGTATAACACTATGACGGACAGGCCCCGCCATACCCCGAATGTACAAAAGTCTACAACCTCGTGGAATCGTACTAAAATACGAGGCCTCCGAGAAATGGAGCCTTCCGAGAACCGAACGTGATCCTAAGAGTGCGGATCGCCAGTTATGAACCTCAACTCGCGGCATGAACGCAGCCCAAGGAGGTCGATAACATGTACCAAATATGCGAAATCAAAAATCGTAATAATATCATAAGTCAAAATATAAGTGGAGTTATAGGCGAAAATCGGTTTACTTTGCACCGTGCCTTACTAACAATGAGTAACAAATGTATATATATATATCGCGTAAAAATAGGAAGCTCATGATCAAAACAGGTACCTCGCCCAGTAGTATCATTAAGCAATCCTACTCGGGACTATTTCACCCGCATAGGTCATGTGGACCCGCATGAGGTCATCCGCCTCGTCGGGACTATTTCACCCGCACGGGACTATTTCACCCGCATGGATCCTGTGGACCCGCATGAGTACCATCGCCAGACTCGCGTGAGACTATTTCACCCGCACGGATCCCGTGGACCGGATCCGCGTGAGTACAAACGCCGCACTCGCGTCATGGGTAGCAAATCCATGGCATAAGTAGTAAACCATCCTATCGAGCATACCCGGTCACCCATCGCACAAGATGTCCAAAGGAAATAACAAGAATAACCCGGTTTACCCGTAATAATATATATATAACATAGCTCATCCGCTATCATACATAACATAAGCACTACCGCCTATCATATCATAACATAAGCACTACCGCCTATCATATCATAACATAAGCACTACCGCTTATCATATCATAACATAAGCACTACCGCCTATCATATCATAACATAAGCAAGTTAAGAAATCCCTAACTTCTTATTAACATTATTAATATATCCTCTCATTTTAGTATACCTAAGGCACCAACATGTCTTTTAATAGAAAATTCGAATTTAACCTAAGTACCATGTACTTCTAACCTTTTAAGAAATAACTCCTTTTATACAAAAATTCCAAGATACTAATCACCATAGTATCAAGTTACAATTTCTTTTCAAAACAAGTCACATTTCCTTTTAGAAATATAATAAGCTTCTAAATCAAGTGACTTCATTTCCTTTAAAACCTTAGGCAACCAATGCCTAAAAATCAATTCACCTTTCTTAGTTTCAAATCTTTTACTCACTTGTTTTAATTAGAGTAAACCTTTCTTTGTGAACCTCTCAAAACTAATATAACCAACTTCCCATAAAGTCATTATATTAGCGTTATTCCTTTGTCAAATACATTTTCCCTAAATCCAAGGGACTTATACTTTTAAAATGAAACAAGTACCAATATACTTTAAAACAAGTGAAAGATATCGACCAGACGCTCACCGCACTACATAGGTACAACTACTCATGCTCAAAAGATAGGAAAGTTTCACATACCTCTTCGGTTAATCCACTTGCTAAGTCCGAAATACCGCACGTAATATGTCAACCTATAATGACCATAATACGTTTATTAACCCCTAATTTCAATGTAGAAATTCCAAATTCAAGTTACTAATTCCTAAGGAAAATCAAGATTTCCTTTGTTTCTACATACTTTGCCACATTTTTCAAGGCCAAATCAATAACCAAACGCCACATTTAAGGCCCAACAATCCAATATTTCAAAGGGATTACACAACCAATCTTAGGTGTGTAAAATTCGCCATTAGGTAAAACAATATACTTAACAATTCTAAAGTGGTTTGTAGGCTACAACATGCTCATAATATCTCTTTAACCAATCCTTCATATCCAAACCATTTTTCTTACATGCAATGATTCTAAGAGCATTCTTTACCACTACAAATTCCTTATTCTTCACATGCAACACCAATAACTAGCTACAAGAGAAGAAATGTTACCTTTGGAGCTTTAGCCAAAATTATTCCAACAATTTGCTAGCCTCCTTTTCAAGAATACCACTACAACAACCTCCACAAGCTTGCAATTAACTTTCCTTCTTAACACCCTTTTCAGATTTTTCTTAAGCTTGGAGTTTCTCTTGATTTTCTAGAGAGAATGGAGAACTTTTTAGCTTAAAGAGAGAGAGAGAGATGAAAGATGACCAAGTCTTCAAGACTTGGTCAATATAAGACATGCAACATTTCAGATGGGGGGACACTTGTCACCCACCCATGACCTCTTTTAAAACAAAACGGCGTAAATTTCCACTAACTCGCAGATCCGCCTCGGCCATGCCGCAGCTGGCGCGGCCGCAACTCTGCGGACTCTCGGACTTTAGGCGCCGACACGATTTCCGCGGCCACGCGACCGCTTCTGGCTGGCGCGAGGAGGTGAAGCGGCACGAGGCCCCTGACCGAAGTTTTCTGATTTCGAGTCCTAACTCCTTCCGCATGGCCCCATACGCACGGCCTGAACCACGGGGTATAACACCCCCCCTGCCTTACCCCCTCCATACCACTGTCCCACCCTATCCTCAAATTTTTATTTCATATTTTTTGTTACTTTTATAAAAAAATATAAAAAATATAAAAAAAATCTTACCTCCCCCTATCGCCATAGCCTTACCTACCCCCACCCATCCTCAAATTTCTATTTCATATCCCCCCACACCATATCCAACACCTACCCCTCCCCATCCTCAAATTTCAATTTCATATTTTTTTAACTTTTATAAAAAATATGAATTTTTTTCTTACCTCCCCCTACCGTCCTAACCCCGCCCCATCTCATCCTCAAATTTTTATTTCATATTTTTTGTTACTTTTATAAAAAAATATAAAAAATATGAAATTTTATTTTACCTCCCCTACCCCTACCCTATCCCAATCTCAAATTTTCTATTTTATATTTTTTTTACTTTTATAAATAATTTATAAAAAAATGAAATTTTTCTTACCCCTACCCAACCTACCCCTCCACCCCCACCCCATCCTCGAATTTCTATTTCATATTTTTTGTTACTTTTATAAAAAAAAATTATTAAAAATATGATTTTTTTCCGTACATCCCCTACCCCCTCCTGCCCTATCACATTCTCAAATTTCTATTTTCTTTACTCTTATAAACAATTTATAAAAAATATGAAATTTTTTCTAACCCATTCTGTCCTAACCCAACCTACTCCGTCACCCCTCCACACCTCACTCCACCCCATTCTCAAATATCTATTTTATATTTTTTTACTTTGATAAATAATTTATAAAAAAATGATTTTTTTTACGTACGGCTCATCTGCCACCTCTACTTGTAAACTAAACAGACTTTCCACCCAGGGTTAATGGGTTGTCTGTTTTGTAATGTAGACATGTAGTATTTGCATACGGTGTATATTCAAATAGCAGACAACATAGTAGTCAATACATTTTCTTAATGAGATTCAGGAAATAATAGCATAGAAAAACAAATAGGTTATTGTTTCTCCCATTAATATTTTATTGCAAACTAATTACTAACATGTATATAGGTATTTTTGTGCTAAGATTAGTGCACTTTTTTTAATAATAATCTATTTGTAAATTAGTTTCATTAATTAAAATAGTGGTCACTCTAAACTAATAAAAAGTACAAAGCTACAACAACAACAACAACAACATACCCATTATATTTCCACTATTAAAGTATGGAAAGGGTAGAGTGTCTTACCCTACCTCGTGGAGATGGAGAGACTGTTTCTAAAAGACCATCGACTCGAGTAACACACAACAAGACGGTATGAAAAAGACAAAATGTGCAAATGTCGTAGCAGGAGCAGGGTTAACATTCTCAGCAACATAATGCAATAGCCATAACAGAAGAAACAATAAGTAGGAGCATAAATTCAGAGAAAAGAAACTACGAGAATAATGCTAATTTCTACCAAGCCTATCCCCCAAGAGGATGAGACAACGCTCAACCACCGTCTAACTTTCTATCATAATTTTCGATCTTCATATCCTTCTATCTAACGTCGTGTCGTCGGTAAGTTGAAGTTGCACCATCTCCTATCTAATGACCTCCTCCAATACTTCTTCGACCTACATCTACCCCTCATAAAATTCATCACTGTCAATCTCTCACACCTCCTCACATGAGCATATATGAATTTCCTCTTCACATGCCTGAACCATCTCAACCTCTCTTCCATCATCTTGTCCACCATAGAGGCCACCATTCCCACCTTATACCGAATTACACTAATTCACCACAAGTTTAGTTTTCTAAACTATTATCCCCTTGACTTCATATTTTACAAATAACGCACACATTAGACGGAGATGACTGTCATGACCCGACTCCGGGCCCGCGACTGGTGCCCCACCTGGGCACCGCCCTTTATTACCCTCACAACACATATAAGACATAGGCCAAGAAATAAGGACAAAATGTATAAATAGCAACAAGGCGAGCCGGGGAGGCTGCCGCTATATAAACAAACGGGAATACCTCGAAACATACAATTGTACAACAGGCCAAAAATAAGTACAACTCTCGTAAGTCCAGCCCACATATGAATACAGACTTCTAAGAGTTTGGACCCTATCTATGACGGGACAGGGCCCCGCCATACCCCTAAATGTATAAAAACTTACAATACCAGGGATCCGTACCAAAAGATAAGCCTCCGGAGAAATGGAGCTTTTCCAAAACTGAATAGAGATCCTAAAAATGAGGATCATCAATCTGTGTATCTACACCGCAGACGTAAACGCACTTCCGAGAAAGCGGAGTTAGTACGAAAGATGTACAGTAAGTGGCTGAAATCGAAGCATCAGAATGAAATCATAATGCATAAAACGGATGAGACATGTATGATAACCAAAATAACATTACAATTGTGCCTTGTCTATATGAAAGTAACGAACCTCATCTTTACCTTTTTAAACGACCATTTCATAATATAACCAGTCATGTCAAAGTCAGGGACACCTGCCCTCAGAATCATTATGCAATTCTAATCATGAGTCTTAGATCCGCAATATCAAAGCGTGCCCGTGGAATTCCTTCATCACTGTCGGCATGCACAAAGTATAATATATATAACATGCCCGTGGAATTCCTGCATCTCGGGAACATGTCATCATGAAGAGCTAGTTCATGGAATAATAATATCACCCGGTGATTGAACCCGCATCATGGCCGCACACCCACAAAATTCCTTCATCGTGAAAACATGTCCATGGAACAATATAGTGGAAGCATGCACATGGAATTCCTCCATCATGTAAGCACGTCCAAGTAAATAACACAATAAGATGACCGACCCTCCAATGAGGGGCGCGGTGGTATAGAAATATAACACTTGCACGAAAGGCTATCATGAGCGAACATATGCAAGTTTAAAATATTCTTTGACTCTCATTAAAACATGTGAAATGAACTATCACTTTATAAACTCAAGGCACTTTCATTTCAAGTAATATTAAGGACTTGAACCCCAAAAGTACTATCACTCGTAGTATCAAGGCACTTCCTCGTTTAAAGATCAAAGTTACTATACTTTTTAAATTCAACTCAAGGATTTAAAATCAAGTAAACTTGTAACTTTCAAATCAAGTACTATAATGAATCCGATTTCATTTAAAACTTGTACGTCCACCGTACTACACATTTTTATAAGGTTCATGCTCAAAGAAAGATAGAAAGAGTTCCACATACCTCTTAAGTTATTCCACACGCCAAGTAGAATACGCCGCACGTAGAATGTCAACCTATAATGACAATAATACGTCTATCAACTTCGAGCTTTCTAAGGTAGAATAATACTAAGTAAAATGTCTCTTATTCTACGGAAAATTGGGCAGCACTTCCCCTGTCTCTACGTACTTTTCCACCTTTTTCAAGGTCCGAATTCTACAATCAACACACCACATTTTAGGCACAACCAACAGTTAACCAAAGGGGATTACACGCCTAACTTGACGTGTAAAATTCTGCCCCACAATTCATATAAAACAGTCCAATAAATAGTCCGCATTTAACCAACATTTTAAGGCCATTCTCGGCCACAATCAACAACAATACAACATATACTTCTTATTTCCATTTTTCCTTATCACAATATCATTTTCTAACCACTACAACATGTAATATCTAATTACATTAAGAAGACAAATGATCCTTGCCTCAAATGTGCCCAAAATAGTCAAAGTTAAATTCGGTCCTTAGAATAGTCTTAGCTCATATTCTTCACGTTCCAAACGCATGTATGTAACCTCCATAAGCTTATAATAACCTTCTCTTCAAGTCTCAACACCAAAAGTTGAAGAACACCCTAAGATTCCAACCTTAAACTCACGACTCAAGTGGAGATCTTTGGGGTTTAAGGAGTTGTATTGGCTTAGCACTTCATTAGGGATCTTAGTATAGGATATGAGGATTTAACATGAAGGATTGAAGAATTTTTGTCTTCCAAAAAGGGCCAAAGCCAAGAGCACCTTAAGAGGAGAGAAATATTTGGTGTAGTGAAATATTTCTAAGTGTAGATGAAGTCTTGCACCCTCTATGTATATATAATGTATCACAAGAGGGGAGATCATGGCAAGTGTATGGACAAGTGGATGTGGGACCCATGTCCACTTGTCCTCCTTCAACAAATATATAAGTCAAATAGTCAAGCCAAGACAAGTGGGGTGACACGTGTCACCCTCATATTGGTCCAAATTATTTCTTCCCCTAAAATATCTATAATTGGTCAAAATATTTCGAAACCTTGTGGACCCCATAAAATCGTAAAATTCTCTGGTGGGCCCCACATGACCAAATCCGAGACTTGAAAATCTAAATCTTCAATATACTGGGATTACACCGGATATTTTGTTGTTTTTGTTGTTGTTGATTTCATATTTTGCATCATTCAACCCATTTGATTGGTAATTTTAGATTGTTTGAGAAGTAAATAGGCTTTCCACTTCCAGAAAGGATTATACATTTATACTCCATATGCTTTTGTAATGCAGTACTCACTTGCATTCGGTGTATAGAAGACAAGATAGTAGTCAATGCATTTTCTCGACGAGTCATATTTGTATCCATGAAAATAATAGCATACAAAAACGAATATGTTATTGTTGCTCGCATTAATATTTTGTGCAAACTAATGGAGTAGTATGTATATAAGTTTTCTTGTGCTAATTGACCAAAAAAAAAATTAGTACCGCACAATCTTAATAATAATTTATTTGTAAATTTGTTTTATTAATTAAAATAGTGGTCATTCTAAACTAATGAAAAGCTCAAAGCTACAACAATAACAACATACTCAGTATGTTTTCATAAGTAGGGTCTGGGGAGGATAAATTGTACGCAGATTTTATTCTACCATATGGAGATAAATTATTTTCAGAAGACCATCGGCTCGAGTAACACACAACAAGACAGTATAGAAAAGACAATACAAAGTAAACACATAGCAAATAAGACATAACAAATAATAAAGAAAGTGTAAAATAATATTCTGAGCAAAATAATGCAATAATCAAAACAAAAGAAACAACAAGTAATAGTAAAAATTCAGAGACAAGAAACTACGAGAATCATGCTACTAGTAGCTACCTACCAAGCCTATCCCCCGAGAAGACGCGATTATGCTCAACCACCATCTAACCTTCCACCATCATGATCTTCATATCCTCTTATCTAAGGTTGTGTCATCGGTAAGCTGAAGCTGCACCTTGTCCTATCTAGTCACATTCCCCAATACTTCTTTGTCCTACTTTTACCCCTCATAAAATATATCACTGTCAATCTCTCACACCTTCTCACAGAGGCATCTTCAAATCCCCTATTCACATGTCCGAACCATCTCAGTCTCGCTTTCCTCATCTTGTCCACCACAAAGGCTACTTCCACTTTGTACTGAATATCCTCATTCTTAATCTTATCTCTGTTGATATGCCCACACATCATCCTCATTTCCGCAACTCTCATCTTCTGATATGTGAGTTCAAAGTTATTTAGTATTATAATTATTCATCACGAAAGAAGCAAATGCAAGAAATGGACATGCTTGGGCTAGTGGGCTTTGATAGCAACCTTGACTTTTCAAGTAGAATGTACGTGTGGTGTCAAATGAGCGAGAAACTTCCGGAATTAAAATTTATGAGTTTTATAATGATCTCATATCAAGTTAATGTACAATAATAACAAGATTCACAATAAAATATTTATAGTATACAAAATCTGTGCAAAAGCTACGAATTTCCCATAACACACGTGTGGGTGAAATTACAATTGAAAAATAAAATGAAGAAATAAAAGTATCTTCAGGCATGGTTATCTCACTCTCTTTGAGGGGATTCAAGTTCACTGCAACAAATCTTTACCGGTCAGCAATAATCTTCCTGACTTGTCTCCTTAAAGATACAACAGTTCGACAATATCATACACCTCAACAAATTCTAGACAAAGTGTTGAGTCCAAAGCTCCCCAAAAAAAGAGCTTTCTTCAACTAAATAAAACTCTCTTTTTAACTCACTTTTTCATGAGCTCTATATTTTTCTATTCTCACCAAAAGTTAAGGATAACTTTTGTTTATAGATGAAGAAATTCATCCTTCGAGTGAATTGGATGAAAGCGGGGTAATAAAGTGAGTAGATAATGGGAGAACTATGATTTAGATGTTATATGAGTTACAAGAAGAATGTGGGTAAGTTAATGAAATAAGGGAGAAAGGAGTTTCAAAGAAATCATGGCCATATTCTATCCACATTCAGTCACCAACGTACTGGGAATAATTAGGCATAAGTGCCACTAACAAGAAACGTGAAAAGACGGCAAATGTGGTACTTCAATAGGAGGCACTTTAATATAATTATTTTATAATTTTAAAGTGTTCACCACACTCATCACACGTTAATCTCTAGATCTGTCACTACAAATGAGATTAGTTAGGCTGATTTTTTTTTTATAACCCAGGTTTCCAAGCTTGCGTCTAACTACTTGGTATTGCCCGGACGTCCTGGAGGTAATAGCATCGGTCCTTCAATATTATCACCAGGTAAATCACGGGATGTGCTCTTGTGACCAAGTTTTTGGGAACGTACAACTGATCAATAAGACAAGGTCCAATTCTCCAACATGCAGAATTTTTTCGTGCTTGTGGGGAATCGAACCCACGTTATCCATGCCAGAGCGTCTTATAGCGCCCAGATTTTCGCCACTGAACTATGCCCGGAGGACAAGTTGAATTTTGGACTAGTCAAAATGATTGAATAATGGGTTAAGATTACTAGGATTGAGATAAGTTGGATCTCTATATCGAAATTGATCCGCTATGAAAATATTCCCTACCCAACTCGTCCGTATTTAAATACATTATTGGACCTATTTCCATGAACTACCTTCGACACCCTAAAATGGACGTTATGGTTGTTCGATCCAAAGACATGAAAGCCTATCAAGTGGATCGAACCACTTATCTCTTATCACACAAGGGCACATGGCTATTGTTGTATTCACGTGTCTCACCTCCGTGTGCATGAATCATGACTTATTTTAAGAAAAAAATAATACTCCCTTTGTCTCAATTTATATGCATCGTTTTTTTAGTTTATTTTAAAAAAAATGTCACTTTTCTTTGTTTGACAACTATTTAATAGCATCATTCCTATTTTATCCTTATTGAGTCCCACTTAATTCTGAAAATGCTTATTGGGAAGAAAAGTCAATAAAAATAGATAGTAAAGTAAGGACAATTTGGTAAATATAATAAAATCTTTTTTTATTTTTTAAATTTTGTGACCAATCAAGTGGTGACACATAAATTAGGACAGAAAGAGTATTCCTTTGAGGTTGTTCTCTTAATCGATTAAGCCATTGTAATATTATAAAATCAATTATTTGTTGTTATAGTTTGTATGTTTTGAAGTTTACTGAAGAATTCTTACGTAATTGTTAAGAGTCATGTAGGGTTTTGTTGGGTTCGTGTATGCAGCAGAATTTGAAATTTTAGTTTCAAACCCAACAAACGACGAACTGCATGATGATTATGCAATGATTAAACACGTGAACATACAACATGTATTGATAACCGTAATACATCGATAATAGAATTACGATTTCTATAATCTGGAATCTTCTAGTAACGTCCAAGGGTGCGCACGCAACTATTCCTCGATTGTAAGTTCTAGACTCCAATGTAACTCCTCCTTCGAATAGCTAGAAAATTCGGCAGAGGTTCGAGAGGATATTATAAGACTAAATCTCTAAGACTTAGAATGATTTGTGAAATCAAGTATATGAATTATGATCTTAAGGCATGTATTTATAGCTGCATTTTAACCCTAAAACGCAACTAGGATTACACGCGGTTCGCCTGTAACGAGCCGCAGCTGGTCACCGACCGCCCATCGCCAAGGCGCGACGACTGGTCTCACGCGCGACCCTTATCCAATTTTGTCTCGTTTTCATTTTAATTAAATATGAAATTCAATCTCGACTTAACTAAATAATCATTATTCATGCAAATGTCTCGATCATAAATCGAACATTTATATTCTATCATTACATCCTTAGATCGACGGAACAATTGACTTAGTGTTACCCTACATGCCTTCATATATCGACACTAATCACATTAGGGTCTACACGAAACTCCTAGACGGTGTCGAAAGACAAACTCAATATGTGAAGTATAGTTACACGAATCTGGTAAACTGAACCTATATGTGGAAAGATAAAATTCTTTCATTCACGACACACTCGATCAAGCTTAGGATCTGCCAAGTGTCTATCCAAATGGCTTGATCATTATATCACATCTATGTTAGTTGACAACAAAATCATATCATAGATATGTCTACTGCGTTGGCCAACGACTTAGTCAACCTAATATCATTGAGAAGATGTGTGTTCTCTCGAATATACATTCGAGGAATGAATCCTAATATTGGCTCAACTACCACCTTTAATCCACTTCGTAATATACTCAATACAAGTCGTATCTCAACCTATAAGGCATTTGAGCTTATGATAAGATCAAAGTACATTACTCTGTAGATAAGGTGCATATCGACCTCAAGTCTAAGGACTTCTATCTCTCACACGCTGATCATACTTTAGACATGTATAACAAACAATATATCAGCAGGGTATACCAATACTTCCAAAGTATCCATGTGTCCATCACGAGTTACCATAACTCGTAGCAGGTTAGACATACTACATCCTCTAAGAATATGATGCAAACCACATGTTGACTTATCACATATCATCGATATCCCATTTTTTATGATCATTAGTCGAGGATGTTTTAATAGTTACGTTACAATATTAATATCTCACACTATTAATAACCACGTAATCTCTAGGAATGCATATTATAGAATATTATAAACAATCAATTAATAATTCAATAATTACAAATGTCATAATATTAATCTCTATTAATATAAATAAGAATATGTATAAGATATTTGTCCTAATACAGATTGTCTTTAGGATATATATATACTTTTAAATCTCACATCGAAATAAACTGAGAACATAAACTTTTTATACGTACTTGAACAATCTTGACCGTATAAACTAACTTTTAGGATTGAGTTAGGCCCAAGATACATCATTTACATTAATCTTCTCTTTTGTTTCTGAAATATACATCAAAACACAACTGGAATTTCAAAAATCATCAAAAACCGCAACGTGTGATTGGGCCTTGCTAGATGCCAAATCGACCCAATAATTAGGCAAATGCAAGTGCATAGAAGAACAAAATACATGCACGCAGCTGATTTGTTTTGTCGAAAGGATAACGTTGGGCACGTCAGAGCTATCGTCGTTGTGGAACAACATCAACTTGGTCTGACGAATATAACCCTAACAACTCTGCAAATTGACAGTTGACACGTGCTCCATCTGAAGAAGAAGAAGAAATAGCAGCATCAGTAGCTCACCTTTAGTTCTCTGTATTAAAATTAGCTCCGATCCGGAAATTGAATATCTCCGGTGAGTTTTACCAAATCTCGATGATTTTTTAACTCAGAAATGTTAGGTCCTTTTGCTATTACCCATTTCCGATCTAAAATATGGATTCGCCAGAGAAAAAAATTCTCTACTCCAACTAGCTTCGATTTTCTGTTACTCTGTGTTGCCAAGTAGTCCCTAATTTCTTACTGAGTCTGGGAGGAAAAAAATATTGAGACCAAATCGAATATGAGTTTAGGTGCAGCAGAGGAGGAATCGTCTCAGGAAATTCAGTTACCAGCGGATATAGACTGGAAAATGCTGGATAAATCTAAGTTTTTCTTTCTCGGCGCCGCCTTATTTTCCGGTGTTTCAGCTTCACTTTACCCTGTTGTAGTGTTAAAAACTCGCCAACAAGTAGCGCAAGCTCATCTATCTTGTTTTAAAACTGCTTTCTCTGTTGTTAAGCACGAAGGAATTCGCGGGTTGTACCGTGGGTTTGGTACCTCATTGATGGGTACAATCCCTGCTAGGGCACTTTATATGACCGCACTTGAGGTTACAAAGAGTAACGTGGGGACTGCTACGGTTAGGCTCGGTGTTCCTGAGCCTACCGCTGCAGCCATAGCCAGCGCTGCAGCTGGGCTGAGCGCGGCTGTGGCCGCACAACTGGTGTGGACCCCAGTTGATGTTGTGAGCCAGCGGCTCATGGTGCAAGGGACTCATGGTTCGTGTAAATATCTCAATGGGATCGATGTGTTTAAGAGAATTCTTAAAACAGATGGACCTAAAGGACTCTATAGAGGTTTTAGTTTTTCAATTTTGACATATGCCCCATCCAATGCGCTTTGGTGGGCATCTTACTCGGTCACTCAACGACTCGTTTGGAATGGGTATGGATGTTACTTCAGCAAGACTGGTGAAGACAGAATTGATAGTACTCTGAGGCCCAATTCCAAGACTGTTATGATAGTTCAGGGAGTTAGTGCAGCCATGGCTGGCGGTGTTTCAGCTCTGATTACAACACCATTAGACACAATCAAGACAAGATTGCAAGTCCTGGATGGCGATGAAAATGGTAGGAGAGGAGGGTCAACGGTAGGTCAAACGGTTAGGAATTTAGTAAGGGAAGGTGGATGGATGGCTTGTTACAGAGGATTAGGTCCTCGATGGGCTTCAATGTCCATATCTGCAACCACAATGATAACTACTTACGAATTCCTCAAACGTCTCTCCACGAAGAATCAAGAAAATTGGGCATCTTAGGTTTACTTTTCTCTTTGTAATAAGTTTTATTTTTGAATGACGATCTTTTGTTTTTAGAATCAGTATATACTGAGTTTAAAGATAAACAGCCTAGATCAAGAACAAAAATAATGATGAATGTAAGTGGTTTATGTACAAAGTATGAATCTGTATATATTAGTTCAGTTTAGTAAGCTTATTTTGTGTTACTGAATTCAGCTTCTTCCTTTAAGAACTTTCCTTTTTTCAAGAATGGAGCCCAAAGAGTAGGAATCTATCCTTCTCAGGCACTGATCAAATTGTAAGATGGGAATCTGTAGTGGACTTAATTGACTTTTAGCTAATCTCAGCCAATGGTAGATAAGATTATGCTTTCTGACTGATGATGATATTGATTTGAACATGTTGCGTGCACAAGAAAGTGTATTTTGTTGAGTTAATGTGACAGGAACTCCGATTATGTGAACTTGCTCACATTTACTAGTAGTAAGTTCGTATACATTAAGGTAAGTTCACAGTTAGCATAAAACTTGTCAATTTTTGAAGTAGATATGTTGGAATGTGAGTTGAGCTTAAATGAGAATATGTTAGTGCGGAGTCATATAGCTGACTTGGCTTGTTTGAGACGGAAAGATAACTTTTATTTTTGAATTAATGAGACAAGAATATACCCATGATTAATGCAGGAAGAAGAGAGCCATGACCGCAGCGCCACGAGTTCGATCCTGCATAAACCTTCTTGATCATCACACTAGCCGCACAGTGTAGTTTTACATGGTGGCGTGGTTTGCGCTAACGCGTCACCAGGTTTACTCATGCGTGACTGAAAGAAAGGTGCACATCGCCTTCACAACAAAAAAAAAAAAAAATGAGACAAGAATATGTCGTGGGGGCGACATGATTATCCAACATTAGGGGATTAGATTTAGTCGATTATCTTAATATATTTTAAATTCAGATGGCTAAAGAAAGTTTTAGGTATTTTCCCTAGAGGTTAGCTCAATTGGTGGAGACGTTGTATTAGGTCAGTTTGAGCCATAGAACAATCATCCTTAGGCTGCTATTGGTTCAAAAGATTGGCTCAAGACGAATTTTTCGTAAAAAAAGTCTTTCTGTTCTTGAGTAAAATGAGACAGGAGAAGGTGGGGGCGACATAATTACCCAACATTAAGGATTAGATTTAGTTGATTATCTTAATGTTTAAAATTCAGATGGGTAATGATAGTGGTTAACAACGAGTCAACAAGTAGCCGACCACTATACATAAATTTCTATTAATAAAACTTTTGTCTAATATTTTTCTAAAAAAGGTGGATCTTCCACCGAGGAGTCCTACACCCCGGTCCGACAGAATTGTGAAGGAGTTAATTATGGTAATTTAACTGATTTCAAAAGTTAAACCACTACCATGCTGCGCACAAGAGACCCTCCTTTATTTTAAACTTTTGTCTAATATGAAACAATTATAGGAGCAATCGTGGAAAAACATGATTGATTTTCGGGTTTTATATTCAACTTAACATTATGGATCACCTTATCTACCGGAATTGTTCAGAATATTTTTTTAAAAAACAAAGATTATTAAGAACTTCGTCCTAATCAATCAAAACTTAAGTTAATAAATAAATCTAATTATAGCAAGCTAAATAGGATTAACAAGGAAAGCAGTTGTGAATTACATTCAGAGTATCATACTTTAAAGAACTTCCTTAAAAGTTGACTCGGGTTATAACATACCAAAGATGTTGATAAGTTGGGTAGTTCATACTTTATAGAAAAAAGGGTCATATTTGCTCTCAACGTTTAGAAAAATATTTGTATTTGTCCTTCGTTAACGTTTGGAGTCAAATATGCCCTCCGTTAGTACAAACCTTTTAAATTTACCCATTTTTAACGAATCTGGTGAAATTCGATTTAAGATGAATTGAGATACGAGGTTGGTTGCAAAATGTAGCTAAGACCACGACGAACTCAGGGACACCACTCACAGTCGTCGACGTTACTTGAGTTGGTCGAAAAACGCACTCAAAGTTTCGGGTTTTCCAATTTAGTCGACCCACGGCTTCGTGAAGAAATGACAGTGGTGGGTGGGTGTAAAATGACGGGTATAAGACGACGAATCTAATGGTGCAAGCCTCGACCGTCGATCAGAGCTCGTGGCCAAAAATCGGCCGGCGCTAGGGTTTTAGATTTTTCGATTTGGGTGTTCTGGCGATTTAGCAAGAATCGAACAACATGAGGATGTTGCGATATTTCTAGATGCTTGCGCAAGTGTACGTATCATTCAAGTAATAAAGATCTGTAAAATCGAGTTTATTGTCCACAGAGACTGGTTTATTAAGTACCGATTATCTATCATATCATATGGTATCTAATTGGCAATCGTTCTTTTGTTTGAGAATTATGACTAAGAATTATGACTAAGTGCAGGAAATAAACCAAAGATTATAAGACTTTGGGTTTATAACAATTATGAAGGAAATATGGTTCCAATCTCCTCAACTATCCACTCTTTCACGTGTTAATGCAATGCTAATGATTCTTATTCTTATTAAGATAACAGGTTAACTAATCTGTCATTATATTCTGGTTAGGACATACAAGAGCTCAACCTAGTGCAGAAAACCTTCTATATTTCTATGATAAACTTTACCACACAGGAGGATTAAGAACAATAACTTTTAATTGTCATATAAGTATCGGAGTACTTTCGTCCACGATTTTAACCTATGTCTATACAATTACAACATATTCAAATCTCACCCTTCAGAATTTTGATTCGAAATCATATAAGTGGTGACAATTAATAGCTAATTAATTATCAAGTAACAATATCGAATAGATCTTAATATGATGAAGAAGAAATCAAAATAGTGTATAAAATACACTCAACAAACACCCACAAACTTACACTTTACTCGCCCTCGAGTAAAGCACTAAACAAAAACAAAAAATAAAAACAAAGACTCTATAAGATGGATCAAGTAATTATAGCACCGCTTCTTCAAAATTATGGATGAAAGTTGGGATAATATGTTAGAACATTCATAACATGAATATTTAGCAATCTAGAATTTCAAGACATTTCGCAAATTCACTTAGATCATGATCAATTAGAAATACAAACATCTAACCTATTGCATGTCAATTTCATTCCATCTTTCCAAACGTTATAGATCTGTTTACTTGTTATTCTCCACTAATCATAGACATACTTATTTAAGATCATCAGAACTTTCACTGGTTGTAATGTAAGTTTAGGCAGGGGTAGATAAAAGTAAGCATTTAGGCTCAATTACGTACCATAAGCATTTTCATTCAACTCTTTTTTCTTCTTTTTTACTTTCGTTTCAATTTCATACCTATTTTCTCCCCGCATTTATTTTGAGAGAATGAGATACATTATAAATAACAAGCACCCCCAAACTTAGATTTTTGCATATTTTTCATTGGGGTGCATCAAATTTATACTCTTTTTTTATTCTTTTTCAACACTTTTCATTCCAAGAGTTTTCAAATATCACTTATGGCACAATAAAAGAATCATTGGGTGTCAAAGAAAGATCTTATTTTAGGCTCAAAGGGGTTGACTAGTGATACAATTTATGTCAGGATAGGCTATCAAAGAAATGTCTGAATCATTTCCCTAAATATGTACATCTTAACTATTTCGCCTCAAATAACAAGCAAACAAATTTTCTAGACATTTTCAATATTTCTTTCCATAACTGACACACAGTCTAAGCGCAAATATCTCAAATAATTAGATGTCATGAATTTTTGGCATATCTAACTTAAGCACACAGATTGTCGCTTTCAATTTCATTACATTATCCCACGTTATCCACTCAATATCTTTAGCAACTACAACATACATGATCCATAACAAAAAAAAAAATTACGACTCAAAAACACATTAAAAAAACAAAAACAAACTCAAAACAAAATAAGATACCCCCAAACTTAATCGACACATTGTCCCCAATGTGTGAAGACTAAAAATAATGAGGGACAACTTACTGACACAACACAGCGGTCATAACAGAGGTCTGGGAGGAAGGCCAAATTACTGTGCACAAAGTCGAAGTAGGCACCGCGGTTCTTCTCCGAGCACTGCGGTGCTAATTGTCGAAAAGTTCCAGTTGTTGACACTCAATTTTGACCCGAATTTTCCAAATTTTAAAATAAGAGGGCGCTCAATCTTTGTTTTAATTTTCAGTTTTATTTCAATTTAAATCCAATTTTATTTTAATTTTCAACCCCAAAAAAAACTCCTGAAATTAAGTTCATCTTCTCCAAACCCAATTATATTTTTATTGACCCATTTCATGAGTCCAACTGCCCATTTTTAAATTTCAAAGCTCAAGCACACAACCCCAAAACCTAAACCTAAACCTAATACACTCTATAAAAATAACACACTCCCTCTTCATTTAAAAAAAAAAAGGACTTCAGCCGCAGTACATTTTTTCTCTCCCTCTCATTTTGTTATCTTCATCAGCATACACACCCCCCCACTGCCTCAACCTCACCCTTACACACGTTTCACACCCCCATCCCGCTCTTCGCCTTCTCCGCTGGTCACGCCGCCGGAGTACAAACCGTCACTGTCCGACACCACCACCATTTCCGGCGACCTCTAGAGCATTATTGTCACGACCCGACTCGATCGCGATCGGTGCCTACCGGCACCCTGCTCGTATACATCGAGAATAGCAATGAACTTACATAACACATAAACATGTAAACAGTAACATCACCGGCTAGCCGACGAGACCGCCTTCCATAGAATATACTTAACCAAAAGTAAAACAGTACAACTTTGTTCTTACAGCCCAAACCACAAACGTGACTACGCACTCTAGAATAATAACTGGCGGGACAGGCCCCGCCATACCTCGAATGTACCTAATATTTACAACATCGTGGAAAACCGCACTAACAAAACAACCGAGAAATGGAGCTTCGACACTGCACCGGTGATCCTAAGAATGAGGATCCACCACCTGCTTACCCCTACCTGCGGCATGAACGCAGCCCACGAGGAAGGGGGTCAGTACACAATATGTACTAAGTATGCGAAATTGGAAAATACTGAAAATACCTCATAAGTCTAAAATAACTGGAGACATGTATGATAATCAATTTACAGAACACTGTGTCTTACTAATAATGAGAATATCAAGCATATACTATACTGCATGAAAATAGGAGGCTCATGATCAAAGCAAGGTTACCCACCCGCAGTATCATTAAGCAATCCTACTCGTGAGACTATTTCACCCGCATGGGTCGTGTGGACCCGCATGAGGTATTCCTCGTGATAGATCAGATCCGCCCGCATAGTCGTGTAGACCGCACGAGGTATTTCGCATAGGTCGATCCGCCCGCACGAGACTATTTCACCCGCATAAGCCCTTACGGACTCGCACGAGGTATTCCTCGATCATGGGTAGCAAATCCACGGAATATGCAAATGCCACAACCCGGAATGACCAGAATGAATAATATATCACTAGCACAAACCGCTATCATACATAATATAAGCAAGTTAAGAAATCCCTAACTTCTTATTAGCCTTGTTCATATAATGCTTCATTTTAGTTTACTTAAGGCACTAACATGTCTTTATGAAATCCGGGAATTTAACCCAAAGTACTATGTACTTCTACTCTTTTAAAACCTTAGGCAATTGATGCCTTAAAATCAATTTGTCTTTCATTAATTCACGTCATTTATCCTTACTTATTTTACTTAGAGTAAATCTCTCTTTTTAACTTTCCATAAGGCTAATATAATCACTTCCCATAAAGTCGTTATATTAACTTCATACTATAGGTAAATTACATTTTCCTATATCCAAGGGACTTGTAGATTTAAAACGGAACAAGTAACATATACTTAAAAACACTTCAAGCCCCTTAACCTTGAAAACTTAAGACATCCTTACTACTTTGAAACAAGTGAGTAAATCCCCTAACTCCACCGACTTGGACACTTTTAAAACGAGTAAAGGATGCCAAAGTCTTGTACGTCTACCGTACTATATAGGTAAAACTATTCATGCTCAAGAGATAGGAAAGTTCCACATACCTCTTCGGGTCAATCCACTCGCAAGTCCAATATACCACGCGTAGTATGTCAACCTATAATGACCATAATACGTCCATTAGCCTCTATCTTCAACGTAGAACATTCTAATTGAAAAGTCCCTTATTCCTACGGAAAATTGGACATCACTTCCTTTGTTTCTACATACTTTGCCACCTTTTTCAAGGCCGAATTCAACAACCAAACACGCCACCTTTTAGGCTCAACAATCCAATCAACACAAAGGGGATTACACGCCTAACTTGGACGTGTAAAATTCTGCCCCAAAATACATAACAACTAATACAAACTACAAAATCCAATTTGGCAATTTTGAGGTATAACAACATAACTTCTTATCCAATTCATTTTTAATCCAATTTCTTATCAAATTCCTACATGCAATACTTCTAAAGGTAATATTGACAACTATAGGTCCTTTCTTCCACACATGCAACATAATTTACTAGCAAAAGAGAAAGGATTGTTACCTTAGAGCTTACCCAAATTAATCCAAAAATTTTCACTTGTCTTCTTTCCACAATCACCTCCACAAAACTCCTACAAGCTTGCCAACAAGTTTCCTTCTTGCCACTTTTCTGAAATTTTCCTCTAGGCCTTGGTTTCTTCTTGAATTTCTAGAGAGAAGGGAGAGCTTTTAATTTTAGAGAGAAGGGAGAGCTTTTAATTTTAGAGAGAAGGGAGAGCTTTGAAGAATGACCAAGTCTTCAAGACTTGGTCAATAAATAGGACATGCAAAATCAGATGGGGGGGAACACTTGTCACCCTCCCATGGCCTTTTTAAAAGAAAATATCTGATTTTTCCCCCAGATTCCGCCAAAAACTCCGCCTCGGCGCCGCGGCGCTGAAACCTCTGCTAACTTCGAACTTCCGCGCCGCGCTTCGGCGCGCCGCTGCAACCTCATAGAATTTTTGGTGTCCGGCGCGCTCGTGATTCAAATGCGCATCATGCGTCGTGATTCAATGCACATGCTGCGCCGACCGAAAATTCATTTCTCGCCAACAATAAGACCGAAATCAGATACACGAGGGTACGTTAGTATTCTGGGAATTGGCAACATTGAAAGAAAGGGTAAGGGGTAGGAATAAACTTTTTTAGGTCTTGCTCTACTAAAGTTTGCAACTTCCATAACTTTCTACTCCGATGTCCTATCGACGAACGGTTGGTTGCGTTGGGAACTAGACTCAACGAACTACGTACTAGGCCTTTGAAACACCTAGGAACTCTCAAAGCAACTGGACATAAACCGCCTTGAAGTTGACTAAAAACCCGTCCGAAACATTCTGTCGACCTATCTTTCAAAAATTTAAGTCCCTATTGGAATAAAGTGGGCTGATTGGAAGAAAGTGGGCTGATTTCGTCAGCCTGTCGACAATAAACCAGATAGAATCATGTTTCCTCTGAGTGTGAGGTAACCCTGTAATAAATTCCATATTGATCACCTCACACTTCCATGTTGGGATATCAATAGCCTGCAATAGCCCACCGGGCTTCTGGTGCTCAACTCGACTGCGACAATTAGGACATCAGGCAACAAAACCGCCACGCCCCTCTTCGTGCCATCCCACCAATACATACATCTGAGGTCATGGTACATCTTAGTCGACCCCGGATGAATAGAATAACGAGCACCGCGTACTTCTGCACTGGCCGACGAAGTCCTCGCCGACGGAACACACAACCGACCTCAAATCTTAGCACCCCGTCAGCGCTACTCAAATAGACTCTTCTCTCCCAAGAGTCGCTTCGATACCGACAACACGGGGTCCTCATACTGTCGCCTCTTCACCTCTTCGACGATGGAAGACTCGACAACCTCTCGAACCCGAACTCCATTACTATCAGAACCAATCAAACGAACCCCAAGGCTCGCTAGCTGATGTAACTCGCGAACCATACCCCTCTTCTCTGCGACACCGGCTGGACTACCCATCGATCTGCGACTGGCGGCATCTGCAACTACATTGGCCTTCCCATAGGATATCGACATCATAATCCTTAAGTAGCTCCAACCACCGTCTCTGCCGCAAGTTCACTCCTCCGCCAAGATATACCGAAACTTCGCGTGTAAATATCCACATGAACTCCATATAAATAATGTCTCCGGATCTTCAAAGCATGAATCATCACGCCAACTCTAAGTCATGTGGGATAGTTCTTCTCATGTTTCGAAATGCCGAGATGCGTAAGCTATAACTTTGTCGTGCTGCATCAGCACGCACCCAGCCCGACACCCGATGCATCACAATAAATCACTTATCCGTCTAAACCCTCTGGGAGAGTAAGAACTGGGGCGGTCGTCAATTTCTCCTTCAGTAATTGGAAGCTCTCCTCACAAGCATCCGCCCACCGAACATAGTTTCTTTCGAGTCACCTAGTCAAAGGTCTTTGAGATGGAAGCAAACTTCTCCACAAATCTCCGATAATAACTGCAAGGCCCAAAGATGCACACCTCCGCTTGTAGCTGGTCTAGGCCAAGTCTTGACCGCCATCTTCGCCAGACAACCCGAATACCATCGCCCCGATAACATGCCCTAAGAAAGCCACTGCTACCAAAACTCGCATTTCGAGAACTTGACATACAATCGCCGGTCCGGAGGACTCACATCGCCTCAAATGATTTGCATGGTCCTGTTCTGTGCGCGAATAAACCAGGATATCATCAATGAATACTATAACGAACATATCCAAGAATGGCTTGAACACCCGGTTCATCAAATTCATGAATACTGCTGGGGCGTTGGTCAACCCGAAAGACATTACCCTGAACTCATAGTGCCCATACCGGGTCCTGAATGCAGTCTTTGGATATCTGTCTCTCTAACTCGCACCTGATGATAACCAGACCGCAGGTCTATCTTGGAGAAACACCTCGCACCCTGCAACTGGTAAAAAAAATCATCAATCCTGGGGAGGGGGTATCTGTTCTTGATAGTTACCTTATTCAGCTGTCTGTAATCAACACACATACGCAGTGTCCCATCCTTCTTCTTTACAAATAAAACTGGCGCTCCCCAGGGAGAAACACTAGTCCTGATAAATCCTTTTTCCAGCAAGTCATTCAGCTGGTCTTTCAATTTCCTCAACTCCACAGGTGCCATCCTGTATGGTGGAATAGATATATGTCGAGTGTTTGGCGATGTATCAATGCAAAACTCAATTTCCTTCTCAGGAGGGATACCCGGGAGATCATCTGGGAATACGTCTGGGAACTCTCTAACAACCGGAACTGACTGAAGGTCTGGTACCTCGGCCTTAGTATCGAATACCCGAACCATATGGTAGATATACCCCTTCCGCACCATCTTCCTAGCCTTGAGGTTAGAAATAAACCTACACCTTGGCGACGATGTATTCCCCTTCCACTCGATAACCGGCTCCCCAGGAAACTGGAACCGTACCAATCTCTCTCTACAATCCACATTGGCATAGCAAGACGCTAGCCAATCCATACCCATAATCACATCAAAGTCCGTCATATCCAACTCTATCAAGTCGGCTAGAGTCTGACGACTATATATAGTCACTGGGCAAGCCTTATATACCCGCTCGGCTACAGTGGATCCCAGCCACTTTCCTGTTGTTCATTGCTCTCTCATCTGCCCCCTGATGGTTGTTTGTGGCCATGTATTCTAACAGATCACGTGCCTCATTGGCACTCTTTCTCATGAACGTACCCCCTGTTGCAGCATCAATGATGGTACGAGTTGTACCACTCAGCCCGTTGTAAAATATGTGCACTAGCATCCACTTCTCAATCCCATGACGTGGACACTTCCTCTGCAAATCTTTGAACCGCTCCCATGCATTATAGAGTGACTCTCCATCCATCTGATAGTAATTATTAAGCTCTCCTCTGAGCTTTGCTGCTTTGGATGGAAGGAAGAACTTGGCAAGGAATTTCTGGGCTAAGTCTTGTCCTGTAGTGATGGAGTTCGCCTGTAATGAATTCAACTAGCACTTTGCTCTCTCCCTGAGTGAGAATGGGAAGAGCCACAATCGAATGACATCATCAGTAACACCATTGTATTTAAATGTTGCACACAGCTCCAGGAAGTTTGCTAGATGCAGATGGGGATCTTCTGTTGATAATCCCCCAAACTGAACTGAACCTTGGACCATGTGCAAGATTGCTGGTTTGATTTCAAAATTATTGGTTTCAACAGCTGGAAGCCTGATGCAAGTCTGCACCCATGTAATAGTAGGCATCACATAGTCCCCCAAGCTCCTTTCTGCAGGGACTTGTCTTAAGACAGGCGGTAACTCATCATCCATCAAATTGTTGTTTCGCTGATCTCCCATTGCTAAGGAATCAGCTGCTCTTTTCTCTTTGTTGTTCTGTCTGCACAATCTTTCAATCTCAGGGTTCAGAGGAATAGGAGTGTCTGCTCCTCTCATACTTCGCATAAACTAAGTTCCTGAGACTAATCAAAAACAACAAACAGATCACGACAAACAACACTAAAGCAAAAATAAATAAATAAAAAAAACTGAAAATAAAAAAATTAAATTAGAAGTAAGAATAGATAAATCGATATTAACAGTACGCAAGTCCCCGACAACGACGTCAAAAACTTGTTGCGATATTTCTAGATGCTTACGCAAGTGTACGTATCGTTCAAGTAATAAAGATTTGTAAAATCTAGTTTATCGTCACAGAGACTGATTTATTAAGTACCGATTTATCTATCCTATGGTATCTATTTGGCAATCGTTCTTTTGTTTGAGAATTATAACTAAGAATTATGACTAAGTGCAGGAAATAAACTAAAGATTATAAGACATTGGATTTATAACAGTTATGAAGGAAATAGAGTTCCAATCTCCTCAACTATCCACTCTTTCACGTGTTAATGCAATACTAATGATTCTTCTTCTTATTAAGATAGTAGATTAACTAATCTGTCATTATATTCCGGTTAGGACATACAAGAGCTCAACCTAGTGCAGAAAACCTTCTATATTTCTATGATAAGGTTTACCACACAGGAGGATTAAGAACAATGACCTTTAATTGTCACACAAGTATCGGGGTACTTTCGTCCACGATTTTAACCTATGTCTAGACAATTACAGCATATACAAATCTCACCCTTCAGACTTTTGATTCGAAATCATATAAGTGATGACAATTAATAGCTAGTTAATTATCAAGCAATCATAACAATATTGAATAGATCTTAATATGATGAAGAAGAAATCAATAATCAATGCATTAACTATATGAAAGAGTTTCAAGAAGATTCGATGGAAACCCTACTAAAGTAATTAGCTCCTAAACATTGTCATGTCAAGAACTAATTTACAATCCAACATAAACTGAAATAAGTAAGAGAAAAAAAATAACTTGAACAATGAGATGTCTCCAATTGTGTCTTGCTTCCTTTTCTCCTCTCCAAAGTTGCATAATCTAATAATGACAGGGTTTAGGGTATTTATATCTGAGAAAAACCTTGCTTCAGACCCCTTTACCCTTGTCCAATTTTGACCCAATTTTTTCGAAAATACGCGTCGACACCGCGGTTCCGTTGGCAGGCACCGCGATACTAATTCTTCTGAAATCACTGTAGCTCACTGGACATATGGCACCGCGGTGCCTCTAGCCAGGATCGCGGTGCCTTCGACGGTGTTTCCGTTTCGGACTTTCGGCAATTTTTACGCCTCGGTGCTAATTTTCCTGACCGCGGTGCCTCTGTGATTTTTGTCCGGAATGTGCCAGATTTCTTCTGTTCTTCTTGGCACTTCTTAGGCTTCATTTCTTGGACTGTGCTTGTGCAATTTTCATTCTCAATTAAGCTCATTTCATCCTCAAAAGTGGTATCTTCTCCTTTATGACCGATGTGACACAAACGAAAGAAAAACACACCTAACACTATACTAAACGCAAAATAAAAGAGTAAAATACTAACTAAAAAAGACTCAAAATAGTGTATAAAATACACTCAACAGAGGGTGTCAAAATGACGACGAGGTGATGGTGGTATACCTCACTCCCGTCGATTCAATCTAGTTCGCCGGAAAATCAGTGGAAAAAACATTGTTGTTTCACGTGTTGTCCACGTGGCTACCAAGTGGCAGATCCGTTAAAAATGGGTAAATATAAAAGGTTTGGACTAACGGAGGACATATTTGAACCCAAACGTTAACGGGGACAAATACAAACATTTTCCTAAACGTTAAGGGCAAATATGATCCTTTTCCCTACTTTATACAGGTTCTATTTTTAGATGGACCCACTTGCTTTGTGGGGCCTCTGATCAGTTACTAATTGAGTATCTTATAAGTATTCAACAATAAACTAGAATAGTAAGAGTACTGATTAAGGAATGCAGAATTACCACATTGGACTACAAGTGACACCTTTTCTCTTTTTATGACAATGACGAGTGATCCAGCTTGCGCGTATCTCGATTGTCGACAAACACAATCTAAGGGAAAGAACGAGAGAAGGGTGATGTTTGAGCAAGCTTGCTTGCACCCTGAATATAGGTACCAGAGTAACTCTGTCCATAATCACCTACTGTTTTTGTCTCTATTGCGACTTGAATTTTGATTTCCATAGTTTTTTACTCACTTCATTAATCAGTAGGCAAGTTAAACTGAACTACCAATAAGTTAAACTAAACCAATCACTTCATTCATTAGTAGGCAAGTTGAACTAAACTACCAATAAATTAAACTAAACCAACAGTCAACTGCAGGAGAACTTTACATTACAAATATTTATGTACACTAGGTCCGGGATCTTTTGCTACTGCAAGACGGGCACTTGTATTGCTTAATGAACTCGGCCTTGGCCTGGGTGATCTTCACACACTGGCCTTGGAACCATGTTTCACGATTGTCGCAACATATCCAAAATTCATCCTCTGCATACTTCTCCCCACATGCGCCGCACAGTGTCTCACCTTGCTGCAACTTTGTAATCTTCCCTCGAGTCTCCACTGCCCTCTGTTTTTGCAAGTGGAAAAGAAAACGCCGATAGCTCAAAAAGAAGTTAACATCAAGTGGCAAAAGCCTATAACACAATAGAAAGATCACGGACAATAGAACTCGTTCTAGACAAGCTATACATGCAAAAACTAGCCCGAAACCAGAAAATCTGAAATTTAAAGGAGTGTGAGAGGTACTTAATCATGATATGCCACAAGAACCATAAGCTCGATGTCCAGATGCTTTCAAACTGACAGCATATTTAATCTTAAAAAGTAAAAACACGCAATGCAACATGTATAAAAGTTATCGCAGAGCTGACATGTAAACAAAACATGCTTTGGGAACACAATCCTCTACCTTTTTGGCGTTTGGCTTGGATTTGTTTTTACTTTGATTAGAGACTGTACATTTTTCTTTTTGTTGCGTCTTTGCAACACCAGTCACTACTTCATGTATTGTGGGCAGATCATTTATCATGTAGAAAAGCCTCTTCCTGGAAAAGAGAAGACAACTAATGAGCGTGAAAACAACATAGTAATCTCTAGCAAAAGACAATCTCTGGCAGCATATAATAGAAATATGAATGTACTAATCCTCTATGCACAAAGTTTAATGTGAAGAAATCTAGAACAAGGGCTTCCCATTAGAATCACCATTCAATATTTAGGATTTCACATGCAACATACACGAAAGTGCAGAAACGGACTTAAGTTGAACCATGCAACTCAATAATGCCTCAATTTGAGTTGCTTTCAATGAACATAACTGACACAGCATACTGTTTGCTGTGGTTGGTTGACTCGACTAACTGAAAATTTCAGCCAGACAAGCATGAGTTACGTTGATCATACAACGTCACAACAACAACAACAACATACCCAGTGTAATCCCACAAGTGGGGTCTGAAGAGGATAGAGTGTACGCACACCTTACCTCTACCTGTACAACGTCACGAAACCAGAAATCAAATGATTAACACTCATTTGAGAGCAATTCACACAATAAATAAACCAAGCTAGATTGAACAGCCACACCTACTAGTAGGCTTCTATTAGCTCGATTCTACAAGTGCAAGATAATACGCTGCACATCCAAATCAACATGTGACAAGATATTTGCACGGCTCACCCCTTTTCTATGCATAACTTTTTCACTATGCATCCTGTCCTTTCTTTCTTTTCACTTTTTCTTCTTAAGCTCTTCATCTTCTTATAAAATCACTGAAACAATAGGTTTCGGTTCAAACGTAAACATTTTATAGGCAGTAAAATGAATATATTACCTTATAAAGCTAATTAAAGACTTCTAGATCTTGAAATTCTTCCATTCTTTCTGCCTGTCTTAGGTGCTATTATGAATTTGGGCAGGAAATTAATTTCATAAGTTTAGTCGTCCCGTTTTTTGTAAGTAACATGTTCAGATTCGGACCAAAAGATGCTTTAATGATTTTTTCCAGAAAGTAAAACATGAATCAAAGGTGCAAAACACAATGAACTGAAATTAAACAAGCTTACTATTTTTAGCTTCTCTCGCTAGTAATAGGACCGGGCAGTGTTAGCTCGATGCCAAAAGTATCTAAATTATATAACCAACCTAAAAAGCAGTAATCAGATGCATTACTTCCACTTTTTAACAGAAAGCATGATTTTTTTTGAGAAAAACCACACTAGGAAAACATTTAACACACTGAGAAGCAGAATCAACACAAAATGCTGATACAAAGAAAACGTCATATGAGGTACCGGAGCAGACATAATCACTAAACTTATATTATCTATCATCTGCTTTTACAAGCATGGAAATGTTTTGGCTGCAAAAAAGAATTGAGTTAGAAGAAGTACCTGTCGGCTTTACTAAATCCGAATCTAGCACCAGCGTAGAAGGCAACAGCAAGCAACCAAGCATCACTGTGATAGGCAACTAAAGAAAGCCATTCCTTTTCTTGCATCCCGTCTCTAGCAAAGTTAATACCAAGAACAGGCTCTGGAAGCTCCGGTGGTACATCTTCAGCAGGCAAATTGACCTCCCACCGCTCATTTAGGAGTCCATACAAGCACAAGTTCTCCTTTTCTCCATAAAAAAACAGTTCATATATTTGACCATGAACAGAAGCAATAGGAGTATTGTGTCATAAGCAACTTGAGATAAGACTGACTAAACATATCGACTGTACAAAACTCGGAGGAGGACATGGGAGGTGAGGTGAAGAGGGAGCTTATAACCATAAAACGTGGCGGAGTCAAGAATTTATACAAGGGGATTCAGAAAATTCTAAAATATCACAAGTGTGATTTGAACTATGACAAGTTCTGACCCCTTTTACCACTATAATAGAATGTTTTTTCACGTGAAGCAGATTCAACAGTTTACAAATAATAAAAAGAATCATTTTTGCACTATATGCAAAGTATGATTTTCGACAAAGAGGATTCTGTTGAACCCCCTTCCCTCTATTTAGTTCCACCACTGACCATAAACAAAATCTCAAATTGGAAAGTCGAGAAAAAAAGGCCCCACAGTTAATGATGGTTAAGAGAAACATAACCAACATTGAAGAGTGAAATTGATGTTCTTATTACTCTATAATCCAATATTTGTCCAAAATCATTCAATTTCAATAACTAAAGAAAAGGCATAACCGGAGGCGGATGGAGTTTATATACTATGGATACAATTGAACCCGATACCTTCGACACTAAACATAAACATGTAGTGACAAATACAACGAACACATAATTTCAAAATCACCTTAAACTTTAAAAATTGAACCTATCAAGTGTAAATCATGCATTCGCCCATACACACCTCCCCATTCCACTATAACCTTAAATTCAAAAGGAAACATAACCATAACTAGTGATACCAATGATTAATGATAGGCTGAGCAAGTAAAAACTAATCCACATAACTAGTGATATTGGGAATTTAACTTGAAAAGAAGACATTCTACCTCCCGATGTAGGGGTAAGAGCTCTACCCTCCCCAGACCCACTTGTGGAATTGCACTGGTACGTTGTTGTAACTTAAAAAGAAGACTTAATCGAATTCAGTTCATCTAAAGGACAAATAAGAAAAATATCCTTACCAAGATCACAACAAGTACAACAATAACAACATACTCTGTGAAATCCCACAACGTGAAGTATGTGGAGGGTAGAGTGTATGCAGACCTTACCTCTACCTTGGTAGGTAGAGCGACTCTTTTCGAGAGACCCTCGGCTCAAGACAGAGCATAAGCACAAGCAAAGCAAGAGAAACGGTCAGACACGGACAAGAAATTTAAAGCAGTATGAAAATGCTGGTATTAAAAGCGAAGAAGCAATACTAGCGCATTCTGAAAATGAAAGCAGTAACTAACGCATGTACATAAGATAAACAAAGTACACTAAAGAACACATAGCAGCGGAAATCAAACAATACTATAAAGCAATACTGGCCCTACTAGTATGATAGGCTAAGCGAGCCTACAATAATAACACTACAACCACCAGTTTGTAAGCGTAAGTAGGACTATGCCTACTAATCACTGCTGCACCGGATCCGCGTCCCCGAATCTTAAAATCTAGATCATGAAGGATCCGACCTTTAGATCTGCACCCGTATCGGATGCCCGCACCCAAATCCGAGCAACTTAGCTTAAAACAATATCCACAAAACCACAAAACTGTAATAATACAAGTAAGATGATGGAAAGATTCCTCTATTTATCTAAGGAGTTTGAAGAATATTAAGCACCAATTGTCTTCAGATGGTTAAAGCTCATTATTTCACAACTAAAGTATGAAGTGTACCACCATTTAGTTTTGAACACAGTAAGACTGTTCTTATCACTGTAATCCAATAATTGCTAGTCCGTAAAAACACTAAACAGATGGAAAGAAATTGCAATCTGTTCCTCCATTTTTTCATAGTAGATAGATATAAGAGAATGTCAATCTTGAGATGAAATTCTCTTTTGATAATTTAAGAAGATCAGAAGCGTAATTGGCTAAGTAAACACAATTTTCCAATGGTAGGGTGGGGGTGTAAGGGTACTAAGTCCCAAACCTATAAAGCTAGTAAGAGATAATTTTCTCTAGTCAGTTCAATCATCACTGTCGAGCAAAGAATTAGATATCTACTTCCAAGAAATGAGCTCTCTATTCTAACTCAAAACAAGTGAAATAATCTGTAGTACAGGCCTTTTATCGACATTTCAAGTTCATTTGCATGGTGACTCCTTAGCAAGCTAACAAAAATATACAATCCACCATGGTAAAAGGTCGTGACCAATCAGATTTCGAGGAAGGAACAACATGGAACTAGTACTTAAATTGGTCAACCTACTAAACAATCAATTTGCAAATTTCTCTTCTATACTCCTACCAATTAGCTTCTCATCACATGTCAGAAGTAATCTCCTTTTTTCTTCTAATTGATTTAGAGAAAATACCTTTTTTGTTCTAATTGATTTAGAGAAAATAATACTCTCTCTGTCCCAATTTATGACACTCTTTCCTTTTTAGACAATCTCAAAAAGAATGACACATTTCTATATTTAGTAAGAATTTAACTTTAAAATGTCCATTTTAGCGTTAATGAGATGATTTATAGCCACACAAATATTTATTTCTTGTTTTAGACCACAATTTCAAAATCTTTCTTTCTTAAACTACGTGCCCAGTCGGAACAGATGGAGTTATAAACAAGCTAATCAAGAACATGCTTACTTTGTTTCAAAATATCTCCAACAAACTTCAAGTGTTATATCTATGAATCTCAAAAGATGCAGAACAATAGTGAATATGCTTACCTGGTTGCAAAGGCATATTGCTTTTCCCGTGGATTTTTCTTTCTCCTTCACTAGCGACTTCAGGACATGATTGACTCGTCGATTGAGTAGATGAGGAATCCTGATCTTGAAAGTGAAAACTCAACTCCTTGGAATTCCGAGGACCAGGGGAGGCCGAAATTTATTTTATCTGTAAATATACAGAGGTCCAGTGATGAGCAATACACTGATAAATGATATGACCTGCAATTAACAGCTCAAAAAATGAGATTTTCTGAACATATTTCAGTCCAGCAACTTAATAAACTGAATTGACACTGACACAATGGGAATGGATGTCCTTACTTTCACCTCATTTACCCCTGCTATATCTTATAATATCAGGAACAGAACATACTTAACTCATAACTTCACAAACCTCAGACTTAGATATAATACACTTATACACGATCATCTAGGTCCTTTGTTTTAACAAGGGAGGTGGTGACGATGGAAGAGCCGCCTTTGTTCAAGGTAAAAGCCGACCATAATACCATATAGCTAGGTAAATCTTTTTAAATGTGTATATACTATATGTTGGATCACCTTGGCTTCTTCATTAGTCAGCCGACACTGGTTGACTTTAAATGAAACATGTCTTTTGTCATGCATTAAACACATAACAAACCCTTGGTGAAAATTCAGAACAGAACCAAGGGATCTATTTGGGCTTTGGGAATTGGGAAATCCATGTGATGTGAGAGAGAGTCTAACTACTGCAAGATTTTAGATTAGTAACCCAAAGAAATGAAAGCTGAATAGAGGGAACAAACAGAGTAGTATATCCCTACAGAACAAAATATCAGCAATTTAGCATGTAAAGGGAGAACAATACCAGCCAAATAAGAAACAAGAGACTCAAAATGCATAAAAATCCCCACAAAAACAAAGTAGTTATTTACTCAAAAAAAATCCCTCTTTTTGTGTGTGTGGGGGGGTTAAGTAAAAGATAAAAATCCCACTTTTGCATGCACCAAATAGTGAACATATAGTGAAATTTAATGGAGTTTGTGCTATTCTTTCAAACCCAGAATTCAAACTTGTCTACCTTCTCAGCTTTGCTGCAAATAAAAAGAGTCAAAGTCTCAGCTCGTAGACACAACAGTGCTTTGGCTGCGAAAAGGACACACAAGAAACTGAGTTTCCTTCAGCAATAAAAATGCCACTGCTAAAGCCTAAAACAAAATTCAGACAACTTCTTTTGTCGTTTAATGTGATGTGTAAAGGACTATTTCTCCAAGATTCAGAAATCCAGAATTCTCTTGACAATAACATATACCACTAGTAGTAGGGGCAGATTCCTGCAAGCAGGCTTCAGCCTCCTGCAGCGATGTGGGAGTTCATTTTCTACTTTGTGAGGATGACTCATGGCAGCGCCCCACCCCAGCCTACCAGACTGTGATTCCTCCTCCACCACCTGTCGGGTCGGAGGGGTGGGGGCCCCGTGGGCGAGGATTTTGCTTTTTGCTCCCAAGTAGTAGGACTTAATACACAAGAATAGTGTGAGAGATTTTTTTTTCTCATATGAAAAAAATAACATTCTTTTAACTCAAGAAGATGAAATAAGATTTGAGCATTATGGATGAAATATTATTTATAAGTTTGTATTTAATCAAGTTTGGATTTAGGCATTTGACTATTTGACTAAAATTACTTAAAGTTCTGGGAAAAGTGAAACCTATTGGTAAACGTTCTTTAGTGTATAATGTTTCTTTTATGGATTAGTTTGGCCATTCGAATTTTTTATTTTTTTTCGATTTTATTTGAAAATCGGCGATTGGCCGTAAATGTATTTGAAATTTGAAAAACAACTAAAATTCCGTTTTCACTTTCATTACATTTAAATAACCAACTATTATTTACAAAAAAATAAACAAACAAAACTTCATCTTTAGCTTCAATTTAAATTTCAAATAAAGTGATTTTTTTTATTTTCATGATTAAACACATACTGAGTTCACACTTACTTATTTAAATGTAAGAAAATCATTAGTAGCACTTGTCTATAACAGTCATGTACTATAACAACATTTTATTATAACGATCAAGTTTTAAATTTTCATTGGGATGAGTGATCAGCCGGCCTTTACACGAGGGTGGATGTTTATACGAGAGTGGATGTTTAGTGCAACTTGTTCTTAAAAATTATTGCTCGCTCGCAAAATACATGAGTAATAGTTATGCTCGGTTTAACCTAATATAGAGGTAATGACCTAAAGAAAAAGTAAAATTGTAGTTTGACCTACAAGCAATTAGTCAAGAAAAGTTCTTTTATATATGACAAATTGCGATATTTGAATACTAGAGAAATTCCGAAATCGAAAATATACATCTAGCGGTCTTAGATGAATTTAAGCAAATACCAAATTAACTTCAATTTGATATCAGAATCTTGAGCCGAGAGTCTCTCGAAAATAACCGCATAAGGTCTGCATACATTCTACCCTCCTCAGACCCACGTTGTGGAATTTCACTAGGTATGTTGTTGTAGTATGTTGTTGTAGTCATCAGAAACCTTAAAACAAGCTAAACCTCCTACCATTCTCTGAATTTGGAAAGAGATTCCCATACTTGCTCCGATATCATTGCTTTATGCAAAGAGATTTTCTAATTGTAACACTCCAATAAAGAATTTTGACTTAAACTACGTACATTTATAATATACCGGATCATATAGCCTCGTCACAACAGACCGCGGTTCAATTGCCAAAGGCACAAGAAAGTGAAACCATCACACCAATGGTGAAATCAGAACTAAACAAAAAGGTAAATTCGTCCACAGAACATCATATTCCACCAGCAAACACTATCAAAGAGCAAAAAGATGATAGAACATGAACGAAAACGAATTTCACACCACCACCACCATGTAACAAGACAATATAGGACAGATTTGTTAAATTTTGTCCCGAAAAAAAAAGTTGAACAAAACCGAAGATGAGAAATAAACTGCAATCTGCCAAAGAGCACTAGTTTATAAAAAAAAATCTGATTATGAAAAGCAGAATAACTAATTAACCAATATACAGGAGTGCTAACGGAACCATTTCAGCCAGCAGGTGCAGATTGCAGTATCAACTAGCAGGACTTTATGCACCAATAAATGATCCACGCAATCTACTGTCAGAAATTTGTTGCCCGTATCAGCAAATGGGTTAAGCCACCAAGCAATGCAAGTTCCCAACCAACTGGTCAATACTCTCCTCTTCCCTTATACTGCATTTCCTGTCGCCATCAAGTAAAAGAAAGAAAGCTTAAGCTAATAGTTTGCTATCACATTATTGTTTGTAACTGAGGCGTAATTATTTAGCTTGTCAAAAAAATCTACATGGGCAATCATACAAGAAAGTGAAAGTGCAAGTAGCACAAATAGAGGATAAAACGCGAGGTTGCTTGAGATGGTTTGGTCATGTCTTATGTCAACCTTCGGATGTTGGTAAGTGAAATTGATAACTGAAGATACTAAGAAGAAACGAGGTAGACCCAAAATCACATGAAAGGAAGTCGTCCCCCAAGACCTACAATCTCTTGAGATCTATGCAGACTTGGCCAAAAACAAAATAGGATAAGAAAGGAAAAGATCTCAACAGGAGATACCAATTAGTTCGGTTTAACTTTTAGTCATGTTACTATATACTTTTAAGGTACTAAGTTTGCTAGGAGTCTTTGATCTTGTCAGAATTATCAGCCAAACAGAAAAAGTAGAGAATCCTAGTGCTATAAAAACTAATTTTGTTTAGTCAATTGGATTGACGAGCTTAAATGGAGTGACATGGATATCAAGGATTCATATAACCAACACAACTAGCTCGAGATTAAGGCATAGTTATATTGTATTTTTGTGTAAAATTCCTCCTTAGCATTACCTGTTTTTTGATAAGGACCATTATGATCATTATCAAGCAAGGTACACCAAATTGACTTTTATCGCAATGAGAGAGCGACTAAAATGGACAGAAGACTGTAACTACGCAAGACAGAAAAAGTAAAAGATACAATGCCAAAAAAGAGATTCTTACAGGGGGATAAGTTGGCATGTAGACAACTTGCCGAGGGTGACCCATCATCATCTGCTGTCCATACTGCAGCCAAAGGGAGAGATTTTAAGCATTATGCAATCCACTTCAATATAGCAGGCATGATTAGTGCATTGACCAGATTTCTCCAATATTACAGGAAGAACAACCAGCACGTACTAAGGGCAATGACCAAGACAATGACGAACCTGAGGTCCACTTGGATGAAAATACGGCTGCCGTGCAGGTGTAGCCTGTGGATTAAATACAACAGACTGATGTCCAGCAAATGATGGACCAACCTGCAAATAGTATGTGAGCAATGCTTAGCATCAGAACACCCTCACCCCCAAAGGAAAAAATGAGACAGAGAGAGAAGCAACAGCATGCTCAGTCACAAAGACGCAAACAGATTCAAAAAATTCATGACAAGTAAAGCGTGCTTGGGCGAAGTACTAGGACGGATGACCCCTCGGAAGTCCTCATGTTGCACCCTCGAACTTTGGTCACATGGCCAGTCCTAAGCAAATAAAGGACGAGGTTGCAATAGGTTCACTGTATTTTGTTTGAGCTCTCCCTTCGGTGTAACATAAACGTGAATAATATTTTGACTAAAGTATTCAAAAGATTAAGTTTCCGTTATTCTGTAAATAGAAACTACCATTCCTAGAATCATTTGCAACTCCATACTTATTCGTTTAAAAAAAGTAAGAGATAATCATTTGCAAGTCCTACATAACATGCTGGTAATTTGATTCTATATCTGTCCAACTCTATCAAATGAAATATCTTGTCACTCAAGCTCAACCATGCTTGGAATCAAAAGTGCCCAGATAAGACAAAAGCAGCATTCATAAAATCAACACCAAGCAGTAATAACACAAGCATCATTACCCCAACGCCCATAGGCATGCCATGCATGTGTGGCATAGCAGCCACCCCAGCTGGATAGTAGAAGGAATTATCAGACACTGGAGATGCCGGTCTTAAAGTCGCTTGAGATGGGACGAAGCTCTTCGCGTTGGGATTAAATTTAAATTCCTGACAGAATATTCAACATAAGCATAACAAGATGGTTTAAACTAAGATCCCATTAAAACCTCATGAAATGATTGCTTGGTCAAAGAAGAAGTCTTACCTTAGCATGTGGATTTAATGTGGATTTTTCTGAAGAAAATGAACTCACTGAAGAGCTACGCGATAATCCATTGCTAGATACAGCACCTGCTTTATCAAAAGAGGATAAAGCAGAAGTACTAGGTTTGACACAAGAATTAGCAGATCGGGCATTGTCTTGACTCTTGGAAGACGCAACAGCCCCCTTTTCACTAGAAGATCCTGTGATCTTTTCCTGGCGTTCAAGAGAGGGAGACAATGCAGAGACATCCATAGACAACCCACCCTTATCCAAGGTTTCCTTTTTCACTCTTAGTGATGACTTGGAATCTACATGTAAAAACCTTAAAATCAACAGAGATGCATGAAGGGTAACTTTAACCCCAATAAAAATGAGACAGAAATAAACACACAAAGATAAAAAGAACAGACACAACACAAAGCACAACAGTTATCGTGGATCATTTGATTATAACAACTGACTAGAAGTAACTATCATCACACAAGCATGAGCGAAAAGGTGATGAACTATAATTAAAAAGGGAGACCAATTCAGTTGAGCCTAAAACTTTCCATTGAAAAATAATTACTTTAACTAGCCAATAGCATCCTAGATTAGCATGAACATCCATAAAAGTAATGCTACCAAAACTAATTCTATAATCTACCGGTCAGTATACAATTCGTTTAAATAGAAGTTCAGAGATGTGCAAAAGCTATCAAGAACTTAGCTTCATTAGGAGTTTGCCTAGACCTGCACTACCCACCGCTTCTTTTTAACTGGTGGGCAGTAGATAAGGACAAAGACACAGCTTTTTTTGTTTACTGATGGAAAAAGACCAAAGTGACATGCTCAACAATCTTGAGGAAGACAACAAGTGTTTCCCTCTAGTATAACATCCTAAAATTAAAATATCAATTTACAAGGGAAGCTATTTTGACGGGGAAAGAGGGAAGAGAAGTTGATAGGCTACAAGTCAACTACCAACAATGTAGCAAGAAGAGGGGAAATATTTATCAAAACCCTATTCTTACGAGTTGCGGGCATGGATATTTGACTACTCGAGCACCTCAAGACAAACTCACCTTCAGGTATTGATGTCCGAACCCCATCAGCTAACTACAAGAAACAAGGAGTACGGACCATGAGAGAGCTTTTCCAAGCAAGAAAAGAAGAAATAGTAAGGATATAGATTTTAATGAAAGCAATGAGCATAGGAGTTAAATTTCAGCTACCATTTGCGTTCTCATCTCATCTTCATTGCAACTAGCTCCATCATGTTCGCTGAATGTGATCTTGTGCCCCCTAAGGACACTACTAGATTAGAGCAACAAAATTTGACAGCTAAAGGGGCAAGGATTTATTGTATTTATGTTCTCTTTTAACAGTAGTAAACATGATACCAAAATGTAGGCTTCTTAGACTAAGTAGAGAAGGATTGTCAGAATGTCAGAAAGAAAGACTGTAACAACCTGCTCTCATCCATCATTGAGGCACTTTGACGAACATGTTCAGCTGATGACTGTTTGCTATGATCATCATAGCAAGTCTGATGGACATCCGTGCTGGTACTCAACTGAGAAGATTGCAATTCATCCTACAGACAATATGGCAAGATTAATGCCCGCAATATAATCCCAAGACACAAGAGCAGAAAATCAAAGGCATAGAGCTACCACATGAACGCAGGCACTTTAAACCACCATTTTTATTTTTTTATTTTATTTTGATAGCGGTGGTTTATGAGGTCAGATTGTGCACACCTAGACTAATCCACCGTGAGGTAACCGAAACTCCATAATCGTAGAATGATGAAAAGAAATCACCTAAAGTTTCTTTGCTCGGTTGGGATTTGAACCCTAGTCTCCCGAAGAAAGATGATGATTCCGCTGAAGATGTTGAAGATTTAGAAGAAAGATATGATCGAATATGATTAAGACGAATATGTCGAGCTAGGATACAGATTGAAATTGTTCTCTTACCGTTCCTCCACCGAACTGTAGTACAAAAGGAATCAGATGATGAAGACTAAAAATGAATTAATGTGGCAGTGTCCACGGAGAACCCACCCTGCAGCCAAGTCACTATGGTCTCTCCTACTATGGGTATGGCACTAGCTAATCTTGTAAATAATGTAGCTTTCCAAAAACTCATTATACCCCACTAAACCTCATTTCGGTGTCTAATTTCTTCCATAGCACCCTCTATTAGTTGGCAGATTGTTGTCTTAATCAGGCGGACGATTCCAACTTCATTGACTACTAGGTCGCATCCTTGAGTACCCCTCCAAACTACTTTATTAGATCTATGAAAAGCTAAGCAAAATTTCTTGCTAGCAGGAGTTGTGTCTACAAGGCTTGGATAATTTTCGTATTTGTCAGCACTTTCATAGCATTACTCCACGACAAAATTCCCAACTAGTTGAGACATTTGACTAGTTAGAAACACTTTTCCTATATCAGGTATATCCTAATTAGATGCATCGGTTTGTCAAAAATAAAAATAAATTAAGCACAGAAGTAAAAACTAGTAGTACATCGACACAAAGGAATAAAGTCCCCATACAACAAAGGAATAATGTATGCAAGACACAATACACCTAAATGAGCATATACATACCATAGAGGAAGATCTTGATGAGAATTCCACACCGTCAACAACTTTCCCGACACTCGTACCAGTGAGTGACTTTCCCATAGAACTAGAGATACATTGAAATGTTACATCATTACGCGAATCCAACAGTGTGTCCTCACAATCACCATAGCCACTATCATCAACCCCTCTAACAACTGCTGAAAATCTGGTTTCTTCATCAACTTCAAGGTTCCCATAAAGTTGAATTCCTCTCTCCTGTGAAAATAAAATTCCAAAACAAGCGAACAAAATTACAATAAAAAAGAAGAACAAGAACCATTAGAGCATGGCAAGAAAACCAAGGATTCACACGATTGGTGTTCTCAAAAGGAGAAAGCAAAAAAGTAACAAGACTCCTGGGGTTTTAAGCGAGAAGTGAGCGAAACACACTTCTTTGAAGTCAAAGCAAAATTTACAGAAATGCAAAAATTCCCTAGCATATGAGAATTTAGTTCTTATAGCAATTAAAATTACAAATTTCAATATCTCATAAAAATAGTGAAATAATTAATTCAACAGCTCAAATTTAATACTACTAAAATGTACTTCAGCAAGCTCAAAAGAAGACGGCTTCAATCACAAATTAGATTTTCATATCTCAATTAAAAGGCCACAAAAATTTTATTTACAATAACATATATAATTGGTTTAGTAACAGTAATAATTAGTTTTAGTAGCAACGGGTCATTATTTTATTTTATTCTTTTGACAAGGCAACCGTCGCTTTATTTATTGTCGTAGCGTTCAGCCTACAAATCAAGAATTGGAGAATAGTCGATGAATAGAGAAAAATGGAAAGACAAATGGAAGAATGGGTCATCTTAAAGAAGAACCCAATAATAAAGAAGCAAAGAATGGTTGTTGCTAACCCTGCGACGAAGAAAAAGACACGACGAGACAGCACTTTTTTATTACTATTTTTATCTTTTAAAGTTAACTTAAAGAAGTGACTTCTTGCTCGAATTGCTTACGTCTTGCAGAAGCTCACGCTTCTTTGAAGTTGCTTTGCTTCGCCCATGTCAAGCGAGGACCCCTCGCTTTGCTCATCGCTTTAAGCAACTGAGCTATCACTTTTAAGAACACTGCAGAAGAAAAAGGTAACTATGTAAATCTCACCTCTGCTAGATGAAGATCACGTGTTTCCTCCCCCTCGATTTCCCTAGCTATTCTTAAAGCTTCTTTTTCCAACGCCCTCATTTGAGGACCTTTGTCAAGCTTTGTTGTATAAAGTTCCTCATTGAATGTGCTTGTTACTCCAAATAGTGTTTCATTGGCCTCAAACTGATCCCAGCCCCTGCAAGCACATTCAGTGATATATGAGGTGAAACACATTGCCATGTTGGTAGATAAACACATGCTAATGAAACATAATTCACAACTAGCACAAATTTGACAACAGTCGGAAAATAAATCTTATAGGCATGTATCACAAATAATTGAAGAATACAGCTGATGCGCAACCATGCTATGCATTCATCTGGCACCACTATTGAGCAGAAAAAGAGCACCGAATCAAATTTGACTTTCAATAAACTTCTAATGAAGAAGTAGACTAGATCTTTGAGCATGGGAAAGACGCTGCTTTCACCCCTCTGTAATAGGCAGCTCAAAGGAAAAACAGAACATAAGCATGAACTAACGATTTCCACCGAGAAACGTTCTACTTAGAGGCATTAAAAAGGATTTGAATGATTCTGGAGAAGGTTAAAAAGCATAAAAAAATTCCATGCCTAACATCCTGCACAGTCCAACTCAACTCCATCAACAACAACATACCCATTGTAATCCCACAAGTTGGGTACGCAGACCTTACCCCTACCTTGGGAGGTAGAGAGGATGTTTCCGATAATCCAACTCAACTCCCTACTCCAGAAAACATTGAATTTGTATATGCTTAGGTTTATGGATGTTTAATAGATGCGAAGGGTGAGAAAGAAGGAGAGTAGGGTGAGAAAGAATGCAAGAAGATACAAACAACTTCCTAAACAAAGTGAGTAAACAGCTGTCTAAGTAGAAAGTCAAATGAATAAAATGGTTATGCGAGTGTGATCTCCTAAAGAGAATCAAACACAATCTCACTTGAAGTTTAACATATTCAGCACGTTAAAGGGTGATAAGGAATGGGTAAACAGCATAAAATATGGTAACTAGAGGCAGTTTTTTTTTAATATTTCATTATAATAGTCAGTTTATCCAAGATCACAAGATATTTCGATAACATGTTGATAAATCTTACACCGTTTTTTTTGTCGGGGGGGACCAAACTAGAGTGATCTAATAACCTGTTCCAGTGGCCATCAAATATGTTATCCAGTTCAGGACATTCCAGAGCATCATCGTCAGGCACCCAACGTTCCAACTGCCTCTCTACCTCACCATGCCGGGACTGTGATATGCATGAATCTGTCAACATTTCCTGCTGTTTTTCCCGCAGCATTTCAGCTCTGAAGACATCTATAGTTGCAGGCACACCCTATTCCAAATCAAAAGCCCCATTATTATAGCTTTAACTGTCTAACAGATAGACAGTCATAAAATTTGATTCTAGCATCTGTCAAGAGTGATCTATAAAGTCTTGCATGAAATGCCACCACAATCTTATATCACCGCGTCAATTGTTTGGTTGATCATTTGAGATTATATTAAGGTTAGAACAACAGAGTAAATAAATAACTAGAAGAAAATATCATAGAAATAATACACAAACCTTTGCTATAACTTGCACAAGCTCTTTACCCGGTATTATCAAAGTCTTTTTTGGAGGTTTGATCAGAGATTCAGGAGTATCCTTCCTCCCCTGGGAACCATCTTTTATCAAGTGGGCCATTTTCAGAATAATACCTGTGCAAATATCAATGATAAAATAAAGCGTCAAATGCAAAATAGCTGAATACATGCCAGAACAATGTTCAAAGTCATCAATACCAGATAAAATAATCTAGAAATCTAATTTTGATTTTCCAGACATACCAAAATCTTTGTCAGCATTTGTTGCATGAAATATCCCTGAAAACACGGATCCATCCGTCATCTGTACTTCCACTTGATGTCCAAGAAGACATGAACTAAAATAAACTAGTCGATCATGTGAAGGGCTTTCATATGCTCCCCTTTTACCTGAAATTCATGGTAGTTAGAATTGAGGATGTGAAGAAATATAGAGAATTCTAAGCAGCTCTCACCTACAGCTGTCGACTTGCTGGAAATCATTTTTGTAGACTGCGTTCTACTCTCCAACCTAGTTCCCGTTTCTTTTTCGCCTTTCCGACGGCCAAATCCATTGGCGAAAGACCTTGGCTGAACAGCTTGCTGCATATTGTTCCCGAAAGATATCAGCGGGATGCAATCAGCTCAGCTTCAGCCTATACACTGCAGAGGACAATACTCCAATAAATATATAGTCCTTGCTCAAGAGATGAAAATGCTAGTGAATCATATTCTTTCTCATATATGGCATATTATCTATCCACACACCACGTTTGAGCAAAAAGCATGTAAAAGTACACGGAAAAAACAATACAAATGGCAATCAAGTGCACTAAGCTCCCATTCTATTCATGCGGTCTAGAGAAGGGCCAGACCAAATCGGGTCTATCGTACACAACCTTACCCTGTGCTTCTGCCAGAGCTTGTTTCCACGAGAAAATGACACTGAAAATATGTTTCACGAACAATATAGGCACATTAGCAATTGTATGTACTAGATAAGTTCAAATACCTGTCAACACTGAGGACTTCAACCCCCTCCCACCCAAAAAATCTTCTTAGGGAGTGATCAAAACGAAATCATCACTAAACTTTAAAATGGAACATAATATTTACAATAAAATAACACCTGAACAACAAAAAGACTACTGGTTGGTGGTACAGACGAATAACAAATTACAGGTCAACGCTCTTAACTCCATATCTGATTTCTTCCTGACAAATTCACTGCATTGTTAGTCTCATCAAATAATGTCTCAACCCTGAAGAGAGTCAAAGGAATATCAACACATAAGCCACTATTAGAAGTACTGGAAACTTCAGTAGCTTAGATTTTAAACATTGTCTCATACAAATGGAAAGCTATGACTTTCCTAAGCAGATATCTCTACCTAATCCAAATGGAGACATAGAAACCAGACCTAAGTAAATGGCTTTTCAAGTAAGTAAAAACCTTTAATTGGTCTTAGTACCTGCCTCGGAAAGTTCATTAGAAGAACCCATAGATACTAAAGCAAGTAATTGCAGCCAAAAATTTATCACCATCTTTGTTTAAGAATGAACTTATTGGCCACTAGGAAGGTAGGATCTTGTCTAACCATCTAAAAGTAACCGGGGGAAGCACCTGAGCTAGATATATAGAAACGAGCAAAAAACTTTTCGGTCTAGTACATTGGTAGTAGTTCTAAAATCCTGGAGAAATCAAGGACTCCCAATCAGCCTTTCCCTATTTGATATAAAAACCCTAACTCCAAAGTCTTTAAACCAACCCGCATTTGTTTTTTTAACTGTAATTTATGCGAAATGCAGCTGGTAGTTATCATCAAGCTAACCCATGAAACAAGACATAGAAGCCAGACCTAAGTAAAGGGCTTCTCAAGTAAGGAAAAACCTTTCATTGGTTTTAGTACCTCCCTCGGAGAATTCATTAGAAGAAGAATCAAAAGATACTAAAGCAAGTAATTGCAGCCAAAAATTGATTATTGTCTTTGTTTAAGAATGAACCTATTGGCCACTAGGAAGGTAGGATCTTGGCTAACCACCTGCAAGTACCTGAGGAAACTGAAAACTTTTCGGGTCTAGTAGATTGGCAGTTGCTCTAAAATCCTGGAGAAATCTTGTACTCCCCCCCCCCCCAATCAACCTTTCCCCATTCCATATAAAAAACCCTAACCCCAAATTCTCTAAATCCATCCGCATTGGTTTTTTTTTAATGTAATTTACACTAGATGCAACTGATAGTTATCGCATCGAGTTTAACCCATAAAAGAACACATAGAAGCAACAAGAACAAGCAAGAAAAACTAAAGATAATCAGTGTGGCGTAGCAAGCATAAATTGGCGATAAAAACAAAGCAATCCATAAGATATCTTCTCTAAAACCGCACAAATTTACCACAACACAATCAATGAAGTTGTATACGAAAAAAATACATTAGTAATCAAATAAAATTTCCAGCTTAGAAACAAGATAAGCAACTTTAATTGTACCGATCCAAAACAAATGATCCGAAAAATAAACATGCATATATGCAAAAAAACGATGAAGAGACTTACGAATATACATATATATTCGGAGACGACGCTCTCTATGTGGAAAAAATTTGCTGGATGAACGCAATAGTCTTTGCGAGTCTACCGGTACGGATAGCCCAACTTTGCCCCCTTTTATAATATGGTTTCGGACTCAACCCAAGACCCGAAATCCGTAATTATGGCTCCTTGCGTCTCTAAATTAGCTTCCTAATCTATTGTAAGGAGCTATTGTTACCGTTTAAAGTTTTAAATCACAGCTCAAATAAAAGTACTATGTACCACTTGGCACTTGCTTATTATTTGGGACAGTTGATTTTGGTTTAATAATGTAAAGAGCTTCTAATTGAAGAACAAGTCGTCTTCTTTAGTTGTGATAAATTGTGTTAAGCTCAATTTAATCAGAACATATATGTATTTTGATTATTTTTTTGTTCTTTTCAGATTGATTATTGTTTGAGAGTTTTTAATGATAAACAAATGTTTATTGTAATAATGTAATTAGGTTATGTATGTGTGTTGATTATTTCTTTTATTCTTCTTTTAAGATTAACAAATTGTTAAATATGCATATGCTTCCTAGTTAATTGGAAAAGATTTTCCATATTTCTCATAGATTTGTGATCGAAAACTTTTATTTTGTTTTAATTTAATAATTGATAAATTATTGAATATACATAATTATTAGTTGAAGATCAATTAGTGACTTGAAATGTGAAGTTTCTACGATAGATCTCATTATTTGTCGTGATAATTTTAATTCTAGTATTTTAGTAAGAATTAATTTTCTCCAAGAATGCCACCATGAAAAGAGAAAGATGTGACTCGCAAGTTGCACATGTGCAAGTTTAAGCTCGCCTTTGACCACTTGAATAGGGCTTTTCAAAAGCTATTTTAAAATATTGCTAAATCTGCAATGAAATGAAGAGATACAAAATATTAGAAAAATAGAAAATAAGAAAAGGTTGCACGATGAACGTATTCTCTTTTTGGTGAATCAATTCCCAAGAATCTAAAGTAATCATGTATGATATATTCCTTATGTGGTCAGCGTTTAGGTCATGTTTTTCTTAAAAAAGAAACCCATTATATACACCATCTATTTTATGACAAAGGGAAGCAAAAAAGGGGACAAATTCTCAATCTATTATATGGAGAGCTTCCGTTGATACTACTAGACTATAAGCTTGAGTATTCATTTAAACACATCAAATAGCCCGAGTTGATCTTTGACTGAGCAATCATTTGAATACTATCAACAATAAACATTCCAAAGTCCTTAACTCACAACAAATTTCCAGTGTCAAATTTCAAAGACTTTAATGGTACAACATCAACTCAATCCCTATTACACACCTCTAATTCTCTGTGATCGCATAGCGAGATGAGCTGCTAATGTTACAATTTACACCACTACCAGAAACATGAAATTCAGCACTGTATCTGAAAATATTACATGTTCAGTTCTAAGTATTTGAGTGACATCCAGTGGGAAAGGTAGGTAAGTTTATGAATAAGAATGTTGACATGATGAAACTAGTCAGTAGTGACAGATGATCACAACCATGAGTCACAAACGCAAATTGATCTTCTCAGACCATTTGAAGATATCTGAGTAAACTCGATCACCTCCCAAGTCTTCACTTGTACTACCGGCAGCAACTCTCATTATATCCTCAATCAAAGCAAAATTTCCCATCATATCAACATGTGCACCACTCTGTGTACCACGACCCTCGAGAAGGTTTGCAGGGGGAGCATGATAATACTCCCTTACATAAGTTCTCACACCAGAGGGATTAAATCTAGTTTTTCCCCGCCATCCTTTTGCACACATGAATCCTGCGCTTAATGCAGGCACAGTCTCATCACCATCTACCGTGTAAACACCAGCTTTCAAGCAGCTACCTTCATCCTCTTCATCAGCTGAAGTATCAATCTGGAATGGAATATTGCATCCTGCTGTTGGTATCCGCTTGTAAACATATGCTCTTTCAGTTTCAATTCCAACTCCATACAATGAATAGATCTCCATGTCAGGAGCATTTGGTAACCTGCAGAACAAATCAGATCAAAACAAAAAGTGAGTAAGAACAAAATAGCTAAGACTAGGTTTAACTAAAGAAGCTGCGGCTAATTTCAGCAAAGCCTCCTCACCGACTTCCAAATTTGATTAAAACTTTTCGAGAAGTCCAACAACAACAACATACCTAGTGAAATACCACAACGTGGGGTCTGGGGAGGGTAGAGTGTACGCAGACCTTACCTCTACCATGGTAGAGAGGCTGTTTCCAAGAAGTCCAAAAGGGGGGAATAAAAAGAGAACAAAGAGAATCTAACTGACAGTTCATACAATTCCATGAGCCTCAAGAAAATAAAACTATCTAAAAGGCTTGTGATCTTAACTTTTTCCTGTTAAAAAAAAGTGTGGCATACAGCCGACAGTTAACCTGCCCCTCAATCTGCCAGATACCAAGACCTACTGTCAGTAAGATACTTCACTTATTTGGCTTGTTAATTTTCTCAAATGTAACATCCATAGAATTTTAGAGAACATAAGAGACATGACATGTGCTTTGTTTTAGAGAAAGGTAATGTATTTTATCAAAATACAGCACTAAGATAGTGCTAGATTACAGAAGATATGCACAATAGCAAAAGCCTCCCTCATCTGTAATAGGGTAAAAACCATTTTTTTTCTCTTTTAAGTTACTGACCTAATGCATTTTGATATGAAAACAGATTATCAATCATAAAGCAGAGAATGAGCAAAATAATCAACCTCGTTAATCTCTTTGGATAAAAAAGGGCAGTCCGGTGCACAAAGCATTCCGGATTAGCAGGGTCCGGGGCCCGCACTGCAAGGAGTGTAATGTAGACAGCCTAACCTAATGCAAGCATTAATGACTACTTTCACTGCTTGAACTCGTGACCTATAGGTCACACAGAACAACTTTACTGTTGCTACAAGGCTCTCTTTGGATAACAATAATTAATCTAAAGGCATAAGAAACAATAAAATACTGAATACTAACAGTAAACTTTTAGACTTCTCTGTTAGAAAGGTCAGTTGGTACTCAAGGAGACTATTGCTGCCTCCAACCACACTCTACCTTAGGGAGGAGAAAGAGAAATAGATAATGGTCCAGCAATACCGAAATTTTTTGTCCAAGTGGAAGCTATTGATTTTCTTTACCACACAAGAAGGCAATGATAGAGCTTTACTGCCTAAAAGTGTTGGTTCTTTCTTCAGATTGTAAACTATTACAGAATTTTTCTCTGTTTTTTAAAGTAAGATAGTCAAGACTGTAACTGCATAAGAAAATTTGGTTTTGATTCTTGAACTTCAACCTATACAGGTAAACACCTCTTTTTCATCTTATCTGAAAGGATTCAAGTAAGAACTTCTTTCAACCTATACAGGTAAACACCTCTTTTTCATCTTATCTGAAAGGATTCAAGTAAAAACTACTCCCTCCGTCCCAATTTATGTGGCACCATTTGACTTGACACGGAGTTTAAGAAAGAAAGGAGGACTTTTGAAATTTGTGGTCCAAAACAAGTCTTAGATATTTGTGTGGCTATAAATCATCTCATAAAGTTAAATTGTTTCTAAATATAGAAATGTGACATTCTTTTTGGGACTGATGGGACAGAGGGAGTACATTATAAGAACAAAAGCCAAGAAAATGAGAGGACTCACTTTGTCTCCAATGGATTTGACCAATATTTGTAGTGTGAATACTTGGGATCATCCAAATCATCAGCTATCCCATATGAAAAGTGAGCACTACCACGGGCCATCATTTTCGGGGCAACAAAGTTGAGCAAATCCACAATCTCTCCAGCTGTATAAACCTTGTACTCTTCCACTGCTTTAGCACCACTAACACCCATGTCAAGGTACTCGTTCCACACATCACAGGTGTTATTTGCAACATTACTGCCCTTTACAGCACCCTGCATGTAAATAAATGCTAGTTAGTTCCAGGCATCAGGAAGCAAGTGCGAAATGCAATTTTTTTTAAAAGTATGGCCAGAGAGCACAAAAAGTTAAGACATAACTTTGACAGACAAAAGATGTTTCAAATTTTCAAAAATAGGAAAAAAGGCACACATATCATGGAAGGACAGTGAGACATCACAGATCATCCATCTTTAATGTTATTCAGTTCAATCCCCTAGTAACACTTGATTGATGCACATTAAACATGTGCTGCTGATGATGTAAGGCTCTTAAATATGAGTAATAATTAAAAGAGGAAAAGGAAATATGCATTTCTTCGCTCTATAAGAGGCACATTGTATAGCATAACCAGTACAACAACAACATACCCAGTGAAATCCCACAATGTGGGGTCTGTGGAGGGTAAAGTGTATATCATAACCAGGTCTTCAAATTTGAGATATTTGAGAGAACATGGTTCTGTTTTCCATTGCTTTTCCTGGCAGTAATGATGCTTTGCTTGTCTAGTTCTGCTTCTACTCAGCAGCTTTTCAGCAAACCCATGGATGTTTTTTTACTCTTGTGCTCTTTTTGGAGCATAATAGATTCAGATGAATTGGCATAATGAATGGAGTGCCTCATTCCAAAACAGAAGGACAAGTGACAACCTTGGAGTATTATTTGCAAGTAAAAGAAACACTTTTCAGCAGGAAGTTCAATATGACCTTAATTGTAAGTTTGTAACCACGTCCCATTTTCATTGGCAGGGAAGATTTTTCTTTTAAAGGAAATTTTGAACAGATTATTTTATTGAGATAGCAAGTGAATAAAGGAATGCCTCATGCAGTTATCTTTCTTCTTTTTTTTTTGGATAAGTCCTCATATGGTGTTTACCACAAAAAGGAATGCCTTAATTAAGGATGTGTAAAAATAATTGATATACAAAGACATCATCCACTTGTAATATATGGTTAGACTTCATTTGTTTCCATTATTTTACACCGACATCACACCAAGCACATCACATTGGCTCTTAAACATGCAACCATGTGTGCCCACTGGTTTTTATTATGACCAGGTATCCCAAAAGCAGTTGTTTTTAGTAAGGCGACAGGTCATACCCCTGCTTGCCCATAGCATAAAAATATAAGTAAAAGAACTACAATTAGAACAAGAACTTCACATCAAAGTGCTAACTACTTTTTAGATAGTTTTATTTCTGCTATATTGTGGTGCCTCTAGCAGAGGCGGATCTAGGATGTGAGCTATATGGGTTAAGATTCGGAATTCTACCACATCCCATATTAACTGGGTTCAGAATCTACTATTTGTACTTGTTTAGTTGGGCTTTTTAAACACATATACATGGTCTAAGCTAAAGCTACTGGGTTAAGATGAGCACATAGTTTATTCACTAGATCCACCCCTGGGCTTTAGCATTTCTGATCATACAAGTCCATACACTGATCATTCGGGATCACCCACACCCACCACCAATGAAAATCAATGTTGAAAATTGAAATAAATAAAGGAAAATACGCATACAAGAGAAACAATGAGAGAATTTGGTTTCTGATTAACATTACCCTAAAGTCAATCCTCTTAAGATCTGATGGATGCACCTCTACTGCATCCTTTCCAAAGGAAAGAAATCTTCCATAACTGTAATATTTTTCTTTAGAATCTGTAGTTCGGTTCTCGTGATGGGCTGAAATCTGAGCAGCATCGTCTCTGGACTTACTTTTGCAGGGGGAATAGCCCTCCTCAGGTGACCAGTCAAGACCGCCCCAGATCGTCTCCCCTCCTCTTGGTATCATTGACAAGGTTGCATCCCATGTTCGTGACATCTTCATTATGTGCTCTAATGTTTGAAAATGGAATAAATCCATATCCAGAACACCTGGGGCTAGAGCCCTGAAATTGAGAGGAATTACTAAAGAAAGAAGAAGAAGAAATACATTACATACACGGCAAACTTAAAGATGTTGCTGCTCCGGAAAAGGACAATGAGGATGTTGGTGCTGAATTGAATGATAATAAAGGGAAGACAAAGAAGATGACTACTGAGCGAGGACATTATGGAGTAATATGTTTGTTTGGTGTTGCCTGGTTGAGGCACTATAGCAGTTTGTTTTTCCTTTTGTTGCCTACTCTAAATGAGTTATGCTGATAGGAACAACAATGTTGTACATAGTTTTCAATATTCAATGATTGAAAGGATATCAAATAGAAAGCTTTTCAGGATATCTGGTTAACATTTTGGAGATGCGCGAAATTTTCAGAATGCAACTTGAAAGACATAAAGCAAGGGATAATTTCACGGCATGTAAAGGAAGTTACTTCATAGGTCACCAATTAGTTTCAGTAACCAAATAAAAGGAATTAGCTCTACATAATTCGCACCCTTCCTTTTAACTGGCTGGCGAAGAAGAAAGATTCACAGAGAGCAAGTTTACCTGGCAACAGCAATATCCCGTGCTTCAGCTGAGAAAACCCCAGCTATAGATTTTGGAACACCTAAGAATGGCCCACCGATGTTCATCACTGCTTTAATGTGCTTGGCGCACCAATCAGGTCCACCACCGCCACCCATAGGAGCTGGAGCCTCCACCCACTTCATAAAATGCAAAAAGTAGACAACCCCCATGGAATGTGGAACAATTACTGCCTTCTTGCCCCCACTAGTTGCAACCATCAGTTCTATATTGCTTTTTATCCGGCTCAGGGTCTGGTCACGGACCTATTGGAGTAAATTGAGCATCACAGTTATAACATTTTAAAATGATTGAAGAAACAGCTTTTAACGTGATTTCATCAAATACAAACATCGACGATACCACATAAGGAGACATTAGTACCTCGGTGTTCTGAAATGAAAGCCTCCAATCGTATGCAGCCATATACATTGTTTTCTCCTCGTATCCTATTCGGGCTAAGTTAGCAATCAAAACTGCCCAGACAAAGTATCCTGGAGCAAAGTAATCAGCAGCAACAAGTCCACTAACTGCCCTAACTCTAATACCAGGAAGATCCATCCCAGTTTCATTATCTAGTGTCATGTGGTCCAGCCAGCACAGTGGTCTGCAAAGAATCATAAATAAATAAGAAGTGAAAGAAAATGCTAGCAATGGCTACAGAGATTTAATTCTTATTAAGGGGTGAGCTAGAGGTTAAGAGGTTGTTTTTTGTTTTTGTTTTTCCTTTAGTATATCCTATGACAAAAAAAAACTATAGGTTAAGATCCATGACTTTGAAGTAGAAAAAACCAAGAAAAGAAAGTAAATCTGGGATCCTTTCATTCCTAAACAGAAGTCTCTTACTAAATCAGAAAGTAGCACTGCCTAACTGAAAGATGTATTACACTGGTAGCTTACATTTCCTGGAGGGCAAAATTCAACAGTCAAACTTAATTGTAGTGGATTCCCTATTAGTTTTTTCGAACTAACAACCCTATTGCTAGATATTAGTTTCTTTGACTGAACAATTAAGTGAAGTCAATGCCACATATGTTCTATACTTCTATCCCAAAGACAGATGGTCGTTTAATAATTTCAGCAGTACACCTTTCCACACATGAAATTTATTCATTGCACTTCCTCTGCCTCATTTTGTGGCCTTATTTAACTACAATGTATATGAGGAACAAAATTCGAAATGAGTGGAATTCTTTGATGAAAAGGTGTAAGATGATGTTCTTCTTTTCATCTTTTTGATAGGTGAGTCATATGATGCTAAAAAATTTCAACGTACTATTAATTTGTATGAGAAACTTTTCCAATCGAGCAAAGGGTTTTGTAAATCAAAACAGATTAAAATGGATTGTCAGCTTATGAATTGAGACAGGTAGAATATCTTAGTAGTTCTTGAGTATAACTGTCTATGGCATTTGGAAAAAAATTGAAGTCAAATATATGCTTCTTTTCGCTATGGGAATTGAAATCTCTAGTTTTTTTGTCTTGGTTAATCTGGAAACAGCAGTCTATAATCTCCCTCTATTTTTTCTAAGGATCTATAATCTCCCTCTATTTTTTCTAAGGATCTATAATCTCCCTCTATTAAACCACTGAAGTTGTAAAGCTAAATATCTTTTGAGCTTTGCATTAATCAACAACATAATTACTATATAAACTAACTCCATAAGGAAGATATACTAAAAAGAACCTGCACTAGTATGTAACTTTGACAGAGTTGAAATTGCAAGCAAAAAGACTTTAGGACAACATAAAAGTAGAGGTTTACAATGTCAAACGGTTTCCTTATCTGGCAATATTTAGCATAAAGAAGCATAATCTCAAGCTATAAAATCAGTATCTAAGGTCCTCTTGTTATTAGAGTAGAAATCTCTAGTTCTTGAGTATTACTGTCCATGGCATTTGAAAAAAATTGAGGTTAAATATATGCTTGTTTTCGCTATGGCCATAAGGAAGATACACTAAAGTACAACAAAAAGACTTTTGGACAACATGAAAGTAGAAGGTTTTCAATGTCAAAATGGTTACCTTTCAGCAATATTTAGCATAAAGAAGCATATCTCAAGAGAAAATATCAGTGTCTAAGGTCCTCTAGTTATTAAACTCTAAATCACTATAATTATTTTCCACACTTTTCTCTAAGAAGATAAATCATGCTTCTTTGCAATCAAAATAGTACAACAACAATAACATACCCAGTGTCCCACAAACGAGGATCGACACAGGATTGTAAAAAAACTTAGACAACAAATAGCAATATGCAAAACAAGTGCAGCAAAAGATATTAATACACATTGGAGAAAAAGAAACTACTCCATACCTAAATCATAATACTAAAAGTACGACAACGCTCAGCTACCTACTAACCTTATCTTAATCGTGACCCTCAGTTAGTAATCAAAACAGTACCTAAGACCAAAATCTCAGGGAAACCAATAACCTCAAGCAGGATGAGACACATTCACCAATTTCACTAACAACAAGGGCTCAAATAGCAAAGACATACTCCTCCAAACAAGACTAAGCTATTGTTTACTTGAAGAACAATTAATATCAAGGGCAAAATGGACAAAAAATAATTAATTAATTTTATATTGATTTAGTATTGGGACTAGTATTTTTGTAACGTTGACAAGTAATATGGGACAGAGGGAGTACCTTTTGTACACCTCTCCAAAAGTGCCGCCCCAAAGCCGCTTCCGGAACAATCCTTCAGCACACTGATGACCTTCCCACAATTCAAGTCCACACGTGACGATTCCGGGAATAAAAACCACCGGATGCTTAGCCTTCAACCCTTCCTTCTGCAACTTAACGCCCGGCGGATCAGGTAATGGCCCCGTTATCTTCTCCGTCACATACTGTGGAAACGACGCCGGCATAGCATTGTATAAAAACAGCAAAATCCACCATACACAACATATACATCCGACGAACCAACAGCAACTGTCAATACACGACCATTTATGCGCCTTTACATTCTTCTTAATTTTCTTCTTATCGTCTTCTTCGACATCAGGCTTTGGCTCAATTTCATTTTCAGGTGCTTTTCTTCTTCGTAATAATGACATTTCTTAATCTTTTATTTATCTTCAATTAGCAATAGTAATAATGCCTTAACATATATAGTTTCCTAGGGTTCTATGAGAACACAGATGACCGGAATACAGCGGCGTCAACGGCAGCGGTGCCGGCGAAAGAGAGGAAGATATGGCCCAATGATTGACTGGATAAAAAAAACGTTAATTTAGAAGGGACTGGTGAATAGGCGATTGGATGGTGCAGAGCTGTGTGGGACCGGAAGAGGGAAAACAATTAATTTAGGTAACGTGGCGTCAAATGTTATACTCCATTTCAAATTATTTATCATTTTAGAAGTTTAATATATAATTAATTATTTTTTTCATTGTATTCTTTATCATTAATGAAAATAATACATAAATAAAATAAATATTTAATGAAGAGAGATTATAACTTAAACAAAAATAACTATAATGTAGATCAAATCATTTGACGTATGAACTAAAAAAAACAACAAATAATTTGAGACGGAGGAAGTACTTATTAAATTAAATTATTAACAAGACTCCCTTATAAAGATGCTGATCTTTCTATTGATACGGCAAATATTGTTATACCTTGTCTAAGTTTCCTTGTTATTATTATTCTCCTATCTTATTCTTCGTTTACTATTGTATGTTCTCAGGATATGTTGTTGTTATCCAAATTAAATTTATGGAACCTTTTAATATATATAGACTACTTGATCATGGCATATTCTCTGTGTAAGTGTCTGATAACTATTCATTGACGTCAATACACGATTGAATTGTCAACTTTTTTTTTTTTTTTTTTTTGTTGACGAAGGAACCCGCAATCGCTATTTTTTCGAAGTCATGCAGTAAACTCCGGCCGACGCAAAGACGTAAACCACGCCAATCGACAGCCACACTGACAAGTGTACGCGCGATGCGCCAACCAAGAATGTTTATGCAGGGGATCGAACTCGTGACCTTGCGGTCCCGCGCTCTACTGTTACACCAACTTGGCTATCCTTGCGGGATATTTAATTGTCAACTTAATGCATAAAACGTTTAATCTATATCTAATTTTCTGACTTATGGTTCCATCGAACAATTTCCAATATGGAGTTTCTATAGTCGATAGACAAAGGGTATAAGGACAAAATATGCAAAGTAAATGTTTGCCTTTCCTATAATCTGTTTGTTCTAATCGCGATACGATACAGTGGCGAAGCCAGGATTTCGGGCTAAGGGAGCCTATTTTGGTCTAGAGAGAGCAAAAAATTGAGGACTTTTTGTTTAGAGGGAGCGAAAAATTGAGGACTCTATTATAATATCATGAATATTACTAGTAGTATACTAGGAAAATTTTAAATTTAAGGGCGAGTCCGGGACCCCTCTGGCCACCTTGTAGCTCTGCTCCTGATACACATAGATATAGTTTCCTCTACGATCAGGTGTGAGAGTAATTTTATGATCCAATAAATTTTCTAACATCAAATGACACAAAACGAATTAGAATAAGTTACTAATTGAACTAAGAAATAATATGTCCAGTAAAAAAGAATCGCGAACTAGTAAACGCACAAGCTTGGAATAATTTGCAATGTTGAGTTTCTTTGTTTAGTATTGCTGCTCACTTTTGAATATGAAAAAGAAAAAGCGATAAACGTTAGGTGAGTGAAACCTAAGGTCGCCAAATGGTCGACGGCCCACCGATCGGGTTTAGCGTCGGCCGTATGGCTGGCCGAAAAGGGCGGGTCGAGCCGGGCTGGAGGGGTCGTCCAAGTGACCATACCATGTCCCGTCCCGATCCCCGCCCCGCTGGGTAGGGCCTGGACGGCCTGCCTGACGAGACGGGTTGGCGGGTTTTTTTATTTTATTTTATTTTATTTTTTCACTAAATTAAAAATAATAAATTACTAAGTACTAACAAAGTAACATTAACATATACTTGTCATATTATAGACTTATAGTATTATAATTTATAATTATAGTATTATAGTATTATAGTATTATACTCATATATATAATATATTTATAAAGTATAAAGTATAAACTATAAACTATAAAGTATAAACTATAAAGTATAAAGTATAAAGTTATAAACTAAATAATTAAACAAAGACAAGAATAGTGTAAAAAAAAATATCCCAAGGTTTGTTTTGTGCCTTTTATATTATTAATTTCATTGAAATATCAAATATACAAGATTCAAAATTACATTGTAGCATCGTTGTTGAAAAAATGCAAAAGAGTGAAAGACATAGAAAATTTAAAAATTGCAATGAAATAAATTACCAATTTGAAAATATTTTTCTAATTTCTTTATAATTTCTTGTGGTTCTTCGGTTGGAATTGGTATATCTTGATCAAATTGTTCCACGTCGCTACTCATGCCTTCAGATAAAATGTCGTTGTAGTTGTCGTCATCTTCTTCGTTAATCTCTGGTTGACCGCACCTCCTTCGCTCCGCTCGTATCCAATCTCTGAATAGTACCGCCATCTCCAAGCCGCTCCCGCTAATGAGTGTCAGCTCTCCTATTTGAAATCACTGCGTAAAAGCGCTTCGTGTCGATCACGACGCCAATGTTCAAAATATCTCGCCATCATTGAAAGTGTCGGAAATGTCTTCTCATTCGCTTCAATATTTCAAAGAAGTCTTCCTTTCCTTCTTTGATAATCTTGGTAAGGTAAATTACCCTGCAAAACAAAAACATCGAACTCACTAATTTGGTTAGCACTGCTACCACCGCACATTTTATTTCTGAGGCTTTCAATAGAATTAATATTAGGTCTAGCCACAGAAACTGCTTGTCGTTTTTTAGGTTGTGTTGAAGAAGAAGATGATACAAAAGTCGGTTGGTTACTAGCACTTTCTTGCTGGTAATGCCGATATACTTTTTTGCATTCATCTTCTACGCTATTCAACACTTCTTCTAGCGTTAGTTCAATAGGTGGTTCAACATTTAAATTTTTGGGAGTTGGAGGTGGTAGTACGTCCATACAGTTATATATATTTTCAATAAGACTTTTACAACCCTCTACTTTAATAGTCGGGTTTAATACAAAGACCAATAATATAAATAGGGAATAGAATAAAATATTTTTTAATTTCATAAACATTTTTTTAATAGCCGCAGTATAAGCAGGTTTTTCCATATATTCTTTAAGAAGTAAAAATATTATAGCTATATAAAACAACATAGTTGAAATAGTAGGATAATATAAAGTAGAAAATTCTTTTGTTGCTCGTTGAAAATTTTCTAAAAATACAATAAGTTCTCTAATTTTCTCTCAATCAAGATTCACAATCATATCATTTGGATTTTGATTATGGGCGTTAAAAATAAAGTAATAGGTTTTCTATAGTCATAAGCAACAACTAGTTGGTCATATAAAGTTAATTCCACCTAGTTGGTACTTCTTCTGAATTTTTCTCAGAAGATAGTCCACAATCGTGGCAAGTTTTTTATATTCTTTTCTTTGTTGAATTCTATTATTTTTAAAAATAAAGTGTATAGCAAATTGTATTTTTTCAAGAATATCTTGAAAAAGTGAAAGACCATCCTTTACAACTAAGTTATAAATATGGCACGCACATTTGATATGAAAATGTTTTGGAAAAGACGAGTTAAAACATTTCTTAAAATACTAATAGCATAATTGTTAGAAGATGCATTATCTAATGTAATACTCATAACTTTATCGGTTATTCCGTAATAATCGGTGACTGAATAAATATTTTCTGAAATAAACTCACCTGTGTGCCTACTATCTATATATCTATATGCTAAAATACGTTTTTGCATAGACCATTTATAATCTATCCAATGACAAAGTTACCGTTAAATAATCATGGCGTTAGTACTACGACTATATCGGTTAAAGCAACTTTGCAATTTAAATGATATAATGCATAACGTAAATATCATTGATATTCATGTGCAAATTTAAATACATCTCTTTAACAATGATCTAGGAAAACCTTTATAAGGATTATACATATCTCTAATATAATGAATAAAACCAGAGATTCAGAAATGAAAAAGGCAAACCCTCCACAAAGAACTAATTTTGCTAGTGCTTCCTATCTTTATGTTTATCATATTTAGGGCCTACAACTCCCGTCATAGGGTTAATTTGACCTGTACTTTCTCCGACAAGAGTATGTGAACCTTGTCCCGATTGAGAGGACGTTTGCTCACCGCTTTTTCAATCATGTATTGGGCATGCAAGGCTTTGTGTTTTTGCAACAGTGTCTTCCTAAACCCCGTCCCACCACGACCTTGTCCGGTTTTAAAAGAATAAACATTTTTACAAGTTTTACATACGCCTACTTGATTAGCTACGTCCTCACAAAATATTTCCATACAACCGATTTTAATGGTCGCTTTGCCGACCTCGCCTCATAGTAGGGGATAGGAGGCATTTCACTAGTGGGTGTATCATCATCTTCATTAATAGGTGTATCATCAACTAGAGTGTCATCTAAATTAAAATCTTCTTCAATTTCGGGATAATCATTTGTGTCAAGATCATATGGTATTTCAGAAACATTTCAGATCTATAAAATCATCTTGTCTAGGAATAATCGAACAGAATACTGAAGAAGTACTTTGCCCTTGTTACCACCCCTACTGTAGAAGTCCGACCCTTACCCTTACCCAACACGCCTCTTAGTCCTTTCATTTTAATTATGCTAATAAATAGTTAAAGATAATGAAATTAAATGTGCTAAATGAAATAAAGACAAAATAATAATTTAATGAGAGAACGAATGTACCAAACGCCGACGTAGAGTCGACGTGTAATCGAAGGTTGAAAATTGAAACTTTGCTCGATAGATAATCCTCAAGCTAGTTGCAACTTCACGCCCAAGTCTCAAAAGAATCAATCGATTGAATATGTAGACAATGTTGTATAGAGAATTAGAGATTGATTGAGAGATTAGAGAGTAGAAAGATTTGTGAAAATAATAAGAAGAGGAATGAGGTATTTATAGGGGTTAAAAATAAATATAAAGGGGTAGGGGTTGGGAGTGAGGCCTAAAATGGCCGTTGTCTCAACGGCCAAAATGTAAAATGGCCGTTGGACAACCGCTATTTCAGGCAGCGGTCGAGCCGGGATTTGGGGCGGTCGGGGCGGGTCGGGCGGGTCGGGATCGGGGCCTGGCGGGACCATACCCTATCCCGCCTGCCGAGCCCCTGGCCCCGTTTTTTTAATACCGGTGTCGGTGTCGGGATCGGGGTGGCTCGGCCTGACCGAAGTCGGTCGGCCGCCATCGCCAGCCCTAGTGAAACCTTTTGCTACCTTTTCCATCTTACGGGATATTGAAATGTTTGTTTGACATTTTTTCCCTATTTTTTGTTTTTTGTTTTTCTCGTTCCTTTTTATATTAATTACATTATAAAACAAATGATGTGTTGTTTCAGTCACTTGTCACGCAGATTTATAGTTGATTTAGGGTCTGTTTGGCCAAGCTTCTGGAAAAATATTTCTGTTTTTTAGAAGTAGTTCTGCAGAAACTGTTTCTGGAGAATCTGTTAGGGTGTTTGACCTATAGTTATAGAAATACTTCTGAAAAACAGAAACTGTTTTTTGTTTAGCTCACAGTTATGCAAATTTTTAGAATATTATTTTTAATAGATTTAAAACTATTAAAAATATTCTTTTACATCCTATGTTTCTAAAAATTAGTATATCTTTACAATTTAATATTTTTTAAAAAAATTATTTAATTGCAACATTTAATTAAAAAATAATATTATATTGTACATAAGAAATGTAACGACAATATGATAGTCAATGACTCAAATATGTCCAAACCTACCCCTGCCCTACCCACACCTACCCCCGCCCTACCGCCCACCACACCCATACCCCTACCCCATCCTCAAATTTCTATTTCATATTTTTTGTTACTTTTATAAAAAATGATTGAAAATATGGAAAAAAATCTTACCCCCCCCCCCCCCCCCCGTCCACCTACCACATTCTCAAATTTCTATTTTATATTTTTTTTACTTTTATAAATAATTTATAAAAAAATATGATTTTCTTACACCCCCGCCCTACCCCCACCCCATTGCCCTACCCCATCCTCAAATTTCTATTTCATTTTTTTTGTTACTTTTATAAAAAAATATGAATTTTTTTCTTATCCCCGCCTTACCCCCCCCCCCCCCCCGGTGTCCTAACCCATCTTCAAATTTCTATTTTATATTTTTTGTTACTTTTATAAAAAAATTATTAAAAATATGAATTTTTTTCTTACCCCCACCCCACCCCATTGGCCTACCCATTCTCAAATTTCTATTTCATATTTTTTGTTACTTTTATAAAAAAAATATATGAATTTTTTTTCTTACCACCCGTCCTACCTCCACCCCCAACCCCACCCCGTTACCCTACCCATCCTCAAAATTGTATTTCATATTTTTTGTTACTTTTATAAAAAAAAATCAAATACATGAATTTTTTCTTACCCCCGCCCTACCACATTCACAAATTTCTATTTTATATAGGGATATTATATGAGATTAAAAGGAATATTGTGAAAAGAAATGGGTAAATGAGTCCAAAAAAAATCATTTAATGAGCAAAAACGGCTTCTCGAAAAAGCATCAAATTGGTGTTTCTGCTTCTCTTAGCATCTAGAAACATTTTTTTGCTTCTGAAAAAAATGTTTCTGTTTCTGGAAAAGTGGTGTTTGGCCAAAGAAGTGTTTCTATTTCATACAGAAACACCACCTTAATTTTCATTTTATACAAGCAAACGTGATTTTTTTTAAAATAAATAAATTATTACATAGGGGTAGGGAAAGGGGAAATGGAAGGGCGATTACAACGTGTGGATTCAAACATTCACCAACAAGATGAAAATTCATGTAGTCAACCAACTGAGCTACTAGATTCCTACAGAAAATAAAATGGCTTATATGCAAAATTTTGTCGTCTGATATCTCAAACGTGAGTAGTTAGTTACATGCCTTCACATCTTTCATAACTTATTACATCTTAGCTAGAATTAGAATATTCTACTTAAAGAATTGTTGCTAAAATATCGGTATTAAACCCGAAACTTCCGGCAGATGGCCATATTTTTTTCTTCGATGAATCTTTTTTTTTCTTGACCTTGCTCTAGGCTAAAAGGGTGTTTATTTCTTTCTTCTTTCAGCTCCTCTCCTTTTAGAATAAAGTCGAATGACTTCCATGCCTCTCTTTCCTTATAGTCAAGAGAGTTGCTTTCAGCTCATTTCCTTAGCAGGTTATGCAGGTAGTCCGCAGACATGTCTATTTCACCGAGTCTCTCTCCGAGACAATGTCCAGATCGTTACGCCTTTCGTGCGGGTCGGAACTTATCCGACAAGAAATTTCGCTACCTTAGGACCGTTAACTCCAGAGCACACTCTACCTTTGCTTCCTCATTCTTCTGTACAAAGAATGATCCAATTGAATCTTCTGAAGCTTATATGTAAAATCGCAAGGGCTCAGAAGAGGCTAATTTATGCTAATCAAATTAGTACTCGTGCGGAAGTATTTCCCCTATCATAGAAGGTGTGAAGCAGGCGGGGTCTTTAAAGAAAAAAAGCAAAGCAAGTTTCAGGGATGCTGGCAGAGGGGGGTTTCTCGATAGTCCAAAACTTGTGATCTAGGCTTCTCCAGCAACGAATCGACGCATGTCGAGTAGACTATAATTTGTGACACCATATCCTACCTATCACGAAGGGAAGTCTCCTTCGTGGGATTGTATATTAACTCAGAGGTGGTCTGAATAAATCAATGAAGTGAGTTTTTCAAAAACATGATCAGAAAAATAAGAAAAATGGAGTTTTTGAAAAGAAAAATAAATCCATTTTATCATTTAGACGAAAAAACTCTTATGATTCTTAAGAACGCAGAAATATGTAAAATTGTCCCTCCTAAGAAGATTATTCCAGAATAAATGGACAATAGTTAGGAACCTTCCCTCTTTCTTTGAGAAAAGTGCAAAACCTATCTATTCATCTTAGGTCCACGTTAATACAAATTAGTGAAATGAAGGATGATTAAGAAGTGAAATAAGCAAACAACCAAGCAAATCGAATCTCCTTGACCCAGGCACAACAAGCAGTTTCCGTGACGAAAAAAGCGACATTGTACTTATATCACTTTATGGTTGATTCTAATCATCTAATATTCGAAATTGATTTATGATTAATATAAATTTGCATTGAATAGAGCCTATTTAAGAGGAAAGCCTCTTCCTATTAGAAATTAATTATTAAGATTTGAATCTAAGATATTTAATTAAATATAAAGAGATCTCATTCATTTTACTATATTTGTGATGATTTTATAAAGTTGGTACTAAAAAAACGTAAAACAATTTTGAGTGTCATGTTCACCCTTGTTTGGGCCTTCGTCTTTTGGACAATGGTCGTTGCAACATGATAGCTAGGGGCAAAGTGCACCAATATTCGATTTTGACTCCATTATTTAACCTTTGCTTGTTTGAAGTGAGTCATGACATTCAGACACAATGTTTTGAAGTCTCATGTAATTAAAATTAACTCATTTTTACTTGTTTCGATTATTATTTGCTTGAAACAAATATGCGCTCTTGGATGCAAAATACCAAAAATATGGATGAAGGAATGAGATTGCAGTTTACCAAGCTTATAAGCTAGTCAAATTATCTTATAACTATTTTTTATTTATCCAAATATTTGATAAGCACAAAAAAAACTTATAAACCAAAAACATGCAAAACCAATAAGTTATCATTCTCAATTTGTAACATTGAGCTTAAAAGTTAGATAAACTTTTGATTTGAGTAAATGCTTTATGATTTCATCCTTAATATTTTTAAAATTCTCAAAGTAATTATCCCAAAACGAGATTTCTAATTTCCTCTCCACTCATGTTTTTTTTTTTTTTTTTTAGTTTATGAAAATACTTTTTAATTTATAATTTTTCTTAGGGAAAAGGATCATATTTGCCCTCAACGTTTAGAAAAGGGTTTGTATTTGCCCTCTGTTAACGTTTGGGGTCAAATATGCCCTCCGTTAGTCCAAACCTTTTAAATTTACCCATTTTAACGGATCAGCCACGTGGCAGATACGTGGACGACACAATGCAATTTCCCTAAAATTCTATTCTTATTCTCCCAAAATCCGGCGATATTGGCGGGCTACAGTACCCTCGTCGGAAATTTGAAATTTTCAGCCAAACCACGGTAGCTCCGGCGACGTGTGATATATCGAAAGATTCGTCTTTTCATCCTCTTCAATTCTATACTACCAATTACCGTCGATTTCATCATCTTCTTTGTCAATTTGGTTATCGAAGTTCTGGACGTATATACCCCTGACGGAGATTTGTATTTTTCGTTGTACTCCGATCGAATTGACGGCAATGGCTCACACCTTTGTGACCACCGTCATCTTCATACCCACGCCGCAGTTCGACTCAACCTCTACATCAACTTAGCACAAATCGAAGTTTATAAATCCTAGCCGCCGCCGATCGATTTTACGGCCACCTGGGCTACAATCTACGGTCGGTAGGGGTACCAATAGACTCACCATCACCTCACCGACGTGCTGCACCCATGAACCACCTTCAGTTCTTACCCATTTTTTCGGTCGACCAAATCGGAAAATCCGACTGGTTTTTTGCATTCTCCGGACATTTAAGGTATCGAAGACGGCATTGGGTGGTACCATTGTATTCGTCTTGTCATTCTCTTCAATCTACACCCACCCCCGAAGTTCAACTGTTACTTTTTCGACGAACCGCCAATTTTCGTCCAGTTGCCGACACCATTATGTGTCGTCCACGTATCTGTCACGTGGCAGATCCGTTAAAAATGGGTAAATTTAAAAGGTTTAGACTAACGGATGACATATTTGATCCCAAACATTAATGAAGGACAAATACAAATCTTTTTCTAAATGTTGAGGGCAAATATGGCGGTTTTCCCTTCTTATTAAAAGACAAATCCATTTCCAGGTTCACCCAATAAAAGAGCCCTAACAAAGCCAATTCGCCCTTCCAGGTACTCCAAAATTGTCTGAATCTTAGGCAATTCTTTAACCTATCATTTGACATTCTTTATTATTTTGAGTTACGAGGACAATATATGGAGTCATTGAAAATTTCGAATTCCCGCTGATTTCCACCATTGTTCTTTTTGAGGATTAGGTCTGCAATTTTTTATGTTGCCTATAAAAGGATTATCATTTTCATTTCTTTCATGTTTTGCACCTATAGATTTTGATCAATTTCATCTGAAACCTTGCCATTTTTGCCTTTCAAAATCAGAATTGCATAATAAATATTTTTGTGGTGTTACTTTGTGGGTGACTGAATAAAAAAAACGTTAATTTTATGCTTCACTGAAGACATTGAGAGCATAAACTATATAACAAAATTGAATATATAAGCTTAAAAACAATATGAGACCCATTATTGAGTTATTCTTTCATTCAAAGATCTAATCTTTTTTGTTTTTGCTTATTAATTTTGTTGTGTTTTACATGTTAGATCCTTAATATTGCAGTTGGATGATGAGGTATTCTTTGATTCATGATCTAGTTTTTCTTTTTTCGTTTGACTAAACTGAGACTTATTTGGAATGTAGTTGAATCAAATATGAAGGTTCGTGGTTGAACTTGAACCGAAGAAGAATAATCTGAGGTTGATGTTTGTATATAAGTCTGGCAGATCACATAACTAACAAGTTGTTGAGAACAATGGCATGTGGTAAATAGTCCATTTGCCCCAATCAGACTTCTGTTCATTGAAATCCAAAGTATACGCATTTCCGCGTCATTGGCGATTCATGAATGGGAAAACGTATCCACACCGGATGTTTACATCAAATAAATTTATATATGACATGTGTTTGATTAAATACAACTATTACTTAACCATAATTTATTAATGTATATACTCACTTCATTAAATCACTTAACCATGGTAAATTGAATTGTTTGGTGTAAACATTCGGTGTGGGTAAATATTTACACATGAATGACTAACTTCTTAAATATGTCCTCTCAAGCCATAACAAACAACATTATCTGTCTTAGACTTTGAAACATTCTTCTCCAACCTAAGTGTGATCATTTTGGGCCAAATTTCATTTTCATCCATGAGATGCTGAGCCCAAACTATCGGAAAATCTGTCAACAATCTGACCAAATGTAGCTCTTACCATTGTGGTCAGAGGTAAGCCACGAGTCCTTTTCAACACACAATTGAATAACTCAGACATATTACTCTCCATCCTTTGCCACCATCATGGCATAGCTTTATTTGTTCCATAACAATCTCAAACTTAATTCCTTACTTGATACTTGGCTGCAGCTGTCCACATAAGATTACCAAGTTCTTTATTGGGAAAGCGGGACAGAAAGTTACTCTTCACGTGTCTGGTATGGAAATATTGGTGCGCTTGATCATCCTGGCATTCCAACCAATTCATTTATACCTCGTAGAATACTAGGAGCTCGATCAGAAATCAAGCATATGTGTCGTTTGATATGATCCGGAATGGCTCGAAGGTGATTATGAGGGTTAGGATTCGTGGAGGAGATCAATCTCAAATCAATGATGATCCATGGGGCACCTTCACCCCATTTGAGGTGTTTCAAGAGGCCTTAAGCGGGTATCTTCATACCACATACTCATTGATGAGAAATGATGAGTCTTTGAAGGTCATTAAAGACCTATTTGTGTAGATGATCAAACTATGAGAAATAGCATGGAAGGAACAAGACACAAGATCCTTCACCCGAGACTATGCCGAGGAACTCCAAGTCATACGAGCCATCCTCATGCAAAGAGAGGTCTTGGAGACCCTTAAGGGACTCAACCTAGCTCAAGTAGTTGAAGGAGAGAAGCATGGGATCAGATAAATAAGTCAAAGACCGGAAGGTGACTATTTATGCAAATATGTTATTATTTGAAGACAAGCCATCATCCGAAGACTACCAAACAAGGCCCTTACTTCATTAAGGTTATTTTTGTAATAGCTAGCTAGTCTTCTTAGCCTAAGTAGTATAAACTATAAATACTATACTTGTTATTTTATTAGTAAGCTTTGATGAATTGAGAATTGATACTCCTTTGAAAGTGATAGTTGTTTAGTTAGGTAGCTATAGAGTGTAGTGTTAGAGATAGTTAATTGTGGTGGATTCCATTCTTGGCTATTGAAACCTTTATCCCTTGATTTCATATGAGAGTTGCTCTTTTGTTGATTCAATTGATTCTCTTCTTTGATTTCAATTAGTATAGGCTCTTTGGATTGAATTCGATTGGGAGTTGTTTGGTATAGAGTCCAAATTTGCCCATAAACTCACTATCTATTGGGTCTTGCTTCTATTCTCATCCTCATTTCTTCACTTCTACTCTTTGATTTCTTCCCATATTTAGTTTTCATATTTTTGTTATTTGAATCATTGTCTTCCACAAGCCGGATCGTATCATCGTCTCCCACCCATGCAAAAACCGCTTCCATGCAACTTTATTTTCTCGTCAACAATGGCAAATGCATGGGGTAATATTTGTTCATTTGCATCTGATGTAACAACAACGAGTAATTTCATATCATACTTGCCATACACATAAGTTCCATCTATTGATATGACAGGTCGGAAGTGTGTGAATCCATCTGTATACGACTCGAATGCCCAGAAAACATACCTGAATACCTTTGGACAAGCTGACATAGGACTCCTCATGCAATCACTCAACAATTGCCAGGGTTAAAATGCTGAAGCGCAGCGAAGTATTTTGGAAGCCTGGAAAATGATATGATCAAAATCACCATAAACCATGTCAAATGCGCGTTGGTGGGCGTGCCAGGCTTTTTTTGGTATGGAATAACATGGTTAGACATTTGACTCACTAAGACAATGCGCCTTGGAGTTTATTTGTCATGTTCCAGATAGCATGTGAGCAGATCTTTCTCGAGCAACCAACAAATTAACCGAGGTCAGCAAAGGGGTATTCACTTTAACTTCTAACACCTGGCTTTGTCTTGCTCTTTGTTTACTTTATTTTGCTTGATTGGTTGCTAACTTGCTGCTATGATTTTTAGGTTTCATGACATCTGATCTCATAAAACAAAGAAACTGTATAATTTCTGTTCATATTTGAAGAAGAAAAGGGAGGACACTTCTAAATGCCATCACATTATTTTGTGCATAAACTGGTAGTTGTTTTTATCTACACGTAGCTGTTAAGTGTAATCCTAAGTTGAACTGGAAATCAATTATTAATTGTCCTGGGTTTACTGGAGGACTTATATGCTGATTTAATATCTTCAAATGATTTGGGCAGAGAACACACTGAACCACGAGGTTTGTTGCCTCCTACCTCTGAAGTATGTTGGATTGGCATATGAATCAGAGAGTTTATCATGCTATATTTGTTTAATTATGGAATTATTCTTATGCCATGAGGAACTTTCAGCTCCATAGGTCTCCCTCTCTTCTCTTTAGGCTCGTGTAGGTTAGGGAACTCGCCTCCTTCACTGGTTCCACTCTAACTCGAACTAAAAACCTCTTTCTCATCTTGACTCATGGCGTCTTCATCAGTGAGTAAATCCTCATCATCGTCCTCCGTAAGATAAAAGAACCTAACTCCTGGGCCTGTGCAGACTCTTGGTGAGGCCGTTCCAAGTGTGTAGGCCCCACATGTTGCTCATCTCCCCCTGTTGGTGGTCTTACAATAGCAATGGACGTAGAAGGAATTCTTTGCATGGGTTTTAACGTTTGGGTTTAATAGGAAAAAGTAAAAGAGAAAAATATGAAATGATTTTGTTAGCATTTTGTTAGAATTCAATATAATAGTTTATAAGTCAGTGAATCCTCCTAGCTATTTAGACAGTTTAAGTGGTCATACTAATACTCAATGCCATGACTTCAGAAGTAGGCCTTACTGAGAGAAGAATAGAGGACGTGAGATCCTTAGGCTTAAACTCAAGATATCACAAGTTGCTTGAATATGGAACATCAGATTCACTACTTGCACAATAGGACTCCTCTCCATGTATGCTTCACTATTCTCTTTGTTGTCCTAATATTCTTCTCGAGTAGTTAGTAACTCGTATCTTCTTTTACTTTTGATTCACCTCTTTCTTTTGTTTTTCAAATGATGACTTTTTTCCTCCTTGGGTATGCGAGTCCTCTTCTTGTACTACTACAGTCTACAGTTTGTGGTAGGTCTTCTTCTTGAAATAATTACTACTTTTTTGTTGGTGTGAACTACAAATGTAAATATTTAGATCCATTCATGATTTTAGTTAGCTCCTTGAATTGTAGTAGTAGTAGACTCAATGTACTGGAGCTAATCCTTTTTCAGTTGATTGCGCCCCTGGATACTTAGCTCTGAATTCACTACTTATTCACCCATTAATGTAAATTTTTCTGCCGCCGCCCCGTCCCGATCCAGAGGGGGTCGGGGTGGGGTTATTTTTTTATTTGCCTTTAAATTAAATAAATAAATAACACACACAACAAGATAGTTTAATAAAAACATCCCAAGACTGTTTTTGTGCCTCTTATATTATTCGACTAGAAGTATGATTTTTTTTTTTGGTAATACAATTTCAAAATTGCAACTTCGTGATATTTGCAAATAAATAACATAGTAAAATTACAATTAAAAGAATTACATTTTAAGAAACACATTTTTTAGTTTCTTTATAATTTCTTGTGGTTCTTCGGTTGGAATTGGTATATCTTGGTCAAATTGGTCGACGTCGCTAGCAGATCCGTCGGATAAGATTTTGTTGTAGTTGTAGTCTTCTTCGTTGATCTCCGGTTGGCCGCACCTCCTACGCTCCGCACGAATTCAGTCTCTGAATAGAACTGCAATCTCTAATGAGTCTCCTGTCAATGAATGTATGTGCTCCCCTATTTGAAATCTTCTCATGACGCGCTTTGATGACGGCAGACGCTTGAATGTTCAACACATCTCGGATCATTTTGCTAGTGTTGGAAAATTCTTCTCATTCTCCCTCCAGTATTTTAACAAGTCTCCACGTCCCTCTTCATTTTCAATTGCTTCGTACGATACAACACTCAACAAAATAAAAACATCAAACTCGCTAATTTGGTTAGAAACGGTACCACTAAACATTCTCTGTCTGAGGCTTTGAATACTAACCGCAGAAACAACATGTCGTTTTTGAAGTTGTGTTGAAGAAGAAGAAGATGACATGGAAGCCGGTTGGTTGCTAGCACTTTCTTGTTGGTAATGCGTATATTTTTTTTTACATTCATCTTGAATGCCAGACAACACTTCTTCTCTAGTTTTTCAACAGGTGGTGGGTCATTTGAATTTTTAGGAGTTGGAGGTGGAAGTGTATCTATGCAATCATAAATAGTTTCAATAAGATTTTTACAACCGTCTATTTTAATAGACGGATTTAATAAAACACTAATAAAAAATATTGGGAGAATAGGAATAAAATATCTTTTCATTTTTAGAAACATTTTTTTAATAGGTGTCTTATAAGCTGGTTTTGCCATATATTCACTAAGTAATATAAATATTAGTGTTATATAAAAGAACATTGATGAAATAGTAGAATAATAAATACCGGAAAATTCTTTAGTAGCTAGATAAAATTTCTCTAAAAATGTATTACGTTCTAAAATTGTATCCAAATCGAAATCTATAAGCATATCATTAGGATTTCGATTACAGACGTTAAAAAATTGGGTTATATGTTGTCTATACTCATAAGCAACACGTATTAGTTGTATAAAAAATTTCATCTAGTGCATACTTCTTCGGGTATTTTTCTGTAAGGTAGACAACAATCGTGACAAGTTTTTTTATATTTTTTTAGTGGTTGTATTCTATTATTTTTAAAAATATAGTTTATAGCAACTTGAATTTTTGCAAGAATGTCTTCAAAAAGTTTTATACCATCCTTTACAACTAAGTTATAAATATGACGTGCACATTTTATATGAAAATTATCTGGAAAAGATGGAGTTAAGAGGTTTTTAATCTTCTAACCGCAGAAATATTAGAAGAAACGTTATCTAATGTAATAGTCATGACTTTATCACTTATGCCATAATAAACGCAAACAGAAGAAATATTTTCTTGAATAAAAATACTAGTGTGCCTACTATCTATATATTTATATGCTAAAATACGTTTTTGCATACACCATTTATAATATATCCAATGACATGTTACCGTTAGTACTACGACATATATCAGATGTGATAAATACTTTTCCAGGGTAATGATATAAATAATAACGTAAATATTATTGATATTCTTGTGCAAATTTAAAAACATCTCTCCTAACAGTTGATCTAGAAAAACCGTTATAAGCAGGATTGTACATTGATCTTATATAATGAATAAAATCAGGAGAATCAGGAAATGAAAAAGGCAAACCCTCCACTGCAACTAATTTTGATAATTCTTCCCTAACTTTCATTTTATCGTATTTAGGGCCTACAATTGCCCCCGTCATAGGGTCAATTTGACCCTGTACCTGGTGCGGGACAGTATGTGAAGCTTGTCCCGACTGAGAAAGCATTGACTCACCCTTGATTTTAGCCTTATATTCATCTCACCTAGCTTTGTGTTTGTTATTCAAATGCGTAGTTAAACCTCCTGTCCCGCTCTGACTTTTTCCTATTTTAAATTTATAAATAATTTTACAAATTTTGCATATAGCAACTTCATTTTGTATGTCTATATAAAAAAAAACCATACATGTGATGTTAATTTTCGTTCTGGTAGGCCTCGTCTCATACTATGGGGAATAGGAAGCGTTCCAGTTTGAGGTGCATTAGTGGGCGTGTCATCTAGATTAGTTGGTGTGTTAACTAGATTAACTTCTAAATTAAACTCTTGTTGATTTCCAGAAAATAGCTCATCGTCTAAATCTAATGGTACTTCAGGAAAATGTTCAGTATCAATAAAATCATCATGTCTAGGAGGAATAGGATGACTAGAAGAAGTACGTTTGCCCTTGTTACCCCTACTAGTAGAACCAGACTTATCCAACATACCTCTTAATCCTTTCATTTTAATTTATGTTAATAAATAGTTAAAGATAATGAAATTAAGTGCGCTAATTAAAATAAAGAAACAATAATAATTTAATGAAGGAACGAATGTACCAAACGCCGACGTAACGTCGACGTGTAATCGAGAGGTTGAAAATTGAAACTTTGCTCGATGGATGATCCTCAAGCTAGTTGCCAACTTTACTCTCAAATGAATAAATAAAATTGAATACTTAGTAGACAATGTAGAGAGAATGAGAGATAGATTAAGAGATTATTAGAGAGATTGTAATTGTAGGAAGATTTGTGAGAAAGAATGAAAAGAAAATGAAGTATTTATAGTTGAAAAAATTAGATTAAAGTATAAATATAATAACTTAAGGGTTAAAAATAAATATTAGGAGGTAGGGGGGTTGGGGGAGGGGGATTTGACCGTTGCACAACCAAATTGGGCAAAGTCGTTGTACAACGGCTAGAAGGGGTCGGGGCTGGGGCGGGGTGAGTCGGTGTCAGTGTCGATTTTTTCTCGACCAGTATCGATGCCGAATCTGGAATCTGAGCGTGAGGGTCGGTATGGGGTCGGGATCGGTATACCCCACCCTGTTGGCCAGCCTTAATATATTCTAGGGCGTCGATTTTTTCTTGGTAGAGAGAAAAGATAGAATTGTAAACACAAACTCCCTATTCTGATTATAGTGAAATCTGTAGCGACAAAATGGACGTAGCTCTCGTATTGAGGGTGAACCATTATAAATTTGTGTGTTATTTGTTCTTCGCCTATTTATTGTTTTCTTATTAGGTCGAATTTGGAACTCAAATTCTAACAATTTGCTCCTTAAATGAATTGAATAGTCTTTGATTGCGAAAGGGCCTGGTGGATTGCCTTTGGGAGCTAAGTCGTTCCTTGGATAAGTGGAAAAATGCTCAAAAAATCCTTTCATTTCTCTTTGAAGGTTGGTAAGGTTATATTCTAATAAGCACTGTATATTCTTGTAATCAAAGCCTGACATTTGGTTCGACCGTCAGAAACATCTGAAATGTGAATGAGTCATAGAGACCATCCTACATTGCAGTCAGGTTGGTAGTACAACGTGTCTGGCTGGAGACATTGGTGTTGGTGTGGCAGTAGAAGCTCCTAGTGTCGGTGGTATTAGGGGTGAGCGGGTTCGGGTACTCTATCATTTTTGAACTACCCGGACCCTACCCTGTAAAAACCCAGTTTCTAAATTTACTACCCGAAATCTATCCGTATCAATCATTACCCGGAACCTACCCGGACCCTGCGGTTCCGGGTGGGTACCCTGTAACACTAGATTGCACTAAAAGGAACATAAATTCCACAGCCATGAGCACAAACAATTCAGTGAGAGATGAAATTGTCTATTCCAAATGCAGAAGCAACTTACATCAGTAATAAATACTGTGAAAACATATACAACATTTGAACCACAAGATATGAAACAGTGTTTGTGGGAAAACATGGAGATGCATGTGGATTCAAATGAAGAACAAAGTGAGCACTGAAAGGCAAATGCAGAGGACCTCTATCCTTACCGTTGCTGACAACAGTAAGTAAAATAAAAAAGGGACTTAGCTGAGTTACTCTTATCTGAAATATCCTAAAACTAGTTTTCAAATCAGATCCTTACTCAGAAGGAGTGAGCATCATGACCTAAAATTTTCCAGGTGAAGTAAAGATAGTATAGGATTTGCATGAATGAAACAAGCTTAAACACGCAGTAAAATATAACCTTTGGCTTCACTGCAATAAGATATATCTTCCTAGCTTTACACCACTGATATAAGGAACAACTGGACCTGATATGGAACAACTAATCTGAAGTTCTTCACCTCCCTACCGACTGGACCTGTATTGGTTCCGGTTCCAGGTACCCGGTCTCTATTTTCCGGAACCAGATTCTACATTGATCGGTTCCTAATTTTACTATCCGGAACCTACCCGTTATTCTAATATATCTATCAGGAACCTACCCATTAGTATCGGTTTCGGTCGGATATCTGGGTACCCTGTACCCGTGCTCACCCCTATGGTATGACAATCAATCTTTCCAAAATCAATGCATCCAATGTTAATATTTTTCCCTCTTATTCTCGTGATAACGAGCTGTATTGGTTCTAAAAATATTAGTTTTTCTTGAGGGTTGGTGGTGGGTGGTTTCCGCAATACTTTATTATTACAGAGAGTGCTGCATTGTTTAATCAAGTTTTTTGAGTTTGTTGTATTGATGCTAAGCAGTTTACTACCATTTCTTTTTGTGTATCCCAAGATTAGTAATTGTGCAAACAAATTTTTCCAATAAAATGGGTAGTAGAGAGCCTGTTAGATAACAGGGAGAAAGGAAAGAGGGAAAATGAAAAATAGGAAAAAGGTGGCAAATTGATTAAGGTTGATGATTGATTAAGATGAATTAACCTAAATAGCCATCAATTCAACCATTCATATTAAAAATAGCCGGTAAATGTACAAGACATGTATAATTTATATGTAATATGCGTATAATAGTGTATAGTAATGTATAATTCATGTATAACGACTAACAAAAGTAAATAATGAATCCACCGGTTATTTGAGTAGACATCCCAAGTATTAATCTGCTCGACAAAGAGAACAATATTGCACAGGGAAAGAAGAATAGTCAAGATGTGAGCAAGGCTGGCCACCGTGTCGTCACAGAAAAACATTCCAGAGGAAGACAAGGCAAGTGAGCTTTCCTTGATTTCCATCATCATTTCAGATTCCTCTCCTCTGCTTTGGTTGTTACTAAAGGTGGCTAACGGATCGATCCGAATCGGTATCCCGTTATCGGGTTGAACCGGTTCTGGACCGGTTACCGATCCGGTTCACGGTATTACCGGGCCAACCGGACCGGTTCACTACCGGATTTCCGGTAGGCCCGTGCAGTTCCGGTTGAACCGAGCCTACCGGACCGATTTTTTTTTTAATTTCAAAAATTTAACTTAATTCAAATTAAATATATAATATAATGTAGTTTTCTGTTTTATATTTTATATTTTAAAATGTAAAGTTAACTTTCTATTTTATAGTTTACAGATTTATATTTTATAGTTTATATTATAGTTATACTTTTAATCTTTTATTAATTTATTAAATTAGTAGACATAAGTTAACAAGTAACAACTAACAACTAACAACTAAAGAGATAATAAAATAAAAACTAATGATAAGATGTAAACTTTCGAACTTTCATTATTCATAATGTTAATAAGAGTACATAATGAAATAATAATAATTTTATTTACATATTATGCATCCTTTTACATAGTTCTTCGTAATTTATAGGTTGATTGAATTGGTGATGCTCCATAGTCCATAGCTTCTAAATTTGGAGTATTAATTTTAGTCCCACTTTCGCTGTTCCGCCGCAACTTGTGTTGTTGTAAAAGTGCTCCATATATCTAGAATCTAGATTCATTATCATCGTCTTCATTGAATCCTGCAGATGTAGACACAGAACAGAAGCAGAACTAGAACGAAGATTAGTAGCAGAGTTGTTCAATTATCAAAAAACCAAATAATGTAACTGCATCTTTATATTTTATACTTAATTTGTTGTTGACCAGTGTGTCGGATGAACTCTCTGTACATGTCTAACTAAAGTGCCCGTCCCCCCGTCATTACCATGTTTATAAGTTTGCCCACAAATATTACATCTAAATCTATCAGTGTCCCCAATTCTATCATAAAAGTTTCACACTTTACTCTTTATTCTCTGAGGTCTACGACTAGTAGTACTAACATTGACAGAAGGCACACTAGTAGGTGTATGAGTTTCAGTTTCAACAATATTATCTATATGAGCATTATCATAATAATTATTTTCTATTTCAAAATCTTATTGCATTTGATCATAATCTATATTTTGATTAGATAATGAAGAACCTTTAGATTTTGTACCACTTGAAATAGTTTTACCTTTATCCATCATAAATTTTTTAATTTTAATTTTAATTTAAATAATCAACAAATAAATATGACAATTTAATAAAATAATTAGAGAATGAAACCAGTGTACCAAACTTCGGGACTTAGAACTCTATTGAAACTCGAAGCTCGAAGTCTTGCGTCTTGCTACTTTGAAAATTAATAATGATAATAATAATAACTTGAGAATTGATAATAGAGAGAATTAAGAGAGTATGAGAAGAAATAATCAATCGGTAAGGTCACCGGTTAACCGGTAAGGTCACCGGTTTTCGTTACCGGTTCAATCGGTCCGGGTCCTTACTGGATTTATTTACAACCCGTGCGGGTTGGAGCCAAATCAACTCCCAACCAACCCGATAAGGCTTATCGGTCCGTTCCGGGACCCGGAACCGTTAGCCAGGTATAGTTGTTAGTGTTATTCACTTGTTAACTTTAAAATAACTTATACGTGTGAATAGCTTGAGCAAAAGTCCCCTTAATCTCACTTTAGCTTTGGTTTAATTCTCCCTTTTTGATTTTTTGTTCTTTTGCTTGATAGAGAAGCTGATGGGCTTTATATGGTTCAGATCTAAACCTCTAAGATGATCCAGTTACTGCTGCTGCTTTTTTGTTCAATTGTTTTTTATTGCAAGCGTGCAGCAGGTACGAGCACCTGGGGATCACCAAATATTACTTTATACCTTTTTTTTCTTCTTATAGAGAATAAAGAAAAAACTACAGTTTGGAGGTGTATGGACTATGGAACAATCCATAATAACAATCTTTGGTCTTTTCCTTTATTAAACTTGAAACTAAAACCTGACAAGGATTGACCTATTCATGGTCAATACTTACGGATATTTTTATTAATTATCTTGTAAATATTCTAGAAATATCTTTACTTGATTCTAGGAGTAATTATCTTGATTCTAGTAATTATCTTGATTCTATGAGTAGTTATCTTGTTTACTTAATTTAGATTATATCTCTAATTGTATCCCTAATATATATACATTAGCATAATGAATAAGAAGTACACATCCTTTTGCTATTTCTTTTATATGGTATCAGCCGTCTGATCCTCCTCTACAACTCCTCTTCTTCTCTTTCTTAACTCATTGCCATGGAAAACGCCATTCCCTCCTACCAGATTCTCAATGGCAACAACCCTACGAAATCATTCATCTTTCTCAACATCCACAATGCAATCAAGCTAACCCCCACAAATTATCTCTCGTGGAAGCTACAGATAGAAGCCATTCTCGCCGGTCACGATCTGCTTCAATATGTAGATGGTGCTCTCCCTTGTCCTCCTCCAACAATTATTATTGAAAGTGTTGAGACATCCAACCCAGCCAATGTTCATTGGCTTCGCCAAGATCGCCTCCTATTTGGTGCTCTCATAGGGACTCTATCCCCTAATTTGGTGCCCCTAGTCTCTCAAGCAAGGACCGCAAGAAACCTATGGGATATGCTAGCCAGTACCTATGCTCTTCCCAGTCGCGGTCACATTAAGCAATTGAAAGACCAACTGTCTCGTACCACCAAGGGAAACCGCAGTGTCACCGAGTTTATGCAGACCATCAAGGCCTTGGCCGACCATCTTGCTGCGTTAGGGAAGAAAGTGGAACACGAGGACCTCATTGACCGTGTACTCCTTGGCCTTGACGAATCATACACCTCAGTCATTGAATCTGTGAATGCTCGTGATACTCCTATCACCTTTGAGGAACTCCATGAGAAGTTGATAAACAAGGAACTCTCAATCCAACAAACTCGTGTGGATGTATCTCTCCCAGCTACTGCTTTTGCTGCTTACAGCCGCCATCAACCACCCCCATCTGGTCATACCACTCAACACAATGGCCAAGGTATCCTCTCTACACCTCAGAATAATAGCAAATCTGCTCGTCATTTCCTTGATAAATGTCAATGGTGTAGAGAGCAAGGTCATGTGGTTGCTCATTGTCCTGTGTTCAACAAGAAGTTTCCAAATGTATCACCACCAAGCCTGCCCTCTCCTGCCACTCGTCCGTATCAAAAACCGCAAGCAAATGTGGCAAACCTTGTTTCCACAGCCTCTTCTTCATCCACTCCATGGCTACTTGATAGTGGTGCGTCTCATCATGTCACGGCGGACCTCAATACACTCTCACTCCATGCTCCTTATGATGCTACAAAGGAATTAATTCTTGGTGATGGTACGGACCTCAAAATTACTCACTTTGGTTCTGTCTCTCTTTCTCCCTCACTTGTGCTAAATGATGTCCTAGTTGTCCCTGCTATATCTAGGAATATCATCTCTCTCTCTCAACTTTGTTACGATAATAACATTTCCATTAAATTCTCATCAAATTATTTTTCTGTGAAGGATATACAACGGGGGCATACCTTCTCCAAGGGCAAACTAAGTCTGGGATTTATAAAGCTCATCACACCACCACTCCTAAAGTGTACGCAAGCACAAAAGCCACCTCCCTCGATTGGCATCACCGCCTGGGACATCCATCTCAGCATGTTTTTCGATTACTTATTTCAAAAAATAGTCTTAATGTTCCTAGTATCTCCACCTTAGATTGTAATTCATGTGCTTGCAATAAAAGTCATAAACAACCTTTTTCCACATCTATTATTTCCTCTACCTCTCCTCTTGAGTATGTGTACACTGACTTGTGGACTGCTCCTATATATTCTCATGATGGGTTCAAGTATTACGTAATTTTTGTTGATCATTTCACTAAATATATATGGTTGTATCCCTTGGTAAGGAAATCTAATACTAAAGCCATTTTTCAGAGATACAAGGCTTTGGTTGAAAAGTATTTTCAATTACCTCTCAAAACCTTATACTCAGACAACGGGGGCGAGTATGAAAGTCTACGCGATTTTCTGTCCATCGATGGTATTTCTCACCTCACAACCCCACCTCATACTCCTGAACACAATGGCTATTCGGAGAGGCGACATCATCACATAGTCGAAACATTCCTGTCTCTCCTAGAACAAGCTCGAATGCCACTCGAGTATTGGACAAATGCATGCTCCACCGCAGCTTATCTCATCAATCGCCTTCCCACTCCTACACTAAAAAATGAGTCACCCTTCTACAAATTGTTCGGTCATGAGCCAAATTACACCAAGCTCCGAAGTTTTGGATGCCTATGTTATTCATGGCTTAAGCCCTACACCACTCACAAGCTAGATGCTAAGTCAAAACCATGTGTCTTTGTGGGCTAATCACCCACTCAAAGTGCATATTATTGCCTTGACTTGGACACCCACCGCATCTATGTCTCTCGACACGTCCATTTTGTCGAAGACAAATTCCCCTTCTCGGATAAAAACACTACTACACCATCCATATCCTCCTTAGTCGAGGAATGGGCTCCATTTACTTGTCCTATTCTACCTCACCCAAACCCAACTCAACCACCTTCGACTCTCACTACATCAAATTCTTTCGCTGCAGCATCCCCATCATCCACAAACACCGAAACACCCTCCAACCCTGCATCTTCGACAGAATCTGTGACCAACACCGAACCACCAAGTCCAACCCTTCCTCCCACAACTCACAGCATGACCACTCGACTCCGTGATGGTATTCGAAAACCCATCACCAAGCTAAACCTCAATACCGAGGTTGTGGACAGATAATTGCCCAGAAACATCACTCAAGCCTTGAAAAGTCAAGTGTGGCGCAAGGCTATGGATGCTGAAATACATGTTTTGGTGTCAAATAACACATGGAATTTGGTCCCTCCTTCTCCATCTCAGAATGTGGTTGGGTGTAAATGGATATTTCGCAATAAAAGGGACAAGGATGGTAACAATATTCAATACAAAGCAAGGTATGTAGCTCGGGGCTTTAATCAAAGACCCGGTATTGACTACGGTGAAACTTTCAGCCCTGTAGTAAAGCCTGCTACGGTCAGATTAGTCCTCTCACTTGTCGTAAGCCAAGGTTGGCCGCTTCGTCAACTCGACATTAACAATGCCTTCCTTCAAGGTACTCTCACGGATGATGTCTACACTATTCAACCGCCCGGTTACAGTGATCCAACTTACCTATCCTATGTGTGTAAATTGAATAAGGCACTCTATGGCTTAAAGCAAGCACCAAGGGCATGGTATAAGGAACTACAAGAACATCTTTTTCACTTGGGTTTCTGCAATACCATAACTGACTCCTCTCTCTTCACTCTCAATGACAAAGGTAACATTATATACTTGTTAGTCTATGTTGACGACATTATTGTTACAAGTAACACCCCTTCATTCATGGATGAGTTCATCACTAAGTTTGCCGCTCGATTCTCCCTCAAAGACTTAGGGGATTTGTCATACTTTCTTAGAGTTGAGGTCATGCCACATCCACAAGTTATTTTTCTCAGTCAAAAGAAATACATTAATGACATCCTCTGCAAAGCCAACATGGAAGACTCGAAGCCTGTTGCAACAACTCTTGCCACCATACCATCATTGTCTATTCATGGCAAACTCCTTCATAATCCGACAAAGTATCGAATGCTCATTGGAAGCCTTCAATACTTGGGTCTCACTCGTCCTGACATTGCCTTCACAGTGAACAAACTAGCTCAATATATGCAACATCCCACTGAAGAACATATGCAAGCTCTTCGTCGCCTACTAAGATATCTCAGTGGCACGTCTCATATGGGTCTCACCATCCATAAAAACTCACATATTCATCTTCATGCTTACTCAGATGCAGATTGGGCACGAGATAATAATGACTACATTTCAACAACCGCATACATTGTATACTTGGGTAAAAATCCAACATCTTGGACATCGAGAAAGCAACGTACGCGAGCACGATCCTCCACCGAGGCTGAATATAGAGCTGTGGCAAACACCACTGCAGAATTATTATGGGTAAAAAATCTGTTCAAGGAACTCGACCACACCCTTCCCAGCACACCAGTGATCTTTTGTGACAATGCTGGTGCCACATATATGAGTGCAAATTCAGTCTTTCACTCTAAAATGAAACACCTTGCCTTGGATTATCATTTTGTTCGAGAAAATGTACAGAGTGGACTACTACACGTCACCTATATCTCCACGAATGATCAACTCGCGGACGCTCTCACAAAACCTCTGCCTCGCACTACGTTTCACAATTTGGTTGACAAAATCGGTCTTTCGAGCTGGCCGACCGTTTTGAGGGGGCGTGATAAGGATTGACCTACTCATGGTCAATACTTACAGATATTTTTGTTAATTATCTTGTAAATATTTTAGGACTATCTTTACTTGATTCTAGGAGTAATTATCTTGATTCTAGTAATTATCTTGATTCTAGGAGTAGTTATCTTGTTTACTTAATTTAGATTATATCCCTAATTGTATCCCTAGTATATATACATTGGCATAATGAGAAGTACACATCCTTTTGCTATTTCTTTTATAAAACCCTCATCTTTTCTTGATCACTTTGGTCATATATAGTTTGGTTCACATCAGGGATCGTGGAAGACGATGGAAAACTGTAAAAATTAAACTCACATTTATTTTGTGGTGGTCTCTCGGGATACTACTAGACTGTAAGCTGTGTTGGTGTTCCTAATATGAACTTGAGCGATTAAAGTCTTTCTGACTTAGTCTGACCAGTCACCCTATATAATCGGGCACTTTAAAATGAGAAATTATCTCCAATAGGGACCTTTAGTCTTTTGGTTAGAGTAATGATAGTTTTGGTATTTCAATCTTTAAGATGCGGATACCACTAGATCACTGAAAGTATGGTGGTGTTCCTAATGTGAACTTAAGTTATCAAAGTCTTTCTAATTCGGTGTGGTCAGGTCACCCTATGTTCAAAAGACAAAACGCTCATCCTTATTTGACATCTATCTTCAATAAGGGTCTTTATTCTTTTTACTAGACGCTTTATCAGATCTTAAACCCTAATAAACCATGCAGATAATGAATGAGGAAATTGGACAGTCTCAGCACGTGAATTGAATGAATGAATGTGTGCTCGACTTTGATAGCAGGCGGGCGCTGGATTTTAAACAGTGATTACGAAACAAAGCCGTTTTTGTTTAAATTTTTTGAAAGACACATCCGTACCCTCATAGTAACTCTTGTTAATTATCTGGTCACCATCAGAGCCTAATTGCATCAGCCCAATAAATGAATCTGCAAATTCTACAAAATGTGAAAGAGAAAACCTCAACTACTAGTAAAAAGGGAGAGAAAGTTTCTTGGTATGGAAGTGTATCGGCAGGGGCACACTTTTATCCTTGAAATATGCCCTAGATCTCTTGACTATTGATGCTACAATAGTATAAAGCTGAATTGAATCATTGGAATGTAAGGCTAACGAAGAGGTTAGCCCTTATATGGGATGGGTTACAATAGTGATATGATTCCTCCACGTCCGTGAGCCTGGACGTGTTATTTATCCTCTCATGTTGGTCAAATGCAAAAATAGAATCTCATATTGAGCTTTAAACATATGTTATTAAAAAGCGACGGCTCCCTTTAGCTCTCCTTCAAGAATCAAGAATCACATGTGCCAATTTTCCTGCTCAAGGGGTTATTATTGAAAGTAACTTGTGTATAGAGAGGTTGAGAATTAACACGATGCATACATCGAGTGAGTTATGTTTTTTAAAGGTACAAAATAGACAGAGACAACTTCTAAATTACAAATCAACAAATCAACAGTTTAATACATATATATACTTATATGATATACCTAAGAATTTTGATACACATATACAATCAAAATATATGCTGGTTCCATCATCTCACCTCCACTTAGAAGTGGGATGATACCCGTGAATCAGTGAAATGGCACATACAATTGTATCATCATATACATGCCGTGTTTAATTTAATCAATCTTTACTTTTCCTGGCTAAACATATAGAAATCTTGATTAGATATGGTAGTTCCTCCTTGTTAGCATCATAGTTGTAGTATAGTAGTGGGGAGTAGCTCGCCCACAATGACAGAAATTACATACAAACAGAAGCACCTTCAAGATTTAAAGTTTATGGATTTCTCAACTACTTTAAATAAATAATAAAATAATAATAATAATAATAATAATAATAATAATAATAATGTTCACAATCTGTTGAAGTATAGATATACCACATATATACACAATATATATATATATGTAGTTAGTTTGTTGTAAGTTTGTTAGATGTCATTGTTAGTTAACATTGTTTAGTAAGCACTTAGTATAAATAGAGCACCAACACTTGTATTCACTTTTTAACACAAATAATAAAAAATAGATTCAGAAGCTCATTTTGAGCACCAAAAAATATCTTTCTCCCTCTCTCATTTCTGCTCCTTCTGATTTCTCAATTTTCCTTTCCTGTTCATATGTATTCAGATAATTAACACAATCAAATATTTATAAACGTTTAGTAAATTATTTAATATATATATATATATATATATGGACAAAAACTACTAGATTCAAGTGAAACAATAACGAGGCCTTTAAATCCATCCTTGCATATAAAAATACACATGTCATCATTAAATTAAGGGGATATGATGTAATGGACGAATCTTTGCAACCTTAACCAAATGTTTTAGGTTTGCACTCCAAGAATGGAGAAAAGGACTTTTCTCGTCCTACGCTGCGAAAACTCGAATAAATCAAATCATTATATTTCTGATACGAGATGATTTAACAAAAATATTGATGACTCGATGGCATTAATCGAAGGGGACAAATTGTATTGGCATATATATATATATATTTGGGCAAAAACTACTAGATTCAGGTGAAACAATAACGAGGCCTTTAAATCCACCCTTGCATACAAAAATATATATGTCATCATTAAATTAAGGGGATATGATGTAATGGACGATTTTTTGCAACCTTAACCACATGTTTTAGGTTTGCACTCCAAGAATGGAGAAAAGGACTTTTTTTGTCCTACGCTGCGAAAACTCGAATAAATCAAATCATTATATTTCTGATACGAGATGATTTAACAAAAATATTGATGACTCGATGGCATTAATCGAAGGGGACAAATTGTATTGGCATGGGCACTAACGTTGATTGATAGGAGAAGTGTAATAGGTGCAATGGCAAAGAGAGTGTCTCAGGAACTTTAGTTCACATCTAACATGACATCAACGTACAATGTTTTTCTATTTATTCCCGTGCATGAGATAGAATCGAAGCCCTTTTTGTTTCCTCTCACTTTCATGGATTGTACATTTGCTATAGTTAATTAGTCAATTCAAGATTTAAAAGCAATATCTCTTCTTTAATTTCCTTAAAGAATCTTTTGTTTTAGTCTTCTCCTCTTTCATTTCCTCACGCTTATCACTTGGGCTCTTAAGTTTATACCATTATCATTCGAATCTAAATAAATCTTCCTATCAACCTCGATTTTCGGGTCAGTATATGCGTAAAGCATGATTAGTTTTACGGAATATTTATTACCTTTCACTAGCACAATTATCGGGTAACTCCATCTATTAAAAGTCAAAACTTTGACATATGAGAAGAAATTCACCTTTTTTTTGCCTCTGCTGAGATTTGAACTTTAAACCTAGTGATTTCAAACCACTTCATTGACTACTAGGTCACACCATGAGTGCATAAATTTATATTTTCAAATACACTAAGAAGATAATTACAAGTAACTTTTTGTTAATAATATAAATAGTATTTGAAAAATAAAATAAATTACATGTTATGGTAATAGGTTGTGTGAATTTTTTTGGTTAGTAAAAAGGACAGTCCGATGCACTAAGCTTCCTCTATGTCCATAATGATATATTGGTTAGTAGATTATATAAATTGAATTTGTTCACTATGAGTCTGGTAGGCCATCCCACTCCAAAAATAGCTAATCAAATATAAAGGTCAGTCTCAATTTAATTATGAATTGTAATATATATTGTGATATTAATCCGTTATTCCATAAAGATTGACAGCCACGAGTGCAATGATTAATTTAGCATTGCGTAAATCATGCTTGGACAAAGCGCCCACTTTAGGGGTCTCTTTCTCAATCTAAGACATATCTTCTAGATCTAGACTTCTATACAAATAATAATAATAATAATAATAATAATAATAATAATAATAATAATAATAATAATAATAATAATAATAATAATAATAATAATAATAATAATAATAATAATAATAATAATAATAATAATAATAATAATAATAATAATAATAATAATAATAATAATAATAATAATAATAATAATAATAATAATAATAATAATAATAATAATAATAATAATAATAATAATAATAATAATAATAATAATAATAATAATAATAATAATAATAATAATAATAATAATAATAATAATAATAATAATAATAATAATAATAATAATAATAATAATAATAATAATAATAATAATAATAATAATAATAATAATAATAATAATAATAATAATAATAATAATAATAATAATAATAATAATAATAATAATAATAATAATAATAATAATAATAATAATAATAATAATAATAATAATAATAATAATAATAATAATAATAATAATAATAATAATAATAATAATAATAATAATAATAATAATAATAATAATAATAATAATAATAATAATAATAATAATAATAATAATAATAATAATAATAATAATAATAATAATAATAATAATAATAATAATAATAATAATAATAATAATAATAATAATAATAATAATAATAATAATAATAATAATAATAATAATAATAATAATAATAATAATAATAATAATAATAATAATAATAATAATAATAATAATAATAATAATAATAATAATAATAATAATAATAATAATAATAATAATAATAATAATAATAATAATAATAATAATAATAATAATAATAATAATAATAATAATAATAATAATAATAATAATAATAATAATAATAATAATAATAATAATAATAATAATAATAATAATAATAATAATAATAATAATAATAATAATAATAATAATAATAATAATAATAATAATAATAATAATAATAATAATAATAATAATAATAATAATAATAATAATAATAATAATAATAATAATAATAATAATAATAATAATAATAATAATAATAATAATAATAATAATAATAATAATAATAATAATAATAATAATAATAATAATAATAATAATAATAATAATAATAATAATAATAATAATAATAATAATAATAATAATAATAATAATAATAATAATAATAATAATAATAATAATAATAATAATAATAATAATAATAATAATAATAATAATAATAATAATAATAATAATAATAATAATAATAATAATAATAATAATAATAATAATAATAATAATAATAATAATAATAATAATAATAATAATAATAATAATAATAATAATAATAATAATAATAATAATAATAATAATAATAATAATAATAATAATAATAATAATAATAATAATAATAATAATAATAATAATAATAATAATAATAATAATAATAATAATAATAATAATAATAATAATAATAATAATAATAATAATAATAATAATAATAATAATAATAATAATAATAATAATAATAATAATAATAATAATAATAATAATAATAATAATAATAATAATAATAATAATAATAATAATAATAATAATAATAATAATAATAATAATAATAATAATAATAATAATAATAATAATAATAATAATAATAATAATAATAATAATAATAATAATAATAATAATAATAATAATAATAATAATAATAATAATAATAATAATAATAATAATAATAATAATAATAATAATAATAATAATAATAATAATAATAATAATAATAATAATAATAATAATAATAATAATAATAATAATAATAATAATAATAATAATAATAATAATAATAATAATAATAATAATAATAATAATAATAATAATAATAATAATAATAATAATAATAATAATAATAATAATAATAATAATAATAATAATAATAATAATAATAATAATAATAATAATAATAATAATGAACGACTTGGAAGTATGCACTTATGCACATCATTAAGTTTTCTACCATCTTTCTTTTATGATGAATCCTTTTTCCAATCTCAAATATTATACATTACCATAATTGCATCACGTCTTGTTATCACCAATCTAGATTTTTAATGTATAAACCACAATAATATAGAAATATACTTCAAAGAATTGAACTCAACAACAATAAGGAACCAACAACATTGAAATCAACTATAATGAATTCAACAAAGCATAAACACGTACTAACTTGATTAGTAGATAGAGGCCTGCAAATGCAGTGACCTAAGACAAAAATTCGTCTCCGCTTGTGCTGCAGTTCAACGGACGTCTGTCTTGAGGATACAACTATCTGAGTGATAGTTTTAGCACAAGAACTTCACCCCTGGCGAATCTACTATATGTGTTCTTCAGAAACTTATTTTGGAGGAAGAAGAAGAAGCAACAAGAAGGATTCTTCAAATTGATTTTTATTCTCAAATCTGAAGATTGATCTTGTTAATTGTGTTGTTGTATTAAAACAAGTGATCAACATGCTATTTATAGCATATCAAACGTCCATAAACAGCTATTAACCAAAGGTTGTGACTCTATGTGAAGAGTTGAAACTTTTAGTTCAAATCTGGAATTTTCTGTTACGCAGCGCCGTGACCCTTCACGTTGGTGCCGTGACGCCGGAATTCCTGAGGCTCTCGAAAGTTTCAGCGCCGCGGCCCTGCTCGTCGGCGCCGCGACGCTGTCCCATTTTTCCGATCACTATTTTTCCTTCTTCTTTTTCAACTAAGTTCCAACAAATCTCCCAAGTGAACAATATATTTTTTCCCAAGTGAACAATATTGGGTCAATAAAATCATCATATAAATAAGAAAAATGGATCAATAATTTGAAAAAGAAATTGGCTCTTGAGGATCGGTGTCAGGAGTCCCCATCCCCCAAAAAAAAGCAGCAGAGAAGAAAAAGTTGTTTTAGTAAATTAAAATAATTTAAAAATATTTAACAACAACAACATATTCAGTGAAATCTCACAATTCAGATTTGGAGAGAGTAGAGTGTACGCAGACCGGTCCTCTATCTTGATAGGTAGATAAATTGTTTCCGAAAGACTCTCAGCTCAAGAAAAAGCATAAGCACAAGCAAAAGTAAAAGAAACGGTCAGCCTCATACATGAAATTTAAAGTAGTATGAAAATGAGAGTAACACACGCGAATAAGACATGATAAAGCAATCTGGGAAAGGAAGTTGTAACTATCGCACATAAATAAGATAATCGAAGTACACAGAAGAACATATAGCAGCAGAAATCAAAGGACAAGGAACTATAAAACAATAGTGTGCCTACTAATATGCTAGGCTAAGTAGGACTATAATAATAATAATACTACAACTACTAGTATGTAAGCGTAAGTAGGACTACGCTCAACTACCTACTACCCTATTACCCTATTACCCTAATTCGTGTCCTCTATAATCCCCTATCTAATAAGGTCATGTCATCAGTAAGTTGCATCTGTGTCATATCCCGTCTAATTACTTCTCCCCAATACTTCTTCGGCCTACCTCTACCCCTCCTCAACCCGTCCATAGTCAACCTCTCACACCTCCGCACTTGGGCATTTGTGTTTCTCCTCTACACATGCCCGAACCATCTCAATCTCGCTTCCCGCATCTTATCCTCCCCGAGGCCACTCCCACTCTTGTCCCAGATATCATCATTTCTAATCATATCCCTTCTTGTATGCCCACACATCCATCTCAGTCACTTTCATCTCAGTCACTTTCATCTTTTGAATGTACGAAATTTTGGTGGAACCTTTTTATCGCATAGGACTCCAGATGTGAGCCTCCATTTTATCCACACTTCACCAATATAATGTGTGACATCGTCATCAATATCTTCATTCCCTTGAATAATAGACCCGAGATATTTGAAATTTCCTTTCTTTTAAAAGACCTGAGTACCAAGCCTCACCTTCACATTTGTCTCATGATCGCTTCACGTTGCTGAACTTACACTCCAAGTTAAATTTTAAATATTTAATGTTAAAGACAAATAAAAGTTACTTACTACACCAACTTCTTTTAGATCAATCTTTATTACTCCAATTATATAATAAGATAGTTTGGATAAAATCCTCCAAATCCCACTTTATGTGATTATATGGGTATGTTGTTTTTGAACAAAACTCTAATAATTAAAGTTATTAGATGTTTTTATCAATAGAGTGTGTTGCAATTACCAAGATATGGATGGGACGAAGTACTAATATTTAAAGATGATTTTAATGCTAAAAGTTCCCAATTTTTCATCAACGGTTTCATGATCTCGATTAATTTCAAAACATTAGGGAAAATATAGTAAGGAAGTCAAATACTTTTACATCTAAGTTAATCAATTATACGTCTTAATTCAACTTTAGTCGCATCATTTGGGATGAATGCAAAACCGTATAGAGTTTATTTAGAAAAAAATGAATTGAAATTTTTAATTAGTGTTCTTATGAGTTTAACAGGAGATAATTATAAATAAAAAGACTATGAGCTTATCTTGATTACCTTTTTTTTTCTTTCTCTTTCTTAATGTTAAAGATAATTACATTCTTTCGCTATCTTTTTCCCCCTTCAAAACAGCAATTTATTTAATAAAATTTAAAGGGAGATAGTGTTGGAGATTAAGGTGACATAATTAAAATAGTATGTAAACTGTTATTCCAAAAGGAATGTCTTGCTTAATATGGCACGATGCTTCATCTTTAAGTCTCATTTTTTGCACAATCTTTTCACACTCATCATTCTTCTTCTTCTTCTTTTTTTTTTTTTTGTTGTGAGGAATCATCACGTTCTTTCGAAATACAAGCAGTAAATTCCGATCGACGAATACTTGCAAACCACGCCACCGCTTAAACCACACTGACAAGTCAAAGTGATGACTTCAAGGCGGGCGCAGGACGTTACCTCGGTTTCAACTGTGACCAAGCTCTCCCACACCACCCAACGAGGCATTCCTTCGCCAAGACCAACCTGCCTAGGCTTCAATCTCATCATTCTTTTATATATGCTTTACTTATTATTTATTTATACAACGTTTAAATATATTTAAGATGTGATAAATAAAAGAAATTTATCTTTGATTTTATATGAGGACACCCCCTTTATTTATCCAAATTTATATATATATATTTAATAAATCTCTTGATACAATTATAGAATTTAATCAAAAGATATTGGATTTGCAAAAATCAGTATAAAATATTATAGCTCAGTCATTACAAATGTCATTTTAGTTATATATGGTCTATTTAAAGATTATTGATAAAACATACACATAATATCATCGATAAATAAAATACATGAGAATCTTGTAGCATTATTTTCTTATATTTAAATATAATTATCATAGAATATCATGATTTTCTTTTCGTGCAAAAAATAAAAAGCAAATACTTATATTTTTATTTTTTTGGGCAAGGCAAGTTAAAAGACCTTATTAAAGGAATAACCGTGCATCGTTCATCCATCATAATTCATAGGATAAATTATTACGAATAAGACATAATACCAAACTGCACACTAGTCTTCTCTTAGGTACTCGCCTGCAAAATCAATAGATTAATCTACTCTAGTTGGAATTATTGAATCACGTGGATTTTTACCTTCATTTTCATTTTCGTCAACATCCTATAAACAGTACGACTAGTTTTTGTTGAGTTTTGATATTGGTGAATGAAAAATGATGGGATGAAAATTAAAGGAAGTAAAAGGCTCTTTTGTCCCACGTCGAAAAAAAAGAAGGAAAGAGAGATGTATATATTACATTACACCTTCTCTAGTTGTAAAATGCATTATTAAAATTGATAGAATATATACAAATATATTCTTTTGAAATAATTAATGATTTGTATATCTGTAATTATTGTAGCAATATGTTATATTAATTAGGTGAATATTTAATTTCCGTAATTATAATCTAGAATTACAATTGTATATCATATATATAAACTATTTACATTAATAAGGAATTATTCTCTTTCAAAAATATTCACTATTACAACTAAATATTACGGTAAAATGGAGAAAACAATGAAGTATTTTTCTTTATAGAACAAATAATACTTATAAATAAAGTGGAAGAGGTAGACAAGCAATTATGTAAGCTGCCAGGGATGTGTTTGTTTGTTGGGGTTGGTTGGTTGAGGGTTGTGGGGCTTGAAATCTTGAATTTTGTTAGAATATTTGTATCACTAAGAAAAGGAAGCTCGTTTAAATGATTTTCTTTTTTAAAAAAAGATATAGCAAATTTTTTGGGTAATTTCGAATTCTAACTTATTTTTAAATTTGCATATGGAAAGCTTTGTCCGATCACTTGCCTTGTGCTATTTAGAATTTTCAGAAAATGTGTTTTGAATCGCTCATCCTACTCTGACATGCCTTGTTTAAGCTTCGACATGCATTGTCCCGTCTCATTTGTCATCCCTAAATGTATGTTTATTATACTCTATCTTTTTCAAACCCCGAATTACACTGTGTATGTTATTATTGTTGTTGTAATAGGGCAAATTGTTATACAAGAAGTATCTCTTACTAAACTATAACGCTACTCATGCTATAGTATATATTAGAAGAATCATACAATATAAAGAACTTAACAATAAAATGACGAGTGAGCTAGCAATCACACTTCTTTCTGTGAGATAATATTACTTGGGCCTATTTTATAATATAGTTATTCACAAGTGGGTAAGAATGAAAAGTAAATATTACACTCGATGATATTATTGTTCGAATCGTAATCTCTTGATATTGAGTTGTCTACTTCGCGAGTAAATGTAAGAAGCTTCCGGTAAATAATGGAATGTATACTAAATGTGTTAAATATGAGTGAGCTGAATTTGAATAAGTAAAATAAATTGAGTTAATAAATTGATAATTTGTTATCTCGTTTAAATATTGGTTATGCTAAAATGAGCTAAACTTAATATTTTTTTATATTACGACTTTATGTAACATGTCAGTCTTTCTAAAAATATTTCAATAATGTTTTTTGTAGATTGATTTGAATTATATATTAAACTACTTTTAGATGAAATAAATTGGACGGGTCACAATGTATATTTTTTAATGTTATAACTTTGTTCGAATTTTGAAATTTAAATTATGAGAAAGACTATTCAATAAAAATTTCCGGTTTCAATTAAGAATTATTACTTCTAGTCTAGCAAGACAGATTATGAAGAGCAAGTATTATTTTATATTATATTTACTTAATAAAGTTAACGCAAGTATTTCCATGTCATCAGTGCCAGGTTGGCATTCCATCCTTGTTGGACCCCCCCCCCCCCTGTTTTCAAGTTTTGATATCATATAACGCCCAAAGTGGAACAGAACACAGAATAAAAACACACACACACACACAGTGCACTCTCTATCTCTTCTCTTCCTCAGGCGTGTCATCCAAATTACAGTCTCTCATTATGCTCTGTTCTCTCTCTCCCTAAAACCATCATCAATATTTCCATAACTCTGTCTCCATTGTCTCTTTTTGATCATCAAATAACATGAATTCCCATTAATATCTTTGTTTTCCAGACTCTCCCAAAACAGACAATAAAGACACCCCTTTAATCATTTTCACCCCACTCCTTCATTTTCCTCTGTTTTTTTTCTTCGTCTATAAAATTAGTCATATATGGATAGATATAACTATCAAAAAGAGAGAGAAGTCTCACATTCTTCGAACCCGTCTTTCTCTTCTACACTTCTTGACGCAATTTACCGTTCAATTGATCAAGGAGAAGAACAAATTGTTCTCTACAAAGAGACAATGCGCAAGAAACAGAGTACCAACAACATAGAGAGTTTCCAAAAAACATGTATGATTGAAAAATGGATGGAGCATAAAACAAATGGAAAAGTTGGTGTTCGAAGAAAATCGAGGAATTCGAGTTCGAGTTCTTCAGATTCTAGTTGTGGTGGTGGATTTTATTCTTCAGAAACCGAATCCTTTTACAATAACGGAGTAAATTCATCTTTTTGTTATGGTCTAAACAGACCTAAACCAATTAGAACTTCCATTTCAACTCCAAACCCACAAGGAATCACCAAAAAACAAGCTAAATCAGACAACAATTACGATGATTTTCACCCTTATATTGTCACAGAGTTTGCTCCAAAAACCAAAAATGAAACAGGGTTTGGGAAAACAAAATCAAAAGCTTTGAAGATTTACGGAGATTTAAAGAAAGTGAAGCAGCCAATATCCCCAGGAGGTCGATTAGCGAGTTTTTTAAACTCAATTTTCACTACAAATACAAAAAAAACTAAAAGTTCTGCAAATTCAGCAAATGCGTCCACGTGTTCTTCAGCTTCTTCATTTTCCAGGTCATGTTTAAGCAAAAGCACTCCAAAATCTAACCGAACAAAACGTTCTGTTAGATTTTACCCAGTGAGTGTAATTGTAGACGAAGATTGTCAGCCATGTGGACACAAAAATGTGTATGAAGATAAAACTAATTTGCCATCTATAAAGAATATCAGAAACTCCATCAATGAAGAGCTTAAATTCCATGCTATGGAGAAAAATCGTCGAGTTGAAGCAGCAGCTAAGGACTTGTTAAGGAATTATCAGAGAAATTCACAAATCAAGAATATGGAGATTTTCGATGATGAAGATGATGATGTTGCAAGTTGTGCAAGTTCAGATTTATTTGAACTTGATAATCTTTCTGCTATTGGAATTGATAGTAATAGGTATCGTGAAGAGTTACCAGTTTATGAAACTACACATCTTGATACTAATCGAGCCATTGCTAATGGTTTGATTTTGTAATTCCTCAATAAAAAAATTGTTAGTTGAGTGTATTATTGCTACTAATGTAATTTTTGTAATTGGTTTGATTGGGGGTTTACATTGAGAGAAATGAAATTTCTCCTCGAAATTAATATCTACCTTGTGTAAATGTTTCTATATCTCTTTTCCCTTTGTTATCCTTGTTTACATATTTGCTTGTTTGCTAAGGAGAATAATGAAATAGAGGTAAGCTTATCATTTGTGCATAGGCCTAGCATGGAGCGTAGCATGAGTCGAGTTCAATCGAATTTACTATAATATCGATCGAAGCTCTGAAACTCGATCTCGATCGAGGTTATTATACTATCGATGTGAGTTTGATTGAGTTTTGTTAAAGTATAATGAAGCTCGATTCGGGTTCACCGAGCTTACTACAATATCGAACAGAGCTGAACTCGATCGAAGACAAATTTAATTGAGCTTCATAAAAGTTAAACTGAGCTTGAATCGAGTTCAATTGAGCAAGTCTAAGTCGGCTCTTTAATATTTAGTTTTATATAGTGGTATACTATTAAAAAAACATGGAGTAATAAATTAGTTATTGAAAAATATAAGCATTAATAATTTGAATTCATAATTGCATTCAAATATGATTGAACTATATACTTTCTTATGTTAAATTATAACTTAAATTCAAATAAAGTTAACTTAATATTGAATTTTTCTTATAATTTTTTTTAGTATAATAGTAGTTAAATTTTAAAAAAGAAAGAGGATTCTTGAGAGATCATGTTCACACGAGAAGAATATGTGATAAAAGCAATTCAAGAAAGGATTTTGTGGATGAAGCTAATCACAGGTATTGAATTCGAGCTTTTTGGGTATGAAAAAAATATGTGATAGATAACTATTCTCGAATGAATTTTACCGGACACAAATTTAAATATAATCGGACGTTAATATGAATATAGAAAAAAGCCAGATCGTTGTATTCATGATTCATCAAAGAGAGAGTTTAGGCCTTTTTTCTTTCATTCCATTGGTTATTGTGGGTCCTTTTCTTGCTTCAACGTGGCGCTAGCATCACTACCATAAATATCCCTTTGAATTATCAGGTCAAAAAGCTACTTCTTTATCAACTGCTAGTAATAAATGCTACTTCGACTACTTGATATATTTATTATTTCCTTTATTTATCAACTATTCACTGCTAGTAAATGCTACTTCTATTACCAGTTGTATTTAATAATTTATTTTAAGTTTCTAATTATAAATATCAAGTTAAATTATTTTAAAATATTTGATGTTAAAAAGAGTATTTGTTAATTTTTTTTTAAAAAAACATTAGTACTGTTTCGGCAGAATATTAATTAAGTGAGACGTTTGAGAGACATAAATAATTAGACAAATATTTTTAAGGGATGTTTTAAATATTTTAAAGACTTATAATAGGGATAGTAACCATTATGGTAATTAGTAAAGCAAAGTAAAAACGTGGATGATGAAAATGATAATTGAAGGAAGAAAAAGATGAAAGGATCAAAGAGGGATTGCTCATGGTCTCCAAAAGTTTAGGACACAAAATCTAAGTTCAGATTTTTGTTGGGTGGGGGAGCTAGTCATCCTTTATACATTTCTACTTTAGTTTTTCTTTTAAAATTTCTTCTCCGATAACGATTTGAATCTTGACTAATTTGAATTTGCGGTAAAAAAAAATTATTTCGAGAGTTAAATGCATCATATTAAAAATGTTTTTATTTTTAATACTCAAAATCAATAACTTTGCTTACTACCTTTGGTGGTTCCATTACGACCTTTGGTGGTCCCATTTCTACTTGCTTACTACCACCTACTTATGTAGAAAATGATAGTAGGTTGTCATTCCAAGAAATCAATAACTATAGTTACTATACTGAGTTTTGTTCGTGTAACACAAATGTCAAACAAAGTGGTCTTCATTTTCAAAGGGGAATATGCACTAACAATAAAGAAGTTTACCTTCAGAGTTTGAAACTGTTTTTCTTCTCACCCCAATATGGCAACAATATAGAATTTTGTTCCTGCTGGAACCAGACTGATATGATGACCTCCAGTGGAACTCTCAAGAAACTATATGAAAATTATGATATAAAACTTTATATTAAAATTATTAATTATGTGTGGTTGTCCACAGATAGAGATGAAGCATTAATAGGTTAGGCCCCTCATTTTGGGATCCTATGTAGCTTGAAAACTCTCCTTTTATATAAATATACAATGGTAATATGCATTTAGGGTGTGTTTACGATGGTAATCGTGACGGACGCAGAGAATTTTTCAACCGGGTGCACACATTTAATAAAATTTACAAATCATCGGGTGTCTAAATTTAATAAAGTTTATAAATTATAATTGTCCTCTATGCGTTTTCATATTTTGAAAACGTTTAATTACATCATCATTTGTAACACTCTTAAGCAAATCCTTTTCAATAAAACATACAAGACAATCATTTAAAAATTGATCACAAATTCGGTTTCGTAGATCCGTCTTGACAATATTCATTGCAGAGAAACATCTTTCTTTGCCAACTTCAAAAGCCGACACACCAATGGGTACGACAAATATTTTCGTGTTTGCACAAGCAATGTAGATAGATAAACAAGCCCCTCCAATCGACTGAATCTGTCATTTGATCGTAAATCCATAATATATGTCTCTAGTTAATTTTCAAGCATCATACAATAAACTAGAGATAAGTCATCCGGATAAAACTAAGTCATTCTTACCAATTTTGCTATATTGAAATCAATAAAATCATTACTTGGATTCAAACAAGCAACACAAAGAAGCAACTCAGAATTGACCTCATTGAACCGATCATTAATCTCTAAAATTTATTGATCCATAATGGCATTAAAACATTCCATACGATAATGAAAATCGTTACTAATGTTTGTCTTACGCCGAGGATGGTGACGATTAACATATTCAACATTCATATCCACACAATCAATCTTGTTCTCATTGCAAAAATCAGTAATCTTACCTAGAAGAGATTCTCATCCATCATTTCTTGCCGCTTGCAATTTCTGCCTAGTTATTTTAACAAGTGTCATAGCATTCAAAATATCTGTATATTTCCTTTGCAAAGCTAATGATAACTCATTTGCGAACGAAAGTAAATACAAAATCAAATGACTGCAAATTAAAGACAAAATTAAATGATTGCAAATATCTTAATAAATCAACTGCTTGAGCTGATGAATCTGTAGCATCACACGAAACAACTTCAAGAACTTCAATAACAGAAGAAAACAAAGCAAATCAAGTTCAATAATGATTTATAATGAGACCCCCAACGTGTATTCACAACCCTCTTAAGACTTAATTCTTGATTTAATCTCTTCTCTGTCTCAAGCAAACCACTCTCGATTCCTTCCGCCACTTTTTGTGCTTGTTTTTATCGAATAATGTCTTTACGCTTACAAGATGCTCCAACAACATTTAATAAAGTGGAAATCATGTTAAAAAAGTCTGCAATATCAATATTTTTTCTATCAACAGCAACAAGAGCTAATTGAAGTTGATGAGCAAAGAAATGAACATAATATGCAGATCGATTTTCATTCATAATCAAAATCTTCAACCCTCTGAATTCACCATTCATATTACTTGCACCATCATAACCTTGACCCCGAATTTTCATCAAACTAAAACCAATATCAGCAAACACATTATCAATAGCAGATTTCAAAGACAAAGCAGAAGTCTCCATCACATGCACAACATAAATAAACCTCTCTTGAACATTCTCACAAGAGTTAACAAATCGCAAAATCACATCCATTTGTTCTTTGCTAGATACATCAGTAGACTCATCCACCATTAATACAAAAAAATCATCTTTGATCTCTTCAATTATTTTTTGTACTATCTCTTGTGCAAAACAATGAACAATATTCTTTTGAATGTGCGGAGAAATTATTTGACAATTTTTTTGAGCATTTCTCATAATGACTTTACGAACAGAATCATTTTGATCAGCACAAAACTTAATCATTTAACAAAAATCCCTCTATTTGAAGAATCTTCAGTCTCATCATGACCACGAAAAGCCAACTATTGGTTCAATAAAAATCGACAAGAATCAATTGAAGCACCTAATCGAATTCAATATTTATTTATCACAATGTCTGATTGTCTATAAAGAGCAACTGCAATAGATTGACTTTGTCTCTTTAGATCATCACACTTCTTTAAACACACTGTTGACACCCAATTTTGTCTCATCTTTACTGAACATTTCATTTAGATCGTCTTTTTATCTCCAATTAATTTTACTATGCTTCTCAGTTTTGAAAATCGTCGAAAAATAAGTAGTTTTAATATTCTTCACTAATTATCGCATAATTTTACAATATCGAGTATTACATTTTTATAATTAAAATATAAGCAAAACAATTTTAATATCTCGTCGTCAGTATTGATGATCAATTTTCTCTTAATATGTTCTTCAATTACTAAATTAATCATTTTTTATGAATATTATATTCAAAATTAAATACATGTATTAAATCTTTTGTATCGTGTTTTATGCGTGTGCATTTTTTAAATTAATTAAGTTGAAGGAAGCATATTTTAATTAATTGGGAGATTTGGACTAATTATCTATTAATCTCCCAACAATAAAACATCTATTTTTCTACCCAATTCTCAAACCTTTAATTCCTAAATTTCACAAACCTTTTCAGCCCATAACATTACCTTCAGCCTTTAATCCCAACTCCTCTCTAACTAAATAACACCCTAACTAAACACTCTTCATCCTTTTCCAGCCCAAACCTTTTAATTCCTAAACCCAGCAGCCCACAAACCTAATCAGCCCACCTAAATAACTTTAGCCCATTTACCCGCAGCCCACACCCCTATTTCCTTCCGCCCAGCAGCCCTAAACCTTCCCTCAGCCTTTATCCCTTACCCATCACCTCCCACCTAAATCGTTGCACCCTACCCCACTGTCGGATAATCGCCACCACACCCAACGGACCACCAGTCCGACGCCCTCAACCCATCGAAACCCGTCACCCTGACACTACCATGCTTAAGACGCATCACTTCAGCCTTACACACCCGAAAATCCGCTTATTTTTACCCCTAAAGCCTGCGAATGGCAGACCTACACCTCGTCCGTTTCTGCACAGTCTACAACTCGAGCCATGCACCTAGGAGTGACCTCAACCCAGAACACCCTGTCCCAACAAATCTTAACCTTCAAATCGTTCTGAAAGAAAGGTAAACTTCAGACCCCATTCGATCTTCTTTTTCAGTCATTGTGTCCCGTCACTTTTGATTCCTTTTCTTTGAATTTGAATTTCGAATTGTGGCTGTTGGAATCTTCAAATCCCAACTATAAATACAACCCTTTTGGGTTGTGTAAAGGGATCGAACTTTTCATTTTTAAAAGCTTAGAACCAATATCCAGTTCGTGCATTGTTAGAAATTCTGGGCCTGAAAGCCAAGAACAAATCTCACATTTTACTTTCGATCGAACTTCTTTCCTTGGTATCGAATTTAGAGCTTCTAAAAAGCCCAGAACAAAACTCACTTTTTTTTTTACTTTCAAAGGGTCATTCTGTTTTCCAACATCAAGAACCGAAAACCTTATTTTACTACTTCGAAAAGCCATAAAAATCAGAAAGGAATTTTGTTTTTTTTTATCATTATTAGTCCGAATTAGAACAGCCGCAACATCTCGAAGCTCTCACACCTTTTATCGCATAGCATAGAAACATCTCCGGACGGAATCGACAAGTCGAAACACGTCTCGGTTCGCCACCCGTAGAAGGTAAACACAATTCCATTTTTTATTTCTCATTTAAAGTCGAAACACGTCTCGGTTATTATTGAATGAGGTTTAAATCTGCAAGGACGTATGTCATCTGCAATCCCAAGATAGAAGGCTTTAGTTCATCGTCAAGTTATATATACACTTAGGCCAAAACTATGTGTCCATTTCTGTTTAGCTTCTGATGGTGATTATATAGGCATGTTACATTTATTATAAGAAATCTGAATCATGGATAGCATCTGTTATTTTCGGAATCATTGTCATCCTAAGCTTCTATTGTATGTCCAAGTCTGTAGTCCTTGTTATTTTCCAATTTTGAGTTAATGAAGTGTAACGTTGGAACATGTGTGTTGTATCCCATGTATACTAGTCTAACGAGCCATCACATCTTGCCTTCATTCACGTATGTTGGAAATTTGTCTAGGACCTTATTAGACATGTTAGTCTAAGTTGACGCATACATAAAACACTTAGGAACTTTGCATTATACAATGACTGCCTTCGTTAAAATATTAAGGGAAAGTTTGAAACTGAATCCCCTGCATACATTCTGAAATTCAGTTTAAATGAATATTTACTCGATTAATTCGGTCCTGCATTGTCTGTTTAAATTGGGTCAAAGTGCAGTAGATATAGGGACATGTAAATCACCTATTCAAGCATACTGTATATATAGGTTTGGTATGTGTCATCAAGAGTATCATGTTGCACATGTCATCTTGGTTTTGTCGTGAGGCCTACTGCATATGCATCCATCCTTCTGTTTAAAAAATCTGGCAACTCCATGTTGGGCCAGTGCTCTTTTATTTTGGGCCTGCCCCGTATTTTATGTGTTGATTTTCTTTGTTCTTCCACAACGAAGGAAAGGAACTAAAAATGGCCACTGTTTTGGGCTTGATTTTCTTCAAATGGCCGAAATAAAATGATTCAAAAAAAAAAAAAATGTTATAACCTATGTCAATCTTTATTTATTATTTGATGGTTGGATGTATACTAATCCTTTTCTTTTCTTTGTTTACATGAAATGCATCGGGAGCAACGAAGAGTCTCGTTACGAGACTCAATGCAACCATGACGAAATGAAGATCCGCATCCATGTCCCTTGCATTCCCGACTTCAGAAATCTCAAAACAAAATAGGGCGGGATGACATCGTCACTCGCTTTAGTCATTTTAATTCTTTAAATTCCGTCATCTTTATTTGTCATCTTGTTATCTTATTATGTAACCCTGTATAATTATTGAAATGCTTAGAATAGTTAGACCTAGATTAACAATAAAAAAGGGGGTGGTTCTAAAATTGGAAACCCAACGCTAGATTATTTTAGGCTTCGTTATACATGTCTAAGCTTTCAAAACAATTTGGTCATCTTTTATTTGTATGATTAATCATAGGAAAAAAAAAATAAGGTTTTACTTTTACCTGATTTGCTAAAAATAAACTTTCACAAAAAATCGTCTCTTGGTATTATAAAGAAAAAAAAAATTATTTTCTCATTACTTTCAATTGCCAAAATATAAGTATTTTACAAATAAAATAAATGCATATTTTTACCCATATATGTATTTTTTATAAACAAGTCTTACAACTCTTTTATGTTGTCAAGAATGCATCTTTTGTTATTAAAAACTTGCAACGTCTTTTATTTAACATTTATAAAAGTATGCATTTGTTAGCACAATAACTTTAAAACCTAAGTTTGAACGGATAACCGCAAGTTAGCGGATCCTTTAGGATGCCTAACCCCTCCCTTTAGGATAATAAAGAACCCTTACCTAGAATCTCATATAACTTTCGCAGACCTTAAAAATGGAGATCATCCGTAGTATTTTATGCTACATTTTCAGTGTCCTAATTCACTATAATAATTAGGTGGCGACTCCTTTAAAATAACATTTTAGGAATTCAAACCATGTAGCAGTAATCCCGTTTTCGACTCCGGTTGAAAATAGGGCGTCACACACACATAATGAGCACTATTAACTGCACCAACATGAGAATTCAACCTAACTTTTTTATTCCAAGTAGAAAAATCTCCAGTTATAAATGTTCCACCACCTTGATTGTTGATTTGATCTCTAAACAAATAACAACACTAGCAATATGCTTTATCATCTTTCATGTTATACTCTAACCAATTAGCATACTGATCAAACCAATCAGGATTAAAACGACGCATTTTATTTTCCATCATTTTCTGAGAGAAATCATGGTCACGGGATTGACAAGGCCCCTTTAATAGGTACGCTCTTCTAATTTCATCAACCTGGTTTGGGTGAAATTCAGATATCTTTTTTCTTTCTGCAGGATCTGAAGGAAGACTATTCAAATCAACAAAATATTTCCTAGTTGAAGTTATGGGAGCAGACAGTTGAGTACTAGGAGATGCACCACTAGAACCACCAATTCCAATTTCTGTCAATTTTCGTTTAAAAAATCTCTCCATATTCTCTTAATAGTCAAAAAACCTCTAACCTTGTTGAAGAGACAAAAACCAAAATTCACAATTTAAAGATTACAATTTAAACAACTAAACATGTAACAATAACACAAATAACAAATTCACAATTTGCACCCAAATAAATATGCAAATAAAAAAGCCCTACTTTTGTTCTTTAGGGAAATAACAAAGGGAATGGGTTGGGAAATATTGGATTGGACGGGTATTTGGGGGTATTGGGTTGTGGGTGTGGTGTTTGGGCCACAAATTTTATAGTAAAGGGATTGAGTTCTAGTTTTAAGTAGGGCTGGCCAGTGGGTCAGGCCGACCCGACCCCGTCCCGGTCCCGACCCGACCCCGACCTCGACCCCGACACGACTCCTAAAAAAACGGACCGGCTCAAACCGGCGGGAGTATGGTCCCGCCACCCGACCCGCCTGGGCCCCGCCCTTTGCAGAAAATAGTCGTTGTCTAACGGTCATTTTACATTTTGGCCGTTAGACAATGGCCATTTTTGGCTTCCCCCCTCCCCCAACCCCCTTTATATTTATTTTTAACCCCTAAGTTATTATATTTACACTTTAACCCAATTTTTCAACTATAAATACCTCATTTCCTCTTCTTATTACTCTCTAATCTCTCAATCAATTAATCTCTATTCTCTATACAACATTGTCTACTACATATTCAATATTTCAATCTATTTATTAATTTGAGAATTGGGAGTGAAGTTGACAACTAGCTTGAGGATTATCTATCGAGCAAAGTTTCAATTTTCAACCTCTCGATTACACGTCGACTCTACGTCGGCGTTTGGTACATTCGTTCTCTCATTAAATTATTATTTTGTTTTTATTTCTTTTAGCACATTTAATTTCATTATCTTTAAGTCTTTAACTATTTATTACCATGAAAAGAGTAAAAAGTGTTTTTGGCAAGGGTACTTCTTCTAGTAGGACGGGTAACAAGGGCAAGGCTACTTCTTCTAGTATTCCTAGACAAGATGATTTTATAGATCCTGAACTGTTTCCTGAAATACCATATGATCTTGACACAAATGATTATCCTCAAATTGAAGAAGATTTTAATTTAGATGACACTCTAGATGATGATACACCTACTAATGAAGATGATGATAAACCCACTAGTGAAATGCCTCATATCCCCCTTACTATGAGACGAGGTCCGGTAAAACGACCATCAAAATCAGTTGTATGGAAATATTTTGACAGGGACGTACCGAATCAAGTAGATGTATGTAAAACTTGTAAAAATGTTTATTCTTTTAAAACTGGACAAGGTCATGGTGGGACGGGGGGGTTTAGGAAGACACCTATTGCAAAAACACAAAGCCTTGCATGCCCAATACATGATTGAAAAGATGGTGAGCAAGCGTCCTCTCAATCGGGACAAGATTCACATACTGTCCCGGATAAAGTACAGGATCAAATTAACCCTATGACGGGGGGAGTTGTAGCCCCTAAATACGATAAACATAAAGATAGGGAAGCACTAGCAAAATTAGTTGATGTGGAGGGTTTGCCTTTTTCATTTCCTGAATCTCCTGGTTTTATTCATTATATTAGAGATATGTATAATCCTGCTTATAAAGGTTTTCCTAGATCAATTGTTAAAAGAGATGTATTTAAATTTGCACATGAATATCAACAGTATTTACGTTATGCATTATATCATTTAAATTGTAAAGTCGCTCTAACTTCTGATATAGGTCGTAGTACTAACGACCATGATTATTTAACGGTAACCTGTCATTGGATAAATTATAAATGGTCTATGCAAAAACGTATTTTAGCATACAGATATATAGATAGTAGGCACACTGGTGAGTTTATTTCATAAAATATTTATTCAGTGTGCGATTATTACGAAATAACTCATAAAGTTATGAGTATTACATTAGATAACGATCTCACACGACTGCCCGGCCCGTGGATCGTGCCTTACCGAGCACCCTAGTGACACAACATCGAGTAATCGGAACATAAAACACATACATGAACAAGTGAAGTACAAAACAAGAACTGAGGAAAACTTGCCTTTCTGATATATAAATAACCACTTTTACAAATGAACAGTTTAATCCTTTTTACAAACCCCGCCACAACAAGATTACTGCACTTCTAAGAAATGATACGACAACAACGACGGACAGGTTCCGCCATACCCCGAATGTAAGCACCTACAACAACAGGACTATACCAAGATAAGCCTCCGAGAAACGGAGCTTCCTAAAGCCGAATCGTGACCCTAAGAGCGAGGATCAACGATCGTGTACCTTTACTGCGGCATGAACGCACTTCAAGGAGGTCGATAACAGTACCGAGTATGTGAAACTAAAAATAAATCAGAATGAAATCATAGTAGTCTATACAAAGCAGAGACATGTATGATAACCAAACTACGCTCACCATAAATAAGCGATATGTCAAGTCGTGACTCACGCCTCCTCATCACTCAATTTAACAATGGGTCTCACGCCCACCACATCAATCGTGCGTGGAATACCTTCCTCACCGCCAGCTTTATGATATACAAGCACCAATGAATACACATGAACACCGTGTCCCACCGTGTCCTAATAAAACTGCATGCAGGTAAATACGAAGGCATAGCCGACTACTAACACCCACAGCACCAACAAGTGTCATAAGTCTGTCATGATATCCGCCTGCACTCGCCACATGATAAAAGTTGGTCACTCGCCCGCAGATCAAATGTGCGCCTAGCCTCGAACTCTCCGCAGCCCGCATAGGCGCCGATAGGCCCGCATGAGGTATAACCCCGCATCGAGGGTAGCTACTCCCGCATCGCCCCGACTCGCACCGCACGCCACGCGACCGCATGACCACAAGGGCCGCACACTAACCTCGAGCTCCCGTGGCTCGCACGGATCCCCGACCCGCATGAGGTATTCTCGAATCATGGTCCTGCATCACCGAAGTCTACCCCGACGGAGGCGCCTTAACCCCGAACACAAGTCAAGGCGAGTGGTACAATACCAACATAACGGCTGATAGTCAAACAACTTTAAAGCGCGATGAGGAAAAACCCCTTTACACTAACATCACAAGACACTAACACACGAGCATCCCAACATGTTTACTTCTCAAATCAACAAGAAAGTATTTACAAGGCTATCACGAACCAATACAATAGAGTATTCACACAAGGTACTTTCTACTAACAAGTTCGTATCTAACCCCAAAGTACTTCACACATTAAATCTTTAAAAGATCTGCTTTCTCACATAAGTCACACAATACCGTAGTATAAAATAGAGTGACTATCCTTTTAAGAAAACCAAAACTCTTACCTTTGTAAAATCAAGTAACAACATTATTTTCCAAACGCCCAAGTTTGCCTAATATCAAATGTTCACGTTTCTTATTTTAGAAAGGTTTCAGAGTTCATAGTTTTATTCATTTAAGAATATAATTCTCTTTTAAACAATCGAGAAACATAAGCCTTATATGAGTAGGATATTCTTGTTTATAACAATCTTATTACAAAGACCATGATCTAGAAATATCATTTTGTCTCATCTTAGCTTCTATGCAGATGGAAGTTTCTCTTGTTTTAATAATACTTACTTATTCAAAACATTTCTTATTAACGCTGCAGTGGTTTGTCGATACACATTCTGATTTCCAAATCAAGAAAGCATTCTAAGCCGTTATACCTAACTTCCCATAAAGCTAGTATAACTCTTAAGTTTTCAAACACCAAGTATTACTTCTCTTTCAAAATGATTCAAAATCTTTTGAAATACTTCAAGTTCTTTCTTATCATATAACAAGCCGCTTAAAGTTCAAATCGATTACCTTTTAAAACCACATGTATTTTCTTACTAACATAAAGTCGTTATAACCAACTTCCCATAAAGCCGTTATAACACTTTATGTTTTAAACCACTCAAACACATTTAGCACACGACGTCTACCGCATTACATAGTTCACACATATCATGCTAGAAGAGATAGGAAGAGGTTCACATACCTCGCGACGAGTATCGACTAATAGCAAAACGCTCCAAGTACTCCCAACCGTCATTACTCCTAAAGCCAAGTAACGCGCCACACGTAGTACTTCAACCTATAAGGCCACAAGGCGCTTATTAACATTAAGATCTTATCGTAGAACATTCTACGTAAATTCGCGACTCTCCCGCAACAAACAGAAATCTCCTCCTTCACTGGCCGCCACAAGCCAACCAGAGGGTTATACATCTAACCCTAACTGTACAATTCTACTCCACTGCATTACTACTACACAAGTCTCAGAATACACCCTAAGTAATTACCTCAAGATTTTCTTTAAATTCAGGCTTAAGTCGCAAGACATTGCCGAAAGTATTATTCAGGCTTAAGTCAAAAGACATTGCCGATAACTACGTTCAGTACTATATATAGTATACTTCAACTATATAATCTAACAACATGTAATTTCTAATTACAACAGGGGGGCAAGATAATTACCTCGATAAGCCCATAATTATCCGAGTTTAAAGTCGATCCTGGGCAATCGTTTAGCTCCAACTCCGAGCGCTCCAACCCGCTCTAAACCACCCTTAGAAGTTCTAACCAACTTCTACACAATACTCCAACGGACTATGGAGATTTTCCTAGGGTTTCGGTTTGGATCGACGGAAAGTATAATAGTATTTCCAAGCTTTCAGATAGTATAACCTTAGAATACTACAAGGTATTTGGCTAAGGTAATTTGGGCATTATAACAATACTTTGAGAGTATTTCTACACCACAAAAAGTGGGTATTATACGAAACAACTAGGCTGTGGGGTACCTACCTAGCAACTCTGGAGTGGCACTACTTCCTACTAGCACCCTGTGAGTGGGGTGCTCTACCACAAGTGTGAGGCCTCGCCGAACTCAACACAAGGAGGAGAGGATTTTACACTTAGAAACATTTAGGAATGGATGAAGAATTCATCAAAGGGAGAGGGTATTTATAGCAAGCCAAGGCCAACCAATGGCCAAGATTGAGCCAAGTGCTACATGCAGTGTGGCCAAGATATGCCCAAGTGCCCCCTAGTCCCTACTCCTTAAAACCCTCACAAATATCTACCAAAATATCTACCACTGGACACCCCCAAATCGTCCCATGTGCCGCCCACCTTGCCCACCAACGAGAGGTGCCAAGCCGCCTCTCGTTGGTCCAAAATGTTCCGCCTCTAAAAATCCGCAAAAATAAGAAAAGACATAGCCGAATTTTCCTTCGCAGTTATGTAAAACGTTTCGCCGAAAACGACTCTAACCGTGTCAGGCACAAATGCCATTCGCTAAGCCACTGGCGGGGTGACACGTGTCACCCTTCTATTGGCCCAAAATAAAACATCTTCCAAAATATCCACAATGGCCAAAATCTCAAAACAAAGTGGGCCCTACAAAATCAGAATTTCTCCCGTGGGCCCCACGTGACCATTTCCAAAATAAAATTCCATAATTCTCTAATATTCCAGAAGTCCGAATACCAAACTGGGAATCCAATTCCCATTAACGAACCTTTTTCCTTCACAAAACCGAAACTTTTCCGTGGAAAATCGCCTCTTTCTTCCTTTCCAATCTTTCTCGTGATTCTCGTACGTACGTCCTCGCATACATACCCTGGAACTACGGGGTATAACATTCTTCCCCCCTTAGAAACATTAGTCCCGAATGTTCCTTCTAAGTCTCAAAACGAACGCGTGCCAGTATAGTCTTCACTACTATACTTACGAAACAATCCTGCCACAGCTGGCCACAGAAATACCCACGCAAAATACCTACATCCAAGTCCACGAGGAAACACCTCTAACATCACCACAAATAATACTACTTTTGTCACTTTGTCGCGAGCCTTGCTCCAATGACCCAACAAATGGTACCGGCCGTGCGATCATCAAGGTTCGTGACACTCGAATTCTTACCATATTTCTGATACTGCTTTAGTATCCAAAACTCGGGGTTACTATCTCTAACGTGGTCATCATTAACTGGGAACATTCTGGATGGATCTTCGATACTTTCCCGAACATAACAATACGAAAGACCGGACGTCCTTCCTCCTAAATCGGACGGCAAATGCTAACATATAGGCAACCTAGCCTATTCTTCACATGAACTCACAAAGGCCCAAAGTAACTCGGGCTAAGTTCCTTCTGTTTCCAAAACTCGTCACACCCTGTCCGGGGTGGTACTTTCAAGAAGACCGACCGCCACTCAACTCTGGCGTCGTCGCCGATTATCCGCCGATTCCTCCGAACGCGTAACTTCTTCTAGACAAGCTTCACTATCCACATCTGTGGAACAAGCTCAACCAACTATCTCAACCCCGCCAACATCGAACCAATCGACCGAACTTACACTTCCGCCCGCAAGTCTTCATAAGGCGACATCCGAACACCGAAATGGTAGCTCCAACGCTCCTCCACAGAGACAACAATCCACAACTACCTCGAAATCCACGCGCCGGCAGAGGCGAATGCGTCGAGACTCACCGAAGTTCTTAACCTGCTGGTAGGACTTTCGAAACAAAACAGCCGTAACACTGGCTCCACCATCGTCATAAGGTGAAGGTAGGCACCGTCAGCCTTACAACCTTTCGATAAATCAACATCGCCAAGTGAACGGTCCCGATCAAGAACACGATGGCTGCCCCATCGCCCGACCACCGGCCGAACGCATCCACGAACTCGTCGTTGGTTAACTAAACTTGGGCCTAACACCCTCGACCCTACCACAAGGCGGGACCACCCCAAACCGACCGCTACCAAACTCCGCCGGGTTGACCCGCACGTAGCCTCAACCCGACCCGTGCGCGAAATACCATCTCCCCGAAGGAACAATCTTACTAAACACGTTACGAAAACCTAGCGGTCTTCTTAGCTCAACCACCCTCTTCATTTCACACTACTTAGGGACATATCCCCAAACACAGCTCACGTGCACTATGCACTCCTATAAGGGTCAAACATAAACATACGTCTCTACCCGAGATGGCCTTACCTCTAAGGTCTTTGCGTATAAAGCTCTAAGGCTCACTTTCTCTATCCTCCAAAATCTTACTCGGTTAACCCACCATGATTTCTAATCACAACTAACACACCGCTATCGTAACATAGCACTTAAGGTATACTCACCTTGAAAGTTACCAAGGACCTTGCCGCTCGCCTCTTCTCGCCCCGTTAACCGTCGATCTCTACGTTCTCGACTGCTGCGCATAAGCTCGCATACGTGCCATGCTCAAGCCCAATCAAGAATTACTTCAGACAACCCTTTCTTAGGTAGTCATCAAGACTCGCGGTACATCGGTATACTCTCTGGTAGCCAAATCCATGGCTAGTAACAGGGTCGCCTCTTTGCAATCTAAATTCTCTGTTCCCGGTCGTGGAACTGAAGGTTCAAATATCATGGCCGCAGTAGGAACTGCCGTCGCCGTGCTAAACTCCGCTGGGGCTAGTAACGTCGCAGAAATCCCCGAATGAAGCACTACCCTAGGTAATGATTGGGCCTGCGCCCTCGCAACCCTCTGTATTCTACTCGCAGCTCCCTCGGCTGCCTTGCCCTCCTGGGCCCGGGTTGCCCTACGCGGAGGCATAACGGTAAGGGAAAGAAATACGTTTAGAGGGTCCAACTTAAAACACAGCTCTAAGGCACGACCTCAGAGTGAGAAGAATAGAAACCAATCCTAAATATCCTATAGCCTCCTGATTATTGGCGTGGTGCACAACACACCGATAATCAAGACTTCTGAATCGATACGGCGTAGACACTTTCCGAGGATTAATCGCTCGATACCACTTTTGTCACGACCGTTCGGGGCGTGATCGTGCCTTACCCCGCACCCTAGTGACACAACATCGAGTAATCAACGAACATAAAACACATACATGAACAAGTGAAGTACAAAACGATGTCGAGGAAAACTTGTCTTTCGGCATATATAAATAACCACTTTTACAAATGAACAGTTTAATCCTTTTACAAACCCCGCCTACAAGCATTTCACACTCTAAGAAATGATACGACAACAACGACGGACGGGGCCTCGTCATACCCGAATGTAAGCACCTACAACAACAGGGACTATACAAGATAAGCCTCCGAGAAACGGAGCTTCCTAAAAGCCGTGACCCTAAGAGCGAGGATCAACGATCGTGTACCTTTACTGCGGCATGAGCGGCCCCGGGCGAGGTCGATAACAGTGCAAGTATGTGAAACTAAAAATAAATCAGTAAATGAAATCATAGTAGTCTATACAAAGCGGGAGACATGTATGATAACCAAACTGATTCACCATAAATAAGCGATCGTGTCAAGTCGTGACTCACGCCTCCATCGTCACTCAATTTAACAATGGGTCTCACGCCCACCACATCAATCGTGCGTGGAATACCTTCCTCACCGCCAGCTTTATGATATACAAGCACCAATGAATACACATGAACACCGTGTCCCACGTGTCCTAATAAACGATGCAGGTAAGTACGAAGGCATAGCCGACTACTAACACCAGCGCACAACAAGGTCATAAGTCAGTGTCATGATATCCGCCTGCACCGTCACATGATAAAAGCTTGTCACTCGCTCGCAGATATCAAATGTGCGCGTCAGCCACAGAACTCTCCGCACTCGCGTAGGCGGTCGGATAGGCCCGCATGAGGTATAACCCGCATCGAGGTAGCTACTCCGGCGTCGCCCCGACTCGCACCGCGTAGCCACAAGGACCGCATGACCACGCGGCCGCGACACTAACACGGAGCTCCGTAGCTCGCACGGATCCCCGACCCGCATGAGGTATTCTCGAATCATGGTCCTGCATCACCGAGTCTACCCCGCGTGGGCAGCTTAACCCCCGGAACACAAGTCAAGGTGAGTGGTACAATACCAACATAACGGCTGATAGTCAAACAACTTTAAGCGCAGTCGAGGGAAAAACCCCTTTACACTAACATCACAAGACACTAACACACGTAGCATCCCAACATGTTTACTTCTCAAATCAACAAGAAAGTATTTACAAGGCTATCACGAACCAATACAATAGAGTATTCACACAAGGTACTTTCTACTAACAAGTTCGGGTATCTAACCCCAAAGTACTTCACACATTAAATCTTTAAAAGATCTGTTTCTTTCACATAAGTCACACAATACCCGTAGTATAAAATAGAGTGACTATCCTTTTAAGAAAACCAAAACTCTTACCTTTGTAAAATCAAGTAACAACATTATTTTCCAAACGTCCAAGTTTGCCTAATATCAAATGTTCACGTTTCTTATTTTAGAAAGGTTTCGTAGTTCATAGTTTTATTCATTTAAGAATATAATTCTCTTTTAAACAATCGGAGAAACATAAGCCTTATATGTGAGTAGGATATTCTTGTTTATAACAATCTTATTACAGCAGCCATGATCTAGGAAATATCATTTTGTCTCATCTTAGCTTCTGCGGATGGAAGTTTCTCTGGTTTTAATAATACTTACTTATTCAAAACATTTCCTTTTATTAACGCCGCATGGTTTGTCGATACACATTCGATTTAGAAATCAAGAAAGCATTCTTAAGCGTTATACCTAACTTCCCATAAAGCTAGTATAACTCTTAAGTTTTCAAACACCAAGTATTACTTCTCCTTTCAAAATGATTCAAAAATCTTTTGAAATACTTCAAGTTCTTTCTTATCATATAACAAGCCAGTTAAAGTTCAAATCAGTTACCTTTTAAAAACCACATGTATTTTCTTACTAACATAAAGCTGTTATAACTAACTTCCCATAAAGCGTTATAACACTTTATGTTTTAAACCACTCAAACACATTTAGCACGTATGCGTCACCGCACTACATAGTTCACACATATCATGCTAGAAGAGATAGGAAGAGGTTCACATACCGCGACGAGTATCGACTAATAGCAAAACGCTCAAGTACTCCCAACCGTCGCTACTCCTAAAGCCAAGTAGACGCGCCACACGTAGTACTTGACCTATAAGGCCACAAGGCGCTATTAACATTAAGATCTTATCGTAGAACATTCTACGTAAAATTCGGCAAACTCTCCCGCATGCAGCGTAAATCTCCTCCTCTCCGGTGGCTACGAGCCAACCGGGGGTTATCATCTAACCCTAACGGTACAATTCTACTCACGGTACTACTACAAGTCTCATGTCTGACCCTAAGTAATTACTGATTCGGACTCTTCTTTAAATTCGGGCTTAAGTCGCAAGACATCAGAAAGTATTATTCAGCTTAAGTCAAAAGACATTGCCGATAACTACGTTCGATTATATATATAGTATACTTCAACTATATAATCTAACAACATGTAATTTCTAATTACAACAGGGGGGCAAGATAATTACCTCGATAAGCCCATAATTATCCGAGTTTAAAGTCGATCCTGGGCAATCGTTTAGCTCGACTCCGAGCGCTCCAACCCGCTCTAAACCACCCTTAGAAGTTCTAACCAACTTCTACACAATACTCCAACGGACTATGGAGATTTTCCTAGGGTTTCGGTTTGTGACTGACGGGAAGTATAATAGTATTTCTGGGCTTTTCATATAGGTATAACCTTAGAATACTACAAGGTATTCGGCTAAGGTAATTTGGGCATTATAACAATACTTTGAGAGTATTTCTACACCACAAAAGGGGGTATTATACTAAAACAACTAGGCTAGTGGGTACCCATTCCTAGCAACTCTAGGAGTGGCACTACTGCCGGCTAGCACCCTAGGGGGTGCTCGCCACTGAGGAGGCCCTGGCCGAACTCAACACAAGGAGGGAGAGGATTTTACACTTAGAAACATTTAGGAATGGATGAAGAATTCATCAAAGGGAGAGGGTATTTATAGCCTGACAAGGCCAACCAATGGCCAAGATTGAGCCAAGTGCTACAAGTGTAGGGCCAAGATATGCCCAAGTGCCCCTAGTCCCTACTCCTTAAAACCCTCACAAATATCTACCAAAATATCTACCACTGACCTCCCCTGGTCCCGTATGCGCCACTTGCCACGCTGATGAGAGGGTGCCAAGTGCGCCTCTCGTTGGTCCAAAATGTTCCGTCTCTCGGAAAAATCCGCAAAATAAGAAAAGACATAGCCGAATTTTCCGCCAAGTTATGTAAAACGTTTCGTCGAAAAACGACTCTAACCGGGTGTTGTGCACAAATGCCATTCGGCCAAGCCACCTAGGCGGGGGTGACACGTGTCACCCTTCTATTGGCCCAAAATAAAACATCTTCCGAAAATATCCACAATGGCCAAAATCTCGAAAACAAAGTGGGCCCCACAAAACCGTAAATTTCTCCCGTGGGCCCCACGTGACCATTTCCGAAAATAAAATTCCATAATTCTCTATGTCGCGCCCTTTTCCGGCCGCGGCATTTTTTTTCTAAGAGCGAACCCTGCTCATATTAAAAGGTTAGAAAAATAAGAATAGAAAATGCTTTAAAAGAATGTTAAAATCGCAAAAGAGGCTAAAAGTGCAAAAGATGCTAAATGTTGCAAAGGGTGCTAAAATATAAGAGGATGCTAAAAAGGTGCTAACGTTTAAAAAAGATTAATTTTAAAGCTAAAGGGTTGCTAGAGTGCTAAGGGTTCGCGGAGTCGCCACCTAATTAATTGGGTGAATTAGGACACCTAAATGTTTAACTAGTTTGAAGTAAAACATTAACTCCATTTTAATGGTCTGCTAAACTTAATGAGATTCTGGGTAAGGGTTCTTTATTAATCTAGAGGAAGGGTTAGGCACCTCTAAGATCCGCTAACTTGCGGTTGTCTGCCAAACCTAGGGTTAATTGTTATATTAGAGAATAATGCGTTTTAGAAATATATAGAATGCTTCAAAATATTTTATAAAGAGGAGATATGTTGAATAAAATTTGTAATCTTGATGTTAAAAATATATATAGAGCTTTAAAGTGTACATTTGTTTATAGATATAGGCAAGGTTGGTTTATGATCAAAGATATGCTTTTTAAAATCCAACATGTATGACGTAGTGCAAAAGGTAATTTTCTTTTTGTAATTTTATGATAAAGAAGGCTATTCAACATTCATATTGTGCTAATAAAAGTACTTTGTGAGAAAAGCAATTTATTCTATCATGTTAGTTGCGAGTTGAATCATTTAGTAAAGCTTTAGACATGCATGACAAGTAACTCAAAGTGTGTTCCGATTTTAGAACTACCCACCCAATTTATTATTCCAACGGGCTAATTGTTCTATGCTTCCTATTAGTTACAAAGTTAAAGAATTAGACAACAATTTAAGCGAATAATATAAAAGGTGGATATGATGGAAAGGGGGTGACTCGAAGAATGACGAGGTCCTTTTCGTCGCGGTTTGGATCTCCTATACGAGATGAATGCACATAAATGCAGGCCTTCTTTTGAAGTAGCTCAAGAGGAGTCTCGCCGTGAGACTCTTTATTTTGCTCCGGTGCATGCCATGTAAAAAAAAACAAGAAAAGGATAAGGATTAGTATATACTCGAATTTTGTCAAAACAATGCAAGCAAATAAATGCGACACACCTACACCCATATTTAATTCTATCAATCTAAATGGTGGATCGTGACACGCTAAATACCCGGCAGACGATGGACTATAGATGTAAACAATGGAAAAACTAAAGATTCAATTGGCCCGAGGATTCAAGATAAATGATCGTTAAATTTGAAGAGAGCATTTGGCGAGCCGATGTCGGACCGTGAAATCTAGCAGCCCAAGCAACCATCACACCAATTTTCACATATCCGAGTATACAAGGATATCTAACATACATACCGGATATGTAATCCTGTACATTTATCATATTCATATGAAGGCTAGCATGCTCATAAAATTAAGGGCACAATGCATCCGAAGGTATACGGTATATGAACTTATAACGGCATGTAAGTTATTATTTAACTCAAACCATCGATTAGAGATCCGGCGATCATGAATATCTTACGTATGCACAAAAATGATATCAATTATGGTTCAAAACCACGGACATGAATTCTAGGTGACAACATACCAAACAAATACACAACTCAGATATCTGGCCTTTACCGGTTTAGCGAATCGACTTTAGCGACATTATCCAAAATGAGCTTTACCAACAAGTAATAGGCATCTTGAGTTACGGCTAAATCAACCGATCTTAAAACTAGGTGTGATATGATTTGAGGACCTAAACAACTCTTATTTCTCGAAACAAACCCGGTGACAATTTCAAATCGCACTTTGGCGATTACGGATATCTTTGAATAGGCCCCAATAATGGGATCATACAAGTCATTTAGCTCTCATTTAACACTCAGCGATTACTTTTAGTTCAAATCCCAAAATACATTCATGTTCACTTCAATTACATAGGGACATAATGAAGACGATATGGTCTGATCTAGATGTACAAACTTTTAGACACGTATTCCGATTTCTTTTTAGTCTTCTTTCAAACACAACACAGAAAGGTGATTCAGAAAGGCTTCGACTATGTAATGTATAAAAGAAAAGAACCGAGTAGCATATAGACAAAGGCGGCTTCAGTAAAATGAAGGGTATTGCCACCGACACCATTGAGGCCATGCTATACTTATATGGGCATGCCGTCACTTAAACAAGCGGGACGATTGCAATCGACACGATGAACACGCGACGACCATTCAAATCTATCATTTGTAAGTTGAAAACTCAATCGCCCGTTCCACTTCATTACAAGACCAAATTATATCACGACATACAAAGGAGCTAACATAGTTAAAAACAAACAGAATCGCAATAAACACACATATCACATAAATAAGTATAATGAAAGAAGAGTTCGGTTTTACCTTCTAGGACAGCGACCGGGCGCGTATCAGTCGTCGGGCCACTCGAAGGGTTGTTTTGCGATGCGAATAAAGGGTAAAGTTGCTTGCTGATTTTTTTTTTTTTTTGGCTAGAATTGAGAGAGGGATTCAGATTACCTATTTTTGAGATGCTGATGGCCTAGGTACTGAGTTCTGTTCTAATGTGCTCTTCATCTGTTGGACTCCTCTGAGCCTTCTCGTATGTGCTCTGTGTTCGACCCGTCTCTCTGAATCGATGCTATGTCTTCTCCCGTCCCAGCTCTAAATTGCTATGTGACTCACAACTATCGCTAAGGTGAAACAATTGCTATCCCACAGTGAGCTCTGTATTCCTCTCTATGCTCGCCCCCATTTGTGTTCAATGCGTATGCGTTATATAGCCTCCCTCAAGGTTCTAATAATGGTAAGTAAATAAGGACGATTCTAGGCTTGATATTGGTGCTGATTTCGACGAGATTTGCTACTGATTCGAATCAGGATTTGGGCGCTGGTTATGGTAAGAAACACGTTGGCTGGGTGCGTGGGTAAAGGAAATACTCCCGGATTCTCCGGCGAGAATCTCGGGGCTGCTGGTGTCTTGGCGGCGATGGCAGGGGTTTCTAGGGTTGCTGGCTTTTAGGTTTCGTTTTTTGGTGTGTGGAGGACGAAGTGAAAGGGAGCTGGGCTGAGGGTAAGTAAAAGGGCAGGGGGCACGTGGGCTTGCGGGTTGGGCTAACGAGTTTGGGCCAGGGCGACGGGTAGAAGGTCTGGGCTGCAATGGGTTGGGTAGAAAATGGTGGGTAATTAGTATTAGGTTTGGTTTTAATTAAGTATTAATTTTAGGCTTTTAATTAATTAGCTAGTTAGTTCTAGGTAAGTGTTTTATTAATTATTTAACAAATGTGATTAAATTAATTAGGTGCTTTATTATCATTATCTAGGTGCTACATTAGTCTAATTATTTAGGTGCTAAATGCGGGCGCGTTATTCAACTAATGCTTAATACTTTAGAATGCGACGCTATTATTTAAAATCTTATTGTTATGCATTATTGCGAAGTTAGATTAAAATAAAAAATGAGCTTAGATTGAATTATTTAAATGCTAAATGCAAAAATATGATTTTTTAAGAATTGTTTAAAGCTTTTATAAATGCGACGCTATTAAATGCATGTATTAGATTAAAATTGATTTTAAAGTTACAAATGATTACTAATAAATGCGGCTATGCTACCTGACACGACGTTATCGCTAAATTATTTATTTTATGCATTTATTAATTATTTAAGAATTACGACAAAGCTTAAAGTTAATTAATGCGGGCGCGGGACTCTAAGTGCTTAAAACTCTACGTAAGACGCGATGTCATTATTAAATTAATTATTAATGCCTGTATTTATGTTTTATTGTTGTATTTTATTATAAAAAATCCTAAAAAATTATTTTACAAAATTAGTGTAATTTTATGGTTAATGGCTGGACGGGAGGGTCAAAATTGGGTGTCAGCGGATGTCCTCTTTGTATGGAGATGATGGAAGAATCTTCGGACAAAGACGTTGACTCATAGCCAATTTTGTCTCGATCTTCAGAATTGCCGAAATCTTTGGCGGTAGATAAAGTGCCGACGAAATCAAAAGCATCGATGTCGAGTTATGGCGACCTTTGGGTTACTATGGTCGAAACACCAAGGCAGGCTAACGCGGACTCAAAGCTATCTCAGTGTCGAGTTATGACGACACTGGGCTACCGTGGTCAAAACACCAAGGCGGGCTAACGCGGACTTAAAGATGTCGATGTCGAGTTATGATGACCTTTGGGTTATGGTGCAAAAGTAAAAGAAAATAAGCGGCTTGAACACAGGGTGTCTTGCTATGGCTTGTGGTCTTTGGGTTCTATGGTGATGTGGGCGAGTGGGCCAAGCGCTGAGGCGCCGCGTCGTTGGGAAGGTTGGCCCCCCAACAGATTGCCCCGGTTCGCTGTAAGAGAAAATCCACGTTGTGCTCCTGCTCCTGCATGCTAAGACTTAAACAAACGGTTAGTGCATAACTGCTAAGGCAAAATAATTTTAAAAACAATGTAACTGTGAATAGAAAAGGTTATCCTGCAAAAATATGATGCCTGCTGTGTTGATGCGATCTTTGCAAATCTTGTGATTTCGCCCTTGCACGGACGTGTTGCGATTGTGAATGCGGATACGTTGTCCTTGCTGCAATTGTCCCTGTATACTAAAGCTCAAGAAAGAGGTTAGTGCATAATTGTTAAGACAGAATATTAAAGCATGCGTAAGAAATGCAATTTCGGGAGTATAGAAATCGTCCCTGCGTGATATGCTGATGATGGCGTCGTTTTCGGACTTGTTGGGCGTGTTGCTGCTGGCGTCGTTGCGTAGACTTGCTGTGCTGATAACGTCATTGCCTGGACGTATTGCTGTTGGCGTCGTTGCGTGGACTTGCTGTGCTGATAACGTCGTTGTCTGGACGTATTGCTGCTGGCGTCGTTGCGTGGACTTCTTTGTCTTGATAACGTCGTTGTTTGGGCGTATTCTTCTTTGGCGTCGTTGCATGGACTTCGATTCGTCGTTTGGACTTGGCGTCGTTTTGGACTTATTCTTTGCTCGCATGTAGACTAAAGCTCAAGGAAGAGTTAGTGCATGCTTGCTAAGACGAATAATAAAGCATGAATGATAAGAATGCAATTTTGAGAACAGAAAATCTTCCTTGTGTAGATGTAATATCGCGATGATGGCGTCGTTTCGGACTTGCTTTGTCTTGATAACGTCGTTGCACGGACGTCTTCTTCTTTGGCGTCGTTGCGTAAGCGCAATCTTGATGGTGTCGTTGCTGGACCGCAATCTTGATGATGTCGTTACTGGACATAATGTTCTTTGGCGTCGTTGTGTAGACGCCACGATGGCGTCGTTACTGGGCGTGTTCTTCTTTGGCGTCGTTGCGTGACGCAATCGCGATGGTGTCGTTGCTGGACACAATGTTCTTTGGCGTCGTTGCGTGACGCCAATCTTGATGGTGTCGTTACTGGACATAATCGCGATAACGTCGTTGCACGGGCGTGTTCTTCTTTGGCGTCGTTGCGTAGGCGCAATCGCGATGATGTCGTTACTGGACATAATGTTCTTTGGCGTCGTTGTGTAAACGCAATCTTGATGGCGTCGTTACTGGGCGATGTTCTTCTTTGGCGTCGTTGCGTAGCGCAATCTTGATGATGGTGTCGTTACTGGACCTGATGTTCTTTGGCGTCGTTGCGTAACGCAATCTTGATGATGTCGTTACTGGACATAATCGATAACGTCGTTGCACGGGCGTGTTCTTCTTTGGCGTCGTTGCGTAAACGCAATCTTGATGATGTCGTTACTGGACATAATGTTCTTTGGCGTCGTTGTGTAGGCAACCTTGATAGCGTCGTTACTGGGCGTGTTCTTCGCTCAGTAGAATAAATGCTCCTGCGAGCTAAGCTTGAGAAAAGCGTTAGTGTATACTGTTTAAACAAAATGATAAATATATATGAAATGCAATTATGTGAATAAGGATGTCTTCCTGTATGATATGCGGGTGTTGTGAATCTTTGAGATGTTGTCCTTGGGTGGACATGCTAGATCTTGCCAGCGCCAATTGTCATGATGCCTTTGTTGTGATGCGTTCGTGAACCATGTGGATTGTCATGATGTCTTTGTTGTGCGTTTGTGCCTTCGCATGGTGCAATTTTGACTCTGGGCGATGCGCTTTATAATTTGTTGCGGACTTTTGAATTATTTGATTGATTATCGGTGCCTCTATCTCTCGGCGTATGGAATCATATTCGTCGGTGTCCTTTCGGCGAAGTCCTTAAAGATGTCGATTTTGGTATGGCCGAAGTCGGATATATGTCGTTGCCTGGACACAATGCTGATAACGTCGTTGCCAGGACGTGTTGCTGCTGCTCCTATAGGATAAGCGCTCCTGCAAGCTTGAGAAAACATTAGTGTATACCTGTTTAAATGAAATGGTAAACACATACGGGAAGTGCAATTTTATGGGTAGAGATGTTGTCCTGTGCGCGGATGACTCATCGAGATGTCGCCCTTGCATGGGACATGCTAGATCTTTGCCAGCCAATTGCCATGATGCCTCGGTTGGGTGTGATGCATTGGCTGCCAATTTGACTTTGTGCCCTAGTTGATGCGCTAGGTTTTGTTGCGGAATTCTGAACTTTGATTGCCGATTGTTGATGCCCTTTCTGCTGCTGCTGCTTTTGATGCGGACTTTGGATTGTTGTCATCCTCTGCCCTTGTTGCTTTTGCTGCTTCTGCTAATACGAAGAAACCTTTCGCCGTATTTTCCATTTCGGCTATTGTACTTTCTGCTTTTGCTAATATGAAAAGACCTACGCTCAAAGAAAATTTGTGAGTTTTGGGGGGGGTCGATTCGTATCTGACTTCGCTGCCTTGTTCCTTGATATCTGCGTGCGGGCCATTTGGATTTGCGGCCCGCATGCAGTTTCCTACATTGTCCCAGTTTTGAGAAGGTGTCATGCTGCTCTTCTTTTCTGAGACCCCTGCTTCGCCTATAGGAACCAAAACAGGTTCCGACTCGTTCCGCTCAGATGCACTTGAATCGGTCATGTCGCTGGACCGTGCCTTTGATCTTGTGAAATATTGATGCTCTGCCATTGCTAAGCCAAATACAAATCGACTTTTGGGGGGAGATGATAAATCTTTCTAAAAATGCAACAAACGGTGTTAGCATAAAGCACATAATTTGCGGGTATGTAGCAGATATATATTGCATATAGCACCTTCAAACGTTTCCTAACATGCAGGGGGGACCTCTTTATGCCAGAGGTAAGCCTAAACGCCAGATATGCGAGATTATGATAAATTTGTCCAAGCCGCCCAATCAGAATGCTTCGTTGGAAATGGCGACCAAATAATGATGCACTTTTTTCCAATTTCACCGACATGATTAGGTTTGGATTTGTCTATCATCGCCACGCTACACAATATCTTTGGTTGGTCGTTTGGGTTGAGAAACCCGTCGACGAGTTTAGTGTCTTCCTAATTGTGGTGTCGATGCCAGGACCGACCCACCTAGGTAAATGCATGCATGCCCTAAAATAAAGGGTGGTATAGCTCTATCTTAAGTTTCTAAGATTTGGCTTTCTAGGCCTTGAGTTCGGCGGACAACTCGAGTGAGAAGGCTACGCGACCACTGTTAAACCGCACTCCACGTATATTACCGACTCTCCTAAATTTGGATTTTGAAGAAAGAATTTTCTTTGATGCACCAGCGCCTCGCATGTAGTGTGTGTTTGTGTGAATTTTCCAGTGGAAGAAATATGAGCGGAATGCCGGTTTAAGGAAAGCGATAAGCGGTATAGCAATTTAAAATAAACAAAACAAAATACAGCACACAAAAAATTAAATGCAAAAGTACTTGCCAAATAATTATCCTAGGTTTGTTGTGGTTAAGAACCTAAAATCCCCCGTGGAGTCGCCATTTCGCCGCGCTTTTCCGCGGCATTTTTTCTAAGAGCGAACCACCTTTCGTATTAAAGGTTAGAAAAATAAGAATAGAAAATGCTTTAAAAGAATGTTAAAATCGCAAAAGAGGCTAAAAGTGCAAAAGATGCTAAATGTTGCAAAGGGTGCTAAAATATAAGAGGATGCTAAAAAGGTGCTAACGTTTAAAAAGATTAATTTTAAAGCTAAAGGGTTGCTAGAGTGCTAAGGGTTCGCGGAGTCGCCACCTAATTAATTGGGTGAATTAGGACACCTAAATGTTTAACTAGTTTGAAGTAAAACATTAACTCCATTTTAATGGTGCTAAACTTAATGAGATTAGGTAAGGGTTCTTTATTAATCTAGAGGAAGGGGTTAGGCACCCTCTAAGATCCGCTAACTTGCGGTTGTCCTGCCAAACCTAGGGTTAATTGTTATATTAGAGAATAATGCGTTTTAGAAATATATAGAATGCTTCAAAATATTTTATAAAGAGGAGATATGTTGAATAAAATTTGTAATGCTGATGTTAAAAATATATATAGAGCTTTAAAGTGTACATTTGTTTATAGATATAGGCAAGGTTGGTTTATGATCAAAGATATGCTTTTTAAAATCCAACATGTATGACGTAGTGCAAAAGGTAATTTTCTTTTTGTAATTTTATGATAAAGAAGGCTATTCAACATTCATATTGTGCTAATAAAAGTACTTTGTGAGAAAAGCAATTTATTCTATCATGTTAGTTGCGAGTTGAATCATTTAGTAAAGCTTTAGACATGCATGACAAGTAACTCAAAGTGTGTTCCGATTTTAGAACTACCCACCCAATTTATTATTCCAACGGGCTAATTGTTCTATGCTTCCTATTAGTTACAAAGTTAAAGAATTAGACAACAATTTAAGCGAATAATATAAAAGGTGGATATGATGGAAAGGGGGTGACTCGAAGAATGACGAGGTCCTTTTTAAATCGCGGTTTGGATCTCTATCTGAGATGAATGCACATAAACGCAGCCTTCTTTTGAAGTAGCTCGAGAGGAGTCTCGTAGTGAGACTCTTTATTTTGCTCCGGTGCATGCCATGTAAAAAAAAACAAGAAAAGGATAAGGATTAGTATATACTCGAATTTTGTCAAAACAATGCAAGCAAATAAATGCGACACACACCTACACCCATATTTAATTCTATCAATCTAAATGGTGGATCGTGACATGCGAAATACCCAGCCCAGACAGTGGACTATAGATGTAAACAGCAGAAAAACTAAAGATTCAATTGGCCCAGGGATTCAAGATAAATGATCGTTAGGCTGAAGAGAGCATTTGGCAGCGAGCTTTCAGTAATCAGACCATGAAATCTAGCAGGCCCAAGCAACCATCACACCAATTTTCACATATCCGAGTATACAAGGATATCTAACATACATACCAGATATGTAATCCCTGTACATTTATCATATTCATATGAAGGCTAGCATGCTCATAAAATTAAGGGCACAACTGATGCATCTGAAGGTATACAGGGGTATATGAACTTATAACGGCATGTAAGTTATTATTTAACTCAAACCATCAGTAGAGATCCGAAGGCAGTCATGAATATCTTACGTATGCACAAAAAATGATATCAATTATGGTTCAAAACCACAGCACATGAATTCTAGGCTGACAACATACCAAACAAATACACAACTCGTATACCGGCCTTTACCAGTTTAGCAGATACGACTTTAGCCTGACATTATCCAAAATGAGCTTTACCAACAAGTAATAGGCATCTTGAGTTCTGGCTAAATCCAAACTGATCTTAAAACTAGGTGTGATATGATTTGAGGACCTAAACAACTCTTATTTCTCAGAAACAAACCAGTGACAATTTCAAATCGCACTTTGGCAGATTACAGATATGCTGAATAGGCCCCAATAATGGGATCATACAAGTCATTTAGCTCTCATTTAACACTCAGCGATTACTTTTAGTTCAAATCCCAAAATACATTCATGTTCACTTCAATTACATAGGGACATAATGAAGACGATATGGTCTGATCTAGATGTACAAACTTTTAGACACGTATTCCGATTTCTTTTTAGTCTTCTTTCAAACACAACACAGAAAGGTGATTCGAAGGCTTCGACTATGTAATGACTAAAAGAAAAGAACCGAGTAGCATATAGACAAAGGCGGCTTCAGTAAAATGAAGGGTATTGCCACCGACACCATTGAGGCCATGCTATACTTATATGGGCATGCTTCGTCACTTAAACAAACGGGGCGATTGCAATCGACACGATGAACACGCGACAGCCATTCAAATCTATCATTTGTAAGTTCCGAAAACTCAATCTGCCCATTCCACTTCATTACAAGACCAAATTATATCACCCGACATACAAAGGAGCTAACATAGTTAAAAACAAACAGAACTGCAATAAACACACATATCACATAAATAAGTATAATGAAAGAAGAGTTCGGTTTTACCTTCTCCGGACAGCGACCCGGGGCAGCGTATCAAGTCGTCGGGGCCACTCGAAGGGTTGTTTTGCGATGCGAATAAAGGGGTAAAGTTGCTTGCTGATTTTTTTGTCTAGAATTGAGAGAAGGATTCAGATTACCTATTCTTGAGATGCTAATGGCCTAGGTACTGAGTTCGGTTCTAATGTGCTCTTCATCTGTTGCTGTTGGACTCCTCTGAGCCTTCTCGTATATGCTCTGTGTTCGACCCGTCTCTCTGAATCGATGCTATGTCTTCTCCCGTCCCAGCTCTAAATTGCTATGTGACTCCTAACTATCGCTAAAGGTGAAACAATTGCTATCCCCCTGACTGAGCTCTGTATTCCTCTCCTATGCTCTGCCCCCCACTGTGTTCAACTGCATGTGCGTTATATAGCCTCCCTCAAGGTTCTAATAATGGTAAGTAAATAAGGACGATTCTAGGCTTGATATTGGTGCTGATTTCGACGAGATTTGCTACTGATTCGAATCAGGATTTGGGCGCTGGTTATGGTAAGAAACACGTTGGCTGGGTGCGTGGGTAAAGGAAATACTCCCGGATTCTCCGGCGAGAATCTCGGGGCTGCTGGTGTCTTGGCGGCGATGGCAGGGGTTTCTAGGGTTGCTGGCTTTTAGGTTTCGTTTTTTGGTGTGTGGAGGACGAAGTGAAAGGGAGCTGGGCTGAGGGTAAGTAAAAGGGCAGGGGGCACGTGGGCTTGCGGGTTGGGCTAACGAGTTTGGGCCAGGGCGACGGGTAGAAGGTCTGGGCTGCAATGGGTTGGGTAGAAAATGGTGGGTAATTAGTATTAGGTTTGGTTTTAATTAAGTATTAATTTTAGGCTTTTAATTAATTAGCTAGTTAGTTCTAGGTAAGTGTTTTATTAATTATTTAACAAATGTGATTAAATTAATTAGGTGCTTTATTATCATTATCTAGGTGCTACATTAGTCTAATTATTTAGGTGCTAAATGCGGACGCGTTATTCAACTAATGCTTAATACTTTAGAATGCGACGCTATTATTTAAAATCTTATTGTTATGCATTATTGCGAAGTTAGATTAAAATAAAAAATGAGCTTAGATTGAATTATTTAAATGCTAAATGCAAAAATATGATTTTTTAAGAATTGTTTAAAGCTTTTATAAATGCGACGCTATTAAATGCATGTATTAGATTAAAATTGATTTTAAAGTTACAAATGATTACTAATAAATGCGGCTATGCTACCTGACACGACGTTATCGCTAAATTATTTATTTTATGCATTTATTAATTATTTAAGAATTACGACAAAGCTTAAAGTTAATTAATGCGGGCGCGGGACTCTAAGTGCTTAAAACTCTACGTAAGACGCGATGTCATTATTAAATTAATTATTAATGCCTGTATTTATGTTTTATTGTTGTATTTTATTATAAAAAATCCTAAAAAATTATTTTACAAAATTAGTGTAATTTTATGGTTAATGGCTGGACGGGAGGGTCAAAATTGGGTGTCAACACTCTAATATTCCAGGAAGTCCGAATACCAAATCTGGGAATCCAATTCCCATTAACGAACCTTTTTCCTTCACAAAAACCGGAAACTTTTCCGTGGAAAAATCGCCTCTTTCTTCCTTTCCAATCTTTCTGTCGTATTCTCGTACGTACGTCCTCGCATACATACCCTGGAACTACGGGGTATAACAGCATCTTCTAACAATTCTGCTATTTGTATTTTAAGAGATGTTTTAACTCCGTCTTTTCCAAAATATTTTCATATCAAATGTGTGTGTCATATTTATAACTTAGTTGTAAAGGATGGTCTTTCACTTTTTCAAGATATTCTTGAAAAAATACAATTTGCTATACACTTTATTTTTAAAAATAATAGAATTCAACAGAGAAAAGAATATAAAAAAACTTGTCACGATTGTGGACTATCTTACAGAAAAATTTCCGAAGAAGTACCAACTAGGTGAAATTCTTTATATGACCAACTAGTTGTTGCTTATGACTATAGAAAACCTATCACTTTATTTTTTAACTCCCATAATCAAAATCCAAATGATATGATTGTGGATAATGATTGGGACAAAATTAGAGAACTTATTGTATTTCTAGAGAATTTTCAACGAGCAACAAAAGAATTTTCTACTTTATATTATCCTACTATTTCAACTATGTTGTTTTATATAGCTATAATATTTTTACTTCTTAAAGAATATATGGAAAAATCTGCTTATAAGAAATTATTAAAAAAATGTTTATGAAATTAAAGAAATATTTTATTCCTATTCCCTATTTATATTATTGGTGTTGTATTAAACCCACTATTAAAGTAGAGGTTGTAAAGTCTTATTGAAAATATTTATACTGTATGGACGTACTACCACCTCAACTCCCAAAAATTTAAATGTTGAGTCACCTATTGAACAAATGCTAGAAGAAGTGTTGAATAGCGTAGAAGATGAATGCAAAAGTATATCAAGATTACGAAGAAAGTGCTAGTAACCAACCGACTTTCGTACCATCTTCTTCTTCAACACACTAAAAAGACATGTTGTTTCGGGCTAGTATTGATTCTATTGAAAGTCTCGTAAATAGAATGTGTGGTAGTAAGCTAACCAAATTAGCGAGTTCAATGTTTTTGTTTTGCGGTAGTTTACCTTACCAAGCGATTATCAAAGAAGGAAATGAAGACTGGAAATATTGGATGCAGAATGAGAAGACATTTCCGACACTTTCAATGATGGCGAGATATTTTGAACATCTGGCGCCATCAATCGCTTCGAAAGCGCTTTATCCGCATGCGATTTGAAATAGAGAGCACGCACACTCATTAGCCGAGGCTGAGACGACTGCATTATTCAGAGATTGGATACGAGCGGAGCGAAGGAGGCGCACAACCAGAGATTAACGAAGAAGAAGACAATTACAACGGCATTTTATCCGAAGGCATGAGTAGCGGCGTGGAACAATTTGACCAAGATATACCAATTCCAACCAAGAACCACAAGAAATTATAAAGAAACTAGAAAAAATATTTTCAAATTGGTAATTTATTTCATTGCAAATTTTTAATTTTTCTATGTCTTTTGCAATTTTTTTCAACAACAGTACACTACAATGTTGTAATTCTGAATCTTATATATTTCAATGAAATAATTAATAATATAAGAGGCACAAAACAAAGATTGGGATGTTTTTTTACACTCTTCTTGTCTTTGTTTAATTATTTAGTTTATACTTTATAGTTTATACTTTATAAATATATTATATATATGAGTATAATACTATAATTATAATACTATAAGTCTATAATATTATAGTATATGTATATGACTATATGTTAATGTTACTTTGTTAGTAATTTAGTATTTTTAATTTAGTGAAATTTTTTTTTTAAAAAAAAAAAAAAACCCGCCTGACCCGTCCCGGCCCGACTCGCCTAACGGATCGGACCGGACGACAGACACTATGGTCCCGCCCACCCGACCACTTGCCCCCACTTCATCTCGACCCGCCTCTTTCTCCGCCCCACCACGCCCCGATCCCGCTTAAACCCGACTTCAGCCCGGCCCTGACCACTCACCTTAGTTTTAAGTGTTTTATTAATGGGCTATGGTATATATAAAAAAAATGATTTATTAAAAATATAAATTATAAGGATTAAAATACTGATGTGATAATAAATACTATAATATTATTTTGGAAAATATTTTAGTGTTGAAGGCGGGTCACGTACGTTGCTAATGAAAATGATAGGTGGGTCACGTTGAAAATGATAGGCGAGTCATGTAAAATGATGTCGCTTTACAAGGTAATAAAAAAAAATTAAAAGTGACATCACTTGCACCCAGTTTGGTCCTAGTGCGGCCGCCTCTGCATATTATGTAACTTGAGGTGTGGACCTGCTCTGGTTAGAAGTACCCTAACGAAGTTAAAAATGAAATGGGAGATTAGAGATCAGGACCACTAAATCATAACAGTTTGATACGCTAATTAAGATATAATTTTTTTTTCCACATTAGTGCAACACTATAATCATAAAGTGAAGGAAGCTTGAACCATAGGAAAAGAAAAGCCTATATCTCTATATACTCCTATGTTCTAAAAAAAATGTTATAGGCTTTGAATTACCTATGCATAGGGGTGACAATGAGACGGGTTAGAACGGATTAGGGCAAAGCAAGTCTTGACATGCTAAGATGTTAACCCGTTCTGTCCTTACCTATTTAGCATTTTTTTAAAAATTGTTCTGTCTTGCCCTGCCCCGTTAAACCCTGCCCCGCCCTGTTTATATTTATGAAACAAGATACAAACTTAAATTAATCATAACTTCTTATCCGTAAGTCGGATTAATCCTCATAAAGTATCAAACTGTCGAGAACAAAGAAAACTAGAACTTTTTATTCAGCACAAACTTTCATATTCTCTATCGATTTGTACAGTTTTTACGTTATACATTCTGCCCTTTCAGGTTTCAGTTGATCCGAGGCAGAAACTTTAAACAGTGATAACTTTCAAACCGTAAGTCTGATTTATCCCCGTAAAGTCTCAAACTATCTATAACAGAGTAATCTAACCATTCATTACCTACCTTGACATGAATTGTATCACTAGTCAGTCTCTTTGAGCCTAAAATAAGATTTTTGTTTGACACCCTATGATTCCCTGTTTGTGCCATAAGTGATAATTGAAAGTTAGTGGGATGAAAAGTGTTGAAAAAGAAACAAAAAGAGAATTGAAAATTTTGATGCACCCCAATGAAGAATATGCAAAAGCCTAAGTTTGGAGGTGTCTGTCATTTATAATGTATCTCATTCTCTCAAAATAAAAGAGGAGAAAAATAGGTATGAGATTAAAAATGAAATCAAAAAGAAGGAAAAAGAGTTGAATGAAAAAAGCTTATGGTACGTAATTGAGCCTAAATGCCTATTTTTACCTACCCATGCCTAAGCCTATATTACAACCCTTGAAAGTCCTGATGATCTTTAATGTGTATGTCTATGATTAGTGGAGAATAACAAGTAAACAGGTCTATAGCATTTTCGGAAAGATGGAATGAAATTGACATGCATAGGTTTGGTGTTTGTATTTCCATTGACCATGATCTAAGTGAATTTGCGAAATATCTAACTTGAAATTCTAGATTGCTGATTATTCATACTATATATGTTCTAACATATTATCCATCTTTCATCCATGATTTTGAAGAAGCATTGCTATAGCTACTTGATCAATTTCATAAAGTCAGTGTTGTTTTATTTTTGTTTTTGTTTAGTGTTTTACTCGAGGGCGAGTAAAGTTTAAATTTGGGGGTTTGTTATGCATATTTTATATACACTTTTTGAGTCATTTTTAGTTAGTATTTTACTCATTTCGTTTGTGTTTAGTATAGTATTAGGTCTATTTTTCTTTCTTTTGAGTCACAACGGTCATAAATGGAGAAACGGCAAAAAGAGGATGAAACGAGCTTGATTTAGATGAACTGCACACTAAAAGGCCAATGAATGAAGCCTAAGAAGTCTCGGGAAGTATAAAAGAAATCAGACGAAGTCCGGACGAGAAAAGGACAAGGTTTCGAAAAATATTTGTTGCAAGATTTCGCACCGTGATGCAGACTGCAGCCGACGCGGAACTGGGCGAGAAAAGTCCGATTTTTCGAAGGGCAAAAGGGTCCAAAGTGTGATTTTTGCATCTATAAGACCTAGGGATTATTCTATATCTGATTATTCTACTTTGGGGAGAAGAAAGGAGGCTACAACACAAGATTGGAGACAACTTTGGTTCAAGTTTCTTTTATTTTCTTTGTTTTTATTTCAGTTTATGTTGGGTTGTATTAGTTTTTGACATGACAATGTTTAGGAGTTAATTACTTTATTAGGACTTTCCTATTGAATCGCTTAAACCTCTATTTCATGAATTAATACATTAGTTTGATTTCTTCTTCACTTAATTAAGATTTATTCAATATTGGTATGAATGTTTGATAGTTAACTGGTCATTAATTATCATAATCTATATGATTTCGAATCAAGAACCGAGATGAGAGATTTGGATATGGTGTAATTGAATAGACATAGGTTAAAATCGCGGATGAAAGTACCCCGATACTTGTGTAACATTATAGGTTATTGTTCTTAATCCTCTTATGTGGTAAATCCTATCATAAAAATATAGAAGGATTCTGCACTGGGGTTTAGCGATTATATATCCTAACCGGAATATAAGACAGTCTAGTTAACCGTTATCTTAACGTAGAAGAAGAAGTCATTCTAATTGCATTATGGATTGAAAAGAGTAGATAGTCGAGGATATCGGAAGCTCTAATTCCTTCATAACTGATTTAAACCAAAGTATTATCATAATTAGTTTATTTTCTGCAATTACTTAGTTTTAGTTATTAGATAAAAATACAAATAAATTAACGTTCACCAAATAAAAACTAAAGCTTAAATAATCGGTACTTGATAATCGGTACTTGATAACTAGTCTCTGAATACGATATTCGATCTTACCATACCATATTACTTGTAACGATAAGTAGAGCAATTGAAAATCAATTAACAATAAGGCTCACATCAATAAAGAGAATAATCATTATTAGCTAATGGCTCATTTAAGACCTAGCTAGCATTGATGCTAAAACGTTAAGCAATGATGGTATTTTAATTTTTTAATATACTCTATAGTCTATAGTACTAATTTTCATATATGAATACGTACACAACACTTTTCTTGGTCATGCACGTCTATAAAGTAGGCATAGTTCCATGCTGAGTTTCCATGTTACTATTTCAGATAAATAACAAATAAACATACTCAGTATAATCCCACGAGTGGAGTTGTTATTGATTTCATGAGTTATTGTAGACAATTATGTACAGTAAATTTTAAGTGTCATGTTTGTGTAAAAAATAAATTACACTGTTAATGTATAATACACTATAAGAAAAATATAGAAACTATCGAAGAACAACTTTCGTCGTGCAAAAATTCATTGATAATTTTATTTAACAATTGATTATTAAAAAGTCTTGTAAGTTACAAATTATTTAGCGATAGATTAGCGACGACTTATGTACTTAATTCTTTTTTTTTAGTGAAAGTTTTTAAACTCAATAACTATACATGATGTGTGTGTTTATTTTTTCAATTCATTTTTTAATACGTAAATGTTTTATTATTCATTAGCCAAGAATAGTGGGGAATGAACATTAATCATGAGAAGAAAAGGAAACTCCCCTACTCAAGTCAAAAGTTGCTAAAACTAACATTTTCTGAAAGTTTATTTAGTTTGCATTCATATATAGAAATGTATTCTTTTTAAATTATGAAATTAACAAACGCTATTTAATTAGTAAAACTTTGTAGAGTATATAGCTGGCGCGGTGAGGTAAGATGATAAACTTGCTTTATATATATGTTTGGTGATGTGCGGAAGTTTATTTCAATCATGAGATGAAGTTAGGAGTTGACTATTTTCTTAGTTTTAAACCTATCGATAATCATCATCCTAATCTTCTGTGTAAAATGATATTGTGAGTGGTAATGTGTAAAACGAGAAATTAACAACAACAACAAATTGTAATAAAACTTGGAAATAATCAAATAGAAGGGCTTGCTGAGTCGACCAAATTCTTGATTTATCCTTAAGATAATATTGCCCCGTATATCCTTTCAACGGTTGTAATGACAACTTATCTCTCAAGATAAAACAACAATCAAACAAATGAGCAAATGGAACTCAAGTGTTTGCTTTGGAAGAAAGATCTTTGAGTGTTTTGTGATTGCAAGAGAGGAAGAAGTATTTCAGATTTTCAAAGTGTTTGCAAATGAGCCTAAGACCTCATTTTATAGTGTTGTGAAGATGACTCTTCAATTGCCCATGTAATGGCCTTGAATGACCATGTAATGGCCTTGATTATGGAGTGTTCTGAATTCATTTGGGATGTAATGGAGGTTTAATGCCTCAAAAACTAGTCCAAGAGTCATGTCTTTTCGTCTCCCGTCGCAGCCTCTGGACTACCAGCGCCGCGGCCCTGCAGGGAGGCGTCGCGGCGCCCAAACTTCAGAGAGTTGGCGCTGGGTTCGCAGCGAGCCGCGCGCCACAACTTCACGAGTTGGCGCCGCCTCGCAGCTTACGCCGCGACCCGATTCATGACTCGTTTCATCTTTAACACATTTATACACTTCTTCCTTCATTTACCAACGTGAAACCTACGTCATTTGGCCAATAACAATTTATTACCTTACGTCTCAAAACAATTCGTATACGTACCAATATCTCTTTCATTTAAGGAAATTATGATCCTTGGCATTGTATGTACACATGTGTGGAAACAACGTTTCCGACGTGTGGGGCCCCTAATTATTCGATTATTTTATAGTGTATTTTCATTAATATTAAATATATATAGTGTACAATATTCATTTTTTTATACAATAGAAATCCTAAACCTAATCACAAGAGAAACGTGTATAGTTGTCATTATTATGTCCCTATCTATAATTTGAATAATGACAACTATACACGTTTACATTCTCCACGGTATAAAGCTCAACACATTTACCAGAATTAGCTATTACAAAATTTTATATACATTTCCTATTAGAGTAGGTTATCTTTCTTATTTTTCGATCGGGTTACTACTTCCAATTAAAATGAATTATTATGAGTAGTTATCTTTTAGTTTACTTGATCGATAAACCTCATCAACTGTTATGGCATGTTAAACTACACTTAGAGGTGGAAGTAGAATAGTTATGGTTCATTTCCTGTATTTGTTTAAAAAAAATCATTTAATATATAATTATTAGTAATTTAGAAACTACTAACTTAAAAGGCTAGAATTTAGAACCATTAAACTTTAAACCCAGAATTCATATCTGACTATACTAATGTTTTAAAAAAAATACACTAAAGATGCATACAACTTAAACCCCATTTGATAATGTAATTTTTTTACACTCCTGGTAAAACGGAACTTAATTATGCTCTAGTAGTATTTAGATTTGGTTCAATAAATCAATACAACAACAATAACAACAATATATTCAGCGTAATTATAAATTCCACAAGTGGGGTCTTAGAGGACGGGATGTACTCATATCTTTGTAGGTAGCTAAAGAGACTGTTTTCGATAAATTATCGACTCAAAAGAAGTGAAATCAAAGCAAGATATAAAGGAAATAGTGGTTTAATTAATCAATATCTATGAAAAATAAAATACATGCAAAGCCTAGCCAAAGAAGGCTGGAATATGCTATGCCCCAATCAATAATTAAATGAATGTTTCTAACTCAAACTGAGTTGTTACAATCACAGTATAGTGAGTGTCTTTTTGTGTGTATACCCTAACAAGATCCAACTAGCTTCTTCTTTATAATATTATATAAAACTATACCTTATGTAATATGCTGGACTTGTTACATACCAACCATGCACATGTCCCTGGCACCCTATACAATTTCTCCTTTCAAATAAAATCGTTATATGTGGCTGCTGTTACATGAATTTATCAAGTGTGTAGGACATATTGATTCAAAGGAATGGCACACAAAATGTAGAAATTAAATGTTTTTTGTTTTTATTTGTAGTACTAGTAGTTATTAGTTTGGGGTTTGAAAATGAAGAATCAATGGCTTCTTCATAAATAAGTTGTTGTTTTAGAAGGGTGCATGGAGGGTCATACAGTAAGGTACCTGTCCAGACAAAACCGATCCTTTTGTAAGGCATTGTTTCATCTCTTCTTGACTTGTTAGCATCTTTTAATTTATAAATATTTGTCCAGTCTCCTATTTTAGGATAATAGTTTCTCTATTGTCCTCTTCATAACTTATTTATATGTATTCAGAATGGAAACATGAAATTTATATTGTTCCAATTCTTCAAAAAATATTGTCGCATCTTATTCGCGTCAGATCCTCCAAAACAACATAAGTTTTTGAGGAAACTAAAGCTGAACTGGATGAATCTGACTTCCTATTATTTATCTCTAGTGATTTTATATCTGAACTTAGTTATATTCCTGTATGTCACTGCTTGTCGTGGAAGCTAGGCTGCGTAGTCCTCATCCACATATAATTAACCACCATTATAGATATTTGGATTTTAATCATTTCATATGGCATAAAACCAACTTTAGTTTATATCACCTAATGAGACCAGGTTTTGACAAACAGTTCAGTACTCCCTTTCTCCCATTTTATGCGGCACATTTTTTTTTAATTTGTCTCAGAAAAAGAGTAACACATTTCTATAACCTAAATTTTCATTTTATCCTCAATGACATGATTTTATAGCTATAGAAATGTCTATATCGTGTTTTAAATCACACGTTTCAAATGTTTTTGCTTTTACTATAACATTTTGTCCATTCAAATAATATTATAACATAAATTTGAAGGGAGGGAGTAATAAATAGATATACACAACAAAACTTAAAGATTTTATGTACTAAAACATACCCTAACCCTATCAATCTTGGTTCAGAAGATTCTTAATTAATCATTACTACTATTATACTAGAACCACTATCAGAAACCTTGAGTGAAGTTATGCAACTTAAAAACCAAATCGTAGAGTTATACGCACTAGAGAGAAGTTTAATATTAGTAGTATATATATATATATATAGCTGCAAGTAGGGTAACTTGAGAAAATGCTGACACATTAGGCAAAAGTCATGAGAAGTACGTAGTATATATGGATTAAATCTTCTGATAATAGTAATATGACTTTGAAAAACATTTTTCTCTTTCTAGTTACCCTATGTAACTGGTAACTAGAAATTTGATTATATAAATCCCGATATCAAAATTTGATTTCATATGTTTGGGTTTGGCTATAGTTTTGCTCTTTCTAGTTAATTACTCCTATGTTGACTTGTATCCCATATTTTGATTGGTCATTTGGGTTGTATCAACTCAATCAAAGAATCATAGTCAAAGCTTATTTAATATGGACGTGTTGGATAAATTACTAAAAGATGGATTGATCTAACTATCTCTAACCAGTACCCACATATAGGGCTAGACAAAATTCGATCCGGATCGAAAAAAAGGACCGGATCGACTCTGTTCAAATCGGATCAGACCAAATTTTTCGGTCCAGTCTTCGGTCCTAATTTTCTGAATATTTGATCCTCGATCTTCGATCCGTTCCGGTTTTACTCTGTTGTGCAGTCCTAGTCCATATAACCGGATCGGACCAAAAAAGACTTGAACCGGACCGGACCGATAAATTCGGTCCGGTCTTCAGTCATAATTTTCTAAATATTAGGTCATCGATTCGATCCGGATCGGTCCGATATGGTTTTATCCTGTTGTGCAGCCCTACCCACATGGAGGAGAATAGAAATTAAAGGGCATCAGGATGGGGAATGCAAGAAACATCTAGCATTAACATGATCTGAGAAGAGCCTCACCCTAAAAATGTGATGTAGATCTAACTTACATTAATACACACATTAATGACTATTATTATTTCAAATTTATGACCTATAAATAATACAAGATAATTTTATCCTTGTTCCAAGAAGAGTAGATAATAAGGAAGGAGAGAAGAAAGAAGGAAAAAATAAAAAAGTAATAAATAAATAAAAAGAAAGAAAGAGGGGTTGAGTGAAGAAATAATGTGAAAGGGACAATGGGGCCCATGTTGATCTGGCAAAATGAGAATAACAATATATTGGCCCCGAGAATGACTTTTGGGCGCACGTGATGGGCTGGCCTGCTTCTACAGGGCCTTTTGTCGCGCATGCACACGTGCGTTCCTTCCCTTCTTCACCGATCCCCATTATTATAACCACCCCTGTGTTCACCTTATTATTTGTACCGTCATTTGAACGTACAATGGGTCCCAACGGAAGATTTAAAGTTTATAAAATTGGATTTTTAATTTTTTAAAATTAATTATTTATAGCTATTTAATAAATCTCTAATACAAATATGATTAAAAAATTATTGAGTTCGATTGAATTCGTAAATAAAAAGCTAGCTCCGCTCTTGATGGTCCTGTTTTTATTCTAATCCCTATCTTTCTTTTGGCATAGCTGTCGCGCTCGCTTTTTTCGAGCGTGGGGTCTTTTCGTATTGTGCGATCTTGACGTATGTCGGTGATTCATGAATTAAATCACCGTTTTTAAGGAATCGCCACCTAATTATTATTGTGAATAAGGACACCTAAATTATTACAATAAAATACTGCAAGTGATCTCCATATGATTCGTCTCCGAAATTTATGATATTTTAGGTAAGGATTTTCTATTATCCTAAACGGAAGGGGTTATATATCCTTTAAGATCCGCTAACATGCGGTTATCCTTAATTATAATTGTAGTCATAATAGAATTAAGATCTCTATTTTACTTTAATTACTCTAAATATTAATTACAAAATATATATGGATGAATTTCACTATCACACCCCCTTAGTCGGAGCGGGAGGAGGTCGGACGATGAGACTGAATCTGAAGTCAAGGAACAATTGTCGAGAAAGCCCCTTTGTGAAGATATATGCGTACTGATACGAAGAAGGAACATGCAACACCCTTACGTGACACATTGCAATATTTTCACGAACAAAGTGAATATCCATCTCAATATGCTTGGTTTGCTGATGTTGAACCGGGTTATGAGACAAAAAGACAGCATATACGTTATCACAATAAACCAAAGATGTTTTACGTAAGGGACAATGAAGCTCAAGAAGGAAATTGTAGAACCAATATAGCTTGGCAACAACGTTCGCAACACCTAGATATTCTGCTTCTCCACTCGAATGGGAAAGCGTGGCTTGCCGCTTGGCAGACCATGAAATAATATTATCTCCTAAAAATACGCAATAGTCGAACATAGACGGGTGTCCGAACAACCTGCCCAATCGGCGTCTATGTAGGAGAGCAAGATATTCGGTGCAGAGAGATATAAATATAGTCCATAATCAAGAGTGTCCTTAACATACCAAATGATACACTTAAGAGGTGTAAAGTGAGGCTCTCTAGGAGCGGGCATGAACAAGCACACATGCTGAACCGCATAAACAATATCTAGCCTAGTGAATGTGAGATACTGAAGAGCACATGCGAGACTCCTATAAAGAGATGGATCACTGACCGAATCCCCATCATCTACACTTAGTTTGGACTTGGATTCGACGGGAGTGGCCATGATCTTATAATTTACCATTTTAGCCCTATTGACGATCTCATTTGTATACTTACGCGGACAAAAGAATATGGCATGTGGGTATCTGGTCATTGATATCCCCAAAAAATAACTCAATGTACCCAAGTCAGTCATAGCAAATTCGAACTTGAGTAGAGCAATAATCTTGTGCTTCAGGCCATTTGAAGAAGTTGACAGTACAATATCATCCACATATAACATAAGGTAAGTTATGCCAGTACCTCAATGAAAAATGAACAATGAATAATCACTCTTGCTGCACACGAAACCGATATGTATGATGTAAATGGCAAACCGCTCATACCAAGCCCTTGGGGATTGATTCAACCCATATAGCGACTTACAAAGACGACAAATATGATGAGGAGCCTCCGGATGCACAAAACCCGGCGGTTGATGCATATAGACGTTTTCTTTCAAATTCCCATGTAAGAAAGCATTATTTACATCAAACTGGTGAATATGCAAATTATTCCCCATAGCAATGCTTAAAATTATGAGGATGGTAGATGACTTAACCACTGGACTAAAAGTCTCACCACAATCAACATTATCCTATTGCCCTGTAACATTTGCCACAAGTTTGGCCTTATGACGTTCAAGGGCACCATTATCACTGAACTTATGACGAAATATCCACATACATAGGATGACATTCACCCCCTCATGTCGTGAAACAAGATACCAAGTGCGATGTGAGGTAAGCGTATTAAACTCATTTTCCATGGCCGCATTTCAATTCAGATAAAATTTGGCTAATTTTAGGTTATTAGGAATGGGTGAGATGGTTTGGGTAGATATGTTAAAGTGAACTTTTGGTTTGAAAATCTCGTGTTGTGCATGGATTTCCATGCGGTGAGTGGGGACAATCACGAATGGGCAGGGGGTTGGGTGGTTACAGACATGACTGGGTAGCGGGGTCGGGACTGGGTAGTGGTGACAGGCAGTGAGATTGGGCAGTGGGACGGGTAGGGGCTGGGCAGTATGTTGAGGTAGTGTGGTGGCCAGTGGTTGGAGGCAGTGGGTTAGGGCAAGGGCAGTGACTGGTGGGCCGTGTGGCTGGTGGAAATTTGGGCAGTAACGGGGTAGGTACCGGGCAGTAGGGTGGGGTCGATGGGACGAGTGGTGGGACAACCAAAGGGTGCGGATTTTGTAGTGCATTTTGGACTAGAGGTGAGATGTCCGAGTCATCAAGGAATCTATAGTCAGTGACTCGAAATTTTTGGATGTTGTCAAATGAGAAAATGTACTTAACAAACGTGACGTGGCGTGAAATTACGATTTTGTCTGTGGATAACTCATAGCATAAGTACCCCTATGGTTCGACGGAAAACCTAGGAAGACACACGGAGTGGAGCGAGGTGCTAATTTATGAGGGATCGTGGATGCCAGATTTGGGTAACAAAGACAACCGAAAATACGAAGGTGGTCATAGGAAGGGATCCGACAGAAGAAAATTTCGGTGGGTGCCCTATTTTGAATCGTACGGGTAGGTAAGATGTTAAGAATGTGTTCTACCATTTTTAATGCATATACCCAAAAAGTAGGGGGAGACGCATGAAAAAGAAGGGTACGAATCATATTGTTAATGGTGCGGAGAATTCTTTCGACTTTACCATTTTGAGGAGAAGTATGGGGGAAGGAGAAACAAAAAACATATCATTAGCAGCACAAAAATTATGAAAAAGAGAGTTATTGAACTCACGGCCATTATCACATTGAAACGTTTAAATGTCTTTTTCAAATTGCATTTTAACCAATGTACAAAATTCAAGAAATTTGGAGAGCACTTGAGACTTGAGTTTAAGCGGATAGACCCAAAGGAAGTGAGAGAAGTCATCAAACAATATTAAATAATATTTATTACCTAGGTTGCTAGTTATAGGAGATGTTCACAAATCTGCATGAACAATATCAAAGGGAGAGAAAGTAATACTTAAAAAAGATGTAAATGGAAATCTAACATGTTTTCCTAGATGACAAGATGAGAAACTATGAGAAAATTTACCTTTATTATATTGAATTAAATTATGATTTCTAAGGGAATTAAAATCATGAGCTCCCGAATGACCAAGTCTATTATGCCACGTTGATGGAGATATTACAGCTAAATCGGCGGGAGGAGTGACATGGGCAGAGGACGTGAATAGGAAATGATAGAGGTTTTCTTCACTATTGCATCTTATAAGAAGTTTTCCGGTATGTAGGTCTTTTACAGAAAAACCAAACTGGTCATAATTAATGGATACATAATTATCGGTGGAATTTTTTTTAACAGAGATTAGGTTTTTGATAATATTAGGGGTATATAGGATTTTTTTAAGGGAGAAGTGGGGATGTGGTGGTGGGGTTAGTGTGTGACCAAACCCTTGAATTGAAATGCGATGACCATTTTCGACCATAATAGACTGAGGAGTATTTAAATTACGCAGTTGAGGAAGATTCCCATAAAGCTCATACAAGAACTTTTTCAGCAAACAGACATGGTGAGGATAATTGGGGTCCTTAAAACCCAAGTCTAATGCATATAAATTGTCTCATTAAGATTACCGTGTAAGAAAGCATTTTTCACATCCAACTGATTAATGGACAATGTTTTTTAGAGAGCCAGACTAAGAACAATGTGAATGATAGCCGGTTTGACCACCGGACTAAACGTATCACCACAATTCACGTCAACCTGTTGAGTTTTATCATCACCTACAAGACAAGTGAATTTTTTTTATGAGCAAAAATTCACATAGACCGAATAATATTGACACCAATCGGACGGGGCACCAACTCTCACGTCTTATTTTCAATAAGATCATTATATTCATCATACATTGTCATTTTCCAATTCGGGTCATGATGGGCGGAAACTGGATTACGTGGTAGGGGTGATTTAATGACATTAGAATGTAAAGTAAAATGTCGTTTAGGTTTAAAAATACCCCTTTGGCTACGAGTAACGGGCCCTTGACTCGGAATAGAAACGGACTGGACCGGGTACGTTGGCGAACTGCCTCGGAAATGGCCAACATGCAGTGGGCCTGCTGGCCGTGATACTGGGTCATCCGGGGTCGTCTATTATTTCTTCTCTTAAAATAATAATTTCATTAATTGTAAGAGTACGTGTAGTACTCATATTTGTATTCTAATTACACTTGTACAAGAATTCTACAAAATATGGTAATTAACCTAAGTTGTTCGTGAGATACACGGTTTTTGTTTCTATCCGTAAAATTAACCATGAAAGTCTATCTTCCTTGCCAAATAATAATATGGTCAACTTTTGAATTCAAAACTCGCAACTCCAGCATTCACTTTTACCTAAAAAAATCGGCCTCTGTAACTTTCAAATAATTATGTGAAGTTGTTCCCATCTAACTTTATTGAATCTCTAACTGGTTTTAATTTCTAGTAGTACTAAGCAACAAGACATAAAGAGGTCGTTTGACCGGAGGAATTAAAGAAAAATAATTTCAACGTGAAATAATATTACAATGTTTGGTTGGAGGGGTTGGGGAAATGATTCTCGCATAACTAATGCAACATTTGAATTGTTGTACAAGAAAATATAGTCTCCCTATGACTTGTAATAGAAGATTATTTTCTCTTGTTTTCCAAGTAACTAACTTGACTTATTATGCGAAATTACCTATAACTACTTTTAAAATGACTTAAAAGTGTGAAATCATCACGTCCTTAGCCATATAAATGCGCATGGACGAGACCTCACATATGTGATGCGGACCAGAAGTTTGCTAGTTGGTCAAGGTTGAAGCTTCGACATGACACCGATGCCACAACTGAAGCTGAAGCTAAGCCTCTGAAGTAAGCTTCAGTTAGGCATATAGAGAGAAAAATAGTTCGTAATTAGGTGGAACTAGAGGCGCCATAGAGACTAACTAACTTTGTGCCAATATGTTGACACTGAGGAGGAGTCGGGTCCGTGACAGTCCATAAGAAGCGAATGGACTAAGAAGCGATGGAGACTGGACAAGAATGATTGGACGGTAACCACTTCCTCAGCAATCCCCACATACTACTGATATTTCTGAGATTTATTATCTGACATGCACAAAAGCACTGGCCCCTAAAAAATTTACTGAAAAAGAAATTTTGGTTAGCTTTCTTTGTTCACTGTTTTGATCTTACACTAAATTGATGCATCAGTAATAATCAATGGAAGATTTTAGCCCCCTACTTTCTCGATACATCTACTGCCCTTTTCTTAGATTTGCACTACCCTATGCGTTAGACAACTGTAGAAGTTCAGTTCCTTTGAGAAACAATATTGTTAGAGTACCACATTGGTTATTAATGGGTATTTGGACTTCGTATACGATGTTGAGCAATTCTCACCCAGGAACGATTCTCTCCCAGGAACGAGCTTTGAGGTTGAGTTAAGCCTAAAGTTCAATTCTTTATTATTATATCACGATCAGGTCTACTCTTTGCCTAGCCAATGTTAGGCCCCATAATTATATTATACATGCTCTAATTTTAAGTAAAGCGAAGAGCGTACATGTACAGTCTTATATTTTCTAACTTGGTATAAACACAAAGTTAGATTAATGAACCAATGGGAGCTCGCATGAGAGTTGCCCTTTCCTTCCTCGTAGTTAAGTTAAATGAAATGATTTTCAAGTATTAACAAAAACAAAATGAATTTCTTGAAATAATTGTACAGTTTGCCGTTCAAATGGGGCTGGTATTTAATTTTTGCTCTTCAAAATCGAACTTATGTCTAGCAGGGCATAAGTTCTTTAAAGGTGCATCATAACTTGTGGATATTACAATGAGAAAATATAAACTTATGCCCCTCTAAAAAATTGTTTGGCTTGAGGAACAAAAGTTAAAGACCAGCACAAAACAGGAACAAGTGCAGATGACCCGAATTTCTTTCGTTGAGAAGTATGTGATGTCGGCCCATTAACTATTGAGACCCATTTCCAGTTCTCGACTCCTAGAGCCCAAATGATTGAGAATCTGACGTTAATTCTGGGTCAGACTTGACTGTCCATTTACAAGTGACAAGTTTACCAAATCCAACGAAGAAAACAAATATCTACCCTCCATCGACGTGAAGTATTTAAAATATATTTCTTCAATGATGAATAAACTTGCAGTTACTGAACTCGACTGCAGATAACATGAAGCTAAATTATCCACTTATCTTCACCTAGACACTTCTAGGAACTGAGACCAAAACTGTTTAAAGCACATTCACACTTTTTGGCAGTGAATATAATCTGGAGGAACAGAGCATGTGTCCAGATATTATACAAACTGCAGAGTGACATGATAAAATACAGAGTACAACACTGAAATCTTCTACCCTCTTTTGATAAATATGTTTCACTTCATAAGGTTGAGGAAACCTCTAGCTATTCTCATTGTATAGCTCGTTCTTCAATAATAATCCACGGCACATCAACAGTTGGCACATACACCTTCCAGATCGGCATATAGAAGTATAGAACTACCAGCTCCACTATCTGGGTCATCATGTCTTCAGTGGAGCCTTCTTTACACGATCAGATATACGATCAGGAGCATTAGTATGCGACTTGAACCGGCCTCTACCTCCACCATCTTCCTTCTCCTGCATAACATAAGATTCTTTTGAGTATCATAGGCATCAACTTTCCTAGATTGATGACATTGGCACCAAGCTACACCTCTATAAGCTCAATGTTAGCTGTCCTAACTTCCCTATCCTAGGTGCTTTGGTCGATAAGACCACTGATACTTTTGTGACACAAAATACTATGTAATTAGACTAAAAAGAACTTTATTGCATTACATGTTATGCTTAGAGCCCCAAACTGAATTCAAGGAAAAAATTACTGTATCAGATAATACATGCATGTTGCCTGAAGAAATGTCAAATCATCATATGATCCTGAAGCTTAAAGATCTGCGAATAACTGAATATGATGGCCGGAAGAAGTAGCTCGATATGCCAGAGATGATAACACTGTTGTGGAGAGCAAATGAAAGCACAAGCAGATACCGTTTACCTTTTTCTTAACAATCTGAACCACATCTTCATCTTCAAGCATTTGCGAAAGGCCGCAATGCTGGGGGTAGTGCCTTGCACTAGTGCCCCACACCAACACATACTTCACATCCTTAACAAGACTCCGATGTATGTGATTACAGAAATCTTCTACTGTACAGCCACCTCTATCCTAAAAATCATAAACAGAGAAATGAGCATGAGATTATTTTTTTTGGGGGGTGGGGTGTGTGTGTGTGTGTGGTGTTCATGCCACATAACATACAGTAGAAAGGACCACGGGGTCTGTGAAGTCTGGTTGCTGGCCTTGAGGCTTTGTATAAACTCTGACAAGACCCATCTCTTCCCACATTTTTGCAAGTAGTCTGTCCAGATTCAGCTGTATCAGAAAAATAAACGCAACATTAATTTTGACAAGGTGGAAGATTCTAAAGAGCATGTCAGTAAGTAGAGACCGCTTGCCCATATTCCAAAATCAGAAGTGGTGTTCCCTTATTCCAAATCCAAAGTCATGTCCAAATTCAGCTAAGGAAAACAAAGTAAATATTTTTTCCTGTGCCATCATCAAAATTAAGAACTAACTTGAAAGTATCTTATGACCCTGGGAAAATAAGTGTGTTCTTATTATTTGCTAAGGATAAACTACAGGTAAGAGAGATGTCTCCTTGTCAAACCGAGTCTTGGAAAAACTTCAACAACAACATACCCAGTATATTCCCACAAGTGGGGTCTGGGTCTTGGAAAAACTTCATATACAGTATATTGTAAGCTGCGATTAACATTCCAATAGGACGCGCACCCAAAATGCTCAAATATGTTATTTGATCTCGGTCCCACTATATTTGTTTGCAAATGTCAAAAATCAGTGAATTATAATAATAGTAGCACATTGCCACAAAATTAGATAGAACAGTGAGCTTTTTTGGGTCACCAAAACATGCTATAACTCATGTCATCCAGCAGTCAAATGAATCTCACAAATTTTGAAGTACCTTCATGTTGCAGCTGATGACAACGGAGTTTGGCTGTCGCGCTAATCTGTCTACATCATCAATACCAACAACATCTATCTTGTTATAGACATATACACATTTCATGTATTTACGGTTGCCCTCAATAACATCAATTAGGTCATCCACTGTAGCATCTTCACGAAATAACAGCTAAAAAGGTGAACAAAAAGATTAAGATAGGGAAACAAAGCAGAAGGAAAAAAATTCAAACTGGAGTTTTTCAATGATAAAATCATGATGTTATTCTACAATACCTCAGCATTGTGAATCTTGTATTCATGCAGAATTTGATAGCATAGCTTCTCATCCACGTGTGTAAGTTTTAGAGTGCTGTTGAAAGAAATTCCACCAGTCTTTTTCTTCTTGAAGTAAATCTGCAACCATTGGACAATTTATGTTAAGCCTGAGAGGCAATCTTGTCTGTCGGAAGATACACAACCAATGACTGCATGGGTTTTAAATTAACACTTTAAAGACCACGAAAAGGTCTTTTCTAGACAGAAATATCGTGAAAAAGTACATTTTCTAGCTAACTACTGAAAGACAGGAAGGAGCATAGATCTATAAAAGTGTACCCTGCTAAAGGATTGTCCAATAACAATGTGGCAGGCTAGTTGTGTGAATAATACATTAAGTATGAGAAATCTTCCAGAAACATGTTAGACTCTTTCGAAACAGAAAAGTAGATAGAGAAAAGGAGACAAAGGAATATATATGTTATCAGAAACTAAGACACAGAACCACAATATGAATAACATAGCATAATGGATCACCTGAGGAGGTTTCTTGTTTAGTCGCAGGCCCACAGCTTCCAGCTCCTTTGTCAATATTTGTCGATGGCCTTCACTCTGATGTTGTATAATTAATTAAGAGTCGAGAGGATCAAGAAAAGAGAAAAGCATCACCTAACAGAAAGTCTCAACATAGAGATAACTTAATTCTAAACTTGATTTAACATATTATGAAATGTTGAAATTGTTCGAGATTAACGCCGTAAATGAGAATAGAAACCTAAATGTACTGGTCTTTTATCATGTTACATTTTTTGTGGTGTTGGTACAATGTGTGCCTTCTTTTTCTGTTTCTTCTCTTTACCACTGAGATCAGAGACCAAAACATGCTATGTTTTTGGGTCATGTATTGTTATTTTTGTTTGTGGTTTTTGTTATGTATTACTATTAGTATGTGTGGTTATTTTTTTAATAGGTGAGAACAAATATAAAGAGGGATCATCCCCGGATGTTCACCCGCTACAAGACGGACTGGACTGGCTTCATTTCTTTTAATTATTTGCTTCTTTTCTATGACACTTCCACCTATCAACAGACAATTCTGGCCATGCCAACTCAGCCCAAGCTCGACTCTGCTACAAGGATTAAGGTGGCTCAGCCAGCTTAATTTAGTACACCCTGAGCTTGGGCAGAGCTGAGGTGCAATTGTAGCCAAACGAATATGACCACAAGAGGATAACATAAACCCCAATAAGCTCAATTATTATCATCACTTACTTTTGAAGCATCAAGAATCATTAATACAATGTCTGCTGACTTAGAAACAGCAATGACCTGTTCAAAATGAATATTGTTCAGAGGTTGTCATCACAATCAAGAGCTCCAGCAACTATACAACAATACATTATTTGTCAAATTGCTAAAGCCATCTTCAGTGTACCTGCCTACCACGCCCCTTGCCTTCAGATGCACCTTCAATGATTCCCGGAAGATCAAGCAATTGAATTTTAGTATCATTGTAATGGATAATACCAGGGATGCAAGTAAGTGTTGTAAACTCATATGATGCAGCTTCAGAATGAGTTCCTGTCAACATTGTAAGGAGTGTAGACTTTCCCACACTATCAAAAAGAAAACCCAAAGAAGGTTACTAGCCTATCTGGCCAAGCTTTTGAAATGTAAAAGGTTCTTATTTTTGAAAAAAGAAAGAAACTTGTTTTAGATAATGAAGATGTTTGACCAAGCTTTTGGTGAAGAGATAAGTGCTCTGAGTGTACTAGAAGCTGTTTTTTCAGCTTTTAAGCATGAGTTGAGAGCATACTGTTTTGTTGTAGTTACTGTTTCCTTTTTCCTATTTGACCTGCTTGGTTATTGCTTTATTCTGAGTCGAGGGTCTATCGAAAACAACCTCTCTACCTCTCAAGGGGTAAGGTCGATGTTGTTGTTGTTGTTTAAGCATGAGTTGAGAAAAGTAGCTTCTCCCAAAAATAAGTGTTTTTGCTTTTTTTAGGACAAGAATACCCATATAAAAAATTCTTATTTATCAAACAAATTAGTAGTGACTTTCTAGTTTCTAGATGTATCCATTAAATTTTCATATTGGTATTTTATCGATTCTCCCGAAAATAAGTGCTTTTGCTTTTTTTAGGACAAGAATACCCATATAAAAAATTCTTATTTACCAAACTAATTAGTAGTGACTTTCTAGTTTCTAGATGTATCCATTAAATTTTCATATTGGTATTTTATCGATGTTATACTAAAAGTAAGCGAAATGGTTAAAGAATATTTGAAAACATAAAATTATATGCATATTTTAAAGTAGTATTTGATTCTAGGAAAATAGAAGGTTATTATGAGATTATTAGTAATATTCTTTAGTCTGAACCTTTTTTGGTAATTTTAAATTCTTTTGGTTTAAATTTGCTTCTCTACTTATTTGGTAGGCATATTCCACTAAGAAGTTACATTTAAGAGTTATTAAACTAAATTAGAAATTAAAAATCATAATATGCAAGCGATATATTTATCTTTTAAATGATGTCCATGTCTTATTACAAAAATATTTATTACCTGAAGTGCTTAACCAATCTTTTTGAGCCAATTTGCTGATTGAAAAATAGGTGACACCTTATATAAATATTCGTTTTCGAACTATAACACTTAAAAACATTTTTTAAAAATATTGACCAAACACAAACTACGAACAAAAGCACTTTTCAGATGATTTAACCAAATACAAACTGCTACTTTCTTAAAGCACTTTTGATAAGTACTTCCCCAAATAAATTGATCTTGGGCAGCTTGGCCAAACAGGCTCTAAGACACCACGAACCATGTAGTTAAGGCAAGTGCAAACTAAAATTCCGTGCCTTATTACCAGATAGGCTCAGTTAATATGTATTAGGTTAAAACCACGCTAGTTATCCTCGCCTAAAATATCACAAGAGGGAGCATTAGCATCATAGTTAAATGATGAGGACCGACCTTCTGATCGCATTACCAAACTGGCCGCATATGTTCCCCCATTCCGAACCTCATGTCAAAGAGCCTCGGGATGTTAAGTTACTAAAAGTTAAATATAGATGAAAATAAAAAAGTATAAAAACTGACAAAAAGCAGTTAAATGGTTCAATTACATAATCTATCTAGAACTATTAGTATATCAAATGCTTTGAGAATTGTTTTGCCTGATGAAAATTAAACTTTACTAGCTGGTCAAAAAACATGAAAAAGGGAAATGACAAACCTTGGAAATCCTATTAGTGCAACGCGTCCATGGCCAAACTTTGTAACTTCAAAACCTTCTCCAGCACCACTAGAACCCTGTTTCACCCGCATAATCAGGAAGCTATTACTCAAGTCTAAAAAGAAAAGAACAACACGAGAAAAGGTGGTCACTAGTGAAAAAGACTTGTATACAGCACAACTATTTATACTGATATGGTACTATAGCACACAATTATATCATGGAAACTCCATGAAAGTAAGATAACAGAAAATTGACCCCTCCGAATTAACGTGGAAATATCAAAAAACATAGAAATATCAAAAAACATACTTTGGGGGGCTCCAACAATTGTGTCCTCAGCTTTGCTATCTTAGCCTTCAGCTGACCCAAATGATATTCTGCATCACACAGTTGAAGTCAATTATTAACCTTCTGAAGAAAAATTTGGGGAAAGGTTCAATTAACAGAAAGGTGTTCACAAAAGATCCTCTATTGCAGAGGAATTAGGAGCAGAAGAATCAATCTCCAGGGGACTCCAAAAAATAAAACAAATATTTTTTCTTTAATGTATAAGACTAAAAACATAACAAATAGCTGAACCATAAACAAATATAATCCTGTGTTAAATGAAAAAGGGTACGCTTATTTTGTCAAAATTGCTGCTTCGTACTCTCGTTTCTATATTTCGAACATCCAGCGGTGCCCCCATGAAGAAGATGGTCTTCTTTGTAGGACTAAAATTCCTATATGCTTGTTCTACCAACGTTAAACAGACCCTTAGTAGGATTTCTGAGCGTGTATTTTGATTAATGTGCACCAGGACTGAGTGGCAATAATGATTCATTGACAGTGATGCCTAATGGGGGTTTAGTAACAGTACTACCCATTCTTGTCTGAGTTACAGCTAATTTCAATGTGAAACTAACATTTTAAGTCAGTATTATAAGGCATAACTCATCAGTAGGCATAGAGGCTTTAGTGATGCGACTATGGCAGTTACCAGTTGCTTTATTTTTCTGGGTACGAGCCATCTCGGCTTCAATTTCTTTAATCCTCTCTACGATCCCCATGGTTCTCTAGTTTATCTGCATAAAACATATAGAAGAAAAAAGTTCAAATTTAGTCCAACAAACAGTCCCAGGACAAAGGAGATGCACAAAAAAAACTACACGCAACAAAACAACTATTCTTTCAAGAAAAGTTACAGTCAACAGACCAATAAGCAGAACGAGGAAGGAAGAGCCTCGGGGACCAAGTTAGATTTCAAATCTTTGCAAATGTTTGGGTCCTGAGGTAATCCGTGTCACAGCTAAATGTTAATTACGAAATGGAACTAATGCAGATGGAAATGCTATACGAAATGGTTACCTGTGCTAAATCTATAGCTAGCAATCATAAGCAGGCATTGGTCAAAAATCCCAAGGACATGAGTTCGGATATAAATAGAACTTATTAGAGATGTTGACTACCAAATAATCTAACATACTAAACATTAGCTCACAGGCTCATTAGGATTTACCGATTAGATTTTATCTTTTTTTTTTTTTCAATAGATTCAATTTAGCTAGCGAAGTTCAATTCAGATTGCGAGACTTAATGCATTCTTCAATCCGTGATTCAGCATTCAGCAAAATATATAAAAGAGAGAAACATTAAGAATCGAATTATGCATAAAGTAAACGGATTTATGAACTTAAACAGTACTTGAAAGTTAATTCTAACCTCGCAGCTGAGACGAGACTCCGGCGACCGGCTACTGGATAATGTTTCGCCGCCGCAGATGAACAACACTGGTTCGCCGAGGAGGAGGGTTTAGAATGAAGAATAACTCAACTTAGAGCCCTGATTTTCAATTTTAAGTTTACACCCTAAAGAAAATAAAGGTGCGGCTAAGGCCGGACCACATTGTATTGTTCAGTTTTAACTTTTACCATTGCAAGAGTTTATTTTAACGGCTCGAAGCACCCTCTCCCCAATAGTTTACGACATTGTTCATATGGACGTCAAATGTTCTTGTTATGAGTTGATTATAAAAGATTACAGATAAATTCCTTGATAATTGATAATATGATAAAGATGGCAACTTAATCACATTATTGTATACCTTGTGTACCATTATATATATAACATATAAATCATATAAACGAAGATATGTAAATACATACATGCTAGGTATTTCGTAAATAATTTTTTTCCTAAATAGGATGGAGTATAATAATGTATTTAAAATGAACATTTAGTAATGTGATCGCCCCCGAATTGGTACATGAACATCGGCGCCACTATCCACATGACATTCGATCAAGGTATTCTCTCGTCTTATTCCAATTTGAGCAGTAATCGTGTTATAATTGTTGGTAATGGTAATTCAATTTCAATTCGTGATTATGGTCATAAAACTTTGTCTCCCCCCTCCCCTCATCCATCACTTGTCTTGAAAAATAACATTCATGCCCAAAAATTAGTTAAAAATTTGGTGTTTGTCCGTAAATTCACAACTGATAATTGGGTTTCTGTTAATTTTGATCCTTTTGGGTTTTCTGTGAAGGATTTCAAGATGAGGATCCCTCTCATGAGGTGTGATAGTAGGGGGGTCTTTATCAAATCACACACAGTCTCGATTTCTCGAGTCCAGTCATGCCTTCAACTTTTGCAGATTTTGCTCCTTCCTTGTGGCATGCTCGTCTATGCCATCCGGAATCGTCTATTTTGTCTGTCTTATATAAAAATAATTTTATATCTTGTAAGGGTACGCGTAGTACTCCGAATAGTCAATCTTGTTCTTTAGGAAAAATTGTTAAGTTGCCATTTGTAGACTCTAATTCTCATACTTTAATGTCATTTGATATTATTCATAGTGATTTATGGACATCTCCTGTTCTTAGTTCTCTGGGCCATCGGTATTATGTTCTATTTTTGGATGATTATTCTAAGTTTTTATGGACTTTTCCAACCGCGAAAAAATCTCAAGTGTTTTTCATCTTCTTAAAATTTAGAGCATTCATTAGGACTCAATTCGAACGAGAGATACAAAATATTCAGTGTGATAATAGAAAAGAATATGATAATGAGGTGTTTCGGGAATTTTGTGCTAATAATGGGATCAATTTTCGATTTTCTTATCCTCATACGTCTTCACAAAATGGAAAAGCCGAACACAAAATTCGTACCATTAATAATATTGTCCGAACTTTATTAATTCATGTTTTCGTACCCCCGTCTTTTTGGCATGCACTAGTTTGACATATTCATCCCCTCTTCAAATTTTATTTAGTAAGACTCCGTCGTATTCACATCTTAGGGTCTTTAGGTACTTGTGTTATCCGTTTTTTCCGTCCACCATAATTAACAAACTTCAGGCTCGTTCTACCCCTTGTGTGTTTTTGGGTTATCCGTCAATCATCGTAGTTATAAATATTTTGATTTATCATCTAATCGAATCATTATTAGTCGTCACGTAATATTTGATGAGTCTTAATTTTCGTTTGCTAAGGTAAATAGTTTCGTGCCTAGTTCGTATAGTTTTTTGGATGATGGTATATCCTCATATATTATTCACTATTTTTCGAACATGTTCCGCACCCAAACTTCTCCAGCGGGCCCATTGTCCGCTGGTCCCACGTCACTGCCACAGTCAAATGCCCCCAAGTAATGTCATTGGGCCAACTTCCATGTTTGGGCGATCGACCAATCTGGGCGGTCGGTTCGTGTCGCGATTTCGAGTTGGGCGGCGGGCCCACCGTCAAGCTAGCCCGTCACGTCTCCCGAAAATTCCCAAAATTCACCCAATTCAGCCCCGAGTCATGGACCAGTCACCCGAGGTCAACGGGGTATTTTTAAATCAAAAAGGCATTTTAACTTAAAATTTTAATATTCTTAACTCATCATTACCCCGTAATCTTGTATCTGCTTTAAATGACCCAAATTGGAAGATTGTCATGACCGGTGAATATAATGCTCTTATTGATAATAAGACGTAGGAGTTGGTACCCGTTCATTTGGTGTTAATATTATTCGGTCTATGTGGATTTTTGCTCATAAGGATAATTCTGACGGTTCTTTTGCGAGGCATAAATCTCATCTTGTATGTGATAGTAAGACTGAGCAGGTTGGTGTTGATTGTGGTGAGACATTTAGTCTGGTGGTCAAGCCAGCTACCATCCGCACAGTGCTCAGCTTGGCTCTATCGAAAGCATGGCTCATTCATCAGTTGGATGTGAAAATGCTATCTTACATGGTGATCTCAAGGAGAAAGTTTATATGCATAAACTCTTGGGATTTAGGGATCCCAAATATCCGCATCATGTCTGTTTGTTGAAGAAGTCCTTATATGGGCTTAAACAGTCCCCACGGACATGATATAAGAGGTTTGCAGATTTTGCGTCGACTATTGGGTTCTCTCACAACAGGTCTGATATTCGTTATTCATATAGTGTCGTGGTTCGCCATTGGCTTATATACTCTTATATGTGGATGCTATTATCTTGACTGTTTCATCTGATGCATTACGCCAGTCTATCATGACAATGCTCAGTTCTGAGTTTGTTGTGAAAGACTTGGGACCCTTGAGTTATTTTTTGGGGATTGTTATCACTCGTCATGTATGTGGATTGTTTTTATCACAGAGGAATTATGCAGCTTAGATCATTGAGAGGGTTGGGATGTCATCATGTAAGTCCACTTCCGCTCCAGTTGATATTAAACCCAAGATGGGTGTTGCGGCTGGCTCCCCATATGAGGATCCGACCCGATATTACAGTCTTGCAGGGACACTTCAGTATCTTACGTTCTCGCGACTTGATATTACATATATTGTGCAACATGTGTGTTTGTTTATGTATGATCCTAGGATTGAGCACATGAATGCGCTCAAACGCATTATTAGGTACATCCAGGGGACACTTGACTGACTTGCATTTGTATCCCTCGTCGACGTCTACAATTGTCTCATATACAGATGCTGATTAGGGTGGTTGTCCGGATACCTGACGATCTACGTCTGGCTATTGTATGTTTCTTGGTAATAACTTGGTCTCAAGGTCTGCCAAGCGTCAGTCAACGCTATCACGTTCGAGTGAGATGCCGAGTATCGAGGGATAGCCAATGTGGTCTCTGAGTCATGTTGGTTACGTAATCTTCTTTTAGAGCTCCATTGTCTTATTCAGAAAGGTATTTTGGTGTATTGTGATAATGTTAGTGTCATCTACCTTTCTGGTAATCCAGTTCAGCACCAACGCACTAAACAATAGAGATGGACATTCACTTTGTTCAAAAAAAGTTAGCCCGAGGACAAGTACACGTCTGTCATGTTCAGTCCAGGTATCAAGTTGCAGACATCTTTACAAAGGATCTTTCCTTAGTCCCTTTTGAAGATTTTAGGGACAGTCTCAGCGTTCGAAAACCTCTCGCTATGACTACGGGTGTGTTAAATATACATACAATATACACATATATTATGTGTATATTGTATGTATATCGGATATATGAGTCAAAGCCGAGAAAGGAGTGACCCATAGCCCATCTCGGTCTCAAAATAGACGATTTGGTAAATATTGTATATTAGTATTGTACACTTTATCATAATTGTATAATTAGTCTCCAAATAAAATAAGATTTTAGGAGTAAAATAGGAATATGATTCTCCTATTGTAAAGTGTATATATTGTCTTTCAATTAATAAAAATAATTAAGAGATTATTTCTTTCAGTGAAAAAAGGAAAATGAAAGGAAAAAATTAGGAAAAGAGAACTTCAAAGGAAAGGACCCAAAGAAGTTACAAAATACATGGTCTACCTAATTGAACGCATGCACGTTTAAATGGTGGACAGAATTACATAGTTATTTATTTCAACTTAACATGAATTAAGTGTTTACCGTTTCTTTCCACCCATCTACGCTCCAACATTTACTATTGACTTTTTCTACACCTACATGATTCACTAGAATAAATATATATTCAATCATGTATAAAATCAGATTTTGGTCAATTTACAGTATTTAGGTGTATGCAAGGGGCGGAGCTAGAGGGGGGTGCCAGCCCCCCCTGCCAGAAAATCACACTATATATAATATAGTTGTTGAACCATCTTTGAATCTTATCTTTGCTACTATGTGCAACATTCATGGTGAATTTTGATGTTACCTATGTTTCTAACTTAGATTTAGATTATGAATCCTAAAGCCTATGAATATCATTGGTTCCATTCATATTACTGATAGTTCTAGCTTGTTCTCATGCATCATATTGAATTGTGTGATCGTCCATCTAAAAATAAAGTGATTAGAAAGTGCCCAATTTTAATTACTTATTAGATTATGTCTTGAAAAACTTTTCCTAAGTCTGCTAAAATGTTGATTTTGACTATCTTGAAAAACTCATCTTCTTAAGTTTGCTTGAATGTTGATTTTGACTCTGTTGATGGCGATGTTTTAAGTAGAAATGGGGAAGAATAGAGTAGGTTGCTATACTATTTAAAGAAGTTCCACTGTCATTTTCCCTATATAAATGCAACTGAAATTTCCCTTTTTAATAGACACAAATCTTCATTCTCAAGTTCCCTATAGACAATTCCACCATAACTTCAATGGTGGATCTGACTGGCAATATAATTATCTCAACAGACTTGATCGTTCCTTTTGCAAGGAGACAACTGGTTGCTATTACAATAGGTGTGATGTAGATGCACCCAGTATTCTCTCAATTACACAAGTAAAACAAATAGGAAAAGAACACCCGTTTGACATGGTAGATCAAATCAACTACTACATGTCGGTCCCAAACAAATAGCGGTTAGCTATATGAATCTTCACTTCACTGCTTCATTTAAGCTTTACTCATTGCTTCATTTAAGCTTTACTCATATCACATTGTAGATCAAATTGATGCTTAAAAATGGAGGTTGCACCAATCAACAATTTATGGGCATGGAGTATCAGGAGGCACATGAATAGTTTTCAAAGTTGAAAAAAATGCTGGCTGGATATTATGACCAACTAGAACCATTTAAGCGGGAACATCAGTCTTACTGGCTGTTTTCCGATATGCGGCAAGAAAAATCTCCAACTTCAAGACCTTTAATTAAAAGCTACCAAGGTATGTACATAAGGTTAAATCACACAACAAGTAGCATTAGCATATGAAATATAATGGTTAGTAAACTAAACTGTTTGCCCATCAGCATCAGACTTGTTCCAAAAACAAACCTCTTATGATGTTGAAATTACAGAAATCCAGACCTAGCTTCATGTACACTTTTACCACTACTACTATGTCCACTTGACTTGCCCGTACTGAGAATTGGTTGGATCTGACCTTGCATATCAGCAAGCTCTCGCACACGCGAGAGAATCGGAGCAGGGATTGGAACTGAAGCTTGTTTCCGGGAATTCAGAATCTGTGCCATCACAAGTATGTCGTTAAGAAGGATACTACGATCAATCACGTAGCTTCCACAAACTGGGTGGAGGGAAAATGATGCTCTGACTGTTAACAAATACAGAAACAAGCCCACCAGCTCTCCCTCCCCCTCTTTTTGTGCCTTTTCAGAATTAGTAATAAAAAAGAAATGAGCAAGTATGAGACAAAAACATGTTTGAAACTGCAGCTGCCTAATAGAGTAAAAATCTATTACTAATTCGTTTTGATAAGTTGAGTACTATATCGACTTCCTCTAGAATGCATTACCTCTTCTTTATCACATCATATTACTTATATCACTACTTTCTACTGAAATAGAGTGAATGTCTGAAGCCGCCTTATAGTTGAAAGAAGTCTTCATAAAATCAAGAACAATGAAAAACATGCATAATAATAATTCTAATAATGCTAACCCCTTTTTCTGCCGGCAACTGCACAAAACTAGCTTTCAGCAGATTTCTCCACTTGTCCTACAAAAACATTGATAATTTGCAGCATTACATCGCATGTACAAAAACAGTCCTGAACTAATTTATTTCCAATGAATTCCAGTTACTAGATTCAACTAAATGCACAAGCCAATACCAACCTTCAGGTCCACCGAAGTTCGATAAGGGCAAGACGCAAAAGCAAGCCGTTTTATCTCAGACCATCTACCAGCACCATACCTGGCTACACCTTCCACTAGCTTAACAACCTCATTGATAGTCCAAGGTCGGTGATGTTTTCTCCTCATTCCTCCTTTTTGGGTGGGTACAGTTACCACATTATCATCTGAATTGTCCTCAGAGCAGTCATTCAGCTCTATGTCATTCTCTAGCTCAGCAATTTTCATCCCACTATAATGCTCGTCTTCTTCACAAGCAGCAATAAGCTAAGAAAACAAAGGAGTTCCACAATGTATCTTCATCAATTTGAGAATTGGAGAGGGAGAAAAGGAAAATAGAGAGCCCAAAAAACAAAAATATATCCAATAAAAATTTGACACAACGTGAGGATGAGACTAAACTGACAACAAAAGAAGTACATTTGAGTCAGGGGTTGGGCCCAATGGAGACTGAAAATGAATAAAGTAAATGGTTTTGATCGTCTAATGGTTGAGCCACGTTTGCATCGGTACAAATCTTTCAAAAGCATATGAAAAAGAGAACCAATATTGACCCAAACTGAAGTGGGTGGCAAGTGATTCTATATCTATCCATGCTACGTGTAATACAAATCTATTTTGGTCGGGTATTCCCAGTTCCAAAAGTTTTCATAAAAGAAAAGAGATTTACGTTAGACCAATTAATAAATCGCTTTAATATTCTAATCTCAAAGTGGCTTAAAATGAAAATTGAAATCAGTTCATGCCCGGTTTGAATTTTTGATATCCTTGAAATGCGAAATCACTGCACCAAGCAACTTCAAAGACAGAAAATCCAACTGTTTGTCATGCAATGTCAAGCAGAAAAATAATTACTGTTATTAAAATTCTATAAAAAGAAAAGGAGTCAAAACATAATTCACAATTGTGAGATGGAAAAAAAATCAAAGTCTTGACTCTCTTTCTTCTGGCAGAGACCTTGACGGGCTGAGCACTTGATCCACAAGAAATCTTTTGGCGAACTCTGCACAACCAGTAGAGGAACAAAGAGACTTGGCAGAAGATATCTTCACACCAAGCTTTTGAACCATAATGGCATAGACTGACGCAACACGCTCATCGGCGATGAGAACATCATCACCGAGCACAGCATAAGACAGGTTCTCTAGAACAGAGATAGTTTGATATACATTACGCCATCAGCCGTCATTCCATGAGAGGAGGAGGGTTTCGCTCCCTCTGCTTTGAGAAAGCAAAAACGAAGTGATCTCGACTTTTTAGATACCCTTTTTTTGTTTTTGAAGTGGAGAGACGTGCTTCGGTCTTTCCATCGATAGGCGTAGGAGTTCTTCCTCTTGCTCCATCGAATGCACTGAGAAAGGTAGCTGTGAGGAATAAAGAGCGTATTCTGTGGCATTTGATTCCATTCTTGCTAACTGATTCTATAGATTCTCGAACATCGGATAAGGGATTATTTCTTTAATTACTCCTTTTTATGATGGTGTCAGGGCCCGCTTACGCGCACCTCGATTAGTCCATTCCACCTGGTACCTACTACCTCCCACCAACACAGGTACCAAGTAATTCTGTCTACCAAGATTTAGCCAGATGAGAAGAAATCACCGAGTTGTTTTTAGCTTCCGCTGAGACTTACTTGAACCTAAGACCTCATGGTTGGACAACACTAATGAGTTGTGATCCAAAAGTTAATACAATAAAGAAGGCATTCCTGTTGAACAAGATCGTGAGGCATTCTCAACAGGAATAGTGATCAATGTGTGATGTAAGAATACAAACCAGAAGAAGAGAAAAGAGTTACAAGTAGGGCTGGCCAGTGGGCCGGTCCCGACCCGGTCCAGTCCCAGGCCCGATTAAATTAAAAAAAATTAGCGGGTCCGGGGCTCGAACCGGGACGGGACATGATATGGTCCCGACCCGACCCGGTCCCGCCCAAAAACAACCACTTGCCAAAAATAGTCGTTGCAATAACGACCATTTTACATTTTGACCGTTAGACAACTGCCATTTTTGGCTTCCCCCACTCCCCCAACCCCCCTACCCCCTTTATATTTATTTTTACCCCTAAGTTATTATATTTACACTTTAACCTAATTTCTCAACTATAAATACCTCATTTTCTCTTCTTATTTCTCACTAATCTTCCTACAATCTCTACTCTCTCAAATTTCAATCAATCAATCTCTATACAACATTGTCTACTACATATTCACTCTATTTATTAATTTGAGAATTGAGAGTGAAGTTGGCAACTAGCTTGAGGATTAATCTATCGAGCAAAGTTTCAATTTTCAACCTCTCTCGATTACACATCGACTTTACGTCGGCGTTTGGTACATTCGTTCTCTCATTAAATTATTATTTTGTTTTTATTTCATTTAGCACATTTAATTTCATTATCTTTAACTTTTTAAGTCTTTAACTATTTATTACCATAACTAAAATGAAAAGAATAAAAAATGTTTTGGGCAAGGCCTTGGGTATCAAGGGCAAGGGTAATGGTACTTCTTCTAGTATTCCTGGACACGATGATTTTATGGATCCTGAACTGTTCCCTGAAATACCATATGATCTTGACACAAATGTTTATCCTCAAAATGAAGAAGATTTTAATTTAGATGACACTCTAGATGATGATACACCCACTAGTGAAATGCCTTATATCCCCCCTAGTATGAGACGAGGTCCGGTAAAACGACCATTAACATCAGCTGTATGAAAATATTTTCACAGAGACGTACCAAATCAAGTAGCTATATGTAAAACTTGTAAATCTGTTTATACTTTTAAAACTGGACAAGGTCATGGTGGGACGGGGGGTTTAGCAAGACACATATTGCAAAACACAAAGTCTTGCATGCCCAATACCTTATTGAAAAAGATGGTGAGCAAGCGTCCTCTCAATCGGGACAAGGTTCACATACTGTTCCGGACAAAGTACAGGGTCAAATTAACCCTATGACGGGGGGAGTTGTAGGCCCTAAATACGATAAACATAAAGATAAGGAAGCACTAGCAAAATTAGTTGCTGTGGAGGGTTTGCCTTTTTCATTTCCTGAATCGTCTGATTTTATTCATTATATTAGAGATATGTATAATCCTGCTTATAAAGGTCTTCCTAGATCAACGGTTAAGAGAGATGTGTTTAAATTTGCACACGAATATCAACAATATTTGTGTTATTCATTATATCATTTAAATTGTAAAGTCGCTCTAACTTCTGATATAGGTCGTAGTACTAACGGCCATGATTATTTAACGGTAACATGTTATTGGATAGATTATAAATGGTCTATGCAAAAACGTATTTTAGCATATAGATATATAGATAGTAGGCACACTTGTGAGTTTATTTCACAAAATATTTATTTAATTTGCGATTATTACGGAATAACTGATAAAGTTATGAGTATTACATTAGATAATGCAGCTTCTAACAATTCTGCTATTTATGTTTTAAAAGAAGTTTTAACTCCGTCTTTTTCAAAACATTTTCATATCAAATGTGAGTGTCATATTTATAACTTAGTTGCAAAGGATGGTCTCTCACTTTTTCAAGATATTCTTGAAAAAATACAATTTGCTATAAACTTTATTTTTAAAAATAATAGAATTCAACAGAGAAAAGAATATAAAAAACTTGTCACGATTGTGGACTATCTTACAGAAAAATTCCCGAAGAAGTAACAACTAGGTGGAATTCTTTATATGACCAACTAGTTGTTGCTTATGACTATAGAAAACCTATCACATTATTTTTTAACGCCCATAATCAAAATCCAACTGATATGATTGTGGATAATGATTGGGCAAACTTAAAGAACTTATTGTATTTCTAGAGAATTTTCAACGAGAAACAAAAGAATTTTCTACTTTATATTATCCTAGTATTTCAACTATGTTGTTTTATATAGCTATAATATTTTTACTTCTTAAAGAATATATGAAAAAACCTGCTTATAAGGCAGCTATTACAAAAATATTTATGAAATTAAAGAAATATTTTATTCCTATTCCCCCTATTTATATTATTGGTGATGTATTAAACCCGACTATTAAAGTAGACGGTTGTAAAAGTCTTATTGAAAATATTTATAACTGTATGGACGTACTACCACCTCCAACTCCCAAAAATTTAAATATTGAGCCACCTATTGAACAAACGTTAGAAGAAGTGTTGGATAGCGTAGAAGATGAATGCAAAAAAGTATATCGGCATTACCAACAAGAAAGTGCTAGTAACCAACCGACTTTCGTACCATCTCTTCTGCTTCAACACAGCCTCAAAAAAGACATCTTGTTTCTACGGACAGTATTGAAAGCCTCAGAAATAGAATGTGCGGTGGTAGCACTGCTAACCAAATTAGCGAGTTTGATGTTTTTGTTTTGCAGGGCACTTTACCTTACCAAGCAGTTGTCAATGAAGACGGAAAGGAAAACTTGCTGAAATATTGAATGCAGAATGAGAAGACATTTTCGACACTTTCAATGATGACCCGAGATATTTTGAACATTCAAGCGTCATCAATCGCTTCTGAAAGCGCTTTTTCTGCAGGCAGATTTCAAATAGGAGAGCACATACACTCATTAGCAGGAGACAGCTTGGAGATGGTGGTACTATTTAGAGATTGGATACGAGCGGAGCGAAGAAGGTGCGGTCACCCAAAGATTAACGAAGAAGACGAAAACTACAACGACATCTTATCTGAAGGCATGAGTAGCGACGTGGAACAATTTGACCAAGATATACCAATTCCAACCGAAGAACCACACGAAATTATAAAGAAACTAGAAAAAGTATTTTCAAATTGGTAATATATTTCATTGCAATTTTAGTATTTTTTTCTCTGTCTTTTGCAATTTTTTTCAACAACAGTACACTACAATGTTGTAATTCTGAATCTTGTATATTTCAATGAAATAATCAAATAATTAATAATATAAGAGGCACAAAAACAGCCTTGAGATGTTTTTTTTACACTCTTCTTGTCTTTGTTTAAGTATTTAGTTTATAAATATATATGAGTATATGACTATCACTATATAACTATATGTTACTTTGTTAGTATTTTTAATTTAGTGGAAAAAAATTTAAAAAAAAATGTCCCGCCCGTCCTGTCCCGACTAATCGCTTCGGGACGGAGACGGACACTCAGATCGTCCGCTAGTACCGGTCCCGCCTAGCCCGCCTCACCCTCCTCCTCTCGTCCCGATCGATGGGCCCCGCCATCGCCACTCTAGTTACAAGCAAGAGGGAGAAATACATGAATAATATTTTTATTAGTTCTTTTTCTGTAGGTAATAACTTTTATTACTTACAAATAATCTCCCAAAAAGTAAGTTAAAATCACAAAGGTAGTACAATTAATGATATAAACTCATGAAACAGCTAAAACTGGCATTTAATGACAGATAAGGAAAATTAAAACACAATATAAAGGGGATACGGACTTACGGAGAACCATTATTTTAGTCCATCTCCCAAACAGATAGACTTGTTTTCTTTTTAAAAGATAAAATTGACCACTTTTCAAAATAAAAGTCAAAATGGTCAAAACTCGTATTTTGGAAATAAAATTTAGATATCTAAAAAAGTATTTTAAAGAAAGATATCAAGTTGCAATTTTTTCAATTTAAAAAATGACAACATTTAAAAGTGTCATAGATCGATTTTTCCGCCACCTGGAAAGCAAATAGGGAGCACTATTTACCTAAAGTAATATTGTAAGCGATTTGAAAAAATCAAGCATGCACAGAATTCAGAGGCAAACAGTAGAAAAGGGAAATTGTATTTACAGGCTGTTGAGTCCACCCAGGAGATGAGCTGGTATTGATCAGGTCATTATTTCTCTTATCATCTTCTTGTCGCCCGGATACGTCAAAAGCAATGCTTACTTGTCTGGTCGACATGTCCATACCACAGGGCTGAACTTTCTGCAATATTTAACTTGAAATACATCAATAACCCAGAGGTACAAAAACTTATCTTTCTATCAGCAATAGTAGTACATGTCATTGGAGCTGAAACTCAAAGTCTAAAAACCACGTTATTTAATTCGAAAGATAAATGATTCAACTTTATATAGGCATTACAAATTCATTGGGAAACACACACACACACTCTCTCTTATATAGACATGCTATATTGGAACTGCAAACGGAGAATCATCTGACAAATGCACTTCAAACTGAACCTAAAATAATCTATGCAAGAAGATTATAAAAAAATTGCAAGCGATTCAAGTAACTCAAAAGTTTCATTCACATGAATCTGAGTACAAGTCAAGTCTACATGGAATAAGCGGGAATTTGTATGTTTCATCCTCATAGAAACAACTATAAGTCCTTATATACAAAACATGCTAGGAATAAGCCATACAAGCATTTATATGTCTATATTTAAGATATTTATATTACCAAAAGAGGCATGAAGTTCTCACGCGGGCGGCTCCTTCGAATCCGAGAAACAAATGGAATTTGAACCCCAGAACCTCCTAAAGAATCTTGCCTGGTGACCAGATGTCTCGCATTTGACCTAACATTTTTGGTGGGCCTCATATGAGTTTCTGGACATGCAAATCGGTATCTGGAGATTTTATCTGGTGATGATAACTTTTCACTGGATTCCCCAGATTCTATTTCTGAAAGTTCTTCAATATATCTTTTTGTTGGTTTGCGAGCCCTTTTGGCTGTTCTCTGCTCTGTGTAAAGATCTTTAGTAACCTTACAGCTTTCAAAAGCTGAACTGGAAACATCTGCGCCAGAAAAATCAGCATCATCATTTATTCTGTTATCATGGTCACCTAGTGACCCTCCAAAGTCTGGATTTGCCACTCCATCTTCAGAATCTGCAGAAATTCTGCTCTTTACACGATGACATATTTGTTCTTCACCTTTCTTCACCACTACATTATCTCTTATTATGAAAGTAGTGCATGAAAAATCACACGAATTAGTCAGCCCCATGGTAATCCTCCTCTTAAGCCACTGTTTGTCCTTGACAGAAGTTTCCCTTCCAAAAGCTGCTTTAAAAGTTTCCTGAAGTTCTTTGACAGTTAGGTTGTCTAAACATATCTTTCCCTCCAACTTTGAAAAGTCTGGCTTCAAACTAGAACCAGCAGCAGAAGTTGATGGCGCATCTTGGGGATTGGAGCCTACCTCGGTCTTCACAGATAGGTCAATATTGCTGACTTCTGAGCAAGGAGCCAACCCATGAACAGCCACCTGGAAGTTAATTCCAGTCTAAATCAGTCGAAGCTGACTAATGAGTAGCAATACAATCACTACTAACATTACTAGAAGCAAACCGAAGTATATAAAACCCATAATATACTTCTTCAGACTCTCTAATGCCGCACGAAAGAGAAAATCCAAACAAGATACAACAACTAACTCTAACAGGTGAATGATTCACAAGCAAAACATTACGAAGAGATATTTTGTCGACACAGTAACATGAAAAATAAGTTGAGCCAAACTAGTTTATGCCAACGATATGAATCCTCTAAATCGATTCTCTATTCGGGCTTCATTTCAGCCGATGTAAAGCACGCCTAGGTGAGTAGTAACATATTGTACAGCAATCCTCCTCCTACTTTTTAAACTATCTTTAATATGATAGTCAGCATACTGCAACCCCTCCTTTATCTAGCTATGTGAAGCTAACACAACAATCTCATACTAAAAATTACTCTCCATGTTCCATTTTATATGGCACTCTTTCATTTCAATTTGTTCCGAAAAGAATGTTAGATTATTATACTTGGAAACAGTTTAACTTTTAACTTCTCATTTTACCCTTACTCTTACTGACATACTTTTATAACCACATAAATGTTATGGCATGTTTAAGACCAAATGATCAAAAGGCCGTCCTTTCTTTCTACTCCGTGCGCAGTCAAATACCACCACACATAAAATGAAACAGAGATAGCAAGAAAAAGGCCATAGATACAGGAGATGTAAGAAGTAAAGCTGAGGTGTGCTACTTACATACCTTTTCAGGAGCTTCTATTTTTCCCAAGTCAGGCACTGGGTCAACTAGCACATTTGACTTTTCTGCACCAACTTCGGGGTTTTCAGACTCTACACAACAACAACAACAACAACATTCCCAGTGAAAATCCCACACTGTGGGGTCTGGGGAGGGTAGAGTGTACACAGACATTACCTCCACCTTGATAATTCTCATGAGGAAAAGGCCAAAGAGAATCACCCTTTATCTCCAATGATTTGAAGTAACAATTTTCGCAAAATAATATGAAGACTAATGAATTATTTAAAATCTAGTTCCAAACCTTCTGGAACTTGAAATGGATTTCTCTCCAGAAGGTATCCTTCAGTTTTGACGGATTCTGAAGTATGTCTTGTATCTGGGACATGCTTGGGTTCACACTTATCATCTTCAAGAAAGTCCTCAACCACCATAATTTCATCCTGAGTTGCCGGGACTAATCTCCCATCGCCATCAACCTACACAATTGGTAATGACCGTTAATTACTCTCTAAAACCACAACAAACTTGGTTCTCCGGCTACGAGTTGAATGTGCGGTTTACTTTTACAACTTGGGAAACAAGTTCTTGAAGGAGATTTGGAGGGAAAATAGAATTCTAACTAATATTGACCCCGTGTGGCATCACACTTAAAAGTCATTGGTAATTGTAAAATAGGACCCATTAAAAAATCATTTATGAGGAAAAGAAATGTCAACCACAAAACAAAAGGTAGCATATAAGGCATTGCAGAAAGAAAACACCTTTCTAGAACTACCTTATGCAAAATCCAGAACTTGTATTCTATTTCCGGCTAGATTGAGTAACGAAACTGAAAATCAATATGATGACCCTTGCAAAAGAAATTGCTCTTCATCGCCTCAAAATAGGGGGAGACAATCAAAAGGGCGGCCGTGATGCTAATTACTATGTAGAGTGAGCTCAAGGGATACTTCTTAATTAGTCTTTACCTAAAGCTAATCGATCCAACATATGATCTAAAAAGAAGACAGTAACATCAATGGTATCAGTAATCACCTAATTTTCTTAAGTAACTATCTCATCACCACCATCCCCTCACATTTGAGAAGTCCTGTAAAATTCTCGTTCACCTCTCTTGGAGTGCGGATTAAGCTTTTAGCAGCTTTTCTAGCACCAACTACAAATCATGAACTTGCTTTCATTATTTTACGGGAGGAGAATCAAGCTGGAATGAAGAAAAAATAAGCTCCCTCAAAACTGCAAGATATATTTGTTCCAGATTAAGAAAGCAAAATAGTCTCCGAGCATTCGCTAATCACTAGCAACTCAGATCTTTCCACAAAGTACAGAAATTAAAACGAGCATATACCCTAGTAATTAAGCTTACAAACTATAGCAAGCATACACTCATTTAACTTATCAATTAGGTATACAGACCATACCCGGACAAGCTGATAAACAATAGGATCGGCAATCTCCTTCTCCAAAGCTCCGATAGTGTTCTTTACCGGAACGACACTTTCCTCAATTTTGGCTTTATTTGCCTCCATTGCAAATGCATAATATGCAACTGAAATCTCTGAAACACACAAATTTGACTATTTGAGAGCGTAGATTCTAAAATTCAAAACCTAGCGTGCATGCAGAACAAAATTCTCCAATTACAACAACAACCAAACAATAATTAATATACCTCAATCATAATAATTTAACTAAATTTCATCAAAATAAAAAAATATACTCCATCGTCTCGAATTATTTGTGATTTTTTTTATTTTACACGCTCCTTAAGAAATATTAATTAGTACTTTTACCCTTATTTATGTATGTTAACTCTATTTATGCTTATTTATGTGTCAATCTACATTAATGATAAAGGTTAAAATGGAAAAAAATAATTAATTGTGTGTTAAACTTTTAAAAGACAACAAATAATTTAAAAAAATTACTTTCCCTAAACACGACAAATAATATGAGACGGGGGAGTGAAATTGAACTCACCATAGGATTTATAGACACCTAATAGAATTCCACAAGGCCAGTCACGTCATTCTCCTGAGCTGAAAAACTCAAAATTTTGAACGGAGATGATAAAAAGCGCGAGTACGACAAAAGGGAGAGAGATATATATGCATGAAATCGAAGAGCCAAAATGATTGTATCAAAATTGAATAATTAACACTTAGTAATTATTTTTTGTGATTTGGCAGAGAGAGATGGTTATTTGAATCTAAGAAATAAACCTGACGAATATTTTTCTTGCTTATGGTTTTCTTTGGGAAATTTGCTTTTGCAGCACGCTGGGGCAGACCTTCGAAAAGTTTCGGAACTGAAATATTGTTATGGAAGAAAGTTGGGAGTTCAAGAGCGCGTGAAGTCCGTCATCACAGTTTTCAGCGACTGTTCACGAGCGGAAGCCACGTGATGAAGTGGCACTCCAAGTACGGCGTACCTGAATAGTGAGTAAACAGGGGTAAATGAGATGATGATTTCGACCCTATGCCAAGGTAATTGGGCTTTATTTCCTGTTTGAGGATACTCTTGGGCTTCTTAAAAATAGATGGGTTACTTCACTAGGCCTAGTGGAGTACTTGTTAGGAAATATTGTATTTCGCAATTACTGGACATCCATTTTTCTTATTATCTTTTACGTATATTCAAGTCGAAACAACAATTGTAAGAAGAACCTGTACGATAAGCAAATGAAAACAAACTATTCCTTGCTGGTTGACTCGTCTTGACATGAAAATGGTAGGCTTTTTCAATAAAGGCTCACAAGTTAATAGTTGCTAGTAAATGGTGTGCTGTTTATCAAATAATAAGTCTTGGATAAGAACTTGTTGTTTCCTTTAGAGGTTCACAAGGTTGTTGAAAGCATGGGGATCATATCAAACAAGTCATATTTCTTTGATTGGACATGGAACACTTCCAAGAAGAAATAACTATTAATAATAGCAAAACCCATGTGTAACAGAACCAAATTTCTCGTACTTCTATTTCGTATTTGCAATGTGCATTGTCATAAATGTATATAAGCAAGACTTATTACAAAATACACATATAATCCAACATAAACTAGAAACTTCCTGAACTACAACACAATGGTAGTCTCGTGCAATCACACCACTCTTCTCACTGTTCTCAGGGTGAGTCTACTATTCTAAGATATACAACAAATCATATACATTTGATGCGCCTCAGATACACCTTTCTGGCAGAACTATGCCTAAAAACTAATCTCCACTAGTTGGTGAATCATGATGCTAGGTGAAGCTGAGACATGGACCTGCAAGTGCTTTCAATTAAGAACACCAACAGCCTACAACAGCATTAACAGTTCGTAAGATGCCAGTAAGCAAACCGTTCAAAAACCAAAGAGTCAAACAGTTAAGATTCATGCACATCTAAAGAGACTTGATATTCTCTACCTGAACTCACAAGAGAACAAAGATAAAATGTAATGCATTATTACTTAGCTCATTTGACTGAACTAACTTGACCAACTGTTGCATGTTATAATAAAGATATAACCAAACTATAAGCACAGTACATTTTCATTTAGCGGCATTACAGTTCATAATCATATTGTGTAATTGTCACTAGTAGTAAGATGGTAGATAAAATTAGGCAGGCCATCTTAACTTGAAAAGAAAGAAATCCAGTATAGCCTAAAGGGAGTCAATCAGACCCAACAAGAAAAGACTTCTTTTCACTGTTGTTAGAACGCACATATTCCAGTCTTTAAAAAGGTACCAAACAGTTCTCAAGATTCTAGCTCCTGTTATATAAAGTTTCCCAAGATCGTAAGATTCACAGTGATGGACTTGCTGCAAACATAAACCGTAAGTTAACCTAATAGGAAATAGTTAGATTAAAAATTATGCCTAGTTCCTGTCATAATAATACATGTAGACGTATTTTCCAAACTCCTCTATCATAAAGCTTTCAAAGGAGCCTGACAAACTTCAAATTTAATGTAAGCATCGATGAGTATCCTCTTCCACCCATTAGTACATGATGGAGAGAAATAAGCAATACTAGAAGTAATCCACTCTGATTTTAGATATTTATATGCTCCCACACAAACTTCTTTAGCACAAAAGATCCTTTTCAATGTACATGACAAACTAAAACAACTTGATATAGCATGGTAAGAAGCCTCTTTAATCAATGTCATTCTACAATATAGAGGGGTAACAGATAATCAAAAGTATATACACTTGTCATGATTGTCAAACAAGTGTACATAAGAGACACATCTCAAAACCTATTAAGTACAGGTGCAACTTCTAAAATACAAAAGAACATACAATTAATACTCACTGCCACTGTTTCATAATAGAATTGACTGGAAAAAACTTCAACTTACAGATGAAAGACAGTCACGGAGATAGTTCATTGTCAACTCTAACGGCGTTTATGTAAGCACGTAAAAGGAAATTTGCGGACATAAAACACAAGTTATAATAGGGCGACTGTAGAGGTGGATACAAGTCAGAGCGTATAAATTGTAGGAGAAATATTGAAAACTCCAAGAACATGAACAAATTCAAGGGGCCAACCATTCTCCAAACTTTCATTTAAGCATTGATTAGAGACCTCTTCACATCCATATTAATTGGAAGCGGAATAGAACAATCAATGCTGGCTTATCACTATTGACAAGCATAAAAAGCCTATCAATGCCACAAGCCAATAGAAAAATAAGCAATGCTAGATTAATACTCTTATTTTAGATATCTACATGCAAATAAGAGTATTTTCTAAACTTCTTTAAACTAAAGTCTTTGGGTATATCGGAAAAAGTCTCTCTAACACCACAAAGGTAAGAGTCAATGTTTGCATACATCCTACCCTCCCAAACCCCACAATTACACTGTTTATATTCTACAATTTAAAGGGTCAAAAATACTCAGCAGTATATACCTCTCATGAATGCCAAACAAGTAACTAGAGGATAAGCATTTCAAAACCTGATTAACGCAAAACAAGTGCAGGAGAACTTCTAAACTCCAAAAAGAAATTAACAACTGTTATTCAATCCCACTGTCATATTAAGTAGTATTACTTGGGGGGGCTTAAACTCAAAGATGATAGGCAATGAAGGAGACAGTTCAGAGCCAGATCTAGATGCATTTGTGTAAACACGTTAAAGAAAGGAATTGTTTGGCCAAATCAAAAGCGATAATAATGCAATTGAAGAGCTGGATACAAGTTAGAGAGTAAAATTTGTAGGAGAAATATTGAAAACCCCAAGGACATAAACAGATTCCAGGGCCAACCATTCTCCAAACTTTCATATAAGCATTGATTAGACACCTCTTTACATACATAGTAATGGGAAGAGGAAAAGAACAATCAATGCTGACTTATCAGTACTGAACAAGCATCAAACACAACATAATAAAGCACGATTTGAATGCATAAATAATCTCCTAAATACTATAAAGAATGAACAAAATCAAAGAGGACTTAAAATCGAGTTCGTCAGTAGTGAAGCAATATACCAGTTTGCCAAAGCGACTCACGGCATATGTTGTTAACAGTCCGAGATTAACCTCTGAGTTGGATTTAGTATTAGAGGATTCATCGTTCTCAACAAACAATGAAAGGGAAAAAGGATTGGTACTCTATACTCGTAACGCCTACCATTGGAGGCTCCTCCAAAGCTGGTATGCCGCTTACAAATGTAGATGCCGCAGATTAGGGCTTTAGGGATAGGAAGAGAGCCGCCGAACCGCTGATTAGGGTTTACAGATCTTGCGGTAGTGATGCCAATTTATAGACCGAACCCCCGCCTCGCCAAGCTATATTCATATAAATACCCCTCCCCCCCAGCTTTGAGATGTGGTTTAATTTTCCTCTATTAATAATTGAAATCAGGTATATTCATCTTATAAAATTAGTCCAATATAGTTTTACTTATAAAAAAAATCAATTTTATTAACTCAAATTAATCATAAATATCAAATAAACCGGCTTGAAATTTATATAAAAGATGAATTGCACCATCACATTGACTTTTATCGCTAACTAATTAAACTTTATGAATATAACTCAAATCATCAATAATGATGACCGCAGAAATGGCCAGAAGAAGAGAAATACGATGACCGCGGGGCCACGAGTTCGATCCTGCATAAACTTCTTGGTTGGCGCATCATGGCTTGCCAAGTGTAGTTTACATGGTGGCGTGGTTTGCGCATTGCTGCGTCGGTCAGGTTTACCTGTCTTGTATCGACTGAAAGAGTAGCGTTGCGGTTCGAAAAAAAAAAAAAAAAAAAAGAAAATCATCAATAATGATGTTGAAACTCCACATCAAATTATTAATCTCTTAATGTTAAAATAAATCTAAATACATCGTATTTAGCTTTTAATTTTTTTGCAGTAATATTATGATATTCAAGGTGAGATTATAGTGTTTGAAGACTAATGGTTTATGATAAGGTAAGATGGCGATAAAGAATAATAAATATAAAGGCGTTAGATAGATTTTGAATGAGTTGATTTTGTATAATATTTTTGTGTGTTCTTCGTGTGTTGTAATTGCGGTGATAATGATATTGAAGTAACAATGCTTTTTAATTGATTTTAAAGTAGATTTTGAAAGTTTCAATTTTAGACTCAAATCTAGGTCGAATGTATGTATGATGTTATTAGCTAGTCGATGTTGTTGAATCTAGATCGAATGTATGATGTTATTAGCTAGTCGGTGTTGTTGACTATGGATATCGAAAGTTCTAGCGCTCTGTCATCAAAATCGTATCAAATATTGACTACTCTTTAATATTAAAAATGCATACAAATAAAACATCACTTTCAATTGATTATCAATTTTGACCATTGAATCATTCTCTTGGAAGAATGTACCAAGAGTCCTGCACCTTAATTAAGATTTAAGTAAAAATAGTATAATAAGTGAGAAGCTAGAGCAAGTTGTGATATCTCTTTTGTCAGAGAATTAAGAATTACACTGATAATTGTTTGAAGCTTGATAACACTTAGTCTAAAATAAAATTGGTTTGTATTTCCCAAGTCTCAATATCTATAAAGATCTATTCATGTTATCCCTGTCTTTTTTTTAATCTAATAACTTAAAATTTGATGTATTCAAAGAGATTGCAGTGTAATTTAACCTATGAATAAGAGTGCGTACAGAAGTTGTTGAGTTAGAACTTAGAACACATGTATATTTGAAAGAGCTAAAAGATTTTCTGAAATCCATTTTAATAATTTGAAGTTACTAAGTTGTTTGTTTGATAAAAAATATTTACCGTCTTTAGCCACTTTACATATTATATTACTCCATATGTTTCGAAAATAATGACTCACTGTTCTTTATAGTCCATCAAAAAAAGAATGACATGTTTTTTTATTTAACAATAATTTAATTTTAAATTTTACGCAAAACGAGATAATCTATAACAACATAAATATCTTTGATTTATTTTAGATAATAAGATTCAAAAAAAATCTTTTATATTTTAAAGTGCGTGTCGAATGAAAATATATCACATAAATTAAAAAAAAGTGAATAATATTTATTGGTTATTTTTTAAATGATGGTTATTTATATTAACTTTTCTTTTAGAGGGTATTTATATTGACTTTTTAAAACTACCTTATAAGTTAAAGCTAAAAGTCATTAGCTAGTCATATTCAATTTTTGACTTTTGGTTTATTTTTGTACCTTTTTAACTTAAAAATAAATGCTTAAAATCATTTTTTATCTCATTAAAAATCTGGAAAAAAAATACTTAAAAGCCCAAAAACACTTCAAATAAGCCCATTCAAACATATTTTAGTAATATATTGGTTACTTGTGCACAAAAGTTTAAAAACTGATTAAATAGTACTCTCTATGTACTAATTTACGTGATATCATTTTCTTTTTGATTTGTCAAAAAATAAAAGTTACATTTTTTATATTTGAAAATAATTTAATTTTACGAAATGATTAACAGTTACATATTTTTATCAAACTTATTTTAGGCCACACATTTTTAAAAAATTGATTTATTTTTACACTTAATGTTAAATAAAATGATGATACATAAATTTAACGGAGCGGGACGGTAAAGTAAATATCAGGGTAAAAATTGGTCATCGCATGAAATTTTTACTTTGATTAGCTTGTGTAACTATTGCTACACGTGGGCAACCCATGGGACCCATTTGGTTTTCTTCTTGACGACGAGTCTCCCGCAGTTCCCAATCCCCAAACAGAAAATTCAATGAATTCCCCTCAATCAATGAATTAAGTCCACAACACAAACCAATAAATAAATAATGGCTGAAATTCCATCTTCTTCCCCCAAATCAATTCAATCAACTAACCCTATAATTGAAGCAACAGCCGCCGGAGCACCGTCGACGACGTCGTCTAATAACAACAATACAATCTCACAATCGCCTTCAATTGACATACCTCAAATCCCGTTAACTCAATCTCAGCAACAGCAGCAGCAACATCAAATTCAGATGCAGCAGCAACAACAACAATTGACACAATCTCAACAGCAGCAGAATAATTCGACTAGTATTAACAACAACTTAATATCCGCATCTAATTTTCAGATGCAGCAGAACTTGCAGAGATCACCTTCAATGTCGAGGTTGAATCAATTTCAAATGCAACAGCAACAACAATTAGGTTTGATGAGGCAGCAGCAATCCGGAGGGCTTTATGGTCAAATGAATTTTGGGGCTGGAGGTACTTCGCTCCAGCAACAGCAACAACAACAGCTACAATTGCAACAGCAGCAGCAGCAGCAGCAACAGAATCAACAACAACAGCAAATAGGCGGCCAGATGAGTAGCGGAAATTTAAATAGGGCAGCTTTACTGGGGCAGACTGGCCATCTGCCCTTGTTTTCTGGACAAGCTGCTGCTGCCGCTGTTGCCCAGTTCAATTTGCAATCTCAATTTTTGAATTCGGTATCATTTCAACACGTTTAATAGACCTTATTGTAGATTTATATGCCAGTAACAATATAGAGAACTTTTAGTATAATTATTATTATAATTTTTGTTATTACTACTATTATTTTTGCATAATTAAACTTTTAGTAGTATTATTATTATAATTATAGTTATTGTTATTACTACTATTATTTGTGTATATTTAAATTCTTTTTTTACTTTTATTTGGTATGATGGTGACATGAGTTAAGCTAAATGGAGAAACATGGTCAATGAAGATTCATAAAGACCACCCCAGCTTGTTTGGGACTGACATGTAGTAGTAGAGTGTTGTTATCACTTTAACACTTGTAGGTTTCACACAAGTAGATTCAAATTTTAGTATTATGTTTTACTAATTCTATCCCCGAGCCATTGAATGCATGAACTTTATTTGGCAATGTACTGTTTGAGAAATTGTTTGTTTTTTATTTGTTAAAATGCAACTGCTATTTGTCATTGTTATACTTCTTGATGAGGTTAAGTATAAATCGTCATGCTTTACGTTTGCTGAAAGGAGTTTTATTCTGGTTGCAGCCACGACAGAAGGCAGGTCTAATGCAGGGGAATCAGTTCCATACAGAGAATTCCCATGGCCAGTCCTTGCAGGGTATACAGGCAATGGGAATGATGGGATCTCTCAACATGAACTCTCAGTTAAGGGCAAGCGGGGCCCTGGCATATGCACAACAACAAAGAGTGAATCAAAATCAGTTGAGGCAGCAGTTGTCCCAGCAAAATCCTCTCACCACTACTCAGGTGCCAATCTTGAAACATGCTAGTAATATATGTTTGATGCTAAAAACTAACCATCTCATTTATTCTGCTGAATTTTCCACTTGACATGTGGTAAAATGGAGATGACTCTTTCAGGAAATCTAGTGGCAATTTTTCTCACATCTGAGCTCAAGTTGTATAAACCGAAAAAAGCTGTCCACGTCATTTATTCTTCAAATCAATCAGGTCATGAATTTGGTCATTAGTCATAACAGCAAGCCAAAGAAAAATCTTGTGTGTTTTCATTCTCGTGGAAATTTCATGCCACATGAGGTTTTTTTGAGATATTTCTGTGAAAGAATGCTCTGGGTATCTTGAAACATTTATTATATTTCTCTGATGAATTGAAGTTTGAAACTAGGATATGACTTTGTTTATGAAATTGATCATCGGATACTTGGATTATGCAAACACAACAATGACACATATGCATAAATGTGTACGTCATTCAAGTAACTCGGCACATAGTAAATAAATGCTGATTCAGCACTAGGTTCATGTTTAACTTAGTTTTATCCCAAAAAAAAAGGCCTCATGTTTAACTTTTTTTCTTTGATTAGGAAAGGCCTCATGTTTAACTTAGTTCTGGCATTTCATTATATCAGCAGATAAAGAAGTATTCACTAATGTATACATGAGGGTAATCTCAAGTTTTAAACATGGAAATTTACGGGATGCCCATTAATATTTTAGTACTTCTTTTATAGCCTTTTAGCACATGGTACTGTAGAGATTTTTCACTGTAACCACCCCTTTACAGACATCCACCCGAGGTGGCACAAAATTTCAATACATGTAAAATCTTATGGTTATATATGAGAATAGCCTTGTAAAGAGAAAATTTCCTTGTGAAAAGTAAAAGTTTGAGTTTGATTCAAAGACATAGGATTGCTGCTCTTACAGTTCCTCAGTACTACATTTCCAGCATTGCGTTCTTATCTGAATGAACAGTTTCTCATTGAGTATGCATCTATTTCTCGGTTTATATGCTGTAATAGCTAAGTCCTGAGGTGCCAATTGTGGACATTTAATAGTAGAGGAAGTATCATTAACACAGTTTGTCCCTTGAGGACAGATTCATAACTGGTTTTCTTTCTCCTCGGAGTCGAACTCCTGGTTTTCTTTTTTCCTAAAAGTATGTTATTGCTCTAGTAAACCTTATTTATGGCATTTTTCCCTTTTTGTTATGCTTATTAATATTCTACAGTTTGTAAAGTCCTTTTTTATGAAAATGGTTATAGAACGTAGACTTAATCGTCTCCCGGCCCCTATGACTTACAATTTCTCAAACTTGGTTTGTGAGGCAGATGGATGGAACCATCATTCTGAGAATAATTAATTTCTTTTGCTAAGAGGTTGAATCTTTTCTAAGGAACACTACGTAAAAGAGAGCATAACAAGGATGTTCCATTTATAAGCTAAAATACACTAGCTTATTTATTATTTCCCCTTCAATTCCTTTTTCCCATACCAATTGATCTCCATGCCAAGTTATAATAGCTGCCGTAAAGTAGGAGATCTACTGTTTTAGAAAATTAATAAGTTACTCTACTTTAAGTTGTCATTACGTCATGGAAGTGGAGTGGTCCAAAAGGAGCGAGAGATGGAGACACACTTAAAGTCATATGAAAGTTTTGGGGTGGGGAAGAAGCTTCATGGAGCGGTAACTGCTGAATGAAAAGGATGGAAGTGTTCCAACACATTGCAATTTCATAGTTAAGATGATGAAGTTTAGAAACAACATTGCTACCTGGTACCTGGCTGTTGCTGATGGGAGATAGTAGGTATCCCGTGGATTTAGTCGAGGTGTGCACAAGCTGGCCCCGACATCACGGTTATCAAAAAAAGAAGTTTAGAAATAACATTGGAAATTACAATAAACTTGAAAGTGGCATGTCAGGGGATGCTGCAGTAGAAGCAACCATTTCTGCGTCATACATGGGATGATACATCAGGAGATGTTTTTGACTGCCTAATTTGCTAATACTTTGGGACGATTCGATACATCCATATTTTATAACTTCAAAGTCCAATCCTTTAGTAATTTTGACATTCTTAGTTAACAACTTTTTTGTTTGTTATATTATTCAAGTTCAACGAGCTTTTCTTTCCTGTAGTAGACTTCTATCAAATGTCATTTGTTAAATAATCTTATGATTTCAACCCTAAACTAGTGGGATTTAATTGTGTAAAATAATCTCCGAGTTAGTCGCTTCAATCACTTCATTCTCTTAGAACAATTAACAATATCCATCAAGGGAGAAGATTTAACTTGTAGGAACTGAACTTGCTGGTTAGAATTATGCTCTAAGGCGCGGAAAAAAAGGTTGGTCTCTGTTTCAGCAATTGACGGTTGACATATAAGCAATGCAAACAATCAAATATCATATTGCGGGTTTTGCTTCTACACATTAGTAAATTCTTACCTTATATTAAACAAAAGAATATTTGGGCTTCTATATACCTGTTGTATATTGGGGTTTTGCTCCTCTACGTCAATAAAATCTTTACCTTATTCAAGATAAAATAAAATTGAATTTGCAGAGAACTAAAATATTTTTTTTCTGGATAAAATGATCTTAGCCAATGGATATTGTTATTGACATTGCAGTAGGTGAACATGAACTCCTTTTACTCGCCTTGTTAATTTTCACACTTGATACAAAGATAATGGAAGTGTTCCTCAGGCACAAAAATATCCTTGTGTAATTACAAGTTAATAGAATCAGCCAAGATGAAATCTGGCTAAAAAGTGCTTCAGAGTTGTGGATGTCGTCATTTGCTTATATTGAAGTTGATGGTCATTTAAGGCTGTCATAATACACGATTATCTTCGCTTCTTTAATTTTGGTTTCTCCTTTCAGTAACTCACATGTAATCTTCTTGTGGAATTTAATGTATAATCCAATAGTCTCTTGTCGACTTCCTTATGATGGTGCAATAATTTGTTTTTATTGCTCACTTTGACGTTACAATTTTCTGTAGAAATTGTCGGCTCAGAGCCTTCCAAGGACGTCATTTATTAATTCTCAGTTACCTGGGTTGACTCAGAATGGACAATCTGCAATTATGCAGAACAATTCATCACAGCAGCAGTGGTTGAAGCAAATGCCTGCAATTTCTACACCTAATTCCCCTTCTTACCGTCTTCAACAGCAGAGGCAGCAACAAATGCTTATGCAGCAGCAATTAGCTTCACCTCAACAGTTGCACCAAAATTCAATGGGTTTGAACCCACAGCAACTATCCCAAATTGTACAACAGCAGCAACAGATTGGACACCCTCAGATACAGCAACAGCAGCAACAACAACAACAGCCACATCAGCAGCAGTCTTCTCCAAGGATGGCTGCCCCAGCTGGCCAAAAGTCTATGAGTTTAACTGGATCACAACCAGATGCTACTGGTTCCGGAACAACTACTCCCGGGGGGAGTTCAAGTCAGGGGACTGAAGCAAGCAATCAGCTTCTTGGAAAGAGAAAGATACAGGATTTGGTTTCACAGGTCCTTTATCCACTCTACTTAATCTGTAAAATCCTGTTATCAGTGTACTCCAAAAAGAAATATGGATATATTCTTAAGTTTTGAAGTTCCCAAAATCAACTTCAGAAATTTTCTGATAGATTATGTATACTGATGGTGATAACTTTCCTCCCGTCCCTCCAAACTAAGAAAATTCCAATCACAACATATAGAATTTATCTGAACTAATTTTCTGAAGAGAATGAGCCGGACTGAATTGGAATATTTTTCTGAAGAGAGCTAGTCCATCTGACCTAATAGTATGGTCAATACTGTTACTATTGTAAAGCTTTCCTCTGGCCCTATTTTGCTCACTGACGTTTGAGCATCACTAATGTTTCAGGTGGATTCACAGGGAAAGCTTGATCCTGAAGTTGAAGATCTTCTTCTAGAGATTGCTGATGACTTCATTGATTCGGTTAGGCTTGAAATTGCATTATTCGTTGTTTTCTGTCTTTCTTTTCTTGGGGCAGTTGCCTTTTTTTGGGGGGGGGGGGGGGTGCTGTGTGTATCACATTTGGCTATCACTGATTTTTGCTACCTTTCGTCTGAAATCATGGTGTGCTAGCTTGTTAGGCCGTATAATTTTTTAACACTATGACAGGGTTGCCATCCTGCTGATTCTAGTTTCCCACCTCAGTGCTCTCTCTACATTTTTCCTTTTCCTCTTCTTGTTTGTTGTAAAATCTCCTGTTCATTACTTTTTCATATCCTATTCGAATTGAACTGTTAAACTCATTCAAAGGCATGACAAGGAATCTTCTTGTCAAGGTCTTGAAATGAGATCATCATGTCAACCGCCCTTGGATTTCTGAATCATGGACATTGAAATTCTTTGTGCAGATAATTGTTCATGAAAAGTGACATACATGAATATGTTTTACATTGATTATTTGTCATTTTTTGTACATACTTATGATCAGTGTCCCATTGTAGGTTACTACATTTGCTTGCAATTTGGCGAAGCATCGGAAATCTTCAACATTGGAGTCCAAGGATGTACTATTACATCTAGGTTTGCGCCTGCAACTGCAAATAAGACATGTTCTTTGTTTGTTCCCGTTATTTAGAAAGAGCGCTATGATGTCTTGGTACAGTTGTTACTTGAAAAGATTGTATGATGGTGTAAAGGCTGTAATTTTCTGTTATATATGTTTGTTTAAGTGAGATACTCCTCATTTAGGGAAAACCCATCCGTCCTCTGTGGAATGTTTAGCTTCACAAAATTTGGACCAGTCTGATTTACATAAAGGTTAGCATGTCTGTAGACAAATAAAATACCTTTGGTTTAAGGCTCTCCCAGTAGGTGATGTCCTCTCTCCGTGTTCCTTAGTTTCCGATGATACTAGGAAAGCTCATACATCATGTTCACAAATGGGGCTATATGCTGAACTGGGTAAATGGCAGTTTTGTCTAGCATTTTCACTTTGATACCAACTTTTATCATATCATCCCCTTCATTTTCTTATGTATTTTAAGCTTTCAATCTGCTTTTGGACTCATCCAAATGCTATAATTAAAGTGCTACCGCTTCCTTATTCAAATTTTCAATGACAGAATACAGTTTTAAGACCAGGCTCTCTCTGTCCCTTCGGGGACATCCGATAAAATTTGGAATGATACCAAACTCTCTCTTATCATTAGGAGTAGTTGCAGCTTATGCTGTACCTGCATAAGATCCTGAATGTGAGTTCCAGGAACTTAAACATCTAACTTGACCCTATTGGTAGAAGAATATGACCATGCATCTGAAAGATACACATTCTAGTTGTTGTATATTTAGAGAGATCAAGTAGTTTCAAAACTTTCCACCCATTTCATGTTCTAACTACAGTAGGTAACATTTCTTGTCAGGGTACCATCTCAAATGTTTGGAATATGTAAACATCAATATCAGCAAGGACCATCTGTTTTGCCTAATGCCCTATATTTTAGCCCTCATAGAGGGCTACTTTATGATGTCCTCAAATATGCTTGCAGTGGGCGCACATGCATGTGCAAACACCCGCAGACATTTAGGATTCGTTGTTTACAATTGGTATTTTAGAGAGATGTTTATTTCGTCTAAAGATGTTTTATATCATATATTAAGAAATAAAGGAAACAGAGGTATCTAATCTAAATGTTATTTTCTACAGAGAAAAACTGGCATTTGACTATTCCAGGCTTTTCAAGTGAGGAGAGGAAACACTATCCAGAAAATGTATGTATCTCTGCCTCTCTTTCCTAGTCTTTTCATGGTGGTATAGCCCCTTCTTGTCGTTGACATGAATTATGACTACTAAAATTAACATTTCTCTACCTCATCCTTGCTCATTGGTTTATTTGCTGACTGTTGTCCACCAATTGCTGGTAATCTGCTTATTCATCAATGGTTGATTTATTTAAAGCTGGGTTTGACATAGTGTTTCCAACTCTGTGCAGTCACCAAGTGATCTCCACAAAAAACGTTTGGATGTGGTGAGTGCAGGTCTATATGATAATACAACCTGCCTCAATCTTGGTGGATAATTTTTAGAATCATTGTTTTTTTTACTCAGATACACTCCTTGATGGAGGCCTCACAAACAGAAACAAGTACAAATAGTAGTGCTAAGGAGACCATCAGACCAGGGGCGGGTGACTCAAATCATATGATCAGACCTCCAAGTTCAGACAAATTGGTTTCACAGTCTAATGCTTCTCAAATGCTGCATGAGATGACAAGGTTTTGATGTCCCTGCAGTTTTTGTTGTATCTCCGGTGTTAACTGTACAGACCTTGATGGTAAGTATCACTTCTTTTAAGATGAATTCTTCTGTGTTTTGCTTGTTTACTGAAGAACCCAGCCTCTAGTATGCATAAGCGATCCTTCTCTAGACCAACATCAGTTGACGGCTATGCTTTCCAATTTTGGAGGTATCAGGAAGCTGCTCTCACCTTTACTTTGAAATAGCAGATGGGATCTGGTCCATCTGGAGACTTACTGCATACATCCCACTAACCACTCTATTTAGCTCTTATGTCACAAGTCATTTTGTCATGGTCTTCTTTTACTTGTCATGCACTTTGCTTACCATGTTTACATCTACGGAGCTAATCATATTGTCCATTTTGCAGATCAAGAATGAGGGGAGGCATAGGTTATATAGGTGTAGCTTAATGGAAGTTTTTATGAGACGTCGAGGCATGTGAAGAAAAATTTCAGAATGAACCACCAATAGTTGAATGGTCTTGAAGGCCTGTAATTATGCAGTTTAGTTGACAGTAGCTAATTCAGCCTGTGAGGATGAACTTGCTCAAATTTGGTTTCTCCATCATACTCCTCTGGATAACATGTTTACTAATCCTGTATATTAGTGTCTGTTTAGCACCTCTTCTTTCTATATACCAAAGAATGAGGTCAAATCTTTGTTTTCCCCTTTATCATAGTTGAAAGTTGAAACACTGTATCAAACAGGTTTTATTCAGTTATAGTCATTAACATTTTTTTCCCTCAAGGGCACCTTTTAGATTTCACTATGGTAGAGATATGATAATTATTATACAAATCCTTTCGACATATAACCAGTTACTCTGGTCGTATATCATGTTGCCCCAATTCAGACCCCGAAAAGATATCAAGAGGCCTAATGTATACTCCACAACTATGGCTGTCCAACGGGTCGGGGTGGGTGGGGTGGGGGTAGATCGGGGTGTGCCGCCACCTCGTCCCGATCCAGAGGGGATCGGGGTTGGGGTCGGGGTGGGGTCGGGTGGGTCATTTTTGTATTTGTCTTTAAATTAAATAAATAAATAACACACATACACAACAAGATAGTTTAATAAAAACATCTCAAGGCTGTTTTTGTGCCTCTTATATTATTCGACTAGAAGTATGATTTTTTTTTGTAATACAATTTCAAAATTGCAACTTAGTGATATTGAAAGTTGCAAATAAATAACATAGTAAAATTACAATTAAAAGAATTACATTTTAAGAAACATATTCTCTAGTTTCTTTATAATGTCTTGTGGTTCTTCGGTTGGAATTGTTATATCTTAGTCAAATTGGACGACGTCGATTGCACATCCGTCGGATAAGATTTCATTGTAGTTGTAGTCTTCTTCTTCGTCGATCTCCGGTTGGTCGCACCTCCTACGCTCCGCACGAATTCAGTCTCTGAATAGAACTGCAATCTCTAATGAGTCTCCTGCCAATGAATGTCTGTGTTCCTCTATTTGAAATTTTTCCGTAGAAAATGCGCTTTCGAACGATGTTGATGATGCTTGAATGTTCAACACATCTCGGACCATCTTTGCTAGTGTTGGAAAATTCTTCTCATTATCCCTCCAGTATTTTAGCAAGTCTTCACGTCCCTCTTCATTTTCAATTGTATCGAGCATAACACACCCTGCAAAACAAAAACATCAAACTCGCTAATTTGGTTAGAAACAGTACCACTAAACATTCTCTGTCTGAGGCTTTGAATACTAGCCGCAGAAACAGCATGTCGTTTTTGAGGTTGTGTTGAAGAAGAAAAAGAAAAAGATGACATGGAAGCCGGTTGGTTGCTAGCACTTTCTTGTTGGTAATGTGTATATACTTTTTTACATTCATCTTGAATGCTAGACATCACTTCTTCTCTACTTATTTCAACAGGTGGTGGGTCATTTGGATTTTTTAAAGTTGGAGGTGGAAGTGTATCTATGCAATCGTAAATAGTATCAACAAGATTTTTACAACCGTCTATTTTAATGAACTGATTTAATCTGAGACTAATAAAAAATATTGGGGGAATAGGAATAAAATATTTTTTCATTTTTTTAAATATTTTTTTAATAGGTTCCTTATAAGCTGATTTTTCCATATATTCACTAAGTAATATAAATATTAGAGCTATATAAAATAACATTAATGAAATAGTAGGATAATAAATCCCGGAAAATTCTTTAGTAGCTATATAAAATTTCTCTAAAAATACATTAAGTTCTAAAATTGTATCCTAATCGGAATCTATAAGCATATCACTGGGATTTCGATTACGGACGTTAAAAAATTGGGTTATAGGTTTTCTATACTCATAAGCAACACGTAGTTGGTTGTATAAAGAATTACATCTAGTGCATACTTCTTCGAGAACTTTTCTGTAAGGTAGACCACAATCGTGACAAGTTTTTTTATATTCTTTTAGTCGTTGTATTCTATTATTTTTAAAAATATAGTTTATATCAAATTGAATTTTTGCAAGAATGTCTTCAAAAAGTTTTATACCATCCTTTACAACTAAGTTATAAATATGACATGCACATTTTATATGAAAATTATCCGAAAAAGATGGAGTTAAGACAATTTTTAATCTTCTAACAGCAGAAATATTAGAAGAAGCGTTATTTAATGTAATAATCATGATTTTATCACTTATGTCATAATAAACGCAAACAGAATAAATATTTTCTTAAATATAAATATCAGTGTGCCTTTCATCAATATATTTATATGCTAAAATACGTTTTTGCATAGACCATTTATGGTCTATCCAATGACATGTTACAATTAAATAATCATGAGCGTTAGTACTACGGCTTATATCAGATGTGATAGATACTTTTCTAGGGTAATGATATAAATAATAACGTAAATATTGTTGATATTCGTGTGCAAATTTAAAAACATCTCTCCTAACAGTTGATTTAGAAAAACCGTTATAAGCAGGATTGTACATTGATCTTATATAATGAATAAAACCAGGAGAATCAGGAAATGAAAAAGGCAAACCCCCCACTGCACCTAATTTTGATAATTCTTCCCTATCTTTCATTTTATCGTATTTAGGGCCTACAACTGCCCCGTCATACCTGGTGCGGAACAGTATGTAAAGTTTGTCCCGACTGAGAGGACATTGTTGACTCACCCTTCACTTGAGCCTTATATTCATCCCACCTAGCTTTGTGTTTGGTACTTAAATGCGTAGTTAAACCTCCCGTCCCGCTCTGACCTTTTCCCATTTTAAATTTATAAACAATTTTACAAATTTTGCATGTAACAACTTGATTTTGTACGTCTCTATCAAAAAAAGCTCATACATGTGATTTTAATTTTAGTTATGGTGGGTCTCGTCTCATACTAGGGGGAATAGGAGGCGTTCCAGTTTGAGGTGCATTAATTGGCGTTGTCGCGCCCGTTTTTTACCTCGGGGTCTGAACGGTATCCGCAACGTTGCTCTTTGGCGCGGTTCCCTTGATGGAGCAATAATGCTGATTTTGAGGAGTCGTCACCTAATTAGTTAAGTGAATTAGGACACTTGATTTATTGCAGTAAAATACTGTAATTAATCTCCATTTAATGGTCTGCGAAATTAATGAGATTCTGGATCAGGGTTCTTTATTATCCTAAAGGGAAGGGATTAGGCATCCTTTAAGATCCGCTAACTTGCGGTTATTCGTTCAAACCTAGGTTAATTATTTATTGCCTTTTTTATTCTACGTATTCTAAGCATTTTTCATAATTTATAATTAAAATAAAATGCAATACAGAATAATAAAACTAAAATTAAATGCGACATAAAATAAAACTCCGGGACATCTTTTAGCCCTTTTTAGGCCTTCTGCACAAGATGATCTCCGGGTACCTGCATAAACACTTAGTAAAAGTGTTAGTAGTAGAATAAATAATTTTAAAGCAATGACAAGAATTAATAAGTAAAGCAAAATAAATAAATCCGTCTTTTGCACAGAGGAGGCCTTGGAAATCAGACGGGGATTCCTTCATCGGTCAATATTGTTAAAAAAACAATAAAATAAATAAAACCTTCAGATCTGCGCCAAAACAGTAATAGTTTTAAATACGGAGGGCTCAGATATATATAAAAATAAAGTGGGACATCCTAAACAAGTGCGGCTGCGAGAATTCGCTCTGCCAGCACATGTTGGTTATCATGGGTAAGTAGAAGAAATCATCAATGCCCAGAAAGCTTCATTTATTTTATTTTCCGTCTTTGCAACTGTGGAGGCCTCAAAAATCGACGGATAACTTTTTCATTGGCCAACCAAATGTAGTATCTTGTTCAAATCAATTAACCAGCAAAATAACCAAAAATCAATAGCCAGTGGACCAAAGACCAATCCAACAAAATAGCCAAAAAAAATAAGTAGCCAAAATAGCCGAAAGTCAGTTGCAACATAGCCAAAAAACGGTCCAAAATCAGAAGCAAAGACGCCCAAAAACCAGTCCAAAATCAGACTAACAGCAGGAACAAATGCCAGCAGTTCGTTGGAAATTTCAGAACATCGCCGGAGTTTTAGAACATCGCCTGAGTTTTAGAACTCCGGTCAGATACCAAAGTTATAAAGTCATAAAGTTCAATCCGTTAACAACATTAGCCAACAAACCCAAAAAATAGTAAGCCAAGCAAGGTTCGCCAGAGTTTTAAAACTCCGGCTAGACCAAAACCAGAAAAATCAGTCTTTTAACCAACAACAACCAACAAATGCCGAGAATCAGAAAATCATTTTGTCCAAAGGTCGCCGGAGTTGTATTTCACGAGCACAAAACCATTAAAAAAATAATGTGAAGCAGTCCAATAGTGTGAACAACCCAAGAATATCACAAACATGGAAATAACAGTTAACAAAGACAGAACAAACAAAGTGGCAGCAGCTTCGCCGGAAAAGCAACATTAGGGATTTAAGTCGGGGTGGTCTGTCGGCGATGGGTGTATGGTGACGGGGTGATGGCGTTGTCGGCAACGGGAGTTCGACGGGAGCATGGGTTTCAGTGGTGTTGGGGCAGTGGTGGTTCGACGATGGCAGTGGTGGTGGTTATGTAGGGGTTCGTCGGGAAAGGTTGGGGGGAGAGTGATGTTGTGCGGCTGGGTTAAGGAGAGGGAGCTAGGGGCGGCGGGAGGTGGTGGGTAGGTAGGGAGAGGTGAGGCGTGAGGGTAGGTAGTAGGAGAGGCGTGAGGCGGTTGAGGTTAAGGAGAGAGTGTGAGGCGGTGAGGTTAATGAGAGAGGTGAGGCGTGAGGTTAAGGAGAGAGAGGTGAGGCGTGAGGTTAAAGAGAGAGAGGGTGAGGGAGTGTTTATTATATAGGGTAGGTTTTTAGGTTTAGGGTTTGGTATTTTGGGGGGGGGGGGGGGGGAAATAAAAAGTGGTATTTAATTTTTAGATGGGATAACAAAAGAGTGTTGGAAAAAATAAAAAAAATAAAAAGGGTGTTGGATTGGACTGATCCGAATTAAGCCTCGAATTGGACTGGTTTGGCAAAATGCAAAACAGATTAATTATTTAAAAGAAAAATTATTTAAAGGTGCAAAATTATCAAAATAGAAATGCCGACGTTATAATAATAAAATGCAATATTTAATGCCTAATTAAAAGAAAAAATGCAGTGCCAATTAATTATTTAAAGAGATGCAAACACTATTAAAATAAAACGATGGTGTAATAATAATAGACACATAATATTAATAAAGACATCATGCTTAATTAAAAGTAAAAAGATGCAATGCCATTTTGCGAAGAAATAAACATAGAATATTATGTAAAAAATGCAAAAAATGATGATTGAAATGTGGTGTCCTAAAATGCTTAAAATTGCAAGAAATGACTAAAAGATTGGTCAAAATTGACTGTCAACAATATGTACAGAGTTTAAAAGAGTAATTATTGCTTTAAATAATATGTACAGAGTTGCTAGCGACAAACAATAGTAAACAAAAAGCATGCAAATCAAGTGTGTGCCCTAATATGCTTGGGACCTCCCTTATGCCAGACGTGAGCCTAAACGCCAAATATGCGAGATTATAATAAATAAGTCCAAGTCGTTAAACTGCAATGTTTTGTTGAAAATGACGACCAAATGACGGTGCACTTTTTCCAATTTCGGCGTGTCATGACCAGGCTTGGATCCGTCTATCATTATCACGCTACACATATATGCTTATTGGTCGACGGGTTGTGAAACTCAACGACAATTTGGTGGATTTCCTAATCGTGGAGACGATATCAAGGATCGACCCACCTAGGGTGTATGCATGCATGACTTAAAATAAAGAGGGTGGTATAGCTCTATCTTAAATTTTCTAAAATTTGGCTTACTAGACACAATGGTTTCCGAGCGGACTACTCGAGTGAGAAGGCTACGCGGCCACCGGTTGGACCGGATTCTCCGCGTAAAATGTCAACTCTCTTAAATTTGGATATTTTAAAGAAATTTGCGGGTGTGCAAAGCACACCTCGCGTGTAGTGTGTGATAGTGTCAATTTTTCCAGAATGGAGGAAATATGAACGGAATGACAATTTAAGGAAAGCAGTAAAATAATGTAGCAATTAAAGTAGTTATTTACAAAATAAAAGCAAACAATAAAAAACATTTGCAACAAATATAAATCAAAATAAAGCACAATATTTAATTAACTTGAGTTTGCTATGATCAAGAACCTGATATCCCCAGTGGAGTCGCCATGCTGTCGCGCCCGTTTTTGACCTCGGGGTCTGAACGGTATCCGCAACGTTGCTCTTTGGCGCGGTTCCCTGAATGGAGCAATAATGCTGATTTTGAGGAGTCGCCACCTAATTAGTTAAGTGAATTAGGACACTTGATTTATTGCAGTAAAATACTGCAATTAATCTCCATTTAATGGTCTACGAAATTAATGAGATTCTGGATCAGGGTTCTTTATTATCCTAAAGGGAAGGGAATAGGCATCCTTTAAGATCCGCTAACTTGCGGTTATTCGTTCAAACCTAGGTTAATTATTTATTGCCTTTTTTATTCTACCTATTCTAAGCATTTTTTTCATAATTTATAATTAAAATAAAGTGCAATACAGAATAATAAAACTAAAATTAAATGCGACATAAAATAAAACTCCGGGACATCTTTTAGCCCTTTTTAGGCCTTCTGCACAAGATGATCTCCGAGTACCTGCATAAACACTTAGTAAAAGCGTTAATAATAGAATAAATAATTTTAATGCAATGACAAGAATTAATAAGTAAAGCCAAAAATAAATAAATCCGTCTTTTGTACAGAGGAGGCCTTGGAAATCAGACGGAGATTCCTTCATCGGCCAATATTGTTAAAAACAATAAAATAAATAAAACCTTCAGATCCGCGCCAAAACAGTAATAGTTTTAAACACAGAGGGCTCATATATATATAAAAATAAAGTTGGACATCCTAAACAAGTGCGGCTGCGAGAATTCGCCCTGCCAGCGCATGTTGGTTATCCTGTGTAAGTAGAAGAAATCATCAACGCCCAGAAAGCTTCATTTATTTTATTTTCCGTCTTTGCAAGCCTAAAAAATCGACGGATAACTTTTTCATTGGCCAGTGTAGTATCTATTTAAATCAGTAAATACCCCCAATAGTGTAGTATCTTGTTCAAGTCCGTTTAATAAAATAATGACGAAGGCAAAACATCGATAATTAGTCCGAAACACATCGAAAATCAGCCCAACAAAACCGTAAACAAAGAAACAAAGAGCCAACAACATCGCCGAAATATCGGTCCGACACAAATGAAACAAAGAAAATTCACCGAAATAGAATAAAATAAAGAACATAGTTTGTCGGGATTTTCAGTGTCGCCGGAGTTCTAAAAAACTCCGGCTAGACCCCTTAAAATCGTACAAACTCGAACCAACAAAACTGAAAGCAACCAACGATACAAAAATAAAGCCGAAGATGATCGCCGGAATCTTTAAAACTCCGGCGAGATAAAGCAAAAATCAGCAAATTAGTCTCAGTAATCAGTCCGCAATAAATCGAAAATAAAGATGAACCAAGATCAAAAAGTCAGTCCAACAAATATAACAACAAAGTTAAAGAATAAACAATAGCTTCGCCGGAGTTTTACTCCGGCCAGATTCAAGCAAAATAGGATGGCGGGATCGTCGAGACAGTGACGGAGTGATCCAGTGGTCGATGGTAGGACAGTGGTGTTGGGTTGGGGTTCGATGGTGGTTCGGGTGTTGGGTTGAGGTCGCCGGAGATGGGTGTTCGACGCCAGAGTTCGAATCGTGGTGGTCGACTGCCGCGAGCAGTGTGTGTATGGTGTGTGTGCGTGTGTGTTGTGTATGGAGGGAATAAGGGAAAGTGGGGGTGTGGGGAGTGGAAAAGATGAAGTGGTCTTGAAAATAATAAAATGAGAGAAAGGAGTGTATGTTGCGGCTGAGGGGTCTCCTAAATGGGGGGGGGGGGGGGGGGTAAGGTTTTATTTATAGGGTAGATATTTTTAGGTTTAGGTTTAGATTTAGGTTTTGGGGGAAATAAAAAGTGTGGTATTATTTTTTTGGGGGTGGAGGAAATAAAAGAGTGTTGGATTAAAAATAAAAAATAAAAAGGGTGTTGGATTGGACTGATCCGACTTAAGCCTCGAATTGGGACTGATTTGATGAAATGCAAAACGGGTTAATTATTTAAAAGAAAATTATTTAAAAAGATGCAAGATTATTAAAATGCAAATGCCGATGCAATAATAATAAAAAACAATATTTAAGAAATGTTTAATGTCTAATTAAAAGTAAAAACGGGATGTCAATTAATTATTTAAAGAGATGCAAACATAATAATAATAAAAACATAATATTAACAAAGACATAATGCTTAAATTAAAATAAAAAGATGCAATGCCATTTTGTGAAGAAATAAACATAGAATATTATGTAAAAAATGCAAAAAAATGATGATTAAAATGCGGTGTCCTAAAACACATAAAATTGCAACAAATATATGAAAAACGGGTCAAAATTGACTGTCAACAGGCGTGTCATCTAGATTAGTTGGTGTGTCATCTAGATGTTTTTCTAAATTAAACTCTTGTGGATTTCCAGAAAATAGCTCATCGTCTAAATCTACTGGTACTTCAGGAAAATTTTGAGTATCAATAAAATCATCATGTATAGGAGGAATAGGATGACTAGAAGAAGGACTCTTGCTCTTGTCACCCATACTAGAATAGAAATAACCTTACCCAACATACCTCGGACACCTTTCATTTTAATTTATACTAATAAATAGTTAAAGATCATGAAATTAAGTGCGCTAATTAAAATGAAGAAACAATAATAATTTAATAAAGAAACGAATGTACCAAACGTCGACATAACGTCAACGTGTAATCGAGATGTTGAAAATTGAAACTTTGCCCTATGGATGATCCTCAAGCCAGTTGTCAACTTCTCTCCCGAGTCCCGAATGATTAAATAAAATTGAATATTTAGTAGACAATGTAACGTAATGAGAGATAGATTGAGAGATTTTTAGAAAGATAATAGATTGTAGGAGATTTGTAAGAAAGAATGAAGAGAAAATGAAGTATTTATAGTTGGAAAAATTCGGTTAAATAAATATAATAACTTAAGGGTTAAAAATAAATATTAGGGGGTAGGGGTTGGGGATGGGGAAGGGAAAAGGGTTGTTGTCCAAGGGCTTAATTTTCATCAAAGTCGTTGGCAACGGCTACAAAGGGGAGGGGGAGGGGTGGGATGGGTCGGGGTGGGGGTAGGGGTGGGGTCGGGGGGGGTCGGGGTGGGAGGCCGGGGCGGGCGCGACATTTTGTGTCCACCAGCACCATTACCGTGCAGATATCGATATAGCGCTACCGCTACAAAGGAAGGGTTTGGCCTGACGCCCACTCCACTGGACAGCCCTAAGATAATCTTCTTAAGAAACACACATTCAAATACATCGGTATGATTTTCTTTATCGAGTTTATGTTTTGTAGAATGCTAAAATATCACACTAATAACTCTATTGTAATAATACATCTGATACCACTTTGTAACAAAGGGGATGTAGCTCAAATGGTAGAGCTCGCTTTGCATGCGAGAGACACGGGGTTCGATCCCGCAACTCCACTTAAAATTATTTTTTTAATCAGTTTTTTACTAAACTAAAGCGTTCATAATTTAGAACAAAATGTTTTTTATTAAAAAAAAAAAACTGATATTTGCATTTAACTTAGAACCGTTATTAACTTGATGTCTAACTTTCTATTTCTAATGCTAACCGTAAGTCACGTAAAGATAACTACAAAAGAAAACCATTTTGGGATTTCTTATATAGACAAAAAGTCTATCTCTGGTCCTTCGGGCATAGTCCAGTGACAAAGCATGAGTGCTATAAGACACTCTGGCATGAATAACATGAGTTCGATTCCCCGCAAGCACGAAATAACTCTGCATGTTGGGGAATTGGACCTTGTCTCATTGATCAGTTGTACGCTCCCAGAAACTGGCCACCGGAGCACATCCCGCGATTTACGCGATTTACTGGTAATAGTGTTGAAGGACCGGTGTTATTACCTTCAGGACGTCTGGGTAATACCAGTGAAGTAGTCAGGGGCGCAAATCTGAAAATCTGGACTATCAAAAAAAAATCATCTCTAGAATAAACAACTATGAACAAAGAAAAAATGTGAAAAGAGTGAGCAAATTGCCAAAATAATCTTCAGAATAGTACTTTCAATAATAATTCTCGTTTTACTATCATCTTGACAAGTAGATTGTGATATGTACGGTCTTAAAACGGCAAGTGATGTCGTAATGTCAACATTGATGATTGCGCTGATGAGTATATAATTACAACATTGACATTCTAGAAGGCCTCAAATGTATGTTCATTGCACAGGTAATTAGTAACATAGAACATTAAATAAAAGCAAAACACCCTTTACACAATAACCTTGATTGACTGTCCAATCCATAACCAAAAACAATTAAGCAATTAGTCTTGTGTAACTTCTTGCACCAGTATGAATCATATGACATGGCATCGGAGAATGTGATGGGATGGATTCATCTTAACCAAAAGTCTCGAGTTTGAGCTCTAAAATGGAGGAATTCATTGTGAGGAATGTTTCTCACTTAAATGGATCATATATCTATGACTGAGTATTTAAAGAGGAGGACATACATTTCAAAAAATGTGAATAAAGGTTAAATGAACTGAAATAGCTCTTACTCCTTCATGGCTGTAAGAAAATAAAAGTACCCAAAAAGCTATTGGTAACTCAGGTAGTAACGAAGTTGCTTGGTGGGAAGGGAGGGCCTGTCAGGCCGTATGTCCATGGGTGCAGTATTCTTCGTAAATAGGGTGGGTTGACTCGGAGATCTGGGTCCTTGACTTAGTAATGAATGAAAGGAAGCTCTTCAAGTTTTCTCCGCCAACTTTTTGTTACTCTGTCTTTTCAAAAAAATTGATAGGTGTGTATTGAATCCTCCAAAATAGTGCGTTTTTAGAGGATCCAACACAGGTGCAACAACATTTTGAAAGAGTCCGGGCTTATGTAATGGTCGACCCAATAAAGCTTGCTACCTCGCTTTCCTCTCTCCTTCACTTATTAAGTGGAAAAACATTCTATAAGCAACTTGACCGAGGTATGACTTATGAGGCCAGTGGACGAGTAAAGATTAAGCCTTCAATTAACATCAAGGTATAAAAGATTATTTTATTCTGTTCACCTTCACCTTGCTTTGCTTTTTTAGGTTCAGATAAATTTCAGTCATCAAGGTATAAAAGAAAAGGCTAACAGAAAGAGGATTGGAGCTTCAGTCAGTTAAATAAACTTCAATTAACAATTAATTAACTATATATTCTACAACTTGCGCCTTCCAAATGAAGAGATAGTTTAGCAGTAAAACTACCAAATTACACATACAAATCTCGATAGATACCGAGCCCATGGATCTTTATTTAGACCTTAAATACTGCTATCACTGTTGTTGTGGTTGCTCGCTGTGGTGGTGGTTGCTGTTCCCAACTCTCCTGTGCTTCAGCTGTGAAAGCTCCAATAGCGTATTCATGAAAAACTGCATTCTCTGTAACTCCATTTCCTTTGCGAACTTCATCCTCTGCTTCTCCATCTCCACCATTTGTTCTAGCTTCGCGCTCTCTGTTTGTTCATATGCCTCACCAAATTTCAGAATTGCTCGTGTCAATTCCCTAACTGAATTCCCCCAATTTTTGTTTCCGCTCTCCTTTCCACTAGCTTCTCCAATTCCGCGATGTATCCCCTGCCTTAACGCGCTTGAATTCATCATCTCCCTCTGAATCCTCGGTCTCTTTGGTTGAAAAGTTCCCGGTGGAAAACTGTCAGTTGAAGCAGGCGAAAGCTCCGGTTCTGGCTCCGATTCCGAGGTGTCTGAATCCATGTTAGGTCTTTTTCTTAACGGTTGCTTTTGCTTCTGTTGTGATTGCAGTTGTTGATGTGGTCGAAGGTGAGGAAGTGACCTAACTCCCATAGGAATTCCCATAGGCACTTGTTGATTACCTGCAGAGTCGAATCAAGGATTTACTCAATTGAACCAATTATATCTACTATTTATTACAGTATTAGTAACTTTTTACACATATTTATACTCTCCGTCGAAAGTGATGAGTTTAGTTGAACCCTGCCTGAATATAAATTAGACGGTCCAGCAACGCCAGCGGCGACAGTAGGATTGATCTTAGCCGTCGGACCTATCAATTGATCGAGCTTCTCAAAGAAAGGCCACTTACTTGGACCTTGACCTGTAGCGATCTTAGATTTCTCCAGTTTGTATTTCTTCTTCACAGTATCAATTCGATTTTTGCACTGAATATCAGTTTTAGGTGTTTTTCTATAATCTTCACGAGTACTAACAATGTCCGCAACATCTTTCCAGTGTTTCTGCTTCAAATTGCCTCTGCTCAACTCCATGTACCGCTCTCCCCACGCATCGATCAGTACAGCTGTAGCGCCTTCACTCCAGCAATCCTCCCTTCCACCACCACCACCACCTCCACAGCCGCCGCCAGACGTTCCAACAGGTCTCGATTGCTGTATCGGCAGAGCTAAAGTCAATGTGTTTTGAGGAGGCGCTGATGCTACCGTTACCGTTATCCTCCCGTTAGATCGCGGCGATTCCGGAGATCCAGAACCACCGGACTGATGTGAGTGATTTTCTTCGTCGTACTCCATAAACTGAACCGTTAAATTAAATTCCGCTGCGCCGATCTGAGAGTTTGTAAAGAGAAAAGGAGGAGGAGGAGGAGTTTTAGGTTAGGTGCGATTAGGTTTCGGTTGACCGGCGGAAAACAATGAGGTAAGGGACTGTTTGGTTAGTAACTGAGTTTGTTAAAAGCACGGTTTTAGTTAAAGTTTTATTATTTGGACATTTATCGGTTGACGGAAAAAACAGAGGTGGGCGTGACGGCGTCGGTCTTAGGGTGCCGAGAACTGAAAGGGAGTAGGACACGTGGCGGCTAGTCATAGGAAAGTGATGGGAGTACTTTTAAAGGAAATCCTATCACCGGCGTGAAGATCCAATTAGGCCGGCTTAAGGAGTTAATTTGTTACTAGCATACTATATTAGTATATTCACAGACAGCATAATTTATTTATTTTTCATAATTAGTAGAGTATTAATTATAACTAGGCCCAAGTCCTTAATAAGTATACAACTCCTGCTTATTTACTCTAATAACTATGAATCAACGAACTAACCAACCAACACAATATTAGATGAGTATCTATCATGTATATTATTTGATGATGTTATTATGTTAATTGACGAAATTAGCGAGGATATTGTACAGAAATTTGAACTCTGGAGAAATGCTTTATAAAGTAAAGATTTTATGATAACTAAAAGCAGTATTAATTAAGATAATTTTAACTCCTCTTAATTAGATGTTTGGACATACTCTCTATTTTAAATAATGAAATATTATTAGTTTCATACTTAGAGTGTTGCTTTTCTTCGGACTTTACTATTGTAAGATATTTGGTGCACTGAGCTGTTTTTTTATAAATTCATGAAATTTCTAATATAATCTGCTCTTTTTTTCAAATACTACTCTTATCAACTTCTATGTTCGAATTGACAAATTGATAAAAATTCACGGTCTTTAAGTTTTTCTGTTTATTATTTCAATTTCAACTTAAAACATATAAAAAATAGTTTGAGAAGTAAACTAAGAGAAATAATGCAACATCACTCACAATTTGGTTTCAATCTAAATTAACAACATGTAAGTATCTGAATTGGTAGAGGTTAATGAAACACGCATTCCTCCCAGCAAGGCAGCTTCAACAAATATCAGCAACAACTTAAGAAGTAGAACTTCACCATTCAGTAGATTTTTAGCACGATGAAGACACCAAAGAAATTTTCCTTAGCACGATGAAGCGATGATGCAAAAGCGATGAGTAGCAAGATTACTACACAACAACGATGCGGTATGGCATTAATCAGCCAGCAGCAACAACATTTACCACAAAAATCGATCGCCATCGGTCCTGCTGTCTGCGGCAGTGGGGTTCACAGTGGGACCGAATGAAGCGGGCCGGACCGATCAAGTCGGTCGATTTCATCCTGAATGGTCCTGACGATCCCAGCTGGTGATCCCAGTCCCCCCCACTCCCCGGCCGGCCATTCCCACCGTTTCCCGGCCGTGCACGTGACATATCAAATATAAGTTGTAAATTAGTGAAACTTTAAATGGTCATAATTTTGCGCTCGGACGTCCGTTTGATCTAATTTTTTTTTGATTTCGCGTATTTTTTCGAGGCGAAGAATTCCGTTTGCTTCAGCCGATTTCTCCAAAAACGTCCATCTTGCCCCTCAATTTCACTTTTCCCCCAAATCGTTACGTTTTTCTCCTTTTCAAATCTAAATATCTCGCGATGTACAATAGATTTCAACGTAAAATTTTTGTGGTAATGTGTCCGAGAATGTCAATTTCAGTATTGAAAATTCAATTTTAAAAAAAAAACGGGGCCCGGAACCCGACCCGAAATTATATATATATATATATATATATATATATATATATATATATATATTATATTAGGAATTTAGAAAATTATGAATTATATATATTAGGAATTATATATATTATATATATTAGAAATTATATATATTAGGAATTATATATATTATATATAGTAGTAATTTAGAAAATTAGGAATTATATATATTATATATATTAGGAATTATATATATTAAATATATTATATGTATTAGGAATTATATAAATTATATATATATATTATAAAAAAAAACAAAAAAAATCGGTCCGGATCGGACCGGACCGAAAACCGAAACAAGTATTTTAAAGGACCGAAGACCGGACCGATAATCTCGGTCCGGTCCAAAGAGGGTCGGTCCGGTCCGATTTTTCGGTCCGGACCGAAAATTGTGCACCCCTAGCAGCAGGAAATACCAGCAGTCTGCTGCTTCAACACTAGAAACAACAACAGCTGGAACAACATCAATAATAGCAGCACCAGTCGCAACATCGACGACATCAGATGCAGCCTTTACAAGTTGAATCTCTCAGTTTCTGTCCTCAACACATAATCGACAGAATAACCACTGGATTCACCTTGCGTAATAATGAAGAACCCCTTGTTCTCTAGTCTCACTCGGACTAGAGAATGCCTCGATTCTCTCTATGAATTTATTCTGAACCTGCACCAGCAGACTATAATTTTAATTTTGAACCAACACCAGCAGAATTTGATAAGCGGCAAGAACCTCCTCGTTCTCTAGTCTCATTCAGACACGTGGCGGCTAGTCATAGGAAAGTGATGCGAGTACTTTTAAAGGAAATCCTATCACCGGTGTGAAGATCCAATTAGGCCGGCTTAAGGAGTTTATTTGTTACTAGCATACTATATTAGTATATTCACGGACAACATAATTTATTTATTTTTCATAATAGTAGAGTATTAATTATAACTAGGCCCAAGTCCTTAATAAGTACACAACTCCTGCTTATTTACTCTAATAACTATGAATCAACGAACTAACCAACCAACACAATATTAGATGAGTATCTATGATATATGTTATTTGATGATGTTATTATGTTAATTGACGAAACTAGCGAGGGTATTGTACAAAAATTTGAACTATGAAGAAATGCTTTATAAAGTAAAGGTTTTATGATAACTAAAAGCAGGATTAATTAAGATAATTTTAACCCCTCTTAATTAGATGTTTGGACATACTCTCTATTTTAAATAATGAAATATTATTAGTTTCATACTTAGAGTGTTGCTTTTCTTCGGACTTTACTATTGTAAGATATTTGGTGCACTGAGCTACCTTTTTATAAATTCTTGAAATTTCTAATATAATCGGTTCTTTTTCTCAAATATTACTCTTATCAACTTCTATGTTCGAATTGACAAATTGATAAAAATCCATGGTCTTTAAGTTTTTCTGTTTATTATTTCAATTTCAACTTAAAACATATAAAAAATAGTTTGAGAAGTAAACTAAGAGAAATAATGCAACATCACTCACAATTTGGTTTCAATCTAAATTAACAACATGTAAGTATCTGAAATGGTAGAGGTTAATGAAACACGCATTCCTCCCAGCAAGGCAGCTTCAACAAATATCAGCAACAGCTTGAGAAGTAGAACTTCACCATTCTGTAGCTTTTTAGCACAGTGAGCAACACACATTTCCTTAGAACGATGAAGCGACACCAAAGAAAAACAGAGAGATCGTCAAGATTACTACACAACAACAGTAGCAGTTGTGGCATTAATCAGCCAGCAGCAACAACATTTACCACAAAAATCGCAGAAATCACTATGCTGCGGAAGAAATACCAAAGCCTTTCCGCTTCAACACTAGAAACAACAAAGAAATGAACAACATCAATAATAGCAGCACCAGTCGCAACTCACAACATCGACGATATCGGATGCAACCTTTACAAGTTGAATCTCTCAGTTTCTGTCCTTACACAGAATCGACAGAATAACCACTGGATTCACCTTCCGTAATAATGAAGAACCTCTCGTTCTCTAGTCTCACTCGAACTAGAGATGCCTCGATTCTCTCTATGAATTTGTTCGGAACCAGCACCAGCAGACTATGATTTTGATTCGGAACCAGCACCAGCAGAATTTGATAAGCGGCAAGAACCTCCTCGTTCTCTAGTCTCATTCGGACTAGAGAATCTCTCGATTCTCATCACACAAGCTACACATATAAAAACAGACAATCTACAACATGTGAATAACTCTTTGAATCTTTGAATTGAGCTTCAACTCAATCCATATTGTCGTCGACGAAGTATCCCTCGGTTCTCAGTCTGTTTGTCGCTAAGAACTCTTCGATCATTCAATCGATCTATTGAATATGCAACAGAACCACAACTTCTTTGAACTGGAGTTCCATTGATGCATCAACAATATCTTTTCTTTCAGGTTTTAACAATATCGCCTTCTTCTAACAATATCGCCTTCTTCACAGTAGCTGCTGCAAAATCACTCGACTATTGCAGCAACAACAGCGGTAAAGTAACACCAGCAACACTTGTTGCAGAACAACATCAACAGTACCAACACACCAACATAACACTAACACATAATAAGAACTAACACAACAACAACTATCAACAACAAGCCAACACAACAACAACAAACTCGACATTTTCTCCAGTTCGTCAATTAAACAACAATAGCAGTTGCTGCTTTATGAACAACATTAATAGCCACATTGAAGCAGCAGCAACAATCCAACATTCACTAACACGAATACAACTTTAACACAACTCGCCAACACAAAACAGAAACCAACAATACAACAATACGGAAATGATTTTTAGAAATATTTTCAGCGAACTTTGACGTTGATTCTGTGTCACTCGCAACAAAATCGATCGGTATACTACAGAGATTACTTCAATATTCTGTCGATTTTGATTCCTCGACTCCTTTAATTCGTTCTTCGATCGCACGATGGCTTTATTCGATCTCGACAATTCCTCCTCAATATGTTTCAGAAATCGATCGATCCAGAGAGAATCACTGTGTTGAATCACTCTAATCTGGAAAACAATTGTTTTGATCTCTCAATCGATCTTCAATTATGATTTTTAGACGAAATCGCGATTTCGATTTTCAGTTTCTTTGCATCGCGATTTCGATTTTCAGTTCCTTTGCATCGCGATTTCGATTTTCTTCAGTTCTGACTTATGATTTTCACCTCAATATGTTCAATCAAACTCCTCGATGTTCAGTTCCTTCGCAATTTTGATTTTTCCGTAGAAAACTGCGATTTCGTTCCTTCGCGATTTTGATTTTCAGCGATTTTGGATTTTTTGAATTCCTCACTGCATTGAATCGGTCTATACCGAACTCGACTTTGATACCATGTTAAATTTGCAGGTGAAACTGAATTTAGTGAAGAAATGGAAGTGAGAGATCGAGAGAGAAGAGGAGAAGTGAGTTAAGAAGAAGAGAGAACGAGGAAGCAGTTGGGGAGCAAAGCTGCTCTTCAACGTATATTTTCTTATTAATTGCTCAAATGAAAAATTACATAATAGGCCCTATTTATAGGAGGTGACTAATTAATTCCTAATGACAAAATACCTAATTAATCAATAAATCACAAAATATTTAGTCTAATTAAAATATCTAATAATATCATTTAATTAAATAATATTCAACTAACTAACCACGTATATATACAATGTATATATGTGATATATCTCAACAATATACGACTGTCACCAATGGAGTAAAACGTGTGGCAAAATTAAGGAACAATAGTCAATGAAAAAGTTAAGCATATAAACCTGCAATTAAGTTGCAATAATTCATAAGCTTTAATCCCGAAATGCGGCTTAAAACTAACATGGAAAATGTTTTTTCTAAAAATTGCTTTTTCATTAAATGGAGAATCAAGGACATGCATGTGCAACGAGGAATAGTCATCAGTAGCACTTATTCTGGTTGGACCAAAGACGCAAGAAACAAGAAACAAGTTCATAAGAATACTTTTGGTGGTTTTACACATGAGAAGGGCACAGAAAGGGACAATACTTCTTTTAAAGGGGTGAATACAAAGAAAAGAAGTGATGGACGATACTCTTATATTTTATAATGCACCGCCAGACCTCTCTCTATATATTAATGTCGTTTATCTGAAAGTTTTTAAGTGCTATAATGACTGGTTGTTAACTTGTTATACACCTATAATAACATATTAATATTTTGATCTTATTTGGCTGTGGTTTACATTGTTTGTAGATCATGTACAGACTTTGACAAATATTTAACTAAATCACAACTTTCTATGAGTAGTGATCGCTGGTCAGAATTAATGCAAGTTGAAAGTGAAATCACATAAACTTTGCCGGGAGTAAATTCAAGTGCATATCAAACGACGTAGCTAATCTTAATGGCTGCTATTACCTTTTTCAGTACTGTTAAAGGCACTTTATTGTTCAATATCACAACATGTCATTGTTAATTGAATAAAATATGAATGACTTTTCCACTTAACTAAATGCTTTGTTACACCTAAGTCTATGCTCTAATATAATATTCTGATGTTACATGACACCACTTTGTCGATTTTAACTAATTGATATATTAGAAAATATTCTATTACACTCCCCCAGTCGAAGCGGGAGGTTCTCGAACACTGAGACTGACTCAAAAATCATTAAATAGTATGCACGGAAGTCCTTTGATGAAGATGCCGGCAATCTGATATCTGTAAGGAACATGAAGGACACGAACTTGACCACAAGACACTTTTTCGCGAAGGAAATGAATGTCCATCTCAATGAGTTTAGTGCGCTGATGTTAGATGGGATTGCCGGAAAGATATATCACACAAATATTATCACAGTAGATCAGTGTTGTCTTTTGAATCGAATAGTGAAGCTCAAGTAGAAGGTTACAGATCCAACAAGATTTAGAGACGGCGTTGACAACATCTCTGTATTCTGCTTCTGCATTGGATCAGGACAGTGTAGGTTGCCTTTTGGAAGACCAAAACAATAGGTTATCTCCGAGGAAAACACAATAACCAGACGTGGAACGTCGGGTATCAGGACATCCACCCCAGTCAACATCAGAATAAGTAATGAGACCAGTGAGCGAAGACCTGTATATATGTAATCCGAAGTGAAGTGTACCTTGGATGTATAGTAAAATATGTTTGAGGGCATGCATGTGTGCTTCCGTCGGACTGTGCATGTGCAAGCAGATTTATTACACGACATATGATATGTCTGGTTTCGTGAATACGAGGTACTGTAGGGCACCAGTTAGGCTACGATAGTGAGTCGGGTCTGAATATGAAGGGCTGAAATCAGCTCTAAGCTTAGAATTGTGTCTATAGGCGTGTGGGATGATGTGCAGGATGTCATGCTTGCACGACCAAGGATCGCTTCGGCGTACTTCTTCTGACATAGAAATAGACCGTCAGAATGTCGAGTCAATAAATAACTTAGGGACCCCAGATCTTTCATAATAAACTCATAGGAAATGAGAAACATAATGGACCGGCGGAGAGCATCAGGCGATATGGTGAAGATGATGTCATCAACATATAATAATAGGTATGCAAAAACTTGTTAGCCGATTTTCAATTGCTTACGCAAGTGTACGTATCGTTACAAGTAATATAGTCTTGTAAGACCGAATATCGTCCACAGAAACTGGTTTTTAATTACCGAACATCTATTCTATGTTGTCTATTTGGCTAACGATAATTGATTTGTTTTTTTATCTAACACTACTAGAGTAATTGCAAGAATTAAACTAAATTACTTTGGTGAAATCAGTTATTATGGAAATAGGGCTTCCAATATCCTCGACTATCCACTCTTTTCAATCCTTAATGCAACAAGAATGACTTCTTCTTCTACGTTAAGATAGCATGTTAACTAGAATGTCTTATATTCCGGTTAGGATATATAATCGCTCAACCCAGTGCAGAAACCTTCTATATTTCTATGATAGGTTTTACCACATAGGAGGATTAAGAACAATAACCTACAATGCTACACAAGTATCGAGGTACTTTCGTCTGCGATTTTAACATATATCTATGCAATTACAGCATATCCAAATCTCTCCTTTCGGTTCTTGATTCAAAATCATATAAATTATGATAATTAGTGATCAGTTAACTATCAAACATTCACACCAACATTGAATAAATCTTAATCAAGTGAAGAAGAAACCAAACTAATGCATTAACTCATGAAAAAGAGTTTCAAGCGATACAAAGGAAAATCCTAATTAAGAGTTTAGCTCCTAGCCATAGACATGCTAAGAACTAATTCAATATCCAACATGAACTGAAATAAATAAATAAAAGAAAAGAGAAATACTTAGAACTAGGTCTTCAATCTTGTAGCCTCCAAGAGTTGTGTTGTGGAATATGTGCAAGGTTGTCCAAGCTGTCTAATAAGGTTAGGGTTTAGGGATTTTATAGTTGAGAAAATATGGATTTCTGACCCTAAAAACCGTGTCAAAATCGGTCAAGAATCTCAAAATTCCGCCTTGGTGCCGCGACCCTGCTGGATAGCGCCGCGACGCCTGAAGTTCTGTAGCCAATCAGCCCTCGCAGTAGTTTGGGCGTCGCGGCGCCTGCGACGTCCTTGGCCCAGATTTTCTGATTTTTGTCATTTTCTCATTCGGACTTCGTCTGATTTCTTCTATATTTCTCGGGACTTGTTAGGCTTCATTTTTTGGCCCTTTTAGTGTGCAATTACACCTCAATTAAGCTCATTTCATCTTTTTTTTTCATTTCTCCATTTAGGATCGATGTGACTCAAAAGAAAGAAAAACGACTCTAACACGATATTAATATCAACGAAAAGGAGAAAAATACTAACTAAAAATAACTCAAAAAATGTATATAAAATATGCCTAACAAACCTCCAAACTTAACTTTTACTCGCCCTCGAGTAAAGCATTAAACAAAAAGTAAAAACGAAAACAAAATCAAATAAAAGACTCAATAAAATGGATCAAATAGTTATAGCAATACTCTTTCAAAATCATGGATGAAAGATGGGATAATATGTTAGAACATATATAGCATGAATACTTAGCAATCTAGAATTTCAAGTTTGATATTCCGCAAATTCACTTGGATCATAGTCACTGGAAATACAAACACATAACCTATGCATGTCAATTTCATTTCATATTTTCCAAAATTCTATAGACTTGTTTACTTATTATTCTCCACTAATCATAGACATACACATTAGAGATCATCAGGACTTTCAGGGGTTGTAATGTAGGCTTAGACAGGGGTAGATAAAAGTAGGCATTTAGGCTCAATTACATACCATAAGCATTTTTCATTCAACTCTGTTTCCTTCTTTTTGACTTTCTTTTTAATCTCATACCTATTTTCCCCCTCTTTTCTTTTGAGAGAATGAGATATATTATAGATAACAAGCACCCCCAAACTTAGGCTTTTGCATATTTTGCATTGGGGTGCATCAAATTTTCAATCTCTTCTTGTTTCTTTTTTAACATTTTTCATCCCACTAACTTTCAATTATTACTTATGGCACAAACAGGGAATCATAGGGTGTTATACCCCGTAGTTCTGGCCATGCGTATGAGAATGTACGAAAGGGTTTAAGACGTAAATTTTGGAAGGATAGGTTGACGGATTGTTTCGGACGGGTTTTTGGTCAACTTTGAGGCGGGTTATGACCCATTACATTGAGAGTTCCTAGGTGTTTCAAAGGCCTAGAATGTAGTTCGTTGAGTCTAGTTTTCAACGCAACCAACCGTTCGTCGATAGGATATCAGAGCAGAAAGTTATGGGAGTTACAAGTTCGGTCTTGTGCGGACGTAAAGGTGTTCGGTCGAGCCAGAGCCGCGGCGCCGGATGCGAGCGCGGCGCGGATGATCCGTGTTCGCGGGAAGCGGTCGCGCCGAGGCGGGTTCTGCGAAGTTTAGTGGAAAAATCTGAACTGTTTTGTTTTAAAAAAGGCCATGGGAGGGTGACAAGTGTCCCCCCCCATCTGATTTTGCATGCACTATTTATTGACCAAGTCTTCAAGACTTGGTCATTCTTCAAGCTCTCACCTCTCTCTAAAAATAAAAGCTTTTCCTTCTCTCTAGAAAATTAAGAGGAAATCAAGGATTGAGGAAAATCTGAAAATTGTGGCAAGAAGGAAACTTGTTGGCAAACTTGTAGGAGTTATTGTGGTGGTGTTTGTGGAAAGGAGGCTAGTGTATTTGTTGGATTAATTTGGCTAAAGCTCTAAGGTAACAATTCTTCTCTTGTAGCTAGTTTTTGGTGTTGCATGTGAAGAAGAAAGAACTTGTAGTAGTAAATATTGCTATTAGTTAAATTGCATGTAAGGAATATGGTTTGGATATGTAAGAATTGGATAAGAAGGTTATGTAAGCATGTTGTAGCCAAAATACTACCTTAAACTTGTTAAGTTGGTTGTTGTACATTGTGGGGCAGAATTACACATCCAAGTTTAGGTGTGTAATCCCTTTTGAAATGTTTGGATTGTTGGGCCTTAAATGTGGCATTTGGATGTTGAATTCGGCCTTGAAAAAGGTGGCAAAGTATGTAGAAACAAAGGAAATGCTGCTCAATTTTCCGTAGAATTTAGTGACTTTACACTTGGATAATTCTATGTTGAAACTAGAGGTTAATAAACGTATTATGGTCATTATAGGTTGACATACTACGTGCGGTATTTTGGACTTAGCAAGTGGATTGACCGAAGAGGTATGTGGAACTTTCCTATCTCTTGAGCATGAATGGTTTTACCTATGTAGTACGATAGACGTACAAGGTTTGATATCCCTTACTTGTTTTAAGGATGGTCAAGTTTTGTGAGTAAGGGGGGATTAACTCATTTCTTTAAAAAGTACTAAGGATGTCTTGAGTTTTTCAAAGTTAAAGGACTTGATGTGTTCAAGTATATGATTCTTGTTTCTTTGTAAAAGTGTAAGTCCCTTGGGTTTTAGGAAAATGTATTTGACTAAGGTATAACGTTAATATAATGACTTTATAGAAAGTTGATTATATTAGCTTTATGGAAAGTTAATAAAGGAAGATTTACTCTAAGTAAAATGAGTACGGATAAATGATTTGAGGTTGTGAAAGACAAATTGATTTTAAGGCATAAATTGCCTAAGGTTTTAAAAGAGTAGAAGCACATAGTATAAAACTTTGGGTTAAATTCCCGGATTTCATAAAAGACATGTTAGTGCCTTAAGTAAACTAAAATGAGAAGGTGCGTGAACAAGATTAATAAGAAGTTAAGGGGTTTCTTAACTTGCTTGTTTTATGTGTGATAGCCGGTTTGTGCTAATGATATATATTATTATTTATTACGGGGTCATTGCCCGGGTTGTGGCATTTGCATATTCCGTGGATTTGCTACCCACGATGCGAGGAATACCTCATGCGAGTCCGTAGGGCTCGCGGGTGAAATAGTCTCACGCGGGTAGTACACCTGCGAGAATACCTCATGCGGTCCATGACCGTGCGGGTGAAATAGTCCCGAGTAGAGTGCTTAATGATATCTGCGGGCGGAAGACCTGCTTTGACCACGAGCTTCCTATTTTCATGCAGATTATATATGTTTGATATTCTCATTATTAGTAAGGCACGGTGTTACGTAACCGATTTTATACATGTCTCGGTTATTTTATACTTATGAGGTATTTTGGTATTTTCCGATCCGCATACTTAGTACATATCATGTGTCGACTTCCTGGCCGCGTTCATGCCGCAGGTAGGGGTAAGCAGGTGGTGAATCCTCACTCTTAGGATCCCTGTTCTGGTGTCAGAAGTTTCATTCCTCCGGAGGCTTGTTTTGTTGGTACGGTTTTTCCCTGATGCTATAGGTATTATGTACATTCAGGGGTATGACGGGGCCATGTCCCACCACAGTTGTTATTCTTAGAGGTCTGTAGTCACGTTAGTGGTTTTGGGCTGTAAATACATAGTTGTACTGTTATACTTTTGATTAAGTATATTTCTACATGAAAGCGCCTTGTGGCCAGTGATGTTTACTTTATACAGGTTTATGTGTTATGTATGTTCCGCTGCTATTCTCTGATGTATACCTGACGGGGTGCCCCGGTTGGGCATCAGTCGCGGCCCCGGGGTCGGGTCGTGACAGAAGTGGTATCAGAGCAGTTAGTCCTCGGAAAGTGTCTACAGACCGTGTCTAGTAGAGTCTTGATTATCGGTGTGTTGTGCACTACATCTATAATCAGGTGGCTGCAGGATATTTAGGATTGGTTTCCCTTCTTTCACTCTAAAGATCGTGCAATAGAGTCGTGTTATAGGTTGAACTTCCTCTGATAATTTCCTTTATGTACCAGTTATGCCTCCACGCAAGGCAACCGCGCCCGGCGGCAAGGCAACGGCGGAGCTGCTAGCGGGACGCGGAGGTCACGAGGCACAGCCCGCCTTACCGAGATGATGTTTGGCGGCGAAGTTCCACGACGCCGCCACCAATGGAGTTTGGCGCAGCAGAATGCGCCATCGAGACCGCAGACGAGCTCCAGCCCCACACCGTGGCCGAGTATAGAGATTACGGAGCGATCCTGTTATCGACCAAAGATAGCGGCGGCAAGCGAGAGCGAGCAGCCAACCCAGAGCCGGGCCTTACTTGATTCGGATTTCTGGGTTGTCATCCACCCGAAGTTCTATGGTTCGAGGTCCGGCGAGGTTCCTCGTGAGTTTGTTCGCGCTTCACGACTATGCAGTGCCAGGGCCTCGTGGGTCGAGTCCGCTACGCTAGCCTCTTACCGGTTACGCGATATTGCGTTGAACTGGTTTGAGTCATGAGAGTTGTCTAGAGGTGAGGATGATCTTCCAGTTGTTTGTAGGAGTTCACAGAGGCTTTCCTAGATCACTTCTTGCCTCCTGAGATGAGGAGAGCCCGCATTGATAGATTCTTGACCTTGAGGCGCAACCGAGGACTATCGAGAGTACACTGAGTTTGACTCCTTAGCCGTACGCGCACACCATTGTAGCGACATGGCGATGGGGTTCATCGATATGTGATGGGCTAGGCCATCGTATGATTCGACATCGTGACGCCAGTGGCTCTTCACCAGTGGATGGATATTGCCGATGCAGTATGCGCAGAGGATAGAGGACAGGAGAGTGAGGCTCGGCTAGACTTAGCCACCAAGAGGCTGTGACAGCAGGTCTCGGGCGCTGAGGCGGACAACCTCAGCAGCAGACTAGGTCTACTATTCACCAAAGACAGTGCTCCTTCTCGATTTCCGCGAGGTCCGATCACCGGTCATTCGTGAGCGAGTCGTGCTCCAGACTTCGGTTTTAGGAAACAGTCCACATCGATCGAGACCACCCCCATCTCGGTGTGCTCGATGCGGTAGGTCTCACCCAGGCGAGTGTCGTGCTCCTCCACGGGCTTGTTACTCTTGTGGCCAGCAGGGCCATTTGAATAGAGATTGTCCAAACAGAGGTGGCGGGAGTGTGATGGTTCAGCCGACAGGGTCAGTTGCTGGATCTTCGTCTTCGACGGCAGCGCCTGCAGGCGGGTGTTCACGCCAAGCCGCGCAGAGGTCTTGGTGGGTCCTGGCCCCGTCCTCGAATCGTGATCTATGCTATGCCCACCGCCGTGACCGGTGAGGCGTCACCGATGTCGCGCGTACATTATTGGTTTCATGCTGTGATGTATATGCTTTGATAGATCCAAGTTCTACCTTGTCCTATATATCTCCTCATATTGCTAGTAGAATAGGGATAGAGCCCGAGTCCATAAAACCTTTTGAGATGGCTACGCCAGTAGGTAATTCGGTGGTAGCCGAGCGGGTGTATAAGGCTTGTCCAGTGACTATATACGGCCGCCGACTAGCCGACTTGATAGAGTTGGATATGACGGACTTTGATGTGATTATGGGTATGGATCGGTGGCGTCTTGCTATGCCAATGTGGATCAGAGAGAGATTGGTACGGTTTCGTTTCTCGCGAGCCGTTATCGTGGAAGGAATATCGTGACGCCGGCGGTAGGTTTATTTCTTACCTCGAGGCTGCGGAAGACGCGCGGAAGGGTATATCTACCATATGGTTCGTATTCGACATCGAGGTGAGATACCGACCTTCACCGCCCGATCGCTAGAGAGTTTCCAAACGTATTCCCAGACGAGCTTTCGGGTATCCCTCCTGATAGGGAGATTGAGTTTTGCATTGATATGGCGCCAGACACTCGACCGATATCTATTCCGCCATACAGGATGGCACCTGCTGAGTTGAAGTAATTGAAAGACCAGCTGAAAGATTTGCTGGAAAATGACTTTATCAGGCCCAGTGTTTCTCCCTGGGGAGCGCCAGTTTTATTTGTAAAGAAAAAGGATGGAACGCTGCGTATGTGTGTTGATTACAGGCAGTTGAATAAGGTAACTATCAAGAACAGATACCCCCTCCCCAGGATTGATGATTTGTTTGACGATTCAGGTGCGAATGTTTCTCAAGATAGACTGCGGTCGTTATCATCAAAGCGAGTTAGAGGCAGATATCCCAAAGATCGCATTCGGGACCGGTATGGCACTATGAGTTCGGTGATGTCTTTCGGGTTGACCAACGCCCAAAGATTCATGGATTTGATGAACCGTGTTCGCCATGCTTGGATATGTTCGTTATAGTATTCATCGATGATATCCCGGTTTATTCGCGCACGAGCAGAATACGCACCACTCGGCGACGGTATTGCGAGTCCTCCGACCGGAATAGATGTCAAGTTCTCGAAATGCGAGTTTTGGTTGGCCTCACGCTTTCTTAGGGCATGTTATCGTACGGTATTCGTTGATACAACAAAGATCGGCGAAGACTTGCCTGCACTCCACTACACCAACGGAGGTGCGCACTTTGGGCCTTGCGTTATTATCGGAGATTTGTGGAGAAGTTTGCTTCCATATCGCCACCTTTGACTAGTGAATCGTAGCGGCGATGTTCGGACGGATGCTTGTGAGGAGAGTTTCCAGTTACTAAAGGAGAAATTGACGACCGCCCCAGTCCTTACTCTTCCAAAGGGTTTAGACGGATATGTGGTTTATTGTGATGCGTCGGGTGTCGGGCTTGGATGCGTGCTGATGTAGCACGGCAAAGTTATAGCTTACGCATCTCGAAAACTTAGGAAGCATGAGAAGAACTATCTCACACATGACTTAGAATTGGCAGCGGTGATTCATGCCTTGAAAATCTGGAGGCATTATTTATATGGAGTTCACGTGGATATTTACACAGACCACAAGAGTCTCCGTGATATCTTCACCGCAGGAGTGAACTTGCGCAGACGGTGGTTGGAACTACTTAAGGATTATGATGTCGATATTCTATACCACCCAGGGAAGGCCAATGTAGTTGCAGATGCCCTTAGTCGCAGATCGATGAGTAGTATGTCTGATGTACAGCCAGAGAGAAGGGATATGGTCCGCGAGTTACATCAGCTAGCGAGCCTTGGGGTTCGTTTGTTTGATTCTGATAGTAATGGAGTTCGGGTTCGAGAGGTTGCCGAGTCTTCCATCATCGAGGAGGTGAAAAGCGCGATGATGAGGATCCGATTATGGTACAGATCGCGACGCACTCTTCGGAGGAGAAAAATCCATTTGAGTAGCACCATGGGTGCTAAGATTTGAGGCGGTTGTGTTCCCGATATGACAGACTTCGCCGAAGATTTCGGGAAGCACACAGTGCTCGTTATTCTATTCATGCGGGGTCGACTAAGATGTACCATGACCTCAGATGTGTGTATTGGTGGGATGGCCTAAAGAGGGACGTGGCGGAGTTCGTGGAGCAGTGCCCGAATTGTCAGCAGGTCAAGGTGGAGCACCAGAAGCCCGATGGGCTGTTGCAAGCCATTGATATTCCGACTTGGAAGTGGGAGGTGGTAAATATGGATTTTATTACAGGGTTACCTCACACTCAGAGGAAGCATGATTCCATTTGGGTTATTGTCGACAGGCTGACGAAATCAGCCCATTTTCTTCTAGTCAGGACGACTTTTTCGGCTGAGGATTATGCCAGATTGTATATCAGAGAGATTGTGAGACTGCACGGAGTGCCTATATCGATTATTTCGCATGGAGCCCGGTTCGCTAACTTCCGAGGTCTTTCCGTAAGGATTAGGGACACAGTGAGTCTCGATCTGCTTCATCCCGAGATCGACGGACAAAGCCGAGCGTCTTATCCGCATACACTTGAGGATATGCTGCGGGCTTGTGTTATTGATTTCAGGGGTAGCTAGGAGGATCATTTACCTCTTGTGGAGTTTGCATATAACAATATCTATCATTCGAGTATCCAGATGGCGCCTTATGAGACCTTATACGGGAGGAAGTGCAGGTCACCGATAGGCTGGTTTGAGGTGGGAGAAGTTCAGTTAGTCGGGCCAGACTTGATTCAGCAGGCAGTGGATGAGGTGAAGCTTATCCAGGAGCGGTTGTTGGCAGCCCAGAGTCGACAGAAATCGTATGCAGATCATCGGTGTAACACCCCATTTTAAACCGGAGTCGAAACGGGAGTACTACGTATGGTTGATTCCTAAATGCATTTTAAGGAGTCGCCACCTAATTATTATAGTGAATTAGGACACTGAAAATGTAGCATAAAATACTACGAATGATCTCCATTTTTTAAGGTCTGCGAAACTATGTGAGATTCTAGGTAAGGGTTCTTTATTATCCTAAAGGGAAGGGGTTAGGCATCCTAAAGGATCCGCTAACTCATATTGTCCGCTCAAACTTAGGTTTAAAATTATTGTGCTAAATATATCATGCAATTCTAAGGGTATTCTAATTATTAAGCTAACCAAGTGATATTTAAACTAGGCATGCAAATATTTAATATAGTTATGTATTTAACAAGATAGTAATGAAAGCAAATAAACATAAAAGATGTAATGAAGATAAATTAGCAACATTTTGCTTTTATTTCATTTTATGCGAATGATTTAACTTTGGGGCGCCTCAATTTAAAAGAAACTTAGTAGAACAGTAAGTAAATGATAAATAAATTACAAAAAAAAAAACAATATATGAATATATATATATAAATATGTAAAATATATTGTAAAAGATATATTTTTATATAGTGTGGGCTCAGCTAGTGTTATGCTAAGAATACTAAGACATGAGAAGTCAATATCGCCACGGCGGCGGTCGACTCGCCTCCTGGTGAACGATACTATGCATTCTCGTCCAATCTTTTTCACTTTCCTCCTCGCCCACATATTCCGTCTCGCTTACCACGGAGGCCTCCAGATCGACGAATAAATCCTTCTTTGGCCAAACAAGTGTAGCATCTTGTTCAAAATCGAGAATATCGTAAATATTATACCGGCCCGCAATCTTAAAGCGCTTTTTTTTTAAACCAAGAATCCAGTGCTCAAAGATAAGGCGGTAACAGACATCAAACAAGCCCAATAATACAACAACACTTTGACCAGAACAACACATCTGTTTTAGATCAAAATATAGAGGCAGCAAACTAATCGAGTATAACATCCATTTTTAATGATGAAGTGTATCAACTGAACGTATGTAGTATCCTCCTTTCGGAGTATAACATTTCGAACCAGCAGTTAAATGTGGTAGTAAAACATTCCCAAAAGGGGTGTAAATGGCTAAGATTGCGATTGTTGTTCATGCGAACACAAAGAAGAAAATAAATGACTCAAGAGTGCGAGATTCAAAGTATTGCACCAACAAAGCGGTCTCGTAATCAGCAATAAAAGGAAACAAACCCATAGCAAGAACTATTTAAAGATGATATGTATCCGTAATCTCAAGATGCAAAGAAAATACCACAACCGTTGATGGCGTGAGAGGTAACAAAGTGCGACAAAGCATCAAGAAAAGAGTTTAATTTATCTCAACAGGGTAGTAACAACTAACCCGGTTATAGCATTGAGAAACTCACAAATGACAGAGAGCAGTAGATCAAGAATGGAAGGGCATCATGACCACAAGCCCTCTTAATGCGACGACAGTTCATAGAAGCAACTCAGGGGCATTTGGGGGTTTAAACATTCCCCATGTAATGCAAAAGAAGAGGGGTGCAGAACGAGTAGCAAGAACTCTTTTTTGCGAGCAAGCGACGGGAACCGACGAACAACCTTTCACCCAAACCAGCGACGAACATCGCCGGAGTTTTGCAAACTCCGGCCAAATATCAAAACTTCAGAAATCAGCCCAACAATCAAAATAAACAGCAAGATATAAACCGAACTAACGGGGAAATGGCGGCATCACTTCCACGGCTGTCGCCGGAGCGACGCCACCCCAGTGGTGGGTTCGCGGCGATCGTGGGAAAGCGATGGTTCGGCCGATACGCGATGGAAGGGTGTACGGGAGCAGCGGTATTCGCCGATAGGGCTGGGGCGACAGTGGGGTCATGGTGGTGTGGTGGTTCGCCGGTGAGACTGGGAGAGGGTTCACAGTGGTGATGGGGAGAGGGCGACGGGAGGGGGCAGGGGTGAGGGCGGCGGCGAAGGCGGCGTGCGAGAGGCGGAGAAAGACACTCTCCTTTCTTGAAAATGAGAATGGGCCGTGTGGCTAATCGATAATGAATGTGGCGGCTAGGTAAAAAAACAGGGCTGGGAATGAGGGTAGCTGGGGATTTAAAAGGGGTAAGGTTTTATTTATAGTGTGGGATTAGGTTTAGGGTTTGGGTTTTGAGTATTGGGCTTTGAGTATTGGGTATTGGGTATTGGAGGAAAAGATGAAAGGTGTATTGAGCCTCATTTGGGCTTGGCCGCGGATTGGATGGTTCAGATTGTGCCTTGATCGGGTAGTTTGGCAAAAATGCAAAATGGATTAATTATTTAAAAGAAAAATTATTTAAAGATACAAAATTATAAAAATGCAAATGCCATGCAATAATAATAAAATACAATACTTTAGCAAATGTTTAATGCCTAATTACAAGAAAATGCGCTTCGATTAATTATTTAACGAGATGCATACACTATTAAAATCAAACGACGGTGTAATAATAATAGACACATAATATTAACAAAGACATCATGCTTAATTTAAAATAATAATATGTCATGTCATTTTGTGAAGAAATAAACATAGAATATTATGTAAAAAATGCAAAAATGATGATTAAAATGCGGTGTCCTAAAATGCTTAAAATTGCAAGAAATGACTAAAAGATGGGTCAAAATTGGGTGTCAACAATCGGCGTCGACACTTGGAGTTTGAGGTAGATGACTGGGTCTTCCTGAAGGTATCACCCATGAAGGGCGTGATGAGATTTGGGAAGAAAGGGAAACTTAGCCCAAGGTACATTGGGTCTTATCAGATTGTCCGTAAGGTAGGCAAGGTTGCCTATGAGTTGGATCTGCCGTCCGATCTGGAGGCAGTACATCCATTTTTCACGTATCTATGTTGCGGAAATGTATTGGAGATCCATCTAGAGTGCACCCGATTAACGATGTCCAGGTGACATAGGGGTTATCATATGAGGAGAGTCCCATAGCGATACTCGATCGTCAGGTTAGGAGACTTCGGACAAAGGATGTGGCTTCCGTCAAGGTCTTATGGCGGAACGAGAACAGGGAAGAAATGACGTGGGAAGCAGAGGAGGACATGATGAAGAAGTATCCTCACTTATTCCCTACACCTCCAGGTAACCCACTTTCGTGATTGTTAGTTTTAATTTAGCAATTATGCTTAAGTAATGTTGTGGCTATGTGGAGCGTCTTTATTTGCAAAAGAAATAGTTAAGAGGGTCTATGTTGAGATTGTGGTTTGAGTTAGCCTAGAAGGAACATTCGGGATGAATGTTTCTAAGGGGAGAATGTTATACCCCGTTGTTCGCCACGTATAAGAATGTACGAAAGGGTTTAAGACGTAAATTTTGGAAGGATAGGTTGACGGATTGTTTCGGACGGGTTTTTGGTCAACTTTGAGGCGGGTTATGACCCGTTACATTGAGAGTTCCTAGGTGTTCCAAAGGCCTAGAACGTATTTCGTTGAGTCTAGTTTCCAACGCAACCAACCGTTCGTCGATAGGATATCAGAGCAGAAAGTTATGGGAGTTACAAGTTCGGTCGTGATCGGACAGAAGGTGTTTCGGCCATGAGCCACACGTGGCCGGATGCGAGGCAGCGGCGGATCTGACGCAGGTCGCGGCGCCAGATGATCTGGGTGTTCGCGAAGTTGCAGCCGCGCCGGAAGCGGTGGTCGCGGCCGAGGCGGTTCTCGCAGTTAGTCGAAAAATCTGAACTGTTTTGTTTTAAAAAAGGCCATGGGAGGGTGACAAGTGTCCCCCCCCCCCCATCTGATTTTGCATGCACTATTTATTGACCAAGTCTTCATGACTTGGTCATTCTTCAAGCTCTCACCTCTCTCTAAAAATAAAAGTTCTTCATTCTCTCTAGAAAATTAAGAGGAAATCAAGGATTGAGGAAAATCTGAAAATTGTGGCAAGAAGGAAACCTGTTGGCAAGCTTGTAGGAGTTATTGTGGTGGTGTTTGTGGAAAGGAGGCTAGTGTATTTGTTGGATTAATTTTGTTAAAGCTCTAAGGTAACAATTCTTCTCTTGTAGGTAGCCCCTATGGTTTGGCGGTAATCCTAGGAAAACACAGTGAGTAGACCTAGGAGCAAGCTTGTGAGGGGCGGTAGAACTGAGGTTGGGATAGCACAGACAACCGAAAATCGTAGATGATCATAGGAGGGGACTCTATGGTAAAGGATTTCGGTAGGGGTCATATTGTGAAGAGTGCTAGTAGGGAGAATATTTAGAATGTATTCTGACATTTTAGCAGCATATACCCAGAATGAAGGAGGGAGGGAGGCATGAATCAATAGGGTGCGAATCATATTGTTAACGGTACGTATGATTCTTTCAGCTTTACCGTTTTGTGGTGAGGTGTGAGGGCAGAAGAAGCGAAAACCATGCCATTATTTGTACAAAACCGGTGAAACATAGAGTTATTAAATTCACGACCATTATCGCACTGAAATGATTTTATACTTTTTCCAAATTGTGTGTGGATAAACTTGCGAAACTCAAGAAATTTGGCAAACACTTCCGATTTAAATTTAATGAGGATATAACCAAACATAGTGTGAAAAATCATTAAGCAACACAAGATAGTATTTATGACCGAGAGAACTAGAGATAGGAGATGTCCATAAATCGACATGTATAATATCAAAAGGAGCAAGTGTAACACTAGTAGATGATTTAAACGGAAGACGAATATGTTTGCCTAAAGAGCAAGAAACACAATTTTGGGCAAGTTTCTCATTACAAGCAAAGAAATTGTTGCCTTTAAGAAAATTAAAAACTGGGACTCCTGGATGACCAAGCCTATTATGCCAAGTCAAGAAAACAACCGCCAGAGTGACGGAGAGCAAGATCTCGGCAATGGAGGTGGAAGTGAATGGATAGAGATCCCCGTGTTATCAGATTCAGAAGAGGTGTCTCAGATGAAGACCGCTTCACAAGAAACTGAGCGGTCAAAATCCACGGAGACAGAATTATTACGAGTAAATTGGCGGACAAATATGAGATTCTTAATCATGTGTGGGGCATATAGGATGTTTTTGAGGGAGAAGGGTGGATGAGGAGGTCGTGTGTATGAGGTACCACACCCTTTAACTGGAATGCGTTGTCCACTACCAACTGTAACATATTGAGGATGCTTTAAACTAAACAGTTTAGGGATAGAACCTGCAGATTGGGTGACGTGAGATGTGGCGCCTGAGTCCATGTATCAAGTATTGTCAGGCTGTTGCATGGAGAGAGTGTTGAATGTCTGTCCTAACTCAGTGGGTGTCATGCCGGATGAGGGCTGCAAAACCTGACCTTGCGTAAGTGGACTGCCGCGAGGTCGGCACGGCCCAACAAACCGTAAGAATACGGATTGTAGGCCGCTGCACCGAATGGACTCGGTGCCGCTCAACCGGGCGCCGCGCTCAGATCGGTGCCGCGCACAGGCGACTGCTGGCGAGTCGCGCCCGGTTGTTCTGCGATCCTCGCTGCCGCTTGGTGGTTCTGTTGACCGTGACCCTTGTCACGACCACGACTTCCTCGCCATGTCCTCGCCACCCTTTCCACCGCGCCTCGCTATGGTTCGTAGTTTTCGGCGGCGTTGGATCTTGAGGGCGTTCGACCGCTAATGCCTTCGATCGTGCTCATCCCGCTTAGACGCCCGCTCTTCGAGCAACAACTGCGAGCGAGCTTTGTTAAAGCTGGGTAACGAATCTGCCTGTTGAATCATGGTGGCCAAAGTATCATATTCGCCTTTAGGAAGGCCAACAATCAATTGTAACACCAGTTTGGTGTCGATAAAGCTCGTCGACAAAGAACAAGTCGATCCGCGAGATTTAATCGCTTGCGATTTCATCATATTGGAAAAGTTTTCAAGACGTTTATTTTTAAATTGCTCCTCTAAATACACAACACGGGTGTGCTTATTGTCCTGAAAAATTTCCTCCAAACGATTCCATAACTCAAGGACTGTGGCGCCAGATTTCATGATAGTAAGAAGAAGGTCCTGAGAAATACTACCATAAATCCACTGTTTGACGCCGACGTCTAGACGACGCCAAGTAGACTCATCAACCTCTGGAGGGCGCAGAATGGTGTCATCGATGTGATCAAGCACGTTATAGAGACATGCATGATTACAAAACAGTTCAACCCAGGGAGAATACTGACTGTTTTCTTGATTAAGAAGAATGAGAATAGAGTTCTTGATGTTTGTAACAGTTAGGGGTGGATGAAAAGAGGATGACAACGTGGTGGTGGAATTTGTGGAGGTAGAAGATTCAGAAAGTGTGAAAGATTCAGGGATATCCATTTAGAGAATAGAGGAATGAAGAAGAAAACCTAGAATTTGTAGGGTGGGGGGGGGGTTCTCGGACGTGGTAGGAATAAAGAGTTCTAGGGTTTTGGATGTTTGACTCTTGATACCACGTAAGATGATAATAATCTCCATTGGGAAGTCTTTCATTAATATCAAGGTATATATAGAGTACAATATTCATCACTTATACAATAGAAATCCTAAGCATATACAAAAGATGAATCCTAGTCTTACCATAATTGTTGACACCCAATTTTGACCCTCCCGCCTAGTCATTAACTATAAAATTACACCAATTTTTAAATAATAAAATACAGCGATAAAACATTAATACATGCATAAATAAGCAATTTAATAATAGAACCGCATCTTACGCAAAATATTAAGCACTTAGAGTCTCGCGCCCGCATTTATTAATTTTAAGCCATGTCATAATTCTTAAACGATAATAAAATAAATAAATACAATAAATAAATAATTAACTTAGCAATGACGTCGTGTCAAATAACATAGCCGCATTTATTAATACGCAAAGTAATTTCATAATTATTGTAGCGCCTAAAGTCATATTAAGATAATTTAATCTTAGCTTAAATAATAATAATACGCATAAGTTTAATAACGACATTACATTAAAATATTAAACACTAATTAAATAGCACACCCACTTTTATTCTTGTAATAATTTTAAACTTAAGCTTAGACTAATAAAACACCTAAAATAATTTAATCACAATTTAAAATAACTTACCACTAATTAAATACATAATACCTAAAACTAATACACTTAAATAATACCCACCTTTAAAAAATGCAGCCCAGGCCCTACCTCTTTAGCCCACGTCGCCCAGCCCAACCCGCAAGCCCAACTCGCCCTTTACCTACCCTCATCCCCTTCACCTTCACTGCATCTCCATCAAAACGCAGCCCTCAAGAAAACCTAAACGAAACCTAAAAACCTAAGCTTTTCAGTCGCCGCCATGCCCGGATTTCTCGCCGGAGAATCCGGGGTTTTCCTTACCCATGCACACTAACCCCAGTCGTCTCCCCCCTTTTCTCCAACGATTTCTTACCATAACCAGCACCCAAATCTTACTTCAAAATCAGTAACAAATCGCACAAAATATCCTTCAAATCAACCCAAATCGCCCACGAAATCACACCAGTAGTTTACCAAGTTTAGAGTCAAATGGAAACTATATAAGCCAACCAACTACACACGCAGCGGCATCCCCGTAAATGGAAAAATCCAGTAGTAAACACAGCATATACACCCAATAGAAACCCCAGGAAGACATAGCTCGATTAGGGAAGGCAATGGTAAAGAATCGATTTTCCGCAGCAGAGGAACCCAATGATTCGCATAAGGAATAGAGAGTTGTGGCTCGGACCTGCACCATTAGCGTCACACGAATAGGAAGTTCAAACCCTTCTTTCAATTCCACTGGTAAATCAAGAAACAAACTCGCTTTTTATTCGCATCGCAAAGCCAAAACCCGAATGAGTCGACGACTTGATACGCCGCCTGTCACGTCCGAGAAGGTAAACCCGCTGCCTTTCAGGTTTCTTATGCAATTTTCACTTCGCAATCTGTTTGAGTAATGTGCTCTGTTGATAATGCTAACGCTTTTAATCGCTGCTGTGTATGGTCGAAATTGCTGGTTTAATGTCGTCACTGTTTTACTTGACTGTTAACTTATCTACTCATCTGCTTTCTTCTGCGGTTTGCGATAGTTGAAGGCTTGCCATATTAACCTATTCAAATGCCTCCCGATCAAATGAATATTATAAAGATTTGACCGCCAATATGCCCGTGAACTGCTTGAATAGTCAGTGTATAAGTAATTATGGGAGTATTGTGCTATCAGATTTGCCCCGCGAGAGTGTCCATACCGCTTCATGTTTGGTTATAGAGGAACCTACCTCTTAGCTTCATCTGCTTTGTCTCCGCTCATTGCTTAGTGTTTCTTATTCATTTGACATAACTTATAATCATCGGGAGTGCGTTTAAGTCGCTGCATACTTCTACTTGTTTCATATTCAGTAAAGATGAATATGTCTTTTGGCTATTATTCTGCTTATATGTTTCTACTATTGGTATGGGATAAGCAAATTTTGAAGTCTATATTAGCATGTTGATGAACCGAATCATTGGACTTGGGATCTGATGCACCCCTGAAATGGAAGATCTGAAACAGATACTAACCAAAGAGAAATATCTATTGTCTATTGCTTAGTGTTTCTTATTTATTGCTTGAATTGGATCTTCATGTCTAAATTGCCCATTATGATGTGTGTGCTTACTGGGTTCTCGAATATTGTTTATAAATGTCATATCATAATCAGATGTTTAGTCCGACAAATGGGTCTCTGCTATCTGAATAATGTTGCCTCCCGCTTGTCCATTCCTCGCATCTTCTCGCCTGCGCCTTGCATACCATTAGTTGATCAATGTTGTGCCTGTTACATCTTGAGGCCAATGGTTGAATCATGACATAACTGACCATATATTGTGTCTTTCTCTTATTGGTATATGAATCTATATCTAGCTTGTAATCTGATCTGATTCGTAGTGTATCATAACATATGTTTGGGCCTGCCTGTTATCTTTTCTCTCATCTGCTTGTCACTGATACCGCCATCCCTATTTCTTTCTACCACCGCGGCATTCATTCCGTCTTATATTGTCATCTGCTGGTCTTTACATGCATGCTGGCTCAAATACAAACTGTGTCAAATTGATCACGCATATTAAGAATAGTCTCTTCCTAGTCTCTTTTGTCAGCATTTATTAGCCAAAACAACAGATACGTATCTCTCATTGAAATCGGTTGCTAACTTGTCAAATCGGTTGCTAATGTGGCGATATATCCCCATATATCCGATTGATTATATGAGCATTTTATCTACTTGTATTGTTAAATAAATTTGGGCATATACTAATCCTTATCATTTTCTTTTTACATGAAATGCATCGGAGCAAAAATGAAGAGTCTCTCGGCGAGACTCATCACGAGCTACTTCAAATGGCAACCCGCGTCTATGTGCATCCGCATTCACTTTCTCGCTTAAAAAATTCCTAAGACAAAATAGGATAAGATGATGTCGCCACACATCTTGAAAGCCGAGATCATATCCTCCTTTATCTTATTTGTTTAAATTGTTGCCTAATTATTTAACTTTTGTAATTAATAGGTTTTCTAGAACAATTAATCCTTGAATACATGAAATGGGGTGGTTAGCTTTAAAACTTGAAACACACTTCTAATTTATCTATCTTAGGCCTGTCATTCATATTTAATCTTTTGCCTAATCGTTAAAATTGCATATCTGAAACTAACGCACCACTTCTTTGATTTCGCAGATAAATGCATATCTATAGTCCATAAATCGACTTTGCACCATAAACAATATAAATGCACACTTTAAAACTTTATAGCATTTTTATCAACATGCCCTTTTTATAAAATATTTTGAAGCATCTTTTATATTTTCAAAACACGCATTTTTAACATAACAATTACCCTAGGTTTGACAGGACAACCTCAAGTTAGCGGATCTTAGAGGGTGCCTAACCCCTTCCCTCTAGATTAATAAAGAACCCTTATCCAGAATCTCATTAAGTTTAGCAGACCATTAAAATGGAGTTAATGTTCACTTTAAACTAGTTAACATTTAAGTGTCCTAATTCACCCAATTAATTAGGTGGCGACTCCGCGAACCCTTAACACTCTTAGCATCTTTTGGCATTTTAGCATTTAACACTTTTAGCACCTTAGCACCCTACCTTTAGCATTTCTACCCCTTTTAGCACTTTAGCATTCTTTTGCACTTTAGCATTTAGCACCCTTTGACACTTTTAATATGCTAGCACTTTTTAAGCACCCCTTTAACATTTTAACACCTTTTAAACATTTAGCATTTTTATTGTTTATTTGCTAACATTTTTATTCAAGCAGGAGTTTTTAGAAAATAAATGTCGCGGCCGAAAAAGGGCGTGACAATAATTATATTTACACAATATATGGAAATATTTTAATTATGGGTAGGTGATAGACGTATTTTATATACACTTTTTGAGTCATTTTTAGTTTGTATTTTACTCATTTCATTTATGTTTAGTATAATATTAGGGTTGTTTTCCTTTCTTTTGTGTCACAACGGTCAGAAATGGAGAAATGACGAAAAGAAGATGAAATGAGCTTAATTGAGATGAAATTGCACACTTAAAGGGGCCAATATACGAAGTCTAAAAAGTCCCGGGAAGTATAGAAAAGATCAGACGGCTTTAAAATCGACGATGGGAAGACACTGCCGACAAAACGCCACAGCACCGCGCTACAGCAGCGCCGACCATCAAGTTGTCCGAAACTCTCGATTTTTCAGCGCCGTGGCGCCCGATCATAGGCCACGCCGACGCGGTATTTTTGACGATTATGGGCCGAATTTGACACGTTTTCAGGGTCCAAAAGGGATAACTTTTCCTACCTACATAATCCTTAACCCTTTACCTAAAAGATTCTATAACTTTTTCTACCTACATAATACCTAACCCTTTACCTAAAGGATTCTCGGGCTATAAATAGTCTCTACATCATTAGAAGAATTCATTCCATCCATTGTACATACAACACAATTTAGGAGGCTAAGACTTTGGGAGGCTTTTCAAGTATTTTCTTTTCTTTCTTTTGCTTTGTTTATTTCAGTTCATGTATGGAGATTATATTACTTCTTAGCGTGACTATGACTAAGAGCTAATTACTTTGTTAGGAATTTTCTTGTGATTCTCTTGAAACTCTTATTCATGAATTAATACATTAGTTGATTTCTTCTTCACTTGCTTAAGATTTATTCAATAATTGCTTTGATTGCTTGATAATTAATTGATCACTAGTTATCATCACTTATATGAGTTCTAATCGAAATCCGAAAGGGGAGATTGTGAATATGCTATAGTTGAATAAACATAGGTTTAAATCGTGGACGAAAGTACCCCGATACTTGTGTAGCTTAATATGCTATTGCTCTTAATCCTCCTTTGTAGTCAATCTTGTCATCGAAAGATAGAAGGGTTCTCCATTGGGGTTGAATGTTTATATTACCTTAACAGGAGTATAAAACGGCTTAGTTAACCTGCTATCTTAACGTAGAAGAAGAAGTCAGTCTAATTGTATTAAGAATTAAATATAGTGGATAGTTGATGATCTTGGAAGCCCTAATTCTCCATCATAACTGATTTAAATCAAAGTATTTTCATAATTAGTTTATTTCATGCATTATTAGTTTGGAATTCCAACCCAATTAACGTTAACCAAATAGAAACTAAAGCATAGATAATAGGTACTTGAAAACCAGTCTCTGAGGACGATATTCAGTCTTACCTAGACTATATTACTTGTAACGATACGTGCACTTGCGTTAAGCGTGTGTATAAATCGCACATCAGTAGGGAATATATTGTTTCTTATATTTACATGTTTACACTGAAAAACAGAAACACTTCCAGAAGCTTGGCCAAACAGATACTTAGACACAATTAGTAGATACTACTACGTACACAAAAAATATCGCTGCACGTTAATATGTAAATTTTTAATGCCTGTTATACATTAATTTTAATTAATAAAAATATCATGGACTATTACCTCCTAATGCATGTTAGTTATTGCAAAATTTGTGCTTAATATATAGTTTACCAATCATTAAAAGTTTTTTACCCACATTCCACTCATTTTGATGATAATGCTAGGACATGTATCCTTTTCATATTCATGTCTTACTAATCACACAGGTATCCTAATTTTTTTTTTTTTTTTGACGGCGAACCGCACCGCTTACTCTTCGAGCACGCAGGTAAACCCCGGCCGACGCAATACCGCAAACCACGCCAATCGGTTAACCACACTTGGCAAGCCATGTGTGACTCAACCAAGAAGGTTTATGCAGGATCGAACTCGTGACTCATGGCCCCGCGCCCATCAAGCATAACCAACTCACACCCTTGCGGGTTATCCTAACTTGACAAATACTATAATAGTCCTTATATAATTTTCTCGATCATACATGACCCGTTTAGACATGATATGAAATGATGAATATTTAAAGTTAGAGTTTTGTTTGGACATAAAATTGAAATTTCTTAAATTGTATTTTTTTTATAGACATAAAAATTCAATAAATTGTGAAAATCAACAAAACTTTCTCAATTCTTATACAATCTTACCAAATGTACTAGAAGTCCTTTCTAAATAATACAATACCAATTGATCAAACTTTAGTTCAATAAAATGAAAAATTGAACATGAATTATAGTGTAATTACTATTTAATATAATCTCTCACATGATTGATAAGAATAAATTTGTTATAAATATATTACCAACTTGTAGATCTTTTAATATTTGATATAAATGATTGGTAAACATGATTGTTAAATATATCTACCAACTTATGAATTTACTTTTATAAAATATAAATTTATGTGTCAACTTTTACATTTACAAAATTTAAAATCATGATTTGAAATTTCATCTCAAGAATTATGTCTTTTTGGATGATTTAAAATTTCATCTCAAGAAATGATATCATGAGATGAGATGAAATTACATGTCCAAACGCCTACTTATGATTTCTATCTAAAATACTTTATTTACATGCGATATATATATATATATATATATTCACGTGTAGTTAGATAAGGTGGATACAAACATTATTAGATAAAAAATCGAGTCTCTTGAGATATGCATTTTCTGTAAGTTTTATGGTTACAAATTAAACTCGTTATATTTATAGATTTGTATTGAAAATCATTGTTCCATACAGTATTATATAGAAAGAAAAAACATTACCATATTGTCAAGTTGATTAAGGTAAAAGTATGAACAACTGTAAAAACATTATCATATTTTTAAAAAATGGATTTACCCTTTTGATAGAAAGACATGTCTTTCAGTCTTTGCATTTTTCAAATACTTTGATTTGAATATTGATCTACATATTACATAAAAGAAAATACTAGTGCGATTGAAAATTTAATAATTAAATTATACATCCTACTTTCTTATATTAGTAGTAATTTGAAAGAAAAATGGAGCCAAAAGGAGTAATTTGAAAATTGTTGGTATTGATTTTCTTTCCAAAAGGGGATATAACTTAAAACATAAAACAAAAAGCCTCACCCATATAATAGTGAGTAAAATTAAGGGGACAACAAACACGTGGAAATCACTCATTGGTTAGTTTGAAAACATCTACCCGCATAATGAACTTTCATCGTAGTTAAAGATTACTTATTTTGTCCGAAGCACTGCACTCTACGCCTCCACTCAAACACTATTTTCTTCTCTTTCTAGTGTATATACCATTCAATCTCCATTTTTACTCTGTGTACATACATTTTTATAAATAAATAGAAAGAGAAAGAGACAGATAAAGAAGATCATTTGAGAAAAGAGTAAAGCGAAATCTATGGACGACTTTGTAGGGTTTTCATTGAAATTTGGGGAAAGCAGATTTTTGTTTTACTAAAAGTTTTTTTTTTTTGTTCTAACTGATATTCAGTTCAAAGGAACTAAAATGTCGGTTCGGGTATGAACCGGATTCCACTGATCTAGCCCGGAAATTCAAGATCTCCGCCTTCATATTGCTTTGGTGAGTTTTGATTTCTACGATCGTTATATTATTTTTTGCAATTTCTAATTTTTAGGGTTTTTTCCCACTTGATTTAGCTCAATCATCATTCTATACCTCCATTTGTTATTGGACTTTGTGCTTGACTTGTGAAGACCTCAATAAGTTAGCTTGTGTATTTAAAAGATTGTACCTTGGGTTTTTTAGCATTTGAAACTATGTTGTGCTTATAACTGGATCTGAAGGAAATGTGCTATTCGTCAATATACATTATGTTGAAATCAAACACTTTTCAGATAAGATCTATCTATCTTTGTAAAGACCGTGTCTTGTTTCCTTTTTGGTTATGCTTATGGAGCTCAGAGGCGGATTCAAGATTTAAGCTTTATGTGTTTAACTTTTCAGGATTTTTAGTTGAACCCATTATATTTTAAAAGTCATGGGTTCATGTCTACTATTTATTGTAATTTTAAGAAACTTTTATACATAAATTTATGCTTCGACCTTATGAGTTCAATTGAACCCCACCTTCAATGCTATATACACCCCTAATGGAGCTACTGGATATTAGTATAGTACTTATGCTTATAAACATAGACTTACTATTCTTTCTTCTGTATGCCTGTGGAATTTTTGTGTACTTAAGATTTGGATTTTTGGAAGTGGGTTGTGCTAATTGTTGAATGTATTTGTATGAAATTTAAGAGGCGGGGAGGTTATATGATAGAAGCTAAAGGGAACACTGTGCTGTTGTAGTAAGGGCTAGGGAGAAGATGGAATCTGATTCACTCCTTGATTATGCTGTCTTCCAGTTGTCACCAAAGCGGTCTCGGTGAGTGGTGGATAAACTTTTGTTTATGCATGAAAAGGTATAATGAATGCACTAATATATATTTTTGGTATTGTTGGAATTTTGTTGGGCAGATGTGAATTGTTTGTTTCTCGTGGTGGGAACATAGAGAAGCTAGCATCAGGATTGTTGAAGCCTTTTGTGACCCATTTGAAGATTGCAGAAGAGCAAGTTGCATTGGCTGTTCAGTCTATCAAGCTTGAAGTTGAAAGACGCAGAAAGGCTGAATCATGGTTCACAAAAGGAACCCTGGAAAGGTAATGTCTTTGCCAGCTTGCTAAAATAAATACGAGGGAAAATGAAGAATGATTTGATTTCGTCTCTTCCTCTGCAGGTTTGTGAGGTTTGTCAGCACGCCAGAGGTTTTGGAGCTTGTCAACACATTAGATGCGGAAATGTCCCAGCTTGAAGCAGCCCGGAAGTTATATTCACAGGTGGGAAAGACTCATGGATTCACTGTAACATTCATTTAGAATTGACCAAAATTACATGATGTTAACGGAATTCACTTGTTACTTTCTTTATTTCAGGGAGCGGGCGATCAACTTAATGGTAATGGTAATTTACCCAATAACCAAGTTTGAGCTTTCACATTTTGTCGAGTACTTTGTGTATGTAACCTTATAACTTAGAAAAACAAGACTGCATGTCTCACCTCAAAATAACTCTCCTTTCTGCTAAGCTACTTCCCATCTCGTCTAATTGTTCATCTCCTTAAACATCTATCCATTCTCTCTTTTTGGCTATTGTTGTTTCCATTGTTAGTATCTCTCTACATGATTCATAATTTTCACTAGAAAACATATGCAGATACCAATATCATCTATAAGGGTACGTTCGGTAGGGAGTATGTTTTTTTAATTATTCTCTTCTCTAGGAAAATAAGTTTCTTACAAATGAGAAAAACGACTTCTCTAGTGGAAGTAGGGTAAACAAGTTCCACAAGTGACATTATATAGTGTATCCTTTGTACCGTCCAACACACTTTATCTTCACCCCACCCCCGTAACCCCTTCCCCACCCCCACACCCCTACTGTCCACCTCCACATCCCATAGTATTTGTCTGGATTATATATAAATGCTTTAGGATAATAATTTTTGCTTACGTAACGAACACAAGAAAATAAGTAAGAGATCCACTTATTTCTTAGAAAACTTTTTCCTTCCTCCCAACACACCCTAAATTCTAGTGTCCATCTTACTGGGGTCTATGTTGGATAATGAAAGAAATAATCCCTTGATTATCTGCTTTAATGAAAGAGTATATATACAATTTACAATTTTCCATAATAGGAAAATTCTATTTCTATTCTAATCCCAAAACTCTATTTTAGTAGTATAAGACTCCTATAATTACGGTAAGTTTACAATACTTAATTAAGGTAATACACGGACTGGACTATACAGACTAATGGACTGGACACGGACTGGAGTATACAAAAATATGTACAAAACCGTGATATACATTAAGTGTATATCACATGTATATCTTCCATATTTATCACACCCCCGCAGTCATAGCGGTGGTCTTCGTACGCTGATACTGTCTCTAAAATCTTCAAAGAGTACTGACGGAAGACCTTTGGTAAATATGTCTGCAATTTAATACCTGAAAGGGACATGACAAACGCGTACTTGTTCACGAGCTACCTTTTCGTGAACAAAGTGAATATCCATCTCGATATGTTTAGTGTGCTGATGTTGAATTACCAGAAAGGTAGACGACACTAACATTATCACAATAAACCAAGATAGCTTTCTGAATAGAACAATGCAACTCTAAAAGAAGATTACGTACTCAACAGGATTCAGAGACCACATTGGCTACCCCTCGATACTCGGCCTCTTCACTAGAGCGTGATAATGTAGACTGATGCTTCGCAGACCATGAGACCAAGTTATTACCAAGAAACATATAATAGCCGGACATGGACCATCTGGTATCTGGACAACCACCACAATCAACATCTGTATACGAGACAAGTGTAGATGTCGATGAAGGATATAAATGTAAGTCATAGTCAAGTGTCCCATGAATGTATCTAATAATGCGTTGAGCGCATTCATAAGCTCAACCCTGAGATCATGCATTAACAAACACACCTGTTGTACAACATAAGCAATATCTGGTCAGTAAGATACTGAAGTGCCCCTGCAAGACTGTAATAGCGGGTCGGATCCTCATAAGGTGAGCCAGCCGCAACACCCAACTTGTGTTTAGTATCAACTGGAGTGGAGGTAGACTTACAAGATGACATCCCTGCCCGCTCAATGATTTCAGATGCATACTTCTGTTGTGATAAGAACAACCCACCTGCATGACGAGTGACAGCAATTCCCAAAAAGTAACTCAAGGGCCCCAAGTCTTTCATAGCAAACTCAGAACTGAGCATTGTCATGATAGACTGACGTAATGCATTAGAAGATGCAGTCAGGATAATATCATCCACATATAACAGTATATAAGCCAAGGAAGATCCACGACGATATATGAACAATGAATTATCAGACATGCTGTGAGAGAACCCAATAGTCGAAACATAGTCTGCAAACCTCTTATACCAAACCCGTGGAGACTGCTTAAGCTCATACGAGGACTTCTTCAACAAACAAACATGATGAGGATATTTGGGATCCCTAAATCCCAAGGGCTGATGCATATAAACTGTCTCCTTGAGATCACCATGTAAGAAAACATTCTTCACATCTAACTGATGAATGAACATGCTTTCGAAACAGCCAAGCTGAGCACAGTGCGAATGGTGGCCGACTTGACCACCGGACTAAACGTCTCACCACAATCCACACCAACCTGATGAGTCTTACCATCACCTATAAGACGAGCCTTATGCCTCGCAAAAGAGCCGTCAGAATTATCCTTATGATGAAAAATCCACATTGACCGAATAATATTAACACCGGAAGGACGGGGAACCAATAATATTAACATCTGGTTCGATAATCGTTTGCAACAGGTCGGTAGAAATAATGGAGTAAATTTACTGAAGAACGGTAACATCAAGGGTTGTCCATAGTTTAGAATCATCCTCGGGTTTAGGCACCTCTGTATCCACAGGAGCCGCGCGGATAATGTGATGGAGGACTTGATGCGAGCATGCGTGAACTTTGAACAGTTCGGCACACGTCGCGTATTGGACGTTTTCTATTTCAAGAATGATAGGGATGTGATTCTTGATGTTAGAAACAATAAGAGCAGGGCGAAACATGTTTTTAGCCATAATTGCAACGCAAGACGTGAAGAAGGGATTTAGAAGAAAATTTGGGAAGAGAGGAGGGTCCACTGGGCATGGAAACCGAGATGAAGTGCTCGGAAACCGATGGGAAGTTGGACGAAATTTGGGAGGAAAATATAAGACCTAGATTTCTGATACCATGAAAGAAGTAATCCCTTGATTATTTTCATTAATGAAAGAGTATATATACAATTTATAATTTTCCATAATAGGAAAATTCTATTTCTATTCTACTCCCAAAGCCCTATTCTAGTTGTACAAAAAATCTATAATTATGGTAAGTGTACAAGACTAATTAATACAATTATTTTACACTAAATATTGGTACAAAATCGGCTACAATCGTGATATACACGGGTATGTATACCGTGTATATCACGACTTCACTTTTGATAAATTGCCTTTGTGAAGCCGTAATATACATGTTATACAAACCCATGTATATCACGGGTTGGGTTTTATCAGATAATAAGCCAAGGTTATGAATGATTGATTGTTGTGGGAGATATGATGGTTTCTGCATGGTGTTTATGTCTGTTCTCATGTGTAAGCTTTGTTGCCTGACCTTGAGATTAATTGTTTATCTTATTATATGATGTTGTTATTAACTTTGGGCATGAAAAGTGAAGACTGAATTTATTAAGAACATTTTGTTTTAGCCTAGTCTTGAGTCGAGGGTCTCCCGGAAACAGCCGCTCTACCTATCAAGGTGGAGGTAAGGTCTGTGTACACTCTACCCTCCCAAGACCCCACGGTGTGAGATTAGGGTATGTTGTTGTATTTTGTTTTAGCCTACTGATTCTACATCCCTATAGTGGTGTTTATCTGATAATCTTTTTTTCCTTTATTACTTAATTCAGGTAGTGGTGGATCTGATGCGACAAAGTAACTTCCTTACTCTCTTCTTCATGCATTCGTTGCTTGTTACCGTTGGTTTTTGATTTGCTTCCACTTAAGCATCTTCATTTCATGTTAACTACTACTTATGTGCAGGAAGGAGCTACTGCGAACCATTGATGTGAGGATTACTACAGTTAAACAGGACTTATCTACTGCTTGTTCTCGTGCAACAGCTGTTGGTTTCAATCTGGAGACGGTATCTGAACTTCAAACTTTTGCAGACCGGTTTGGTGCCCCTAGATTGAAGTAAGATCCTGTTGCTTTGACTTTTTCCACTCCCTGTATATGTATATCTGCTTGTAGAAGAATTATGGCTCGTCAAAATATCCTAGTTGTTGTAGTTTAACATAGAATTACACTGCTGTTTGGATTCTCTATGTCTGACTGCCAGGTGACCATTGTATTTAATTTAGCTGGTTAATCAAAGAAAGGGGAACAAATGTTTGGTTCAGGGTATACTTGTTGGAGATGCAATTTTCGGTGGTTAGGCCCCATAAGTCAAAAACCCTAAAAAAATATTGTTATTATTATATAACTAGTCATTTGTATATATTTTTAATCTATAGAGTTGTATATAAAAACTTAGTATCACATGTCTTATTATATAATTTGGGAAATGATCTTTTAATTTAATAAAATGTTAGCCATTTGTTGCAATATAATACTTTCATTCTTGTTGTCAAAAAACTTTTTGGTAGATATTCAAATTTAAGTAATTTAATTTGAAATTCTAAAATATCAGACAAAGTTTTATCTTCATTTAACTAAAAAATTTCAAAATTGAAAAGAAAGTTTATTAATGTCATGACTATATTAGGAAATAATGAACTTCACTAAATACTAATTGTAACATTATAATACTATAGTAATTTTCCAGTGGTTATAAGAAGACTTTTGTTGAAGAATTAAAATTTAATGTGACTTTATTTGGAAGTAAAAACTTGATAATATAGAAGAAGATTTAATGTATTCTTATGTCATTATACAGGAAAATTATAAATTTTTATTTATAATGACTTGAAAATGATATTTAATTCTGTATAATATATGATTTTTCTAATTATCATAAATAAAAGTTTCATTCTTTTCAGATCTTAGTTTGAGTTGTTCAAATGAGTGAGCAAATTAGGTTATGTTTCTATCTCTCATTAATTAGTACATATACCTAACTTGTTGATTCTGATTTTTCCTTTTTTTCCATACATTTGTTCTAGTTTTTTAATGCCGTTTTAAACTCAATTTTTTGAATCAATCGTTTTTATTTGTTCATAAGAAAAAATAGTTGAATGGATTAATTATTAAAAGGATAACATTATAGCTTTGCATCTAAAAGGTTAAAAGGGTAAATTTTAAAAAATATATGAATCTTATTATAAATATTTATGATATCTTATAAATTTTGGCTTTAGGCCACGTATTATATTGAGCCGCCCCTAGTTAGGTGATGTTGATAAAGAAAGCAAATAAAAGACCAAATATAATTGCTTTTGAGGCACGGAAAGCTTCTTTTCTTATCCTTGACCTTGTCCAAATGAGAGATTTGAGTCAGGGAAGCAAAAAATTGACTATCGTGATGGCCCAACAAATAGCAAGTGATACCGATATGGTGTCCTTTATCTCGGGATAAGAATAGATTTAAGTTTTAGTGCTTGGTGAGCATATATTTTCTGTGATCAACAGGACTGATAGGTTGATCTAGTAAAATGGGGAATTATGAACATCTGTGGCTCAAATGGTAGTCTATTAGTTAGATCTGTATTACCAAGTAGTTAGATTCTCAGCATCTAGATAAATTCAGGTCAAAACCTGGGAGAAGCTGGAAGGGGTCAAGGAAGCAAACTGTGTTTCACCAAACTCCAACTGAACCGTCTCCGAAGTCCAGCGAGAAGCACACTGGCAACCCTTAAGAGACCTTAATCAACATATCAAATATAAAAGACTCATGTTTAATTATGAACGCTAGAACAAGTTTGAGGAAATACAATGAAACTAAGAAACATGAGATCTAGCTGGCAAATGTGCGTAGATAATTTTATTTGAGGTCATATATAGCTCTTAGTATTCACTATTCTACTTTATTTATAGTAGTATAATTTGTGTCTTTGAAGTTTGAAGTATGATGCTCATGCCATCCAGTTTAATCAATGAACGAGTGGGTTTAGTTTCTTAGACGACTTGCAAACTAGTGTCCATGGCTACCTGCATTGAGAACATTGGTTGCGAAGTTTGGTGAGTTTTAAAATGCAAGGGTGCAATTAAGACACTTCATCTGAGGTCGAGAATGCAGAGCCGATTTCAGATTCATCCACTAGACAGTTGAACTTAACTCTGAACTCCAGAAAGAAATGAATCTTCTTGAGCTACTTTTGTAGCACTCATGTCAAAGCCCTTTGGTTGAATCAACTGATTGCACTAGTTAAACTAGTGAGTTTTATTCTTGAGTATATTAGTAGGCAGCCTATATGAAGTACTCTTCTATTTGATCAATAAGAGGTGTCAGGAAAGGGAATGGAGAGAGGAAAAGAGAATTTTTATGTTCCTTTTTTCCTTGCCATTTAAATAACTGGAGAAAAGGAGAGTGAAAACTTAAATGAAACTAAAATTTAAATAAAGTACATCTAGTTTGACAAGGGGGATTTGAATCAAAATACTTTCCCTTTAAAAACTCGATATATCCATATAGTTTCAACTGATGAGATTGCGCTGTGGGTATTAGAAATATATGTGCTGTTGCTTAAAAAACAAGAGAATTGCTTGCAAATAGTAGCTTAATATATAATTATTTAGGGAAAGGTAGATTGTAGCTTATTTTTATAAATTTCAAAGTAAAATGTTGACTTATATATGATTTTTATCACAATTAAATTAAGATATCAATTAGTTTGGCTATTTTAAAGCTTCCCCCCTATATTTGTTTTTTTTCTGACAACAGGGTTATTAATAAAACACACTAAGGGCGTTTTGCATCGCAAAAAAGAAAGATTTGCATTGACGACTGATGCGTTCTTTTGGTTTTTCAGCGAGGCCTGCAATAAATTTTTAACCTTAAAGGATAGGCGGCCAGAATTAATCAACATACGGAAAGTGGCTGGAAGAGAAGATGGAGCCGTACGATGTTCTTATGGATCCGACATGTCCATTGACGAGGACCCCACTACTCCAGACCAACGACCTACTGGGTCCCACTCTGCCGGCCCCGAAAAGTCCTCAACGTGTCAGCAACCAAACCTCCCTTTCGTTGCCTTCCCTAGCAGAGAGTCCAGCGTGGAACCAGACGACAAGAGCAACGAAAAGGAACAGGAGAAAGAGAAATCTGTTGATCAAGCGAAATTGAAAAGGAGGTTAAGCGTGCAGGAGCGTATAAGCATGTTCGAGAACAAGCAGAAGGAGAATTCCGGGGGGAGTTGCAAGCTTGCTGCGGCGAAAACAACCCCAGAGCTTCGTAGGTTGTCGTCTGATGTCGCGGTTCCGCCGGTGTTGAGAAGATGGAGTGGGGCCAGTGATATGAGTATTGATTTGGGTGGTGATAGGAAGGATATTGAGAGTCCTCTATGCACACCATCTTCTGCCTCTGTTCCTCAGTCCAAGTCCAATGAGCAAAAGTCATTGAGTTCCATTGGTGCAAATGTACCTAGTGGAAGCGAAATGGGCAACCATAACAATTCTTATAGGGATGTCCAAGATTCTCCAAGGACCAGGCCAAACTCAAATTCGGGCATTGTTGATGTTGATCAGGGCCGTGGGAAGGCCAGGTCAAGCTCACATAATAGCATTGCTGAGGATAAGAGCGTGAAAAATCAAGTGGATACCGGAGGGCCATTCTCCACTTCGCATATGGGTAAAAGTGCTGATTTTGGTTTGACTACTATCGCAAACTTCAAGGGTTCTCAAGGCGGTAAGGAGTTTGGGTGGATCGAAGGACAAGTTAGTCATCAGATTGGTGGCCTGATGGACCAGGGTAGTTTACCAGAGCAAATGCAAAACGAGATTTGGCATCAGGAGGAGGATATTGGATCAATTGATCATTTGGTTTCTAAGAGGGATAAAGCTCCTCCAAGAACTGCGGGGGCCTCTGCACAGTTGGATAGTGGTTCTAGATCTAGAGTTCCAGAAACTTCTGCTGCTAATGTCCTCGAAGGTAATTCGCCACATCTACAATCAAGATGGCAATCACTTTCTGAAACTGAGGAAGTTGAAAAGGACGAGTTGTCCCCATCAGAGAAATTAGCTAGTGCTTCTCAATCAAAGGTCAAGGAGCTTGTACATGTATCAATGAAATTTAAGAAACAAGGTTGTGCAGCTGAACTGGTCAAGAAGACTCAAGATAGCAAAGCACCGCTCTCAAGTAAAGTGGTTTTCGAGGCTGAGGAGCGACTTGACTCATTTTCGACACCCCCTATCGAGCAAGTTCAGAGGGTACGACAGCCCAAAGCAAACCAGGAAATGAATGATGACTTGAAAATGAAAGCTAATGAACTAGAAAAGCTTTTTGCTGAACACAAATTACGTGCCCCTGGTGATAAATCTAATTCCACCAAGAGAAGCAGACCTGACGTGCAAAGCCGTCCAGCTGCTAGTTCATCCTACAGGAAATCTGTGGTAGATAATAATAATGGTAGGACTTCTGACAGTTACATGTTTAATGAACCTGCCTCAAGTTCCAAGGATGTTCTAAATAGGAATTTCTCTGAACTAAGTTTTTCGGAGGGTTCTCCAGGGAAATCCTATGAGAGGTATATGCAGAGAAGGGATACAAAACTCAGGGAAGAAAGGAATTCTAAGGGAGCAGAGAAGGAAGCCAAACAGAGGGCTATGGAGAATAGCCTTGAGAGGAGTAGAGCTGAGATGAAGGCTAAGTTTGCTGGATCCGCTCATAAAGACAGTATGGTTTCTAGTTCCAATCGGCGTGCTGAGAGAATCAGATCATATAATTCGAGGTCTATTCTAAGGAGAGACCAGGTATAGTTCTTTTTCTATTCTGTAATACATATAGCAATACTAACTACACATAGATAAGGTAGCGTTTCTATTTCTTGTTCTTTTTGTTGGTTTGGTTCTCTTGCGTTACATGTAACTGACCCTGAAACAATTTGTTTTGATAGCAACAACTAGTTTTTGAGCAAAGTGATGATGAAGAAGATATGTCTGATGTTCGTAAAAGCACTTGGGGTAAGAATCCTTTACCTGTCAAAGGTTTGTCTTCAACCATACCTCGCACCGCAGTAGCACCTGTTCCGAGGTCTTCAGGGAAAGCTTCTAATAATACATCAGGTAGGCGGAGAATTCAATCTGAAAATCCTCTAGCACAGTCTGTTCCAAACTTCTCTGACATGAGAAAGGAGAACACCAAGCCTTCTTCCACAGCTGGTAAGACAACTCGTTCCCAATCTAGAAATTACACCCGTAGCAAAAGCACAAGTGAAGAGGTACCCCTTGTCAAGGAGGACAAATCACGAAGATCACAATCCTTGAGAAAAAGCTCTGCCAATATTGCGGAATTCAGGGAGACATCCACCTTCGATTCTGATGGTGTTGTACTGACACCTCTCAAATTTGACAAAGACGAGATAGAGCGGAGCATCACAGATAAATTTCCAAAGAGTTCAGGTTCAAAGACTTTACTAAAGAAGGGTAAGAATACTGACTTCAGCACTAGAGGTGGTCTGACTAAGACAAGGGCTTCTGCTGTATCTAAGATCGTGGACGACAATGATGAGTATAATGATATGGTATTTGAGCCCGAAGAATCCGAAGGCAGGGTCCAAGATGAAGAAGAGGAAGAATTTGAGAACATGACAGCTGAAATTCAGGAAAACTTTGATAATGGGGAGCCAAGACTGAACAATGATTCAGAGAAGTTAGAAAACTCTGGATCACAGAATGGTGATGTTCTGAGATCATTTTCTCAAGTGAACTCTGCTTCAGAGGCTGTATTGCCTTCTATTGTCTCTAACAAGTTGTTATCCGGTGGACTTGTACAAGATTCACCGGGAGAAAGTCCTATCTCATGGAACGTGCATGCGCATGACCCTTTTTCTTATCCTCATGAGATGTCTGATGTTGATGCATCCGTGGACTCTCCTGTGGGAAGTCCCGCGTCCTGGAATTCACATTCTCTAAGTCAAACGAATTGTGATGCAGCTAGAATGAGGAAGAAATGGGGAATGGCTCAGAAGCCTATGCTCATAACAAATTCTTCTCAGAATCAATCGCGCAAAGATATGGCCAGAGGATTTAAACGGTTTCTGAAATTTGGGAGGAAAAATCGTGGCACAGATAATTTGGTTGACTGGATTTCTGCTACCACTTCTGAAGGAGATGATGATACAGAAGATGGACGTGACCCTTCTAATCGATCTTCAGAAGATTTAAGAAAGTCAAGAATGGGTTTCTCACAGGAACATCCATCTGATGATAGCTTTTATGAGAAAGAGTTTTTCAGTGAACAAGGTGAAATAATATGTTTCACTCCCTAAACAAACTATGCTAGTTTTAATTCTGCCTCAAGAACAACGTTTGATGTTCAATTTTTGTTTCTTGAGTTTGGTAGTTCTTATTTTTCATTTTCTTGTACACTAATATCCAGAAAAGTTAACTGCTAGCACATGCCAGTCGTACAAATCATTGTGCTGTTTTCTTGTTTATTTAGGGAAGATCCAGGGAGAATAGCAAAATTCCTTTACATATAAAAAGAAAGAATTGGAAATGATGTTACCTTTCTCAAAAAATGAAGAAAGAAAGAATTGGAAATGTTCGGAAGCAATGGAGACCCGTAATTCTAGCTATTTATCTGTTATTGCTGGTAGTTCTGCAAGTGATCTTTGTGTAGAGAATGAAACATATTAAAGGAAGGAAGCAATGGGGTTTGAAGCTAAGTTCATACCTTAAACTTGGATAACTGGAAATCAGATTGTTTGGGAATTGTTCAGCTGTGTGTTCAATTTGCTTCTGATTATATTTTTTTGTTTGTTATTCTTCACTTTAGAACTTTTTCTTGTCACTAACCCAATGATCTTCTCTTCTGGCAGTTCAAGCCTTACGCAGTTCAATCCCAGCACCTCCAGCTAACTTCAATTTGCGGCAGGATCAGTTATTAGAGAGCTCCTCAATTAAAGGTGACCAGCTAGTATAAGAAGTTGGTTATTCCTGTCTTATTGCTTGTGTTTCTGCGCATAATGCAAATGTCATCATGTGAAGAAGTTATCTTGGCTGCAAGGAGAAAACTTAAAGATAAGAACGTTTAGAAAAGCCTTATGTATTGACCTACTTGCAAGTTAGCTCTATAAAATCGTTATCATAAAAGGTCATTTCCAGTTTACGCATTAGGTCACAATCTCGACTTACATTAAGAGAGTAGGGGTGTCCAAGGGGGCGGGTCGGGGCAGGGTCAGGGCGGGATGGGGAAGGTCGGGACCGGTCCTCCGGCGGGACTGGCGGAACAGGGAGATGTCCCGTCCCGCCGGAAAAGGGGACCGGTGTTGGCGGGGCAGGTTCGGATTTTCGTTTTTTTAGACACTTAATTTTAAAAAACCCGGTTAATATAAAGTTATAAACACTTAAATAATTGAACAAGATGGTATAATAAAAACATTTCAAGGCTGTTTTTGTGCATTCTTATATTATTTAATAGAAATATGATTTTATTGTAATACTATTTTAAAATTGCAACTTTGTTTCGTTGTTCAAAAGTTGCAAATTACATAATAAAATTGCAATAAAAATCACATATTTAAAACACATTTTCTAATTTCTTCACAATGTCTTGTGGTTTTTCGGTTGAAATTGGAAGTTGTTGGTCAAATTGGTCGACGTCACTTCCAGTTCCCTCGGACAAAATTTCGTTGTAGTTTTCGTCGTCTTATTCGTTGATCTCTGGTTGACCGCATCTTCTACGCTCCTCCAATCTCTAAATAGAGCTGTAATCTCCAAGCTGTCTCCCGCTAATAAGTGTCTGTGCTCTCCTATCTGAAATCTTTCTGCAGAAAACGCGTTTTCAGACGCTGTTGATGACGCTTGAATGTTCAACACATCTCGGACCATCTTTGCCAGTATCGAAAATGTCTTCTCATTTTCCCTCCGGTATTTAAGCAAGTCTTCACGTCCTTCTTTATTGAGAACTGCTTGTTACGGTATAACACCCTGCAAAACAAAAACATCAAACTCGCTAACTTAGTTAGTAGTAGAACCACTAAACAATCTATTTCTTCTTGTTGAGATCTATCTAATATTTGAGTTGAATTCTTGGTAATTAATTGACAACTAATTATCACTATATGATTTCTAATCAGATTCCGAAATGGGGGATTGTGAATATGCTGTAAGTTGGGTAGACATTCTTGGATTGGGGATGAAAATACCTCAATTATTTATGTAGCGTTAATGAGAGGCTTAAAAACCCTAATTTTGCGCATTGTGCGTGACGGTTAACTAGGTTCTTGTTCTTAATCCTCCTATAGAGTTATCCTTATCACCGAAAGGTAGGTAAGGTGCAATACTGGGGTTGAGTGTTTATATAACCCTAACGGGAGTATAAAACGATTTAGTGAACCTGCTTTCTCCAAAAGAAGAAGACCATAAGTTATTGCATTAATAAGTAGCATAAGCGGATAGTGAGGAGACGTGGAAGCCCTATTCTCATCATCACTGAAGTAAACCCTTTTAGTTAAATAGCTTTTATAATCCTTAGTTTAAAAACAACAAATCTAAATATCAATTTACCAAATAGATACAAAAAAATAGATAGTTGGTAATTGAACCCTAACTCGAGGGCGATATTCGGTCTTATCAAGACTATACTACTTGTCACGATAACGCACTTCTTGCGTTTAAAGTGTGTGCATCTTACCGCGCATCAAGTTTTTAGCGCGTTCGTGATTAGGCATAGTTCAATATCAAATTTGTCTATTTTTAATTTCTAATTTGGTTTTTAATTTTTATTTTTATTTTTAATTTTTACGTTTTTTATTATTTTTGGAAAATTCGAGGTACCGTGATTGGTTGTTTGTTTTTGATCTATTTCAGGAAATCAGTTTATGCGAATGTGAATAGTAGCAGACACTCTTGTTCCCTTCAATCCAGATTGAGAAAACTCCGCAAATGTAATGAAAGAATCAATGGACGCAACTTTGATAGAAATCGACTGCTAAAAACAATAACATGATGATAGAAGGGTTAGGTGAAAATCAACATAACCCAGAATGCCTCCAAATACCAATGGACGTGGATGAGAGTCCAAATCCACCCGAAAGAAGTTTGGGGACTATGTGTCGCCAAGAGTGAATGGAGCACGACATGCATTAGGCTCCCGCACAGAGCCAACAACTTCGAGATAAAGCGACGATTCTCGAGCATGGTACAAAGACACGCTGCAATTTAGAGGATCGCCATCTGAGGATTCACGTATGCACATAGCTAATTTCTTGGAGCTATGTGCAATTTTCGATATAACGGCCACATCGATGATGCCGTCAGTTGAGGCTCTTTCCTTCTCACTCGAGGATGAGCAAAAGTATGGTTGAATTCCTGTACGATTCAATTTTTACATGACAAGAGCCGCACGTAAATTTCTAGCCAAGTTCTTTCCCCGTAAAGCAAAGAAATCGAGAGTGAGTTGAACAACTTCTACCAAGCGGATGGAGAGTCCTTATATGAAGCTTGGGAAAGGTTCAAAGATCTACAGAGAAAGTGCCCACACCATTGCATTGAGTTGTGGAACTTGGTCCACATCTTCTACAACGGGCCGAGCAAGACAACCGTAACCATTATAGATGCAAAGAAAGTGGAGCATTCATGAGGAAAAATTTCACGACGCCACGAGCTATTGTAAGATATGGCCACCAACAATCATGTCACGTAAGAGAGGTCGACAAGTGGGAGAAGAGCAATGGAGTCCACGAAATAGATGCTATTCACGCTTGAATGCCTGTGGCCCTTTAGCGAAACAATTAAAGAACATACAATGTCGTGAAATGCGCGCAGATGCCTAAAGTCGTGAAATATGTGGTGGCCCATACATTTGACAAGTGTCCTTGGTGATCCCAACAATATACCAATGGAGCGCAGAGTGTCGGCCATAGGTAATTATCGAGGCAACAGAACAACCCCTACTCCAACACTTATAATCCGCGTGGAGAACCACCCAAATTTCTCATGGAGAGGAGACCGCGGCGCAGAATCACACTGCAAAGCAGAACCAATACGGCGGCAATCCGAGGCGATGCGTAAGCGCCGCATCGCCATCAATCGCAGCCTTCATTCAGCTTCCCCTCACCAGCTTCAATGCACCTGCCGGCAAGAAAAGCGACGAGCCGGCAACAGGTAAAGACTTGCCAACGCCTGCACCCGATTCATGATGTGCTAGATCCTCATTCAGAACTTGAAACTCAAGTGGCGGTAGCAAAGCAGCATAAACAAAGAGCCACGAGGACATTGCCAAGCAACACAGAGGTAAATCGAGGGAGCAATGCGGGCGATGCACCGAGAAGCGACAAACGATTGGAGCGAAATACCGCACCAAGAGTTGAGAAGAAGCGAGTTAGAAAAGAGAAGGTGATTGAGCCCACTGTAGTAGAAAGCTCCGGAGAAGGAGTATACAGAGAAGATCCCTTTCCCCCAGAGACTACAGCGAAAGGCGCTTGATAAACAATTCTCCAAATTTTTGGAGACATTCAGGAAGCTGCATATCAACATACCTTTCATAGAGGCATTAGAGCAGATGCCATCCTATTTCAAGTTTATGAAGGAGATCTTGGGAACGAAGAAAAAGCTGACAGAGTACGAAATAGTAGCACTAACAGAAGAGTGTAGTGCTATCTTGCAGAAAAAGTTGCCACCAAAGCTAAAAGATCCAGGGAGCTTTACACTACCTCGCATGCAAGGTGGTAACTGCAACAGAGCTCTATGTGATTTAGGGGCAAGTATAAATCTCACGCCTTATCGCATTTAAAAGATCGAGTCATGAGGCCAAACCAACCACAAGAAGTCCGCAATCGCCGACAGGATGTGGTTCATCCAAGAGGCAAGATCGAGGACGTGATTGTGAAAGTAGGAAAATTCTTCTTTCCCCGCAGACTTCCTCATTCTTGATATGGAAGAAGACACTAAATCCCCATCATATCGGGAGGCCATTCCTAGCAACGGGAGAGCGTTGATTGATGTTGAAAGAGGAGAGTTAACATTGGTGGAGAATGAAGAAATAGTGTTTAAAGTTTTTAAACACGTCATCGAGCCACCAACAATGAGCGGTGCTTTGCAATCAAGACCATCAAACCCCACGCGAGCCAATACAAGTCAACCAAAGAGCGATGAGCCCAAGAAAACAAACATGATTTCTTTGAATGCCACTAAAGCGAGGTAAGTATTCTGAACTCCCTTACCGATAATGCTAAGAAGAAGAAAAGAAAACGCCAAATGTGGAGGAAATGGATTGGTTGGGGCTTAATCCACCCTGTGGTTATTAAGGCTAAGAACTTGCGTCCGGCTAAAAGACGTTAAAGACAATACGTGGGAGGCAACCCAATGTTTTTAATTATGTTATTTTAATTTCATCTTTAGTTTATTTTGTCTAAGAACAATCTCACGGCCTGGGGTCTTGTGTTTGTGTTATTGTGCAGTGCAAACAAACCGAAAGACGAAAAGTTGAACTAAGCCGTGATTTCGGAAAAACGGGTAGCCGCAGCCAGAGCATGGCGCTAAAAGAATCGAACATCGCGAGTTCAAGCCGCGGCGCCAGCGAGCAGGCCGCACGGTAGAATTCCAAAATTTGCCAAGTTTAGCCGCGCGCTTCAGAATATGGCCGCGACAGAAAGTCCCGGCGAGCTTGAAGATCAGCCACGCGCAAGCGGGAATCCAAAACTTAAAACGCCAGAATCGATTTTCCCAAATCCAATTTCAAAAACCTAACCCTTCCTTTCCAAAACCCACGAAAATCTGTTAATTTGCCCACAAATCCTCCATAAATCCAACCCAACCACAATAAAAAACTCTTAAATTCCTAAAATCCCTTAGTTATCTCAAATAACAAAGCTCCATTCCATAGCCTCAAACCACCAATTGAAACAAGAGCAGCTTGAATCTTCTCAGAAAAAGGTAATTTTTTTTTCTGTTCTTGAATCCTTTACCGAAGTCACAGGAGGTAGTAGTTTGAAGGAGTATTGTAGTTGGGTACTGAAAAGTTGATTGTGAAGTTTGGAGAAAAGAGTAGAAAAGGAGTGTGGGTATTGGGTAGAAAAGTTGAAGTTTGGGGGTGTTGTGTTCGCTGCTAGTTGCTGATTGTGTAAGAAACATTGTGCCACTAAATTGAAAGCTCCGAAACTATTTTAAACCATGGCCACGGGAAGAGAAGAGGCTCACATCCACCCCAACCCCACATTACGATAATACTAGGTTTGTGAGCTACGAAGTCTTCCAAAGATACAAAAGCTCGATACGGACCCATAATACCGAAGGGAATGGACTACCAAAGGAGTCATATGGGGAGGAAGATGTTTATGAGCCCATCCGGCTATGATTGAGTTAAGGGTGGAGAGATTCAGAATCCGAGAAGATAGCACCATGAACACAACAACGTGCGTGAATTTTATGCCAACTTTCCGGAGAAGGTGGAAAGGGATGCTTTGTTAGGGAGCTTATGTATGCGTGATGCAGAGAATGTAAATGCACAATTGAAGACGGTTGATGTTGAAGAAAGAAGTTATTGGAATCACTTTAGAACATGGTTTAGAAGCAGTGACCACATCGACTGAAATACCGTTGCGAACCGCGAGCTACCGTAGAATTTTTGATATTGGAAGAAATGGATCAAGAGCATCGAGCAGTGCCAATTCAACAAAGTGGCCAAATGTTGACTATATTTCGTCGGTAGCCGCGTGATTCCATCCACGCATTACCGTAGTGCGGAGGATAGGATTAAGCGATATATGGAATTATGAGGAATGACGATTGATGTGGGGAAAGAAATAGTGCGAGCATTGAAAAATCAACAGTTGGTGACAGCGGTGGGTTGGGACACGGTTCACTTATTACCGATCTCGCCATGTAGTGCGGTCCCAAGACTACCCACGACACTCATGAGAAACCAATCGCCGGTGTCTGTGGGATAGTGCACTCTTTCCCGCACTCCAAGCCCGCGGCAGACAGAGAGTACAACCAGCAGCAGAGACCCGTGGGCGAAGATGAGCACGAAATAGGGGCTCAATATGAGGCAAGACCTAGCCGGCCAACCACGAAGAACCTCGGTGCCCACGATGGAGCAATTGTTTCAAAATCGGATGAGGATGATGCAGTTTGGACACGCGATACAAGGGCAAAGAAACAAGACAACAAATCAACGAGTTGAGTTCCTTTCAATTAGCCGTCCACGCACTATCCCATGCCACCGCCACCACGCACCATTTTAGCCAAAGTCCCAAGTGTCTTATTTCTTTTATTGTCTTTGAGTCTACACACATTGGGGACAATGTGTGATTTAAGTTGGGTGTTTTATTTCAATGTCATTTTATGTTTTATTTAAGTCTTTTTATTGTTTTTATGTATTTTTGAGTCATTATGCATCAAAAGATCATGTATCTTTGTAGTTGCTAGAAACACCTAGTGAAGTAAGGTAGAATAATGTAATTAAAGCAACTATCTAAACACCTAAGTTAGATATGCCAAAACTCACGTAACTGCCTAGTTGGAGTTTCTTGCTTGAGTTATGCATGCTAAATGATAAATACTTACGTGTTATGATTGCTTGCTATTGAGGTAAATAGTTAGGATACGATGCAGTGAGATGACTCGCACATTTCTTTGATAGTCAATTTACCATTCTTTTCTATCCGCACTTTAAAAATATCCCTAGTCACCATCGAGCCTAAATTTGAAACTTCTTCTTCGACACTTATATTCCACAAATTGTACCATAAGTGAAAATATGAAATAGTGGAATACATCAGTGTTAAAAGAGACAAAAGAGTGAATAAGCCAGCACCCAATACAAAAGTAATAAGAAATAGGCAAAGCCTAAGTTTGGTGTTGTCATCATTATATACTTCACTCTCCCAAAACAAAAGAGGGAAAAGATAGAATCGAAATGAAGGAAAGAACAAAAAGAAAAAGGGAAACACTGAAAAGCTGAAGAGCTTATGGTACACGAAACGCAAGAGCACGTTATGGTACGCGCATCAAGTTTTTGGCGTCGTTGCCGGGGTAAGATGCACACACTTTAAACGCAAGTGCACGTTATCGTGACAAGTAGTATAGTCTTGATAAGACCGAATATCGCCCCCGCGATTACTGCTCAATTGCCAAAACTCACGCTGCATCATAACGCACTATGCTTTCGTGTACCATGCTCTTCACTTTTCAAAGGTTTCCTTTTCTTTTGTTCTTTCCTTCATTTCGATTCTATCTTTTCCTCTTTGTTTGGGGAGAGAAGTATATAATGATGACAAGCACCCCAAACTTAGCTACTATTTCTTATTACTTTGTATTGGGTGCAAATGATTTATTCACTCTTTTGTCTCTTTTTAACACAATGTATTCCACTATTTCATATTTTCACTTATGGTACAATTTGGGAATATAGGTCAAAGGTTAAGTTTCAAATTTAGGCTCAATGAGGTCGACTAGTGATATTTTTAAAGCACGATAGAAAAGAACGGTAAGAATCGACTATCAAAGAAATGCCCGAGTCATCTCCCAACACGATATCCTAACTATTTCGCCAAATAGCAAGCAATCATAACACATAAGTATTTATCATTTAGATGCATAACTCAAGCAAGAAACTCCAACTAGACAGATTCTCATGAAGTTTTTGACATATCTAACTTAGGTGTTTAGATAGTCGCTTTAATCTGCTACATTATTCTACCTTACTTCACTAGGTGTTTCTAGCAACTACAACATACATGATCTTTCGATGCATAATTATGACTCAAAAATACATAAAAACAATAAAAAGACTTAAATAAAACATAACACGACAAATAAAACACCCCAAACTTAAATCACACATCGCGTAGACTCAAAGACAATAAAAGAAATAAAGACACTTACGCACTTTGGCTAAATGGCGCGCGGCGTGGTACGGATAGTGCGCGACCATCGGTCGAACAAGCGAACTCAACTCGCTGATTTGTTGCCTTGTTTTTGTCATCCCTTGTATCATCGCGGTCCAAACTCGCATCATCCTCATCCGATTTTGAAACAATTGCTCCATCGCGGCACCAAGGTTCTCGCTTCGCGTTGGCCGGCCAGGTCTTGCCTCATATCGAGCTCCCTATTTCGTGCTCATCTTCGCCCACGGCGTCTCCGCCGCGGGTCAGATTCCGCCCGCCGTGGCTGGTCCGGGAAAGAGTGCACTATCCCACAGACACCTGCAGCTGGTTTCTCTCATGAGCGCCAGTCTGGGGGACCGCACTCACGTGGCGTAGATCGTAATAAGTGAACCGTGTCCCAACCCACCTGTTGATTTCTTCAATGCTCTGTACTATTTTTTTCCCTACATCAATCGCCATTCCTCATAATTCCATATATCGCTTTAATCCTATCCTCCGCACTCGCGGTTGTGGACGGAATCACGCGCCGATTTAAATATAGTCAACCTTGGCCACTTTGTCGAATTGACACTGCTCAGCTCTTGATCCATTTCTTCCAATATCAAAAACAAATTTCACGGTAGCTCACTTGTCCGCAACGCATTCCAAATGACGTGGTCACCGCTTCTGACTATGTTCTAAAGTGATTCCAATCACTTCTTTCTTCAACATCAACCGCCTTCAATCAGGCATTTACATTCTCTCGCCACGCATACATAAGCTCCCTAACAAAGCATCCCCTTTCCACCTTCTCCTAAAGTCGCATAAAATTCACGCACTATCATTGTGTTCATCGTGCTATCTTCTCCTGATTTACGAATCTCCTCCACCCCTTAACTCAATCATAGCCCTGATGGGCTCATAAACATCTTCCTCCCCATACGACTCCTTTGCACCCATTCCCTTCTCGTATTACGGGTCCGCATCGCTTTTTGATCTTCGAAGGCTTCGTAGCTCACAAACCTAGTATTATCGTGAATGCTGGGTCAAAGTGACGCGAGCCTCTTCTCTTCCCGGTGGCCATGGTTTAAAATAGTTTCGAGCTTTCAATTTAGTGGCACAATGTTTCTTACACAATCAAGAACTAGCAAATAACACAACACCCCCAAACTTCAACTTTTCTACCCAATACCCACACTCCTTTTCTACTCTTTTCTCCAAACTTCACAATCAACTTTTCAGCATCTAACTACAATACTCCTTCAAACTACTACCTCCGTGACTTCTGTGAAAGGATTCAAGAACGTAAAAAAATTACCTTTTTCTCGGTAAGATTCTGCCGCTTCGTTTCAATCGTGGTTCGAGGCTATGGAACTGAGCTTTGTTATTTGAGATAACTAAGGGATTTTAGGAATTTAAGAGTTTTTATCGTGGTCAGTTGGATTTACGAGGATCAGGCAAATTTTCGATTTTCGGTTTTGGAAAGGAAGGTTAGGTTTTTGAAATTGGATTTGGGAAAATCTGATTTCGGCGCTAAGTTTTGATCCCGCCATACGCCTAATCTTCTCAAGCCTTCGACTTTCAGCCACGCTAAACTTGGCAAATTTTGAATTCTACCGCCGCGCTCGCCTCGGCGCCGCGCTTGAACTTCGCGCTGCTCGCGCCGCGCCGCTTCCCGGAAAGCCGCTTACCCGCTTTTTCTCGAAATCCGCCTGCTCAACTTTTCGCCTTTCGGGCCATTTGCCTGCACACAATAACACAAACCCAAGACCTGAGAGATCGTTTAGACAAAATAAACTAAAGATGTAAATTAAAATAACATAATTAAAAACATCGTCGCTTCCCACGTAGCTCCTCGTTTTAACGCCTTTTAGCCGGACGCAAGCCTTTAGCCTTAATAACCCCGTGATTAAGCCCCAACCAATCCATTTCCTCCACATTTGGCGCTTTTCTTTCTTTTCTTAGCATTATCGCAGTGGGAGTTCAGAATACTTACCTCCTTTAGTGACATTTCAAAGAAATCATGTCCGCTTTCGCTCATCGCTCTTTGTCGACTTGTATCGCTCGCATTGGCTCACGGTGTCGATCGCAGCACCCACTCATCATTGTGGTTCAACGACGGTTTAAAAACTTTAAACACTATTTCTTCATTCTTCACCCTTAATGTTAACTCTCCTCTTTCAACATCAATCAACGCCTCCCCGTCATAGAATGGCCTCCCAATATGACGGGATTTCCGTCTTCTTCCATATCAAGAATGGCGAAGTCCGCAGAAAGAAGAATTTTCCTACTTTCACAATCACGCCCTCGATCTTGCCTTCGATTTAACCACCGCCCCGCTACCAACAGAAGCTTATCGTGGTTTGGCCTCACCCAACTCCAATCTTTTAAATACCGATAAGTACGAGATTTATACTTGCCCCTAAATCACATGTAGCTCATTGCAGTTACCCCGCCCATCGTGCGTAAAGGTAAAGCTCCCGGATCTTTTAGCTGTGGCAACTTTTTCGCAAGATAGCACTACACTCTTCCTCGTTAGTGCTACTATTTCGCATCGCCGCCTTTTCTTCTTTCCCAAGTTCTCCTTCATAAACTTCAAATAGAGGCATCCGCCTAATGCCTCTATGAAAGGTATGTTGATACGCAGCCTTTCCGAATGTCTCCAAAAATTTGGAGAATTGTTTATCGCCGCTTTCGTAGTCTCCGGGAAAGGGATCTTCTCAGATACTCCTTCTCCGAGCTTTCTACTACATGTGGCCGGGCTCAATCACCTTCTTTTTCTAACTCGCTTCTTCTCAACCATCGCCGCGATCGCCGCCCAATCGCTTGCCGCTTCTCAATCCGCACCGCCGATATCGCTTCCTCGATTTACCTCTCGTTGCTTCGCAACGCCCCACGTGGCTCATTGCTTGCTCGCCATAGCCGACCCACTGAAGTTTCCAAGTTCCCGAACGAGGATCTAGCTTCACGCGAATCGTCCGCGCTGCGTGCCGCCGCTACAATGCCACTGCTCGCTTTTCGCCAACCGGCGTATCAATCGCTGATGCTGGGCTTGAATGGCGGTCGCTGATTCGTATCGCTGTTCTGCATCGCCTCGATTGGTTCTCACGCTCGTATTGGTTCACTGTTCGTGCCGATTACGCCGCTCGCCCTCTCCATGAAATTTCAGTGTTCCTCCACCCCGATTATAAGTGTCGAGTAGGTTGTTCGCTGCTCGATAATTACCTACGGCCCGACACTCGCTCGCCCATCGTATATTGTGGGATCACCAAGGACACTGCCAAACGATGCGGCCACCACATATTTCACGCCTTTTAGGCATCCGCACCGCATTTATCGACATCAGATGTCACGCAATCGCTTTCGCTAAAAGCGGCCACTGGGCATTCAAGGCAAGAATATCATCTATTTCGCGACTCCTAACGCTCTTCTCCCACTTGTCGACCTCTTCCGTGATACGGCCGTTGGTGGCCATATCTTCTAATAGCCTACGAGCGCCGCGGGTCGCTTTCCTACGAATGCTCCACCGCCGATCTATAATGGTTCTCGTCAGATCGCCACCCGTCAGAAGATGCTGACCAAGTTCCACAACTCAATGCAACGCAGCGGGCACTTTCTCTCAGAGATCTTCAACCTTTCCCAAGCTTCATATGACTTCCATCCGCTGGGTAGGTTGCTCAACTCCCTCTCGCCACGCTTACACTGGGAAAGAACTTGGCTAGGAATTTCGCGCTCTTGTCATGTAAAAATTGAATCGGCCTACAGGAATTCAACCATACTTTTGCTCTATCCCCGAGCGAAGCGGAAAGAGTTTCAACTGACTACAGATCATCGAACGCCAAGATATTCAAAGCTGCACATAGCTCCAAGAAATTAGCTACGCGTATACGTGATCCTCCACGGCGCCTCCAAATTGCACCGCAGGCCGTACTCATGCTCGTAATCGCTTCGCTTTATCTCGGTTGTTGGCTCTATCCGCAGGAGCCTAATGCACGCTCTGCTCCATTCACTTCGCGCATAGTCCCCAAACTTCTTTCTTCTCGGGATTTGGACTCTCTCCTCCACGCCCATCGTACTTGCCGAGGCATTCCCTGGTTATGTTGATTTTCACCTAACCCTTCTCATCATGTTATTGTTTTGAGCACCGCCCATTTCTATCAAAGTTGCAATCCGATTCTTTCTGCTCGCTTGCGTTTTCTCAATCTGGATTGAAGAACAAGAGTGTCGCTCCTCTTCTCATTCGCATAAACCGATTTCTGAAATAGATCAAAAACAAACAACCAATCACGGCACTCGAATTTTCCAAAAATAATAAAAACGTAAAATTAAAAATAAAAATAAAATTAAAAACCAAATTAGAAATTAAAAATAGACAAATTTGATATTGAACTATGCCTAATCACAACGCGCCAAAAACTTGACGCGTGGTAAGATGCACACACTTTAAACGCAAGCACGTTATCGTGACAAGTAGTATAGTCTTGATAAGACCGAATATCGCCCTCGCGATTAGAGTTCAATTACCAACTATCTATTTTTGGTATCTATTTGGTAAATTGATATTTAGATTTGTTGTTTTTAAACTAAGGATTATAAAAGCTATTTAACTAAAAGTGGTTTACTTGTGATGATGAGAATAGGGCTTCCACGCCTCCTCACTATCCGCTTATGCTACTTATTAATGCAATAACTTACGGTCTTCTTTTGAGAAAGCGGGTTCACTAAATCGCTTTATACTCCGTTAGGTTATATAAACACTCAACCCCAGTATTGCACCTTACCTACCTTTCAGTGATAAGGATAACTCTATAGGAGGATTAAGAACAAGAACCTAGTTAACCGTCACGCACAATGCGCAAAATTAGGGTTTTTAAGCCTCTCATTAACGCTACATAAATAATTGAGTTGTTTTCATCCCCAATCCAAGAATGTCTACCCAACTTACAACATATTCACAATCCCCCCTTTCGGAATCTGATTAGAAATCATATAGTGATAATTAGTTGTCAATTAGTTACCAAGAATTCAACTCAAATATTGGATAGATCTCAACAAGAAGAAGAATAACCATAAGCATGCATTAAATCATAACATAAGTTTCTAGAGATTCAACATGGAAAACCCTATAGAGGAATTAGTTCCTAGCCATTGACATGACAAGAACTAATCTCATGTTCATCATACAAAAACTGAAAAAAGGAAAAGAATTTACTAAACTATGGTCTCCAAGCAAGAAACCTTGTGTTGTGCAAGAAGGGGAACCCTTAAAAACTGCCTAGGGTTCTCCTTTTATAGGCTGAAAACCGCCTCAACTTTTCCCTGCAGGCCTGGCCCAAAATCCGTCTGAAAATCTAATTTTTCCATGCCGCGCCTGCAGCAGTACGCGCGGAATCTCTGTCCGTCGGGTGATTTGGCGCGCCCGATTCTGGCATGCGAGCCGCCATACTACGCAACTTTAGCGGATGTTTAGGCGCGCCTGGCTAGCTGCGCCCGAAGTCTTCGGCCTCTGCGATAGTGAGCGCCGCGCCGCTTCGATCGCAGGAGGCCGCGCGCTGTCTGGGTTTCACTGCTCGCCACTTTCTATGTCTTTAGCTCTAGAATCTCCTCTTTTGCCATCTTTTAGCTCCTTTTCCGTCATTTGGCCATTTTAACCACTTTGACTCAAAAGAAAGGAAAACTATCCTAATACGACACTTATATGTGCAAAACGGGACAAAAGACTAACTAAAACTGACTCAAAAGGTGTATATAAAATACACCGATCAAATATTTGATACCAAAACTGAAATAAAGAAAAGAAAAGGAAAAGAAATTACTAGACTATGGTCTTCAATCTCTAAGCAAGAAACCTTGTGTTGTGCAAGAAGGGGCACCCTTAAAAGCTTCAGAGTTCTTCTTTATAGGTGAAACCGCCTCAACTTTTCCCCGCAGTTCGCCCAAAATCCGTCTGAAACCTAATTTTTCCATGTGCGCTGCCCTGCAGCATGGCGCGGCCGGAACTCTGCAATCCGTCGGTGATTTGGCGCGCCGATTCTGGCATGCGGCGCGCGGCCTGGCTCAGTAGCACCGGGTGTTTAGCGCCGCGCCTACGCGCTAGCGCTGAAGTCTTCGCAGCTTCTTCGATAGCTGGCGCGCGCTGACTTCGATCGCAGGCGCCGCAATTTGGCTCGATTTCACTGCTTCCACTTTCTGCTTTTTAGCTCTGGAATCTCATCTTTTGCCCTCTTTTAGCTCCTTTTCCGCCATTTGACCATTTTAACCACTTTGACTCAAAAGAAAGAAAAACTATCCTAATACGACACTTATATGTGCAACACGGGACAAAAGACTAACTAAAACTGATTCAAAAGGTGTATATAAAATACACCGATCATCTTCTCATTTTCCCTCCGGTATTTAAGCAAGTCTTCACGTCCTTTATTGAGAACTGCTTGTTACGATATAACACCCTGCAAAACAAAAACATCAAACTCGCTAACTTAGTTAGTAGTAGAACCACTAAACAATCTATTTCTTAGGCTTTCAATACAAGCCGAAGAAACAACATATCTTCTATAAGGTTGTATTGAAGAAGAAGATATAGAAGCCGGTTGGTTGCTAGCACTTTCTTGTTGGTAATGTACATATACTTTTTTGCATTCATCGTGTATGCTAGACAAAACTTCTTTAGTTGGTTCGTTAGGTGGTTGTTCATTTGAGTTTTTTGGAGTTGGAGGTGGAAGTACTACTATACAATCATAAATCGTTTCAATAAGTGTTTTACAACCGTCTATTTAATAGTCGGATTTAATACAACACCAATAATATAAATAGTGGGAATAGGAAAAACATATTTTTTTAATAGGTTCCTTATAAGATGGTTTTCCATATATTCAGTAAGTAATAAAAATATTAGAGCTCTATGAAAACATAGTTGAAATATTAGGGTAATATATACCCGGAAATTCTTTAGTTTGAAAATTTTTCTCTAAAAATCCAATAACTTTTGAAACTTTTTCCCAATCATTATCTACAAGCATATCACTTGGATTTTGATTATAGGCGTTAAAAAATAAAGTTATAGGTCTTCTATAATCGTAAGCGTAGTTGTTCATATAGAGAATTCTACGTAGTCGCTACATCTTTAGGAGTTTTTCTAAAAGGTAATCCACAATCGTGATAATTTTTTTTATATTCTTTTTTTCTTTGTATTTTATTACTTTTAAAAATAAAGTTATAGCAAATTGTACTTTATTAAGAATGTCTTCAAAAAGTGATAGACGATCTTTACAACTAAGTTATAAATATGACACACACATTTTATATGAAAATGATCAGAAAAAGACGGAGTTAATAAATCTTTTAATAGTCTAATCACTAAATTATTGGAAGTATCATTATCTAACGTAACAGTCATAATTTTGTCAGTTATACCTTAATCGCGAACTTCATAAATATTTTGTACAATAAAAAGTCCAGTGTGTCTATCATCAATATATCTATATGTTAAAATACGTTTTTGCATAGACTAATTATGATCTATCCAATGACATGTTACAATTAAATAATCATTGCCGTTAGTACTGCGACCTATATCAAAAGTGATAGATACTTTGCCAAGAAAATGATATAATGCATAACGTAAATATTGTTGATATTCGTGTGCAAATTTAAAAATATCTCTCCTTACAGTTGATCTAGGAAAACCGTTAAAAACATGATTATACGTATCTTTTACGTTATGAATAAAACCAGGAGAGTAAGGAAATGAAAAAGGCAAAACCCTCCACCTCAACTAATTTTGCCACCCTATTCCTATACTTGGTCTGGAACACTATGTGAAACTTGTCTCGACTCATAGCGCATTGACGCACCCGACTTTGTAACCTTGTATTCATCCCACTTAGCTTTGTGAAAGACTTGTACATGTCTTAATAAACCTTCTGTCCCACCCTGACCTTTTTCCATTTTAAATTGATAAACATTTTTACAAATTTTACATCTAACTACTTGATTCTCTTTGTACCTATCAAAAAATAATCATGCATGTGATTTTAATGGTCGTTGTGTGGGGTCTCGTCTCATACTAGGGGGAATAAGAGACATTGCAGTTGCAGTTTCAGGCTGAGGTTGAGGTGCACTAGTGGGTGTGTTATCGTCTAAATTAAAGTCTGCTTCAGTAGCAGAATATATCTCATCATCTAATAGTATATCTATATCATTAAAAATTCAGTTTCATCTATATTAGTGTAATCAATTAGATCATCCTGTCTAAGAATATGATGATTAGAAGAAGTACCCCTGACCTTGTTACCCCTACTAGAAGAAGCACCTTACCCTTACCCATAATCGTACGTCTAAATCCTTTCATTTTAATTATGCAAATAAATAATTAAAGATAATGAAATTAAGTGTGATAATTAAAATAAAGTAACAATAATAATTTAAAGAAGGAACGAATGTACCAAATGCCGACGTAACGTCGATGTGTAATCGAGGTTGAAAATTGGAACTTTACTCGATGACCGATCCTCAAGCTAGTTGCCAACTTCACTCTCAATTTTTGAACTTTGATACAATTATACAAATAAAATATAATATTTAGTATACAATGTAGACTTGTAGAGAGATTTGTGAGAAAAATAAGGTATTTATAGTTGAGAAATAGGGTTAAAGTGTAAATATATTAACTTAAGGGTTAAAAATAAATATTAAAGGGGTAGGAGAGGGGGTTGTGGGGTGGGGGAGGCCAAAAATGGCAGTTGTGCAACAACCATTTTTGCAAAGTGGAGGGTGGCGGGACGGGCCAGGGCGGGACGAGCTCAGGTCCCGTCCCGGGTTCGAGTCCCGTCCCCGTTTTTTTTTAAAGGGGGAATGGGGCACAATCGGGTCAGGATCAGGCCGACCCTCCCCGTTAGCCAAGACCTATAAGAGACTGAACATGGAAGAAAAATAAAACTTCTTTTTTTGTTTGGGTTGGTCAAAGAGCATTCACGACTAGCTTTATGGGACAGTATTGGTTTTGACCCTTCGTGTTGGTCGTCAGACATTTTATTGGGGTTTGCTCCTTTTATGGAATCTACTAATCTGTAATTATTGGCATGTCATTGTTTTTGTCACCAGCTTAAATTGTATGGAGTCTATCTAACTCTAGTTCTGATGTGATTATGACTTAAAATTTGGATTCTAAAAGGTAAGTGATAATACCATCACGAATTGATCAGAAGAACCAAAACTTGGCAACAACCTAAACTTGCAAATATTCTGCTGGAATCTCAAGAATAAAGTGCTACCAGCCTATAGAACAAATCTGTTCAAGTAAGATCATAACCTTGCAAGTAATCATTCGACTACAAAAATATTCACCTGATGTCAGACTTCTTAGCAAACACAACACTATACGTCTGTATTGTTTGCATAGACAAGCAGGAAGTCGACATAAACTTGTGCGAAATAGGACTAGCTTATTTTCTTACCCATGAATTATTATGTAGCATTGATCCAACCTAAGGTGATTATTAGAATGTATAATAAGACATAATATATAACCAACATAATGATCACACTAGTTCTGTTTACACATCTAATTGAAACTCCCAGGCTCATATATATATATATATATATATATATATATATATTAATTATTATGTAGCATTGATCCAACCTAAGGTGATTATTAGAATGTATAATAAGACATAATATATAACCAACATAATGATCACACTAGTTCTGTTTACACATCTAATTGAAACTCCCAGGCTCATATATATATATATATATATATATATGAATTATTATGTAGCATTGATCCAACCTAAGGTGATTATTAGAATGTATAATAAGACATAATATATAACCAACATAATGATCACACTAGTTCTGTTTACACATCTAATTGAAACTATATATATATATATATATATCTGGTTGTTAACATTTTTGCCTGGAGTAATCACGCAAGGTATTTTGTAAAGATTTTAATGCTTCAGTGATTTGAGTATGCACTCTTAACTTTTATCTGCTCCTAACTATTTTACAGCTCCAAGATCATTCTTCTCCTTGTCAACATTCAGAAGCAAAGGAAGTGACTCAAAGTCAAAGTGACTATCCAAAGACAAAAGATAGCTACTTCAAAGGATAAAGTTCCACTGATGCTTGGAAGACTTGATTGTGCGTAACTTCAGAAAATATTTCGCAGGAAGAAGTCGAGGTAGATGACACTACTATCATCTAAATATGTTGTATACTTGTACTTAGTAAATCTCGGGGCTTCTGAAGCTTGCTTGTGCTTAGCTGTTTCTAGTTGTCTCAGGATATATGTGGTTGTATATTGTCTTGAGAGAACAATGGCGGATTATTAATGTGATTTTGGTAGTCATAGCATTCATTTTTATGTTGTTGTTACTCTTGATTTTTTGGTAAATATCAGAAGTTAAATTTTGTTCAATCAAATACTGACAGTTTAGAAGGTTAGAACTATTTGTTTATGCTACCTTTTACACTTGTAAGATACAACTATGATGGAACAAGAAGATCATGCTGTGTAAATCTGCATAGAAGTTGAGGGAATATCTTAAAATTATGTTTGTCTTCATCCCAAGTCTATCAATTGTCCAAATTTGCATAGAGTTGTCAGGAATGAATACCTTAAAGTTATGTGTCTTCATGCTAAGTACAACATGCCGTCCAAATTTGCATAGAAATTGTACCGGCAGGTCAATTTCAGTGAAAATTTCCTGAATCCTTGTCGCATAAATTAATAAGAGCTACTTCTAAAGCATCGCTTCGGAGTTATTGAAGGGTGTTGTTGAATGATTAACTGTTGTTTTCTTGTGATTTTATAATTTCTATGTACAGTACAATTTAGTCAGCGAGGCTGCAATTACGTACCTAATTTTGAAAAGAAAAAAAACTAATTGACAGTATATTTAGGATAAGGCTGAAAATGACTAAAAGCTTAAGGCCTCAGTTGGATTTATTCGCATCAATCTCCTGTTAATAGCTGAAAACACTAGTGTTATTATAAAGTCTAACGGACGATTGATGTCAAAACTTTGTTAATGGAAACAATTATGAAATCCTCTGATTTATGCAACTACAAATTGCAATAGTTTTAAGTGAAATGGATCAATGTGTATGCACGTACCCAAAAAGTATTTACGAATTTGTTTACATCAAGACAAAAAATAATGATTTCTTCCCACAGGCCAAAGCTTTAGTACCGATAATTACTTGGTAATTTTGTAAGCTTCAAGCTTATTGGACCTGCGGTCCAAACAACAAAAAATATCACGCATTTAAATATTAATGAATATTGTCACTTGACAATGTTTATATGAAAATTATTGAAGATTTATAAATGACCGAAGCATATACAAATTCTAAAAATATGTTCATAATTCTTATATGGATTAAATCAAGCAAAGTGAAAGCGATTTTTATCATAATAAGTATTCTTTGACTAAGGGTACACATGACTCTATTATCCTTATGTCTTTGTGAGTGTAAATTGATTACTTGAATATTATTCAAACGCTTAAAGAGTTTCCAAAGTCAATAAATTATTTGTTGAAAGAAGTTGAAATGAGAAACTCGCCGAATTCTTTGGTCATGAAGTGGCATAAAGATAACATCTGTTTATAAAATGTTTATAAAGTAAGTTAGGAGTGCACTTGGAGTGATTTTAACAATATTATATGGCGATGTAACTCTATCCAAAGACTGAAGATGCAACAACATATATGGCCCAACTAAAGGGATGATTCATGAAAGGGGATAACATATTTCACCAAAGTTGTTCTTCACACACGGTTTCCACAAGAATGATGATATCAATGTGCAACAGATTCGTTCAAGTGATAATATGGTTGGTTTGTTCTTCAAGTCTCTACCAACTTCAACTTTCTAGAGATATTTCATTCACTGTATTTTCATTCCTCAAAGAGAAATAAAAGAACTCTCATCTCTTCTCTCTCCACAGTATTTTTATTCTAGTTCTATTATTTTATATCAAAAATTACTTTTATATATATATAATTTAAACACCTGGAAATTTCTCGCCATTGCCTTCACCAACTATGTTCTATAAGCATCTGCCCATTGTCGAGAGTACAATTCATTCTCAAGGCCGGCTGGTCAACATATCCTATAAATTAAAAGCCGGCCTATACCAAATTTTCTCTATATAGATTATGAGAGCAGTCAATAGTTATCAGCTTTATTTATAGAAAATAATGATTGGTCAATCATAATATTGTCCTAAGTCACTTCACAAAATTTGACAAACACAAAGGCATTAACCACTTACTGTTTGGTCTTGGAGAACCAGAAGGCATCATTAATAAGGCGGATTGACCAGAGGCATATTGTTGTTCAAATCATATTCATCCTAGGAATAACTGCTTATAGAGCTGTAAAATATGCCATTTTATGTTCATATTTGTTATGTCTACCATACTATAACTTGAACAGAGCCACAAAAAAAAAAATCTTCATCATCAACAACAATCTTCCAAATGGCTCATTCTGAGTTTTCATCTTCCACCACGAGGCAGAGACGCCACACTACACCTGTAGTGTCACAGCAACCCTCCACATCATTTTCAATGTCCGGTTCATACAACTTTAGTCGTGCGCGCAACCACACACCTGCTAGTCCTTTTGCCTCCGATGATGACAGGTCAGTCGCGTACATAGCTAAGTGTATTGTAAGAAGTTTAATTGAATCCCCTTCGACAGAAAGTTAGACAATGCAAATAGGCTAAAAGCAAAGTTTTTGTATATATATATATATATAGATGAGCTTTAAGTTTTATGCACCATCAGTGTAAACAATCTTTTGCACTATCAGTCATCCAAAAGATATCTACAGGTAAACTTCCTTGAAATATTGAAAATAAGATATGTTACTTACTGAAACAAGTAAAGATGACATGATGGTATAAAAAATATTTACACTGACATTCTGACACGTGTGACCCAAAAGTCATGTTAAGTTATAGGGTTGGAATAATGTGTGGTGTTTTTGTATTTTTTTTGAATCCTTCTGTAAAGATTCCTGGTTCGCCACTGTGATAGGTCATGGCAAGGGGAGCTTTCTTGGCAGATTGAGCCAACAGGGTGGCGTGATAATCGCGACCTTAGTGCAGCACTAAGTCCATGGACAGCAACTGATGCTTCTTTCACTTCAGCAGCAAATGGAAGTAGGGTTTTCAGGAGATCAGCTAATGATTATTACTTATCACGGGCGACTAATGGTGTATTCCACAGCTTCATTAATACATCTTATGATCATTCTTATTCTGGCCTCCAGCCGTCTGGAAGGCTTGAGCTTCAAAGTTTTGATTCCAAGGCTAATGAGAATTCTTATGCTTCAAGGAGTCATGTCTCTCGTGAATATAAGGGTAAGCCCCGTAAATCTTCAAGATTGACAACTATTACGGAAGGGACTAGTGCTGGAAAAAGTGGTCCTTTGGCTGTGAAAGACGAGCTCCAGTCGATAGAATTTGACAGAATAGAAGATGTTGAAAGACAATTCCAGATTCACGGGTCAGATACAAATCCATATCATCTAAAAGCTAAAATCGTTAGAGAGAACATTAAAAGATAGGAATTAGTGATGGACAACTTCTGTAGCTAAATAACAAAATCTATCACTAATCCTATTTAGCGATTGATTAACGACATATTAGCAAAGAATTCTGCTAGCTACGAGCAATTTAGCGACGGATTAGCGACAAAGTTCGTAGCTAATTCCAATTTTTTGTAGTGTTAATTACATATAACATACTTAATTATCCGAGCCTGATTCTTTTTCAGATGAGCTAAATGCGTGAAAGAACACACTTTTAGTTACTTGATTATATTAAGTTTTCAACAAACATAATTGTTCAAGATGATTTCAGAATCAAATGCTTGTACACAGATTACACTAATCATGCTAAACTACGTTGCAGGTCAAATTCTCATAATCATAGCATCGTTAGAGGTCATCATGGACACGTCAATCAGATGGGACATAGCTTCAAAATTGATACCTCTGATTGTGACGTGAAATGTGTTGATCATGTTTATGAGGAACATAGCCACCATGTTCAATATTCTCGACAATCAAATCTCCAGCAGTATGGAAATGATTTGTACAATGATATAGACAAGAATCCTGCAATACACGATGAAGAAAACGATGAAGAAGATGACAGAGAAGCTCCTAGGCAAGTTGGGTTGCTAAGCTTGTTCAAATACTCAACCAAGATGGATATAGTACTACTGCTGTTGGGTTGTATTGGGGCTCTAATAAATGGAGGATCACTTCCTTGGTATTCCTATCTTTTTGGTAATTTTGTAAACAAAATTGCCCTGGATAAAGACAAAGACCGGATGATGAAGGATGTGGAAATGGTAATATATACTTTTAGAATTTTATCCTATCCTCCGAAAGCTCCAAGTTAATAACCCCTTACCCTTCCATTCTGCTAGCAGTAAAAGGAGAAAAAATCATGAATACTATTATTCCTAAGTAGACTTATAGCCTGTTTGGCTAAGCTTCCAAAATTTGTTTATTTTGAAAAATGTTTTTATCGGAAGTGCTTTTCAAAAAAGTACTTTTGGAGAGTAGTAATTTGTGTTTGGTCAAGGTTCTATAAGTGCTTCTGGGTAAAGTTGCTTTATTTAGCTTTTGAAAATCAGCTTCTGCTTCTACTCAAAATCACTTATTTTTTCCTAAAAACTTGGCCAAACACCTCAAGTCTCTAAAATAAGCTTAGCCAAACAGACTATTATTGGCCTATAAATTGAAATTCTGAATCTCAATGAGATCTTATAAAACAGTTGATACAACCTCCAGGTGTGTGTGCTTATGACTGGACTAACAGCAGTAGTCATGGTTGGAGCATACTTAGGTAATTTAGACATTTTTATTTTTATCTTATTCTGGATTATAGAGTTCGAAGGAGAGTAATCACAATTGACACTTAAATCATCTTATTATGCCAGAGACAACTTGCTGGAGATTAGTGGGAGAAAGATCAGCTCACAGAATAAGAACGAAGTACCTAAGAGCTGTTTTGCGACAGGACATTGGATTTTTTGACACAGAACTGAATACTGGTGAAATTATGCACGGAATTTCAAGTGACGTCGCACAAATACAAGAAGTCATGGGAGAAAAAGTACATTTTTGCCCATTACTCATTGATAATTTCACTTTTATAATTTGGTCCGATATCATATTCAGTTTAATGTCCTTTTCTCAAACTAGCGATATCAGCATTATGCACACAACAGCTTCTGTGATCCTATATATGTAATTTTGTTCTTCATGCAGATGGCACATTTTGTTCACCACATCTTCACTTTCATCAATGGCTACGCAGTTGGTTTTATAAGATCATGGAAGGTTTCGCTGGCGGTTTTTGCAGTCACACCACTGTCTATGTTCTGTGGCCTTGCTTATAAAGCCATCTATGTTGGCCTCACACTGAAAGAAGAGGTAAGACTTAAGAGACATGCGATGCAACTCAGCAGATTTCCTTCTGTCCCAATTTATATGAGCATGCTATTAATGTTTATACAATAAAACCTTTACAAGTTTCCAGAATCAGCTATAAATATTGATGTGACATTTTCTCCATCAAATTAACTACTCCCTCGGTCCCAATTTATGTGACATTCTTTTCTTTTTAGTTAGTCCCAAAAAGAATGACACATTTTCATATTTAGAAATAATTTGACTCTAAACTTTTCATTTTTCACTTAAGAAGATTTATAGCCACACAAATATTAATGACTCAACAAGTTTTAAAAGTATTCTGTATGCCTAGCCTAGTCAAACACCTTCACATAAATTGGGGTGGAGGGAGTATTTCCCTGTTATTTTAATATACTCTCTTCCACTATTATTTCTGTAATAAATGCATCAAAATGTTATTCCTAGTCAAATAGTTTCACAAAGTATACGTTAAACTTATTAGTTCAGTCTAAACTGCATACTGAGTTTTGTTGTTCTTTTGTAAAGGAATCTTATAGAAAAGCTGGCAGCATTGCAGAGCAAGCAATGAGTTCAATTCGGACCGTAACTGCTTTTGTAGCAGAGGATTATTTAGAGGCAAAATATGTGGAATCTCTGGAGAATTCGGGCCGTTTGGGGGCAAAGGTTGGATTTGCTAAAGGAGCAGGAATTGGAGTTATATACTTAGTTACTTATGCGACATGGGCATTGGCTTTCTGGTACGGTTCAATCCTTGTAGCAAAAGGAGAGCTTTCAGGTGGTGAAGCCATTGCTTGTTTCTTTGGTGTTAATGTAGGGGGCAGGTAAATAATCTGTCATTTTTCACTCTATCAGCCGAGAAGAAGATTTAATTAGCTAATCAACTTAAATTAATAAATGAAACTTGAGGACCATTAAAGTCTCAAACTTTCAAGGAAGCAAACATCTAACAGTTTCATCAAGAATTCAGCTTATTGACAATTATCCCATTATGGGAAATCATAGAAATAATTTAGCAGTTGACATAAACAGAACTACTCCCTCCGTCTCTATATATGTGAAGATGTTTGAATGGGCACGGAGTTTAAGAAGAAAATTAGGACTTTGAAGTTTAAAGTTAAATTGTTAGTAAATATAGAAAGATGTCATTCTTTTTATGACTGTCTAAAATGGTAAGTGTCATACTAATTGGGACGCAGGTAGTACTAAATTTTTCCCGTTGGAAACATCCCTACTATGGCTTAAGTAAAACATTTGTCTATTTGTGTAGGGGCTTGGCTCTATCCCTGTCTTATTTTGCTCAGTTTGCACAAGGAACTGTTGCAGCTACCAGGGTATTTGAAGTTATAGATAGGGTGCCAGATATAGATCCTTACAGTCCAGAGGGAAGGAGATTGTCAACTATAAGAGGGAAGATTGAATTTAAGTCTGTTACCTTTACATATCCGGCTCGTCCAACTGTCCAGATTCTACAGTCTCTTAACTTAGTTGTTCCAGCTTCTAGGACATTAGCACTAGTGGGCATCAGTGGAGGTGGAAAGTCGACAATTTTTGCTCTTATAGAAAGATTTTATGATCCTGTTCAGGGTAAGCATGTGAATCTTTCTTATATAGCAACTATAACTGCGGATGAACATTGTGGATAAAACAAATTACAAATATATGGCAGGTCTTATTACCTTGGATGGTCATGATATAAGAACATTGCAAGTGAAGTGGCTGAGGACTCAGATAGGTATGGTTGGTCAAGAACCAGTACTATTTGGGACAAGCATACTTGAAAATGTGTTGATGGGAAAAGAAAATGCTACTAAGAAAGCGGCCGTGGCTGCTTGTGTTGCAGCAAATGCTCACAGCTTTATCTCAAGACTTCCAGAAGGCTATGATACACAGGTGCAGTATATGCATTATCAGTAACATATTCAACCTGGCATAACTATCTAACAAGATAACCATATTTTATTACATTAAAATGGTATTTATAAACTTACCTGTACAGGTTGGAGACCGAGGAACCCAACTCTCAGGAGGACAAAAACAGCGGATTGCTCTTGCTCGAGCAATGGTTAAAGATCCAAAAATCCTTCTCTTAGATGAGCCAACAAGTGCCTTAGACCCCGAATCTGAGGCCATTGTACAACGGGCCATTGACAAGATCTCCAAGGGCAGAACCACGTTAGTGATTGCTCATAGGTTAGCAACAGTAAGAAGTGCTCAAACTATAGTCGTTCTTGATCGCGGTTCAGTTGTTGAGACAGGTAACCATGATCAGCTAATGGAAAAAGCTGGGGCATATTTTGGCCTCATCAAGCTTGCTTCAGAAGCAGTCCCAAAAACTATATCAAACAAGGGAGATGTTCCGAAGGAAATGGAATCAAATTATGATGTGTCAAGAGTAAAAAGTGTATATGAAATCTCAAGATCAAAGTACCTAGAATCTATGCAAGAGGGAAGCAAAGAGGAAGAAGAGGAAGCAAAGATGAAGAGCTATCGTTTTTCAGAATTATGGAAACTGCAGCGACCGGAGCTGATAATGATATTAGTAGGGCTAATCATGGGTATGTTTGCAGGTGCAATTCTCTCCCTCTATCCCTTAGTTCTAGGGCAAGCACTTAAAGTATACTTTTATACAGACATGTCAAGATTGAAAAGGGATGTTGAATACCTCTGCTTAATACTAGTTGGTCTTGGATTTGGGTGTATATTCGCTATGGTAGGCCAGCAAGGGTTCTGTGGTTGGGCTGGTACCAGGCTCACCCTGAGAGTTAGAAGTTTCTTGTTTAAATCTATACTCAAACAAGAACCTGGTTGGTTTGATCTGGACGAGAATTCGACTGGAGTTCTAGTGTCGAGGCTGTCTATCGATTGTGCCAGTTTCAGGTCTGTTCTTGGTGATAGGTTTTCTGTTCTGCTAATGGGCCTAAGCTCAGCAGCTGTTGGACTTGGTGTCTCATTCAAACTTGAATGGAGATTAGCTCTTTTGGCCACGGCTCTAACACCATTTACTCTAGGAGCAAGTTACCTCACATTGATTATAAATGTAGGAGGAAAACTAGACAATAGCTCTTATGCTAAAGCTAGCAGTATAGCTACAGGTGCTGTGTCAAATATAAGAACCGTGGCGACGTTCTCAACTCAGGAGCAAATAGTTAAATCATTTGAACAAGCGTTATCTGAGCCTAAGCGAACATCTGTCAGAAGGTCACAAATGCTTGGTCTAGCACTAGGCCTTTCTCAAGGTGCAATGTATGGAGCATATACTCTTACTCTTTGGTTTGGTGCTTACTTGGTAAAGCAAGGATTTACCAATTTCGGCGATGTATATAAGATTTTCCTAATACTCGTGCTGAGTTCATTTGCTGTTGGACAACTTGCTGGCCTTGCCCCAGATACTTCTATGGCTTCAACTGCAATACCCGCTGTTCTTGCTATCGTTAGCCGTAGGCCTTCAATAGGTAACGACCGTCTGAACGGAAAAATGATTGAAATATCAAAGCCGTTTGATATAGAGTTTAAGACGGTCACATTTGCATATCCATCAAGGCCAGATGTCACAGTGTTGAGAAACTTTACTCTTAAGATCAGAGGTGGGACAATGGTAGCATTGGTTGGAGCAAGTGGATCGGGAAAGTCAACAGTAATATGGATGATACAGAGGTTTTACGACCCAACACAAGGGAGAGTACTAATGGAAGGGGTTGATCTGAGGGAGCTGAATTTGAAGTGGTTGAGACGGCAGACAGCCCTGGTAAGTCAAGAACCAGCACTGTTCGCTGGCACCATTAGAGAGAATATTGCATTTGGCAAGCCTAATGCTTCATGGGCTGAAATTGAAGCAGCAGCAAAGGAAGCTCACATTCATAAATTTATCAGTGGGCTTCCTCAAGGGTATGAAACAGAGGTAAGCTTCTCAATTACAACATATATTTTTTAGGTTTAATACATCGACACCCTTAAACTTGTCAGTGATTTCATTTAGATTGTCTAACTACGACCTGTTCCAATTGTGCACTTGTAACACATGATAAAGTGTTCTTATTAGACACTTACCGTTCAAATTTTAGCAAAACAATTGCGCTTGTTTTCAAGCGTCTACTATGTAATTAAGTTAACCATATACATATATGTCACCTTCTTTAATTATATACATCATCCACAATTGTAACGGAATTGAGGTTTTACAGCATATTGAGGCTATTGGTATAATTAGAGGAGATGACATATTTTAAGTGATTAACTTATCTACCTAATAGAAGCTTGAAAACACGTGTAGAAACTTCTCCAATTTGAGCTAGAATTGTCTAATAGGAACAATTTATCATGTGTTCAAGTGCTCAATTGGAACAAGTCGCAGTTCGAGTGTCTAAATGAAATTTATTGCCAAGTTCAAGGGTTGTCGATGTACCAAACCTATTTTTTATTTTAATAAGGTGGCATGACTTGACTAATCTATAGAGTTTGGCATTCTTGATGACTATTTCACAGGTCGGTCAGAGTGGCGTTCAGTTATCAGGTGGCCAGAAACAAAGGATAGCAATTGCAAGAGCCATACTGAAGAAATCAAAGTTGCTCCTACTGGATGAAGCTAGCAGTGCGTTGGACTTAGAATCCGAGAAGCATGTTCAAGATGCACTCAGGAAGATTTCCAAAAGGGCTACCATAGTTGTGGTAGCTCATCGGCTTTCTACAATTAGAGAAGCCACTGTGATTGCTGTTGTGAAGGAAGGCACAATAGCAGAATATGGAAGCCATGACAAACTCATGGCTTCCCATCTTGATGGTCTATATGCTAGCTTAGTTCGGGCAGAAACAGAAGCCTTGGCATTTTCTTGAACCTGATTATATTGTCCTTATTAGTTGTACTTCATTATATTGATGCAAAAAGCCATAGCATATTCAATAATCTTGGAAGAAAATGAAAATTTCTGTTCCAAAAAATTGAAACTTTCTGTATTTGTGATCCCTTTTACTTTGGACTTTCCATTTTCCCCTTAATGACACACTCTTAGCCATAGAAATGTAATTCCAAGTTTTTGACCATGAGGTGTAAAATACTTTTGGTATGTGCTGAAATCTTTCTTTGTTTCTTAAATTTCGTAGTCAGTTAAATACAAGGTATATAAAATAAAACGGATTAGATGCGTAAGAATTGATAAATTGGTAATTAGATATGTAGGATTAATGAGTGAATCTCATTATCCATAGGATTTTCTTGATGGTTTTCAGTTTAATTTTATTTTTATTTAGATAACATGCATTATCTTATGTTTTAGCATAATTGGGAGCAAAACACAATGGCAGCCCTCGTACCAGGAGTACTGATTAAGCTTCTTTAGAGTATGAATTCCAAAAAAAAAAAGTTCGCGTGGAATATAGATCAATCCTTTTGCAAGTAATCAGCATTGTCCCTGCCTTGAATGGATCAGAACTATGGCCAAACCACGGTTTCTTTATTAAAGTCTCAGATTCTTCTCATTCAACATATGTTACGTTATCTAAAGAGGAGAATGAGATCATATTGAACAACAAATTGCAACTTGGCCAGTTCTTTTATGTTGACAGAATGGAGCCTGGAACTCCAGTTCCAGTTTTAGTAGGGGTGAGGCCACTTCCAGGGCGACATTCGTTTTTAGGTAACCCGAAGGAATTAATGCAAATGTTTGAACCATCTGAGGTCACTGTTCGAAATGATCAGGAAGATATGACTGTCTCAAAGTTGAATGAATCGCCTGATTTGAACAAAGAGAACACAAACAACATATTAGTTATCAAAGAGCAAAAGATGGTTGTTGCTTCCAGGTACTTGCTAGGAGTGTTAACCTCGACCACAAAAGTTGGAGGGCTTGATCAAGGTACTGGCGCGAAAGGCATATAGAATGAGAGCAACGGAGCTGGTAAAAAGTCCGTACCTCTGAAAGCGAAACAACGCGAGCTTAAAGGTCAGGTATAATTCTGCATCACAGATTATTCATTTGTTAAGTCTCTAGTAGTCCATATCCAAGTATTACCTATCAGAGTTCCACACTTTTATAATGGTAGACCTCCAAAAAAAGACGTGTGTAGAACTGAACATTGAAGAAATCTGAAGAGAAATAAAAGATTTAGTGATCTAATCAAATAATAGTATTATGGTTCGAGAGAAAGTGACAGTATCTACTCGGACACTACAGTGAAAGTGTGGCAAATCAAGAACACACATTGTCGATCGGAGACGCCTAAAGGCTTATACCGGACAGACGTATATGGGTACTGTACACAGTGACCATTACAGTCAAAGCGCACAATACCACATCGCTGGTCAAGCCCCACCGCTAAAACCAAGAAACAGGTACCCTAACACCCCCGGACAGGTACCCGGGTAGAGTACAATGATCGGGCCACAAGATTGGGACTTGAGGATCAAGAAACCAACTTTGAATTAAGTTTGCAACACTAACAAAAACAGAAAAAGTGTTTGGTTTTTCTGCAAGTAACACCTTAGCTATAAATTTGTGATAGTCAAGTTTACCAAGGTCCAAGGAAGATAACAACAACATACCCAGTGTAATTCCACACAGTGGGGTCTATGGAGGCTAAAGTATACGCAGACCTTAACTGTTTCCGACAAACCCTCGGCTCATGAGAAAATATGACAAAAAGACCAGAAAAGGTCTGAAGAAAGTAAAGTAGAGTACAAAGATCATGACAAAATACTATAGTTAAGCATTAATGGAGAGATTTTAACTGTAAATTACTAGTACGATAATCGGAGTACAAGAAATAGTGAATAGTAACAAGAAATCGAAGGGCAGGAACCCACAGGATAACACTACGCCTGCTAGCACGTACTACTACCTAACTCTCTACCCTAATCCGCGTCCTCCACAACCTCCTATCTAGGGTCATGTCCTCGGTAAGTTGCAACTGCGGCATGTCCTGCCTAATCACTTCTCCCCAATACTTTTTCGGCCTACCCCTGCCTCTTCTGAGACCGTCTAAAGCCAACCTCTCGCACCTCCGCACCAGGGCCTCCGTGCCTCTCCCTTGATCATGCCCGAACCATCTCATTCTCGCTTCCCGCATCTTGTAATCCCCTAAATATATGCTAAGGGAGAACAAAAAATATGCTATACGCATGCTTCTCTGGAAACAGTTTGCATGTCTTCTAAACTTTCCAAAATGTTATTTTGAACACCAGCACATTAAAAAGGCACTCACTGGTTCAAAAGGAAACCTTATGGACTTGGACTTGAATATATCTTAGGGCAATTTCTATTGAAACTCAATTCTCTTCTGACATTGCTGAGAAAAGTTTCTTCTTGGTTGATTTCAGACGCGGTCTGCAACTCCTTCCCGCAGTCACTCTGATGCATTTGCGATAAACTCAGGCATAAATAAGCGTTTGAAAAATCCAAACAAGAAAATGTCAGAGAAAATAGTCAATCCTCAGAAGCGAACATGCCCTGGTCCTCGCTACCAACCAACCTAGCAAAGCCTGGGAAGGTATATTTGTTTCTTTAGATATCATTTGATTGTCCAATATGCTCTTTTGTTAATATCGAGACTCCATTAATCACCAATTTATCATTATGAGCTAATGGTCTTACATCGAGTAAGCTGCCATTCTCCTTGTGGATAGACAGACTTTTAAGGCAGGTTGAAAAAGAACAGTTGAAATGAAATGGAGGACTAATTAGAGAGGAAAATAAACCAAGTAAATTTATAATTCTCATTCTTGTCCATATAATAAGGGGATACTTAGAAGGGGAATATTAGCTTCTTTAGTAGCAGCAGAAGCTCAAGAAGAAGCAAAGGAAGCAGCAAATCTTCTTCATTGCCTCAGGTACAATCTTGGAATCAAAATTTGTGGTTCAGCCATTAAGCATTTATTATTTTCTTGCATTTCATTTTTCTCTGATGTCCATAATGTTTTTGCTGAACTGTGCACCTCAGCATCACCAGAAAATCCCCATATATCTCTATCCAAAATTTTCACGCTCAACGATCTCATTGAACAACACCGTGCAAAAACAAAAGAGCTAATGCCAGATAGTTTTGAGACCAAATTATCTGTTCAAGAGAAAGTGAAAGAAGGGAAGATGACATGTTTCTTGAGTGGTAGAACTTAAGCAAGTCTTTGAAGCCTTTTATAGAACTTTCTGAGGCTGAAAACTATAGTGGGCAAAAGGAGACGGTTGGAAAGACGTCGAGGAACTAAGAGAGCTTCTGTTATATGAAATACAATCGTGGCTTCTCAAATTTTTGGAGGGAGCACTTGAAGTTGGCTTCTGGCAGAATAAACAGGAACAGAAAACGAAAGCAAGTGTTCCACGCCAAATGGAGTAAAAAAATGAAATAGCCTTCACATTATCACAGATTAAGCATGCAAATGAATGGCTGCATAAGGTAAGGATTACCTTAAGCTCAGACGAAAACAACGTGGTCGAGGGAGTTGATAGATTGAAGCAAAAACTGTACACTTGTTTATTGCTTTACGTGGATTCAGCCGCTTCAGCTCTTGGGAAGCCGACCTCATAGCCAATAATTTCATGGAAATGGGCCAGAGTTCTTAAGATGTGTTCTTCATATTCTATTTATATAAATATTATGCAAGATCAGAAAGCTATTTAAAGGTCACTTAAAAATAGCCAATCAGCTTATGTTCATAGATATTTCATGTAACTAAAAAAGACTGCTTGCTACAGTAAATTAATGATGATTTACCTGTATTGCTGTTAAGATTTGAGTGTCATTATTGGCTGGTGTTTAAGCTGGAGGGCGAGGGCACATGCAAAATTCTCGGAGGATAGAAATCCGAGCAATCCAGCATGTGCCCTGCTTCTCCAGCTTAAATAACCCGTCACCTACAAAGCATTCACTCTTATGTGTACCTCGACTATTCCACCTGGTACCTGCTATGCTCTTCAGTTAAATAGGTTATTTGCCCAAGGAATATGGATGATCAAACAAGGGTATGTGTGCTTGTGTATATATAACACTAAGCTATTCAACAAAATGAATCCCACTAAGAATACTTGGCAGTACTTTTCGGGTTAGATTGGTAGTTGATCTTGTGTTTTTTGCTTTGCAAATTAGATTATTTTGTTGTGCTTTTTTAATACAGAAAAGGCCCAGCAAAATGGTTTGTTTTGCTTTGGTGACTGTTGAAGTTTGACAGCCAAAAAGGAAATGCTTAAATACTATTTCAGGGAAGGAGATACTCTACCAAATGCAACCTAAATATTACAAAGACAGGCCACCCACCCCATTGGCCTATTCTATCAAGTAGTATTCAAAGCTTTAACTGAGGTATATGAAAAACATTCACCAATTCTTAAGGCTTCTGCGAATTTGCTTATTAAATTGAAAGGATGACCTTTGCCTACAAAAGTTGTGTTGTTAGTTAACTTCTTGTTAGACATGACCAAAATTTTAGACATTCCATGCCCTCGGATGCTTTATATTCTCAAAATATACTTCGGGTATGTTTGGATTAGCGGTGGGCAGAATTGATTCTGGTAGAATTGATTCTGGCAGAATTAATAGTTCTTTAATTAGAACTGCTACGCAACTAATAGAATAGTTCCATTTGAATAATAGAATAGTTCAATTCGAATAGGAGAAAGGGGAAATGAGAATTGCGTAGCAACTCGACTGAGCGTAGCAACTCGACTTACAGTCTTTTTGCACTGGCAGGAGTGATTTATGTTTGGATGCAACAATGTAAAAGTAGTTCTTATAATTGATTTATGTTTGGATAGTTTTGATCAAAATTGATTTTGAATGTAGAATTATCAAAATAGACATACATATAAATAAAAATTACTATACATATAAATAGATGGAAGTATGTAAATAAAAATTACAAATAGATAATAGAATTTAAAGTGCAATATAATACTTAAATATTAGTAGAATATTATTACAATACTAATTTAAAGTGCAAATAGTATTTAAATATTATTACAATACTAATTTAAAGTGCAAATAGCATTTAAATATTATTACAATACTAATTTTACATGTACTTGATAGAATATTTAATGTTATCACAGTAAACCATAGTAGCCTTTGGAATTGGGCAATGAAGCTCTAGTAAAAGATTCTGAATCCAGAATGAGTCAGACACAACATTGGCAACAACACGGTATTCAGCTTCAGCACTGGAGCGCGATACTGTGGGTTGTCGTTTGGAAGACCATGAAACTAAATTATCGTCGAGGAAGACACAATAACCAGATGTGGAGCGTCTGGTGTCTGGACAGTCTGCCCAGTCTGTATAAGTAACAAGTTTGGAGATGCAAGATGGGTAAAAGTGTAATCCATATTCCTGAGTGCCCTTAACGTAGCGCACAATGCGTTTGAGTGCATGCATATGTTCTTACATCGGATTATGCATGAATAGGCACACTTGTTGCACGGCATAGGTTATGTCCGGTCTGGTAATGTGAGATACTGCAATGCGCCTGCTATGTTGCGGTACAATGTTGGATCAACAAAGGGTTTGCTAGAGATGACACTTAATTTGGACTTTGTGTCCACCGGTGTCGCTGAAGGTTTGCAAGAAGTCATTCCAGCCCGTTCCACGATCTCAGATGCGTACTTCTTCTGGGAGAGAAAGAGCCCACCTGCATGTCGTGTCACAGCAATTCCTAGAAAGAAGTGTAAAGGACCAAGATCATTCATATCAAATTCTGAACCAAGCTGAGACATGATATTCTTGCGAAGGGAATCTGAAGAAGCTGTCAAAATAATATCATCCACATACAACAGAAGATATGCCGTTTGATTACCCTGATGATAGATAAATAGAGAATTATCGGAACGGCTGTGTGAAAAACCCATTTGTGAGACAAAATCTGCAAACCGCTGATACCAGGCCCTGGGTGCCTATTTGAGACCATACAAAGACTTGTTTAGCAGACATACATGATTGGGATATTTTGGATCTCTGTATCTCAATGGTTGATGCATGTAAACAGTCTCATTTAGGTGACCATGGAGAAAAGCATTTTTGACATCCAACTGGTGAAGTGACCATCCTCTGGAGAGAGACAAGCTGAGCACTGTTCTGATAGTAGTTGGTTTGACCACTAGACTGAATGTCTCCTAACAATCGATACCAACCTGCTGCGTCTTCCCATCACCTACAAGACGGGCCTTATGGCGCTCAAAAGAACCATCAAATTTTTCTTTATGACTAAAAATCCACATAGACCGAATTATATTAGCATTAGATGGACGAGGTACTAAATCCCATGTCCTATTTTTAATAAGAGCATGATATTCATCATCCATGCCCATTTTCCAATTTGGGTCTTTTAGAGCAGACAATGGGTTACGTGGTAAAGGTGATTTGAATACTTGGATGTGAAGGCTGTATTTAGTGTTGGGTTTGACAATACCATGTTGACTACGGGTGACCGGACGCGTTGTCGGGCCAGTGGACTGGACGCCACTGGCCAAAGATGGTATTTGTAAAGCTGGGCCTGGATCTGTGGCTTGGGTTGAATTAAGGGGCAGGTTGTCAATGGTTGGTGTCAAAACACATGGGCCTGAAGGTGGCCCATTCGGTACTGTGGAGATACCGTGACATGTTGGGCTCGGTATTGTGAAGGTACCGTGACAAGTTAGGCCAGACTGTGTATTATTGTCCAAGACAGTGGGTTGAGCGTCATTTGTTAAGGACACGGGTAATGGATGTAAAGAATTATGCCCATTAGCTGTGGCAGTGACCGAATTATGGGACAATGGTTGGGTAAAAATTGGGTGTATCCCGGCATCCAGAAACTCATATGTGGGAGATCGTGGATTTTTCTAAACGAGAATTGAGTTTCATCAAAGATAACATGACGGCTAATAAAAATCCTATTGGAGGATAGATCATAGCATTTGTATCCCCGGTGATGGGATGGGTATCCCAAAAAAATACATGGAGTATATCTTGGTTGTAATTTATGGATGATGGTGGATGAGAATAATGGATAACACAAGCAACCAAAGACCCGGAGATGAGAATATGTCGGTTCTCGAAGGTAAAGTAATTGAAGGGGTGTTTGGTGTGGTGTATTTTTGTTTGGTAGTATATTCAACATATAACTATATAAGTAGCAATCTGAAGTGCATGATGCCAAAAGTTAGGAGGAAGAGAGGCATGAGTAAGGGATGCCCTAACAATGTTATTTATGGTTCGTATTTTTCATTCCAACTGTCCATTTTGTGAAGATGTGTGAGGGCATGAGAAACAAAAATTCAAACCATTTGTTTTGCAAAATCCCAAAATTGTCTATTATCAAACTCTCGCCCGTTATCACATTGGATGTTTTTGATATCTCGTTCAAACTGTTTTTGGATGAATGCTCTAAAAATAAGGAATGTGGAAAACACTTGGGATTTTTTCGATATGGGAAATGTCCACAAAAATTTAGAGTAGTCATCTAAAACAAGCAAGTAATATCTATGCCCCGAAGAGCTCAAAACATGGGATGTCCAAATATCACAATGTATAGTATCAAATGGCAACAAAGTGCAATTAGAAGATGACTCAAATGGTAGTTGAATATGCTTACCCAAAGGACAATATTGACACTTATTAAGAGTTCGTGTACATGAAATAAAATTATTGCTTTTGAGAGAGTTTAAAACAGACTCTCCCGGATGTCTCAAACGTTCATGCCACAAATTGGAATTAAAAACAGCAAAATTAAAATGTTTCTTGTCCGGTTGTAGTAGTGAAGCAACTGGATAAAGTTCTCCCTGGCTATCACATCTCATTAGCCGCACCCCTGTCTGAAAATCATACACAGTAAAACCAAAAGGATCAAAAGTTACGGTAGCCCAGTTATCTGAAGTAAACTTTCGAACGAAGATTAGGTTTTTAATTAATTGTGGTGCATGAATAACATTTTTCAAGGCTAATTGTGGATTTAGTTTGGACAATTTAGTAGAACCATACCCTTTTATTGGAATGAAATGACCATTTCCGACAGTTATACCATTTGATTTGCTCAAATTAAAATAGGACGTAAGATTACCTTGGGAGGACGTCATATGTGACGTTGCACCTGTGTCCATATACCAATTCGTGTCTGGTGGATTAAGCCCGAGTGTGTGCATGGCATGTTCAATGTCCGTCGGTTGGGCCACTGCTGAGTGGGCCTCGTTCCACACTTGAGGCCCAAAAAGGGTGTTGTCCCGCCAGTGTTACTGCTTCCAGCCTCGCTGTTGGGCTTGTTTAAATTCGGCCCAGCAGTGGGCTGGGCATATCCAACAAAGGCATTCTGTGAAGGAGGCATCGTGTGCTGATAATTTGCTGGATAATTAAATGTGGAGTTGAGCCTGGCCCAGTTGGTTGTAGGGTAAGGACAAGGAGGTCCAGCCCAATTCCACTGTGGCGAGTCCACCTGGTCTTCGTGGTTCTTCTGAATTGTCGCCACCGCCTCCCGCCACGGCCGCCGCTTATAATCGTTGCCGCCGCGACGCTGAACCCCGCCGAACCCCGTCGCGAATTCGATTGCTCCGTTTACATTGCCGTTTCACCTTTTTATTCTCATTTCGTCTTTTTTGACCCCGGTTATTTTGCGGGGTTGCAACATTATTTCCATCATTGGTGGCCATGTACGTCGAGTCGGTTGTGTTAGCAATATTTTTAGATAAACCTTGTTCTTCTAGGATTAACATAGATCTTGTTTTGTAGAATAACGGAAGCGGGTTACTTTGACGGATAACGGTGGCAACTCCGCTATATGCCTCTGTCAAACCGGCAACAAGTTGTAGAACCAAACGGTTGTCGGAGACGGGGAACCAACATTTTTCAATTGATCCGCCAACACTTTGAGGCGTTGACAATAGGCGAAAACATTAGAAAAATCCTCCATATAAACACTGGAGAATTCTTGTTCCAAAGCAGCTGCACGGGAGTTTTGATTATCATAAAAAATGTCTCGTAATCGATTACAAGCATCAATTGCCTTAGAATCTGTTTTCATGATCGTGTGCAACAAATTAGTGAAAATTGTTGAATATATCCAACCAAGAACAGTGGCATCTAGGGTATCCCACAATTCTTTGTCTTCATCCGATGTCAAAACTTTTTCTTTGCCTTCTTCCGGGGAAATGATGTGGTGAAGAACCCGGTGAGAACGACAACATATTTTGAAAAGTTCCGCCCAAGAAGCATAATGCACATTCTCCATTTGTAAAGTTATGGGAACATGGATTTTGATATTAGATACTGTGAGAGCGGGGTGATAAAATGATTTGGATTCAGACACGTTGATGATAGTTGGATTAACGAACTATGGAAAACACAATGAACAGGAAAAAAAATCAAAATTTTCGGCTATGAAGTTTGGAGGAGCCGAAAATTGTTTGGAGAAAAAAAAAACTTTGGTATTACGAAGATGGATCTTTTCATTAAGCTCTTGATATCATGATAGAATATTTTCCTCATCTTTATTCATCTAATATGGTAAGAATATATACATGTAATACAATAAATATGAAGGGTGATATTCTCCTTAATATCTTCCTATTTAATTCTAATAATATCACTTATTTAATTCTAATAATATCACATATTTAATTATAATAATATCCTACTTAATTCTTTTACAACATACCATAATAGGATCTTACACCATACCATAATAGGCTCTTTACATTAATAATATTATTAATAGGCATTAATAATATTATTCTAACAGTACTCTATAATTTGATTGCGGACTAAGTCTCGAACGTGATTCATCTCTGATGAAGAAGCTACATTAAAAACCTGTGATTGATCCAAATTAGATGATCTATGATAATCATCATGGTGAATGATTGTGCTTTCAACTTCATAAAGATCAAAATCAATATTTGTTTCTGCATTCCTTCTGATAAAGTTGTGTATAGCCATTGTTGCGACGACTATTTGCACCCGTGTTTCAAAATTGAATTTGGGCATGCGACGTAAAATTGCAAATCTGTTCTTCCATACCCCAAAAGTTCTTTCTATTGTGAACCTTAAACTTGGATGGTAATAATTGAATACTTCATTATGATTTGCAAACCCGTTAGAACGCCTAAAATCAGGAAGAGTCATTGAATGCTCCTATTAATTACGGAAGGAGTATATTTGAATAATTGTTCCAATCTACAATTACACATAAATAAATGTCAACTTTAGTAGTATATTTAATTTTTTTAATTAAACACAACATGAGTACTATATTTGATTTTTTTTAGTAATTATTTGTAGATATTTAAAGAGGTAATGAAAGTTGTATATTTGATTTTTTTTAGTAATTATTTCTAGATATTTAAAGATGGTAGTGAAAGTTGTATATTTGATTTTTTAGTAATTATTTCTAGATATTTAAAGAGGGCAGTGAAAGTTGTATATTTGATTTTTTTTTAGTAATTATTTCTAGATATTTAAAAAGAATAATGAAAGTGGATAGAGTTGTTGATGAAAATTAAAGAGGGTAATAAAGGAAAGAGTAAAATTCAAATTGAAATAAATGGCAAAATTAATTCTGTCAGAATCAATTCTGGTCAGCCAAACATCTTTAGTTTATGATTTTCACGAAAGTAGGTACCCAGAATCAAGCCAATCCAAACATGCACTTCATATATTTTGTAATATTTAGGGTCTGTTTGATATAACTTATTAAAAAGAGCTTTTAGGAGTAGAACTTTTAGGAGTAGTTTATCAAAAAGTGGTTACGTGTTTGGTTGTCAATAAAAAAAGTGATTTTGTGTAAAAAACAAAAAAGTAGAAGGCCAAAATAAGTTCTACTCAAGAAGCCCAAATTTTGAGCTTCTTCCAAAAATGTTTTTGAAAGCCAAAAGCACTTTTGAATTCCACAACCAAGCACTCCGATTAAAGTCCAAAAACATTTTTTGCCTTTAAAAATGTCATACCAAACAGGCACTTGGTGTTGTATAATTATAATAGAATAAGAATCTTATATCTATCGTAATTATACAACATTAAATATTAAAAAATATATTAAGTATATTTTGAGAATATACATTAATAGTATTAGTCGGAGCATCGTATATTTCAGTTCAATTCAATTCAAACAGTTGAACTTTCCAGTTTCATTTATCTGTTCTCCAGGCTATGGCCCTGTTACAGAAAGTATCCTCCTTAGCAACTTCTCGTCCTGCTTTAATCTCTTCACTGAGATCAGCTTTTCCGGCAATCCACACCACCACTCCAACACATACCGCCTCATCCCTAACGCCGGAGGAAGTCGTAACTTCAAAGCCTCCGGCGGCAGGACGTCGCCGGCGCTACCGAAAGCAGCGGAATATGTGATCTCTAAGGTAGACGACTTAATGAATTGGGCCCGACGTGGATCCGTTTGGCCCATGACTTTCGGCCTGGCCTGCTGTGCTGTTGAGATGATGCATACTGGTGCGGCCAGGTAAGATTTGGACCGCTCCAGTGTTATTTTCCGGCCCAGCCCGAGACAGTCTGATTGCACGATTGTTGCTGGTACTCTTACCAATAAAATGGCTTCTGCCTTGCGAAGGTAGCTTTCTAATATCAATGAGGATATATAGTTTGGTTTATTTAAAGCTTCATATATATTAATTACATGTTGGGTTTGATGTTGTGACATTTTGACCAAGTCAGAGTCGTTGCTAAGTTTGGGAAACAACTCCAAGAAAGTTAGAGAAATTTGCTCCATAATCTTCTCCAATAAACTTTATTGGTTGTCTACCTTTCCTTCAACCTCTACAACGATTCAAAAAGTTTTTCAAGGAAGACATCTACTATAAATAGAGAGGTTGTTTCAGTAAATCGATATCCAGAAAAAATTAGAAAAAAGTATCAAGAGAGTTCTCCGATATATTTGTCAGAAAACGAGATTACAAGTGTTGTCTAAGCGTGTCGACAACATTCTGTCCAACATTATAATTGCTGCCCAGATTCTAGATTTGTTCTTTATTAAAGCAATTGTAATGAGACGTTGTCTATGTCTATTTATGTAGATTTTTCAGGCAAAAGTCATCAGCGACTTCAACTTTTTAATTCTTTTTGTATTATTTTGTAATATTGTAAAACAAGGAATTTATTCAATTGTATATAAATATATACAATACTTTCGGTCACTGACCGTCATAGGTTATATAATCAATATAACCTATGTAAATATTAAACCTTTGTGTTCTTTATTTTCCACTTCATTTACTCTTAAAGGTTTTTCTGTTTTATCGAAGTGTTGTCGCTTGTGACAGACGACATTATCGCTGACATTTGCAAACTGTAGTAGCGTTCCATTTATTTTACTTTCAGTTTATTTTTTACTGTTCCATAGTATACCTCGGGACCTAACACTTCTACTTATATAGCGTCTGGTTTCTGGTATAAAATCATGCACTAATATAACTTTCATGAACTACCCTATTTCATGTAGACCCGTTTACAAAATTTATGAAAGAACGAAAGTCCATTAAAATTTGTGATCTTATACCTTCCGTAGAATTTTGTGTCGTTATAAAAATATGATGAAACTCGCAACGGAGTGAACGTTAAGCTGGAGGTTTGGAGACATTCTCTGGAGTCTAAAGGGTTCAGGCTAAGTAGGATCAAGACAAAATTCTTATAGTACAAGTTCAGTAACGGGAGCGACCTTGAGACATGTGTGGAGGTGAGGTTTGATACTCAGGTCATTCCAAATAAAAAAGAGCTTCAAGTACCTCGGATCTATTATCCAAAGGAATAGAGAGATTGATGATGATGTCACACATCGTATTGGTGCAGAGTGGATGAAATGAAGGCTTGAATCTGGAGTCTTGTGCGATAAAAATGTGCCACCAAAACTTAAAGGCAAGTTTTATAGGGTGGTGGTTAGACCGACTATGTTGTATGAGAAAAAGTGTTGGCCGGTCAAGACTTCGTACACCCAAAAGATGAAAGTTGCGGAGATGAGGATGCTAAGATGGATGTGTGGACATACAATGAGGGATATAATTAGAAATGGTGACATCCGAGAAGAGTGAGAATGGCCTCAGTGGAGGATAAGATGCGGGAAGCGAGGTTGAGATGGTTCGGGCACATACAAATGAGAGACACAAATGCCCCAGTGCGAATGTGTGAGAGGTTGACTATGGACGAGTACACGAAGGGTAGAGGTGGGCCGATGAAGTATTGAGGAGAGGTGATTAGACGGGACATGACGCGAGTGCAACTCACTGAGGACATGACCTTAGACAGGGGGTTATGGAGGACACATATTAGGGTAGAAGGGTAGTAGGTAGTACAGCGTAGTCATGCCTACGCTTACAAACTGGTAGTTGTAATATTACTGTTGTAGGCTCGCTTAGCCTATCATACTAGTACGCACAATATTGCTTTATAGTAGTACATTGTCGTTTGATTTATGATGCTATGTTTATTTTATTTGTATTATTTACTTGTATTATTTATTGCTTTTTTTTTCTTCTTTTTCTCTTTCAGAATTCGCTATCACGACTTACTCATTTTTTTTTTGTCTTACTTTGCTTAGGCTTGTGCTTTGTCTTGAGTCGATGGTCTTTCGAAAACAACCGCTCTACCTACCAAATTAGAGGTAAGATCTACGTACATTCTACCATTCTCAGACCCCACGTTATATAATTTCACTGAATATGTTGATTGATACTATTTTCCTTACACTATCTGTGAAATGCTCTCCACAATTATTAAGTTAATTCTTTTTTCGTGTTAGTGTACCTCAATTGATCAAGACTTCCATGTTTATAGAGATTGAATGAAGTTGTTGATGTCACCAATGAGACAAATAGTACCAATGTCAACATTTGAAGTGTGAATAAATCTTTGGCCGATTGGCAATATCTGCCAATCTTGACATTTTATCAACATAACAAACCTATACAAACATATTTTCACCTTCAAAGTATAATACCACAATAATAAAAAAACATTCGCTGCTATCTTTTTTCTATTGAACATGTTGGAAGTGAAGGAATTTACTCTTATCCTGATTTTTTTCAAAAGCTCTTTTTACATTTTAGATTTTAGTTTCCCTTTTTGGGAGAAGTAAATTTCACTTAGATACTTGAATTACCAATTTATCCAATTAATCTTCTAAATACATAATAAAATATTTTTATTATGCACTTGAAATTCTAATTTTGGAAAAAAATATGTGAATTTTCAAGCGTATATTACATAAATAAGTAAACCACTTAAAATATATAATATCATTTAGTTATATGTGTTAGCCTTAATATGACGTGAAATCGCACGTATGTTGCAATTAATATTCATGTGTATAATTAAACGATAATGATATATTTATGTGATTAAGTCATGTACGTAATGAGTATTTAAGTATATAACATAAACTTATTTAAAATTTAAATAGAAAGAGTGTAATAAAAATATTGTTCGCCTATTTAATTAAAATAAATTATAATTTGAGAGGTTAAATGAAATTACAGATAAAATTAAATTTATGGGGTAGCATGTATTCAACCTTTCTTTTTTTGCTATGATGAGTTAATTTTGCACTTTACACTTCGTGGCGTAGTCCGCATTAGAAGTGTTAGTCGCAATTATTCACATTCTGTCACTATCACCACCATTAAAAACATAGTGCTCACACCATCATGGGGGGACTCGGTCACGTGTCCCGGCGAGATTGGCCGTGGCTTTTCGGCCACCCAACGCTACGATTCCTCGTCTCTGGTTCACAAATGGACGCTCCCAATTCCTCCAACAACAACCATCCAACGGCCACGATGAGTCTCATCGACTCCAAATGATGCTCTTTTCTGCTTCGTTCGTACGCAAGCTTTACTAATTTTGGCTGCTGCTGCAGCGGCGACTTCGCTTGGCTTCGTAATAAAAACTCAGCCTTGTCTTTAATTGGAGCCAAGTGTGTTTGGATTTCAGGAATTATGGTCTTCTTTTTCCTTTTGCAACCATATCGAAACGATGCTTAAAAATTAAGGAATTTATCATCATCTTAAATTGAAAAGGCTAATATATCATCATCTTCTATTAGATATTTCTGATTCATATTTTTAATAAAAAATTGTGCATGTACATGAGTTCTTTCCGTAAAACGTTAATTACATAAAATATACATATCTCCTCTTTTAATTATACACATCAGAAGCATGCAGGCTTCACGATTTATTGAAATTAAAATGCATATAATTGAAGTGTCTTATTTTAAGAGTTAATTTATCCACATGATTGTCGATGGATTCCAAAATTCTCCGTCTTTTTTCAACTTGATATCTAGTTCGGTGGAGATTACGCAAAATTCTTTTTCCATCAAGAGTTGCATTGGTCTTGTTCCAACAAAATTTTCTATTAATTTCGCAGTGCATTTATTAGAGGAATAAATATACGCGAACTCGCTAAGTGTTGTATTATTCTGACATAAGTATTCCTTAATAGTGAAATCAACGACTAATAATTTAGATAAGGACAGGAGAGCAAAAACTCATAACGCGGATTATACTAGGGGCAAGGAGTAAAGTTCATAGTATCTTTTTTTGACTAAGACACTCCTCAATCGTTATCTAAAGTGACAAAATAACGCTACTCTTCTTCCAAAGATGCCATCAAGTCAAATTTTTATTCCCTACAAAAGATCAATTCGTTTGTCACCTTTAAATATGAATGAATAGACAAGTATTTACTATAATTTGTAGAGGTAATCACACAATGTTTTGAGAAGTTCTTTATGCAGACATTTTTTGATCGTGTGAAATTTTATTACTAATTTAAAGAAAAATAAGGTGATTTGATAAATGAAAGTTATCTCGATCATATTATCATAAATAGTAATATTGAATCAATTTGTTTTTAATTTTAAAAGAATTCGCACTCATTTCTCGGTTGTTGCTTTTAAATAAGGAGAGATCTATTGCTTATTAATTATAAAATTATTCAACCTATACTTTATCAAGTCATTTGTATATCTTTCTGATTAAACTTTTAAAAAGCAACAACTATCGAATGTTTATTTTGAAAATGAAGATCACTAATTTTTTTCTCAAAATAATGTGTAGATAACAAGTTACAAACTAAACATTCTAGTCCACTACACTAAAAATAAAATTTTACTGCTGTAGTTTGTAAGGTTAGACTGTTACTGAACATTATAAAGACGAGAATTGATAACAACACTAATTACGTTGACGATTTAACATAAGAATATAATATTAACTTGTTTTTTTCCTTCCCCGGGAATAACTATTTAATCATCTAGATTATTCTTCCTGCCAACAATGAATGGCAGTGTAACTCGTCTTTAGAATTTAGCCTATATCTCCAAAATCAGCTTGAGTGAGACTTCACTATAGCCCCTACAATATTCCATTATAAGACTGTTTCTCTTCCCTTGTTAAATGGTATAGTTGGTGACGACTCTATCAGCCTTTTTTCGTGCTCTTCAAAGTTGTTGCTTTCTTCATCATTCTTAAGCTCAAAATTCTCTTAGAGCAATATGCAAGACCAATCAATTTATTCACAATTTCCAGAGCAAGAACACTTAAAATGCCCAAGATGTGATTCACCAAACACAAAATTCTGTTACTACAACAATTACAATCTTTCTCAGCCACGTCACTATTGCAAAAACTGTAAAAGGTATTGGACTAAAGGCGGTAATCTTCGGAACATTCCAGTTGGTGGTGGGTCCCGTAAGAACACAAAAAGATCAAGTAAAAAAAATACCTCAACGACGTCGTCTTCTATTTCTTCATCTTCATCAACAAATCCAAAAACTGAGCCTTTTGGTATACCTGCAATTCCTACTGGGCCATTCAGTTCACTGTTGGCGTCAAGCGAGGGGCAATTTGGGAATTTGTTGGAAGCGTTGAAGCCCAATAATAATTCCAGTTCGGACTTGGGTTCGGGCTCAGATGCTAACCATCAAAATGGGAATAGTGCATACTTGGGTGTTCAAAATGGTGGAGATTCTAATAATTGTTGGCCTGATCTTGCAATTTACACACCAGGTTCTAATTTTCAGTGAATTGGAAATGCCAAAAAATATGTTAAGAGGTAGTATTAGTATTTAAGAGAAGGTATTTAACTATTTTCTAAGTACTTATTTAACTTTTAATCCTTTTTCTTTGTTAACATTCTTTTGAGAGTGTTGTTGCTGATTGCACTCTAGTTGGCAGTATTAGTATATAATTTACTTGTGGTGAAGTGTTGTGTTATTTGCAATGTCCTCCATCCACATGGTTACTATACTCGTTTTCTATAGGTAATGCAATATAATGAATCTTCTAAATGTGTCTCATTTGGCACTTTATGTGTGCTTTATCCGGGGGGAAATGGTAATTCACGGAAATTTTGGTTTTAAATCTTTTAAGCAACGGTGAAGTCACAAATTCAAACAAGAATATTTGTCTTAAAGTAATTTTTTAACCTTCTTTATTTATCTCAGAAGAATTTAACAATTTATATGCTTATGTATATAACTATCATGGATGTAGTTATGATGATTGTGATAGTGTATTGTCTGCAACAAATAACAATATATTCGGTGTACCATGGTCAATGTCTCAAATGCTACATAAAATTGTATGCATCTATAGAAAACCCATCATGAAGTGATTGTACATGTCGAGGAGTACCATGGTCAATGTCTCAAATGCTACATAAAATTGTATGCATCTATAAAAAAATAAGCAGGGTTTATTATGTGAATGCGATAAAACTCAATAACCTCATTCCAAACTCAATATGTAGAAAAGTTCACTAACTATGTATATATAATAAGTTGTGAATCAATAGCATAAATAGATTAGGAATTCGATGACAAGCGAGGAATCCCACTAACATAAACTTCAAGTCTTATATTTGCCTTTGAAAGTTAGTGGCCATGTTATTAAGATATCAAATTTAGCTCGGGACAATATAATTTGATCCATTTGGCTAATGCCTATTATTTAGTGCTAAAAGTTAATCGACATAAGCTTAGATTTGGGCAATTCAAAGTATATATATGGTCAAGTTAAGCTATCTGAAAGTTTAGGTCTAATTATGACTGCATATGTAGCCAAAGTCGACTAGTACTAAGACTTATCAAATAAATGATGAGAGATGCTTTGGAGTTGAGCGGGTTAAATATCCACCTTTTAATTTAAATTTACTAGCTCATTAGTAAGCAAGTCATGACTCAATTCATTTATTGATTGGACTCGTTTTAACCTGCCAAAAATATATCAAAGGCCATTAATTTAACACCCTTGCTATTTTCAACTATATTGAAGACTTGAAGGGGTGGTTGGGGATAATTCAATCTACTATTTTAGAATTGGTGTAATGATTAACAGCTACAATATATCAAACTAAGCAATTGGATTATAATTTTTGAGATGTACCGCAAAGGCCCGCAACCAATAATGTGCAATTGAGATGGACCAAGGACCACTGTGGATTTATGATTCCCATCTTGAGCCAACCCACATGAGTGGGCCACTTAATCACTTAGAGCTAAAATTTAGCAACTACTATCTTTAAAGATCGCATAAATTTGGGCCCACATCCATGTTAGAATCAGAATGGTGTGAAACAGGAGTCTGACGTTATATCAAATCGTATGAGTTTAACCTTAAGTATAAAATAATGTAAGAATAGACACTCATTAACCGTGGTGAAGTTATAAAAGCATTAAGGGGTATTGACTTGAAGTCAATGTATTGTCAGGGGATCTAGACCGACTACAGATTCATGTGAATCCAATTATTATCGTAGTATTAACTTAAAGTCAATGTAAAAACCGATAAATTTTAAATTCTGAATCCGCTTTTGTGTGTTGCCTATTGGAATGGAGTTTAGCTGTATTGACTTGTGAAAATAGTTGAACAACATCGACAACTTTTGCATATGCATCAAACTTATTGTTTATCAAGCATATTCAATGTCTCTGATTTATTAAACTGTCATAACTCATGTCTCATAACTAAAACTAATTTATGCCCGTAATGTATGCTCTAGAAGTAACAAAGTTCGTTTTCTAGTGCATGCTTTTCCGTTTTAAAATAAGTGGTGTTTTAGAATTTCAAGAAGAAATTGATTTTATTCTTCCAAAACTACACTTATTATCACATCAATAATCATTAAGTATTTTTCTTTTTCTAGGCATTAATTGGGGGTAGGTTAGTAAAAACAAAAATAATTTACTAAAAGTGATTTCTTAAGGGGTGCGCATAAACTAAAAACATCACTTATTATGGAACATATAACCCTTATTGCATTATCCACTATTTCGAACTCAAATATTAGAATGTTTATAAAAATTTAAATGAGAACTTAAATATTGATGTTGATATAGTCATATAGATATAGATATTCCCTTTATATGATGATTGTTGATATATCCAGTAGTGAATGCATTACCTAACGGTCTGCAATGAGCTATGAAGCCTTGATGTCAACTCCTTAGAAATTGGCGATGTTGGGTCTTTGTTTGCCAACCCAATTTGTTTCTGACTTTGGTTTTTTATGCCAATTCAATGTTGTCTATGCGAAAATTTCCGGGCTTGTCTCCTTCCCACATGAAGAAAAAATACAATAGATATATGGCAGCATCCCATATCAAATATTACTCCGCTACAACTGGTAAGCTAAAGAAATACTAATACAATACTAAGATTTGTGTTAGGCGATTACCACGTACTCACGCAAGTGTACGTATCGTTCACAAGTAATATAGTCTGGTAAGACCGAATATCGTCCTCAGAGACTGGTTATCAAGTACCGATTATCTAAACTTTAGTTTCTATTTGGTGAACGTTAATTTGTTTGTATTTTATCTAATAACTAAGACTAAGTAATTGCAGAAAATAAACTAATTATGATAATACTTTGGTTTAAATCAGTAGTTAAATAAAAAACCCAATCAAATATCGATTCACCCACTGTCTGACCACCTAATGTGTCTCTCACGTGGCGTCCACGTGGCATTTCTGTTTATTTTGGACAAATTCTACAAGTTTAATAACGGGAAGGGTATATTTATCATCAAACTTTGACGGATGGCAAATATGTCCCTTTTCCTTAAGTTTGATGGCAAATATGTCCCTTTTCCCTTGTATATATAATCTTTCATTAATGAAAATAATTAAGGAATTATTTCTTTCATGCTTTGGTACCATGAAAGAAATAATCACTTGATTATTCTCATTAATGAAAGTAATATATATACAAGTTACATATAGAAAAATCATTTTCCTATTCTACATATAAAATCAAATTCTGCTCGAAACTAACTATAAAATTATAGTAATAATACAAGACTAATTAATATAAATATTAACATACAATTTGTGTACCATTTATCAATTCGTTTATTTATATTTCTTGAAAATATAGGTATTCAACCATGTCGCTTAAAGGACTAACGGAATTAGAATTGGATTCATTCTGTCAACTATCTACCCTTGCCTTTTCTCTTGGGCAGGAGAGAACTCAAACAGAGTTGATCCCGATTTTATGTGAGATTATAGATGACGACGGGAATGAAATACTTATGACCATAACTGAACAATTTGGAGAATTTATTTCATACTTGAGAGGAGTTGAATACGCTAGCATGTTAATTCCGTCATTGTAGCTATTTCTACAGCTGAGAACTCTCATGTTAGGGACAATGTAGTTGATTAATTGTGCAAAATATGGCTTCAAATGACGGTCATAAGACTATAAGTGTTTATAAGTTAAGTTATTACAAACCTATAGATATCTTGTGATAGATACGACGTTACGGTAATAAGATAAAAAAAAATGATTATATAATTTTTCTTTGGCTATGTATTACGGTAAAAAAGTGATCAGAATATCACAACAAACCTATTAATGTAGATTTCTATAATATTTTGTTAGAAGTTGATAATATAAAAAACTTTTGATTTCTTCATTATTAAAACTTTTTATAATATCAAAGACGTAATTCGTCGTCTAAATTTTTCCTATACTATGGAAAGTTGATATGTTATTTTAGCATGATATCATTTAGTGATGGGACTAATATATTAAATAGATACTCAACTAACAAATTTTTAAAAATGAACTGAAAAAAGAAAGAAATACAAAAAAACTACAAAAACTAAAATAAATACGTTTATTTAAAACATGAAATAAGGTATTGGAATGAAGTTTATAATAGATCGAGTGTTATATTTAAAGAAGAAAAATTGTTCCTCTTTTAAGGGTCTGCTTATGGGTTTTTGTTAAAGATACATACGATATACACGTGTATATCATATGAATATAGTCTCGGTTGGTCTCAGTTTTTGTACATATTTTTTATAATGTTTGTTGTATTATTTTAGGATAAATATTACACTAATTAGTATTATACACTTATCATAATTGTAGGATTCTTGTACTATTAGAATATGGTTTTGAGATTAGAATAGAAATATTTTTTCTATTACGGAAAATTATAAATTGTATATATACTCTTTCATTAATGAAAATAATCAATTGACTATTTCTTTCAGTTTTGTCTCTTCATAAATTAATTGATTTCATTAATAATATATTTTCAACTAATTATGATATGTATTTATAATCAAGCCCCAAAACAAGTTAGTGAACCCCCTACATATATTGTTATTATTGAAAATTTATTAAAAGTAAAATAAAGTTAATCTTATTAATTATGACTCGAACAATTGGGGTCTCGCACGTCGGAAACTTCGTTTCCACACACGTGCACACGTTGTACCAAAGATCTTAATTTTTCCTAAGTGGATGAGATATTGGTACATATACAAAATGTTTGAGACGTAAGTTAATAGACGGTTATTGGCCAAATGACAATGGTTTCACGTTGGTAAATAAAAGAAGAAGTGTACAATGTGTTGAAAGATGAAACAGGTCATGAAATCGCCGCGGAGCCGCAAGGGTCGCGACGCTTGAAGAGCTGCGGCGCCTCCTCCCCTGAGCCGCGACGCTAATTAAGAGTTTGGTCACTGGAATTGAGGCGCCCCGGCGCCTTGGTCCAGGGTAGCGACAGCTAACTTCCAGTAGCTACTGGATGAATTAGCGCCGCGACGCCTTCGACGGTACTTGGCAGCGCCGCGACGCTTCCCACTGGCGGTCGCGCTGGGCTCCGTAAGGCGAAACATTGGGGGACTCTTGGGCTAGTTTTGTGGCATTAAACCTCAATTACTTCCCAAATGAATTCAATCATGACTGAATTGTAACTCCATAATCAAGGCATTAACATGGTCATTTAAGGTCATTACTTGGACAATTGGATGGTATCTTCTCAACACTATAAAATGAGGCCTTAGGCTCATTTGTAAAAGACACTTAACATTCAACAATTTCCAGTAAATTGTCTTCCTCTCTAGCAATATCCAAGCACTCAAAGATCTTTCTTTCTTAGCGAACACTTGAGTCTTCTTTGCTCACTTGTTTGAGTGCCCGTTTGGTACATCTTATTAAGAAGAACTTATAGAAGCAGAGTTTTTTCAAGCAGAGCTTTTATCAAAAACTTGTTAGGTGTTTGGTTGTCAATAAAAAAATGTTTTTGGCTTAAATATGGGAAAAGACAAAAGAGATTTTGCCTCTACATTTTGGACTTTTGGAAATAGAGGCTAAAAGTATTTTTTTCAGCCAAAAGCACTTTTGATCTTTCCGGCCAAACACTCAAAAAAAAGACCAAAAGTGTTTTTGACAAAAAAAAACATTTTTGGCCATTTCAAAAGCCCAACCAAACGGGCACTGATGTTTTATCTTGGGAGATAAATTGTCATTACACCGTTAAAGGATAATATGAAACAATATTATATTAAGGAAAGATTGAATATCAATCGACTCATCAAACCACTTTATTTGTTTATCTCCAGATTTCTAACCAATTTCTTGTTATTTTTCATTCCCGTTTTTCGTTACCACATATTTTCCCACACAGTTATAATTATGCAAACTAGATTACACACTAATGCAATTAATATGATATGTTATTATTACTTGTAAAGTTATCGAGGACGAATTCACCAAGACTGACAATTTTTAGGTGATTTTAAAAAGAATATAATTTTTGAAAACATCAAACATATGAAAGAGAGTTTATTTTACACTAATCGTTACTAAAAAAATTACAACCTCATTTAAACAATGAAAATTAGCTTTAATGATATCACTCAATGCAAGTCTAATCTGTTTAACATCAATCCTGTCTAAAATCAAGCGATATAGCTTCAATTAAATCGAAATAATTACACAACTAAGCGAAATGAAGAAATTAAGAATAAATAAGTAAAAATAAGCAAAATATTAAAAGTTACAAGTTATGTTGATCTGGAGAAGTAAAGGTTGGAAAATGAAAAGAAAAGAGGAAAGAGAAATAACGTAAAAATACTAGTAATATATTTAAAAAGCAATCTCATAATTACATCATATAATTACCGATATTTTTCACTTTCACATTGGTAGTAGCGTATTAGAAAGTGAGCCAAATCATAATAAATATTTGTAATATGATGGTGACTGATAATGATGTTGATGAGATTACACGTTTTTTTAAGAACTCCTAATTTTATCAATATCAATGAATTAATCAAATTCAAAATTTGATTCAGAAAGAAATTCAAAAAGGCGGAAGGTACATTTTTTTCATCCACAAAAGCGAATAATTTAAACCAAAAATACTAAAATGAAGAAGGTTTTGTTAATTCATTTATAGATCTAATTAATATCTTATTGATTTAGTATCGTCTACTCGAATTAGACTCGAACGATATGTAAGACAAGACATATGTGCATTTACTTGCTTTCAGATACTCTATATGATACATGATATATAGTACTATCAGTTAATTTTCGATCGTGGATACATATGTATTCTTAAGAGTTAAGATATTGAAACGACTACACAACAACAATAACAACATACCCAGTATAATCCACACAACGGAGTATGAGAAGGATAAGATGTACGCAGACCTTACCTCTATGTTTATGGGGTAAATAGATTGTTTCTGATAGACTCTAAGAACGTAGTCATACATTTTACTTCTAGGAAAATTTAAAAGACTACCTCAATAATAATTCATACAAGCTAAATCTTCTAATCAATAATTAGACCAAAAAAAACTTAAATTTAATTAATCCATTTTGTTGAGGCTTTGAATTGAAGAGTATAATTGTTCCCCATCCATTACATATATCTAATTACATGCAATTAAATAATAAAAAAACAGGTTAAAAATTGTATAGTACTAATAATTATATTCAAATTACGCCCAAATTTAATATTACTATATATTCCTCCCGTCCCAAAAAGAATGAGTTACTTTTCTTTTTATTTCATTTTAAAAAAATGATATATATTTTTATTTGATAATAATTTTCGTAAAATGAAATAATCTATAACTACGTAAATATATTTGGGTTATTATAAATCATAAAATTTAGAAGTGTTTCATTATTATTTTTTTTAAATTGCCTGTCAAATGAAAGGTTCTAATTAGAGTAATAACTTTACTGCGCCGTGGGCCCACGTTAAAAACAAAACCGAAAAAACCCAAATTTAGTGAATTTCGTCGACGGCTCCCTTTTGGCTGGTATTCTCTGTATCTCAACAAGGTCCGATTCCCTCTTTTGTCAAATTCTACTCCCACTACAACAACTCCATTCTGACCCGACCCGAATGTACGGAGGTTCCGGCAAGCTCGGCCGTGATGGCGGAGGTCGTGGAGGCGGCGGCGTTGGGAAGCGCAACATCCAGTCGTCACCGTTCCAACCACCGCCTCTCCACCGGTCATCCCCCGCACCTGGCGGCCGCCTGCCAGTTGGCAACCGTAATACCCCCTCGGGTCCCACCTCCGCCGAGGAGACTTTTAGCCTAGTAACTGGAAATCCATTGAATTTTGCAATGATAATTAGGCTTGCTCCAGACCTAGTTGAGGAGATCAAACGAGTAGAAGCTGAAGGCGGTGCTGCTAGGATCAAATTTGATGCCAATGCCAATAATTCCCTTGGAAATGTGAGTTTTTTTGTTTGCTTTTATTATTTGGTACTTATTTTAAACTGATATATCTAGGTAAATAACTTGAATTGAGAGATTTTAGATTCAGAGGGCTGTAACAACAATGCAAAGTAATGAACAACTTGTTTTACAGATATGCGTGCATCATATATATTTGTTGTTAGATGGGTGTCCCTATAAGTTGGATTCTTTGAATGTATTGTGCTTAACTGGATACTTCTATGCAAGGGAGAATACGAGAGACTGCTAAAAGCATTTGTCGATTTTCGGTTTAAAGTTTAAACTTTGCCATGGGCTATTATGTGCATGTTAAAAATTGCTTTCTTGCGTCTCCCTGAAATTAACACGGAACACAAACAATATACTGCTCGTGTGCAGCACTATTCAAACAAGATATACAAATTACTTATAGATTGAATGAAATCTCGAAAAATCCCCGCATACTTACATTCCATTTTTACATTATGTAAAGGCTTTTAGCATTTTAAACCTCCCTCGACTGGTGCGAGTTGATATCTACGTCTATCTGCAAGGATAGGACTTGTAGGTTACCTACTTATCAAAAGAACAAGACTTCGTAGTAGGGGCGGAGCTAGTAAGAGGGAAGGGGTTCAACTGAGTAAAAAAAAAATTGTGCAAATAGGGTAAACATTTTTATTTTTGTTGTTGTATATGAATCGTTGAATCCCCTTTGACAAAAGGGAAAATCGAGTGTAGGTGTTACCAGTTTAAATCCCAAACTATGACATTCTATTAATTTTTTGAACTTATATAAATTCCTTGCTCCGCTACTGCAGTTCGTAGGTAACCTTTTGTTTAAAAGCTACGCACTTACCAAATGTAACATTCCTTACCTCGTTTGCGTCTTTTCTTTATTAGATTTCATCTTTAACAATACAAGAAAAGAAAGAAACAAAATACCCAAATTTTAGGCAATATGATTTTAAAGCCTTTGAAACGGGGAAATGTGCTTCTTAAGGGGTCCATTTCAAAATATTTACTCCATTATGCTTCCAGTGTTTCGTGATCTATCCTTCTAAATTGTATTATTATGTATTTGTTCCTTAAAAATGACTAATTCTGGGAGTTTCATTTTAGTGATCGTCTTCCCTAGGTTTTATACTATACTTCCTAATTTTATACCCTGACTTGCATCTGAGATGCCACTAAGCATCACTTCTGTTTGTTCCTTCTAGTATCAAAGTTGCTCTGTCGTCTTTGGTTATGCTCCTTATCCAATTTCATGTATGAGTGCCTCGTTAAGACCTTCTGACATCCTTTGACTTGATCTTGAACTCGTGCTGGGCATTACTGTTATTATGGATAAGTATAATTGGATGTGATTTGGCTACCTTGTATCAGGTCATTAACGTTGGTAGTAAAGACTTCAGATTCACATGGTCGCGTGAACCGGGAGATCTATGTGATATATATGAAGAACGTCGAAGCGGTGAAGATGGAAATGGTTTGCTTGTTGAGTCAGGTGGTGCTTGGCGAAAGTTGAATGTACAACGTGTTCTGGATGAATCATTTAAAAACCATGTTAAAATGCGGTCAGAAGAAGCCGAGAAGAAGCTTAAATCACGCAAGTATGTTTATTGCCCAACTCTTTTTTTGGATAAGGATTTATCGTCTAACTCTAAAATGATATATGAAAATGGTTAGACTATTATATCTAGATCTATTAAATTTCTCTACATTATAGTGCTAAATTTCCCCGTGCGTAGCGGGAGCTTAGTGCACCGTCCTACCCCTTTTTATAGTGCTCAATTTATTTATGTCCAAATATATAAAGTTGAGTGCTTTTTACTTGTTTGGGAGGGGGAAGAGGAAGAGAAGGGCATGCCGTGTCGAACTAGTGGGTACCACTATATCATCAATGTTTAATTGGCTTGAAGATTCAACAACTCACTTCCTTACTCAATCGTGAGTTGGGATGTATTAATTAAGTATAATACTGATTTATAGGCTTATGTTATCAAAGATCAAATTATTGGCTTACAAAATACAGACTTCTTTTTCAAAGTTTTATTCATTTTGCCGGTTAAATTTTTACTTTTGATGAGAGAGAAAGATCCTGTCTTAAATTGTGTTAAAGAGCTTGCTAATGTGTAGTTAACTGAAAAATGTGATTGATAAACCAATAGATGACCACTACACTGGGAGTAACAACATTCCTATCACTAACCCGCAGTTAGATTTTTCTTTTGTGGAAAGAAATTGTGACTATAAACCCACACTCAGATTTCCGAGCAGTGTTATCAATGGCAAAAAAGTGGAAAGAAAAAGTGCCGACGTTTGCTGGAGCTTTAAGACAGAACTGAAGAATATAGATATAATATCAAGAATGATAAACTATAGACAGAAACAAAAAATTTATGGATAAAGAAAATAATTATAGTTTAGTGTTGCTCACTTTAAGAGGAAGGCTATGGTTGATGAGACGTACGTCTTAGCACCTTGGTACCTGATCTAAAGCGTGGCCTAGGCAAGCGAAGTGCTTAGCCTGTTTGCACCTAGCTTGAGGGTTTATGTGTGCCTTAAGCGAGCCTTTGACAATATTGTTTTTGATTGTTAAATGCTGAGGAGAAGTGTTTAAGGTTTTTCCAATCCTTTGGAAAAGTTCCTTTCTAGTTAAATGAAAAAGATTCTATTGCTGTTTGCATCTTAACTGGTACGTGTATAATGATATTTTTTCATCTCTAAAACAGAGCCATTGTTCTGGACCATGGCAATCCATCTATGAAGAGTCAGGTGAAGGCAATGGCTGCAGCTGAAGGTATGCATCGTCATGAACATTTAAATTAAGCATTTGATAATCACTTTTCTGATTTAACCTGGTTAAGGTCCGAGAACCAGTTTGGATTCATATTGGGGTGTTCGACTACTGCAGTCGTTCATATTATTGGGAGGTTGGTGGAGCAGTGTAGGGAGAGGAAGAAAGACCTACATATGATTTTCATCGACCTCGAGAAGGCATACGACAAAGTCCCTAGGGAGGTTCTATGAAGATGTTTGGAGGTTAGAGGTGTACCTGTGTCATACACTAGGGGATCAAGGATATGTATGATGGAGCCAAGACTAGGGTAGAGCACTTTCCAGTGACGATGGAGATGCACCAGAGATCAACGCTTAACCAATTTCTATTTGCCTTGGTGATGGACAGACTAACGAGACAAATACAAGGGGAGGTTCCATGGTGTATATTATTCGCAGACAACATAGTCCTGATTGATATAGTCCTGATATGAGACTCGTAGCGGAGTGAACACCAAGCTGGAGGTTTGAAGACAAACTCTAGAGTCTAAAGGGTTCAAGTTGAGTAGGACCAAGACAAAATATTTAGAGTGCAAGTTCAGTAATGGGCGTGGAGGTGATGCTTGGGACTCAGGTCATCCCAAAGAAAGGAAGCTTCAAGTACCTCGGGTCTATTATTCAAGGGATGGAGAGATTGATACGATGTCACACCTCATATTGGGGCAGAGTGGTTGAAATGAAGGCTCACATCTGGAGTCTTGTGCGACAAAAAAGTGTCACCAAAGCTTAAAGGCATGTTTTATAGGGCGGTCGTCATACCGACTATGTTGTATGGGGCGGAGTGTTGGCCAGTCAAGACTTCGCACATCTAAAATATGAAAATTTCGGAGATGATGATGCTGAGATGGATATGTGGGCATACAAGAAGGGATATGATTAGAAATGATGATATCCGGGACAGAGTGAGAGTGTGTTCGGTGAAGGATAAGATATGGGAAGCGAGGTTGAGATGGTTCGGGCATTAGCAGAGGAGACACATAAATGCCCCAGTGCGGAGGTGTGAGAGGTTGGTTATGGATGAGTTCAGAAGGGGTAGAGGTAGACCGAAAAAATATTGGGGAGAGGTGATTAGACGGGATATGACGCATGTGCAACTTACTGAGGACATGACCTTAGATAGGGGGTTGTGGAGGACACAGATTAGGGCTGAAGAGTAGTACGTAGTCGAGTGTAGTCCTACTTACGCTCACAAATGATAGTTGTTACTAATGTAGGCCCGATTATCATACTTATAGGCGCAATATTGTTGTATAGTCCCTGTAGTTTGATTTCTGCGGCTATGCGTTCCCTAGTGTACTTTGTTTATATTATTTATCTGCAATTGCTTCCTTTTGACAGAATGCGCTACCATGCCGTATTCGATTTTTGTTACCAAAAAGCATGTTCATATAGCTTTAATTTCTTGTCTCTGGCCGTTTATCTTGCTTTGCAATGTTTGCTTTGATTGTGATTATGCTATGTCTTGAGCCGAGGGTCTCCCGGAAACAACTGCTTTACCTACCAAGGTAGAGATACGGTTTGTGTACACTCTACCTTCTCCAGACCCCACGCGGTGGAATTTTACTGGGTATGCTGCTGTTGTTATTAAATCATTTTCTGTACATTTATGGCAAAAGAAAAAAGGCCGGTAGATCACTCTTAGTTGATAATTTATTCTGCAAACTGGAGGGACTATAAACCTGAGGTAGAAATGCTTCTGGTATATAATTGAGTCCCTAATTGGAGATTTTTTGTGGCTGCAAATCTACTGGCAATTAGTGATGCTTTTAGAAAAAGAACCTCATTGCATCCATAAGGTGAACCTAATCAATTGTAGTTCTTTATGAAGTGAAATAGTGGCTTATAAGAAGAATCAGTGTAGTACCGGATGAAACAGCAGCTTAAACGCTATAGTTAAGCAGATAGACATGTACGCTTGATCTTCTGGAGAGTCTCTTTTGTTAATTGAACAGATACTGTGGAGAACATTAGTTCTCTAGATGGATGGTATTCTATAGTGTGTTTGTTTCGTTTCTGATATTGCAGTTTAACGTAAATCTAACTCTTTGTTCTTTCAGCTAATCCATGGAGGATGGGTTTCAAGCAAAAGAAAGAGCCTCCTTTCAAAAAAAGAAAGTCAGAACCACCGCCAGGTAATTTCAGAGCTGAAGTGTAGAGGTTTCTTATGTTTTCTGCTTGTAGTCCAGTCAGTAATATTTGATATCCAAATTTTAAAAAAAGTAATATTTGATGTCCAGGTGTTGGAATGAGGGACTCTTTAATATAATTTCATTGTTTTGGTGGTGTCACGTTTCCTGTGTTCTCATTGAACTTCATGAACTGCAGGGGGATCTTATGGACCTGCTTACAAATCTGGCTCGTCTGCAACAACTCATTCAAAGGGAAAGCCTTCTGCTTCGCCTTTGTCTTTTTCACCTGAACCATCTGCTGCTCCAGCATCTCCATTTGGTAATGTCAATATCTTGAAGGGCCAAATCAATGTGGACGATGTGATACGCCCTCAAACAATGACTAAAGCTACTAGCTATGACAAAGAAATTCCTAGCAAGACGACCACAAGTTCTTCACAGGATAAAGTAGGGCGTAAAAGTCATACAGGCGCTACGTCTACCGATCTGCGTAGCATGTTGATTTCTCTACTTACGGAGAACCAGTCCAAGGGGATTAGTCTTAAGGTAAGCGTGTGAACTAAATTGGACCTTTATTAATTTAAGTTTAGAGCAAAAATGTCCTTCTCCCTTTGGTTTATTGCTCTTTTATTGACATGGAGTATACTTGGTAAATTCTTAAGTATATCTCTATACTGCATCAGCTTTTCTTCTTCCCCTTAAAATATCTTCTTGATTCTTAGGGACTGGAGAAAGCTGTTGGAGAGACGATCCCGAACTCAGCCAAGCAAATTGAGCCCATTATAAAAAAGGTAAATGGTACATGCTGTTGCTATAATTCATCCTAAAAAAGAAAAGAGATGTGAAGATTATCCTTACCACAATAGTTACAATGTTTTACACAATAATTTCTGGTGGCAGATTGCTACATACCAAGCTCCAGGAAGATACTTCTTGAAACCGGAAGTGGATATAGAAAGCTTCCCGAAACCGGCCCCTGAAAGTGGAAGGTACAAAAAGTTCCTTCAGTCTGTTTGTTATTTGTTTTTCTCTTCTATTTGAATGCAAATAGTATCTGCATTTAGCACGAATAATCAAATTGAAGTCTCCTTAAAGTTTACCTGTAGACGCAAGGGAACTTTCGACCAGAGAAAAACATAGAAGACGTTCGTGAAAATGATACTGCATTAAACAAAAGATGTTTCCCTCCATTTTGAGCTAAAAGAATCAAGGAGCATATACATGTTTTTGACCTTACAAAGGTTAAAATGTACTTCTGAATTGACCCTTTTTTTTATTTCCAATTTAAATGGTATGATGCTAACATACAGAGATCATATCTATATGTATTTTCTTGGCTATTCCCCCATGGTGGGGGTGGGGTGGGCGGGTGGGGGAAGTATGTCTGATGGAGAGATTATTTTCATTTTCTATTCACGTTTCATTTGATGATCCTGGGTATTCTGGTCATGAATTATTTTTCCCTGAGACCACAGCAACTCCTTCCCCAGTAAAAAGAGCAATATATGCATGCTTTCTTCATTAAAAAAAGATCCACACACATGCAGGCAGAGAACAGTTGGATGTATTTTCATATGGTTTTGGTCTGTGACCCAATTGTTTTTGCTTTAGTCAGTTGATTGAGTTCTGTAATATGTTTCCCCTATCACATTGTGATTATTATTTATTATAGGTGTTGCAGAGATCAGTTTAACTTGTAATTCCAATGTACATATCTCTTCTATGTTGGTGCTGCCGAGGACCAGACTACAATAGCTCTATTATGTCCTTGATAGGAGAATCATTTTTCTGAAAAGATTTACGCTTTGATTGAAATGCTCAATTCTGTGTTAACTGAAAATTTCCTTGCCCTGATGTTTTTGCCCTTAACAGTTTTCCTGAAGATCAAATTCAGCCATCATCTGGCCCTGATAAATTTAACCAACTACCTGCTCCGCAGCCAGTTTTACCTCCAAAAACTGATAGCAGTGAGATGGAAGAAGGGGCAGTGAGCGATTCTAAACCTCAGGAAGCATCCGATGCCATTGAAGTTGATATCCTCCATCTTTCACCTGATCGAAGTGAAAGGCAGGCTAATAGCTCTAGCTCTAGTGGTAGTGACAGTGATAGTGAGAGCAGCGATAGTGGAAGTGATAGTGGAAGTCAGAGTAGAAGCCGAAGTAAAAGTGTAGCCAGTGGGAGTAGTAGTGACAGTGAAAGTGATGCTTCTTCTAATAGTAAGGAGGCATCTGATGTGGATGTCGATATCATGAGTGATGATGACAAAGAGACAAATCATAAACTGCGAGCTTCTGAACAGATTCAATGTGGATCCTTGGACTTTGAGCCAGGTCAATTTGTGGTGGGTGAGATGGAAGATCTTAATGTTGCCGATATTGTGGAAACTGAGAAGGACTTGCTTGAGGGTGGCCAAGTAGCTGAAATGGCTGTTATTCCTGATTCAGGTCCTATGAGAGATGATGAAAAACCTGTACAAGAGATCAGACCTTTGTCATCTAATAGGCATGAGCATAAACAAAGGCATGTCCAAATCGGCAAGCTTCCTCATGAAGCAGAAAATGTTAGTTACCAAAACCATTCTAGTGAAATTGAAAGAGTTGACATGCATAGCTTCAAGCATGAGCTGTCTAATAGCGTCCAAAAATCTCAAAAAAGTAAATCTAAAAGAGTACGTGATGAAAAACGTTCAGTTGATAAAGTTGAAAAGAATAAGAGAGTAAAAACTCAGAACTCGATTCAGCAACAAAGTTCTGGGGGTAGGAACTCTACTTTTGTAGAGAATTCACACTTATCTCCTGATAAGCCTTCAGAAGGGCCTTTTAAGGGCCTTCATATGCAGATGGAAGATAGAGCTTCCACAGATGCTGCTGGGGATTTTGGTTCGCAAATAAGTTACTATCAGGCCATTTCTAGGAAGTCTGCTTCTGAATTATTGCAGCCAGACCGGACATCTGTTGATTTCACTGCAAGGAGCAAAACTCCCACTAGTTCTGAGAGGCCAATTAAACAAGGTGAAAGCTCAGGGCATACTACTAAATACACTGAAAGAAACCTTCAAATGAATGAAGGGTTTCCCTCACAGAGAGACAAGGTTAGTAGAGATTCACAAGATGAATACGGCATTGTTAGTGATAAAAGGGAAAGAAAAATTCCAAAAGACAGTGTTGGGGACCAGCAAAGAACATCAGTTGATTCAAACCTCAATAGGTATGATAACCCACTGCCAGGAACTTCTCCAAAGGATAATATGGGCAATACAGGGAAATCTTCTTTCATGAATGGACGTGGGCACATGCTTCAAAGAGAGCTTTCAGACTTGGAGTTAGGAGAACTTCGGGAGCCCCCACTACAGGAAAGAGCTGGTTTGAAAAAACAGGTTGAGAGGAAAAGTTCATTTAAAGGAGAGAATAGAACATCAAGTAAAGAGTATTGGAATTTTGAGTCAAGTAAAGGAAGACCTGCTGATAAGAATGTAGCAGACATTAGATCATCTCCTCTCCAGTCAAGCTCTTTGCCTTCTGGCACTCCAGATGGCTTATCTAAGAGGAGGACCCCTGAACGGCATGCTGAATTTTTTTCAAGACCTCACCAAAAGGTGGCACAACCTCAGCCTCAACAGTCCCGTCCTAGAATTAATCAGAACGATATTGGGTCCCAATATAATCAACCGGTGGAAGTGCATAGTAGTAGGCAAATTGAAGAAGAAGGGAGCTTAGGGACTGGTCAGGAGGTCCATGCAGAAAATCGCAGAAAATCTTCTGCTGGTGCACGAGAACAACATGAACTAAAACATAGTGTACTTCCTCCATCGGTTAAGCAGAACAAAGGGCAAATGTCCAGTTTGGCTGCTGAGATCAATGATAGGCATAAAGATGCTTCTTTGCCTGGGAGCTATGAAGGTCATCAAAGGATGCGAGAGTCTTCTCCTGGTGAGATGCGTTCGTACTCCAAGTATGAAAAGGAGGAACCCGAACTGAAGGGACCAATAGAGAATTTTGCCCAGTAAGTTTTTCAACATTTACTTTTCTAGTGGACAAAACATTTTGGGGCCTGTTGAAACATACATGCATACTCCTTGGATATAAATTAATACATAAAATAGAGTACACAAATGTAGCGTTCAAGTGGCAAATGCATTGGATACTTCAAGTCGTGTTCATTGTTGAAAGTTTTGTTTTCGAAACCTTTACTGAAAAAAGAGAGTACACACATGTAGGGTTCAAGTAGTAATTGCATTGGATACTTCAGGTCATCGTCATTATTGAGACCTTTGTTCTTTAAACCATTACTTAAAAAAGAGTAGATCATGTTGTGTCAAAGTAAATAATGTTTTGTGTACTTCCCTATCATCTTTTTTTTTTTTGCTGAAAACCTTTATTCTTGATGTTACTCATTTCAGTTTCTCCTTGTTTCAGGTATGAAGAGTATGTGCAGGAGTATCGGGAAAAGTACGATAGTTATTGCTCGATAAACAAACTATTGGAGACCTACAGGTTTGTTGCAAGAATAGAAATATGCTGATTTCTCAAAGTTTCATGGAGATTATTTATTCTTGACTTGTTCAACCAACACCTTTTGCAAACAGTTTATTTTCAGTTTTAGTTAATCTAATACAGATCGGGATCAATTTTTTAGGAATGAGTTCATGAAACTCGGCAAGGAGCTTAAGGTTTCTAGAGGGAGAGACACACAAAGATTCTATGACATGATGGGACAGTTAAAAGATTCTTATCGCAAATGTGGACCAGTAAGTTTCCTCACAATTTTTTTTTCACGGCTAAGCAGTTGGAGACTATACTCCAACATTTTCCTATGTGGATGTCTATTATGTTTCTTAATGTGATACGGGCTCTAGTGCACTAGTTTAAAAAATCTCTCCTGCATTTTTCTCAATGCTTTTGGATGCAAGTGTTAGTGCCTTTCTGCAAGCTATTTCTGAATAACAGATAGCTTAATGGTCGAAATAGTTTCTATGCACTCTGGAGATACATTTTTTCCGTAGTCCCGTTTACTTGGATGACCTTTTTACCATTCATGGTCGAAATAGTTTCAATGCACTCTGGAGACACATTTTTTCCGCATTCCCGTTTACTTGGATAACCCTTTACTCTTTCATTCGACTCCTTGAGCTGGTTTGTCAGATGTATCTGTCGGCTTACCCGTGCGCCTTAGGTGATCAACTGAAACTATATTTTCTTTGGGATCTCTGACTCATTTGATTTACAATTTAAACACCGCAGAGACATAAAAGATTGAAGAAGATATTTATTGTGCTTCATGAGGAATTGAAGGTACTTATCGGACCATCACTTATGAACCTTATTGCTTCATTTCCCTATGTTCCTAATCAGTTCTTCCTTCCTTTCATGTCCTAGTATTCTTCTTTCTCTATACAATTTCTGAATGTTTCAACTTGTTGTGCAGCATTTGAAGCAGATGATCAAAAACTTTGCTGTTTTATATGCCAGAGATCGGTAACCAGAAAGATTGACTTCTAAGTTCTAACTCATCTTTCGTCTGTTGGGAATCAGAGTGCTCAGGGATTGTCTTTTCTAAAATATGTGAAATAGATTGCTGGAGAAGCCAACAGATAATGCTCTCTCCGATTTGTAGATGAAATGAGTGATGGTAACCACAAGAATTGACAGAAGACTGTGAAGTTATAGTTGGAGCAACGCAGACAGGGTGAAGGTTACTACAAGATTTGGTCGCAGTTTGCTGGATGTAAATAGACTTGTAGAGTCCCAGTTTTTTCTCTTTCCATTCTTTAGAGGGACTTGTTTCCCAGTAAATTCTTGTGTACATTTTTATGGAAGTTTTGGTGTCTGATACGTACAGTACCGACTCCTGATTGTAAAATCGCCCAAAGGGCAAATTTTCCGTAGTCTTGTCATCATAGTGGACTGTCATGATCCTTGCCAAATTTTGATACAACTGTTGCATAGTGGAGGTTTAAGTTTCGGGTTCTAAAAGTTTTGATCGCCATTTGTAGTTACAATGAAGGAAGAATAGCACTTTTGGTCCCTCATTTTTTGGTGAAATCTAATTTTGGTCCTTATGATATACTTTCTCTGTGCCAATTTATATGATATCATTTTCTTTTTGATCTGTCTCAAATGTCACATTTCTATAATTAGAAGTAATTTAATTTTATGAGATGATGTTGAAGAATTAAAAAATGGGGAGGCGAATATTGAAGGACGACTGTGAATGCAGAAAAGAGAGGCTTTGCTTCTGCCGAGCTTAAATCCGTCTCCAATGTTCGACGTAGTTATTAACGCTTCTCCTAGTCCTTGAGCTCTCAAATCTTCAAAAACGTCTCTAGTGAAATTGTATGCTTATACTAATTTGTTATTGAATGTATACTGTAAATAAGAGGTTGAATCGATATATTTTAATGTGTTATTTATCATTCTCTTAACACATTATACGAGCTAGTGCTACCATTGTGTTGTCCTGTAAATCTCCTATTTAAGATTCTTCCTCCAGGATGAGAGAAATCATGTTTATTAATAAAAAAATCAAGGCGTTTAAAATTATAGATTTCACTGGGCGGCTTACGTTGTAACTACATTTTTCAGGTTATATTAAAGAATTTCAAGTACACGATCCACATAGAGTTGGTAAGATATCTGTTCAATTGCTTGGAAGGATCAATGATTGTCGAGCTCTTACCTATAGACAGGATATCAAGGCTGCAGCCATTGAAAATTATAAAACACGCGTGCTACCAACACGTCAGGTTTGTTCTCCTCCTAAGTCCTAAGTAAGACTTCTTTTGCCTCCAAGTCCGTCTCAATCATTTTGGGATTTGTTCTAATTCGTAAAAGTTGGCTCTTAATTGGGCTAAAACTTACGAATTATGGATCTTTATAGTAAATTCTGACGAATACTACTTAATAAAAAATGAAAAAGAGACCCTAAAATTTTTCGTTTTTCGAAGGTCTTGTGAGGTAGCACACTTCGCACGGATCCAAAAACGACCCTGTTTGCCTCCATGCTGCTACTTAAAAATCATCAGTTATAAGAAAGCCATCAAAATGACCTGCATCATTGTTCGTTGAGTTTTGCAATTTTAGGCTTTTCCTCATATAATGTAATTCCTGGTTCATGACTTCTCTGTTTGAATTTTGTTCACCAAATGGTAATCTGTTCAGCTCCGCTTTTAGTTTTTTCTCTGTTTGAATGTATTAGGTCTTGGACGGTTCCCCCTCTTTGAATATTTTAGCAATCGTCCTACATTTCTTTTTTGGTTCCATTTGACTTACATGTCTTCCTCCCTAATCACTTTATCAGAAAATGATTTTGCTCTATAATTCTCATGTTTCACATTCATCCTGTTGGAATTTTTGTTCTTAAATTTTTTAAAACTAATTGATCATTAGAAAATTGTGAAGTTAGGGGATAATTGCTGTAATATATATATATATATATATAAAAGCACAGGCAGAAGCGCACCACTAATCGCAAGTGGCAGTGTAATAATAAGCCACTTGGCATGTTACAATAGCGAAAAAACAATTGTCCCTATATTGATGAATTACTTCTTGAGGATGAAGATGCACGTGATAATCATCACACTATCACTGAAACCTCTTCACTCAAAAAGTCTCAACCCAAATATGATGAGAGCATTGGAGGGAAATTGTTTGTGATCTAAAACCCGTGGCTGGAGGCATCAGACCCAGAAAGAGGTAGACGAATTTCAATCTTGGCCAGCTCTCATTTGCTCATCAGACATCCATTAATGCACAACTGTAAACTACTCTGAACAACAAACTCCCGAATTGATCCAACTATGAAAAATTTCCCAAAAATTTAGATGGTATCAAAATCTACACAACACCGAAGTTTTTCCAAGACCATCTAAACGGTATGACACTATCAACCATGAGACAAGATTGTCTCTTTCGTTTAGTTGCAATGCTAATTCACTCCATTTTGGGGCAGGATAAACAGAGCAAGGCAATCACTTCACACCACGCATGGTTCCACTCTCCTAGTATAAGATGTAAGGGTGGTCTTAGTCTTAGTCTTACAACATAAATTGGTGTAATAGATGAACAGACTACAAATCGAAGAAATATTAAAAACTAATTTTTGATATCTCTGCATTATGAACAAGCATGCAAATACTTCAGCAACAACCTTCTATTAATAACCGATAGATTCCCGGGTGTCAATGACGCACGGTTCTAAACTCAGTGAGTAACAAGTTCATAAACTGCACATGCACACTGACGGATAAGGCTTTACATCTCTAAAGCCATTCTATGGCTACATCTGTTTATTATCCACTCATTACAAAGACTAACAGGATAACAGGTTAACAACTTTCTACCTTAAAGATTTATTGATGATGCTAAATGAGCAGGGAAAACATGAGCATAAGTTATCAGCTACTCTTTTACATGATATCAGACTAGAGTAATTCTCTTCTCCATCACATATGGAAACCAACTAGCAAATTAACTAAATGAACTGCAATGTATATTTACACAGTCCTCCAATTTAACAATGACCAAACATGGCCAGGCTGCAGAATGCAAGTCAAGAGAAATGAAGTTATTATCGAGTTAGCCAGAATTTCTTTTCCAATATGAACCTCCCGAATAAGAATTCGTATGCAGTATGCACCCGCTTCTTTTTCTTATACAATTAACCTAACTAGGTCAGTCATCTCACTTGAACAATGAGAGTACATCAAATTGTTGTGTATTTACCTGGATCTTCTGTTACTTGTAGACTTACAAAGAAAAGTTCCATAAGCACCCTCACCCCCATCTTCAGGTGCAACATGTTAAAAGTTGTCAGCAGTAGCATTTTGCACCATTACAAATGCTTCCAATGCTATGCCTGTTAAACTCAACATAGCTGACCATTCACATTTCTACAGAATTTTTCAGCTATAACACTTCCTCTGTTCCTCATGCTGCAAAGATGAAGTCAATTCATCTTAACTTCTGATTCAGTTTATAACATTCAGTATCCATTAATGCTTTTGCTTTGTCTATTCCTTTTAACATCATAGCTACATGCGTAGATGATTGAAGTCATCTAAAATGAACTTTAAACTGTTCACAGGAACAAGTGCCGAAACACAATTCTATAAATTCAAAACCTATTAAAAATTAGCTTCACACGACAAAATCAAGCTTGTAAAACATCAACAGATTAGCTTAGCACGGGGTTGTTTTCTGTTTTGTTGCGTTAACATGAAGTCACTCCAATTCAGAGCTTCAAGGATAAAACAACCCAAAGAAGGCTCCACCCAGTACATATGGCTCTATAGTCTTCCTTTTGTTTTGCTTCTTTTGCCCTGATCAAGTAGTTCATATGGCTCTAGTTTCCTAATTATATAAAGATTTCTCGAATGGCATATACATGGATTGGAATTCACATACACAACCTCTATTACTCCAATGACTATTTAAATTGGTTGAATGGTAAGAAAACATGCAAATCTAGACTAATTAGCCTTAACACTTAAAGACTTACTTTTATAAAATTCACTGAGCATGAAAAACCAGTTGCTTGGAAGACGCTCTCCACAAAGACAGCAGCTCCAACAGCAATTATGTTATCACTTAAAATCTATTTTCCAAGATGATACCATGGACCTAGTTACGCATGGGAAAAGACTACAGATGCTCCTCTCCTCCTCTCTCACACAACATCTAAATAGTAAAATCAACAAAAATTGATGTACAGAAGTTCCATGGACTTGGTCAGAACGACCAAGCAAAGTCAGTTCCGTAGAAATGAATTTATTATGAAGTTGTTTTCTTTCTTCTATTAAGTTATAATAAAGTTATAACCCAAATGTTTTCCCACTTTTGGACTTCCCAATGAAGAAAATGCATTTATGCATAATAAACTGATAAAGTGGGTGATTATTGAACTGCAAAGGTACAACTATATAATGTGTTATAAGTTAGAATGATATCATACAGTCAGCTAAATAGAACTATAAGAGCATACCAAATTTGTGTGTGGTATTTAACTAGGAATTTGAGCTGCGTACAAACTTGTGAAGACAATATCCATAAGCACCAAAACAACTTTGCAACTCCCAGATGCAACATTTCAAAACTAATGCCGATGACAAATTGCAAAAACTAGGACATGTGAGTCTTGCATTACTCAAAAATGTTCTTCATAGCTATGCAAATTAAACTCATGCAACGAAAATGCAGGTGACCATTAACACTTTTGCAGATAAGTACCAGCAATGATGCTTACTCTGGCTGAAAAAAGTGAAATTCATTTAACACTCAACAAGAACAAGAACAACAACAACATACCTAGTATAATCCACCGGGGAAGGTAGTGTGTGCACATAATTTAACCCTACCTTTTGATGGATAGGGAGGTTGTTTTCGATAGACCCCCGGCTCAAGTAGAAATGAAAGCAACAGTAGAAAATACAATAACGAAGTGAAAGAAACAAGCAGGTAGGAATAGAAAACTAAGAATAAAAAAATATCAATCCATTTAACACTCAGTTCCATTATTATCCATTGATTATTCCGATAAACCCCCTGCTCAAGTAGAAATGAAAGCAACAGAATATCAGCAAGAAAATACAATAACGAAGTGAAAGAAACAAGTAGGTAGGAATAGAAAACTAAGAATAAGAAATATCAATCCATTTAACACTTAGTTCCATTATTATCCAGCGATTATCTATTCCTTATCACATCATAAAGACATGTGGCAGAAAGTTGAAGTCCATGAACAGGACATTTTGGTATCCAAACCTCCCGTGTAACTGCTCACAAGGGAGAAATGCTAAGAGGATTTCATAACCAATTAAAACTGTTAGTCATTTTTTTTTACAATAAATTGTCCGTAAATTAGCTTGACACAACAATGGTCAAGCTTGTATTGAATGAAGCAGCCATTCTTATTCTCCTACACCCACTCCCTCCAAAAAGAAGGGTCCTCATATTTATTTTCTTTTAACTGAGCATGAATACACAATTTCAATCCTCTGGTTCAAACAGATCAACTATCCCAACCGGACAGCTTTGACTTCCCACGTAACAACCATGCAATCCAGCACCATGACTTCAAAGGTTATGAGAAGATATATTAACAAGTCAGTTTAGATACAATACGACCAGATAATGTACAGTACCAACACACTCATAAAAATATAAACACTAAAATTATGGAAACCATTAAGTAAAACAAAATAAGTCCATCAACACAATAGAGTTAAAAATGTACAATAAAGACGTTCAATTTTCAGAAGGAAATAGAGAGAACTGCACATACTATGTTACAATATACCAATTGCGCAACCTCATTATTAACATGAAAATTTTTAGTTTCTCAATTACCCACGCGCCTTCAGCTCAGCAAGGCGCCTGGTTAGATCACCCTCGTCAACTTTCTCAGCATCCTTAGTAGGAATAGCATGGCCAGCTGCTTGAGGAAGCCCAACAGAGACCTCAAGGCCGTAATCATCTGCCACCTGGTGCATGAGACTGTTAACCTGATCCTCCGGAGTCGACAACGAAGTACTTCCAGCCATAGAACTCTCCATAAACTCAGCTTGAACTTCCATATTAACGAACTGTCTCTCAAACGAGTCCATCGTCTCGGACATCTTCTGGAGATTACCTGTATTCAGAGGTGACAAAATTAGCTCATAAAATCATTAACCCCGCCCAACCCGCTAAGCTGTTTATTAACATACCTATTTATTAGCTCAGCCCATTTCTGCCCATTAACTCTCAAAATTTGGGCTGCTATTTAGTCATATTGATCGGTGGGAAATGTTATCAAAATATTTTCAAGACACTTTTTTATTTAATATACTCCCTCTATCTCAAATTATTTGACCTTTTTAATTTTACACGCCCCTTAAGAAATACTCATCCCTTTCAAAAAGTTTGCCTGATTTTGACTTAGCACGAAGTAAGAACACTTTTAAATCATATGGTTTTAACTAAAGATACGTAGAATATACCAAAATGTCTTTTAATCTTGTGGTCATTCTTTTTTAAATGGACTAAAAAAGTAAAGTAAGTCAAAGAGGTATAATTGACTATTTTACACCTATTTATGTCTGAATTATAAAGTAAGACAAATATCTTAAAACAGCCAAGAGGTATGCTTGACTACTTCTACACATATTTAGTTATAATATCACTCGATTAAATATTTACGCTATTTGTGTATTGCTAAGGGTAAAATGAGAAACTAATTGTGCCTCAAACTGACAACTATTTTTAGTAAATGCGATAAATAATTTGACACAGAAGGAGTATTATACATAACCTCCATTTGGCACCTGTACCTGTATTGAGAGAGGACTCAAGTGATTTGACGATATTTCCCATGGATTTGGTGATTGTGCTCATTTTGGCCTGAGTATCGAGTCGAGATACAACGGCGTCGAGACGTGAAGATAAACGGAGATAATTCATCTGCTCGCTGCGCTTACGGATTGCGTTCTCGGCGTAAATTCTAGCGCCGTCCATGTTACCTTTTTCGATCGCTTTTTTCACCTTAAGCTTCTCGGATTTTTCGTCTTTCTCGCATTTTCGGGCTTGCCGTTGGAGACTCTTCGATGTGAATTTGAGCTCCATGATTTGGTTCATCAATTTCTCTGTGTTTCCCATAGCTCTAGATCTAGCGATAAATTCTTTCAATTTTGTGAATTATCGATGCAATTTGGTGATTTTCACCTTCTTCTCTACTTTGTGTAGGGTTTATTTGAAGACAGATCCGTAATTTGTTTATGCAACTCTCTTTCCGAGTAATGACCATCTATGGTCATGAACAATTGTAGCGTCTTTTATTTCAATATCAGCCGTCGGATCACCAAAACACGCAGTGGTGGGCCCAGGAGATACAAGTCTCTTCTTTTTCCTAAAGTGGCGTTGGTATTTCTTCCACGTATGCAACTTAGGGAGAATATGACCTTTGATAGGGTCGTGAATGACAAGAATTAGGTTAAAATGTAGTACTTAGTCGAGCATAGTCTTTTTTATGTTTATAAAATGATAGTGTAGTGTTATTATTGAAAGCTCGATTAGTCTGTCACACTTATAGATAAGTTATTGATCTATAGTACTTTATAGTTTGATTTTTACTGCTAAGTGTTTTTTAGTGTAATTTATTTATTTATTTTATTTAGTTGTGTTAGCTACTGTTTCCTGTTAGCTACCGCTTTCTGTTGTTAGAATGCGCTAACATTACGTATTTGATTTTTACTATTTGCATGTCCACGGTGCTTTAATTTTTGTCTGAGACCGTTTTTCATACTTTGTTTTGTTTTGCCTGATTACGATTTGTCTTGAGTTGAGACCTCCCGAAAATATCCGCCCTATCTACTAAGGTGAATGTGATATTTCTGTATATTTTACCCTCCCAAACTCCACATTGTGAGATTTCACTAAGTATGTTGTTATTGTTATTTCTATTTTCATCGTAAATATAAATTTTTCTGTAGTAAATATTAAGTATGATTTATAAAAAAAAAAGAAAGTCATTTCGGAGGAGGGACTAATAATGTGATCAATTGCTTCCAAAAAAGTATTATCATTCTTCTCTGGTTAAAAATATGAGGTATCTTTCTCCCGTTGCCTCTAAATTCTAAACGTTCTTCCCATAAGATGAATAAAAATGTATCACGAATAGCCTTGACTCACAAATATTTTACCATAAAGTAACTATAGAATTTATGCTTATCAATTGAGTAGTGGTTTTGAATTAGCTTCTGGATTTTATGTTGTTTTACTTTATTTTAAATAGTTGATTTTTTAACAGTTAACTTAAAAGTAATTTAGATGTTTAAATTATGAAAAATCGATGATTTTATTGGTGACTCATTCAAAAGAAGCTGGTCTTCATTTGGTTCTACTAACGATCTAAAACTAAATACATATTTGAATATAAATTGAAGATATTACATTATACTAAAATTGTTTGAATTTAAAGACACATTTAAATATTAAAATGTTACATTAAATTTAAAATGCTTAATAACTTAGACCATTTATTTTCTTAACATTTGAATGAATAAAGTTTGCCTTAATTGAAAATTAATAAATATAAAAATCTAAAGAAAGTACTAATTGATATAATACTATACTAGGTAGTAGTTGTGGGTGCTTACATAAGTATGGTAGTTAATGGTGGATCCGAACAAACATTCTCTTAATTCCTAATGTCTTCATGACCGTTTTAAAAAGTATAATTAGGAGTTCGATTCACTAAAGAAAAAGAATCTTAACTCCATTTGCATTAAATGAAAGAAGGGAAATCAATACTGTCCTTAAATGTAACCTTTAATTTGTCACCCTCCAAATCCAAGTACGTCCCAAAGGCCAAAGACATATATTCTTTCTGCCGTACAAATATCATTATTCCCAATAGCTATCAACTTGTTCTGGACACTGGAGAAAGCACGGAGCTCACCATTTGTATTATAACACTGTCATTAATTATAGCACCGTTTTGTTGCCAGCTGAAAAAGAGAAGAACATCCTTTCATTCAAACAAAAATGATATTTTAATATGAATTATTTGATCTAGCATGTGGAAAACCTGGTTGCACACAATTTAACAAAATGTCTTAATCATACGTGTATTGTCTAAATTACTTTTTATTTCTCGATAAATATCTCACTCAATTAGAACGGCAAAAGTAAAAACACTTATGAATGACTTTTAAGAATATTTTCAAACAAATTCAATCTATCCAAATAACTACGTATTTGAGACCTAGAGTAGTATTTTTTCCAGACAAGAGAGTTTTATTGTTCATTATTATTTCGAATTTACTGCCTCCGTGACAAAGAAACCATGTTAAGAGTCTCACATCGGATGTGAAATTGAAACATGTACTTCTTCTATGGATTTACACAATCCTCACCCTACAAGCTAACTTTTGGAGTTGAGTTAGGATCAAGATTCATTCTTTACTCTGATATCAGAGTCAGGCCAATTCCAAGTCTTTGTTCACCGATGTTGGACCTCCAAATTATATTATTCACACTCAGGGGCGGATCTACGTGCACAAGGGAGGTTGTTCGAAAAAAAATTCACAGCGTTGTATAAGGGAATGAGGATGCTGGGCTTGTTCAAAAGTGAAAAATAACACTGCAAAAAAAATCCGCTTGTTCGTGTGAACAACTTTACACACTATAGATCCGCGGCTGTTCACACTTCAGTTAATAAGGTCTGAGCGTGCGGGGAGCGTTAAGAGTCTCACATCGAAAATGGAATGAAAACATGGACTCTTTATATGGACTTGGACAATCCTCACCATACAAACTAACTTTTGAGGTTGGGTTAGACCGAGACCTAAAGTAGTATTTTTCTAGATAAGAGAGTTTTATTGTTCGTATTATTTCGGATTTACTGCCTCCGTGACAAAGAAGCAATACTTTTTTTCATTTCGAGAGTCAACTGAACAAATTTTCATCTCTTTTTCCTATTAATAATATTTTTGTAAGATGATATTAATCTCCCTTAGGGAGTCTTCTCATTAATATTAAAGTATATATAGAGTACAATATTCATCCCTTATACAATAGAAATCCTAAGCCTATACAAAAGAGGAATCATAGTCTTACCATAATTATATTTACACTATATATGGAAATATTCTAATTATGGGTAGGGATACAATTGTTTCTATAATATACATGTTTACACACCCCCTCAATCGGAGCGTGAAGAGGCCGGACGCTGAGACTGGATCTGAAGTCAAGAAATAACTGTCTGCAAGTTCTTTGGTAAATATGTCTGCATACTGATAGGATGATGGAACATGTAACAATCTGACATGACCTAGCACAACTTTCTCACGAACGAAGTGTAGGTCTATCTCAATATGCTTGGTTCGCTGATGTTGAACCGAATTATGAGAAAGATAGATGACAGAGATGTTATCACAATACATAATAGATGTCTGATTCAAAGGACACTGAAGTTCTAACAGTAAATTTCTGAGCCAACAAATCTCAGCTACCATATTTGCAACGCTCAGACTCACTCGACATCGATCGAGATAGGTAGTCCGTCGCCGCGTATCAAGAAATCGATTATCCCATAAGAAAACACAAAAGCCGGAGTGGAGCGTCGCGTGTCCGACACCCCGCCAACCGTGATCTCAGATATGAAAGCAACTTGTTCGCGTAGGGTATAAGTGTAAACCATAATCAAGAGCGTTCTTAATGATCGAATGATACACTTACGAGTAGTGAAACGAGACTCCTCGGGCACGTGAATAAGCACACCAACAAAGATAAGCTATGTCCGTCCGTGAATGTGAGATACTGAAGTGCACATGCAAGGCTCCTATATAGAGTAGGATCAGAGATTGGAGTACCATCTGTGGTGTCGCACCCGATTTTGAATTCTCAAGCTTAAATGCGTGACGGAATGGTTATCCTCCCAAAATGTAAAGTATTAAATGTTTAAGGGAGTCGCCACCTAATTAATTTGGTGAATTAGGACACCTAAATACTGACTAATTAAAGTCAGCATTAACTCCATTTAGTGGTCTGTGAAACTAAATAAGATTCTGAGTAAGGATTCTTTATTGTCCTAAAGGGAAGGGGTAAGGCACCCTAAAGGATCTGCTAACTTGCAGTTGTCCGTTCAAACATAGGTTAATTTATTTGGCTAAGGGATGTATATTTTAGAAAAGAGATTATTTAAGTAAAAGGTAAGGAATATATATTGATAACTAAAGGGCCTTATTAGACTCAAAAAATATATACAAAGTTGATTACGTAATTATAAGACATGAAATTATCTTATTTAACAAAAATAAGAAAATGATACGTTACTCCTATTAATATATTTAAGACTCTTGTATAAAGGTTAATTATGAATTTATTTTTTATACGTGTATGCGAAAATTACTTCCTATGATATTTATGACGAGTTTATGAAAAGTTTAAGAATTAGATATGGAAGAATATACTAACTACATGGCTAAAGCATAGCTAGGATTAATTATTTTAGAATACGATTTATATGATGAGCCTAGACTAAGTAAAAGACGAATTTACCTTTAAACTACCCCTTCCAAAGTATTCAAAGATTGTTAGAGTTGATTATCCTATTAATTACAAGGTTAATAAATATGACAATAATAAATAAGCAAATAAATAAATGCATAAATAAGCAAAGGAGATGAGATCGAGTTATTGTAATGTCTGGAACGGATGGTGACACCATCTATCCTATAGCTGTTTGGAAGCCCTTCGGCGGAAGTGTAGTTGGCAAGATGGAAGTCATGATGAATCTCATACCGAGACTCTTGATTATTCTCCCGATGTATGTCATGTAAAATAAGAAAGAAAAGGATTAGTAAATATTCTAAACTTTCCGTCATATATGAAAACAAGTGAAATGTTAAATTAAACACACAAGTACACATGTAGCCAATATTAACATGAGGCGATACAGATAACGAATCCCACCACAGGTAAAACATTTAGAAATTAATCACTTTAATGGGCCTTAATATGCAGAAGATATGACCAAAGAACATCGATTTTACTTCTTGGATTTTAAAGAAAACATTAATGTATCACCCAAACAGGCCCATTTATACAAACTCACCCCCTAATATATATATCTAGCCATACAAAGGTTGGTATACATAAGACATACACATAAACCATGAGAAGTATACAACTCATATACACTGAATGTGTACCAATAAGATGTAAACAAATAGCAGAGAGTGGAAATACTGGACATTTAAACAATAGAGCCGAGCATGAGGCGAATCGCAATTATTTTATTGTGTTGTGTGACCATTCGTACATGGGTGAGCAAAATTCCCACAAGGAAAATAGAAGGCAGATATTTCAAGACCAATAATTTAGTACATATGGGACAGCCTCATTTTTAGTTCTAGATAAACTGCTGAATCCACACATAGAGAAGTCATGTAAACAAGTATACTCCCCACATAAATCAAAGATGTAAGAGAGCAAGCAAACTGATTCAGTCCATCTGAAACTGTCCATTGACCATCAGACTTCTAGATTCATGTCAAGTTATGGGGGTATGTCAAATGTATCCACAGACTGAGTATATAGATAACTTCATTAGCATGGGTGTGTGAGGCTTAATGGTATGATTAATCAGTGGTTCACTTAGAGATTAGACTAATCAGAATGTATCAGTCACCGGATTTGTAGACCAAACTAATCTCATACTACCATATTGGAATCCCTTTAACATAGATGACCCTGTTCTTAAACAAACAAACTGAACCGATTCACATACAACATATATCTGAGCAAAATAGTATCCGACTAGTGTTTTAGCATGGTCTTGATATACAATACACCTGGAATCAAAATGAGATAATAACTTCTATACTTCACTAAATTTTGTATCCAGTGATACATGTCAGGGTTGTAAAGAAAATCTAGAGGCAATATATTTTACGTACTGGATACTAGATTATATTGAGACGGAAGTATGTAGAAATCTGAGATTGAATCGCACAATCATTTAGGTATTTAGACTTTCAGACCAAAGAAGGAATAAGATAGGCTTTATCCATCTTCTGAAACGATCTTAACAGATGTATAAAGGAACCATGATACTAATGACACAAAATGGATCTAGACCCTTATACGGATGTTATACATTAACTATACACATGTAAGAACCATGATCGAATACGCACATGCTTAAGATGCAATCGACACCATGAATGACGAAAATCACAACTGACAGATTTATCCAGAAGCAAGGACTAAACTAAGTTGAGTAAATTCGACAAAATAATATAAATATCATCATACAGAATACACAATATCAATTAAACAACTACATAATAGAAAGAGAATGGATTTCCGGACCTTTTGTGGGTAGCGAACTGAGGCGACAACAAAGGTTTTCCCGAATCGTCGAAGGGAAGCTCGCAAAGAAAACTGTTTGCAGAACAGATAGTAGTAAGTTGAATAGAAAAGAGAAGGTTTAGGCACGATGCTGTCTGTATTCTCGGTTGTTTGATTACTGGTGGATGATCGATAGATCTCCTTCTGCATGTTCAAACATTGGTATTTATAGCTCCTAATTGGGCTTCGTTTTTATGGTAAGTTTAGGAAGGATTTGAGGGACGATTCGTACTGGTTTTGGTATGGTAAGGCGAATTGATTATGTGGCTGATTTGGAAGACTTTAAAACGATTCGTTGCCATTTTGAGATTCTTACCGAAATTGATAAGGAAAGGTTTATTGTGAGATGGGGAAGATCGCCGATTCTCAAAGTAGAATCTCACCGGGAGGTGGCGTGAGGAGGCGCGCGTGCGGTCTTTTAGGTTTAGGGCTTCGTTAGGTTAAGGGAAAGGGGAAGTCGACGGGGAAGGGAAGTGGGGCTTTTAGGGAATGGGTTATGGGCTGGACGAGGGGGAATTAAAGGTTAGAGGGTTATGGGTTGCGGGTCGTTGGAGTGGGCCGCGGGTTGAGGGAGTTGCGTTGGGCTAGACGGGAAAGTAAATAGGGACGGGTGCGGACGTAAAAGGGCATGTACGGTTGGGTAGAGTTTTAGGTATTAGGCGTATTATTTAATTAATGGGTTATAGGTAGTGTATTATTTAATTAATGCTAGATAAACGAAATCTAATTTGCGATTAAATTATTTTAGGTGTTTTATTAGTCTAAGCTATTATTATAATGAATGCGGGTACGCTAATTAATTAGTGCTTAATATTTGTAATGCTAGACCGTTATTAAGAATTTATTATTATGTGTATCTTGCGATGTAAAAACTGTAGTTTTAAAAGGGGAATAAATTGTTTAATTTATTGGTTATTGATTTAAAGGGAGGGACAAAATTGGGTGTCAACATGTGGCACTGAGCTTAGATTTAGAATCAACTGGATTAGGCACCTCTTTGCAGTTCGCCATCTTAGTCCTGTACACAATCTCTTCTGCATACTTACGCTGACACAAGAACATATGATTGGCAGACCTGGTCACCGATATCCCAAAAAATAACTCAGCTTCCCCAAATCAGTCATAGAAAAGAATAATGTCATGGAAAAGTAACCGATATGATTGGCAAACCTGGTCACTTGAACCCGCATCATGAAAACATGTCCATGGAATAATATAATGTCATGATACTTGAACCCAAAGGTACTACGTACGTTCATCCTTATATAATTGGCAAACCTGGTCACTTGAACCCAAAAGTACAGTATTAGGGACTTGAACCCAAAAAGTACTATGTACGTCCGCCGTACATCCTTTCATTTATAAACCCCAAGACACTAACTTTTGTAGTATCAATGTACTTCCACTTTTAAAATCAAGTAACTTACTCCTTTAAACTCAGGTGACTTATACTTTTAAAATCAAGTCAAGTATACGTTTAACATCAAGTGATTTATACTTTTCAAATCAAGTAACTTCTTTCATATACAACAATGAATCCGATTTCATTTAAAACATGTACGTCCACCGTACACACATTTTATAAAGTTCATGCTCAAAGGAAGATAGGAAGAGTTCCACATACCTTATAGGCTATACCAACTTGACAACTTGAATACGTCCCAAGTAGTACTTCAACCTATAATGACAATAATACGTCTATCAATTCCGTGATACTAGTATACACTTATACTACCTAATGACTCTCCTTTCAAATAGAAATTAGGGCAGCACTTCCCCTATTTCTACATATTTTTCCACCTTTCAATAAGGCTAATAACGCCCATAACCAAACACTACTTAAGGACACAACCAAAACAACAACAAATGGGATTTACCCACCCACTTATCATGTACATTCAACCTCTTATCCATATTAAACATGCGTAATTGCAACTATATTTCCAGCATAATACACGTATATAACAGTCCCTAAAACAACACAACAACGCCCCACAATTTTATACAATTTTTTGTCAACATCCAATACTAAAGCCCTTTTCACAATTCCTTATATCCAATTCTCATTTCAACAGTTATATATAAACAGTTTCAACTTGTAATAACAGGATTTCCTTCAATTAATCATCATGCAATCGGCGACGATAACAACAACAATAACCAACATACTAAAAACTGTCCATAATCGGCTAACATGCCAAAACTGTGACACACGCTTATTATTATCCATTTTACTTAACGCATGTCCATCTATTAATTACTTCAACATGTAATATTCAATTACTTCAAGAGGAGGAGGAATCCTTTCCTTAAAATTGCCCAAAAACAATCTACTTAACGTTGGTCCATAGTTTTGTCTAAGCTCCTATTCTTCCAGTTCCAATCACACTCATGTATCCTCTACAAGCTTATAACCATCTTCCCTTCTTGTTTTACTCCCGAAAAGTTAATAACTAGCTAGGGTTTTCAATACCCTTTCTCGGCCCAAAATGTATTTGAAGGATCTTGGAGAGTTAACTTGATTTAGGACTTGCCTATGATTCTTAATCTTGGATAATAATCAACTTTTGTTCTTGGAATTTTTCTTGGAATTTTCGAAATTCAAGCCAAGAGAAGAGAGAAGAGAAGAGAAGTGTTTTTGGTTTGGAGAAAAATATCTTGCAATGGCTAAGTCTTGCAAGATTTAGTCAATATTAATGTATTGCTTGTATCATAAGTTGGGAAGGACACGTGTCACCCTCTCATTGGTTCTTCACAACAAATATCTTCCACACTTAGCCAATTTTTTAAATTTCTCGCATAGGCACTGCGGTACTGCCATTCGGCATCGCGGTGCCAACTGTTCTGTGGCCTCCCAGTAGTTGTGGCAACGCGGTGCTGCCCTCAGGCACCGATGTGCTGCAGTCTTTCGTGGCTGATCCGCCAACTTTCGTCCTTTATATTTCGGGAGCCCATTTTCTGCCCACACTCTATTGGAAAGAACTCAATTTTTAGTACTACTTCTCGTCGTCACCCTTATTGTATCCAAAAAAAATCCTTATCGAAAAGGTAATTTCACTATCCTTCCAACATTCAATTTCTTTACTTACGTTCTCCATTAATGTCACGGAACTACGGGGTGTAACAACGACAATGCTCAAAACTGTGTGAATGGTAGCCGGTTTGAAAACAGGGCTAAAGGTCTCACCACAATCAATGCCCTCCTGCTGATTTGTGCCATTAGCCACTAGCGTGTCTTATACCTCTCAAGATTTCCACTGTTTCTGAATTTGTGACGAAAAAGCCACAGACAACGAATCACATTCACCCCCTAATGTCTAAGTACTAGATCTCATGTGTGATGTTTAGTTAAAGCATTGAATTCCTCAGACATAGTCGCATTCCAATTAGGGTCTTGTTTAGCCAATATAGGGTTTTTGGGAATTGGAGAAATGATTTGGGCAGACAAGTTAAATTGGACTTTGGGTTTGAAGATTTCATGCTTGGCACGAGTTTCTTTTCTTATTTATCTATCTAGGAAGCATAGAGATATTATTATCTTATTAATAGGTTCCTTCGCTTGAGAGAAAGAGACAAAAGAACATACCTTTCCTACGAATGTGACCAATTCTAGATCATCTTCTGTGCCTTATTCCATGAGATCTAGAAGCACTTCTACAACTTTCTCTCTTCCCTGGCGCTTTTTTTTTTTTACTTCTTTCAAAGGGTCGGTAACCTTCGTCACCGTCAGCATTTGGTACTCTCTTGATAGCTTCAATAGTTCACTGAAAGCGCGCAGTAACCGGGAGTCCTATTAGACCTAAGGCCAACTTCAATTCACCAAACCCTTGTAGAAGGACTCCACTTCAATTTCAACTGCCACTGTAGGAAGGCACAACGTTGATACATAATTCATTGATTGTATAATGAATACTCCCCTTCCTTCTGTCTTTGCTCCTCAAACTCTTCAATAGATCGGGTAGAAGATCAGCCGCTAATCCGCTACTCTCTCGCAAGAATTGTATGGTAGTCTCCCTCGGAGGACTTCCAACGATCGGTAGCTATTGCTGTTGTCATTGCTTTACTTCGCGAGCGGTTCCCGCCAGGTATTGAAAGTAATATGTACATCCTCCCCCTTAACCCATGCAAGCATGGAGTATTGACGAAGATGCTTGGGACTGAACACATCCCCCTTTACTTAGTAGGGCTTAGGAACGATGTTGGCAAATGATTGTTGAATATAGTTACTCACCTCACAGCCCAAAGCAGAAACGATCCTTCTATTCTAGAAGATAGGACTGCTTGAAAACTACCAAGGTGACATTCATTCAATCAAATCTTTTATGCCTATGCCAGCCCAAATTAATTGACTTTTTTTGGAAGGAATGAATGCAGGGAATAAGTCTTTCCTTTCCACTGGTTCTTGAAAGCTATCAATCCCCGCTTCTCCCTCTCGCATCGATTCTGCATCAGAAGATGAGCCCATGCGAAAACTTTCTCTTTTATTGGCGCCCGGCTATTAGATTGAGTCGAAAGCCTACCAACGCATAAAGGTTCTGATTCGAGCGAGAGCCAAAACGGGTGAGGCGAGAAGATCTTGATCGAAAGCTCCACTGTTCTGAATAGTTGGCCTATTCAATCTAAAGGGGTTGGTTTGGCTTTCTATTTGGTGAGTGGAGACAATGGGAGGTGGTGTTGGCTGAGTAGGGAGGCCGATCACGGTGGTAGGCCTGGTGAGAGGCGTGGGGCGGCCGAGGCGCCACAACACCGGATCTAGCGCCGCGCCGCTCGAGTGTGACAGCCTCTGGAAATATGGTGCCGCGACGCCATCATCGGGACGCGATTGCCGACGTTGGGAGAATGCACTTCTGGAAAGTTGGCGTCGCGGCACCTCAACACTGGGCCGCAGCGCTGTCGACGAGTCAAAAGAGATAAGCTGATCAAGGATGATGGGAGAGATAGTAGGCTCGTCAAGGAATGAGTAATCCGGTTTTTGGAATTTATGAGATTCGAAAACGGGAATGTGGTCTCGTCGAATGTGACGTGACGAGAGATGTGAATTTGACGAGTGGACAGGTCATAGCATAGATAGCCCCTATGGTTCGGTGGGAAGCCTAGGAAGACACATGTAGTGGACCTAGGAGAGAGTTTGTGAGGGGCGGTAAAGTTGGGATAACACAGACAACCGAAAATCCGTAGATGATCATAGGAGGGGACTCTATGGTAGAGGATTTCGGTAGGGGTCATGTTGTGAAGAGTGCTAATAGGGAGAATATTGAGAATGCATTCTGACATTTTAGTAGCATATACCCAGAAGGAGGGAGAGAGGGAGACATGAATCAATAGGATGTGAATCATATTGTTAATGGTGCGGATGATTCTTTCAATTTTACCGTTTTGTGGTGAGGTGTGAGGGCAGGAGAAGCGAAAAATCATGTCATTATTGGTACAAAAACGATGAAATATAGAGTTATTAAATTCACGGTCATTATCGCACTGAAATAATTTGATACATTTTTCAAATTGTGTTTGGATATGAAGAACACAATTCTTTCCTGTGCATAACTTTATTTTAAACGTTTTTCAAAATTCATATAATTTAAATTTAAAAAGAACAATAAATATACGTTATTTGGTCCAAAAACTAATTACTTGAGTCATTACTTATAAAGGCTAACGGGTTAAAACAAATTAAAACAAATGCTAATCTACGGACGGAATACAAAAAGACGACGGAAAAAAATCACAGAGATCGATGAAGCATAGGCTATTGTGCCTTTGTTTCTCGCTGAAACGGACCTAAAAACGGTTACACAGGTGCCAATCCACGTGTTGTGTGCCCACACTCCTTTCAGCTTATGTGTCACCTTTCGCCCACAGCTTTCGTTTACACACTGCCCTCGTGTATTTCTCCGCCATTTTCTCTCTGCTACATAACGCTTATCACAATTTGGTAGGCCCTAATTTGAGCGACGTTATTCGATTGCATGTTTTGTTAGCTTCACATCGCTGGAGCAATTTATTGGGAAATGAATGGGGAGAAAGAAACGGCATTTGAAATAGGCGTAGTGCTTCCGAAGAGTTGTTATAAGGATGGAGATTATTATAATGATTGCATTGAGACTCTCGTTAACGAGTTTCGAAAAGCTGGATTAATTGTCGAAAGAGTTGTTGGCCTTCAGAATGAATTCATCAGGGTCTGCTACCTTCTTCTATTCTAAATTAAGCTGTATTACTATGGTTTACGTTACGGTTGCGCTTTATAGGAGATCTCCATTAGTAAATTTGTTTAATATAACTTCATACTTACTAAACTAGATAGTTTTTTTTTTTGCTTGAATTTACTGATAGAGACAATCCTAATTTGTTAATGTACATTTGTGTTATTTTCTTAATTCTGGATAACCAACGGGTAAACTTAAAAGCGCAAAGAATTGATCTTGTGCCTAGAGTCGAAAATAAATTTCAAGTCAGAGTTCATGTTCATGTTCATTTCTCATTTCATTTTCGATGTGAGCATTTGCGATTATTTAACATTTCTATTGTGTAACAAGTAATCCCTTTGTTCCCAATTTATACCATACAAATATGTTTGACTTATTTTAGATAATAAGAGTCAAAGGTTTTCATTTATTTCTTAAATTTAATGCTCACTCAAACTACATAAATTGATTTTGAGGATTCACAGGCGATAACTGAAGTAGGTTGAAGCTGCCCTGCATATATACTCCAATTTTAGTACGATTTTTGCAGTACTGTACAAACAAGCTCGTAAGAACAGCATAGACCATAGTATTAAGATTGGCTCACATAGATTAGGGTGGTAGGCTTTGGTACTTCTTTGTGGGGGTATAGAGGACCCAAAAGTTTAGAACTGAATTTTGGATCCTTGAGACTGAGAAAAAGCACTCTTATTTGTTACTCGCTACAAACTAAGAGCTAGTATAGGAGTATGTAAGAGTTTGAACATCAGCCTATAACATATTAGGTTCTTTCACTTAAAAAAGAGAAAATACTAGCAAGATAGGTAATGCATTGAAGAGTCACACACGTAAACAGATAAGCTGCCAATGTTTATGTATCCCTTTTGTTATGTTTCTAATTTTCCTTAAATAGAAAATACCTATATGGGCGTGAAATATATATTTGGTTCATGTAACAAAATAGGTATGGTCACTGTAAAGATATCTCCTTCTTTCTCGCTTATTCTGAATTCTGCATATGAATTACATGATCTTAAGCTCTTTATTTCCAGTTGGGAGCGCCATTAAAAACTCTTGGTCAGGCTGCAGCAGAGTTGCAGTTGAAGAAACGGACTCATATCGGTGATAATCATTAAATTCTCTTCAGTATCCTCATTAAAATTTTCTCTAGTTTCTCATTGTTATGTATGATCTGATGCAATTACTGGCTGATTCACCTATCCAAAAAAATTGCAGGCTTTTGCTTATTTTTCTGAGCACACAATTTTGGTTTCAGGAGTGGATTTGCAATTTCACTGGGATGAGGTTGAAGCATATGAAAGGCAGCCAGATGGCTCCTTGTTTAGTTGGTTTGAACGCTACTGTTGCTACCGTCACATAATATATGGGATTGTGAGTTAACTGGAATCCTAACCTGCTCTAGATCTTGTGGTTACTTGTCCTAATGGATGCATAAGTTTATTCACGCCTTCATTTGATTGTCTAGATTAGCTTAGGCAAGTATAAATCTAGTCTTTTCCAGTACTGCTCTTCATTTGTCCCATCTTTGCAACTATTAATACCTTCAGGCCCGTTCCAATACTTTTAAGGACCACGTGTCACATTAAAAATTAAAATTAACTAATTAATCAATATTAAAAAAATTATTGATCAAAACATCTAATAAATGTATAGTAAACATTTAATTGTTTAAAGAGGGAAGCCCTGTTTTTTGTGTTTTAAACCAAAAAATCTTTTGTTGCTCATTGGATTCGAGCTCGCGACCTTTCAATAGGAAATAACTTTTGAGAAGAACCTTCAATCACTTAGCTACAAATTTCACTAATAAGAGTAGAGACATTTTTAATACATATCTTAATATTTGAAATATCCATAAAAAAAATAAAAATTCTGGGGCGGAGGCCCCTCCGGCCGGGGGCCTGTGCGGTGGCGCCGCCTTGGCCGCCCCACCGAAAATAACCCCGCCTTGGCCGCCCCACCGAAAATAACCCCTGGACCGAACCGGACCGAATTTTTCGGTCCGATCTTCGGTCCTATGTTTCTGAAAATTCGGTCCTCGGTCCGGTCCGGGATTTTTTTCGGTTTTTAGTGTATATTGGACCGGACCGGACCGAACTTGGACCAAATTTTTCGGTCCGGTCTTCGGTCCGACCTTTCTGGATTTCTGGTCCGGTCCGGTCCGAGGGTTTTGTGCAGCCCTAGCCCCTGACGCCCCTGAATACCTTTCCCTTTATCACAAATAAATCTTAGGTGTCTTAATTTATTCCAAAAAGGAATCTTCTGTGTCTTAACTGCAATCTAAACTGGAATATAAAAATTCTTTTGTCATGTAATATCTCTCAATGTATTCTCCCCATACTCTTAAGTTCATGTTTGCTGAGTCCAAAATTGCAGGTGAACACAAGCGCCTCAACAGTTATATTAAAGTCTGATGGAAATAAGGTGAACTGGGAGTCAGGAGAGCCTCTTCTGCGAAAATTGGAGTCAGTGGGCATCGTTAAAGAAGTATTCCCTGTGCATGGTACGTTTTTCTCTGTCATGATCAGTTTAACAGTGGTCTAGATACACCCAAAGAAGATTAAAATTTATTTGCAGATGAAAAAAAGAGGAAGCAGCTTCTAAGAAGTTGGGCATTGAACTGGTGGGACTTCACTGCACAGCCTATAGATGATATTTGTAACTATTATGGAACGAAGGTGAGGATTTTGGATGGTCTTTTTCCATTCTCTAATCATGTTATATTCCACAGCTATTTGTGTCCATGTTCTCCCCAATGCACATTTTCTACTTGCTTAACACTCAATACATTATGTCAACGATAGATAGCTTCCTATTTCACGTTTCTTGGGATGTACACAAGATGGATGCTCTTCCCAGCTGCATTTGGACTTACAGTGCAATTAGTGGATTTTGGGTAGGTCAATCCACTTTCTGTGCCTCTTAACTGTAAAGTTTGTATAATTTTGAATCTGAACAAGCTCTTATATATTCTCCAGGTCATTGCAGTTGTTTGTCCTTTCTGCTTTCTTCATAGTCATAATTTCTTGGTCTGTGTTATTTTTCCAATTCTGGAAACGTAAAAACTCGGCACTTCTTGTCAGGTGACACATCCTACATGATTTTTCCATTCATTTCTGTCAGTCTTTTCTATCTGCTATTGAAGTTATTTGGGATTCACGTCTTTTCGTTTGTATTTCACTGCCTGGAGTGCAGATGGCAGATGAATTATCCGGCTGGTGCTGACAATGGATCTAGATTCTTGGAGGGTGAATGGTATCATTTTCACTCTCCTGTGGAGCTCATGAAGAAACAGGGAGCTGACAAACCTGATAAACCAAGAGAAAAAGAAGCATTCCAAAGAGAGGAATGGCTTGGTCATTTCATGAGATTCAGAAATGATGCCATGATTATACTGAGCATCATATGTCTACAATTGCCTTTTGAATTGGCTTTTGCTCATGTCTATGAGGTTTTGAGGTCTGACATATCAAAGTAAGCAACTTTATAATCTTCTACCCATGACATTAGAATACTTATGTCCATAACTACATGTTTTATCTATATTTACCAACTTATATCATTTTTTATTTATAAAATAAGAAAACAAAAGCGTACCATCTTATGTCTGAAGTCCCAATATCATCCTGGTGTCTGAGATATCTTCAAGTTGATTGTTAAGATTCCACGTCAAGATCCTCTCTTTGGAGTTCATCTTAATGTAAACAAGCCAGGGTGCATTACTTTTAAGTATCCAGTCAGCAGTGTAGGACGACTTACGAGTTCACATCATGATAATTGATGTATTACCTAGTTTTTGATACAGTTGATGAGATACCAATATTGCTAAAAAATGATTGTTACTCCTCTACTTCATCTATTTGATGTCCTACTTTTTAGTTCATGTTCTATTAGGGCCAAGAACTCTACCAGCTTTGGAATGTCTAACAAGTACTTTTTCTTTGACATTGAAATTCTTCTTTCCTGCCAACATGCATTTTTATTTCATAAAACAACCTGCCAATATTTTGTTTAACTTTCTATTATGTTCATATTCCGGGGTTTAGATTTCCTGGTGTTCAAGGTTGCATTTCAAAATGCTGGTCTCAACCCCAAGAATGTAGTTGTCTTCCAAATAGTTCCAATTTTCTTGCCTATCCTATGCAAAATCTTTGCAGACTTCACATTTTATATTAACTTTGCCTTTTCTGCTCTTAATTCACTTTAGCCTGCCAACATACAAAAATAATATGCTTTCTGCTTCTTTCAGGTTTTGTCTGATAGCTGCATACCTCTTTACTATTCAGTACTTCAACAAAATTGGTGGAAAGATATCAGTGAAGCTTGTAAAATATGAGAACAACAAAAATATAGAGCGGAAAGCTGACAGTTGGGTTTACAAGGTGGTTATGAGAAGCTTTGTTTCTTTCTCATTTGTCCAGACTTTTGCTCCTAATTGTGAATTTTGCTGTCTTTATGCAGGTCTTTGGCCTTTACTTCATGCAATCCTACATTGGAATCTTCTATCATGCATTGTTGCACCGCAATATAATGACACTTCGTCAAGTTCTTATTCAACGTCTAATTATATCAGAGGTAGATGGGATCGTTTCTGATTTCTTTCACATATGCCATCAGTATATTAATGTGTGTTGTTTCTTCCCAGGTGCTGGAGAATATGTTGGAGAACTCCCTACCTTACTTGAAATACAGCATTAAGAAATATAGAGCTGTGGGGTAAGACACTCTCTTCATTTTGGCTGGTCTGCACAGGATTTAATTGGAGAGCTAATTTACTCTGGTTTATTATTTGTTTTCTACTTTCTGGTCCATCTAATATTTCCCTTTATGTGAAGAAACAAGAGAAAACGTGAGAAAGGAGCGTCCTCTGAAAAGACCCAATACATGTCTAGAGTAGAAAAGGAGTACCTTAAACCTGATTATTCTGCTAGTATTGGGGATGAGCTTGAAGACGGACTGTTCGATGGTAATCTATGCTTCCTATTCTTGCTAAAGTCTTAAAGATCCTACATGAATTTCAATCTTATTAGAAACTTCTAATAACATGTCCTTGTTTGAATTATTGCAACTGCAACTGTTTAACATACCGTAGCTAATTGGAATGCACTAAGCTCCCGCTATACCGTAGCTAATTGAAACTCTTAATAATTGCAGACTTTCTGGAATTGGCGTTGCAATTTGGCATGATTATGATGTTTGCTTGTGTATTTCCACTTGGTTTTGCCTTTGCTACTTTGGTACATAATGCACCTGGCCTGATACAGTTCACTATTTTGTTTTTAACGAGTAAAAAGGAGCCTAGTTGAATTTTGCTTTTGCAGAACAACATCACAGAGATACGAACAGATGCACTGAAATTGCTTGCCATGTTAAGAAGGCCCATTCCACGTCCTGATGCAACAATTGGAGCTTGGCTTAACATATTTCAGGTATGTTCTGCCCTTTTCTTTTGACAAACCCAATTTTATCAATTCTCGCCATTCTTGCTAACAACTTGTTCTTGCAATGGCATGATGTCTTGGAATTCAGTTTCTGATCGTCATGTCAATATGTACGAACTGCATTCTTCTCGTATGCCTATACGATCATGAGGGGAAATGGAAAATATCACCTGGACTTGCTGCAATTCTCATTATGGAACATGTACTTTTGCTCATAAAATTTGTATTCTCGCGTATTGTTCCAGAGGTATGATTTCTAGTAGCTATACTAATCTCAGAAAATACATATACCATTTTGACTAACGGGCGTTGCGCATTTCGTGCATCTTGAATTGTATAGGAGCCGGCCTGGATAAGAGCTAACAGGATGAAGAACGCAACTCATGTACATGATATGTGCTCCATACAGCTTTTAAGGAGCATATCTGGTGAAAGGATGCATGCTGAATTAAAAAAGGATGAATAGTGATACGTTGAGGACGTACAAGTGGCATGTTCGTATCCGCACCACGGTGTCGCCTTCATTGCTTTGAAAGCAAAATTTGAAGATAGATGTCGGAGCATATATTAAGATTTTGAGCTGTATAACTGTGCGATGAGTGAATTACTTCTTAGTGGACTCTTAGGTTCCAGTGTGCTTGTTTGGCAAGCCAGTGTAAAGTGCGCTTTCTCCTTTGGAAGTTAAGTTTAATTTTTGATTGAGCAGCTAGACTAGATACCATTTCTCAAAACGTATATGTCGATATTAACTTCGGATTTCTTGTCAAAGGAATAGGGGTACATGGTTAATCATGCTCAATGAGCGAGGACAAAATCAGTCGATCACTGTAAACAGAACGTATTTTTTAATTACATATTCACATGTTTGAGTCTCTGCCCGAAAGATGAAAAATGAAATAATAAGAAAACAAACAGAAGAAACAAAAACAAACACAACCTCCCAAATGCATGCCTGTGGAATAAAATCCCTGAGACATTTCTTCAGTACCAGTCTACTATCTCAGAAAGGAAAATTCGAAAAAAGATGCTGCAGAATTGAGTACATGTTTGTATTGAGCAAATTATGTACACGAAATGGACGGTCCGAACTATCAAACTCAAAGCCGACTCGAGTCACTGTCTGTATTGAGCATCCATGATGTTTAGCACTCTGTGCTTTGTTTGTTTGCAGACAGTACTGCTCTCTAGTTTGCATACATGGCAGAGCTGTTTCCTCTTTCTATATGTGCGCTTCTATTTTGTAAGTCCCCTCAAACAACTTTGCCAATTTGCTAAAAGAGATGTTGATCTTGTTGATATCTCCCTGTTGAATCAATGACGAGAGCTCCCAAAACGGTCACTGACTTGGCGGGCGTAAGAAGCGACACTTTTAGCCCATTTCTTGATTTCTTCCTTTAACTTCTTAGAATCAAGATGTTTCAACGACTTCATTCCAGGATCAATTGAGATATCCACGAAGGAAAAGCAGCTGTTGAAGCGTCCACGCTTTGCTGTAGCTTTATCGCTCTTCATAATTTGCCTCCCTTTGCTACATGAAGCAGCTACCCCTTTGGAGACTGAGTCCTCTGCCATCCGCTGATCCTAGAATGAGATCGTTTTGAGGGTTTGTATTTGAGAATCACGTAGTTTAGATAGAAGGACTATAATACCAAAGGAAATGCCACAGAGGTTTCCAAGCGTATGTAGCAAGAACAGTATACTTTTCAAATTATTGTGCGGAGGATTTGTGCTACGAGTCAAATGTCCAGTTGTGTTAAATTTGGTGTTCATTATTCTGAGATGGAAGGTGGAGTATACTCATGTTTTGAATTCCTATTTTAGTCGTACACGTTTTCAACTGCAAAAAATTAAGCGTCTTGTATTTCCTTTTCTTTTCTTTCTTTCATAGTTGTTAGTTGTTAGTTTGTTACCAACCTTGAATTGACGGAACTAACAGACTTAATACCAAGTTCTCTGCACGTTTGGACTATTTGGTATGGAAACTTTCCAATAGCCTACCAATCATACCAGATACTATACGTAAGATATTGGAATAATTTTTCTTGAGAATTTCTTTCATTAATCACAATATATATAGTTGTACAAAGATGATTTCTAATACAGTAAAATCATAAGTTACCTTAAATACATGATACTAATAAATACAATATATACTGTGAATATTTGAAGAATATTCGTTAATACTCTCCCTCAGACGGAGCGGGAGGAGGCCGAACGCTCAGGCTGGATATGAAGTCTGTGAACAGCTGTTTGTGTAGTCCCTTGGTGAAGATGTATGCATACTGATATGAGGAGGGTACATGTAGTATTTTGACTAGATCAAGTGCAACTTTCTCACAGACAAAATGAAGATTCATCTCAATATGTTTGGTCCGCTATCTGACGAGTGGACAAGTCATAGCACAGATAACCTCTATGGCTGGGTGGGAAACCGAGAAATACACATGGTGTAGTTCGAGGAGTCAACTTATGAGGGGTGGTGGAGGTGAGATTGGGATAGCACAGACAACCGAAGATTCGTAGGTGTTCATATGATGTAGTCCTACGATATAGAATGTCGGTGGGGGTCTTATTTTGTAGGGTGCTAGTAGGTAAAATATTTAGGAGGTATTCTACCATTTTGACAGCATAGACCCAGAAAGATGATGGCAGACATGCACGAAAGAGGAGAGTACGGACCATGTTATTAATAATACAGATAATTCATTCAGCTTTTCCATTTTGAGGGGAGGTGTGAGGACAAGAAAAGTGGAACACCATGCCCTGTTGGGAGCAAAAATTATGGAATGTCGAATTATTAAATTCACGTCCGTTATCACACTGAAAGGATTTTATGGACTTTTCAAATTGGGTTTTAATAAATATGTGAAACTCAAGAAATTTAGCAAAAACCTCAGATTGAATTTGAGTGGATGAATCCATAAAAAGTGTGAAAAATCATCTAATAAAACAAGATAGAATTTGTGACCTAGTGAGCTAACAACAGAAGATGTCCACAAGTCAGCATGAACAATGTCAAATGGTGAAACTGTAATACTCATTGAAGACATAACGAAAGACTGGTATGCTTGCCAAGCGGGCAAGAAACACAGTTTTGGGCAAGTTTTCCATTATTACATTGAATACGCAAATTATTTTTAAGAAAAAAAAAACATGATCTCCTGGATGGCCGAGCCTATCGTGCCAGGTGGATGGAGACAATGTAGCAAGAGAGACTGGTTGTTGAGTTCTGACAGCGGAAGAGTGAGTGAAAGGGTAGAGGTCTCCCACAATATTGCAGCGCGTAAGTATTCTCCCCGTATTGAGATCCTTCACAGAGAAACCAAAAGGGTCAAAATCTACAGACACCCAATTATTGCGAGTGAATTTCCTAGGTGCGTAGAGGACATGGTTAAGGGAGAAGGGTGGATGGGGATGTTTTATGTATGTGTTACCATAACCTGTAATCGGAATGCGGTGACCATTGCCAACAGTAATATATTGAGGATATTTTAACCGAATCAGTTGAGAAAAATTACCTGAAAAGTTGGTCAGGTGTGATGTGATTCCGGAGTCCATATATCAATTATTTTCGGGTTGTTGTAGAGTGAGAGTGTTGAAAGCTTGGCCCAAATCAGTGGGTGGCATCTGCTGGGCTGAAGGAAACTGTTGGGCCGACATCAGATGGGCCTGTTGGTGCTGGACCGAGAACACTGGGCCGCCACTGCTGCTGAAACTGGGCCCCTGCTGTCGGAAATGGGCAAGCAGGCGAGGCCCAGTTCGCAGCATTGGGCCAGGGCTGTGGACCGGGCCACTGGAAGTACTGAGGCGCAGGCTGCTGAGCCTTGCCTTTGTCGCGGCCCTTTCCTTTATTTCCTTGCATGTGACCTCTGCCGCCTCGACCTTCTCCGCGGCTCTGCTGCTGCTGGTTGTCCGACGGTGGTGGAGCGGTGGTGATGGTCACCGACTGCAGGTTTTCAACGGCTAATACTTTTTTATTGTGCTCATCCTGTTTAGCACGTCTCGTTTCTTCCAACATCAATTGTGAACGTGCCTTGTTGAAATTGGAAGTGGATCATCCTGTTGAATCATTGTTGCAAGAGTATCATATTCCCCTTTTGGTAATCCTGCAACGAGTTGTAGTACCATTTTAGTCTCAGAAACAGTTGTCCCAACATGAGAAGGTTGATCAACGATAAGTTTCAGTTGTTTGCAATAGTCAGACATGTTGTTAAAATTCTCAAGACGTATGTTGTTGAACTACTCCTCTAAATACACCGCACGAGTATTTTTATTATCCTGAAATATATCCTCCAAGCGTACCCAAAGTTCGCGCACCGAAGCACCTGTTTTCAGGATAGTACACAACAAGTCCTTTGAGATGGTACCATAAAATCATTGTTTGACAATGGTGTCAAGACGGCGTCATGTCGAGTCATTAATCTCATATGGGCGAGGGATTGAATCATCAATGTGGTCAAACACGTTATACGTGCAGGCATAGATATAAAATAGTTCTACCCACATAGAATATTGACATTCTTCTTGATCTAGAATATAGAATAATAGGAACAAATTCTTGATTTTTGTGACAGCAAACGCCGGATGAAAAGAAAACTTTGAGGAAGAGATGGGGTGGTCAATTAATCCGGAGGTAGAACCAGTGATTTTAGGGGAATTAGGAGGAGACATGGTAGCCAATGGGTTATAAAGTCAGAGAAAAGCACTGCGGCCGAGAGGAAGGGGGGCGGCGGAATTTGAGAGGGAATTTGTAGGTTTTTGGGAGTTTAGGTTACTGATACTATGTGTTAAGTGTATTTTGTATACACTTTTGAGTCCTTTTTAGTTAGTATTTTACTCTTTTATTTCGTGTTTAGTATAGTGTTAGGTGTGTTTTTCTTTCATTTTGTGTCACGACGATCATAAAGGAGGAAGTACATAATCGAGGATGAATTGAGCTTAATTGAGATGAAATTGCACACTAAAAAGGCCAAGAAATGAAGCCTAAGAAGTCCCGAGAAGCATATAAGAAATTTAACGAAGTTCTGACGAAAAAAGGACACAGAAACGCAAAACCGAATCAGCCATACGCTAATTATCCTGCGTACTGATTTCGCCGGTATTTTTAGCGTGGTGCCACGGCTACCATACACGACGCGGGATTTCGATTTTGGGCGGGTGACACGCTGTGGTTCGAAAGGGCAACTTTTCTCAACTATAAATTCCTAAAACACTGCTCATTAAACCATACCTTATACCAGATACCTAAAATCATACTTTGGGAGGCAAGAAGGAGGCAAGACACAATTGGAGACTCTTGTTCAAGTTCTTTTTCTTTCTTTTATTTTTATTCAGTTTATGTTGGATTTTGTATTAGTTCTTGACATGACAATGTTTAGGAGCTAATTACTTTAGTAGGGTTTCCGTCGAATCTTCTTGAAACTCTTTCATATAGTTAATGCATTGATTATTGATTTTTTCTTCATCATACTAAGACCTATTCAATATTGTTATGATTGCTTGATAATTAACTAGCTATTAATTGTCATCACTTATATGATTTAGAATCAAAAGTCTGTAAGGTGAGATTTGAATATGTTGTAATTGTCTAGACATAGGTTAAAATCGTGGACGAAAGTACCCCGATACTTGTGTAGTATTTAAAGGTTATTGTTCTTAATCCTTCTGTGTGGTAAAACTTATCATAGAAATATAGAAGGTTTCTGCACTAGGTTGAGCTCTTGTATGTCCTAACCGGAATATAATGACAGATTAGTTAACCTGCTATCTTAATAAGAAGAAGAATCATTAGCATTGCATTAACACGTGAAAGAGTGGATAGTTGAGGAGATTGGAACTCTATTCCCTTCATAACTGTTATAAACCCAAAGTATCATAATCTTTAGTTATTTCCTGCACTTAGTCATAATTCTTAGTATAATTCTCAAACTAAAAGAACCAACCAAATAAAATATCATAGGATAGATAATCGGTACTTAATAAATCAGTCTCTGTGGACGATAAACTCGATTTTACAGATCTTTATTACTTGAACGATACGTACACGTGCGTAAGCATCTAGGAATATCGCAACACCATGTAAGATATAGAAATAATTTTCCTTGGAGATTTTTTTCATTAATCACAATATATATAGTTGTACAAATGTGATTCATAATACAGTAAAAATCTTAAGTTACCTTAAATATATGATACTAATAAATATAATATATATTGTGAATATTTGAACGATCAAGTATATCATGCCGCATATCATCCACCCAGCTCAAGCCGGGGAGAGCAGTGTGTGATAAGATCCATTTTATCAAAGGCACCAGAACTTTAGGCTCTTCAACCGAAATCAAGCACAGAGAATAACTCACATTTGCAATAGAGGAATTTTCCACATACAGAAACACTAGTTGTAAACACCTGATTTTTTTTTGCAATTTTTAAAAGGATTAAAATGATGGAATAAAGATACATGCATTTATAAAGCCCTAGACTGAGACACCATAAATAAATGTAGATAATCTTTTAAAACTCTGATAAAAATTGTCATTGCCCTTGCCAATAGCTACTTGAGAAAGAAACAAGATAACATCAAACGCAAAATTTTAGTACTGAAAAGAACCCATGCATTACAAGTCATACACTGTAGCATTTCCTAGTATGAACTCTTATGAGCCTGTCTGTTCCTCTTCTTGGCACCTGACTTGGTGACCTTGAGACTCCTGTTTACAGCACTCAACCTTGCAAGGGCTGCCTTCTTCAAATCTGGCCTGTAGTAGTTGTCTGCAACCTGTACAGAGAAGTAGTTAAGATACATACAAGTGTCGGAAGTACTCTAATGAAAAGCTTAATAACCCACACAATACAGTTAGGAGTGAGAATTACCAACTAGCAACTTAGTAAAGACAATCATCAAGAATAAAAAGGGGAGACCGGTGCACTAAGATCCCGCTATGTGCGGAGTCCGGGTAAGGGCCGGACCACAATCATCAAGAATCAACCAATGAGAAAAGCAGACAGATCTAAATTTTCAAGTATCTCCAAAGGAAGGCAATTAAGGAAAACAGTAAATCAGTCAATAATCCGGTGTAATTTTATAAATCAAGTACTAACGTTTTTGCACACAAGGGTCATTAAAATTGGTTTGGACTACTCAACAAATCACTTCAATTAACTAAAATAGAAATTTAGCACTATAAAAAAGAACTAATTCTCAAGGCTAACAACCACCACTTCAACAAAAGTCTAACTATTATCAATTGCTTGTATTATTTCACAAGATTACACAATCCAAAACAATAAAAAAAAGCCTAGCATGAATAAAAACGGACAATGGCAGATTAACAACAAGTTTTAAACTTGAGATTACAACTGAGAAATCTTGATAAATCTGTGTAATTAAGGAATGGGTTACTTAGTAATTAGTATGAGCAACTATTATAATCATTAGATAGGAAGAACACAAAGAATAGCTACCCACTATAATTACATGACAAACATTGCCAAGATACAAAGTCAGCATAGAGCTGGTAAGATGAATAATTGCATAGAAAATACTCCAGTAAAGTAGTCAACAAAGGTGAATCAAAACTCAACCTGGTTTGTTACAGCCTTGGCCATTCTGTTAAATTCCTTCTTCATCACCGATTTGTTCAGCAAAGTCGAAGGCTTGTTTTGCTTCTTGGTCTTTGATGTAGCAAGCAAAACAGATTTTTCTTTTCCTTCAGCCTGGATAGTCACGGTCTTCTTGTTTGCTAGACCTAAGGAATCATAAAAGCATAAAACTGATTGACTTCACCATAATATAACCCATGCCAAATTAAAGTTTCAAACAACAAAACCAAATAAGTTAACAAAGCTACGAGAACCTTTCAACAATTCAAAACAACACATCAAACATAACAACCCAACTTCAATAGAAAAACCATATGTATACACTTACAAAATCACATACGACATTAGAATCCTACATGAAAATTGCTTGTAAACATTCACAATTTAATCAACAAAAATCTTATCACATAAAGCAAGCATTAGAATCCTACACAATAGCATGTAGGCTATGAAAAATAAACAAAAAAAATTATCTGATCAATTAAACAAATGACAACTTCAATTGATGATATCAATGGAACAAATTCCATGTCAAAATAAAGTTTAACCCGTGATAAATTGATGTGTCTAAAACAACAAAACCAAATAAGTAAACTATGCTACGCAAACCTTCTACAATTGAAAACACCACCTCACCAAACATAAGAAAACCCAACTTCAATAGAACAATTGTATGTATACATTTAGAAAACCACATACAACATAAAAACCCTACAGGAAAGTTGCATGTAAACCTTCACAATTAAACAATAAAAATCTTATCGCATAAAGCAAACATTGCAATCCTACATGACAGCTTGCATAAAAAGCTATCAAAATTAGACCTAAAAATATTAGATGTAAAGAGATAGATAATTTTAAATGATGATATCAACGGAACAAATTCCCGTTGAAAGTTCTATTAACAAAACAAAGGATAGAGCAAAACCGAAATGAACCTTCACAATTAAACAATAAAAACCTAATCACGTAAATCACACATTACAATTCTATATGATAACTGAATATAAGCTATCGAAATTAGACCTAAAATAAATCTTATCACGTAAAGCAATAGATAACTTTAACTGATGATATCAATGGCACAAAATCTCGATCTCTAAGTCAACAAAACGAAGGATAGAGCGAAATCGGAAGGTCGATCGTATAGCGACTAACCGGAATGTTTATACGAGTGAAGGTTGTAGAGATTGTTAGGTTCTTTGCTGAACACAACACCAGCAGTACCATTACCGAACTCCTTAACCAAAAAGGAGTTATTTTTCTTCACGATCTCCCATACTAATTGCCCTGGAACTGTTGTCATTTCCACACAGTAAATGGACCTAGGGTTTTGCTTCGACGGCGTTAAGAGGAGGATGCTGAGAGCTTAAGCTAGCAAGTGTGATACATTCCCTTTATATATTATTGATATCTAAAACCCTAGGCCCTTCTTGTGATGGGTGGGCCAATTGTCCATCTTTTCATTCGGGTCATTCGCACGTGCCTCCCTATTTCGGGGTGATCTTTAATTTTTGTCCTTCATCATTTTTTTACGCGGCATAATTAGAATTTTCTAAAGCATAATTAGTGTTTAACTTTGACATATGTGTCATAACAACCCATAAATTATGACGGACAAGACATAACTTTCAATTCTCAACATAATCTGAAAAAAACATAATTTCATATTTCGGCGGGCATAATTAGCGTTTAATTCCAACATATGTACATAACATCTGTTGGAAATTTATCATTGGTGGAGGTTGGGTCCGCCCATCTTCTCATGACTTAAACATCATGGTTTCACATGTTAGAGAACTCGGTTCTTTACACGTGCTTAATCTACTAAGTGAGTAGATGATCGTAGGGCCAAGAATCATCAAATTCCGTTGAGAAATGGAAGAAATATTGGTCCACGAAGTAAGGTGTTTGAGACATGAAAGAGTGGTGTGTGACAAATCTACCACATCGGTAGGAAAGGGAAGAATTGTTCATGTTATAAGTCTCTAAACTGAATAAAGGATTGGGACGCCAAGGGGGTAACCCATGTGTTTGAAGGAGGGAGGACTTAGGTATGCTTGGGTTCGAGACTAGGCCCACACGCGTGCCACCACCACCCGCATAGGTCGGGTCGTGGGCTATTGGGCTTTTTTTGATATTATCTTTTTGGACCCCGGAACTTTAATTAATTACAGTTTGGTCCCTGGAGTTTCTGGAAGGCAGGCACCGCGGTGCCTCAGGATTTGAACCGCGGTACTGCGCGTCCAGTGAGCTCCCAAGCAACGGTAATGTCAGCAGTTTAATGTCATTAATGTCATTAATGTCAGCAGGTTAACAAGAATCCATGAGGGCCTGATTACACGGAACGAGACGTTCCAAATCTACAGGACTCATAAGTTGCTGACTATTCGAAACTTAATGTTCCAGATCTACAGAACTCAGGGATTCTAGATGTTGAACCAAACCGGAGCAAAAGAGGGGACAAAGACTTGTTCCAGGCCTTCTAGCTTGTATGGTTGAAATGTGCCATGGACAATTAACAAAGAATTGTCAACTCCAAAAGCATCGCTTTGAAAAAAAGCTAAAAATAGATAAATAGATTCCGTCAGATAAAACCATACTTATGATATGATTGATCTTCCTCCGGGAAAAGAACATTTGGGTTGTAAAAGTGCATACTCGAGTTGAGTATACATTAGATGAATCTATTGACGGATATAAGGCCCCGGCTACCGGGACATGTGTTCCTATGTGAATAGCTTAGAAATCTAGGGTCATCGCAGTCCTGCGTGACATGGATGTCGAGACAGACTTCCTAATCAGAAAGTTGGTTTTGAGGACTGTTGGACTTCTTCCTGAAATTCCTTATGGTCCCGAAAATGTCTATATTTTGGTCCTAGAAGTTTCAGATAAAATATAAATAATGAATCTGACTACAGAAACATTAACTCTGATGATAGAAAGCCGACAGTTGGAAAACCAAAAGTCCGAAAGTGGAAGAAGAAAGAAGTATGGAACAACCCGAGGGGTTTGAGGTTCCAGGAAAGAGAAGAAAGTATGTTGGCTTGTAAAATCTCTGTGCGAACTAAAACAAGCCCAAATTATTGGCACTAAAACATTTTATCGTACTCTACTATCGAATGGTATCTCCTCAAATGTATGTTTCAACATGAAATGATATGGGTACTACAGATGACATCTTAGGAGTTGGAATCCCTAAGACATCTAATAAACTGGTCTTATTCCAAACTCATTTGTGATGAGTTTGATAGTCTCGTTAAAGTCACCAATGGATTTAAATCATAGAGTCGATTGGGATCATGGTGCACCCATATGCCAGGAGGGATATGCTCGGGTCACACTGCAATTGACCTAGTATCGGTTCATAACAGAAGATCAGTTGAACTAATGTTCACTCGTAATTCTGGAAATGATCAACAGAAGGCGTTAAAACGGATGTGACGACATCTAAATTATTCGCCTATTTATGAATTATGGTAGTCTGGATGTCGAGTGGTTCTAGGAGAACAAAATGATGCAAACTGGACATAAGACCTGAATAACACCAATGTGCATGGTGTGTCTTAGGAAAATCCTCTAAGCAAATCTTGCATCGGACGATTCATGATGGAATCGAATGTCATGGCTTTGCACAAAGCATGACAAGAAGTTGTGTAACTTCACGACCTCTTAGAGGATGTCCCTTATTGGGAGTAACTCGTGCCTGCTCTAGTTTGACACTGTGAGGGCACGAATGACGATGTTTGGACATACACATCGCAGACATAAGATCGTATGACAGTTGATCGGGTGACACATCCTTGATTACAAATCGAAGGATATAACAGACCCTTTAAAGATAAAGGGTTACCCACAGATCAAGATGTCTGCCTGTCTAGGGGAATTGGCTTAAAACCCAATCAATAAGAACCAATATAGTGGACACGCAACCTTACAGACTGGAGATCCCAGGAATAAGGTTCAATGGAAAAAGTAAACTGTAAAGGTTCAGTTGAGCGCTTCAATGAAAGCAAGAGCACTTTGGATAAAGGTTTCTTAAGAAACATAATCCAAGGTCATTCCCGTGATAGACAAAAAATGCTACATGTAGAGGGGTAAAGGATAAGTTTCCAAATCTTTAATGATCCTTATCAATTGAGATTAGATCGGGAAACATTTAATGGTTCCTAACGCTTGTGAAGCTAGGTATTTCAGGATACCTTGTAGGAGACCACCTATTTATGTGCGAGGACAGACCGCCTCAAATGAACGCACTTAAGAATCTAAGGGTGTCCACGACCCACGACGGACAAAACACAAAGAAGGGTTGAGTAGGAAGGGTGTTGTGTTGATACCATTGTCTTGACATATACTAAACACTGACGGTTCAAGACATCACATTCACCGCGCAGTTGTTGCGATATTTATAGATTCTTACGCAAGTGTATATATCGTTCAAGTAATAAAGATCTGTAAGACGGAGTTATCGTCCACAAAGACTGATTTATTTAGTACCGATTATCTATCCTATGGTATCTATTTTGCAATCGTTCTTTTGTTTGAGAATTATAACTAAGAATTATGACTAAGTGCATGAAATAAACTAAAGATTATAATACTTTGGGCTTATAACAATTATGAAGGAAATAGAGTTCCAATCTCCTCAACTATCCACTCTCTCACGTGTTAATGCAATGCTAATGATTCTTCTTCTTATTAAGATAGCAGGTTAACTAATCTGTCATTATATTCCGATTAGGATATACAAGAGTTCAACCTAGTACATAAACTTTTTATATTTCTATGATAAGTTTTACCACACATGAGGATTAAGAACAATAACCTTTAAATACTACACAAGTATCGGGGTACTTTCGTCCACGATTTTAACCTATGTCTAGACAATTACAGCATATTCAAATCTCACCCTTCATAATTTTGATTCGAAATCATATAAGTGATGACAATTAATAGCTAGTTAATTATCAAGCAACATAACAATATTGAATAGATCTTAATATGATGAAGAAGAAATCAATAATCAATGCATTAACTATATGAAAGAGTTTCAAGAAGATCCGATGGAAACCATACTAAAGTAATTAGCTCCTAAACATTGTCATGTCAAGAACTAAATTACAATCCAACATAAACTGAAATAAAGTAAAGGAAAGAAAATAACTTGAACACTGAGATGTCTCCAATTGTGTCTTGCCTCTTTTTTTCCTCTCCAAAGTTCCATCCTAATAATGACAGGGTTTAGAGTATTTATATCTGGGAAAAACCTTGCTTCGCACCCCTTTACCCTTGTCCAATTTCAACCCAACTTTTCTGAAAATACGTGTCGGCACTGCAGTTCCGTTGGCAGGCACCGCGGTGCTAATTCTTCTGAAACCACTGTAGCTCACTGGACATATGGCACCGCGATGCCTCTAGCCAGGACCGCGGTGCCTTCGACGGTGTTTCAGTTTCGGACTTTCGGTAATTTTTACGCCTCGGTGCTAATTTTCCTGACCGCGGTTCCATGGCACCGCGGTGTCTCTGTGATTTTTGTACGGAATGTGCCAGATTTCTTATGTTCTTCTTAGCACTTCTTAGGCTTCATTTCTTGGGATGTGCTTGTGCAATTTTCATCTTCAATTAGCTCATTTCATCCTCAAAAGTGGTATCTTCTCCTTTATGACCGTTGTGACACAAACGAAAAAAAACACACCTAACACTATACTAAACACAAAATAAAAGAGTAAAATACTAACTAAAAAGAACTCAAAAGAGTGTATAAAATACACTCAACATCAGTAAATATGTTCGATGGTATTCTACTATGGAAGGTTCAAAGCTACGGCTACCTCTTCAGATGCAACATTGATCCGCTAAAAATATTGCTGAAAGAAGGCACAATGTGTGTGCATCAAAATCTCTTCCAAGAGGGGATTGTTGGAAATTTGCCTTTGGTGGAGGTTGGGTCCTCCCAGATTCCCATGACTTAAACATCATGGTTTCACATGTTGGAGAACCTGGTTCTTTACACGTGCTTAATCTACTAAGTGAGTAGATGACCGTAGGGCCAAAAATCATCAAATTCTGCTGAGAAATAGAAGAGATATTGGTCCACGAAGTATGGTGTTTGAGACATGGAAGAGTGGTGTGTGACAAATCTACCACATCGGTAGGAAAGGGAAGAATTGTTCATGTTATAAGTCTCTAAACTGAATAAGGGATTGGGACCCCAAGGGGTAACCCATGTGTTTGAAGGAGGGAGGACCTAGGTGTGCTTGGGTTCGAGACTAGTCTCACACGCGCGCCATCACCACCCGCCCGGGTCGGGTCGTGGGCTATTGGGCTTCTTTTGATATTATCTTTTGGACCCCAGAACTTTAATTAATTACAGTTTGGTCCCTGGGGTTTCTGGAAGGCAGGCACCGCGGTGCCTCAGAATTTGAACTGCGGTGCTGCGTGTCCAGTGAGTTCCCAAGCAACGGTAATGTCAGGAGTTTAATGTCATTAAGTTGTGGAACGTTGGGCTATTACTCCTTAACATTTTGGCTCTTCATTGAGCCTCTTAACAGCCCTCTTAATAGTCATTAACCCCATTAACACCATTAATATTGCTGAAAGAAGGCACAATGTGTGTGCATCAAAATCTCTTCCAAGAGGGGATTGTTGGAAATTTGCCTTTGGTGGAGGTTGGGTCCTCCCAGATTCCCATGACTTAAACATCATGGTTTCACATGTTGGAGAACCTGGTTCTTTACACGTGCTTAATCTACTAAGTGAGTAGATGACCGTAGGGCCAAAAATCATCAAATTCTGCTGAGAAATAGAAGAGATATTGGTCCACGAAGTATGGTGTTTGAGACATGGAAGAGTGGTGTGTGACAAATCTACCACATCGGTAGGAAAGGGAAGAATTGTTCATGTTATAAGTCTCTAAACTGAATAAGGGATTGGGACCCCAAGGGGTAACCCATGTGTTTGAAGGAGGGAGGACCTAGGTGTGCTTGGGTTCGAGACTAGTCTCACACGCGCGCCATCACCACCCGCCCGGGTCGGGTCGTGGGCTATTGGGCTTCTTTTGATATTATCTTTTGGACCCCAGAACTTTAATTAATTACAGTTTGGTCCCTGGGTTTCGAAGGCGCGACCGCGGTGCTCGGAATTTGAAGCTGCGGTCTTTGCGTGTCGATGAGTTCCCAAGCAACGGTAATGTCAGGAGTTTAATGTCATTAAGTTGTGGAACGTTGGGCTATTACTCCTTAACATTTTGGCTCTTCATTGAGCCTCTTAACAGCCCTCTTAATAGTCATTAACACCTCCTTCATCCATAAACACTATATAATCAAGCCTTATTCCAGATTTGAGGAGAGACATATAATATACATTGAACACACAATAAATGAGAACATATACAGAACAGAAAATAGAGGAAGAACACACATAGAATACATATTTCTATAAGTTCTTCCTAGTTCATGAAATCTCTTCCTTTCTTGCAATCTTACACACTCAAAAATCTTTCTATTATAGCGAACACTTGAGTTCTCTTTGCTCATTTGTTTGATTGTTGTTTTATCTTGGGAGATAAGTTGTCATTACAACCGTTGAAAGGATATACGGGGCAATATTATCTTAAGGATAGATCAAAAATTTGGTCGACTCAGCAAGCCAATTATATTGTTATATTTCCATATTCTAAACATATTGTTGTTGTTGTTCTCAAGGGGCTTGCTGGAAGTTTCAACCAACATCTCAACACTTCAAGGAAGAAGATCAACACTTCAAGGAAGGATCAAAGACCGAAGATCAAGATCATCAACACTTATTGATGTTGTGACAACTGATGTTAGGCTTCAAACCTATTGTATTGAAGCACTAGTGATAGTTGTAAACTATTCTCATACATCCATTGTAACACCAACAACATCCATACAAATTATGACTCATAAGGCTTAATTCTCAACAATCAACATAATATGAAAAACAGTATACTACAAAACTGTGCAGCATAACTTAATTCCTACATAATTAATGTCGAGCGAGGCAAAATTTCAGTTTTCAGAGATAAAAATATTACAAAAACTATACATTGCGAAGTAAGCATGGATATTATCATAAACTAAATAACAAAGGCAAAATAAAGACCAATGCGTTGGAAGAATAATCCGCGCAGAAGAAATCTTTTCGTTTTTCTTTCATACGTATACTCCTGAGTAACAAAATATTTTTGTCCAAACATAATTAGTTCAATTTCTTTTGTATAATGTATTTTTAGACTTTTGTTTGTATAATATACAGTGAATTAAAAATATGTTTCAACTACCCCCAACCTCCCCCTCAATGCTAAAAGTACTTTAATAACAAACTAACGATAAAAAGGTACTTTAATGACAAACTTTATTAAGTATAAGTGCTATTGAACATTTACCAATAATTTATCATACTAATAAAAAATAAAAAATGTAATGAAACTTAAGAACCCAAAGCCTTTGCGAACCTTTTTGACCATGAGTGTGCCTATACACTAACTTGGTTCTCAAAATCATACTCATTTTTCTTTAGAACTGCACACATTTACTAACATTATCACATGCAAAACAAGTAAATCGACTGACTCATAATCCTTGACAAGTTCCAGTTGCTGTTAACATACACAAGAATACCTCCTTTTTTTTCTAATGCAGATTCAGATTTACATAACAAGACCAACTTCTCACTTCAAAGAAGCTTTCGGTGAGAATATGAAATTCATTTGCTAAGATCTCATAAAGCTCCTGCTTTTTCATTTTCAAAATGAGCCTTTCAGTTTTCAACGTCTCAAAATACAGAACAGAAGTAAAGGAAAAAAAAAATTGTAAATGCGCTGGCTGACTCGTACCACAAATATAAAAAAATATCAAGTTATTAACCCTCTAAAGTCAAAGTTGAATTGAACCCATCTTTACACCTCAGCTAATGTTACATTATATACACCAACAAAGCAGCCAATCAGCAAAGTTCCTCAACAGTGATCACACCCTGTTATTGTACAGAAATGATCCAACTTCAGTATCCATACTGGGCTGCTTCAAACCAGAGTTCCTACGCAATGAATTCTCATAGTCCACTACTCTGACCGTTCTGATCAATGGAACATTTTTATTCAACCAATGCTTGCTACAATAGAACGGTGGGTCGGTCGTATTGAGCTATTTAACGCTTCATTTATCCTACTGAACACTATTTTCAAGGGGACACAAGCTACCGCGGGTCCTTTAAGCTTCTCTACTACAGGTTTCTTCTCTCTAATTTGCTGGTGAGAACCGGTTAAGGAAGACAATTTTCTAATCTTCTTCGAAAGGAGGCCATTTTTCCGTGTCTTGGGTGACTTATTTGGTGAACCACGAGGTCGCACCGTGTGATGCTTAGTAGAAATCTTGCGCGCCAAACTTGGCTTGGATTCATAAACAATATCCGCAACTTGCAAAGCTGAGCTGTTCTCACCATGATCCTCGTCTAAGTCATAGCTGCTGCTATAGCACTCAAATCCACTGACTAACAGATCATCACAAAAGCCATCATCCAAGACTTCAACTGTGAGGGGGTGGCCTATGATAGGCTGACCATTCAATTTGCTCATTAGAGAGATATATGGAACATGATGCGGGCGATAGCTGGCTTTAACCTCGAGATTAACTTCATACAGTGAAGAATCAGCAATGTGGTGCCTAAGATAGAAATCTGATGACTCATACTTAGGGTTAACTGTAAATCGAGACTGGCGATAGGGTAGCAACCTCTGGGGAGTAAGCATGTCTGCTGTGGGCCCCTTCATATGAGCTTCTCTGAGAGAAATATTCCTGCTCCAACCTCGCAAGTCATCCACTTGAATTTCTGTAACTGGTCTTGACTTTAAGCGGTAGTTGTCAACTTTCCGACCTGTAGAAAGAGGGAATGAATCATGATCTATAGTAGCCAAATATACATTTGGTTCATCTTTCAAGTCTCTAAATTTTCCAGAATCTTTCTTTTTAAACTTACTTGTGTGCCTCGAATTCCTCTTTCCTTTCAACTTCCACTTTGAAGTTCCTTTCTCCATCCTCTCGCTGAAACAATGGAAATCGTCACTACCAGAACTAGTAGAGCTTGAGTCATTAAGCTCCTCACTCCCGAACGACATAGCTTCAACTTGGCTGCCCTGGCTAGACTCCCCGATACCACCTTGAGCTTTCTGAGATGTGCGAGACAAGCCTGTTTGGAGAAATAAAAGACATCAGCATATAAATAACAACATCTAACAATCCAATGGGGAGAAAACTGAAATATTATCAGGAAGAAGAACTGCAACCATGCGAAATTCAGAAATATAAAAATCAGAAGAAGGAACGATAAACAGGGGAAGAGAAACTTTTTTTGATAAAATTGCTTCAGAAATCATTGGCGAAAAAGCTACTAGAAACTCATATCATTGATAAGAAAAGAAATTGAAGACAAATACATGTAGAAAGAGAAGTGTCATGACAAGTCACACACCGAAAAAGTATTCACAACACATCCACAGAACAGATTTTTTTTAACAGTTCCACATAAAATAAGTTCTTCATTGAACCAATCAGATTAAGAAGTTTTTCTAGAGTGAGAGCTAAGAAGTCCAAGATGGGCAGACCTGGTGTATAAGGTTTGTGTATAAAAATTACAGTGTTAGGTGCCTCTACTAAATAATCTGCCAAACTCAGCCACAAACCCAAGATCGGGTAGAGAAGAAATGGAAGTATGAAAAGTACCCACCCTAAGGGTGTGTTTGGTACGAAGGAAAATGTTTTCCTCGGAAATTGTTTTTATGGTAAAGGGTTTCCAGGAAAATAAGTGTTTTTACTTTTTGGTGTTTGGTAAGTAAGTAGAAAATATTGCCCCAAAAGCATCTGTATATAATCTAATTAAACACTATGGGTGTGGGGGAAGGGAGTAGGGGTGGTGGGGATGGGACTATGGAGCATGGGGGTGGGGGTGGGATGTGTTGGAGAGTGGAGAGGAGACAATTAGTATGAAATGCTACTTATGGAACTTGGTTTCCCTACTTCCATTAGGGAAGTCATTTGCTCATTTTAAGGAACTTATTTTCCTATAGAAAATATTTCCTAAAAAATTTGACACACCAAACATAAGAAAATTGAATGAAAATGTTTTCCTCCATACCAAGCACATCCTAAGTAATACTTTCACAATGCAAAACCAAACTGCAAATTTAAGAGGAATGATTCCACCAAAACAACCATAACCAAAATCTACCACTTCACATCAGTTAAATAAGTTGTGTCATGCATAAGACCAAAGACCACTATGTGAGGTTTCCATGAGACATAGAACACATTAGTTTTGGTCTTCCATAACTGAAGGGAAAAGATATCCTGCTGCATTTATGATCTTTTACATCATTTATGCAGAGGTTATCCACCAGAAAATTTCAAGGGAAAAGCAACTTGAATCTCCAACTAACAGATCAACGAAAAATCCTCCCAGGTCAGCTTTTGTTTCCAATTGCAGTGCCTACACTGGTGGCACCATATGTGCCACAAGAACTACAAGGACAACATTTATTGTGTTTACTCCAGATCATTGGGGTCTCACAAGTTTTCATATGATTCCTAGATATCCCTTTCCGTACAGGAGAACAAGCCAATCTTCTTACAATGCAGTATAGTCAAATGTGAAAAGTGCAGAGAAGTGCCAACATCTGATGGGGCTTTAAGCCCAAAGGGGAATTAAAGTGTGGGCTTTAACGGAGGAAGGTGCCAAAATGAAGAATATATGTGTGTGTGTGAGTGTGTGTACATATACATATATAATGCAACGAAAAATAACTACAAACATAAACAATAAGATTTGGATACAAAATTAGAAACAATTATAACTAAGCGAAATATATGGTATAAAAATCATGACATTCAAGTTAAAAATTTATTTGAAACATCTGATTTAGATGAAAAGATGTACTTTATGTTTCTTAAGATAGGTTTCTTATACTAAATTCTTCATTTCTTATTCCTAATCAATAAAAATTTACTCATAACGTTTTTAACAATTGATGTATCAGTTGTCAAATATAATTATTGTTTAGTACCATCCACTTAAAGATGGACCCATTGCTGATGAGGTGCATGCCTTAGAGCCTTAGCCCTACACTATAGCACCACCTAAGTGAGGCCAAACGCACAACCTGGCTTTAACTGAGTGCTAAAACGCACCTCAAACAAGCCTTTAGTAACACTGATATTATTATGAAGATTATAAACAGTAAATGCAAGGAAATCTCTGCTAATGCACATAAATACCTGCAGATTGCTTCTCTTCTGCAACTAAGGGCACATCAAACAATCTGTCAGAAGAACCATTCTCAGTCGACCCCAAAATACTGGAAATTTCATTCTCTTTCTGTTTGCGCTTAACATGGGAAGAATCATGAGTGTGACCAAATGCATCCAATGGTTTCCCATTCCCACATGTAACTGAGATACTATCTGCGTCGTTATTTAGTACTGTATGAAAACTTTTCTCAGACCCGTTAGATTGTAATCCAAAAACTTTGCTTTCAGATACCCCTGCAAGAGTAGAGCCGGTTGGACTAGGAAGTTGTTCACACGTAATAGGAACAGACACCATTGCTGTACTCTCCAATACCTTTGTCAAGGGACGGTGACGGCTCTTCCTCTTTAAAAAATCATGAACATGTGCCACCTGAGATCTCTTCCTTTTCAGAGATGACACCACACCCATCCCCAGGTCATCAAGTCCTTTCATGCGTTTACTTCCCTCGGTTCCATCATCCTCTGAGTCGTTTGGTGTTCTTCTCCGTGTCCCACACACAGGTGGTTCCTCAGATGCAATTATATGATTTGGCGCCTCAAATGATACACCAGATTGAGACAATTCTTGAGCAGAATTTGAGTTATCTTCGGAACTAGTCAGTTCCTCATCTACCTCTTTACCGTCTTCAGGAGGATTTGATGAAGTATGTGATGTGTGATGCTGTCCATCTTCTTTATCTATTCTTGAGAAAAAATCTGGATGGTCTTTCCCGAGACGAGCACTTTCAATCTCTAGAGCATGAATAATGGCATCCTCTCTTCGCGCATATTTGACAGCCTTTCTTGAAGAGTTAGCAGCAGCAGCCTTTGCTTTCTCAATACATTCATCATATTCCCCACAACGAAAAGCTTTCACCCGCTTAGATTTTTCAAGATTATACCAGTCCCTGAAACAGCAGGCAACTATTAGACCCTTTTTATCAAGAATTGAGTTAAAAGAAAAATATTCACTTCAACAGTTGGTACTCTTTAAAATGGGATGAGCAAGGAGAAAAAAAGTTCATGTAAAAGAGAACAAAGATGAGAAATACTGGACTAGATAAAGTAAAAGACATAGGAAAGTGAAAAGGAACACCACAAGTCCGAATTGTGGAAGCATTAGCGCTAAATGATAGCTAGGAAACTAATGTCTCCTTTTTCTTCATTTTGCAGGCCAAATGATTAGCAAAGGAGTAATATCTCCATAACTGGGAGAAGCTGGTGCAAGTCATAAGTTGCGTGGACTCTTCAGTTTCGATGCCGCACCCGTGTCAGATTGTCCAGAAATACACTACTTTTGGAGAATCCGACACGCACCCATTGACATTTTTTAAGAGTCCGAGCAACATAGGGTGCAACTACAGAAAAAAACCTAAGATGCTTTTAGTACCCTACAAGAACTTTGAGCCACTTGAACTGGCTTTGATTTGCCAGGAACCTGTAGAAATGGATTCTGCAATGGGAATAGATGAAAAAAGGGCTCCGAATGACTTTTATCCTTAATGCTACTGAGCAAGAACCACAGTTAAGAACACAGTAGCCTCAGCTAGCTTGATAAATAAGCTTTTACCAATAGAAGGTAGATTCCCATATTGCCAAAACAAAATCCTGCACGTCGCATCCAGATATGATGAAATGCTTACAACACTAGAGAAAGTCATACTCAACAAATACCAATAAACACCTGAAAATGTAATCTCACTGCCGACATTAAACTTTTCAAATCCAGAAACTGCTGTACGTACTGCATAAATGGCACAAGCAGCACAGACCATTTCACTAGAAAGAAAGTGCCATACGAAAGCTAAATTGAGAAGCTAAAACCTTAAGTAATAGAAGCAGATGGAAAAGATTGCATTGCTGACCCATTCTTCAAGACAAATCACACAATCTATGGAACCCAGGGTTTGAGATAAAAACTCCAGTTGCCGAATATTCCAAAAGTCTGAACACCCAGCCCCCTCCATCAGAAGTGATGAAGAGTTAACACTTCGGACTAAGTTATTTTAATTGTCAGAAGTAGTTCCCATGATTTCTTGTGTTTCACAACATGGCAATAAGCTTCTTTTGCTTAGTTCTATTATAGGTGGAAGTGAATTGACACACACTACGTCTAAAAATTTTGTTCCAAAACAAACACTATAATGACTTGCGTGTACGAGAACCTCAGAAGCCACGAAAGAATGAGCCATACACTCGGCCAACTCCTTTCCCTTTACCTGACTATACAAAACAGATTTTACATTCATTTTGTCTAATTGCTGCATCTAAGTTAACTTATCAAATCCTATCCAAATTCTAAGCATCAACCTAACTCCACAGAGGAATCTAATCTCTTTTTCATCCATCTTTGACAAGTTTAGCAGTGGGAACTATAATTAAGATTAAAGCCATAAAAAACAAAACCTGGAGAACCACAGGTTAACCCTTGATATGTCCACCTCCAGAAACCACCAACCATCTCCAGTTCAAACAAATAGCAAGGAGAAAGTGCCAAACAAAATACTGAACTTAATTATCATACTTGAAGGACCGCCACCGTAGTATTATTCTTGTAGTCTCTTGTCCTTCTATTTTGTTTCTTGTATTTCAATTATCGTATTGATTTGTGTAGTTACGACTTACGACACCTCTATCATGCCTTTTATAGTATTTTCCCATGGCTTTATATACTGCTTTGAAATGCTAGTCCATGTGCCGAGGATCTACCGGAAACAACCTCTCACAAAGGTAGGTAGGGGTAAGGTCTGCTTACACTCTCACACTCTCCACAGATCTCACTTTGTGTGATTTTACTGGGAATTGTTGTTGTTGACTTGAAGGACTACCACATTATAAAAATAAATAAAGTACAAAGGGGAAAGAAAACACACAAAATGAAAGAAAAAGATAGTTTAAAAAAAAACTTACACACTTGCATCCTCTCTTCCAAGGAGCTTAACAGGAGTTCCTGATCTTGGTGAAACAGAGAAACTCTGAGGTAACTCATCTGGGCCCAATATCCGACCCGGCCACCATGACCCATTTCGCCTTCGGACCCACACCAAACCCCCAACCGACGCATCAATGGCTTTGACAATAGACTCACCAGAACTCCCCATCTCATTCAAAGCCACCAGAAAAACCCCCAAAATTCAGTCAATCCACAGCATGCCAAAGCCCCACAAAAATCACCTCTTCTCCTATCATAAAAAAAATGCACATAGCCCTTTAAACCACATAACAAAAAAAGCTTAAATTAACCAAAAACAATTGAACCCTCACATGCAACACAAAACCCACCCCGAAAACAAATGGAATAGGAACGAAAACAAAACAAAACAAAACGGAAAAAAGAGAGGAAAAAATCCATTCAAGGGTTTATGCCAGAGATAAATAGATCTAGCTGAAAAAATCTTCGGTTATGAATATGATTTTTTTCTGAATTAAAAAATAATAAGAAGAAACCTATTTTTTCACTTGGAAGGACATTGAGATTTAAGTTTCAGAGAATAAATACATACAGGAAATAAACAGCCGCCGCATGAAGTAGTGGCTTCTCTGTACGAACAAAAGAAAATGGATCGAACGTACCCTTTTCAGTATCTTTTTCTTTTTCCAAAACAGAGAAGAGACTAGAGAGAGAGAACCGTCTTCGCTCGCTCGCTCACACGCGCACACAAACGAACAGAAAGGGAAGAAAAAAGTATTGTGATTCAGCACGACAGGTAGTACAATAAGATATCTACACGTGGCCCTCTATTTTGTAATAAATCATAGATTTTAGATCAGATTTTAAAAATCTATTTTCAAATATTTGTTTGATTATATATTTTGAAGCATATTTTAAAAATTTGTCTCTAAACAAATTTCAAGTTCCAATTTGGGATTTTACACCCACAAAATTTCAAATTTTTTAAAGTAAAAAATATGTCCAAACACAACTTCAAATTTCAATAATTATAACTTCAAAAACTCAAATTTTAATATTTTAAATTTCAATTTTAAAATCTACGGATAAACGGGAGCTAAAGCATTGATTTAAATGGTTGAAATCTAATTTTTGAGGCATTAATCTTCTCATCATGGATTGTAGGACAAATCAATTTAAATCCACAAAGGCATTAATCTTCTCATCATTAATCTTATTTTAGTATATGACTTAATTAAAGAGCATCATAACAAGGATTAAAAAAGTGCCAAGAATTTTGAGATTCTTACATTGCACTTCATTCAAATGTCAATGAAGTAGGATTTTAGAAAAGTTGAATGCTTGGAAAGTCTATTTTTTTCTAATTCTTAACTTGAATTTAGAGAATATTGAGCAATACTATGCTCATAATTATAAATTCTAAGTTGGACCTCTCATCATGTTACAGAAAAAACGAAATAAGTAAAATTTGTTAAATCCAAATAGACTCGTGCCCCACCGGTCCCATATTAATTCTTTTAAAAGACTACTTCAACCTGGGTAGCCTTAAAATCGTGCGCACCCTCTCCATCTTGCATAACTATAAAGTTATAAACCCTATTGACCGGCATAATTTTAAACTCGTACCGCTCACACATGCACCGCCCCATTGCCATCCGTCCTTTTCATGTCTTCAATATCAAAACGGTGGATTATGAAATACACACTTCCATGTGTGCATAGTGCATATTTCAACAACAAAAAAAATCAAGTAATCATATTGAGGTAAAACACATACAATAAAATATGAAAGGTTTAAGTATATTTGAATAAAACAGAATCATTACCTTGGGAAATATGGATAGAGAAAAAGAAATGAGAATGCAACAATAATAAGTGAGTAAAAAATATGAAAATGATCAAATATGAGGGTTTGCTGAGTCGATCAACTTCTTAATCTATTCTTAAGATAATATTGCCCCGTATATTCTTTCAACGGTTGTAATGGCAACTTATCTCCCAAGATAAAACATCAATCAAACAAATGAGTAAATGGAATTCAAGTGTTTGCTTTGGAAGAAAGATCTTTGAGTGTTTGTGATTGCAAGAGAGGAAGACAATTTCAGAATTGTTTAGTGAATGTCAAGTGTGTTTCCAAATGAGTTTTGTGTCTCATTTTATAGTGTGTAGATGATGACCTTCCAAATGGCTAAGTAATGGCCATGAATGACATGTTAATGCCTTGAATTTGGAGTTCTGATTCATTAAATAATGGGTGGTCACGAGCAAAATAATGGAGAGTAAATACTCAAAGTCACCAAGAATCGATTTTAATTCACCCCAACGGATTGAAACGATCGAGGTAAGCGGCCGCCGGGAGAGTCGCGATTCTCCGCCCGATTCGATAACTTCGGGCTCGAACGTCGATTAAGTCGCGACCGCCCGATTTCGGTGAGTTCTTTGGGAATTGAAAGCGTCAGTCGTCGCGGCCGCTTCCGGTTTCGTGGTGATTTCTGATTCATTTCATCTTTACACATTATACATTTCTTCCTTCATTTACCAGCGTGAAATCATTCGTCATTTGGCCAATAACCGCCTATTACCTTACGTCTCAAACAATTCGTATACGTACCAATATCTCTTTCATTAAGGAAATTTTGATCATTGGCACTACGTGTGCACGTGTGTGGAAACAGGTTTTCTACGTGCGGGGCCCCAATTGTTCGATTCATAATTAATAGGATTTATTTTATTTCACGTTTAATAAATATTTCCAATAATCCCCTCTTGGAAGAGATTTTGGTGCACGCACATGGTGCCTTTCTAGCAATCATTTAGCTGAACGATGTTGCATCCAGAGAGGTAGCCGGAGCTTTGAACCTTTCATAGTAGAATACCATCGGACATATTTACTGCGCGGTGAGCGTGATGTCTTGAACCGTCAGTGTTTAGTATATGCCAAGATAATGGTACCAACACAACACCTTTCCTACTCAATCTTTCTATTTTGTCCATCGTGGGTCGTGGACACCCTTGGATTCTTAAGTGCGTTCATTTGAGGCGGTTTGTCCTCGCACTTAAATAGGTGGTTTCCTACAAGGTATCTTGTAATACCCCGCTACACAATCGTTAGGAACCATTAAAAATTTCACCAACCTAACCTCAACTTTTGAGGATCATTAAATGTTTGAAAATTTATCATTTACCCCTCTTACATGTAGCACTTTTTGTCTATCACGGGAACGACCTTGGATTATGTTTCTTTAAGAAAGACACATTATCTGAAGTGCTCTTGCTTCCACCGAAGCGCTCACGAAACCTTTACAGTTTAGTTTTCCCATTGAACCTTATTCTTGGGATCTCCAGTCTGTAAGGTTGAGTGTCCACTATATCGGTTTTTATTGTTTGGGTTTTAAGCCCATTCCCCTAGACGGGCAGAACAACTGATCTTTGGGTATTCCCTTCGTCAAGGGATCTGCGATATTTTCCTTAGATTTTATGTAATCAATGGAAATAATACTCGAGGTGATCAGTTGTCTAACAGACTAATGTCTCAATCGAATATGACGAGACTTACCGTTGTATATTGAACTTCGTGCCCTTCCTATCGCAGTGGATCATTACAGAAGACACGGGTTTATCCCAACATGGGACATCCTCTAGAAAATCATGAAGCCACTCAACTTCCTCTCCCGCTTTATCTAAAGCGATAAATTCTGACTCCATTGTGGATCGGGCAATAAAAGCTTGCCTAGAGGATTTCCAAAACACATCTCCACCATCGATTGTAAAGATATATCCGCTGGTGGACTTGATGTCGTCGCTATCAGATATCCAGTTTGCATCGATGTACCCCTCTAGTACCGCTGGATATCTTGAATAGTGTAACCCGAAATGTATCGTGAACTTTAGGAACCGTAGTATTCTGTTCAACGCTTTCCAGTGATCCTCACTTGGATTTTGAGTGAACCTAGCCAATTTATTGACTGCATGAGCGATATCAGGTCGAGTACAGTTTGTGATATACATCAGACTATCAATCACCTGCGCATATCGCTCCTGGCGTACGGGCTTACCCAGATATTTGTCAAGCTTTTGACTTATATCCAATGGTGTTGATCTGGTGGTGTCGAACATCCCAAATTTCTTCAGTACATTCTCGATGTAGTGAGATTGAGATAAGACCAGTCCATTAGATGTCTTAGACATCTTGATCCCTAAGATGACATCTGCAATGCCCATATCTTTCATGTCAAAACATTGTCTCAAGGATTATTCTAGGAATGCTTCCAGTGATCAACAAGTCATCTACATATAGACATATCATGACAAAAGATTTGACATTTCCTTTCATGTAGACACATTTGTCACATCCATTAATGGCGTATCCTTTTGATAGTAGAGTACTATCAAAATTCTCGTGCCATTGTTTAGGGGCTTGTTTCAGCCCGTACAACGATTTAACAAGCCGACATACTTTTGTCTCTTCTCCGAACCACACTGTCACGACCGACCGGGCATCGGTGCCCTACCAGGCACCCTTTTGCATACATCGGAAAATAGCGGTGAACATACACAATGATAAAATACTTAAACATAAAATAACAACAATTTGCCGATAAGGCCACCTTCCGTAACTTATACCAATAAAGCGATACATATTTTTTTTCTTTACAACCCAATCCACAATGTGACTACTGCACCTAAGAATAACAATCACGGCGGGACGGGGGCCCGCCATACCACGAATGTACAACAACCGACAATACCGAGGATAAGCCTCGAAATGAGGAGTTTCTCAACGGTGAGCGGTGATCCTAGAGCGAGGATCGCAACTTGTACTACTGGCGTGACGCGGCCGAAAGGTCGATGCAACGTACCAAATATGTGGCCCGAAATCAGTAATGAAATCATAAGTCTAATAATAAAGCGGAGACATGTATGATACTCAATTAACACTACAATGTGCCTTACTAACAATGAGAGTAAAAAAGGTGTATACTTACAATATAAAGTAGGAAGCTCACGATCAAAACAGGACCACCGTCGCGATATCATTAAGCAATCCTATTCTGGGACTATTTCACCCGCGTAGATCGCGTGGACCCGCATGAGATATTCCTCGCATGGGGACTATTTCACCCGCGTAAGCCCTTACGGACTCGCGTGAGGCATTCTCGCATAGGTGGACGCCCGCACGTGGGATTATTTCACCCGCATAAGCCCTACGGACTCACGAGGTATTCGCATCGTGGGTAGCAAATCCACGAAATATGCAATGCCACAAACCCGAGGAATGACCCGCAATTATTCTTGAACTACTAGCACAAATCAGGCTATCACCCATAACAGAAGCACTACCGGCTTATAATTCAAGATATAAGAAAGTTAAGCGATCCACTAACTTCTTATTATTCTGTTTCATATACACTCTCATTTTAGTTTACTCAGGCACTAACATGTTCTTTATAAAAGATCCTGATTTAACCCAAAGTACTACGTCTTCTATTCTTTCAAAATGACTCATTTCATTATAAAACTTCCAAGATACTAATAACCGTAGTATCAAGTTACAATTTCTTTTTCAAGACAAGTCACAATACTTTTAGAAATAAAATTAGGCTTCTAAATCAGTGACTTCTTCTCTCAGTAAAGCCTTAGGCAATTGATGCCTTTAAATCAAATTGCCTTTCAAATAAATCAAGCCATTTATCTTTCCATAAAGCCAATATAACCAACTCCCATAAAGTCGTTATATTCACTTTATACCTAAGTCAAGTACAATTTCTATCCAGGACTTATACGTTTAAAAGCGAAACAAGTATCACATTCTTTAAAACTCTTGAGTCCCTTAACATGCTTAAATTACTTAAGAGTAAACCATTCTCTTATTAACTTTCCATAAAGCTATTATAACCAACTTCCCATAAAGCCGTTATACTAGCTTTATACATTAGCAACTTACATACTTCTTTTTAACCAAGAGACTTAAACTTTCCAACAAAACAAGTATCAAAATACTTTCAACATACTTAAAGTCTCTTAACTTTTAAAAACCAAGATATCCTTAATAATTAAACAAGTGAGTTAATTCCCTAACTCAAACAACTTGGGCATTCTTAAAATAAGCCAAGGATATCAAATAGACAAGATTGTCAAAATCTTGTACGTCTACCGTACTATACATTTACAACTTAATCATGCTCAAGAGATAAGAAAGTTCCACATACCTCTTCGGTTTAATCCACTTGCTAAGTCCAATCGCGTGCGTAGTATGCCAACCTATAATGACCATAGTGCGTCTATTAACTTCTAGTTTCAAACGTAAAATATTCCAAGTGCAAGTCACTAAATTCTACTAAAATCGGACAAAGACTTCCTTTGTTTTTACTAACTTTGCCACCTTTTTCAAGTAGAATACAATAACCAAACAGCCCCAATTGGCTCACCACAATTTATAAGGTAGTTCAATACAAATGAATAACCAAACAGCCCCAATTGGCTCACCACAAACGATAACAAACTAGTCTAAACTAAAATGTCAATTCGGCAATTAGGCAACAATACAAATCGTTTTCAATTCCTTTTTAATCCAAGTGGTTTAGTATAACATGATATCAAGCCGCAATCGATTACAACTACTACAATCCTCAAGTAGGTAAACATGCGACGATTCTAATTATCGACCAATTTGTATTTCAATTTTCAAATGGCTTAACATGTCATTTTCGAATTTGAGCTTCCAAATTTCCATAACACTTATCAATCTTCATAACACATATCACATGATCATTTCTAACTTATAATAACATGGAATCTTCAATTACAAAAGTAAGACGAAGATTATACCTCATTTAGCCCAAAAAATGCTCCAAGATTACAAGTCGATCCTTAGCAACTTTAGCTCCTCTTTTTGAAATTCTTCTTCCCGCTAAAATCATCTCTACTAATCCCTACAAGCTTGCCAACATATTTCCTTCTTGTTGCCTTTCCAAAAATCTCATTTAGGCTAGGGTTTTTAACTATTTGAGAGAAGAGAAGAGAAGAGAAAAATTTGGGTGAAGTCTTGCAAATGATGTAAATCTAGCAAGACATGTCTTATATAGCCTTTATCTTGTTCCACAAGTTGGGGGGACACTTGTCCCAACCAGGGTCCTTACAACAAATATCTTTTATTTTACCCCATTTCCGCAAAAATCCGCCCCGGCGCTGCCCGCAGCGGCGCCCGCGGCTCTGCAATTCCAGACAATTTCGGGCTTTCGGCCTTGCCATGCGCCAGCGACACTGCTCACTGTCAGCCAATCTTGTAACGTCCATAATTTTCTACTCCGATGTTCTATTGACGAGCGATTTGTTGCGTTGGAAACTAGACTCAATGAACTTCATATTAGGCTTTTGAAACACCTAAAAACCCCAATTATACTAGGATATATGCTGCTTCCAAGTTGACTGAAAAACTGTCCAAAAAAAAAAATATTCTGCCAACTTTTTTTTTTCTTTTTTTTTCAACTTCGAATCTTATTTCCTTTCGTACATTCTCATCTCATCCTCTTGGAATTACGGGGTGTAACATTCTTCCCCCCTTAGAAACATTCGTTCCCGGATGTTCTTTCGGAGTCCAATCTAAACGGATATTGGCATAGTCCCTTGACTACACCCAACATAATCACACTTGCCACACCTGGCCACATAACAATACTTATGCTCTGGCGTCGGCACGAACTCCAAGTGTCGACGTCGGTTATCTGCATAAAGCTTTTATCGACTCTGAGCTTGCTAATAATCTTTCCCGGATAAGCTTCGCCTTATCCACAGCCCGCTGAATCAAGTCTGGACCAAATAACTGAACCTCGCCTATGTCGAACCATCCAACTGGCGATCTACACTTTCCTACATACAAGGCCTCATACAGGGCCATCTGAATACTGGAAGGGTATCTGTTATCGTACGTAACTCAACAAGAGGCAACTAACCCTCCCGGTTATTTCTGAAATCAAGAACACAGGCCCGCAACCTATCCTCAAGTACCTGGATAGTACGCTGCTGTCCGTCGATCTGAGGTGTAATGCACATCGAGACTCACTTGTGTCCCTAAAACCCTTCGAAAAACCTCCGGAAGTTATCATGTCGAGCTCATCTGCGACATCATAAATGTAGGAACCCGTGCGATCTCACAATCCCGCTAAAAAAAAAAACTAGACGAACCTCGGTAGAGTAAGTGGTCTAACTTAGGAAGAACACGGTGGTTTACGACTATTTACCATGACCCCGAGTCGCACTTCCTCCGAGTGCGATGCCACCTCGTAACAAGATCCATAATAATTACCTCTCATATCTAGGTTGGGATTTCAATCGCTGCAATAGCCATTTGGGCTTCGTACACAACCGTGACCTGCTACTAACTCGGACACTAAGCGATAAACTCCGTATGTCTCTTTTTAGGTCATCTTACCCATACATACATCCGAGGTCACGACACGACTTAGTCGGCCCCAAACAATTAGAGCAATAAGCACTTTGTGTGCCTCGCAAAACCTGGCGACTAGTCTGCAAACCGGTCACGCAATCTATCCTCATCTCACAAAGCACTTATCGGTGCTACTCAACAGCTCTTCTCGCCTGAGAGTCGTAACTCGATACCGTATCATAATCGAATCCTCATACTGCCGCCTCCTTACCTCCCAACAACGGAAGACTCGGCAACCTCTGGATCTAGACTTCATTAACCTTGGGAACAAATAATCGAACCACAGGCTCGTGGCGAAGGATCTCACGGACTATATCCTGTCTATCGGTGCCCGTCGGCGGACTACCCAGTCCACCACAAAGAGTATCAGAATCGTCTTGGCTTTCCCGGATGGTATAGGATACCAATATCACAATCCTTGAGTAACTCTAACCACCATCGGTGTCGCAAATTCTCTTGCCTCGGTCTGCAGACATACCGAGGCTTTTGTGGTCCGCGATTATCCACATGAAGTGCAGATATACGTCATGCCCCCAAATCTTCGGCATGATTTAGCGCCGCCACTCTAAATCGTGAGTGGCGCGATTTCTTCTCCTGCTTCCTAACTACCGGAAAACATAGGCTCTATCCTTATCGGGTTGCGTCGGACACAACCTAGCCAAACACCCAACGTGTTATCATAATAACCTAACCTCTAGTCCCACAGGAGGGGTTAGAACTGTAGTCGTGGTCAACTTATCTTTCGATAACTGAAAGCCTTTCTCATTCCTGCGAAATATTCGGGTATCCTTAATCTCACTTATGGTTCTTGTTTCCTTTCTCATTGCAACCAAACTTGGTCACTAAACTTAGATTTGATTCATTTGCTTGCCTCACGGCTAAGACTTCATCACAATCACATTTTTGGGGAGGTTTCTCGATCTCGTCAAGTAGTAACCCGGTGTTCCTTTCCCAGTTGTAGAGCCTATAATTAGGTGTTACCACATTTTCTTGAAATGTTCTTACTGCCCATTATCAACTAATGGTCTTTACACTCGCAGGGTAATCATGACCCGCAACTTACATTAATATCTTTACGATACTTCCGACCAATTAAATGCGTCGTTCTTAATTACCCCAACACAACACTTTTCCCACTGTATCTACAATCGTAATCTATGGCACGACGATACCAAGACCTTACGATCTCATATCCTCGCCTAACAACATGAGTACACATAACCCCGTAATACGAAACTGTCCTTTTTCGGGAAGAGAACTTATCTCTTTCTTAAACTTTCCTCGAGTCACAACCATAATCACGCGGTCCTTTGCGGTCCAAGAATTATCTAATCATCACGCACCGCCTTTAAGTTCGTAGATTTTCCAACCCACCAAAGATGCCTCGACTTTCCGCCGCAAAGACTGCATTTATTTTATTCTTGCCTTGTACATTTTCCTGAAATTATCCGGAAAGTCGTGGCCCTGACCGCCACACCAAACCAACTCCAAGTACCTCCAAGGGCACTTAACATAAATTCCTTCAAATTCAATTATTACTTACTTTCACGTCGATTTACCTCAAGTGAACAAGTCACACAGACTTAAAAATAAAAACAATGATGCCAAAGAAGGAAGGATAATTCACTGGTTACCGCCACTTCTCTTCCTTTACACTGGATAATCAGCTTACCAGAAAACTAGAATCGAGCCAATCTCTCTCTGCAGTCAACGTTGGCATAACAAGAGGCCAACTAGATCGTGCTCATAATGACCTCTACGTTCATATAACACCGCGCTAGGTCTGCTAGTGGTCCAACGATCGATCGTTATCGCAATTATCTACCCGCTCAGCTACCACCCAACACTCACGGGTGTAGTCACCTCGAAAGGTCCTTATGGATTCAGGCTTTATTTCTTTACACTAGGTTGCTCTCTTTTTCACTGGTCGTACTTTTTCCGTACTTCCAAACTTATACTAGCATACGTACATAAATTCCATACTAATTCTGGCCTCCACTCTTTGGAGTTACTATATTAAACAATATAAGGCCCATTCCGCTCACAACTGGTTCCGTGGAACACGCCCACGAACCCGTAAACCGATTAACTAGACTCGGCATGTACTCGTGACTCGCCACGAATGACTACTATCAATCGATCCCACCCCATAAACGGTACACTAACTTCTCATATACTATAATCGGGTTATGTCTTGTCACAACAAACATACTTACTCCATACGGATCTCACCCGTACCATTCTCGAAATCCCACTACGTAGCTCAATCTATTAACATAGTCTTCCATTAAGTCCCTTAATTAACCTCTTAAGGGTCCATTTCATTCTCACACAACTCATCATCACCTAATTATCTCAAATTAGCACGTAAAACCTCGATGAGAGTTCCTTAACTGTTCATACCTTCCCGGTATCTATTTAGTCTTTACCAAATCCTGGTAATCTAAAACCATTCTAGGCAACACATATATGACTCTAATACATAAATCTGTATAGTTGTATGGCCCAATACCAACTATACTACAAACATTACCAACCTGGATACACAATCCACATAATCTTTCCCGGTCATTGCGCTTTTTCGTATGCAAACAACATAACCTCGTTAGGAGAGACGACCCTAACCACACACTCTATCACACGATCTTAGAGTGAGAAGAATGGAAACGATCCTAAATGTCCTGCAGCCTCCGATTATAGATGTAGTGCGCGACAACACACCGATAATCAAGACTCTACTGACACTGCGTAGACACTTTCCGAGGACTAATCGCTCGATACCACTTTTGTCACGACCCGACCCAAGCTCACGATCGTGCCCTACACAGGCACCCTTTTCGCATACATCGAGAGAATAGCGGCAATGAACATACACAATCGATAAAATACTTAAACATAAAATAACAACAATTTGGCCGATAATGCCACCTTCCGTAACTTATACCAATAAAACAATACATATTTTTTTTCTTTACAACCCAATCCACAATGTGACTACTGCACTTAAGAATAACAATCTCAAGTGACGGGGCCGTCATACCACGAATGTACAACAACCGACAATACCGGGGATAAGCCTCCGAAATGAGGAGCTTTCAACGGTGAACAGTGATCCTAAGAGCGAGGATCAAGAACTCAGTACTCTACACTGCGGCGTGAACGCACGGCCCAAGGAGGTCAAGATTAACATGTACCAAATATGTGGCCAGAAATCTTGTAATGAAATCATAAGTCTAATAATAAAGCGGAGACATGTATGATACTCGATTAACGATAATCGTGTCTTACTAACAATGAGAGTAAAATAGGTGTATACTTACAATATAAAGTAGGAATCTCACGATCAAAACAGGACTACCTGTCCGCATTATCATTAAGCAATCCTATTCCTGAGACTATTTCACCCGCATAGATCGCGTGGACCCGCCTGAGATATTCCCCGCATGGGACTATTTCACCCGCGTAAGCCCTTACGGACTCGCGTGAGGCATTCCTCGCATAGTGGACGCCGCGTGGGACTATTTCACCGCGTAAGCCTACGGACTCACACGAGGTATTCGCGCATCGTGGGTAGCAAATCCACTAAATATGCAATGCCACAAACCAGGAATGACCGCAATTATTCTTGAACTACTAGCACAAATCCGGTATCACACATAACATAAGCACTACCGCTTATCATACAATATATAAGCAAGTTAAGCGATCCCTAACTTCTTATTATTCTTTCATATACACTCTCATTTTAGTTTACTCAAGGCACTAACATGTTCTTTTATAAAAATCCGGGAATTTAACCCAAAGTACTACGTACTTCTATTCTTTCAAAATGACTCATTTCATTATAAAACTTCCAAGATACTAATAACCGTAGTATCAAGTTACAATTTCTTTTTCAAGATAAGTCACAATACTTTTAGAAATAAAATTAGGCTTCTAAATCAGTGACTTCTTCTCTCGTAAAAGCCTTAGGCAATTGATGCCTTTAAATCAAATTGCCTTTCAAATAAATCAAGCCATTTATCTTTCCATAAAGCCAATATAACCAACTCCCATAAAGTCGTTATATTCACTTTATACCTAAGTCAAGTACAATTTCCTATCCAAGGACTTATACGCTTAAAACGAAACAAGTGTCACATTCTTTAAAACTCTTCAAGTCCCTTAACATGCTTAAATTACTTAAGAGTAAACCATTCTCTTATTAACTTTCCATAAAGCTATTATAACCAACTTCCCATAAAGCCGTTATACTAGCTTTATACATAAGCAACTTACATACTTCTTTTTAACCAAGAGACTTAAACTTTCCAACAAAACAAGTATCAAAATACTTTCAACATACTTAAAGTCTCTTAACTTTTAAAAACCAAGATATCCTTAATAATTAAACAAGTGAGTTAATTCCCTAACTCAAACAACTTGGGCATTCTTAAAATAAGCCAAGGATATCAAATAGACAAGATTGTCAAAATCTTGTACGTCTACCGTACTATACATTTACAACTTAATCATGCTCAAGAGATAAGAAAGTTCCACATACCTCTTCGGCTTAATCCACTTGCTAAGTCCAATCGCCGTACGTAGTATGCCAACCTACAATGACCATAGTACGTCTATTAACTTCTAGTTTCAAACGTAGAATATTCCAAGTGCAAGTCACTAAATTCTACGGAAAATCGGACAAAGACTTCCTTTGTTTTTACTAACTTTGCCACCTTTTTCAAGTAGAATACAATAACCAAACAGCCCCAATTGGCTCACCACAATTTATAAGGTAGTTCAATACAAATGAATAACCAAACAGCCCCAATTGGCTCACCACAAACGATAACAAACTAGTCTAAACTAAAATGTCAATTCGACAATTAGGCAACAATACAAATCGTTTCCAATTCCTTTTTAATCCAAGTGGTTTAGTATAACATGATATCAAGCCGCAATCGATTACAACTACTACAATCCTCAAGTAGGTAAACATGCGACGATTCTAATTATCGACCAATTTGTATTTCAATTTTCAAATTGCTTAACATGTCATTTTCGGATTTGAGCTTCCAAATTTCCATAACACTTATCAATCTTCATAACACATATCACATGATCATTTCTAACTTATAATAACATGGAATCTTCAATTACAAAAGTAAGACGAAGATTATACCTCATTTAGCCCAAAAAATGCTCCAAGATTACAAGTCGATCCTTAGCAACTTTAGCTCCTCTTTTGAAATTCTTCTTCCCGCTAAAATCATTTCTACTAATCCCTCTACAAGTCACAACATATTTCCTTCTTGTTGCCTTTCCAAAAATCTCATTTAGGCTAGGGTTTTTAACTATTTGAGAGAAGAGAAGAGAAAAATTTGGGTGAAGTCTTGCAAATGATGTAAATTTAGCAAGACATGTCTTATATAGCCTTTATCTTGTTCCACAAGTTGGGGGGACACTTGTCACCCACCCAGGGGTCCTTTACAACAAATATCTTTTATTTTTACCCCATTTCCGCAAAACATCTCGCCGACCATGCGCCCGCAGCCGGCGCCGCGCTCTGCAATTCGCACAATTTCGGGCTTTTCCGGCCGCAAGTGCAAGCGCCATGGCGGCACCGACCGCTCTGTCATTCAATCTTGTAACGTCCATAACTTTCTACTCCGATGTCCTATTGACGAGCGGTTTGTTGCGTTGGAAACTAGACTCAATGAACTTCATATTAGGCTTTTGAAACACCTAAAAACCCCAATTATACTAGGATATATGCTGCTTCCAAGTTGACTGAAAAATTGTCCAAAACAAAAATATTCTGCCAACTTTTTTTTTTCTTTTTTTTTCAACTTCGAATCTTATTTCCTTTCGTACATTCTCATCTCATCCTCTTGGAATTACGGGGTGTAACACACACACCCTTCAGATTGATCCATATATATTTCTTCTTCCAAATCACCATTTAGGAAGGTAGTCTTAACATCCATTTGATGTATTTCAAGATCACTCAAGGCGGCGATAGCTATGAACATACGTATGGATGTCATTCTTGACACCAGAGCGTAAGTGTCGAAGTAATCAAGGCCCTCATTTTGGCGATAACCCTTAACTACTAACCTAGTTTTATACTTGTCGATAGAACCATTTGCCTTTAACTTCCTTTTAATGATCCATTACAACCTAACTGTTTGTGTCCTGGGGGAAGTTCTGCCAACTCCCATGTGTGGTTATGCATAATGGATTCTATCTCACTTTCTAAAGCTTCCTTCCAGAGCGATGCTTCTGGAGTTGACAATGCTTCGGCGATTATCCGTGGTTCATCCTGAACCAAATAAGCTACAAAGTCTGGACCGAAGGACTTGTCCTTCCGTGCCCTTTTGCTTTGCCTTGGTTCCATCCTTGAATCTTCCAAGTCCTGAGAATCTGGAATACTAAATTCTGGATCATCAGCTACTTCAGAATTTACTAGATCTGAACCGTTTCTGTTATACCTCGTGGTTCAGGCCGTGCGTATGGGGCCATGCGGAAGGAGTTAGGACTCGAAATCGTAAAACTTGGTCGAGGCCTCGCAGGCGCCGAGGCGCAGCGCGCCAAGCGAGGAATTCATGGCGCGCGCGAAATCAGCCGCGGCGCCTAAAGTTCCGAGTGTCGCGAGAGTTGCGGCGCGCCGCCACAAAGCGAACATGGCGCGGCGGAATTTTGGGCGAAAAACTTAGAAAGTCTGATTTTTGTTTTAAAAGAGGCCATGGGAGGTGACAAGTGTCCCCATCCGATTTTCTCACATGCATTATATTGACCAAGGCTTGGTCATTTCTTTCAACTTTTCATCTTTACACTCCATCTCTCTCTAAACTAAAAAGCTCATCCTTCTCTCTAAATTCCCAAGAGGAATTCTAGCCTAAGGGGAAAAACCTGAAAAGTGTAATAGGAAGGAAAGGTTATTACAAGCTTGTGAAGACTATTGTGGTGGTGTTCTTGGAGAAAAGGCTAGCAAGGTGTTGGAACAAGTTTGGCTAAAACTTGAGGTAACATTTCTTCTCTTGTAGTTGGTTTTGGGTGTTGCATGTTTAATAGGAAGAACTTGTAGTTGGAAAAAATGCACTTAGAGTAGTTGCATGTAAGAAATGGGGTTGATTATGAAAGAATTGGTTAGGGGGATATTATGAGCATGTTGTTGCCTAAATACTACATTAGACTTGTTGGGTTAGTTGTTGTAACTTGTGGGGCTGAATTTTACACACCAAAATTTAGGTGTGTAATCCCGCAGTGTTGGTTGGTTGTTGAGCCTTAAACATGGCATTTGAGCGTTAAAAATCGACCTTGGAAAAGGTGGCAAAGTATGTAGAAACAAAGGAAACGCTGCCCAATTTTCCGTAAGAAATTGGTGACTTTAACTTGGAAAAATTCTGCATTATAATTAGAGCTTGATAAACGTATTGTGGTCATTTTAGGTTGACATACTACGTGCGGTAAATTGGACTTAGCTTGTGGATTGACCGAAGAGGTATGTGAAGCTTTCCTATCTCTTGAGCATGATTAGTTGTACCTATGTAGTACGGTGACGTCTGAGATTTGGAAATCTTCGTTTGTTATAAGTATTTGATACTTGCCGTTTTAAAAGAAAAGTATAACAATCCCTTGGACTTAAGGAATGTGTTTTACTATTGTTTAACTCTAATATAACGGCTTTATGGGAGTTGGTTATATTAGTTTGTGAAAGTTTAATGGAGAAAGGTTTTGATGATTTGAACTTGTGGAAGGAAAATGGTTTTAAGGCATGAATTGCCTAAGGTTTTACAAGAAATGAAGTCACTTAATTTAGAAGCTTGAGATAGTTTTAAAAGGAAATGTGACTTGCTTTGAAAAGAAATCGTAACTTGATACTATGGTGATTAGTATCTTGGAATTTTTGTATAAAAGGAGTTATTTCTAAAAGGTTAGAAGTCACGGTACTTGGGTTAAATTCTGATTTTCTATTAAAAGACATGTTGGTGCCTTAGGTATACTAAAATGAGAGAGGATATATTAATAATGTTAATAAGAAGTTAGGGTATTTTCTTAACTTGCTTATGTTATGATATGATAGTAGGTAGTGCTTATGTTATGATATGATAGCCTAGGTAGTGCTTATGTTATGATATGATAGGCGGTAGTGCTTATGTTATGATATGATAGCCGGTAGTGCTTATGGTATGTATGATAGCGGATGAGCTATGTTATATATATATTATTACTGTAAACCCAGGTTATTCTTGTTATTTCCTTTGGACATCTTGTGCGATGGGTGGCCGGGTATGCTCGATAGGATGGTTTACTATTTATGCCATGGATTTGCTACCCATGATGCGAGTGCGGCGCTTGTACTCGTGCGGATCCGGACCATAGGATCCATGCGGGTGAAATAGTCCCGTGCGAGTACGCGATGGTACTCATGCGGATCCACAGATCCATGCGGGTGAAATAGTCCCGTGCGGGTGAAGCAGTCCCACGACGAGGCGGATGACCTCATGCGGGTCCACGGGACCTATGCGGGTGAAATAGTCCCGAGTAGGATTGCTTAATGATACTACAGGCGAGGTACCTGTTTTGATCATGAGCCTCTATTTTTATGCAAGATATATATATACATTTGTTACTCTCATTGTTAGTAAGGCACGGTCTGAGTAAAGCGATTTTGCCTATAACTCCGGCTTATATTTTGACTTATGATATTATTACGGTATTTTCGATTTCGCATATTTGGTACATGTTAGATCGACCTCCGGGCTGCGTTCATCTGCGAGTTGAGGTTCATAACTTGGCGATCCGCTCTTAGGATCACGGTTCGGTTCTCGGAAGGCTCCATTTCTCGAGGCCTCGTCTTTTGGTACGATTCCCGAGGTTGTAGACTTTTGTACATTCGTGGTATGGCGGGCCCTGTCCGTCATAGTGTTATTCATTCTTAGAGGCACGTAGTCTTGTCAAGACTTGGTTCGTTAAGGATGTAATCGTTCGGTTTATGTACTTTGGGTTAGCCATTTTGGGCTGAACTATTCTATATCTTAATGGTTGTTTATCTTGAGTTTACATTCCGCTGGTTTTCTCGATGTTGTGTCACTAGGGTGCCCGTTAAGGCACCGGTCACGGTCCGGTTCGGTCGTGACAAAGTGGTATCGAGCGATTAATCCTCGGAAAGAGTCTACAGTATCTAGTAAGTCTTGATTATCGGTGTGTTGCGCACATCTATAATCGTGAGGTCGCAGGATATTTAGGATTGGTTTCATTTCTTCTCACTCTAAGATCGTGCGATAGAGCTGTGGTTAGGTCGTCTCTCCCTAACGAGTTATGGTGTTCTGCCACGAAAGCGATGACCGAGAGAAGATTATGTGGATTGCGTATCGTGTTGGTAATACTTGTAGTATAGTTGGTATTGTGACATACATCTATACAGATTTACGTGTGAGGTCACATATGTGTTGCTTAGAATGATTTTAGATTACCGTGATTTGGTAAGGACTAAATAGATCAGGGAAGGTGTGAGCAGTTAAGGAACTCTCATCGAGGTTTTACGTGCTAGTTTGAGATAATTAGGAGACGATGAGTTGTCGGAAAAAGTAATGGAACCTTAAGAAGCTTAATTAAGGCCCAATGGGAGACTATGTTTGTAAATTAAGCCACGTGGTATGCTTAAGAGGATAGTACGGATGGGATCCGTGGAGTAAGTAATGGTTGTTGTGACCGAAGACACGACTATGGTATTATGAGAAGTTAGTATACCCGCCATGGGGTGGGATCATTGATAGTAGTCCCGCCACGCGACAGGTCACGCAGGTACAAGCGCCGAGTCTAATTAATCATTTTACGAGTTCGCAGACGCGTGTCCCACCGAACCAGTTGTGAGCGCGAAATGACCTTATATTGTTTTAACTTAGTAACTCCAAGATCGAAGGCCAACTTTATTATGGAAGTTATGTGACGTAAGCTAGAATAAGTTTGGAAGTACGGAAAAGAGTACGGCCGTGAAGTGAGCAACCAAGTGTGAAAGAAATGGCCGTAATCCATGAGAACCTTTATGGTAACCACACCCGTGAGTGTTGGGTGGTAGCCGAGTGGCGATAATAATTATCGAACGATATAGTCGCTGGACCTAGCGAGCTATTATGACGGACGTTGAGGTCATTATGAGTGCGGGCTAGTTGGCCTCATGTTATGCCAACGTGGACTACGTAAGAGATTGATTCGGTACCAATTTTCCCGTAGTTTGCCATCGAGTGGAGAGGAAGGAAGTGGTAGTAACGATGAATTATCCTTCCTTCTTTGGCATCATTGTTTTTATTAATTTTTTGTGACTTGTTCGTTGTGAAAAAAATTGACGCAGAATGTAAGTAATACTTGAATTTTAAGGAATTTATGTTAAGTTCCTCGAGGTACTTGAGTTGGTTTGGTGTGGCGGTCGGGCCACGACCTCCCGGATAATTTCAAGGAAATGTGCAAGGCAAGAATAAAATAAGTACGGGCGCTGCCGACGGAAAGAAGTGGGCATCTTTGGTAGGTTTTGAAAATCTACACGATTTTAAGGCGGTGCGTAATGATTAGATATTTACAGACCACGAGGACGCGGTGATTAGGGTTGTGACACCAAGGAAAGTTTATTGAAGGGAGATAAGTTCTCTCCCATACATAAAAGGATAGTCTTACGTGACATGGGTTATGTGTACCCACGTAGTTAGACGAAGGATGGGAGACCGGTAGGTCTTCAAGATCGCACGCCATAAGTTACGATTTTAGATAACCGTGGAAAAAGTATTATGTTGGGGTAATTAAGAACGACGCCACGAAACGGTCGGGAAGTGTCGTAAGAAAAATGAAGGTAGTACACATGTTTGAAGCATGCGATTATGGATCAAATTAGAAACACTTTACTATTAATAAGCATAAGGTAGGTTATGACCAAAAGGATAAAAGAGAATACAACTATGGTTATGTAAGTTGCACGAGACACGCTACGATTACCGAACTAGTGTAAGACCATTAGTAGGTAATGGGCGTAGGAACACCTCGAGGAAAGGTAGTAGCATCTGTCGACGAGAAAGATAGTAAGAGAATACGGAGAGGTAAAGGACCCGGGACAACTTGAATTAACTTATAAAGGAAAGCAGTAGACACTCGAACGATAAGAAATCTTGACAAGTCATTGGATTATGTAATACCGTGAATTGAGGTTGAACAGGACTATAAGCTCTACGAAATGAGAGGATAATAGGATTACTACTTGACAAGATCAAGGAAGTCTTCCCCTAAATTGTGATTGGCGCGAAGTCTTAGCCATGCGGCAAGCAAAGGAATCAGATCCAAGTATAGTAACCAAGTTTGGTTGCAACAGAAAGGGAAACAGAACCATAACCGAGATTAAGGATGCTCGAATATTTTGCAAGTGCAGAGAGGCTTCCAGCTATTGGAAGAGAAGTTGACCACGACTACAGATTCTAACCCTCTTGGGAGACTAGAGGTTAGGGTATTATTGTAACACGTTGGGTGTTGGGCTAGTTGTGTCTTGACGCAACACGATAAGGTTAGAGCTTATGTTTCCGGCGTTAGGGAAGCAAGAAAGGAATTACGTTACTCACGATTTAGAGTCGGCGATTAATCGTACCTTGAAGATCCGAGACATTATTTATATGGAGTTCATGTGGACATTTACACGCACCACAAGAGTCTCCAAGACATCTTCACCGAGGAGCCGAACTTGCGCAGAGACGGTGGTGGAGCTACTTAAGGATTACGATGTTGATATTCGTACCACCCGGGAAGGCCAATGTAGTTGCGGATGCCCTTAGTCGCAGATCGATGGGTAGTCTATCCGATGATTCGAGCAGAAAAGGGATATGGTCCGAGAGTTACACCGATTAGCAAGCATTGGGGTTCGTTTGGTTGATTCCGCTGGTAACGGAATTCGGTTCGAGGCCGAGTCTTCCATCGTCGAGAGGTGAAGAGGCGGCAGATGAGGATCCGATTTTGCACGGCATCGACGCAGCCTCCGGAAGAGAAGAGTCTATTTGAGGTAGCACCGATGGGGTGCTAAGGTTTAAGGCCGATTGGGTGTTCCCGATGTGGCAGACTTCGCCGCAGATTCTCGTGAGGCACCTGGCTCGTTATTCGATTCATCCGGTCGACTAAGATGTACCATGACCTCAGTGCGTGTATTGGTGGGATGGTTTGAAGAGGACGTGGCGGTTTTGTTGCCCAGTCCTAATTGTCGCCAGTTAAGGTTGAGCACCGTGAAGCTGGGCTATTACAGCTATTGATATTCGATGTGGAAGTGGGAGGTGGTCAACATGGACTTTATTACGGGTTACCTCGCACCCGCAGGAGACATGATTCCGCTTGGGTTATTGTTGTGGTGTCGAAAATCAGCCCACTTTCTTCCGGATCGGGACGGCGTTTGGTGAGACTATGCCAGATTATATATTAGAGAGATTGTGAGATTGCACGGAGTCCCGGTGTCGATTATATCAGATAGAGGAGCCCAGTTCACGGCTAACTTCTGGAGGTCTTTCCAGAAGGGATTAGGGACACAGGTGAGTCTCAGTACGGCGTTTCATCCTCAGACGGACGGACAGGCCGAGCGCACTATCCAGACACTTGAGGATATGCTGCGGGCTTGTGTTATTGATTTCGGGGGTAGCTGGGAGGATCATTTACCTTTTATGGAGTTTGCTTATAACAACAACTACCATTCTAGTGTTCAGATGACGCATTATGAGGCCTTTTACGGGAGGAAGTGCAGGTCACCGATAGGTTGGTTTGAAGTGGGAGAAGTGCAGTTAATCGGGCCAGATTTGGTTCAAGTGGCGATGGATAAGGTGAAGCTTATCCAGAGCGGTTATTCGCGGCCAGTCGGCGAAATCATATGCAGATCATCGGCGCCGACACTTAGAGTTTGAGGTCAAGGATTGGGTCTTTCGAAAGTGTCACCCACGAAGCCGTGATGAGATTTGGGAGGAAAGGGAAACTCAGCCCAAGGTACATTGGGCCGTATCAGATTGTCCGAAAAGTGGGCAAGGTTGCCTATGAGTTGGATCTGCCGTCCGATCTTGTGGCGGCACATCCAGTTTTTCACGTGTCTATGTTACGGAAATGCGTTGGAGATCCGTCTAGAGTACACCCGATTCAGGATGTCCAGGTGACAGAGAAGTTATCGTATGAGGAGAGTCCCATAGCGATACTCGATCGTCAGGTTAGACGACTTCGGACGAAGGACGTGGCTTCCGTCAAGGTCTTATGGCGGAACGAGAACAGGGAGGAAATGACGTGGGAAGCAGAGGATGACATGATGAAGAAATACCCACACTTATTCCCTATACCTCCAGGTAACCCCCCTTTCCTACTGATTGGTGTTAATTTGGTTGATTATGCTTGAGTAATGTTGTGGCTCGGGGAGCATTCTTATTTGCTAAGGAATAGTTAAGAAGATATGTTTATATTGTATTTTGTGTAAGGCTAGAAGGAACATTCGGGACGAATGTTTCTAAGGGGGGGAGAATGTTATACCTCGTGGTTCGTGCCGCGTGCGTATGGGGCCACGCGGAAGGAGTTAGACTGAATCGTAAAACTTCGGTCAGGGCTCAGTGCGGCCACGGAGGCGTGGCCGCGGCTGGCGAGGAATTCATGGCCGCGCACGGAAATCGTGGCGCCTAAAGTTCCGAGTGTCCGGAGTTGCAGGCGCCACCGGAAGCATGCCGCGCCGAGGCGGAATTTTGGGCGAAAAACTTAAAGTCCGATTTTTGTTTTAAAGAGGCCATGGGAGGGTGACAAGTGTCCCCATCCGATTTTCTCACATGCATTATATTGACCAAGGCTTGGTCATTTCTTTCAACTTTTCATCTTTACACTCCATCTCTCTCTAAACTAAAAAGCTCATCCTTCTCTCTAAATTCCCAAGAGGAATTCTAGCCTAAGGGGAAAAACCTGAAAAGTGTAATAGGAAGGAAAGGTTATTACAAGCTTGTGAAGACTATTGTGGTGGTGTTCTTGGAGAAAAGGCTAGCAAGGTGTTGGAACAAGTTTGGCTAAAACTTGAGGTAACATTTCTTCTCTTGTAGTTGGTTTTGGGTGTTGCATGTTTAATAGGAAGAACTTGTAGTTGGAAAAAATGCACTTAGAGTAGTTGCATGTAAGAAATGGGGTTGATTATGAAAGAATTGGTTAGGGGGATATTATGAGCATGTTGTTGCCTAAATACTACATTAGACTTGTTGGGTTAGTTATTTGTAATCATGGGGCTGAATTTTACACACCAAAATTTAGGTGTGTAATCCCCTTGGTGTTGGTTGGTTGTTGAGCCTTAAACATGGCATTTGAGCGTTAAAAATCGACCTTGGAAAAGGTGGCAAAGTATGTAGAAACAAAGGAAACGCTGCCCAATTTTCCGTAGGAAATTGGTGACTTTAACTTGGAAAAATTCTGCATTATAATTAGAGCTTGATAAACGTATTGTGGTCATTTTAGGTTGACATACTACGCATGTAAATCGACTTAGCTTGTGGATTGACCAAGAGGTATGTGAAGCTTTCCTATCTCTCGAGCATGATTAGTTGTACTATGTAGTACGGTAGACGTCAAGATTTGGAAATCTTCGCTTGTTATAAGTATTTGATACTTGCTTCGCTTTAAAAGAAAAGTATAACAATCCTCGACTTAAGGGAATGTGTTTTACTATTGTTTAACTCTAATATAACGCTTTATGGGAGTTGGTTATATTAGTTTGTGAAAGTTTAATGGAGAAAGGTTTTGATGATTTGAACTTGTGGAAGGAAAATGGTTTTAAGGCATGAATTGCCTAAGGTTTTACAAGAAATGGTCACTTAATTTAGAAGCTTGAGATAGTTTTAAAAGGAAATGTGACTTGCTTTGAAAAGAAATCGTAACTTGATACTATGGTGATTAGTATCTTGGAATTTTTGTATAAAAGGAGTTATTTCTAAAAGGTTAGAAGTACATGGTACTTGGGTTAAATTCTGATTTTCTATTAAAAGACATGTTGGTGCCTTAGGTATACTAAAATGAGAGAGGATATATTAATAATGTTAATAAGAAGTTAGGGTATTTTCTTAACTTGCTTATGTTATGATATAAGTAGGTAGTGCTTATGTTATGATATGATAGGCGGTAAGTGCTTATGTTATGATATGATAGTAAGAGTGCTTATGTTATGATATGATAGCCTAAGAGTGCTTATGGTATGTATGATAGCCGGATGAGCTATGTTATATATATTATTACGTAAACCGGGTTATTCTTGTTATTTCCTTTGGACATACCGACACGATGGGTGGCCCACGTATGCTCCAATAGGATGGTTTACTATTTATGCCATGGATTTGCTACCCATGATGCGAGCGGCGCTTGTACTCACGCGGATCTGGACCATAGGATCCATGCGGGTGAAATAGTCCCACGCGAGTACGCGATGGTACTCATGCGGATCCACGGGATCCACGCGGGTGAAATAGTCCCACGCGTGAAATAGTCCCACGACGAGGCGGATGACTCATGCGGGTCCACAGACCTATGCGGGTGAAATAGTCCCGTGAGTAGGATTGCTTAATGATACTACGCGAGGTACCTGCTTTGATCACGAGCCTCCTATTTTTACGCAGATATATATACATTTGTTACTCATTGTTAGTAAGGCACAGCAAGGTAAAACCGATTTTCGTCTATAACTCCAAATTATATTTTGACTTATGATATTATTACGATTTTCCGCCGCATATTTGGTACACGCCAGATCGACCTCCTTCGGGGCCGTTCATGCCGCAGTTGAGGTTCATACTGGCGATCCGCACTCTTAGGATCACGGTTCGGTTCGGAAGGCTCCATTTCTCGGAGGCCTCGCCTTTTGGTACGATTCCACGAGGTTGTAGACTTTTGTACATTCGGTGGTATGGCGGGCCCTGTCCCGTCATAGTGTTATTCATTCTTAGAGGCCTGTAGTCTTGTCAGCACTTGGTTCGTTAAGGATGTAACTGTTCGGTTTATGTACCTTTGGGTTAGCCATTTTGGGCTAGACTATTCTATATCTTAATGGTTGTTTATCTTGAGTTTACATTCCGCTGGTTTTCTCTGATGTTGTGTCACTAGGGTGCCCGGGTTAAGGCACCGGTCACGGGTCCGGGTTCGGGTCGTGACAGTTTCGATCTAAATAGTCAGTGACTCCTAGTTCATCAGAGGTTTGCTCATAACTTCGTTTGCGAGAGGTTATGTTATTTTCCCTATATGGAAATGTGTCTTTAAAGAACCATGCGTTCCTTGATTTCATGATCGTATCTTCATAGATGTCCGGATGATCCGACTTGTGCACTATGAAGCGATAAGCACTACTGTTATTGGCATATCCGATGAATATGCAATCCACAGTCTTAGGTCCAATCTTGTCCTGCTTTGGCATAAGTACTTTTACCTTGGTCAAACAACTCCATACCTTCAAATACTTGTAGGTGAGTTTATTTCCTTTCCATAGCTCGTATGGAGTCTTGTCTTTACCCTTATGTGGGACTCTGTTAATAATCCAATTCGCGGTAAGAACAACTTCTCCCCACATGGTTTGAGGGAGGCCCGAATTGATGAGTAGAACATTCATCATTTCCTTTAGTGTTCGGTTCTTGCGTTCAGCAACCCCGTTTGATTGAGGTGAGTAAGGAGCCATTGTTTGATGAATTATACCCGATTGGATACAAAGTTCTTCAAAATGCGCTACATATTCTCCCTCTCTATCGCTACGAATTGTTTTAATCCGTCCGCCTAGTTGATTCTCAACTTCTGCTTTGTAGCGTTTGAATGCTTCAAAGGCTTCATTTTTATTTTTTAGTAAGTAAAGGTAACAAAATCTTGTGTCATCATCTATGAAAGTCACAAAGTATTTGTTCCCCCTCTAGTTTGAGCGAACTTCAAATCACATATATATATATATATATGTATGTATAAGTTCTAGAGGAGCGGTATCCTTTTCGACGGATCTAAAGAGACTCTTGGAAAGTTTTGCATCTATGCACACCTCACACTTACGTTGAGGGTTTATGTCAATAGATGACAATAATTCCAACTTTACCAATCTTTGGATAGATTGATAGTTTACATGTCCTAATCTATGATGCCATAAATTAGATGACTCAATCAAGTAAGTAGAAGGTGCAATTTTATTGATAGTTGAAGCAGAAGACATTACAGGTGCATCATTAAGCTTAAAGAGGGCTTCACAGACGAAGCCCCTTTCTACAAAAGTTCCATTCTTAGGGATTACAAATTTGTTAGCCTCTAATACTAGCCTAAAACCAACATTTACTAACAAAGGTTCAGAAATTAAATTTCTTTGAATTTCGGGAACATGCATCACTTCCTTCAAAGTCAACTCCTTCCCGGACGTCATCTTTAGGATCACCTTTCCTACCCCAGCACATCTGAAGAAGAAATGTTTTCCATGAACAACTTCTTGTCTGAGACTGGTGTATAAGTGGAGAAGGCTTCTTTATTGGAACATATGTGACGGGTAGCACCCGTGTCTAGCCACCATTGCACCGGATTCTCAACGAGGTTAGCTTCAAGAACTACCGCTGAGAACTCATCAATCATATCGTTGACGAGCGTGCCTTCAACGATGTTAGCCTTAGCCTTGCCTTTGGCCTTATTCTCACGTTTGAGCTTGCGGTAGTCTTTGGCCATGTGACCAACTATACCGCAGTGGTTACAATTTCCCTTAAACTTTTCAGTTGTTTGGGGCTTGCCTTCCTTCTGGAACTTCCGCTTCTTGCTTGAGTTCCCTTTGACTTCCGTCAGGTTTGCCTTAGCCTCAGCAGGTTGTTTTCCCTTTGGCATGACCTTCTTATTGTCTTCCTGAATCTGGAGTTTGACAATAAGTTCATCTAGGGTCATCTCATTCGGTTTGAGTTTTAGATAGTTCATAAACTCAGTCCACGAGGGAGGCAACTTCTCGATTAATGCCCCAACCAAGAATTGTTCGTTGGGCTTTAATCCTTACAAATTTAGGTGATGTAGAATCATTTGAAATTCCTGGACTTGGGATGTCACACTTTTGTTATCCACTATTTGAAATTTCAGGAACTTCCCAATGATGAACTTCTTACTACCCGCATCTTGGGTGGTGTATTTATTCTGGAGTTTGTCCCATAATTGCTTGACAGTTTCAACGGTGTAATATACCGTGTATAGTGGATCGGACAAACTGTTTAGAATATAGTTCCTACACATGAAATCAGTTTCCATGCTTTGCGAACCATCCTCATGTCGTCAGCGACATGGTACCTTGGTCCCCTCCCGTCAAATCATTTGGCTGAGGGTCCATATCTTCTTCAACTAGTGGAGGGTCTTCGGTTAGGAAACGTGACATTCCCATAACCGTCAGAAAAAACAGCATATTTTGCTGCCATCGCTTAAAGTGAGCACCCATGAACTTTTCAGGACGCTCATGGTGAAAACCAACACAGTGTAGGGCGTGACTTCTCGAGCAACAGAATGCGTTGGGAATGCTTCCAACAAGAGCATAAATATTGTTGACGCCTTGGGCAGGAGCATGGGCACTATAAGTCCCCGGAGCAGCAGTGGAAGCATTGGTTGTGTCAAAACCAGTGTTGACACTAGTTGTGCCAAAAACAGTGGTGACACTCATAGTGTCAAAAGCAGCGGTAGCACTAGAAGTGCCAAAAACAGTAGTTTGAAAGGCATTAGGAATGCCATGATCAGTGGTGACACTAGAAGTGCCAAAAACAGTAGAGTTGAAGGCAGCGTTAGTGCCTTGAGCAGTTGGATTGAAGGCAATAAGATTGCCTTGAGCATCGGTGTTGTTCATGGCGTTGACTTGATCTTCAACAAACATGTTGTTGTTGAAAGCAATGAATATTATCTTAAGCTTGTGAGAAATATGTATAGAGACCAGGAAATGAGAATGCAACAACAACAACAAGTGAGTAAGAAATCTGGAAATGATCAAATATGAGGGTTTGCTAAGTCGACCAAATTCTTGATCCATTCTTAAGATAATATTGCCCCGTATATCCTTTCAACGGTTGTAATGACAACTTATCTCCCAAGATAAAACATCAATCAAACAAATGAACAAATGGAACTCAAGTGTTTGTTTTGGAAGAAAGATCTTTGAGTGTTTGTGATTGCAAGAGAGGAAGACAATTTCAGAATTGTTTAGTGAATGTCAAGTGTGTTTCCAAATGAGCCTTGTGTATCATTTTATAGTGTGTAAATGATGACCTTCTAAATGGCTAAGTAATGGCCATGAATGCCATGTTAATGCCTTTAATTTGGACTTACAATTCAACTAAGTAATGACTGAATTCATGAGCAAAATAATGGAGAGTAAATACTCCAAAGTCGGCCCAAGAATCAGTTTTTAATTCACCTCCAACGAATTGAAGCGATCGAGTCGCGTTCTTCATGTCACGACCCAACCTCGGGCGCGATCGTACCTACCGGTACCCTGCCGTATATGTCGAGAATAGCAATGAACATACACAACACATACGCATAAAAAGTAACATCACCGCCACTAAAGTGCCGCTTTCCATAAAACATACTTAACAAAAGTATAATAGTACAACCGGTTCTTATAGCCCAAAACACATGGGCCACATACCTCTAAAGATAACAATCGCGGGACAAGGCCCCGCCATACCCCGAATATACAAAGTACCTATAGCATCGTGGAAATATCCATACCGATAAATAAGCTTCCGGAGGAATGGAGCTTCTGACACCGGAATAGTGATCCTAAGAACGAGGATCCTCAATCTGCTTACCCTTACCTGCGGCATGAACGCACTTCTGGAAGGGGTCAGACACAATATGTACCAAGTATGTAAAGTGGGAAAATACTGTAATATGATATCATAAGTCTAAAAGCAAGTTGAGTCATGGAAGACAATAAAATACCTTATCAGTGCCTTACTAACAATGAGAGTGACAAGTATATATACATATATAATCTCGCATAAACTAGGAGGCTCAGGATCAAAACAGGGTACCTCGCCCGTAGTATCAAAAAGAAACCATCCTACTCCTGGGACTATTTCACCCGCATGGGTCCTGTGGACCCGCATGAGGTACTCCGTGATCGCACTGTACTCACGGCACGGGACTATTTCACCCGCATAAGCCCATAAGGACTCGCGTGAGGTATTCCTCGCATCATGGGTAGCAAATCCACTAATGTGGTATAACGATCTTGGGGACTTTCCTCGGATATACTCTTACCTCAAACAGATGGTATAACGATCTTGGGGTCAGACTCGGATATACTCTACACCGAGCAGATGGTATAACGATCTTGGGGCTTGCCGGATATACTCTTATATCAGTGCGGATGGTATAACGATCTTGGATCTCGCCTCGATATACTCTTACATCAAGGATGGTATGACGATCTTGGGCCGCCCTCGCATACTCTACATCAAGGAGGTGGTATGACGATCTTGGGGCTTGCCTCACATACTCTTACCCTATCTCAAATCACATCATATCATAAATAAGTTAAGCAAACTTATAACTTCTTTTAGTCTTGTTCATATACTCTCTCATTTTAGTTTATTTAAGGCACTTCATCATATCTTTAAATAAAAGAAAACCGAATTTAACCCAAGTACTACATACCTCATCTCTTTCAAATGTGACTCTTCTTTATACATAAAAGCCTTTGGGCAATTGATGACTTTAAATCAAATTGCCTCTTCATATAATTATCTTACTTAGAGTAAATCCTTCTCATTAACCTTTTATGAAGCTAATAAACCAACTTCCCATAAAGTTGTTATATTAACTCTATACTTTAGTAAAATCATACTTTTCCTTAACCAAGGACTTATACATTCTTAAAACGAAACAAGTCATTTTATACTCAAAACAAGTAAGAATACTAAATCATGACGCTTCACCGTACTACATAGTTTTATCTATTCATGCTCAAGAGATAGAAAAACTTCACATACCTCTTTGGTCAATCCACTTGCCAAGTCCAAACTACCGCAAGTAATATTTCAACCTATAATAGTCATGATACGTTTATTAACCTCTAATCTTAATGTAGAACAATCCAAGTTCAAAGTCACTAAATTCTAAGGAAAATTGGGCGGCATTTCCTTTGTTTCTACTCACTTTGCCACCTTTCTCAAGGCCGAATTTATCATCAAAACACCACCTTTAAGGCTCACTCAATCCAACAATTCAAAGGATTTCACACCCAAAATTCTGCCCCATAGGTTTACAACAATTCACTTAACAATTCTAAGGTGGTTTTAGGCTACAACATGCTCATAATTTCTTCTTAACCCATTCTTCATATCCAAACCACATTTACTTGCATTTAATGACTCTAAGTGCATTATTTTACTACCACAAGATCTTGCATTCTAAGCGTACAACACTAGAACTAAGTTTAAAGGAAGAAATGTTACCTTAAAGTTTTAGCCAAAACTTATTCCAAATATTGCTAGCTTCCTGCCAAGAACACTACCACAACAATGCCAACAAGCTAGCTACTGACTTCCTTTTCTTGTTCTTAACTTTCGATTTTTCTAAGGGTTTTTAGAGAGAAGGGGAGATTTGAGAGAGAGAGAAGATGAAAGATAGAAAATGTCCAAGTCTTGGTCAATATATTGCATGCAACAGAAAATCGGATGGGAACACTTGTCACCCACCCATGGTCTCTTTTAAAACAACAATCAGATTTTATAAGTTTTTCCGCCCAAATTTCCGCCTCGGCCATGGCTACTGAAACCTCCGCAGCCTCTGAACTTTCGCGCGACCTGCTGTCCCGGAGCGCGCTGCAACTTCAGCGACCCTCGATTTTTAGGCGCCATGAATCCGGCGCCATGCACTGCCGCTTAGTCCAAACGCATTTCCGATCACAAGACCGAACTTGTAACTCTATAACTTTCTACTCCGCTGCCCTATCGATTTAGCGGTTGGTTGCGTTGGAATCCGGACTCAACGAACTACGCCTGGCCTTTAAAACACTTAGGAACTCTCAATGTACCGGTCATAACCCGCCTCAAAGTTGACTAAAAACCGTCCGAACGACTCCAACCCGCTTCGGAAATTTTAAGTCTTACATACTTTCAGACGCTTTCCATACGTAGGTCGTAACTACGGTATAACACTTCAGTTCCAGAATTCATCGAACCGAACGCCAATGAGAGTCGCGGCCCTTCGGGGAGGCGCCGCGGCCCTTCAATTCGGTGAGTTACCGAATTGAAACGCCACTCAGTCGTCGCCCTTCGCGAGGCGCGCGCGCCCTCCAGCCGCCGCGACTTGGCGAGCCGCGACTTTCTCGGTTTCGTGGTGATTTCGATTCATTTCATCTTTACACATTATACACTTCTTCCTTCATTTACCAACGTGAAATCATTCGTCGTTTGGCGATAATCGTTTATTACCTACGTTTCAAACAATTAGATACGTGCGATATCTCGTCCATTAAGGAAATTTTGATCCTCGACACTACGTGTGCACGTGTGTGGAAACAAGATTTCCTACGTGCGGGGCCCCAATTGTTCGATTCAAAATTAATAGAATTTACTTTATTTCACGTTTAATAAATATTTTCAACATTAACAAAAAGATTATATTTATATTTAGAATAAATAATATATTTTAAATTTTATTATGTCAATATATATTGACTACTTATTAGCCACTTTCAAAATAAAGATGAAACTATGTTGAAAATATTTATTAAACGTAAAATAAAGTTAATCCTATTTAATTATGACTCGAACAATTGGGGCCCTGCACGTGAGAAACCTTATTTCCACACAGGTAATGTCAAAGATCATATTTCCTCAATAGAAGAGATATTGGTACAAATATGAATTGTTTGAGACGTAAGGTAATAGACGGTTATTGACCAAATGACGTTGATTTCACGTTGGTAAATAAAGGAAGAAGTGTACAATGTGTTTAAAGATGAAACGAGTCATGAATCGCCGCGGCGCCAAACTGCAGGGCCGCGGCGCCAACTCTCTGAAAGGAATATACGCGGCAATATTATCTTAAAGAAAGATTAATCATCAATCGACTCAGCGAGACAAGTTTCCTTGCTCACATTGGTTGTTGTTGTGACTTTTCCCTTTCCTTATTAGTTGTTATTACCAATATATTCCAACAAACTATTCTTTCATTTCAAATCATCGATAAGTTTACCTTTAAAATATAAATGATTAATTTTCATCATGATTTTTAAAAATATTTGTCTTTTAAAGAAAAAAGAAATAGAGCTTGTACTATTATCCGATATTGTATAAATTTGAAATATACAACAACAACATACTAAATATGAGAGAGTGGTGTGTATCAGACCTTACCCGTATTATGAAGGTAGATAAACTATTTAAAAAAATCCAAATGCTCAAGTAAAGCATATCAAAGTAAGTGTGAAAAGGAAATAAAGAGTCCGTTTGAATGGACTTATGATTTATTTTGTTATTTCGGCTTAAAATAAAATACTTAAAAATATTTTTTTATTTTATCCAAATAAAAGTGTTTCAAAGCTGTTTTGATTTAAAAACATCTAAAATAAGCCAATCCAAATAGGCTCAAAGTAGTAAAGAGGTCATTTGAAAATAATGAGAGAAAATAGGATCAACAATAATTAATAGTATAACCACAGTTAGTATTTGGTGAGTTGCTATATTATATTGCAAACCATACGCACTTAAGTGCCACGGAAAGAAACTACAAGGAGGCTTTGATAATTATAAAGAATTGACTTTTGATGTGTGAGAGATTAACGGCTCTGATTTTTCACGATTACTGTTAATTCAGTGGGTTTTCTTTACCATAGATTCATGCGAGTGACTCAAATACGACGTCGTAGCCTACTCCATTGATCCTCTTTAGTTTTTTTTTTTTGCTACAGCTCTCTAATCGAGTCTGTCTACTATTTGTGTGATCGTGAAGCAATAACAAGTGAGAAATTCATCAAAGAGCAACCATGACATAGTTATATGTCATGTGTTATATGGAATTTGAATATATTGGTTTATCTGCAATTGAATTCATTGATTGCAATGATTATATCCGTCTTATTAGAACTTTGGACTAGACTATGTGCAGGAACAAGAGATGGAAATAGAAGCATTGGAAGCAATTCTTATGGATGAATTCAAAGGTTCACAACTATCCTTATTTATTCAATTTGTAGCTGCTTCTTCTTGTTCTATGTGGTCAAATTTTAGTGGATAACTTTATTGTGATGGTTCTGCTAGAAATTCACTCCAGTGAAAGTGGGCTAAACACTTCAAATCGATGCTTCCAAATTACTATTACACCCCAGGTACATGGTAATTTTGGTATCATTTACTACTTTACTATTCAAAATTGATGATAAAATCACCAAAGTAGTGCCTAGGGTCGGAGTTAGTTTATAAGTAGTTGAGGTTCTGTTTGGACTTGTCGATTATTGCTCTAAAAAAGGAAGTATGCATCTTATTGGTTGCTTTACTAGTGGTATTTATGCTGTTTTGATTACTATTATCATACTTCTTACAACTTTACTTTTTGTACAGGAGGATGACGAAGAATCTCCACAATCTTCAGGTTTTGCTATTTGTCTCACAGTTATTTCCTCTACAGCTCTCTTATTTACTTCTTTTTCTTTAGGTATATGAACTCCCGCTAACAATGATTGCTACCAAATTGTTGCTGTAGTTCTACTGGCTTTAATATTCTCTCACACTGAAAAATACCCGGATGAACCTCCACTCTTGAATGTCTCAAGGTAATTTTAACCTTGCACTAGGATATATGATCCCAGGGCATGTAGTGTTCTCTTTATTTGCATACACTTCTTCCAATGCTACATAATAGAGAGAAATATCCTTCTTTTCCTTTGTCGTTTGTAATTCGAATTGGATTTTTACCCATAGTTCTCAACATATCGTAAATGGCATGTCCTTTATGTAGTTTCTTTGCGAAAATGACAAGCTGTAGGCGAGACTAAATAATCAAAGACAAAAAACTTAATTTTTAATGTAGTCCAGCAAGCTTATGTCCATAAGTGAGTGATCCATCATCGAGTGTGTACTTAAAACGGTTTACAAGCTTCACTAATATTCTTAACATCAGATCTGTTAGTAGCACTCATTTGTCTTTAACATGTAGACAGGGCGAATTTAAGGTTAAATTATGGGGCACGTGAACCCATGATCTTTCCGTGAAATTAGATATTTCATGTATATATTTTCTAAAATTGGTATAGTATTATCTGCTAGCACCCATTCTACAAGAAGATTAAACGGTGCATTTGGTTGAATGTTGAGTTATTTACATGGACAAATAGGGATCAATTCCCTACTTAATACATTTTTCCTTCTTTTTTTAGTGGTGCACCCATTGTCTAGAAATCCTAGATTCGCCTCTGCATGTAGCTACTGATGTAGAATAATTTGTAGAAATTGACGAGTGTTGTTCTTTTTGTAATTTCATGCACTTGTTTTTTATGCCTTCGCTTCTTCTATAAATGCTTGCATTCGCAGGCTGTTGAGAATCTTGGCATGGCCATGGTCTACACATTGGTCTCATCTGCTAAAGACTGGCTATATGAAAGATTTGCTCAAGAGACAGGAAACGAAGGTGCTGAAGACGATGAAGCCAAAAAAGAGGAAGTATGTTTTTTTGTCCTTATTGAGTTGCATGTGAATGAGCTTTCATTAACTGCAAACTCGAAAAGTCATAAATCGAAGATTTCAGTGATTACACATGAATCATGAATTCCCCACAGCTTCTGTTGAGTAGACAAATCCAGTGTTATCAAAGGCGAAAAGTGCAAAAAAGCTCTAAGGTCAATTGGGTTTTAAGCGCAAAGGGCAGATAAAATTTGGGCTTTAATGAAGAAAGGCGCAAATGGAGAAAAAAATACAAATATGTATGGGTCAGCAAGACTAAGAATTATTATATAAAATTACAAATATATGGACAAAGAAATTGAAAAAGAATTATGATAAAGTGAAATATCAATAATTTAGTGTTGCCTCTTCAGGATTAGCTCATTGGCGTATGTCTTATAGCCTTAATGATGACACTGAAGCGCCCATGAAGCGAGGCAAAGCGCTCAACATGGTTTGTGCCCGCTTCAGGGCTTAAGCGCGCCTTTGATAACACTGGACAAGCCTAGGTTGCTTTAGTATGATTTTGATAACTTCTCCACTCAATAGGAAAAGGAAAAGAGGGGGGTGGGGGAAATTAAAGGAAGAAAAGGCATGCTCTGTTCTGATGGTACTTGGAATTAGGCTCCAACATAAATTCTTCTAATGTCACTTTATAAGTTGAGCTAATATAGTTTGTGTTTTGGTTTAAGAAGGGAAACCAGGCCAAGATATTAGGATGTACTTGAAATCTAGCGGAAGTTGTCAACAATGTGAGCGTAGTGACTTTTGCTAGTTTGAGCATGAAAGTGGTAAGGCAGTTATATCTGTCTCTCAGTCAAGGTATTAAGAGGTTCAAGCATTTCAATTCTTCACTTTTGTTAGTTAGCAGCTCCAGGAAACCTTGCGGATTTAGCTTACGTCTACATATTTATAAGCAAATCTGTGGTGCTCTGTTGAATTACCTACTGGAAAATCATCGTGTTACTTATTGTTTTGATTGATTGGCGTTGAATATTGATCACTTAATTGTTATTGTTCATTTGACTTCAGGTAATTGTACCACATGGAGAAGCAGTTACCGTTGAAACATTCTTGGCATGGAGGGAAAGATTTGAACCTGAACTAGCTCTGGAAAAAGCCAAGTATGTTTCTTGCATTGGCTTCTCAACTAAAGTTGTAGCACTGGAAGTGGGTCTTCTTCATCCAATAAAATTACAAGCATTATACTTTTTGAAATGCCAGTGAAGCTGCATACAGTTAAAACAAATTATCAACTCCAAATCTGTGAAAATCTTGGGCAACTTTAGGGGCATTTGTTGCCAGAGTGAAATGTTTATTCTTTTTCTTATTTGTGGAGTGCAGGGACTTTTAAACAGGTTTTTTGTGTCAGATATTAGGAATTATTGAATTGACGAAGCTAGATGTATGAATTATGGTCATATGTTACCACTTAAACTCCTTTGCTTTTGGACATTTCTACTTTAGAAACTTGTGGCTGACCAACTACTTTTCTGTATTTTCTTTTCTCCAAATTTGGCTATCACGTTCCTGATGTGCAATCATATATCAACGTTCAGGTTAATGCCAGATTTGGCACTTGCTGTTACGAAGGAAAAGAAACTGACAGGGAGGCAATGGTTTGAAAGTGGAAGAGCCAGTGGGGTAATTTATTCTATTGTGTACTTGCCGTTTCTAAGTTAATTATGAAATCATGCTATTTTAATCTCATCGATGCCTGCGTTGCTGAAATGAAATTTTATAGTGGCCATCAAAATGATTTGTGTCAATGAGGACACCAAGCTATAGTTTCAACTTTAGGGATACTGACCAGAGTTTCATAAGACTATCCCATTATGGGAAGTCTGTCTCTCTTTTTTTTGTGTTTAATAAATGTGACGACAAAGGTCCAATTCGTCTTTGCTAAAATATACTGACATTAGTCAAAGACATGATAACGAGGTATTGATGTTTTTCTGCATTCAGCAGAATTGAAAATGTAAGATGCAAGCAATAAAGACACTCTGACCTGACTTTTATGAAATGCTTTAAATATGATCTCAGTATTTGCCCTATTATCTTTATTTTTGTAGTGTCAGAAATTTTGGTGTTAGTGAGGGCAAGGATTATGGGAACAGAGAAAAGAATTCATGTATGATAAAAGTACTACTCTGGGCCCTGTTCCTTCTCCTTCTGATTAGTCCAGCTGCTTGTAATGTTCCCTGACCATAAGTTAATCCGAACGGCTAAAATAGTATACTGCATTCAACTGTATTGGCGTTGTATGTCCAAAGTGTTTGATGTATGTAGTGGTAACTCATTTGACTTGGGTGTGAGGTGATGTTACTGCATAAGCTGCTTGGGTATTGTTGTGGGTTGTTATGTGTGGCTGTTGCTAAATAGGGTTGGTTTTTTTGTTGTCAACAGAAAGCTGCAGCAGCTATTGCTGAAGAATCTGATGAGGATGTGGATGATATTGATTTTGATGATGATGATTTTGAAGGTCAATTTTCTTGTTCTCGTCCTCCTCCTGTCTATTTGTTTGTGAATAAAAATGACATGATTAGTTATTTTTATTTCTTTGCGTGGACAGATGATGAAGAAGAAGATATGTTTGAGCATTATTTGGCCGAGAAAACAGATTCATCTCATTCTTAAAGGAAACCCAGTTAAGATAATTTGTGTTTTATAATGACCGCGGAAGTATTATTTCGCTCGTTCTTCAATTGTTGTAATGAGGTATTGCAGGTTTTACCTGTGCCAGTTTTGCCCCTAGATCAGACGGCATGAGTGCTGAACACATGTTTACTAAGAGATAAATACAGTTTTTGACCGGTAAAAGATTTGATAATGCTTGTACCTTTCAATTTTAAAGTTGATCATCCGCTTCCTGTGGGTTTAGATATGTTCAAAATTCTCTCTCAACCCACCCCCCACCCCCCTGTTGAAGAGGTGGGAGAACTAAGACATTCTAAGTGAGCAAGAATGAAAGGAGTTGCTTTGTTGTGTATAAAAAGTTTCACTTACTCTTTTCAAAGTATTACCATTTTGTCAAATTTCGTTTAAGGTTGTCAATCGTGTTATCTTTACATTTTCGAAGTACTTCACAGGGAATTGCATTTGTTGTGGAAATGATACCAAAGGGGTTTGCATTTGGATCTGTGCTGGTGGGACGTTGCAGATACATGGATCAACTATGATGCGTATAAGTTGATCTGGATAAAGCATAAACTTCGACTACAAATGTATAATTATTAAATCATTTTACTTTATTTTTTTAGTACAGATAGTTGAGTTACAGACTATGAATGAACACAAGTCGTTAGGGAGATCTTTCCCTAAGTATACTTTCTTCTTTGGATGGCTCGGATCCAGGCTGACTGATTCGAGGTCAAGTTCCCTTATGCCTCAGTTTTTGGAACGCTTGGTTTGTTGTAGTAATAGGAGTACTTTTTTGGTTCATCTCCATATCTGTAGTTCATAGACACAGAAGATACAAGTTTCATGAGGCTTTTTTGAGCTTTCTGTAAGACCGTAGTTGTCTTTACTTTAGCAATATAGAAGCCAATAGCATCTAAATACCATTCACTCCTCCCCTTAAAGCCTACAATCTGTCCACCTTCCATTGGCATTGAAAATGGCGTTCCTCCTTCAACACCAAATGGTCCAAATGTTCTTGTATTGCTGCTAAACGTGAGTGATCTTATCACGGGAGTGCCACCATACACCACCGGAGAATAATAGCAGCTAACGCTCATCAGGTATTCTTGTGGAAATTGAAGCTTAATCTGGAATTGAGATTCACTCGAGAGGCACTAATTAAGTTTTGTAGTAATAACAAAAGTTGGCGGCAAAGGCCAAAAAGATAGAAGAGTTTAAGTTCTATACACTGACGGTATTTAAAAAATGTTACAATTAGAACATTTAAAAGATAATTACAAGTAAATATCAATGCAAACAGTTAAATATCCTACATTAGTTAAGGGGTTTGGTTCTTGCCTCCTTACCAGTTCTTGGAAAATACTCACCTTATGAGCTAATTTCTTATTGAATTACTCCCAATCCATTTTCTTTAACATTTGTATCAAAGTTTTTTTGAGAAATTGCGTTTCATGAATTAACTTTTAGAGTTAAGTTAAACGTGGTTTCATTTTCATTAACAAAAGCGTTAAATCAACTGACAACCTGATAAAAAGGTAAATATGCTGTAGTAGGTGAAATTACATGGACAGTATAAAAAAATCTTTACATCATCATCAACTAAAATCCAAAAGAAAGTTTTACCTGCGCAGTTTTGCTACCTCCAACTCCTCCGTGCTTCTCTGCTTGATAAGGCTTGCCATTTTGGTCATAGACCACAGTCATGGAGTCTATACAAAGAGAGTAGACAAGGGTAATTTCTCTCACTCCACTGAAACTACCATCATCCCACGGGCTTCCACCATTACCACCCCATGATCCAATAACGATCCTCTTCTTTAATTCGTCTCCTTGGTCCTTCCCAACCCTCTACATGCATTTTATTCACAATTAGTTCATCAATCTTAGGCTCGAGACAAATTCAGAATTTAAATTTGATTGCTTTAATTTTATGTTTTTATAACTTAATTTAATTGTTGAGCCAAAATTTTCAATAAAGGATTCAAAATATATTGAAGCAAAAGAAGTCAATTGAATTCAACATACAATATATCTATACATAAAAGAACTTACCTAGCTATACAATATAATTTTCTGATCAAAAGATGTCAACACCCCTTGGATAAGGATGGCTCCCCTACTAACTGAACCAAATGCACTTTTGCTATTATGGGTTACAAGACTTGATAGTTATTAATTTTTTGGTAATTTTTCACACACAAATATATAAGGCTAATGCCTGTCTTAGGCTATCACAAGAGTCGTGACCAATACTACATAAGAATCTGAATTAAATAAAAAAGAAACACGTTGAAGCTCAAGATTACTTACCCTGTCCATCCAGCAAAATGCAAAGATTCAAGAAAGGATGAATGGAAGAGTTGAATTAGCTAAGATGCAAGAAGCAATCCCTTATTAACGCTTTTATATAGTGACAGAAGCCATTGTTGTCTTCCCTATTATGTAGCAGTACGTATCTGATTCCAATTTTTACCATTCTTCAGAACCTTAGCTTTACAACTTTCCTATAGGCAATTAGTGGAGACGGTGCATATCTTATCATGGTTGAACTTTTTGGTGAGAATCAGATACATATGGCAAAGGCAACAGAGGCAGATGGCACAGATAATACGACTATACGAGTAGTTTATTCCAATAATCACTAATGCACGTTTTTTTCATCAGTAAAAGAAAGATTCCTTTACTTGAAAAAACGAACACTATGAGAATGTTAAATATGTTCAGCAAAAAGCCTGACATAGTCGTCCCCCTACGATCCGGACAGGAGCTGATAACTCTTAAGAGACAGCACTAAACCACCATCTTCCAGGTGTTGAAACATTTACTACACCAATTTGTCCAAATAACAAGCAAACCCAATTATCCGAAAATGGAGCTGACAAACTATTTGGATACTCGCACGAAAAAAGCGTTCTTCATTTTGCCTTTAATCAGTTTGGGACAGATTAGGGGTAGGATCAACCAATTCAACTTACTTTCACTTTAAGTATAATATGTCGAACCAAAACCTGATGAGCTTGTCTGATAGTAAAATGATCTAAAAATGAAAAATAGTTCAAATAGATGACTTAACAAGTACAATCAATGTATATATGTCCTATGTATTACTCATCAATATCCGTTAGCTCTGTATCTCTGTGAGTAATTTTTCTGTTATCTCTATATCTTCCGCCAGAGGGAAGGGTGACGCGCTCCATTTTAGTTCCAAGTTCATACTAGGATCCACTGTAGATAAAGCATTTGAAAACTCAGACATTGTAATGTCTTCTAAATAATGTCGCCAACATTTCTTTGAGTAGTATTTACAACAGCTAAGAGTTTTCTCTTTGTTCAATATCTTCTCCTGTATGAACTGTATTCCACAAAAAAATTAACAAAGAGTCCTATCCACTGTAGCGATAGAAAGCATTGAAGAACCAGAAAGTGTGATCCAAATAAGATTAGAGGTCATCTTACCACGAGGAGGTGACTTGTAGCCTGTGGGATTACCACGAGGAGGTCACTTGTAGCCTGTAGGAGATGTCTTTAAGGTAAGGGTTTTTGGTTGAAAATCTCGCAAATGACTGTTGAGAAGATTTTCCAGCATTCTTGCTATCTTGTATGCTCCGGAATGAAGAAGATGGAGTTCTTTCAATTCCTCATAGATATTCACATCCTATAAGTGCCACAGGAATAAATAAATAAATAATAGACATATGAGAAAGCCATATAAAATCATCGCTGATAATTTAATACAAGGAGTTTGATGAGTTTGAGACCTGTTTGGAGGCAAGAAACAACTTGAAACCTTTGCCATCAAATCCATCAATGAATTTCTGCACTTCAAAAGGGTAAAACTTCTGTTTTTGGGATTTCAAGTGAAGCTTCACTTCTTGCAACCGTTGAGCATTCATGGAAGAAAAAGGCAGCTCAGCAGCACCAGTATATTCAAATGAAAGTAGATTTGGTGCATCAATGTTGGCTTCCTTTAGTTTGTGGCACCTTACCAGAGAAAGTTTCTTTAGCTTGCCACTCAATATTGTAATTCTATGCAATGTCTGGCACTCCAACAGGAATAACTTTTCAAGTAACAGGATGTAGGAGATTTGCTCCTGAAAGGACTTATCTGCCATACGGCATGCTTCAAAGTCAAAATCTTAAGATTTCCGCACCCTGCTAAGATTATTTTGCACTTTGAAGATTTCTTGCCATGGAACCAAAACGTCTCAAGATTGGGTGCCTCAAGTTTGACCGACCTGAGGCTGGAGCGCTCATGTACCTCCAACCAATTTAGTTTAGGCAGAGTGGAAAAATGCAAGAATTTCAAACCATAGCAATTGATCAGTCGCATACCTTCGATAAAAGGGCAGCCTTGGACAAAATGATGGACTACCTTCTCATTGATTCACATTGCTTTCATGGATAGCTCCCGCAGGTTTTGGAGCTTTATGTCATCATCATCCATTACGTCACCAACAATACCATCCTCTACGTCATCATTATTATAACCGACTCCACATCCGTTAAGCTTCAATGAGGTTATTGACTTTGAAGCAAAGAGTTCATAAGGCAGTAAGTAAGGTCTGTCTTTGTGATCCAAATCCACATGGAGTTCAAGCTCTTTAACATTCTTCTCAATCGCAACACCAATCCAATCACCCAATAAACTAGACAACATCATAGTTAAATGCAGCCTAAACTTTTGTATACTTGGCAATGGTTCAACTCTGGTTGTCAGGGCGTTTGCAACAACTAGAACGTACTTTTCTATCACTGGCACATCTCCGGTAAATTCCTCAAGTGCATGTTTTAACATGAAGCTCTGTTTCTCCGCTGGTGGAGGTTGAAGATGCTTCCAATTATTTTCACCTTTAAACCAATTCTGATCAAACTCAAAGGATGTGAAAGATTCCAAATGCATTTCCACTTCTTAGACAATATCCTTTGGCCAGTGGAGAAAAAGGATATGACGTTAAATGTGTTCGGGCAACTCCGAGATCCTGTCAGCTTCAACTGCTCTTTCGTCTGTGTTGGTGTTCTCCATTATCTTCCCCTTTTTTCTATTTACCTTTCCCTGTGTCCTGCCTTTTCTTCATTAACGTCCCGTCTTTGCGAAGTATAGAGACCCTTCGTTTGGCAAACAATAAGTGTAGAGCTTTCGACATCATACTGTTGCCAAAAATTCTAGTTGAGATTCATATTTTGTTAACAAATATATCATTAAAATCCATTAATCATCACGTGAGGACAATGAGAAGACCAAAATCTTTAGGTTTAGGGTATAACGACGAAACTAATACCCAAAGAAACCAAAAAGAAGTCGTAAATATGAAAAAAGAAGGAAAAATATCAATCAAAATTTATTCTGTATCAGCATGTTATTAAAACGAAAAGTTTAAACGATTTTACTGACATTTGTGCCAAAATTAACGAGTGCATGAACGTGATAAAATGCGAAGTAACCTAAGCATAATGATCTTAATTAGCCTGAAACATAATGTCAATTCAGTAACAATTTGATCCTACTGTTTCGTAGACATAATATCAGAAATTAAATAAAAGAAAAATGCGAAATACCTGTGGTGGCTGCAGATTCTTGGAAATTGGGAAGACGAACTGTGTTGATAACCTTTTGACAGTCAAGCTATTTATATAGGGTTCTTTGAAATTTATGTAGGGAATATCGGGTTATGTTGATGAAAGGCCGGGTTTACCCGGGAGCTAACTTCTACTTGGGCTTTGGTTTATCGAAAAGCCCAAAGCGTCTCTCGACTGGGAATGCAGTTTTTAGGGGCTGATTTAAGCAAATGTCCATTTTTAAGCGATTATTCAGATTTTGTCCCTATTAAGTTGGGAAAATATAACTTATAAAATAAATAAAATACTAGACTATTATCTAACATTACAAATTTTAAAAATATGATCTCAACATTTTCTTATAAGATTTTTAGTTTGAGAGGAGTCTTTAGACTATGGTCTAAAAAGTGTCATTTACTGAATAGTTATCCCAAAAAGGGACCATGGCAAAAACTTTACAGAATATTTTATTTGGACACCACTATTTAATTAACTTGATACTTACTTTTTTTTTTTTTGCATGTCTATTTACTTCGGAACAACTTCAGACATTACATGTCTGAAGTTAGGCCTTTCAAAGTTAACTTTAAACAAAAATGTCCAAAGTTTCACGTGGTTGAAGTTCAAGCATTTGTCCTGAAGTTCGGCAAAAAAATTGATTGAACTTCTGTCAAATGCATAAGTCTAAACTTCAACCATATGAATTTTCAGACATTTTGTTTGTCAAAATTAATTTAGACACCGCATATATATATATATATATATACGGATCGTGAGTATGACTTAAAAGGCGGTCTCGAAATTGTTGTAGGTTTAGAAACCCAGATTTGCCTATTACTGATGCAAAAAAAATCATACTCGTTATTTACATTAAATTAAATTAATTTATTATGATTAAACGCATAATTAGATTAGTTATATAGATATGAATGAAGAATGAACTCTGAAATGAATTTACATATATCAATCATAATTTGTGATGAAGGTGCATATGAAAAACACATATCATTGAGGCGGTACACCTATTAGTATAAATTTATATTGTTCTTGTAATGGATGACAATGATGTTTCAATCAGTAACGTTATAAATTAAAGAGAGATAAATGAGTTTATGTTGTCACATAAATGTAAAACGGAGGTAGAAAATTTCTATTTCTATTATATAGTTGACAGAGCCCTCTCAAACATTTTGGCGGCCAATATAAATAAATATATGATTTTAATAATTAGAAATTATTTTAAATTGTAAATAACAACTCAATACAACTTCAAGTTAATCAACCTCTTACAGTAAATTTTAGTTAATACTACTTGATAAAAAAATAAAAAAAGGGACTCCTAAAATTTGTTATTTTTCGGGGGCCATGTGCGGTAGCACATATCGCACGGGTCCAAGACGACCCTGTCAATAGAATTATAAACTTCTCCACCGACTTGTCTGTAGTCGACAATTATGGGACTCAATTTAGGTAAATTAGGTGCTTTCTGAATCCAAACACGATCATTAAAGAAACGTAAGATAAAGAAAATAATACATATGTGAAAGCGTCCTTGATGGTATTAGGTCCTAAGCTTGAATTTGTATTGGTTTGATTTAATTTATAGAAAGTTAAGGCTGTGAAATAATTTTTTGAAAACTATGAGAAAGAGTTTTGTTGTTGGTTGGCTAACTTGAGCCAAAAAGTCATGGTGTAATATTATCCTTTTTGAATAAATCCGCACAATTTTCTCAAAAAATTTCATACTCTTGAGTCTTGAGTATCCATGCATCATATATGCAATTCCTCAAATTTGAAATTTTGTTCGTATTCTCAAATTAAGTTACACATGATCCATCACATGAATTACGGTTCAATTTCAAGATCACTCTATGTACCCACATGATCGAACATTTTTTGCTATCGAAACTCAAGCTAGCTTCTTTTCGTGTGTGTATTGTTCACACTAAACATATTTATAAATTAAAAAGTCATAAATGACCAATTTATAACTTTTAATTGATTTTGTTTTTGACATATAAAATACTTTTAATTTTTAATGGACACTTAAATAAGCCAAAAATGGCAACCGAGCTTATGAGTTTTGCTCAAACATCCTTAGATAAAAATAGAAGAAATAGAAAATATAATTGAAAAGTTCAATCTTCGACCCTCGGATCTGAAAAACAATAATTAAAAGGGAAAAGGGGCATATTTGCTCTCAGTCAAAGTTTGAGGAACAATTTATCCATATTTAACTTAGCTGTCCAGGTGGACGCCACATGGACTGCCACCTGGACGCCACATGTTCACGGACCCAGAATTAAACCGACCCGACCCGGTTTAATTTAAAACCCACGATTTCAGTCGATTACATTAGGATTTAGGGCTATCCCAAGTATTCCCAACCAAAGCAAAATCCGTCGATTTCAGACCTCCACAGCCCGTCGATTTCAATCTTCCCCAAATCGAGAATCCAAGCTTTGCCCTCGATTTCAATCCTTAACCGTCCATTTCATCGAGTTCAGTCTTCCCAAACCGAGAATCGAAGCTTCCAAGGTACGAAATTTCATCGAGTTCAGTCTTAACGTTCAGGCGATTCCAATCTACTAATCGCGTTCAAAAAGGTTAGAATTTTTTTAACTTTATGTGTTAATCGATAATTATATGGTTCTAAGTCAATCGTCGACATAGAGATTTCTAATCGTTTACATAGAAACTCAAGAGTCCTCAAATTTGTTCACCAATCTGAAGTAAATTCGTGTTCTAATAGTGTTTTCTGTTACGAATTACTTAATTTTATGAGTTAATCGATAGTGATATGGTTCTAAGTTTCGACGATTGTGACGATTTCATTTGTTTTGTTTTTAGTTGTTGTTTGTTCTATTTGTTCGAATTTATATTTCGACGATGTCGACGACGATTGAGTTAGAGCATACTTCTAATCTGTTTTGAAAAAAGTTATGTTTATTAATCTTGTTTTGAAAACCAGTCTACTCGACAGCGTAAATTGTGTTTGTCGATGAGTTTCGACAATGTAAGCACCACCTTGCCTGCTACTTCTGCTGCAACCTTTTTTCATTTCTCTATAATGATTAGAAATTTCTTAACTTTATGTGTTAATTGATAGTTATATGGTTCTAAGTCAATCGTCGACATAGAAATTTCTAATCGACATTGAACTCAATCGTTGACATAGATTTTTTTTTTTGACCCGAGTGTTGTATTCTTTTTTGCAGATCATTGTCATGGCAACACTTGTAGATTAATGTGAATTAGATGTTGGTGATTCTACTAGAAGAATCTCATTTGTTGGTGATTCTACTAGAAGAATCTCATTTGTTGGTGATTCTACTAGAAGAATCTCATTTGTTGGTGATTCTACTACAATGAGTCAACCAACCAACATGTCTTATCAACCACCAAACAAGGCTCTTGTTATAAGAGAGAAATTGAAGACATGGAAGAGGAATGTGAAGTCCGAAACATCATGAAGACGAGAAATTGCTGCTGTTGTTGTTATGCTTCTGCTGCGTTAAATATAAACTAGTCACTGGGTTTATGTTGCTACTGCTGTTGTTATCTTGCTTCTGCGTTTATTTCTAGTCACTGGGTTTTCTTGCGGCTGCTGTTGTTAAGCTTGATGCATTTGTACAATCTAAACATTTTTTAACTTGAGTTATAGGGTAGTATTTTTAGTTGTGGTTAGAGCTGTAGTGAATCAGTCTGTATTATATTGAAGCTATGCTGCTGACTGCTGTTGTTGTTATTAAACTTTTAAGTGCAGAAAATAAAAGTTATATTGAAGCGTGTATATTAAACTATTGCTGCTGTTGTTATTAAACTGTTGCTGCTGCTGTCGGAATTCACATTTCCAAAGTTACTTGCAGCAGGGAGAATGTGAGATGCTTCGTGCGCCGTGCTACCCTTTTTTCCCCTTCAATATAATCAACTTTGCCATTTGAATTCTCTATGCACTTGGAGCAACTTTTTTTGCTTATCTATAAACCAAGGCTGAAACAAATAACAAAGTCGAAGAATTATCCAAATACACATACCTCAAATGAGATAAAAGCCGGGTCACCGGTGAATTATATATGGCTTTAATCGCATTAAACTTAAAACATGTTCATATTGAACTCCCATAATCAAACTTCCACTGTGCTCATCAATAAGTGTCTTGCTAGTAGCAAAAAATAGTCTGGCCTTAGTTGTAATGTAAAATTACATAAATCTGATTGTAACTAGTAATATGGAAATTCAAATCCATAAATCTTAAACTGAAATGTATTATTGAGTTGTGAGCCAAGAACTGTGCAACTCATCATCTATGGCAGACACCCTTAAGGAGTGTGGTGGAAGAATTCATCCACTCTTAATGACAAATTCTGAGTTCGAGCCTCAGGAATAAAAGATCTTGCCCATTGTTGATGCCAGTTCATCTGACTCAGGTTCTTATATTACCTCTCTACACCTCAAAACCGTCCTCCACATTTGAACCTGCTGTAGTTAATTTTTCTATTAGCAAATATTTGTCTTGATTGACCCGTATTTGATTTTGATCTCCATTTATCAGGAGCTTTTGACGGTGTACTTGAGCTATTGCTTAGAGCTCGTAGAAGCCTCCCAGAAGCTGTAATGATGATGATTTCTGAAGCCTGGCAAAATGACAAGAACATTAAAGTCTATACATCTCAAAAGAATAATAAAAAAATTCTCGACAGGAACCTCGACTGTGAACTAAATCGTCATCAACATCGTCAAAATATAAATTTGAACAAATAGAACAAACAACAACTAAAAATAAAACAAAGTCGTCACAGTCTAATAACATCACAGTCTAGAAGTCGATTTCGGATTTTTTTTTTTGCAGAAATTCGAAAGAGGGACTGACTTAGAACCATATAATTATCCATTAACACATAAACTTAAGAAATTTCGTACCTTGAACGTGATTGTAATCGCCTATAGCACGAATTTGATTTTTGATTTTGATTTTGGAAGATTGGAATTGACTTTTTGGAGGTCTGAAATCGCGATTTTAGGAGTTGGGATAACCCTAATGTAATCGACTGATTGGAACACTGAAATCAACGGTTTTGGAGGTCTAAATCGACGGAAGATTGGTTTTGGAATATTGATGAATGAAATCGCGAATTGCCTTAGGATTTTAGGGCATGGAAATCGCTGGTTCTATTTTGGGGTTTAATTAAACACAAACGGATCACGGGACGAGTTATATTTTTATTGGGACTGTGAACATGTGGCGTCCAGGTGACAGTCCATGTGGCGTCCACCTGGACAGCTCAGTTAAATTTGGACAAATTGTACAAGTTTAATAACGGAAATGATATGTTTGTCCTCAAACTTTGATGGAGGGCAAATATGCTCCTTTTTCATAAGTTTGTGGGTAAATATGCTCCTTGTCCCTAATTAAAAAGACAAAAAAAAAGGAGACAAAGTGACGTGAGCATACTTGTATTTTATTGTGATTTGTTAAGGAACGTGTAGCCAAATAAATGCTCATTACATAGGAATTTTCGGAACCGGTTCCTCCTGTTGTCCTTTTGATTTGTGACACGCGTCACTTGAAAAATTTCACGGCTTAGATTTTCTCTAAGAATTTAGGGCTCGTTTGGTACGTCGCACTGGACTATACTAATTTCATTGGACTGAACTGTACTGTATTGGACTGTATTAATATATAATGGACGGTATTATATTAATATATAAACGGTATTGGGGTATTAATATATAATGAACTGTATTTTTTATTTTAGTCTAGGGGAGACTCATCTGCTATATGGTATAAAAAATGATTGGGTATCTTATTTTTAAATAAATGCGATCCAATGCTAAAACGCCACCAAAAGATGTATTATTTTTTTGTCAATCTGATCAAATGTATCTGACATACCGTGCCCTTAGTCACCTTCGTAGTTCGTAATAAAGGTAGTTTGGTGCACTAAGCTCTCGTTATGTGTAGAGTTTGGAAAAGGATCGGACCACATATATTTTTTACGGTTAAACCATGATCTTCTGGTCACGTTACAACAACTTTATCAATTACATGCACCTGGAGATTAACTAAACATATTATATTCTCTTCTATCGTGACTTCACAAACTCCATTTTTTTAATCCGCGTGCTTTTCAAGACCCTTTTTCTATAACTCCCTCTAAAATTAGTACTAATATATATTGGTGTTCTTGCTTCTCAATTTTAAGGGCTAGTACAGTATGGACACATCAAAGTATATAGAAGCATTGCGTCAAGTTGAAGTTTTAAGGATTACACACAGAAGCAAATGACAAATTTAATATTGTGGTATTTTAATATGTACTTTCTGGAAGAATTAAATTATCATTCACTAGTCAGACTCACTATCAAATTTCACCTCTTTATAGACTACTGCAAACATTAAAATTCACTGTACATCATCAATACGACAACAACATATCCAGTGAAATCCCACAATGTGGGGTTCGGAGAGGGTAGAATGTACACAGACTTCACCTTCACCTTGGTAGGTAGAGCGATTATTTTCGGGAGACCCTCGACTCAAGACAAAGCATAATCATGCAAAGCAAGTAAAACAAAACAAAGTATGAGAAACGGTCAGACTCATATGAAAAATTAAAGCAATGTGAACATGCAGATAGTAAAAATCAAATACACAATGGTAGCGCATTCATCAATCATCAATAATGACCAAAATTGATATAAAGAATGGACCTTAACTGAGGCTGTATAATTTCGGTAGAGTGAGGACTGACGATATGTAAGTGGGTCTGATTTTCTGTAGGCGTGTGTTTACGGTCAATATTTGAAGGAAGGAAGCTGACCATTAGATTTTTCAAGTGACACGTGTCACAAATCGAAAGGGCAGTTGGAGGAACTGGAGGTAGAGGGTACTGTAGAGGAGTCGGTTCCGGAATTTTCATTTTCATATGTAAAAGCACAAGACAAATCTAATTACGCAAACATCTAGGTTCTTCCAACAACAATCAACAACATACGCCTACACGCACACCCACACCCACACCCACACCCACACCCTTTGCTTAGTTGCTTTCCCAACGAAGACAACTTCGATGACTGCAAAAACCCTTTAAATTTCTCTTTATTTCCACGTTTGGCTAAGATGTCATCAACAACCTAAACTACACAACAGATTTGGTGTTGATAACAATATTCTGTTTTTATTCTTCAACCCCAAACTACCCTTTAAAGTTTAATTTGTTCCTTCAATCACGCCCATACTCTCTCATTTATTAAAAAGATTAGCTCAATTTTCACTTCATCACTAACCCCATGATATATGTTTCACCATTTCTTGGCTAATAGTGATTCAGTAGCCAAATCTTGAAATTTGATTTTTTCCCCCTTTTCTTGTTCTGGGGACATATCCACTTGCTTTGAATTGCATTTTCTTGATCTGGGGTTGAAATTTTATTACCTATACTGTTTGGTTGAATCAATTATTTGTATGAGATTCATAAAAATCATTGCTTTATTAAAGTAAAATTTTGTGAACCCCACACCCATTGTGATGATAAGTATAAAATCTGAATTTTCTTGAAGTGATTTTGTAGTGGGAAATATTTGGTAGAACTAGAAATGAAGTCAAGAGTAGGGAGTCAAGGGTCATTGGAGGAGGGAAAAGACACTGCTAATAAGGTGGTAATAAATCAGTATAAGCCTTTATCATTAAGGTTACTTCAGTTTCTCTTGCTATTTTTGGGTCTTGCTATTGTATTTTCATTTGTTAGTATGTATATGGTTCGATATTCAGTAGTGCAGAACGTTATCCCTATGGTACAATCAAGATTTCAGCCTTGTTTTCAACAACTTAGTTTAGAGAGTTGGATTAGGCCTCCGTCGAATCTGTTGCATTCGATGAATGACAGTCAGTTGTTTTGGCGAGCTTCGATTGTTCCTCAGATTAAACAATACCCTTTTAATAGAACGCGTAAGATAGCGTTCATGTTCTTGACTAGAGGACCTTTGGCTTTGGCGCCTTTGTGGGAGAGGTTTTTCAAGGGGAATGAGAAGCTTTATTCGATCTACGTTCATTCCTTGCCTTCATACAATCCTGATTTCCCACCTTCATCTATTTTTCATGGTAGGCAAATTCCTAGTCAGGTAAAGTCAGCATATTCCTTTTCCTTTATTATTGTACTACATTATGCTTGAATTTCTTCTTGCCATTATGTGTGAAAATTATAACTTAGCAATAGTTGCCACACAAGTCCTACCCTTACCTAACCTAATGTATGTATGTATGTTATCATTTTGGTATTCTAATATGAGGAACTGTCAAAAAGAATTCTTTCTGAATATCTCATGAGATATAAATGCTTCCTCCTTATACTTCCTATCAGGTAAGCCTCAGTCTTGGTCTACCATAATTTTCTGTGTTTTATGCCTTTTCTGACTTGGTTGTTGAATCATATCTTGCATAGCACTCTAACTACTTGAGTGGGGATCTTTAAAGGTGAACTTTGTGTATTATTTTCTCGTGTAGCTTCTTTTAAGATCTCTGGGTTCATGCTCCAGTAACTATTTAAGTTTTAACCAGAAATTCAGCAATAGTAGATTATGCATTTTGTTCAAAAGACACTAGATATATCTGAACACAGTTATAGAGATATAAACTTCGTAAATTTCTCTTCTTCTTCAATGATGGGATTCTAAGTCGTGCAAAGTTAGGACATAGGGAAACTAAGTTTTTTGTTATAGCAGATCATTGGAAGTTGCTTGCTTTTGCAGTAAAGCTTCAACAAAAGGTTGAATTGATGACAGTGGGATAAGAGAGTTAATTTGTTTGGTTGTCTTGTTATGTGAGTTGGCCACAGTTGTGTTCATCTAGATGGTTTCTAAATATTTGTGACAGCTAATCTCCCATGTAAACCTTTTAAACATTCATCTCAAGTAGAACACTTATTCTTTTTGCGGGACTAGTGAATTCTTTATATGTTACCAGGGACGCCGACAGTTGTTCTCCGTTATAGAAAGTTTGTACCATAACATTTGCTTAGTGTATGCCAGGAACTACTGAGCCTCATACTTTAATACAAATGTCCTGCTATTTAAGAAATTGTATCCAAAAAAAAAGGAAAACAAAAAGAAAGAAAGATCTTTCTACAATATTTCATTGAATTCTAAGGTCTGATATTTTGTTGAGACTTTTAGAGCAACCATGTCGGCAATGGACAGCTGAGATGGAATTCTCATATATCATAGGGCAGAACTGGTTAAGCTGCTCTGGATAGTGCAGTAGGCCAAGAAGATGTTAGGATATAGTAACCTCCTTCTAGTAGCTTTCTACTGTATGTTTCTAGTAGCGTTCAATTGTCTTTCTCCAATATTTGGTATACCTTAGGGGGGGAAAATTCCATTTCTGTAAGGATTATTTTGTTTGATAAAGCTATAAGGAATATTTCCAGGCATATATATATATGATAGATGATGCATATCTATTAGATTAGAAGGTTTGTATGGGCTAGTTTGCTGACTGAAGGATGAAGTTCACTGGTTGAAACCTTTTCGGTAGTGTCTCCACAAAAAGATGTTTGCATACCTCTTTGTTTTTCATTTAGCTGCAATTAAGCAGTCTGTGAAGCCTAAATTTGGTAGTATATGAGAAATAGGAATATGGAGGCCAGTCTTGAAATAATAGATCAATGTCATAATTCTGTTGATTCATTTTGTGTAGGTGGCGGAGTGGGGAAGAATGAGCATGTGTGATGCTGAAAGACGGCTTCTTGCTAATGCACTGCTTGATATCTCCAACGAATATTTTGTCCTCCTATCCGAGGCATGCATTCCTCTCCACAACTTCAAAGCTGTCTATCACTACATATCAAAATCCAGGTACAGCTTTATGGGTGCAGTAGACGAACCTGGACCTTATGGAAGAGGTCGTTACAATCCGAATATGACACCTGAGGTTAACATCACTGATTGGCGTAAAGGATCCCAGTGGTTTGAAGTTAATAGGAAATTGGGCGTTGACATTGTTAAAGACCAGAAATACCACCCTAAGTTCGAGCAATTCTGTAGACCAGCGTGTTATGTGGACGAGCACTATTTTCCGACTATGCTGACTATAGAATCTCCTGGCCTCCTGGCAAACCGGAGTCTAACTTGGGTGGACTGGTCCAGAGGTGGTGCTCATCCTGCTACATTTGGGAAGGCCGATATTAATGATCAATTTTTCAAGAGAATTTCTGATAGGTCAACGTGTGTATACAATAATCAGCCGACTTCACTTTGTTTCCTTTTTGCCAGAAAATTTGCTCCTAGTGCTTTGGGTCCTTTATTAGAACATTCGACCAAGTATTTGGGCTTCTGAGATTCGAAATCATTTGTTCTAATGTATCTTAGCAGGAATAGGAAATTCGTAGCTAATTAGATCCGGTGATCAAGCAGGTGTCATACTTGCTATTAGTTGCTTCAGTATATAGAACACTGATGCATGATCTGATATGCTCAGTGTGCTCTCTCCTATGATGATATTATATTGTTCCCTTTGATTTTTAGACTTTGAGTAAACATGATTAGTGAGGGTTCATATAGTTGTTGATCTTAACTTGTCTATTTGAGAATGAATTCGCCATATTGCTAACATCCATGAGCAAAAGAATATAAAAGTTCAGAAGAAAAGAAAAGGAGAAATTCAAATTATTACCAACATCTACATGGTTACTTTGAAATGTCTGAAATTGGAGCTTTAGAAGAGACCAAAGGAGGTTGTCCATTGAGATTAATGGATCCTACTTAATACCGATTTTTGAATAAGTTCAGGAAGAAGAATTGCTTGAAAATGTACCACGTTGTTATTGCTGTTGAAGTAATAATTGTTGCATAAACATTGACCTTTCTGACTAAGTACCCGACTTGTTCCAGATATACAGTTTGAGCTAGATTGGCCAGTTCCAGCATGACATAAAAATGAACAAGGATCTATTTAGGCGCACACGCCTATAAAAGAGTAGCACTTTACAATTCATCGTGATCATTTATACTTGACGAAGGAACTTGTGGTTGTGCTTCAAGAAGATATCTAATAGCCAGAGATGCTTGAAGTGCAGCACCGTATGGAAGTGCTTCTTCGTTGATTTTAAAATGAGGTGAATGGACTGATGCAGGGTTTTCATTTGTTTCGTCCTGCATTCCAAGTAGGTAGAAGTAACCAGGGATAACCTCTTGGTAAAACGCAAAATCCTCCGATCCCATTAGTGGTTCCATGTCTTTTACATTATCGTTACCAAGCATATCACCTGCAACTCTCTGGAAGTGTTTGTGCAAGGTTTTATCATTCACGGTTGGAGGGAAGAACGGTTTATCCTTTGTATGAAAATCCACAGTTGCATTGCACCTCTGTACAGCAGCTTGCCCGACAATAACCTAAGCGAGAGGAAAATGAGTCTCTACTATGGAGAAAGCATGGATAAACAGAATGAGATTATGTGGACGCCAAATAAATCCAGCAAACAGAAGTCCCACAACGTGGGGTCTGGGGAGTGTACGCAGACCTTACCTCTACCTATCAAGGTAGAACGGCTGTTTTCGAGAAAATGTAAAGAATGTACAGACACCAGAGCATAGGGTGGGCTTTGCAGTAGGATGAGTCTGCAATTTCATTCCATATGCAGCATCATATAAAATGAAATAACTAAAACCCTGATTAAACTAAAGTGAATTGCAAATATAATGAAGGAATACTTACACTTTTGGTCCCTCGGTTACGGATAAATTCTAATTTTGGTCCTCATAATATTTGGTTAAGCACATTGAACCTTTAATTAACTAAAAGGTGTGCTTTTGATCCCTCTATATAGGAAACATGTAATAGTTAGATTATTTTTATAATTATATATCCTCAAATATGGAGTAATAGTACAAATTTAGGAATACACATTTATAATTGAAAGATTTAGCACTTAAGATTTCGTTAAATTCATGAAGATTCATAGATAGAGGGATCAAAAGCGCACATATCAATTAATTGAAGGTAAAATATGCTTAATAAAAAATCACAAGGACCAAAATCAGAATTTGCCAATATTTGAGGGACTAAAAGTGTTAATTTCCCTAAAAATGAAACACCCACAACTGTTTAGGCAACAGCTTGAGATGCTGACTAATTTAAGAATTGATCCTACCTCCTCAATTCGCTGCCTAAGCTGCAGAAAGCTCTCCTTTGAAAAAGCCCGAAAAGTGCCACCAATGGTAACGGAGTCTGGAATAACGTTAAATGCACCACCTCCTTGGAATTTAGCAACTGTGACTACCTGCAGATCATACTTTATGTTAGTAAACTACATGACCAAGTTGGAAAATGAGAACCATCTGTTGAGGAATATCAATCATTATCTTAAGGATAACGTTTCTAAATGCATCACAAATACAGTAACTTCAGCATGTCAGTTTTTCAGCTGCAGAACGGGGTTTGTCTACCAACCAGGCTCTAGTCAAATATTATAAATCCAGTAAGGGTTTATCCTTTATAAATAATCCTTCTATAGCATCATCTCATTGGATAAGATTTTGGAATTCAGAACAGAAATCGGAATAGGGAGAAGAAACTTTCCATTTTCATAAAAAAGATAACAATAAACTTTTTTGGCTCCGGCTTCAGGCAGCGGCGCTCCTCCTGATATTTCCACTTTCCATCCAAAAGAACAGGGAAATGACTCCTCACTTTCAAAACAGTATTCAGAACAGGGAGAAGAAACTTCACCTATTTCAGATAATTTCCAAAGTTGAGCTTTGTTAAGGAAAGAATATACTTTGACCTCAAAATCTAAAACAGTGTTAAACTGATTCCTCTATCATTGAATATATTTCCATTTTCCATCCAAAAGAATAATCAAGATTTCCAGATAATTTCAGAACTTGAGCTTTGTTAAAAGAAGAGACTTTGACCCTCAAATCTCAATCAAAATTAAACTAATCCCTCTATCTTTAAATACATTTCTGTTTTCCATCCAAAAGAATAATATTTGACTAGAGCCTGGTTGGTAGACAAACGCCATTCTTTTAATTTGAATCTTATTACAATTGATTTGAACCTTATTTGCAATTCATAGTTTATTTGCCAGACAAACAACCCCCAATCAAGTAGTGAAATCATGACAATTGGTATGAATGGGTAGTTGGGCACTGCACCAACTAAATAGTGACTAGTGCCAAAAAACAATTTTCTGGTGAGAAATATACCTGAGAATCCAGAGGATCAGCCTCTCGGGAAACAAGATGCTGTAAGCTGACAATTACATTTGATGCTGCCAAAATTGGGTCTATCGAATGTTGTGGAATAGCGGCATGACCCCCTCTTCCACTAATTACAGCTTCGAAAAAACCACTTCCAGCCAAAAAGGGTCCAGGCCTTGAAGAAACTTTACCCAACGGAAAGTTGGGATTGACATGCAAACCAAATATTGTTTCTACGTTTTCTAGTGCTCCAGCATCTATCATTTTCTTGGCCCCACCACCTCCTTCCTCTGCTGGTTGAAAAACAAGAGCAACTGTTCCCTGTCAAAAATATTAAGCCCGAGGAAATATCTGTTAAACAGTGACCGTGGGTCACGTTCAGTCCAGTGGGGCCCTTGCCCTTCCTTGTATATTTGATAATTATTAGACTTAAAATTGTACCTTAATTAGTAGTGTAATATTACCATAGTTGTAAAGTGTAATATTACCATAGTTGTAAAGTTAGTATACTTATAGAATAGGGATTTAGAAGTAGAATAGGAAAAAGATTTTCCTATGTAACTTGTATATATATGTCATTCATCAATAATAATCAAGGGATTTATTTCTTTCATGTTATCGAGAGTCTAGGTTCTCTTTACCCTGCTTCCGCTCCTCAAATTTCTTCTTCTTTTTCTCGGTTTTTTGGCCAGCGCCGCAGCCTTCTTCTCGGATTTATTCCGACACCGCGGCTCTTCTCTCCCGAAAATCCTTTCTCACAAATTCCCTTCTCCGAATCTTGTTATTCTTTTCACAATTTCATCATGCCCTCACAGTTTCTAATATCAAGAGCGTCATCCCTATCGTTCTTGACCTAGAAAACGTCCAATATTGGACGTGGGCGAAATTATTTAAGATTCATGTCTTGGCACATAAAGTCTTCCACCACATCATTCCTCCAACTCCTCCAAAGGAGGGTGCTAAAGCGTCTACTTTTACGACGGTTGTGCCCACTAAAGAAGCAGATCCAGAATTATGGGTCATGCTTGATGCCAAGATTCTTAAGTGGATTATGCCACTATCTCCTTGGATCTTTTACAGACGATTATGAAACCCAACTTCACAGCTATGGCGGCGTGAGATCGATTGCGAGACATATTCCAAGATAACATTCATTCTCAGATTGTTATCCTTGAGCAGGAATTCTCACAGGAGGCTATAGCGAGTTTTCAGAACGTTTCTTCTTATTGCAAACGCCTCAAGGACTTGGCAGACCAACTCAGCAACGTGGGTTCTCCGGTTTCTAATAGTCGTCTAGTTCTTCATATGGTTGCAGGCCTGTCAGAGGCCTATAGCGATGTTGCTTCGGTTATTCGTTAGAGTAACCCCCTGCCAGGATTTTATCAAGCCCGTTCTATACTTACTTTGGAAGAAGCCGAATTGACTAAGAAAGTGGCAATTGGGGTCAGTCCTGTCGTCATGATGACTGCTTCCAATCCGGCCAATGTGACCCAAATTCACAACAACGGTAGTGGTAAGAAGGGCCAAAATTGGAAGAATCGTGGCGGCAACAACCGTCAGCAGCAGTTCTGGAGCCCACAGGGGCCGCGGGCGATGGGTCCGTCGGCCGATGCACGCGTCGCGCGCTGCGTGGTGGGGCGCGACTGAGTATCTTGATCTTTGCCGCCATACGTTGTCCGAGCCACGGAAAGAAGCTTGGCCGCGGCGCGTGTCTTTGGGCGTCTTGGCGCGATCTTTGGGACCATTATCTAGAATTGCTGCTGCTCTTGCGATTTTGGCCCTTCTTACCACCCCCGTTGTTGTGAATTTGGGTTACATTGGCTGGATTGGAAGGAGAAAAAATGGAAGCAGTCATCATGACAACAAGACTGACCCCAATTGCCACTTTCTTAGCCAATACGGCTTCTTCCAAAGTAAGCATAGAACGGATTTGATAAAATCCTGGCAGGGGGTTATTCTGACAATAACCGAAGCAACACCGCTATAGGTCTCTGACAGGCCTGCAACCATCTGAAGAACTAGACGACTGTTAGAAATGTATTTAAAGATAGAGGAATTAATAGTCGTCTAGTTCTTCAGATGGTTGCAGGCCTGTCAGAGGCCTATAGCGGTGTTGCTTCGGTTATTCGTCAGAGTGACCCATGCGAGGATTTTATCAAGCCCGTTCTATGCTTACTTTGGAAGAAGCCGGATTGACTAAGAAAGTGGCAATTGGGGCCAGTCCTGTCGTCATGATGACTGCTTCCAATTTTTCTCCTTCCAATCCAGCCAATGTGACCCAAATTCACAACAACAGGGTGGTAAGAAGGGCCAAAATCAAAAGAATAATGGCAAGAATCGTGGCGGCAACAACGGGGGCAACCGTCGGCAGATAGCTTCGAGCCCACAGGACCCTCCGAGCGAGGCGGTGGGTCCCAATACCACAAAGACCGCGGCCGTAGTCGCGGCTACCAAGATCGCCAAGACATCGCCGCGCCCAGCCTTCTTCCCGTGTCGACTCGGGGTTCGGACTAGCGTAAAGCGGCAGCCCAAAGATACTGGTCGTGTTCTATAAGGCCCACCACGCAGCCGGGCCCCACTGCATCGACATCAAGCGATACGCACACGCTTGGCTTGACTCAACCAGACCCTAATTGGTACATGGACACCGGCGCCACTACCCACATGACATCCGACCAAGATACTCTCTCGTCTTATTCCAATTTGAGCACTAATCGTGGTATAACTGTTGGTAATGACAATTCTATTCCAATTAAGGGTTATGGTCAAAAAAATGTCCCCTCCTCATCCACCACTTGTCCTGAAACATACCCTTCATGCCCCAAAATTGATTAAAAATTTGGTGTCTATCCGTAAATTCACCACTGATAATTGAGTTTCTATTAATTTTGATCCATTTGGGTTTTCTGCGAAGAATTTCAAGACGGGGAGTCATCTTATGAGGTGTGACAGTAGGGGGATCTTTATCCAATCACATCGAGTCTCAGCATCTCGCGTCAAGCTATGTCATCCACTTTTGCAGCTCTTGCTCCTTCCTTGTGGCATGCTCGTCTATTTTATCTTCTTTAGATAGGAATAAGTTTATTTCGTGTAAGGGTCGCGTAGTACTCCACTTTGTCAATCCTATGCTTTGGGAAAATTATTAAGTTACCATTTGTAGCTTCGAATTCTAATACTTCAATGACATTTGATATTATTCATAGTGATTTATGGACATCTCCGGTTCTCAGTTCTAAGGGCCATCGTTATTATGTTTTATTCTAAATATTTATGGACGTTTCCAATTGCGAAAAATCTCAAGTTTTTTTCATTTTCATAAAATTTAGAGTTTTCATAAGAACGTAATTCGAACGAGAAATAAAAAACATTCAATGTGATAATGGCAAAGAGTATGACAATGGGGAATTTAGGAAGTTTTGTGCTCAAAATGGGATAAATTTTTGTTTATTTTGTCCTCATACGTCTTCATAAAATGGGAAAGCTGAGCGAAAAATTAGTATCATTAATAATATTGTCTGCACTTTATTGGTTCATTATTCCGTTCCTCCATTATTTTGACATCATGCGCTACAAATGGCTATCGATCTACTAAATATTCTTCCCTCTAAAAGTTTGACATATTCATCCCCTCTCAAAGTGTTATACAATAAGACTCCGTTATATTCTCATCTTAGGGTCTTCGGATGCTTATGTTATCCACTGTTTTCATCCACTACAATCAACAAACTCGCACACGCTCTACTCTCATGTGTTTTTGGGTTTTCCGTCAAATCACCGTGGTTATAAATGTTTTGATTTGTCCTCTAAACGAATCATCATTAGTCGTCATGTTCTCTTTGATGAATCTCAATTTCCCTTTTCTAAAGTAGAAAAACACGTACCTAGTTCTTATGATTTTTTTGGATGAGGATGTCTCCCCCTATGTTCTCCGTCATTTTTCAGATTCTTCAGAAAAAACGATGTCAGCCACCCAGTGACCAAACAGTTTCAATCCCGTCATTAGCGCCGCGGCCCTCTGGGGAAGCGTCGCGGCGCCAAAACATAAGACAGCTCTGCAGTTCTTCCAGCGCCGCGACCCCTGCCCCAACGCCGCGTCTCTTCTGACGGTAATTTCCAACACTTCAGAAAATTCCCAAAATTCCTCCAATCCAGCCCAAAGTCAAGGTCCAATCACTCGCAGTCAACAGAGTATTTTTAAACCAAAGTGACATTTTAATTTGAATTCTAATGTTTTAAAATCCCCCTTACCCCGTAATCATGTGTCTGCCTTAAATGACACTAATTGAAAAATTGTCATGATCGAGAAATATAATGTTCTTATTGATAATAAGACGTGGGAGTTGGTACCCCGTCCATCTGGTGTTAATATTATTCGGTCTATATGAATTTTTGTTCATAAGAAAAATTCTGATGGTTCATTTGCGAGGCATAAGGCTAGACTTGTAGGTGATGTAAGACTCAGCAGGTTGGTGTGAATTGTGGTGGAAGAACCTTTGCTGATTCGGCCTATTTCCCTTATACTAGAAAGGCTCCCCCGAAATCTGACTTTCAATTGCCAGTTTTCACGCGCTTCACCCCTCTTCTTACAGTCGAGGGGCATTTAGCCCGGTGGTCAAGCCGGCTACCATTCGCACTGTGCTCAACTTGACTCTTTCAAAATCATGACACATTCATCAGCTAGATGTGAAGAATGCTTTCCTACACGCGATCTTCAGAGACAACAGTATATCATCACCTTTGGGGTTTAGGGATACTAGATATCCTAATCATGTATGTCTATCAAGAAGTCCTCAGATGAGCTTTAAGCCTCCACTGCTCGTATAAGAGGTTTGCTGATTTTGTTTCGACTATGGGTTTTTCTCACAACAGGTCTGATAATTTATTATTCATATATCGTCGAGGATCTTCCATGGCTTATATACTATTATATGTTCATATTATCTTGACTGCCTCTTCTGATGTTTTGCGCAAGTATTATGACAATGCTCAGTTCTGAGTTTGCCATGAAGGACTTGGGCCCATTGAGTCTTTTTTAGGATTGCTGTCACTCGTCATGCAGGTGGATTGTTCTTGTCACAGAGAAAGTATGCAGCAGAGATCATTGAGAGGACTGAGATGTCATCCTGTAAGTCCACTTCCACTCCAGTTGATACTAAACCCAAGTTGGGTGTTGCAGCTGACTCTCCCTATGAAGATCCGACCCGCTATCGTAGCGCCCTTCAGTATCTGACGTTCACGCGATCTGATATTACATATGTCGTACAACAAGTGTGTTTGTTTATGCATGATCCTAGAGTTGAACATATGAATGCGCTCAAACGCATTCTTAGGTACATTCAGGGAACACTTGAGTATAGTTTGCATTTGTATTCTTCGTCGACGTCTACACTAGTTTCCTATACAGATGCTGATTGGGGTGGTTGTCCTGACACCAGACGGTCTACGTCTGACTATTGCATGTTTTTAGGTAATAACTTGGTCTCATGGTCTGCCAAGCATCAATCTACGCTTTCACGTTCAAGTGCAGAGGCCGAGTATCGAGGGGTAGCCAATGTGGTTTCTGAGTCATGTTGGTTACGAAATCTACTATTAGAGCTTAATTGTCCTATTGAAAAGGCTACCTTGATTTATTGTGATAATATAAGTGTCATCTACCTTTCTGGTAATCCACCAAAGACCAAGACTAAACACATAGAGATGGATATTCACTTTGTTCGAGAGAAGGTAACTAAAGGACAAATACGCGTCTGTCATGTCCCTTCAAGATATCAAATTGCAGACATCTTTACAAAGGGTCTTCATTCGGTCCTTTTTGAAGATTTTAGAGACAGTCTCAGCGTACGAAGACCGTCCGCTATGACTAAGGGGGCGTGTTAAACAATGACCGTGGGTCATGTTCAGTCCAGTGGGGCCCTTGCCCTTCCTTGTATATTTGGTAAATATTATACTTAGAATTGTACCTTAATTAGTAGTGTAATATTACCATAATTGTACAAGTTAGTATTCTTATAGAATAGGGATTTAAAAGTAGAATAGAAAAAAGATTTTCTTATGTAACTTGTATATATATGTCATTCATCAATAAGAATAATTAAGGAATTATTTCTTTCAATATCAGCTGCCAGAAGAATATATATAAAAGGGCAGCGCGGTGCACTAAGCTCCCGCGGGGTCCGGAGAAGGGCCGGACCACAAGGGTCTATTGTAGGCAGCCTTACCTTGCATTTCTGCAAGAGACTATTTCCACGGCTTGAACCCGTGACCTCCAGGTCACATGTCAGCAACTTTACCAATTACTCCAAGGTTCCCCTTCAAAATATATATGACAAACAAAAAATTGATGTCATGTAAGCAATGAGGATTGGGCTATGGATTAAATAAGAAAATTTCTGGATATGGTATTTATTAAAAGGTAATTAGGCTTAAGAGCATGGTTGACATTTCCAGTAACTAAAGTATACCATAAAAGCTTACAAGATTCTCTAAAAGATTTCCTTTGCTGGTCAATAGAGCTCTTGCATCTTTTCAAACATTTTGCTAAGCAAAACTAGGTTTAAGATTAAGTCAGAAGCTATCTTGATTAGCCACCAGCCAGAATTACAATTCCCAGCTCTGTCACAAACAGAGAAGGTACGTCTGGTTCTGGTAATTCTACTTTTTCACTAAGGAGATTCTGCTAATTCTCTCACAAGATAACATTTTTCTTTTTTTCAACCCAGACTGAATTTGGTGAGATTTCACAGTAAAACATTCTCTTAATGTAACAGCATCCTTTCACACCATATACTTTGCTCCTCTATCACCCAAAGATCTTATTTCAAGCTCTTACTTTCACAACCTGCTTCCCTGGCCCCAACGCCCTTTTCAACAAATATAACAACAACAACAAAAACAACATACCCAGTGCAATCCCACAAAATGAGGTCTGGAGAGGGTAGAGTGTACACAGACCTTACCCCTATCGTAGAGCCCAACACCCTTTTCAAGCCTCAGGAAAACTAAAAATGAAATGCAAAATAAGGCCTTTCTCCAACAAGTTACACTGGCCATAAAACTAATTTAGCGAACCAGCATACACGCCAAACAATTGAAGTCCACTCATTCAATGAATAAAATGCAAAATGAGAAATGGGTAAAAAGTCAAATCTTGCGCAGATGTGGTACTCCTAACAAAAGAATCAAACCTTCAAAATGTTCCGATGTTCTTGAAGAATCTTTGCAGCACCAAGAAGCATTGCAACATGAGCATCATGGCCACATGCATGCATTTTTCCAGGATTCCTACTTTTGTGCTCCCAGTCCACCATTTCCTATTAAATTTAAGGGATGATTTCATTTTTGGACCGCTCTAAAACATAACAAAACAACAACCTACCCAGTGTAATCCCATAAGTGGGGTCTGGGGACGCTTTGTATATGTTTTGTATATTAAGTATAAATATACATATAATATACACAAACATACATATAATATACATATAATCACTAGATTTTGTATATTTTGGCTAGCGCCCGTAAATAAAAAAATCTCTGAATTTAAGGCGTAAAACTAATTGCTTTAGCTAAAATAAAAGAGACAAGAATCTCTCCTTGTTTAAATTCATATTCAACTTGCTATTGCCTATTTGGTGATCTCTCATAAGTATAAAAAACCCAATTTTACATCAAAATTCGAAAGGACAATAACAAGAACAACAATCAGAATTAATAATTTATTAGCACTACAAAATTGGATTCGAACCTGCATAGGGAGAGCATCCATATCGGCTCTGATCGCAACAAAAGGGGGTTTGCCTGAACCAATGAAACCAACAATACCAGTAGTGGCAAAAGGGTAATTATACGAAATCCCCAAATTGTCCAATTCTTCTCTAATAAGCTTACTGGTCTCTAATTCTTCATAACCCAACTCAGGATTCTCATGTATCCTTCTCCTGACCCCAACAATCCAATCAAAAACCTCAGATTTCTTCGCGAAATCAAGGAAATTACTAGGAATTTCTGATAATTCACGGGAACTCAATGAAGAAACTGACCACATGGGTATGGCGGAAATAGAAATAAAAATCAAAATCAAGAAAACCCATCTGGATAAATCCATATGAACAAAAAAAAGTTGGAAAGAGTAAAGAGAAAGTGAATGAAAAATAATGGAGTATAAGCAAAGAAAGAGCAATTTCAACTGTGGTATGTGTGCATTAATTAGGTGAGGAACGAGGAAAATATGGGGAAATGGATTGAATTAAAATATTGTAGTGTCGGTGGATATTTTGCCATGTTTTGATATACAAGAGGAGCACTGAAAGATGTCTTCACTCTCAAACAGCTCCAGTAGTTGTCACTTTTCAGGCCTACAGCCGACCTCATCTGTAATCTGCCAGCCGTTTTTTTCGTTGACCGGTTTGGTTAGCTTATTAAAAACAGCTCAGTCCACCATGTTTAGATATTGAAACTGATTTTATCAACCAAAAATAAGCAATCATGTAATTAGATAAAAGTGTGAGCCAAAGATGGAAAGGTATTTTAGAAAAAAACCTCTATTCCTAATAGTATTACCTCTTATTCTTTCTAGATTTCATTTATGAGATTAAATTTAGATTAAAGTGTTGACTCGAATAATAAACAATCAACATGTTTTGTAAAGATATATTGATAAACACATTTTCTGTCAATTTTTTTGAAATATCTTTAACTTATTAATAAAAGATTGATTAAGAACGAATAATGAAAATAGAATAGCGAGACTGTTAAAAACTATGTTTCAAGAAAAGTATTTCGAAAATTATAGAAGATATTCGAGATACGATCGTAAAAGATTTATCAAATCAAAAGAGCTTATAAATTATAAAGTTATAAGTGATTAACTTATGACTTCTGATTGATTTTAGTTTATAAGCTCTTGATTTATAAATATTTTAATGATCACCAAATGTATAGATAAATTAAAAAATATTTATAAGCTAGTTGGATTGTGAAATAGTTTAAGTGCTTCAGAAGATAGAGAATAGATGTCAAGTTCCATTAAAAATGGAGTATTCTTTTAATATAAAGTTCCACTAATGATTCAAAGTTCAAACATGTACATCATTAACATCTTTATCCCCTTACAATTAGTTACGTCTCTGTGTTATATACTATTGACACTTAAAATGGTTGGAATTTGATTCTTCCTTTATGTCAATCAATTGACATGCTTAAATGTGTCATTTTAATATTTTTTGGATAGTATATCTAAGGAATTTAATAACAGAACATGAATCTCCTTCTTTTCCTATTCTTTACCTTCTATTGTTTTGTTTTTATTATGGCAACCCCACTGAAGAAGAGTTGTAGCAGCGTATGAAGTTATACAAAATCGGTTAAATTGTAATTAGTCTGAAATTTCTAGACATGTTTTAAATGGGGAAGCTAAAAGCGGCTACCGACACAATTGGGCTGGTCTTCAATTTTTTTGTATGTCCAGTGATGCGGGGCATAACTATGAGATATTATACTACAAAAATATAAATTCATGCCCTTCGAAAAAAATACTTATTATGAGGGGAAAAGATTAAATACCATACACAAAATAAGTGCATAATTGGAAATTTGGAATGCACAAAAAGGTTTGCCATTTAAGTAATATCCATCTTTTTTTTACGGGAGTCCCCTTTGCGTCTCAAGCTTGACAACTTCAAACATATGTGTCTAAAAGTGTGGCCTTCCGAAGGCCAAACATATTTTTAGCCTGATTATTGGAATGCTTGACAAAGTTTGGACATCTTTGATTGAGGTGCGTGTAAAAATTGGTTAAAATTTCAGTCTATATATATCTGACCTTCAGCTGTACATGACTTAAGTACATGCTAAAATATGAGTTGTGTGTGTGATTTTTTTGTCAAAAATAACTTTTTCATATATTTTTGCACCTATGTCGTACATGCTGAAATGCATGTAAAAACATATTGAAATTTCAGACATGTACATCTAAATTAAAAATAATAATTTGTTCTTCGAATCCAACAATCCAACACACGATTTAGCATCCAAATTTGTTCTAAATAAGCTCAAATTTAAAATATATTTCATATGTCATAAAGAATAAATTGTAATCATCAATTTATAAAAAACAACACATTTTTTTCCTGGATATTATAGTGGATGTATGAGAATAGTATACAACTATCACTAGTGCTTAGAAAAGATAATCAATTACAATTTCAATATAATAGGTTTGAAGCCTAACATCAGTTGTCACAACATCAATAAGTGTTGATGATCTTGAACTTCGGTCTTTGATCCTCCCTTGAAATCTTGGTTGAAGCTGCAGCAAGCCCATTGAGAACAACAACAATAATATATTTAGAAATCTAGAAATATAACAAGATAATTGGCTTGCTGAGTCGACCAATATCTTGTTTTATCCTTAAGATAATATTGTCCCGTATATCATTTCAACGATTGTAATGACAGCTTATCTCCCAAGATAAAACAACAATCAAACAAATGAGCAAAGAGAACTCAAGTGTTTGCTAGAACAGAAGGATCTTTGAGTGTGTAAGATTGCAAGAAAGGAAGAGATTTCATCAAGTCTGAAATCATCCAAGTGTAAAGAGAATTTCTCTTATGTTCATTGTGTATATTGTGTCCACACAAATCTGAAATAAGGAATGATTATATAGTGTTTAAGGATGAGGAGAGGTGTTTAATAGGTGTTAAGATGGGCTGTTAATGGACACATAATGGCCAAAACGTTGTGGCATAAGTGCCAAACGTTCAGAAAAGTTAATATCATCAATTCCCTGATTTTTCCCGTTATTGGAATGCCCTCTGAACTTTTAGCGACGCGGCGCTGGTCATGAGGCGCCACGACGCCGGCAGAAAATGTCTTCCAGAAACTTCAAGGATCAAACTGTAATTATAATAAAGTCTGGGGTCCAAAAAGATAATATCAGCCCACAGCCTGACCCGGTCGGGTGGTGGCGACGCGCGTGTGGGCCTAGTCTCGAACCCAAGCACACTTAGACTTAGGTCCTCCCTTCTTCAAATACATGGGTTACCCCTTGGGGTCCCAATCCCTTATTCAGTTTAGAGACTTATAACATAAATAATTCTTCCTTTTCCTATCGATGTGGTAGATTTGTCACACACCACTCTTCCATGTCTCAAACACCTTACTTCGCGGATTAATATCTCTTCCATTTTCAATGGAATTTGACGATTCTTGGCCCTACAGTCATCTACTCACTTAGTAGATTACACACGTGTAAAGAACCAGGTTCTCCAACATGTGTAACCATGATTTTTAAGTCATTGAAGATGGACGGACCCAACCTCCACCAAAGACAAATTTCCTAACACTCCAGTCATGCATGCATGCATAAACTACATGTAAAAATAGGCTGAAATTTCAGACATATATGCTTGAGCAACAGAACAATGAGTAGGCACACAAAAAAGAAGTTGGTATACTTAAATAGCCCGACCAAAATAGGCCAACCCATGAATTTTTTAAGCATAAATGCCAATGATCCCTTTCTAACCCCATCCGGCTTTACTAGAAAACGGGCCTAAAATGCAGAAAGCCCAATCCTTGACATAGGCCAATGTAATTATAGAGCCGAGCTGATAAATAAACCAAGCCCACTAGATAGAGTGATCCCAGCCAGCCCGACCGTTAAAACAATTCCTTTTTGGGGATACCCTTAAAACCGCCAATTATCTTAATCGGAGTTATTTCCCGGCACCAATGGTTTAACACATACTTCGATTGAAAAATGGCGGCGACGGCTACTTTCGGCCTTCGATACATACCTTCCAACTCATGGCTACACAAATTCCGTACTCGAACATCAATACGTACACGTTCATTCACCACTCTCGCTTCTCTTTCCCCCGTCGAAGATACTGAAGAGATTCAATTGAACGTAATTCCAAAAGAAGTGCCTAGTACTAACAACAATAATGACAAGTCCAATAAGTCTTATTTTCCGAAGCGAGGGCAAACACTGGAGCTAGTATGCGAATCGATTGCTTTCAAAGGAAAAGGCGTGTGCAAAGTTGCTGATACTGGTTTTGTAATCATGTGCGATCGCGCACTCCCTGGTGAACGATTTATTGGCCGTGTTACGCGCAAAAAAGATAATTACGCTGAGGTATACAATGTCTATACTCTCTACACCCTGAATTAATTGTCATGTTTTGCTTCTCGATAATCAAATTAAGTGAACATTGACCAGCGTTTTAAAATGTATATTAAGTTGATATGAGAAAAGTTGCAAGTACTTTTTGTAGAGTTATTGAATATCTAAGTTTTATTTGTGATCTAATCTGATTTAGCTTTGAAGATTAGTCGAATTAGTTGTCATGTTTTGCTTATGGAGAGTCAAATTAAGTGAATAGTGACCAGCATTTTAAAACGTATATTAAGTTTATATGAGAAAATTGAAACTTATGGTACTTTTTGTAGAGTTATTGAATATCTAATTTTTAATTGTGAAGTGTTGAGTTGATCTAGTCTGATTTAGCTTTGAAGATTAGTCGAATTAGTTGTCATGTTTTGCTTATGGAGAGTCAAATTAAGTGAACAGTGACCAACATTTTAATGTATATTAAGTTGATATGAGAAAAAAATGTAACTTGTAGCTCTTTTTGTAGAGTTATTGAATATTTAAATTTTAATTGTGAAATATTGAGTTGATCTGATCCGATTTTTGAAGATTAGTCAAATTAGTTGTGGTGTTTTGCTTTGGGAGAGTCAAATAAGTGAACAGTGATCAGCATTTCAAAATGTATATTAATTTGATATGAGAAAATTGAAACTTATGCTACTTTTTGTAGAGTTATTGAATATCTAATTTTTAATTGTGAAGTGTTGAGTTGATCTAATCCGATTTAGCTTTGAAGATTAGTCAAACTAGTTGTCATGTTTTGCTTATGGAGAGTCAAATTAAGTGAACAACATTTTAAAAGGTATATTAAGTTGATATGAGAAAATTGAAACTTGTGGTACTTTTTGTATAGTTATTGAATATCTAAGTTTTAATTGTGAAGTGTTGAGTTGATCTAATATGATTTAGCTTTGAAGATTAGTCGAATTAGGTATCATGTTTTGCTTATGGAGAGTCAAATTAAGTGAACAATGACCAACATTTTAAAATGTATATTAAGTTGATATGAGAAAATTGAAACTTGTGATATTTCTTGTAGAGTTATTGAATATCTAAGTTTTAATTGTGAAGTGTTGATTTGATCTAATCTGATTTAGCTTTGAAGATTAGTCGAATTTGTTGCCATGTTTTGCTTATGGAGAGTCAAATTAAGTGAACAGTGACCAACATTGTAAAATGTATATTAAGTTGATATGAGAAAAATTGTAACTTTTTCGACTAATTCGACTAACCTTCAAAGCTAAATCAGATTAGATCAAATCAACACTTCACAATTAAAACTTAGATATTCAATATATTTAAATTTTAATTGTGAAGTATTGAGTTGATCTGATCCGATTAGCAAGATTAGTCGAATTAGTTATGATGGTTTGCTTCTGGAGAGTCAAATTAAGTGAACAATGACCAACATTGTAAAATGTATACTAAGTTAATATGAGAAAAATTGTAACTCGTAGCACTTTTTGTAGAGTTATTGAATATTTAAATTTTAATTATGAAATATTGAGTTGATCTGATCCGATTTAGCTTTGAAGATTAGTCAAATTAGTTGTCGTGTTTTGCTTCGGGAGAGTCAAATTAAGTGAACAGTGAACAACATCGTAAAATGTATATTAAGCTGAAGTGTTGAGTTGATCTAATCCAATTTAGATTCGAAGATTAGTCAAATTGACACTCGAGAAGCGAAACATCAAACGTGTAAATTTTAAGTGTAAAGTATTGGATTGATCTAATCTAATTTAGCTTCGAAGCTTAGTCGAATTGACTCTCGAGAAAGCGAAAATGACAACTAATTTGGGATGGAGGGAGTACTTATTTTTTGTTTTGTTTTGAGTGATTCTGCTTGTACTTCCTAAGAGTCAAGAGAACGATTTTTATTGTGATCTTTTAGTACTTGTGCCGATGTGTTGATTGATGTTATGCTGGTTGATAAGGAGGGCAGGCAAAGAAGTTGAAGACAATAACACCTCATACGGACTACGTTGAAGCACCGTGTGAATATGCTTCACACTGTGGAGGTTGCAAGACACAGAATCTGTTGTATGAAGCCCAGCTCAAAGCTAAAGAGCAACAAGTTCGTGATCTGGTTGTTCACGTGGGCAAGTTTTCTGATCAAGAACCAGAATTTGCTGGTGCCATGAAACCCATTGTTCCCTGTGATATCGAATTTCACTATAGGAACAAGGTCAGTAAGGATTTACCCAATTTTTAGTTCGGATCTTCCTTATATGTTGATTAGAACTTCTACTTACAGTACTACAAATGCAATCTAAGGCAGCATTATTAGGCTTTTTTTCATTTTTGGTTGCATACTTTTGCTTTATTTGTGTATTTCTTATTTTGAGACCGGGAGTCTGGAAAATTCTACATACTTCTGAGTGACAGTGCTTCATTCGGCTTGGTAGTTAGTAATTGGAAATATACAACAACAACAACATGCCAAGTGAAATCTCACCCCACTGGGTAGATTGTACATAGACCTTACCTCCATGCACGTCATCATAACCCCCGGAAGTGGCCCGATATATCCATTGAAATTCCCTCCTATAAATAACTTCTCGGTGGGTGATACACCACCCACTACATCGTCTAAATCCTCCCAAAAGCGCCTCTTTTCCTCCTAGTCCAAGCCCGCCTGTGGCACGTAAGCACTAATAATATTCATAGTGCACCCTCCAACTACTAACATAATCGCCATCATCCTGTCATTGCCCCTTCTAACCTCTACCACCTGATTCCTTAGCACGTTGTCTACTAAAATGCCTACCCCATTCTTATACCTCGATCTATCCGAGAACCATAACTTATACCCATCCACATCCTTAGCCTTAAGTCATACCCATTTGGTCTCCTGGACACATGCTATATTAATCCTCCTCTTCTTAAGAATCTTAACTAGCTCTATGGACTTCCCGTTAAAGTCCCAATGTTCCAAGACACTATTCTTAGCCTAACATCTTCCTTACCCGACTTACCCAACCTACCCCTCGTCCCATCCCCGACCAAGAACATGACCCTAGTCTACCATCAGTAACCAACGCCACTAAAGCCGATATAAAATAATAGACTACTTTAATGTATACCCTAACACAAGAGGAGATCAAAGTGAAAGCACAAGTTAACAAAAATCTAGAGGCAAATAAAATCAGAAGAGTAGATGCAAGGACGTAAAGTCACAAATCAATACAGCGAAACGACAAAATAGAACAAGAATAAAGACAAGGAATGTATACGAGTAACCGGAGGTCCAACTCCAGTTGAATCGAACCCGTTTGCCGGCGACGATCACTGTCCACCGGTATTGTTTACCGGCACAGAAGTACTGTTCGCTGCAAAGTCGAGTCCCTGGTCGGATCAGCGCCGTGCAGTTGTATGGCTTCGTTCACTACCATAAACTGTTCACTGCCGGAGAATACTGTTCACCTCACCCCCGGAGCCTATCGGAACAGTGAGACCTGTGCAGATCTGATCAGAAACCTACTGGGTAGGGGTTTCCAGCAGAGGAGAAAAGCAACTGGTGGGGGGAAAGGAGAAAGGAGGGGGGACTGGCCGGAAATCGTTCCAACCAGAAAACTCTGGCCGGAATGCTTCGCCAACAATCGGGAAAAGCGTATCTGGTCTGAGCGCAGTGGTGTCCATCGGCGAACCAGACCTGGTCGGAGCCGCGCCGTATAGTTTCCCGGTGGCGTTTACTACTGTACAACACTGTTCACTGCCGGAGAAAACACCGGAAAATCACTTATCGCCGCCGGAGCCTGTCGGAGCAATCAACCTGGCCAAAAAAATACTGGTCGGAGCGCAGTGGTGTCTGTCGGCGAACGGGAACCTGATCTCCGGTCACCGTCCAGAGTGGCGCACCAAGGTGGGGTGGCGTTACCGTCGGTGAGGTGGGGCAGAGGGGGGGTGGGGTGGGGGTACGTGTTGCTGTTGCAAGTTCAGAGGAGGTTCAGCGGAGAGAGAAAGAGCGTTCCCGATCTCAAGGGGCAAAAAGGACAAAAAATATGAAATAATATATTAATTTATGTTATAAAGAAACATTTTAATGATCAGATAATCTGTTCAATAGATAGAAGAGGTGCATGTGTTTTCCTGAGAAGGCATTAAATAATTTTAAGCTTCTTGTATTCCACTTTAGATGGTCGGGTTTATATAACACACATACACACAAATAATCTCTCTCTCAATCAATCAATAGAAATCGTGGAACACCTATATGCATTAGCATTTGATTTAAAGAATGTTAAAAAATTCAAAGTGGCTCATAACTCAAAATGCAATGAAGCAGCAAGGGCCTTTTCAAGAAGAATAGACAAAAATAAAAGAGAAATAATAATGTGCTAAAAGTTAAATGTGGTGGGAGACTAATTTCAGGGAGATCTAGGTAGTTATTGATTATGGTGGCATTAAAGGTGTTAGAAAAATATTTAATAATAAGTAGTGATATAATGTCGTTTTCTTTGAAGTCAATTATAAATATTCTGGCAGTAAATTTCCTTTACTTACACACAATGTTTTTTTTTGTTTTCTTTTGAAGTCAACAATATATGCGTATGTGTATATAGCACTCCTTTTCTTTATTTTGTCCCCTTCTTATTTCACCTTGTGATTTTGCCTTCTTATTTTTGTTATATGCGAGGAATAATAGTTCTGATATTCAGAAAGCTAAGGGAAAAAAGAAAAGAAAATAAATTTTGAGGAGTGGAAAGCCAATATGTTTATTTTGATTTCTCTACTTGTCATGCAGATGGAATTCTCTTTTGGCCCAAAGGGCTGGGTACCTGTTGAACAGCTGCAAGAAAAATCTACTGAAGGATGTGTCTATGCTCTGGGTCTGCATGCCCCTGGGTTTTTTGATAAGGTTTTAAATGTGAACAAGTGCTTATTGCAAAGTGATCTAGCAAATGAGGTATGTGCCATTGGAGTGTAGCTTGGATTGATTAGTTGCCAATGTCTGCTTTTTCATTGTACATGGTCTTTTAGTCTTGATGCACTCACCCTTTAGTAAACAATAGAATAGTGAAGTGCTAATAATCTCTTGTGTTATGAATGTTGAACAGAAGTCAATTAATTATCTTTTCTTCAATATATTCGTCATTTTGTATCTTAATTTTCGGACGAATTGAGAAAAAAAGTTGTTGTCGGCAATACTGTCCTCTAGCTTTACAGACGTTAAGGGTCAATACAGGATACTTTTGGGTTCTGTTTATGCCAATGTTTTACAGTTTCAACTGCACGAGCTTAGTTCTGGTTTATATATAAAATCCTTAACTTCACAATAAAAAGTCCTCTAGCTCATATACATTGGTTTAACAAGATTCAAGAACTATCACTTATGCTTGGCTCATTTTGACCTTTATGTGAAGATTTTTCAACAGCAAGAGTCCTATTAATGCAATGAGATAGTGCTAAGAGCAGCTTGTTTCACTCATCCACACTGTTTATAGATTTGAACTTGGAATAAATTTCCCCACCTTTTTCAATTCTGCTTTTGATTTGTCCTGACTTAATATTAGGTTTTTGGTTTCAATAGTGATATTGTGCTTTATTTTATCTTTTTTGTATGAAATTGATTTTGTGATTTAGGTTCTTGCAATTGTGCAAGAATGCTGGCGGGATCCAGAGTTGGGACTTTCTCCGTGGAATGTGCACTCTCACTCTGGCTTTATGAAGCATTTAATGCTTAGAACAGGCAGGTATTTGGATCCTCTTCCAGGCTTTTGTGAATAAAGCATTGAAGTTTCTTGTTAGTTGTTATGCTAAGCATAGTTTTTTTTTGTGTGAGTATGGCATTGGGGTGGCTGGACCTTTGAGCAGCCAAGTACAACTTTTAGTAAAATCTGAATTCTTGGGTTCTTGAGCAAGTCTCAATTCTTCCATTTTCAGATTCTCCCCTAAATTAAGGATACTTTAGTCTCAGTCATTCTGTATAGAGTTAATCATTATCTTTTATATGCTATACCTTGCACCTAATAATTTGTCTTACTGTCTTTCTCTTTCCTTTCAGCAATGTTGAAACTGGTCTTCCTGAGCTTATGGTTAATTTTGTAACTTCTTCTGACAATCCTGAATACTTGAAGCCCCTTGTTGAGAAAATCGCAACAATGCCCGAAGTGGTAGGTTATAGCATTATTGGAGATGATTTAATTCTTTTGTCTCTTAAGTGAAGAAATTCCCAAATTAATTGCTTACTCTGGGAATCATATTACTTAGACCAATAAGGTGCTTTCATCCTGAGCCAAGTTCTGGCTCATGAGTCGATTTCCTAATCAACACTTCTCTCCTACAGGTGGACTCATGGAGTTCTTTTGAGATTCCACCTAACCTTCTAAATTCCACAATATAACTTTTTATTGGTCACTGTGTATCCGTATAGAAAAATTCTCTACGGTATAATCTTGAAGTTTTGTAATTAATATCAAACAGGTAAGCATTGTTAACAATGTGAACACATCTATCGGCAACACATCTGTTGGGGAGAAAGAATATACATTGTATGGAAAATCTACCATCACAGAGATTTTAAGAGGCCTTACTTTCCAGATTTCAGCGAACTCTTTCTTTCAGACAAACACACGGCAGGTATTTGGTAAAGAAATGGCTAGGACCAGTACCTTGATCTCTTCCTGTTACACTTTTGGACCCTGTTCAATCATCCTTTTATATTTATAAATTTGGATATCCAAACTCTTGAACTTTGCAGGCTGAGATTCTCTATAAATTAATTGAGGATTGTGTTTTTCTTAAAGGAGACGGGTCTGAAATTGTTCTTGATTTATTTTGTGGGACAGGAACCATTGGCCTTACACTGGCCAAAAGGTAAATAATGTCTTCCATAAGCTGCAAGTTCTTGATTTTGCTTATCTGACATTTACTTCTATTTCAATTTGCAGAGTGAAGCATGTTTATGGTTTTGAAGTAGTAGCTCAAGCTGTAGCAGATGCACGTCAAAATGCCACTCTAAATTGCATCAATAATGCAACCTTCATTGAAGGAGATTTGAATAAAATTGATTCAACCTTCGCCAGCAGCTTGCCCAAGCCTGACATTGTTATCACAGGTTATTTCATGTTTTTTTTCCGATGGATGATATGTTCCATTTGAAGCTTTAACTTCCGTTGCTTTTACAAAAACCTTGGCCGTATGACACTCAGGAATGTTCTGTGAATACCCTTTCAGTTTAAGTTCCCAATTTTCTACCTGACTGCAGTATTTTTGTTCTTTTGAAGTGCGGACAGCATCTATGATATCATAAGATCAGTAATCCTACTGGTATAAGAATATTCAGAATGAAATAAGTAACGTACTTGGAATTGTGAAAACTGTTTAGAAAGGAAACATCGTCTCTGCCATTTTGAAACAGGGCGTTTGATTTGCTTTTTGGCCAGGTCTTTAGGTTAGATTTCTGTTCTTGTCTCCTTAAATAAAAAAAGATGGAAACCCACATAGCTACTAGATGGCAAAGGAGAATAAATTTGGTCACAGTTTGTGGTATGAGTCACAGTAAGAAGACAGCCTGAAGTAGTAGCGACCCTTGTACATATCATTATAACTATAAAGGAAACTTCGAAGTTACATAGAATCTTCTAGACTCTTCTAGACTCTTCTGTTTACAAAGTCTTAAGGATTCTTATTATTGGCTTATTGTTCCAAAAAAGCAAATTTCATGTTGACATAAGAATATAAAAAAAATGCAGTCCGGTGCACTAAGCTCCCACTATGCGCGGGGTTCGGGGAAGAGCCGGACCACAAGGGTCTATTGTACGCAGCCTTACCTTGCATTTCTGCAAGAGGTTGTTTCCACGGCTTCAACCCGTGACCTCCAGGTCACATGTTGACATAAGAATATTTACTCCAAAAAACAATGAATGAGGAAGTTATTTCCCTATAGTTAAACGTCTTAACATAAAGTTGCTTTCCTGTGGTAGAGAATATTATGCAGGTCTCGAATGAGATCTTCGATGACATTCTCAAGTATGTCTGTGAATTGCGTGTGAAACCCTCTATCCCCAAGCCCCTTTACTAGGTTGGGCAAGCTTTGATGCCCCTACTCCACCATGCTTTAGTATTTAGTCTACTTGATAGTGATCACTTGTTCTTGGCAACTCATTGCTAATGGCCTGAAAGATTACTTACAGATAGGAAATTGCAATGTCCTTTTTTCTAGTGCACCTTTGGAGTTTCATAGACTTGCTTACATTTGTATTATGTTGCCAAACCTGCAGATCCTAATCGTCCTGGCATGCACATCAAATTGATCAAATTTTTGCTAAAGTTGAAGGCGACACGCATCATTTATGTATCGTGTAATCCTGCTACCTGTGCTCGTGATCTTAATTACATCTGCTATGGTGTGGTGAGTATTTGAGTTTTCATGTTAGTCCCATAAGCATTTATCATTGTTAACGTCCATGACATTTTTCAAATGCAGCCGGAGCAGAATATAGAAGGACATTACAGATTGAGTAGTTTACAACCAGTTGACATGTTTCCCCACACACCTCATATCGAATGTGTTTGCTTGCTTGAGCTTCGGTGATAAACCAGTTGTACATCTTAAAAACAACTGGTTTGAATTGCTTGTGCCGGTCGGGGCGCTGCTGGCATAGATTATTCCTATGGGATTTAGAAAGTGAAAAGAATACAAATGCCAGTTATGAAGCAGCAGTCGTACGAATAGCAGGACTACTGAAAAATGATGGCTTTGTTCAATTGATGTATACTACAGTTATTCCCCCTTCCAAGGACGCTTTCTCGAGTATTTTCCAATTCCTGATATGATGCCTGTGAACTTGAGTCTGTCCTTCTCTCAAGAGTGGAAGAAAAGAGTGTCTAGAATAGATTTCCCAACGGGTCCTAACTTTTCATCAACAGAGGCGAAAACTTACTCTTTCAAGTCAAAGTCAAAGTCGGGTAGATCCCCGGTAGGAGCGTCGAAAAGAATCTTTTTGATTTTTTTTTGTGGTCCACCAGAATTAAGACTATTTTATGATATGGGTATCTTAAATTAAACCCGCCAATCCCTTTTTACTGGCCTGCCTTGTATGAGGCAAAACCGTCGAAGTCTTCCAATTCCATTTTAAGATAAGATTTGTTGTAAGCTCTACCACTGAGCTACTGAGGAACAACGGACAACATGTTGGAAGCCGACTCTCGTTTTTTGGATCTTCAAAATCTCAAATTGGTTTTTTGAAACGCAAAAAGAAAGAAAGTAAAGGGAATTTGCGGTTAACTGGAACTAATCCTCTTAGCTAACTGGAACCAGCTAACTAACTGGTGGAATCTATCCACTCGGCAAAGCTAGAAGCCTAGAACCCAATTTATATGACACTTATCTTTTTAATCAGTCTAAAAAAGAATGACACATTTCTTTATTTGACAACAATTTAACTTTAAACTTTATTTTTTATATTTAACGAGATAATTTGTAACCACACAAATATATTTGGCTTGTTTTAGATCATAAGATTCAAAAAAAAAAATATTTTTTAAATTTCATGCTCAGTCAAGCACATCATATAAATCGGGACGGAAGGAGTATGAAATTTAGGATTAACAAAGATTCGTTTTAGCTTAACATTCTTGTAAAAGAACCTATTTTGTTAAGTTAGTCGAAGCATATTTAATAAATTTGGTTTTGTAACATTAAAACGATAAGTTTTTGCTAAGTGGACTGAAATGCACTAAAAACGGCTGCTCAATTTTTATTAAGTTTTAATTTCTTTATTTGTTCTTTTATAATATTTAAAGTACTTAATAAAATTATATGTTTTTCTTATTATGATTATGTATAATATATCAAATAAAAACCTCCTTTTTAAAAGTTTTTGATAAGGTTTTTCATTAGTTACTTTAGACGGCCAAATTTTAGATGAGCTGAAGAGGTTGGCTGAGCTTTGCTAATAATTGGATTGGTCATTTGATCCGCCAATGACCAGCCCATATTGGTGTGCATCATATTTTCATGTCCTTACCATTAGTGCCCACTAATTGAGTATTCATGTAATAAAAGGTTATTTAATGAAATACCAAAATTAGAATCTTTAGTTGGACAATATGAGTGTAAATTTTATGTTCTGTCCATGTAAAAATTAGTTATGCAATTATTTTAAAATTAATTGGTAGTGTGAAAAGAAATTATAGTGTAAGCGTATATAACTTAAATTCATTTATTATATGTAGGTAGCCTCTTAATTTGTTAGGATATTTTATTTAGATACACGAACTAAAATTTGTTCTAATAAAGTGTTTCAATTAGAAATTTTCGATTCAAATTTTAAAAAATAATATTGCGTGTGTTTTCATTTGTCGATTTGGTAGTTATAAGTTAATCACATAAATTATGTCTATCTCTTTTAATTAATATCTTTAGTTAGTTGTATTGAGAGATTATCACAACAGGTCGCAATCTCTAAATTGAACTCTACGCTGCAAGTCGAGCTTCCCGAGGATCTTTCAGAAATAGCCATTCTACCTCTCGAGATAGGCATGAAGTCTGTGTATATTCTATCCTTTCCAAACTTCACATGTGGGATTACACGACGTATGCGTATGTTATTATCGCAAGTCGAGCTTATTCTCTTACATTTCAAAATCTAATTTGACTAGATTTATCAACATTATAGATAACCCGTTTGACCATAAAAATTATTCACTCTTTTTTGGGAATAATTTTCACTTTCTGTTTGAAAATCAATGTTTCACCATGAAAATTTCAATCCAATTAGAAGTTGTATTTAAGTACATACAAAATGAGCATTATTCCAAATTGTAAAGAATTGATCTTGGGCCTAATTAAACCCCAAAAGCTATCTTGTAAGGTGATGATTATCTAAGTCCATATAAGGAGTCCATGTTCCCATTTCATTTCCGATGTGAGATTCTTAACACTCACACACACGCCCAGACCCCGTTAACTGGAGTGTGGATGACATGATTTGCGGATCCAACATCGGTGAAGATAGAATTGGAATGGGTCTGACTCTCATGTCATGTAGAATAGTGTAATTCTTCTTGATTAGAGGCTTCTCATTAATGCAATTTATAGGGGTGTTTACAATTACAAAATCTAATTGGAGAAGGATCTCTAAACCTAATTGGAGAATGATCTCTAAACCTAATTATTAAAGGATCTCTACTTTACATAATTAAAATAGAATAATAATTACAAAATATATGGAGAATATTAATATATTCTCTGTCACACCCCCTCAGTCGGAGCGGGAGGAGGCCGGACGCTGAGACTGGATCTAAAGTCAAAGAACAACTATCAAGAAAGTCTCATAGTGAATATATATGTATAGTGATATGAAGAGAGAAACATGTAACACCCGAACATGACCCATGACAACCTTATCACAAACAAAATGAATATTCATCTCAATATGTTTGAATCGTTGATGCTAAAGGGGGTTATGAGACAAGTAAACAACATATATGTTATCACAGTAGACAAGAGATGTCTTATATAAGGGAAAATGAAGCTATATAAGAAAGTTTCTGAGCCAACAAATTTCGACAACAACGTTCACAATGCCTCTATATTCTGCTTCTGCACTCGAAACAAAAACATGGCTTGCCATTTTGCAGACCATGAGATGAAGTTATCACCCAAAAATACACAATATTCGAAAGTAGATCGACGTGTGTCTAAACAGCCATCCAATCTGCGTTCGTATATGATATCAGCTGGTTGGTGCAGATCGATAAAGATGTAACCCATAATTAAGAGTACCTTTAACATTGTCACGACCCGACCTCGGATCTGTGACTGGTGCCTTACCCCGGGCACCCTTGTGATACAACATCAGAGAAAACCAGCGGAAATAAACTCACAAACAAGAACCATATAAGATAAAATAGGCTAACCCAAAAATGGCTACCTTTCCGTAACGTAAATAAAATGTAATCGAAGCTACATCCTTGATAACCCAATTTATAAATGACTACGTGCCTCTAAGAATTTGTAATAACCATGACGACAGGCCCCGCCATACCCCGAATGTACACAAAACCTACAACGCCGTGAGAACTGCATCAAAATCAAGTCAAGCCTCCGAGTAATGGAGCTTCGACACCGAGCAAAGATCCTAAGAATGAGGATCCACCACCGCTACCCTTACCGCGCAGATTTAACGCAACGGCCAGAAGGGGGTCAGTACACAATATGTACCAAGTATGTAAAACTGGAAAATACTGTAACAATATCATAAGTCAAAATAAGCTGGAGTCATAGACGAAGATCAATTTACCTCGCACTGTGCCTTACTAACAATGAGAGTAACAAGTTGATCGGTGTATTTTATATACACTTTTTGAGTCATTTTTAGTTAGTATTTTACTCATTTTATTTATGTTTAGTATAGTATTAGGGTTGTTTTCCTTTCTTTTGTGTCACAGCGGTCAGAAATAGAGAAATGGCGAAAAGGAGATGAAATGAGCATAAATGAGATGAAATTGCACACAAAAGGGCCAAAAATTGAAGTCCAAGAAGTTCCGGGAAGTATAGAGGAAATCAGACGAAGTCCGGACGAGAAAAAGACGACGAAAGAAAAATTCGCCAGAAAAACGCCATCGGCCGCCGATAAAGAGCAGCCGCGCCCAAAGTCCGAAAGTCCCGAGAGTTGCTGATTTTCAGCCACGCGCCAGCTATGGTCGCGCACGACGCGGAATTATGTCAATGGGCCGAATTTGACATGTTTCAGAATCCTAAAGGGATAACTTTTCCTTCCTAAAGGGATAACTTTTCCTACCTAAAGGGAAAACCTTTCCTACCTAAAAACCCTTACCTAAAAGGATTCTAATAACTTTTCCTACCTACACAAATCCTTAACCCTTCACCTAAAGGATTCTTTGGCTATAAATACTCTACATCATTAGAAGAATTCTTCATTCTCCATTCTACCATTCACCATTCTACATCCATCCATCCACCATTCCACCTTGTAAATATTCCACAATACAATCCTTGGATGCTAGAAGGCTTGGAGACTCGTTCTTAGTAATTTTTCTTTTCTTTCTTGTTCTTTATTTCAGTTTTGCATGATGAACATGGAATTAGTTCTTGTCATCTTTATGGCTAGGAACTAATTCTCTTATAGGGCTTTCTATGTTGAATTTCTTGAAACTTATGTTATAAATTAACGACGCTTATGGTTATTTTTCTTATCGAGAGATCTATCCAATAATCGAGTTGAACTCGTAATTAATTGACAACTAATTATCACTATATGATTTCTAATCGATTCGGAAAAGGGGATTGTGAATATCTTTGTAAGTTGGGTAGACATTCTTGGATCGGGATGAAAATACCTCAATTATTTATGTAGCGTTGATGAGAGGCTTAACAACCCTAATTTTGCGCATTGTGCGTGACGGTAAACTAGGTTTTTGTTCTTAATCCTCCTATAAAGTTACCCTTATCACCGAAAGGTAGGTAAGGAACGACATTGGGTTGAGTGTTTATATAACCCTAACGGAGTATAAAACGATTTCAGAACTCGCTTTCTCCAAAAGAAGAATACCATAAGTAATGCATTAGTAAGTAGCATGCGGATAGTGAGGATACATGTAAGCCCTATTATCATCACTCCTGAAGTAAATCTTTATACTCTAAATAGCTTTTATAATTCTTAGTCATAAACAACCAACCAATCATTAATCCACCAAATAGATACTAGAAAATAGATAATTGGTACTTGAACCCTAATCCTAGAGGACGATATTCGGTCTTATCTAAGACTATACTACTTGATACGATAACGTGCACTTGCGTTTAAGTGTGTGCATCTTAACGCGCATCACAAGTATAAATCTTACTGCATAAAAATAGGAGGCTCATGATCAAAACAGGGTACCTCGCCCGTAGTATCATTAAGCAATCCTACTCCTGGGACTATTTCACCCGCATGGGTCCTATGGACCCGCATGAGGTCATCCGCCTCGTCATGGGACTATTTCACCCGCATGAGACTATTTCACCCGCATGAGACTATTTCACCCGCATGAGTACCATCGCCGTACTCGCATGGGACTATTTCACCCGCATGGATCCTGTGATCCGGATCCGCATGAGTACAAGCGCCGCACTCGCATCATGGGTAGCAAATCCATGACATAAGTAATAACCCGGGGTTTACCCCGTAATAATATATAGATATAACATACCTCTTCGGTTAATCCACTTGCTAAGTCCAAAATACCGCACGTAATATGTCAACCTATAATGACCATAATACGTTTATTAACACCCAATTTCAATGTAGAAACTCCAAGTTCAAGTTACTAATTCTTAAGGAAATTTGGGCAGCACTTTCTTTGTTTCTACATACTTTGCCACATTTTTCAAGGTCGAATTCAATATCCAAACGCCACATTTAAGGCCCAATCAATCCAACATTTCAAAGGGGATTACACCTAAACTTAAATGTGTAAAATTCTGCCCCACAAGGTAAAACAACCAACTTAACAAGTCTAAGGTAGTTTTTAGGCTACAACATGCTCACATAATCTTCTTAACCAATTCTTTCACATCCAAACCACATTTCTTACATGCAATGAATCTAAGAGCATTATTTACTATAACAAGTTCCTTTTCCTTCACATGCAACATCAATAACTAGCTACAAGAGAGAATTGTTACCTTTAGAGCTTTAGCCAAAATTATTCAAACAATTTTGCTAGCCTCCTCTTCAAGAACACCACCATAACCACCCTTACAAGCTAGCCACAAGCTTCCTTCTTGTTCTTAACTTTTCAGATTTTTTCTAAGCTTTGAATTCCTCTTGGAATTCTAGAGAGAAGTGGGAGCTTTTGCTTAGAGAGAGAGAGAGAGAGAGAGATGAAAGATGACCAAGTCTTGAAGACTTGGTCAATATAAGGCATGCAACATTTCAGATGGGGGGGACACTTGTCACCCACCCATGACCTCTTTTAAAACAAAACAAAGGCGTAAATTTCCACTAACTCGCAGAACCCGCCGCGCCACGGCCTGCAGGCCACGGCTGAAACTTCGCAGCCTCTCAGACTTTCTCCGCGCCCTTTCTTCCCAGGCCATGGCGCTGAAACTTCAGCGACCTTTCAGATCTTACGGCGCCGCGGCCCTACAATCACCCGTCTTGGCGCCGCGGCCCTGCCCATGTCGTCGCTGCGCTGAGGCCCCTGACCGCGATCCAGACCCGAACTACGGGGTATAACATTCTTCCCCCCTTAGAAACATTCGTTCTGAATGTTCCTTCTAGGCTTACTCGAATCACAATCGACATAGACGCTCTTAACTACTCTTTTGCAAATAAAGACGCTCCACGAGCCACAACAATACTCAAGCAAAATTTTCAAATGAAACTATCAAACAAGAAAGTAGGTTACCTGAAGGTATAGGAAATAAGTGAGGGTACTTCTTCATCATGTCATCCTCTGCTTCCCACGTCATCTCCTCCCTGTTCTCGTTCCGCCATAATACTTTGACGGAAGCCACATCCTTTGTCCGAAGTCGCCTAACCTGACGATCGAGTATCGCTATGGGACTCTCCTCATACGATAACTCATTTGTCACCTGGATATCATGAATCGGGTGCACTCTAGATGAGTCTCCTATACATTTCCGCAACATAGATACGTGAAAAACTGGATGTACTGCCTCCAGATCGGACGACAGGTCTAACTCATAGGCAACCTTGCCTACCCTACGGATAATCTGATAAGGCCCAATGTACCTTGGGCTAAGTTTTCCCTTCTTCCCAAATCTCATCACACCCTTCATGGGTGATACCTTCAGGAAGACTCAATCATCTACCTCAAACTCCAAGTGTCGACGCCGATGATCTGCATACGACTTTTGTCGACTCTGAGTTGACAATAACCGCTCCTGGATAAGCCTCACCTTATCCACTGCCTGCTGTACCAAGTCCGGCCCGACTAACTGAACTTATCCCACCTCAAACCAACCTATCGGTGACCTACACTTCCTCCCATATAAGGCCTCATAAGGCGCCATCTGGATACTAGAATGGTAGCTGTTGTTATAAGCAAACTCCACAAGAGGCAAATGATCCTCCCAGCTACCTCTGAAATCTATAACACAAGCCCGCAGCATATCCTCGTTGTCGGATAGTGCGCTACCGTCCGCTTGGCTCGAGGATGAAACGCCGTACTGAGACTCACATGTGTCCCTAATCCCTTCTGGAAAGACCTCCAGAAGTTAGCCGTAAACTGGGCTCCTCTGTCTGAAATAATCGATATAGGAACTCCGTGCAGTCTCACGATCTCTCTGATATATAGTCTAGCATAACCCTCGGCCGAAAAAGTCGTCCTGACATGAAGAAAATGGGCTTATTTCGTCAGCCTGTTGACGATAACCCAAATGGAATCATGCTTCCTCTGAGTGGAAGGTAACCCTGTAATAAAATTCATATTTACCACCTCCCACTTCCAAGTCGGGATATCAATAGCTCGCAATGTTCCACCGGCTTCGTGCTCAACCTAACTCGCCGACAATTCGCATCGCGCCACGAACTCCGCAACGCCCTCTTCGTGCCATCCCACCAATACACGATTCGAGGTCATGGTACATCTTAGTCGACCGGATGAATAGAATAACGAGCACCGCGCTCCCTGACCACGACGAAGTCCTCGCCACGTCGGGAACACATAACCGGCCTCAAATCTTAGCACCCCATCCGCGCTACCTCAAATAGACTCTTCTTTCTCGATGTCGCATCTCGATACCGCACTAATCGGATCCTCATCATCGCCTCTTCACTCGCCGACGATGGAAGATTCGCAACCTATCGAACCCAAATCCTCACTATCGAATCAACCAAACGAACCCCAAGGCTCGCAATGATGTAACTCTGACCATATCCTCTTCTCGTCAGACATCGACAAAGCTACCCATCGACCGCGACTAAGGGCATCTGCAACTACATTGGCCTTCCTCGGTGGTATAGAATATCAACATCATAATCCTTGAGTAACTCCAACCACCGCTCGCCGTAAGTTCACTCCTCCGGTCAAGATATACCGAGACTTCGTGGTCCGTGTAAATATCCACACGAACTCCATACAAATAGTGTCATGCATCTTCAAGGCATGAATCATCACGCCAACTCTAAGTCATGTGTGGGATAGTTCTTCTCATGCTTCCTAAGCTGTCGAGATGCGTAAGCTATAACTCTGCCGTGCTGCATCAGCACGCACCCAAGCCCGACACCTGACGCATCACAATAAACCACATAACCGTCCAAACCTCGGAAGAGTAAGAATCGGGCGGCCGTCAATTTCTCCTTCAAGGATCAAAACTCTCTCACAAGCATCACCACCGAATATACCGCTACGAGTCACCCTAGTCAAAGCGCCGACATGGAAGCAAACTTCTCAACAAACCTCCGATAATAACTCGCAAGGCCCAAAAAAGCGCACTCCGCTTGTAGCTGGTCTAGGCCAAGTCTTGACCGCCAATCTTTGTCAGATCAACCCGAATACCATCGGCCCCGATAACATGCCCTAAGAAAGCCATCAAGCCCCAAAACTCGCATTTCGAACTTGGCATACAATCACGGCCCTCGAGGACTCCTAATATCGCCCTCAAATGACCAGATGCTTCCCGCTCGCGCGCGAATACACCAAGATATCATCAATGAACACTATAACGAACATATCCAAGAATGGCCTGAACACCCTATTCATCAAATCCATGAATACCACTGGAGCGTTGGTCAATCCGAAAGACATCACCCTGAACTCATAGTGCCCATACCGGTCCCGAATGCGCCTTCGGATATCCGCCTCTAACTCAGACTGATGGTAACCGGATCGCAGTCTATCTTGGAAAAGCATTTCGCACCGCAATCGTCAAACAAATCATCAATCTCGGGAGAGGATATCTGTTTCTTGATAGTTACCTTGTTCACCGTCAGAATCGATACACATACGCAGCTGGCCCCATCCTTCTTCTTTACAAATAACACCGGCGCTCCCTATGGAGAAACACTGCCTCGATAAAGCCTTTCTCCAAAGAAATCTTTCAGCTGGTCCTTCAATTCCTTCAACTCGGCAGGTGCCATCCTGTATGGAGGAATAGATATCGGTCGAGTGTCTAGCGCCAAATCAATGCAAAACTCAATCTCCCTCTCAGGAGGGATACCCGGAAGCTCGTCTGGGAATACGTCTGGAAATTCTCTAACAACCGAATCGATCAAGGTCCAGATCTCACCTCGTGATCGAATACCCCGAACCAAATGGTAAATATACCCTTCCGCACCATCTTCCTAACTCGAGGTAAGAAATAAACCTACCTCTGGCGCAAAGATTCCTCCACTCGATAACCGGCCACCGGAAACCGAACCGAATCGACCTCTCTCATCCACATTGGCATAGCAAGACGCTAGCCAATCCATACCCATAATCACATCAAAGTCCGTCATATCCAACTCTATCAAGTCGGTTAGAGTCTGACGACTGTATATAGTCACTGGGCAAGCCTTATATACTCGCTCAGCCACCACCGAATCACCTACTGGCGTTGCTACCTCAAAAGGTTCTATGGACTCAGGCTCTATCCCTATTCTACCCACAATATGAGGAGATATAAAGGACAAGGTAGAACCAGGGTCTATCAAAGCATAAACATCACAAAGAAGAATCCAACAATGTACCGTGACGACATCGTGACGCCCCGTCCCGGGCGGCCGACATAGCATAAATGCGCTCGAGGACCGCTGAATCGAACCCCGCCACGACCGCCGCGCTCGCCGCCCATGAACACCTCGCCCGGCGCATAACCATCAAGATGAAGACCTATCAATCGAACTCGCTTACCGAGCCATAGCATTTCCGCCGCCTCGCCTGATAATCTTCTTCAAATGGCCTCGCCGCCACAAGAGTAACAAGCTCTCGGAGGAACACGACACTTCATAATGGCAATCACCACATCGACCACACCGAGGCATAGGTGGCCTCATCTTACTGGAACTCTGGTCCCTTTGGAAACCCGGCTCGGGACCGCTCCCGCCCCTAAATACCTCGTGACGACCGGAAGATGGTGGAGAGAGCTCAACCGCCGTGATGCAAATCCGGTCTGTCGAGGCCGTCTACCTCGAGAACTACTAGAGGACGCCGCTGCCCCGCCTCTTCTCGCCGATACCTATCAATCCGCTGCCCCGCGTTCTCACACCTAAGTGCATAGGCACAGATGCGGCAATGTCCATGCCCGGTGAAGAGCTACTCCTGCATAACTCTCTGCCAAATAGTCATCGAGCCCTGTGACGTAGCGATGCACTCTGTCCTCCATATCTGCTACTAAAGTGGGCACATATCGAGCCAACGAGTCAAAATCTACGTTGTACTCCCGAATTGTCCGCCCACTCTGTCTCAATGTCAGAGATATGTCGGCCCGTGCTCTCCTCATCTGCGGAGGCAATAAATGACCAAGAAACGCCTCCGAGAACTCGTCCCATACATCTGAAAGCGCATGCTCCCCCCGGGACAGCTCCCATGAATCAAACTACCAATCATGCGGTATCACGCAAATGATGCGAACTCAAGATAACCGACTCGTATCCGAGGCCTTGATCACCTCATGATCCGCAGAATCGCTTGATAAATTCTCGAGGATCATCTCGTGTCTCACCCATAGAACTCGGAGGGTCGCAGCCAAAAGTCCCAAGTCTCACGCTATCGGATGCGGGAGGAACTACGCACACGGAACCGCCTCTCGCTCGCCTCATGCCAGCTACTATCTCGGCCAATAATCGCCATCTCTCAGAGCCCATATCCTTCGCTTCAGCCGTAACCTGAGGCTCGTATCAGTAGTCTCGAGGCCGCCGCCGCTTCCAAACTCTCTGGGTTGACGACGTCGTGGAACTCGCCGCCCTAAACATTATCTCAGGTAAGGACTGGGCATGTGCCCGGGTAACCCTCGGTGTCCTACTAGTAGTTCCCTCCGTTGTCTTGCCCTTCTGGGCCGCGGTTGCCTTGCGTGGAGGCATAACTGATACATACAAAATTCACATCAGAGGAAATTCAACCTATAACACGGCTCTATTGCACGATCTTAGAGTGAAAGAAATGGAAACCAATCCTAAATATCCTGCAGCCTCACGATTATAGATGTGGTGCACAACACACCGATAATCAAGACTTACTAGATACGATGTAGACCTTTCCGAGGATTAATCGCTCGATACCACTTTTGTCACGACTCCGACTCGGATCCGTGATCGTGCCTTACCCCGCACCCTCGTGATACAACATCGATAAAACCAATAAATAAACTCACAAACAAGAACCATATAAGATAAAATAGGCTAACCAAAAATGGCTACCTTCCGTAACGTAAATAAAATGTAATCGAATAGCTACATCCTTGATAACCCAATTTATAACCTGACTACATGCCTCTAAGAATTTGTAACAACCATGACGACAGGCCCCGCCATACCCTGAATGTACACAAACCTACAACGCCGTGAGAACCGCACTAAAATCAAGTCGCCTCCGAGTAATGGAGCTTCGACACTGAGCAAAGATCCTAAGAATGAGGATCCACCACCGCTACTCTTACCGCGGATGAACGCAACCCCGAGGAAGGGGGTCGCACACAATATGTACCAAGTATGTAAACCGAAAATATCAGAATAATATCATAAGTCAAAATAAGCCGAGTCATAGACGAAAATCAATTTACTCTCAGACCGTGCCTTACTAACAATGAGTAACAAGTATAAATCTTATCGCATAAAAATAGGAGGCTCATGATCAAAACAGGTACCTCGCCTGTAGTATCATTAAGCAATCCTACTCCGGGACTATTTCACCCGCACGGGTCCCGTGGACCCGCATGAGGTCATCCGCCTCGTCGTGGGACTATTTCACCCGCACGGGACTATTTCACCCGCACGGATCCCGTGGACCCGCATTGAGTACCATCGCCGTACTCGCATGAGACTATTTCACCCGCATGGATCCCGTGGTCCGATCCGCATGAGTACAAGCCGCACTCGCATCACGGGTAGCAAATCCATAAGTAATAACCCGGTTTACCCCGTAATAATATATAGATATAACATAGCTCATCCGCTATCATACATAACATAAAGACTACCGCCTATCATACATAACATAAGCACTACCGCCTATCATACATAACATAAGCACTACCGCTTATCATAACATAAGCAAGTTAAGAAATCCCCTAACTTCTTATTAGCCTTTACCAAAATATATATATATCCTCTCATTTTAGTATACCTAAGGCACTAACATGTCTTTAAGAGAAAATTGAATTCAACCCAAGTACCAATGACTTCTAACCTTTTAAGAAATAACTCTTTTATAGAAAAATTCCAAGATACTAATAACCATAGTATCAAGTTACGATTTCTTTTCAAGACAAGTCACATTTCCTTTTAGAAATATAATAAGCTTCTAAATCAAGTGACTTCATTTCCTTTAAAACCTTAGGCAATCAATGCCTAAAAATCAATCCATCTTTCACGCTTTCAAATCATTCACCCGCATTTGTTTTACTTAGAGTAAACCGCTCTTTGTTAACCTTTCAAAAGCTAATATAACCAACTTCCCATAAAGTCATTATATTTGCGTTATTCCTTAGTCAAATACATTTTTCCTAAATCCAGGACTTATACTTTTAAAAATGACACAAGTATCACATACTCTAAAACAAGTGAAAGATATCAAATCTTGACGCTCACCGTACTACATAGGTACAAATACTCATGCTCAAGAGATAGGAAAGTTCCACATACCTCTTCAGTTAATCCACTTGCTAAGTCCGAAATACCGCATGTAATATGTCAACCTATAATGACCATAATACGTTTATTAACCCCCAATTTCAATGTAGAAACTCCAAGTTCAAGTTACTAATTCTTAAGGAAATTTGGGCAGCACTTCCTTTGTTTCTACATACTTTGCCACCTTTTTCAAGGTCGAATTCAATATCCAAACGCCACATTTAAGGCCCAATCAATCCAACATTTCAAAGGGGATTACACACCTAAACTTAAATGTGTAAAATTCTGCCCCACAAGGTAAAACAACCAACTTAACAAGTCTAAGGTAGTTTTTAGGCTACAACATGCTCACATAATCTTCTTAACCAATTCTTTCACATCCAAACCACATTTCTTACATGCAATGAATCTAAGAGCATTATTTACTATAACAATTTCCTTTTCCTTCACATGCAACATCAATAACTAGCTACAAGAGAGAATTGTTACCTTTAGAGCTTTAGCCAAAATTATTCCAACAATTTTGCTAGCCTCCTCTTCAAGAACACCACCACAACCACCCTTACAAGCTAGCCACAAGCTTCCTTCTTGTTCTTAACTTTTCAGATTTTTCCTAAGCTTTGAAATCCTCTTGGAATTCTAGAGAGAAGTGGGAGCTTTTGCTTAGAGAGAGAGAGAGAGAGAGAGAGAGAGAGATGAAAGATGACCAAGTCTTCAAGACTTGGTCAATATAAGGCATGCAACATTTCAGATGGGGGGGACACTTGTCACCCACCCATGACCTCTTTTAAAACAAAACAAAGGTCGAAATTTCCACTAACTCGCAGAACCCGCCGCCCAGCGGCCGCAGCCGTGGCACTGAAACTCTGCGCTCGGACTTCCGCCGCGCCGCTTCCCGAGCCACACTGAAACTTCAGCCGACCTTCAGATCTTACGACGTCGCGGCCCTACAATCACCCGCCTTCGCGCCGTGGCCCTGCCCATGGCGCCGCGGCGCTGAGACTCCTGACCGCGATCCAGACCCAAACTACGGGGTATAACAAACATACCATGAGACGAGGTTATCACCCAAAAATACACATATCCGAAAGTAGATCGACGTGTGTCTGAACAACCATCCAATATGCGTTCGTATATGATATCAGCTGGTTGGTGCAGATCGATAAAGATGTAACCCATAATTAAGAGTATCTTTAACATACTAAATGATACGTTTAAGGGTTGTGAAGTGAGGTTCATTGGGATCATGCATGAATAAACATGATCATCTTGATGACATGGCTGACATGTTGAGAGGTGGGATGGATAATTTGGCTCATGCAATTAACCGATTTCAACTATACCTCCTATTTTTTAGAACGAGATATGGCAGATAATAAAGGAGATGAATTTGGAGTCATATGAGCACAAAGGCTTATATACTTATTTGTAAAAACATAGATATGTGTCGCAAGCTGATGTGATGGCCATAGAGAGACCACGAGCTTCTTTTATTGACCATGATTTCAGCCGAAGAATAAGCTTAGAATAATTTTATTCAAACTTCAAGTATTAATAATTTTGTGGAATTATGCATTTTAATCTATGGATTATTTCGTTATCAGTGAAATTTTCAAGATTTTGAGTGGTTAATGGCGTTTCTTAACTATTTATTTCTTAATTGAAATCTGAATATATTTGTGTTCAAGATGCATGCTTTTAATCTTGATTGACGTTTTGGATTTTCAAGTCTTCTTCAAATTTAAGTGTTTGTTAATGATCTGACATGTATCAAAAGAATAAATTCAATACATACAATAATTTAGGGCATCTTAAAACACTTACCTGTAAAAAAAATAAAGAATTGTCACAAATAGATATTGTGACCTTAATTAGCAATGTTTAATTTTAGCCCTTAAGTTTAGTTATTTACTTTTCAGTATTTGCAACCTTGGTCCTTTCCTATATAAGGACTTGTAATGACCCTTAAGTCGACATTCAGAAATCGAACCCTAATTTCCTTATCTCTTTCTTATTTCCTTCTTCCTTTTCCCCTGAATCCAAAGTAACAGACATCAGTCTGTTACAATTGTATCAAGAGCCGATTCGATGCCGGAAACTAGTATCTCGCCGGAGATACAAAGCATACACGACGATATTCGAATGCTCAAAACTCAGCTAACAGTATTAGCCCAAGACACAAGTAAGAATCTTGAAGCAATAGAATCGAGTATAGGCAAGAGACTGGAAAACTTAGAACAAAAACTACTGGATGAAAATCGAGAAGCCAATCGAAAGTTCGAACTCATTATGGCAAGTTTGAATGTCATCCAATCGGGAGGGTCAGCACCGACGACCCCAGCAGCGAACCCAGCAATGACTCAGGCAAACATCACGATAGGGTCATTTCCGACCAACTTGCAACTCAGCCCTCCGACAGATGAACACGAACAAATTTCAGGTAGCAGAAACCATATCTCTTACTCTAATCAGTATGCTTCATCGAGTCATAGTATGGGTAGAGATTTCATATTTCCCTCGGCACCAATTCTAGCGAGTCCCCCAATTTTCAGAAGAAACTCCGGCTACTCAAATTCACCACCCACTTTAACCAGTGCTATCGTACACACCCCAGAGACCCCAAATAACACACGAACCCTAAAACCTAAAATTAACTTTCCTGAGTTTGATGGTAACAATCCGAGGAGTTGGTTGAGGAAATGTGAGAAGTTTTTTGAACTATACAATATACCAGACCAGGAGAAACTGAATTATGCTGACATTGGGGATAAGGTTGATGTCTGGCTAGATGGGTATACGATGCATTTGAAAAGTGAAATGACATGGGGAAAATTTTGTATTGAAGTATGTAGGAGATTTGGAAGTTTGAGATCTCATGATGTTGTGGAGGAATTCAACAAACTCACTCAACAAAGTACTGTAGACCATTATCAAAGTAACTTTGATGAGTTGCTGAGCCACATGACTATCCTAAATCCATTACTCAATGAAGCACATTATGTTGCAAGCTTCATTGGAGGACTTAAACATGAAATTAAGCCTCTAGTTAAGCTAGCCAATCCTTCCACCATACTTGATGCATATGAAGTAGCCAAATTATATGGAGAATCCTTCAAAGCCTTCACCCAATTCATAACCCCAAAATACCATTAACAAACCCCAAAGCCTATAGTCAATACATATTAAAAGAACCAACCACAAACTACCAACAAATTTACACCACAGTATATGCTCCATGTCCCTAAAAAACTTACATATATCAATCAGAAATCCCTACAAACCTAATACCTTACCCCCACACTTGGAAACCCTAAGAGAATAAGGGTTATGTTATAGATGTAAGGAGAAGTATACTCCAAGACACCAATGTAAGGTGAGGAGTATACATACCACGGAGGGACAGGAAATGGATGGAGAGGAAGAACACACTGAAGTCTTTGTGGGTGTAGCTGAGACACTGGAGGAAACCAATGAAGAGCAAGCAGAGGTATCTTTAAATGCAATATTGGGGTTGAGTTCATCAAAAAACCAAGTGTCCACCATCAAAATTAAGGGTTATGCTGGAAGGGTACCTCTGATAATATTGATAGATAGTGGATCCACTCATTCATTTATGGACCCATTCATTGTCAAGAGGATGAAGAAGACCATCCAATGGCTGAGTAAACCTATGAAGGTAAGGGTAGCTAATGATCAAATGATGGTATGCTACAAGGAGCGTCCTGCTTTCAAATGGAAAATGCAAGGAGAACCATTTACATTTAGAATGAGGCTATTGAAGATAGGGGGTTGTGACATGATTTTGGGTATGGATTGGATAGATCAAATTATCCAGTAACACTGCACACAAGACCTCCTAGTATCAGCTTCATGATCAAGGGAAGAATGGTTACACTACAAGGAGAAGGAAATGACTCTAAGCTAGATACAATAGAGTCTAAAAGACTGAGAAGAATGCTACATTGTGGAACTTGTGAACTGGTGGTTGAACTAGCATGGGTACAAACAGAGAAAAATGGAGAGAAACCACAGAAATTGCACCCAGACATTAAACAACTCTTACAAAAATACCAAAACCTTTTCCAAGAACCCACCAAACTACCCCAAAAAGAGACTGTGACCACCAAATCAACCTACTCCCTGAAACCCAACCCTTCAGCCTAAGACCTTATAGATACTCTTATGATCAAAAGAACACCATAGAGTCAATGATTGCTGAAATGTTAAAAGCCTCCACTATTGTACCAAGTCAATCACCATTTGCCTCCCATGCCTTATTAGTCAGAAAGAAAGACTCAATCTGGAGACTGTGTATTGATTACAATAAGCTAAACAATCTAACTGTTAAGAACAAATATCCAATCCCTATGATTGATGACTTGTAGGATGAGATATGTGGGGCCCTGGTATTTTTCAGAATCGACTTGAGAGCTGGATACCATCAGGTGAGAATGTAGGAAGGGGATGAACACTGTCGCACCCGATTTCGACCGCGACATTTTTTAGCGAATAACTCCTGCTTAGAAATAAAAATGTTAGAAAATAAATAAAATAGCTAAATGTTTAAAGGGTGCTTAAAATGTTAAAAGATGCTAAAAGTTTAAAAAGGGGGGCTAGAAATGCTAAAGGGTTCGCGGAGTCGCCACCTAATTAGTTTGGGTGAATTAGGACACCTAAATGTTAACTAGTTTAAAGTAAATATTAACTCCATTCTTTATGGTCTGCTAAACTTAATGAGATTCTGGACAAGGGTTCTTTATTATCCTAAAGGGAAGGGGTTAGGCACCCTAAAGGATACGCTAACTTGCGGTTGTCCGTTCAAACCTAGGATTAATTATTATGTTAGACAAAATGCATGTTTTATAAAAGATGCTTCTAAGTATTTTATAAAAAAAGAAAAAGTTTGTAAGACTAAAGCTATAAAATATGTAAAGTTTTAAAGTGTGTGTTTATACTATTTATAATGTAAGTGATGCAAAGTTGATTTATGAACTAAATATATGTACTTGCCTTATAAAAATACATATAAAGCTAATTTTGGATAAGTGCATTGTAAAATATATAATGTTGAAAGTATGCATTTATATTGTTCATAGAATGAATATGCGCAAAGTCGATTGATTTGGCTAAGGATATGCATTTATCTGCGAAATCAAAGAAGCGATGCGTTAGTTTCATGTTTAGATATGCGATTTTAATGATTAGACAAAAGATTAGATATGAATGACAAGCCTAAGGTAAATAATTAGAAGTGCATTTAATTCTAAATCACCTTCCCACCTTTTATGTTCAAAGACTAATTGAACTAGCTCTCCTATTAATTACAAAGTTAGATAAAAATTCCAATAAACAAATAAAGACATAAAATGAGGCAATGAGATTTAAAGAGTAAGAGGAGTTGAGATGGATGACGACGTCATCTTGTCCTATTTTGTTTAGGAATTTCTGAAGCAGGAATGCGGATGAATATGGATGCGGGTCCCACTTGAAGTAATTCATGATGAGTCTCGCCATGAGACTCTTCATTTTTGCTCCGATGCATTTCATGTAAATGAAGAAGAAGATAAGGATTAGTACATGCTCAAACCTTACACATTACTACAACTAAATAAGGTATTAAAATACGTATGGATGATCCTATATAAACTACAAAAATTCAAGCAGATAGTGGAAAATAGGCTTGCGTGCGGATCAACCACGGGTGTTGACAATTTTATCATGGACTGAGAACACAAGAGACGTAGGCGAGTCCTAGTTCATATAGACTGTCAAAATCAAGTGTCAGACCCTAAAACTACATCCCGCTTAAGAGATGCACACATACATACCTTAATATTCAAACTCTAAATCCTTATATCATATTAATAATCCTAGCTAATTTAGTTGCAAATAAACATCAATACAGACGCAAAATGAACAAGGCCTTCAGATTTAAATTTTAATTAACATGAAACAATCTTGGAAGACTTTTGGAATCAACTAACGTGCTAAAGACTAGCCTAGTTGTACCTTTTGAACTGCCAGTGATATATGATAGATAACAATTTTTGTTCTTAACCTTGACCCGCACAAACCGCTGCTATCAAACATACTCCTTAAAAGAATGTTGTTAAACATTTAAAATAGTCTCAAACAATTCATTACAACACGATATCACTAAGTACGACACGTAACACATTTCTATATCATATATTAATCTAAGATTGACACAAGCAGAACTAAAATAATACACAGAAGCACGACGATGTGAAATGAACTGAAGGGAATTTGAGTTTACCTTCTCTGGGCAGCGAACCGAGTCAGCGTATCAAGTCGTCGATTCACTCGGGGTGTATTGCGATGCGATTGAAGGCGATGAAGTGTTGAGTTGTTTCTAATTTCAAAGAATTAATTCTTCGGTTAATTTCTTGACTTTTTAGACTGATTTACTATGGATGCTTACTACTTTGCCACTGAATTGCCCTTTTTCTTTTGGTTTTCGATTTGTTGCTTATTTTAGACTGAATTTTTTGAATTCTTTTCCCCCTCTGTCGTTGCCCGCTCCCCGTTTTTTGAATGGTGAAAAAGCTGCCCTTGTATGCATAAATTGCTACGTATATATAGCTCCAATTTCGGGTTTTGGTAAGGTTTTCAATGCTGATTCTTGTGCGATTTTGGTACCATTTTTTAGTGATTCGAAACTGGAAAAAATATTGGACTTCAGCCTTTTTTTTGGTAAACTTTGACATGAGATGGGTCTTGTATGATTTTTTACTCGGTTTAATTATGGTAAATTTGATTCTTGTGGTAAGGTTTTTTTTTTTGGCAAGTCTTAAATTTGGGGTGAAGGGCAACGGCTGCTTTAGGAGTGGGAATTTTAGGTTTGCTTCTTTGTGTTCTTTTTTTAGGTTTTTTTTCTAGATGCTGGACGAGGGGATAAACATAAAGTGCAAGTCCAGTGGGCTTTAGGGAATTGGGTTCAATGGTCGAAAAAATAGGGGAAGTCATTTGGTGAATTGTTTAATTAGGTATTAATTGTAGGTGGGTTATTAGTTTTATGAGTTAGTTTTAGGTATTTTAAAAATTCAAATTGTGATTAAATTATTTAGGTGATTTATTAGTCTAAGTTTGAGTTTAAATTATTATAGAAAATAAAGACGAGCGTGCTATTTAATTAGTACTTAATATTTTATAATGCGATGCCGTTAAACATCTTATTTATTATGCGTATTAAATTAAATGGGGTTTAGATTAAACTATTATTTAAATGCTCAATGCAGATATGATATTTAAGGATTTCTTAATGCTTTTACGTAAAAAATGTGGTGCTGTTATTAAAATTTGTGTATTTTATTATTATTTAAGCTTAAGATTGAACTATCTTAATGTGACTTTAGGCGCTACAATAATTATGAAATTGTTTTGCGTATTAATAAATGCGACTATGCTATTTAACACGACGTCATTGCTAAATTATTTATTTTATGTATTTATTTATTTTACTATCGTTTAAGAATTATGACAGGGCTTAAATTTAATAAATGCAGGCGCGAGACTCTAAGTGCTTAATACTCTACGTAAAATGCGGTGTTATTATTAAATTGCTTATTTATGCATGTATTAATATTTTATCGCTGCATTTTATTATCTAAAAATTATTAAAAATTATTGTTGAAAATTAGCGTAATTTTATGGTTAATGTCTGGGCGAGAGGGTCAAAATTGGGTGTCAAAATGATTGATGACTTGTAGGATGAGATATGTGGGGCCCTGGTATTTTTCAGAATCGACTTGAGAGCTGGATACCATCAGGTGAGAATGTAGGAAGGGGATGAACACACGACAACTTTTAGAACTCACCATGGCCTATGGGAGTTTAGAGTGATGCCTTTTGGTTTGACAAATGCACCAGCCACCTTCCAGGCACTTATGAATCATGTGTTTAAAGAGCAAATAAGAAAATTCATTTTAGTTTTCTTTGATGATATCTTAGTCTACAGTAAGAGTCTGGGGGGGCCATCTTATACATCTAGAGGTGGTCTTGAAGCTCCTGAAAGATAACCAACTATATGCCAAAATGAGCAAGTGTGATTTTGGAAGGCCCCAAGTGGAGTATTTAGGCCATGTTATAAGTAATAAAGGAGTGAGTACTGATCCCAGTAAGGTGGTGACAATGTTGGAGTGGTAGTCTCCTAATAATGTGAAGGAACTCAAGGATTTCTTGGGTTTGACAGAATACTACAGGAAGTTTGTACAAAATTATGCCCAAATGAGCAAACCTTTAACTAACTTGTTAAAGAAAGGTGAGTTCGAGTGGAGCCCAGAGACTGAGACATCATTCTGCCAGTTGAAAGAGGCCATGACTAGCACCCCAGTTCTTGCACTTCCAGATTATTCCAAAGTATTTGTGGTAGAAGTGGATGCCTGTAATAGTGGCATTGGGGCATTACTGATGCAAGATAAGAGACCCATTGCCTACTTAAGTCAGACCTTAAGTAAGAAACATCAAGGATTATCAACTTATGAGAAGGAATTGATAGCCTTGCTGCAAGCTGTGGACAAATGGAGACATTATTTGCACCCTCACCTTTTCATTATAAAGACTGACCACTTTAGTATGAAATACCTACAAGATCAGAAAATTACTACTACACTGCAGCATAAGGGATTGACCAAACTGGTGGGACTGAATTTTAAAATACAGTACAAGAAGGGAAGGAAAAATGTAGATGTTGATGCATTATCTAGAAGACCACATAATGAAGAACAAAACCCCAGAGAATCAGATGTCATACTAGGCACAATGATCACTCATGTACAACCCAAGTGGATTGAAGAGATTGTAGCAAGCTATGCTTGAGATGCAGATGTGTTACAAGCCATGACTGTCTTGAATTCCACCATAACAGTGATCATCAAGTCTCCCTACAACAAGGAGTATTGAGGTACAAAGGCAGAACTTGGGTGGGACAAAATGGCACATTAAGACAACAGTTGATCAAAACAGTACATAATTCTGGACTGGGTGGACATTCAGGAGTTTGGGCAACTTATCAGAGACTTAAAGCAGTGTTCTACTGGCCGGGGATGATGGAACAAATTAAGGGTATAGTTCAGGCTTGTGAAGTATGTCAAAGATGCAAGACAGAACAAGTGGCATATCCTGGGCTACTCCAGCCTCTGCCTATTCCAGACAGAGTTTGGGAGCACATTTCTATGGACTTTATTGATGGACTGCCAAAATCAGAAAGAAAAGATACTATATGGGTAATTGTGGACAAATACAGTAAGTATGCACACTTCATAGGTCTTTCTCATCCTTTTAATGCTACATAACTAGCTAGGATCTTCCTTGACAACATTTACAAACTACATGGCATGCCTAAGAGCATAGTGTCTGATAGAGACAAAATATTCATTAGTCACATTTGGAAGAAAATGTTTAAACTGCTGCAAACTCAACTGTGTTATAGCTCATCTTATCACCCACAGACTTATGGCCAGACTGAGAGACTTAATAGGTGTTTGGAAGATTACTTGAGATGTATGACAAGTCATAAACCACAAGGCTGGCACAAATGGCTCTCACAAGCTGAATTTTGGTACAACAGTAACTACCACAGTTCCTTAAAAATGAGCCTATTTAAGGTTCTATATGGTTATGAACTCCCTCAACTGACTTTCCAACTCATCTCACGGTCCAAGGTTGACATTGTGGATCAAATGTTGAAGGAAAGACAATTAATAGCTAAGGTGTTGAAGGAGAATTTGGCTAAGGCACAGAACATGATGAAGAACAATGCTGACAAGAGAAGAACAAAGAGGAGTTTCATGGTGGGAGATTGGGTATTCCTGAAGTTGCAACCCTATAGACAGACTTCCATAACAATAAGGAAGAGTCTCAAACTAGCTGCAAGATTCTATGGACCCTATCAAGTTGTGCAAAAGATTGGAGATGTAGCTTACAAATTGACACTGCCAGCAACCACTAAAATACATCCAGTTTTCCATGTATCCCAACTCAAGAAAAGGGTAGGGGATCACATCAACACTACTGTAGACCCACCCTTATGCTCACAGAAAGGACAACCCTTGGTGGAACCAATAACAATTCTGGATAGGAGACTGATCAAAAGAGGAAACAAGGCTGCTACTCAGATTCTGGTTCAATGGGCCAACTTACTGCTGGAAGAAGCGACTTGAGAGGACTACAATTTTATGAAGTCTCAGTTTCCAAGAATTGCCGAGTTTTGAAGCCAAGTGCAGAGTTGAGGAGGTCAAGCATATTTTCAAGGAGAGTGGAATGTCACAAATAGATATTGTGACCTTAATTAACAATGTTTAATTTTATCCCTTAAGTTTAGTTATTTACTTTTCAGTATTTGCAATCTTGATCCTTGCCTATATAAGGACTTGTAATGACCCTTAAGTCGACATTCAGAAATCGAACCCTAATTTCCTTATCTCTTTCTCATTTCCTTCTCCCCTTTTCCTTGAATCCAAAGTAACAGACATCAGTCTGTTACAAGAATGTAGAGTCTTGGAATCAATTGGATATAATCACTTCTGGATAACTAGCGTAAGAAAATACATTGGAACAGGAACATTACCATATTTTACAGTGCTCTGAATTTAAAACATAAATAGAATTAGGAAATTCTACTCTTAAATTTTTAAGTTTGACGGTTATCAAAAATTTAAAATCCATCCCACAAATTTCAAGGACTACTAAACATTATTAGTATTATTATTTTGATTCATTCTGAACAAACGAATCTGGATGGATTAGAAAAATATAAATAAAGCTCAAGGATCATTTGCACTTTTAACCTTTTTTTGTGCCGGTCTATAATTTTTGCTCCTCAAGTCAAATGACTTTTTTGCTGAGCATAAATTTAAAATTTTCATCACGATATCCCACAAGTTATGCGACGTGTCATTAAATAAGGGTTATTTGTCCTTTTCCCCTATTCGTGATGGTCTTTAATTTTTATTCGTCAAATGAAACTTATGTCTGTTGAGACATACACTTTTTTAATGAATCCGACACTCTTTGTGCTGAATCCTTTCTCGCATCATAGTATTCCACAATTCATGCCTAAAAGTATTTGTTCCTCACTAGGCATAAGTTCAATTGCTAAATAACAAAAATTAAAAACCACTCGATTTGAAGGGAAAAACTGAAAGACCAACCAATATAAAGAACAAGTCGTGTAGTTGTATAACCCGCAAGAGTAGTCAAGTTGGTGTAGCAGTAGAGCGCGGGACCGCAAGGTCATGAGTTCGATCCCCTGCATAAACCTTCTTGGTTGAGCCTGTCACACATGGTGTGGTTAATCGGATGAATGGGGAATTACGTCGCTCTTTGATCTGCAGAATAAGGCTTAGGAGCTCTCTCTTTTATGGCAGAGATCTCTCCATACCAAGAAAGCGAATCACAATGGATCGAAGCCCTCCTTTTCCTTCCAATTAGTGAGATTCTATCTCTTACTTGGGAAATTGTGGTCAAGCCCTCCCTTTATTCCTCGGAATCGAGCGGGCAGCAAGAATTAGAATCAACCTATATAACATCTGTTCCCATGTAGTCGGCATTCTAGAAGCAAAGCTTCCTGGCCGCCTCGCTTGTGTGGAAATGCTTTTCATGATCTCCAGCTCTTTCCCACCAGCTCGTTCTTTACTAGGCATCTAGGCGAACCCGCCGGGTTAATTAACTCAACGTAAAGAAAGCTCATTAGGTCAAAACTAGGCTACTCCGCGGAAGAGTCAACGCGAAAGAATGGTAGTATTCAACTTTCTATTGTCAATGTTCAAGTTCTTTGTGTTAGCTTATCTTATTCTTCTTGAATTGTCTCGAATTACCTACGGAGTTTGAGGGGTTCACTAGATTTTTGATTCCTTCTCCATTTCTGAGAGCTGGGAAAAGGCTGACGTGGTTTGCAGGCTATTACGTCAGTCCGGGGTTTCTGCTGCGTACTCGAAGAGAGTAGCCATGCGCCTTCAGAAAAAAAGTCGTGTAGTTGTACCAACTTGTATCTGTTTCTCCAAAGTAAGATTTTGATGCAGGAGGTTGCAGGTAAAACCTAAGTTTGGCTTCTTCTAGGCTAGAAGGATCCATAGTTGAGAATGGCATTTTATAACCCACAAAATTGAATTCCATCATATTCGGAGCCATCATCTTGACTTGTTCCAGATTCATCCAATGTGATAACCTGAATCTACTTAGTTTTTCACTCGAAAATACTATATTTTTCATTGTATAACACCTTCTTAATTCTAATTCTGTAAGGGCTGAGAACTTAGAGAATTGATGTTCAAACTGCTGATCCGTCATGGTAGTAGCTTCCAACTTCAGAGTTTCTAGAGTCTTATAACCATCTAAAATCTCAATTTTGCAAGGAAACAATTCCACCTCACGTTTCTTCTGGTTCTTGTACAATGGCATCCCGACATATACAAATTTTCGGAGATTTGGAGCTTTGACTTCCAGTTTCTCGAGTCCATCACACTCCGTTACCTCTAAATTCTCTAGATTTACTAGGCCAAAAACATGTAAATTATGTATTCCCTTGCAACAATCTAATCTAAGATCCTTGATGAAGGGGAATGTACTCATTAATCCTTGCAATTTGTTGCTGGTATGAATTTCAAAGTTGCACCTCCCTAAACACAATTTGGTCAGCGCTTTAGCTGTATATATAGTATCAGGAACGTTATAGTACAGCGGATAGAATCTCGTGTTAATTTCTAGTTTTCTGACAGTATGCTCAATTGCCACGTCGATCCACCGATCTAAATGTGAAGCTAATTCCGGATGAAGAAGCTGACGGAGGCAGAATGAATCAATGCGCATTTTTTCCTTGACATATGGCTCGAGGGAATCATCGACGAATTTGACAAATTTCTCCAGGGACCTGAAACTGTTGTGGCTGCTCTGATTGATCATCAGATCAGGCCGCAAAGTCCAAAGATGATTCCATGTCTTGGACAAGACACAAATTCGAGCTGCCTCTTTTATGTTGCATCGGCTAACATGGCGTATGATATGATAAATTATGTGCTCAGGCAACTCTGTTATTCTGTCCTTGATATCTATCAACTATTTCCGCCATCTTAAGAGAAAAAAATCACAACTGTTTCTATTGCTTTATATCCATGATATTGTCAAATATTTCGAACTGGGAAAAAATGGAACTCCGTGATAATGGCCGAATTTCTTTCAGAATCTTGCGGTGGAGCTTCACTTTTTTAAGTTCGAACCTTGATAGTATCATGGATTCCAAAATGTCTGATAACTTATCTATAACTTTTCTTGTTGCAACATTATTTTTTTGCATTGTTACTAATTTAACCCTTGCATAAGTATTGGATATGGTTTTCGGTGTCAAATACGGCATATTCAATTAAATCTTGCATAAGTAATGTATAAAATTTGATACACCTAATACAGTAATTGTTTTGTAATTTAGAAACCCGCATAATCAATACATACTTTATAAGTTATGAAAAAATCTTTATATTATTTTATGCAGGATAGAAAAAGATCAAATAACTTATAGGAGTACATGAATTATTAAACTCCGCATAACTAATTTCATTATAAATAATACAATAGTTATTTTATAACCTATATATGTACATTCTAATATCTGCGTAACTCTAATCATCAATCAAATGACCCTAAAGATAGAGATCTCATGTGATAGCTTTAACTTGTTGATACTAACATTCTTGACTAGGAATACGTACTTGTTATTATTAAGGACATAAAGATAGATTGTGATAGCTTTAATGGGTTGATTGTGACCAACTTTTTTTTTTTGTGAAGGCGAACCGCACCGCTACTTTTCGAAATACAAGACAGCAGAACCCCGACCGACGCAGAATTGCAAACCACGCCACCATGAAACCACACTGGCAGTGTACGCAGTAATGCGCCAACCAAGAAGGTTTATGCAGGATCGAACTCGCGACTGGCCCCGCGCCATCACTCTTACGGTTAACTGTGACCAACTTGACTAAACGGATGATATGACTTTGAAGATTGAGACATTTTTAAAAGGGTATCTTATAGCCATAGGCGCGGATTATATATATTGCATCCTACCTACGTCTTGACTTGAACTTTCTAACCCCAAAACTAACAATAGTTGCTAAACAGGTTTCATCAAGGGCTAACTCAGGACTTATATATACAATGTATAAAATTCGATACACCTAATACAGTATTTGGTTTGTAATTTAGAAATCCGAATAATCAATACATACTTTATAAGTTATGAGAAAATCTTTATATTATTTTATGCAGGATATAAGAGCAAATAACTAATATGAGTACATGAATTATTAAACCATGCATAACTAATTTCATTATAAATAATATATAAATTCTCTTATAACTAATCTGTACATTATAATATTTGCATAACTCTAATCAACAACCAAATGACCCTGCATGTTTGGTACGCTGTACTAAGTTGGACTGTACTGGACAAAAAAAAAATACATGGTGAGCGTTTTATTTGGAATAAAATATTTATAACGTAGATTAGTTAACCTGCTATCTTAATAAGAAAAAGAATCATTAGCATTGCATAACACGTGAAAGAGTAGATAGTTGAGCAGATTGGAAGTCATATTTCCTTCATAACTGTTATAAACCCAAAATATTATAATCTTTAGTTTATTTCTGCACTTAGTCATAATTCTTAGTTATAATTCTCAAACTAAAGAACGATTGTCAAATAGATACCATAGAATAGATAACCGGTACTTAATAAACCAGTCTATGTGGACGATAAACTTGGTCTTACAGATCTTTATTACTTGAACGATACGTACACTTGTGTAAGCAAGAAATATCGCAACATAAATCAGAATTTTTTGCCCTTTAATTCAAATTTCGAACTTGAATTGAAAGGGTAGGGGTGAACATTACGGGGGAATCCATCTATAAATACCCCTTTGGTTCTCCATTTTTTAGAGGGTTGTTTTGGTCCGGTCCGAGGTCGAATTTTATTTGAATATTTTTGGTTTGATATCATCTTTTGTTCTTCATTATTTTTTCACCGAAAGCTCGATTCTAAATTTTTTGTTCTTGATATTTCGGGTCCGAATTAAAAAAAAAGGTTGAATTTTCTTAACTTGGTTTAGTAAATACCTATTTAATTTGATTCCTAATTGGTTATCTGAAAACATGCAAAACAAAATTGAAATCTTTTTGTTTTCGGGGGTTTGAATTCGGGGCGGGTTACATTTATCGGATCGGGTCGATTCAAATTTCAGATCATCTACCCGGGTCTATTATCCAGAACTGGGTCGAAATACCTAACATTTTATTTTACTGTTTCGTCATTGTTTTCCGTGTTGGGTCAGAATTTGGTCGGGTCGGTCAAATTCGGATCTCTATGTTCTTTCGAATATGTGTTAAAAATTGCATGTTCTCATTTTGTCATGATTAAGAGTGTCAAATTTCACTATGGAATGTTTCTTAAAACATAATTAGTATCCAAAATACACCTAAGCTGCTACATTTTGAAACACATTTTGGTAAGTTTATCGCCATATTTGAAGGCAAAATAGTGGTTGCATTTGAGGCAAAAAATCTCCATATTTTTATATGAATGGTTGCTGCATTTCTTTGGTTGAAAAGTGCCATCTCAGGAGCGAATTTGAGGTCGAAATGACTACAGTGTTTTGGGCAGTTTTGAGGCCATTTGCTGTTGCATTTTTAGCCTGGTTGAACAATTGTTGTCCTAAAGTTGATCTGAAACAGTTTCCACACTTCTGATATTTCGCTGATTCGAACATGATATACTACACTTTGACCGATGAAAAATGATTTTGAGGCCATGTCCCTTTGAAAGGTTGTCATCGGTTTACGGAATTGGGCGATGAGGAGACTTATAAAATTTCACACATACACAAGAAACCAATATGCGTCGGCAAGGCGACTATATTGACTGATGATGTCTCTAGTTCGCAACCACAACATGATTGTAATGTCTTTTCTTTTACAAAATATAAGTTTGAGCCTTCCGTAATCAAAACTTCTATGTTTTTGTGCGGACCCGAATGTTAATTTGCATTTAATTGTTTCTAACCGTTTGTCTTTGATATTTTACGATGAATACCTACAAAGGTTAAAGGAAACGAGATTGCCGGATTTATGCCCGAAGCCCAAAAGACGATATTATTACCGTATTTTAAATTATTTAATTCCGCTTTCTTTTATCTCATATTATAATTTGACAAAATGCATACTATACATACAATATTTTATAAAAAATGCTTTTGCCCAAGATCGATTTTATAAGTAATTTTATTACACCATGTAAGTATATACTTTTTCATGCTTTTTTTACAACAAAAAAAAAAAAAACTGAATCTTACATTACATTCTATTTAGCTATGCTATGCAATTTATACTTTATCAAACCAAACAATTTTACATATATTTTAAAAATAATGTCAGGTAAATGCATATTTCTCATATCTAAATGTCTCTTTTTAAATGAACTCTTTGCAACATCTTTTTTCTTAAAACTGCATATTTTAAATATGTATTTTTAGCATAAAAATTAATCTAGATTTCTCGAATAACCGCAAGTTAGCGGATCTTAAAGGATGGATGTTTAACCCATTTTTTTAGGATAATAAAGAACCTTATTCAGAATCTCATAGTTTTGCAGACTAGTAATTACAATTATTACACGGAGTTCATTTTGCAGCATTTTTTATTTCCATATTTAGGTGTCTTAATTCACCTTAGAATAATTAGGTGGCGACTCCTCAACCCTTATCATTTAATCAATTCATGAATCACCAAATATGTCGTATTTCATTCAGACCTTGGTTAAAACGGGATGCGATATTTGTTGACACCCAATTTTGTCCCATCTTTTTCGATTATTTGTTGTAATTTTATGTATTTTTGAACACCACATCTTTATCATCATTTTTATCTAATATTCTATGTTTTATTTCCACAAAATGACATCACATCTCTTACTTTTAATTAAGCATTAAATATTTCTTAATATTATATTTTATTATTATTACATCATCATTTTATTTTAATAATTTTGCATATCTTTAAATAATTTTTCTTTTAAATAATACACCGCTTTTGGATTTTTTATTCCACAACTCATTTTCCCTTACCCTATCTTAAGTCTTAACCAAAAATCAGCCCAATTCTCCCAAACCAAGGCCCCAAAAAAAATAAGGCCCAACCCATTTTTCATTTTCCCCGCAAAAAAACTAAACCTAACCTAAAATTCTCTTATAAATTAAAGACTTCCCTTTTTAATTTTAGAGGGAGAGCAGCCGCGCACACACACATCCCTCTCCCATTTTTATTTTTTCGGTATCTTTTGTCCGTTTTTGGCTAATGGACTGATTTTCTGATTTTGGGTATCTGGCCGGAGTTTTTAAACTCCGGCGACCTTTGTTTGGCTTATCTTTTGGTACTTGTCGGCTTTTTTTACTATCGTACTGATTTTCTAATTCTTTTGGTATCTGGCCGGAGTTTTATAACTCCGGCGACCTCTGCTTGCTTTATTTTTGGAATATGTTTTTTTTTACTGCTGGACTGATTTATCATTTTCCGGTGACCTTTCTCGGACCTGCTACCGTTTCGGCTGTTATTCGTTTGACTCACTGTTTCGTTTCTTATTTGTTTATGTTGGTATTGTTCTGGCTATTTATGAGTTTCCGGCGAACCGGTTTCCTCGATTTTTTGTTGTTAATCTGCTCCATTGTGTTCCGCCGGAGCTCTGTTTCCGGCGAACCATGTTGGTAATTGCTTCGCCGTATTTTACTGTTAGGGACCGATTTTGGACAGTTTTGCCCCTTGTTCTCTTTATTAAACTTATTGAACATATTTTCTTATTTCCAAAAGAACAGATGTTACACTGATTATTTTACTGATTTGAACATGATATACTATACTTGGCTGAGTTTTACCTTTGGTTTACTTATTAATTATTGTTATTGTTTGAAAATTGTTTATTCTCTTATTAACATATTTACTATCTTTTTATATAGAATCCGAAGATAATCTTGTTCAAAATGTCCGGGGTTTACCCTGTGTGCACTCGAAAGAGTAGCTGTTGTGGGTTCCTTCGTCAACAAAAAAAAATGTCAAAAAAGGGGTCTAAAACGGGCACGACAATATTCATTATAAGTAAAATTATCACTCTAAACACTCAGTGTACCATATATTGGTTGTACATTAGAAACTTATCAATTCATTCACAACTTGTTTCTATAAATATCATGTTTTCTTTTATGATCTCCTCTATCACTGCATTCAATATTATTCCAATTTCTAACTTCAGAAAACTATGATGTTCAATATGTTCATCTCTTAGAGATCAAGACTACTCTTATTAGCATATCATATATACAACTAGGAAATGGTTCGGATGATGGAAATATGTCATACCTTTTTACTGTATATTCTGTTTGGAATCAAGTATTTTGCTTTTGCACTTACGTTGTACTATTTGTTAAGATAATCCGTAAGTACAAAAGTAAATAATTGAATCCAGATAGAATATTTTTTGAGTTGTATATTAAAATATATCTTCAATTGATGTACTTGAATCCATTCTTCAGCAAAGCGGTGCCGATTCGGAAATTCCAATTTCGAAGTTAAATTAGTTATTCTCTGCTTTATTTCTTTTCCCACCATATTTGTGACTTTTCAGAAGAGTTACAAATCTTCTGAAACAGTACTTCCATGGCTATAAATTCATTTGATTCCTCAGAATCTTACTCACTAAATTTTTGAACAAAAAAACTTCTTCTTCTGTACGAATAAATTCTGTGTGATATACTACTGTTGAGTGGTTCGTCGCTATCTGAATTTGACGTACTATTATTCTAGTATGATAATCGTTCTATTCTGGGTGATTATATTCCGTCAACCTCGAGTATTGTGAGGGGAATAATTTCCTTAAGGACACACTTTGAACTAAGTGTGCTCGATTATATTCTGGAAAATATTTTTTCCAACAATGATTCTGTTCATTTTCAGTTATTATTGTTTATTGGTTTTTTGCAATACAGATTTATAACAATCTTAAGAAAATTATATTTTTATTATAATCTGTATTCTGTTTTGGAGTCTAAAACATGTGTGATTTTTTACTCTGTATGAAATTTCATATTCTGACTTTAAGACATAAAAACTTCGTTGAAATATTAAAGTCTATACTTGTACAACAATTTGAAGAACATAAAAACTTTATCGTTGATGTTGGAGATTAAAACTTGTGTAGTTTTCTACTCGTACAACGATTTGAAGAACATAAAAATTTCATCGTTGCTGTTGCAGATTAAAACTTGTGTAGTCTTCTACTCTATATGAATATTAGTATTCTGACTCGAAGATATAAAAACTTCGTTGGAATACTAAAGTTTTATAATTATACTTCGATTTGATGAAATAAATTCTTCATCGTTTAAGTTTGTGATTTAATTGCTATTCTGATTTTATTGACTAAAACATTTTGTCGACTTGATAGTGACAAATAAATAATGGCAATTGAAGGGGCAAAACGTCGTTGAAGATGTTGCAACGAAAAAGAATCAGAAAAATAAGAGGCCTTCTAGAGAGGAGAAGGATCTTATCAAAAAAAGTTTCAAGGGCAACTGCTATAATTGTGGGAAAACATTGCCACAAAAGTCCAGATTGTCTTCTTCCGATAAAGGACAAGGGAAAATGACAAGCCAATATGGTAGAAAAGAATGATAATATGGATCATCTTTGTGCAATGCTATCAGAGAGCAATTTGGTTGAAAATCCAAAGGAGTGGTGTCTTGATTCTGATGCCACTCGACATGTTTGTGCTATAAAAGAACCATTTGCAACCTACGCTCCCGCAGGACCCGAAGAGGTATATGGGTAATACTGCAACAACCAAGGTTGAAGGATATGGGAAGATATTTTTGAAGATGATTTTCAGCAAGGTCCTGACTCTCAACAATGTTCTGCACGTTTCAACAATTCGGAAAAATTTAGTTTCAGCCGTACTACTCGTCAAAAATGGGTTTAAGTGCGTGTTGATTAGTGAGAAAATTGTAATAAGTAAGAATGATATGTTCATTGGAAAGGCTACCTCACCAAGGGCCTTTTCAAACTCAATGTAATGGCTGTTGACAATATTAATAAGAATTCAGCTTCATCTTACTTATTGGACTCAAATGATTTATGCATGTTCGTTTAGGACATGTCAATTATAAAACCTCGCGGAAATTGATTAATCTAGAAGTATTGCATAGATTCGAGTGCAATAAATCAAAATGTGTAATCTGTGTTGAATCTAAGTTTGTTAAACATCCATATAAGTCTATTGATATGATTTCAAATCCTTTAGACTTAATCCACACAGATATATGTGATATGAAGTCAACACCATCTCGCGGTGAGAAAAAGTATTTTATAACTTTTATTTACGATTGCACTCGATATTGTTATGTGTATTTGCTTAATAGTAACGATGAATCAATTAATGCATTTAACCAAATACAAGAACGAAGTGAAAAATCAATTGAATAAAAAGATCAAAATGATTAGAAGTGATAGGGGTAGAGAGTACGAATCTCCTTTTGCAGAGACATGTTTGGAATATGAAATTATTTATCAAACTACTGCCCCTTACACACCACAATCAAATGAAATTGCAGGGAAAAAAAACCGAACAAATGATGAATGTCTTACTAATAAGTTCCGGTTTACCGCAGAGCTTGTGGAGGGAGGCTATCCTTACATCTAACCGAATACTCAACAGGGTGCCCCGCAACAAAACACAATCTATTCCATATGAACTATGGTAAGGAAGAAAACTCAACTTGAAATATTTTAAAGTGTGGGCGTGCTTAGCAAAGGTTCAAGTTCCTTTGCCCAAAAGGGTAAAAATCGGACCAAAAATTGTGAATTGCGTTTTTTTGGCTATTTTACAAACAACAAAACTTGTCAGTTTTTGGTTCACAAATCAGACAATCCCGAAATTAATGTTAATACGGTAATTGAATCAGATAATGCTGAATTCTTTGAAAACATCTATCTGTATAAAACTGAATGTGAGTCGTCAAGTGAAAGATCTAAACGACCGCGTGAAGAACCAAAGTCAAGTACACCAAGCTAAAGGATCCAAGGCGTAGCAAACGTCAAAAGGCATCTACTTCCTTTAGACCAGATTTTGTAACATTCTTGCTTGAAAATGAGCCTCAAACATTTAAAGCATTAATGTCATCTTCTGATTCAACATTTTGGTAAGAAGCTGTCAATAGTGAGATTGAATCAATCTTGAACAACCATACATGGGATTGGTTGATCCTCCTCCTGAAAATAAACCTTTAGGATCAAGGTGGATTTTTAAAAGGAAAATGAAAGCTGATGCCACTATTGACAAATACAAGGCAAGACTTGTGGTCAAAGGTTATAGACAAAAGGAAGGTCTTGATTACTTTAACACATATTCGCCGGTAACAAGAATAACTTCTATTCGGGTGTTAGTGGCATTGACGGCCGTATATGGTCTTGAAATCCATCAAATGGATGTCAAGACAGCTTTCTTAAATGGAGAATTGGAGGAAGAAATTTACATGGAATAGCCTGAGGGTTTTGTGGTTCCTGGTAAAGAAAGGAAAGTGTGCAGACTTGTTAAGTCACTTTATGGACTTAAACAAGCGACATGCGAAATTTGACCAAACAATGTTGGCAAATGGATTTAAGATTAATGAGTGTGACAAATGTGTTTACATTAAAAATATTCCAAATCCTGAAGTCATTGTTTGTTTATATGTTGATGACATGTTGATAATGAGTAGAGATATTGCCGATGTAAATGCTACGAAGCGTATGCTGGCTAGCAAATTTGATATGAAGGACTTAGGAGTTGCTGATTTGATCTTAGAAATTAGGATCCATAAAACTCCACAAGGTCTAGCATTGTCACAGTCACATTATATTGAAAAGATATTTGACAAGTTCAAGTATTTAAATTTCAATGTTGCAAAGACTCCAATTGATGTAAGTTTTGCACTTCAAAAGAATGATGGTGAAAGTGTCACACAATTGAACTATGCACGAGTTTTGGGAAGTTTAATGTATATTATGAATTGTACACGACCAAATATAGCATGTGCTATAAGCAAGCTGAGTCGATTCACGAGTAATCCCAATCAAACTCATTGGATGGCAATGAAACGAGTCTTGGGGTATTTAAAACACACCCAAAACTATGCTTTGCATTATAATAAATATCCCGCAATACTTGAGGGATATATTGATGTAAACTGGATCACCAGATCATCTGAAGTTAAATCCACGAGTGGATATGTTTTCACCGTTGGTGGAGGAGCATTGTCTTGGAAATCGTCAAAACAGACATTCATCGCCCGCTCTACAACGAAATCTGAATTTATAGCTTTAGACAAAGCCGGTGAAGAAGCTGAATGACTTCAGAATTTCTTAGAAGATATTCCATTCTGGCACAAACCTTTGGCTCCTATATGTATACATTGTGACAGTCAAGCAGCAATAGGTAGGGCAGAGAGCGCAATGTATAACGGAAAATCTCGTCACACACGACGGAGACACAATACCGTTAAACAACTCCTCTCAAGTGGCGTTATCACGATTGACTATGTAAGGTCAAGAGATAACGTGGCGGATCCACTTACAAAAGGCTTATCTAGAGAGGGAGTTAATAGATCATCAATGGGAATGAGGTTAAGGCCGAGGACAATTCATCATGGCAGTAACTCTACCTAGCAGACTCGAGATCTCAAGAGCTAGGTTCAATGAGATCAAACAAAGTTGTGACTGACAGTTCAACATTGTCAAATAACTCAACCCATTCTCAGATGATGACAATGTTCAGAAAAAAGGATAAAACTTTATTGCTTGTTAATTAGTTAATAAAACATTAAAGTTTTTTAATGATTATCTAAATCTGGCAGTGTATGACCAGATAATGTGGCTATAGGATCACATGTTTAGAAAAATCACATATGTGTGTGTTAAGTGTAAGCCGCTTTGAAGGGGAATGACAGTGAATGTCCATTCTCTATGCACTCATGAAATCAGGCAGTGTTCATGGCTGAAACGAACACAACTGTGAGAACCATAAACGGTTTAGGGTTGATTGTGTGACTTATGTTGTCTAGGTATACAACAAAGTTCGACGGTTCAAAGATATCAAATCTACCGATTGATCGAGTATATCCGATATAAGTTCACTACGGAAAGTTCAAAGGGAAACCTACTTATCCAGATACAGTCAAATCTCGCTTGTATATCACACTTGTCCGCGCATTCTTTTATATTATGATCATTCCCCATTCATGTGGGGGATTGTTGAGTTTTGATATTGGTGAATGAGAAATGATGAAGGGAATGTACAAGGTCCCTTGTCCACATCGGAAAAAGAGATGAAAAGAGAGGTGTATATATTACATTACACTTTCTCTAGTCATTAAAAGGGTTGAGGGGGCAAGGACCCCTCGCGTCGTTGTCGTCACTTGGCTCGGATTTAGATTTGGTCAAATGATCTGATTGATTGATAATCTTATTGGACCAAATTTTTTTAATTTTAATTATTTAATTACTTAAAAGAAAATCATGCAGGCTGCAGATCTTTCGGCACCGCGGTGCCATAAGTCCTGAGAGGCTGCAGATCTTTCGGCACCGCGGTGCCAAAAGTCCTAAGAGGCTGCAGATCTTTCGGCACCGCGGTGCCGATGCGAAAATTTCAATTCCAAAGTTAAATTAGTGATTCCCTGCTTTATTCCTTTTCCCACCATATTTGTGACTGTTCAGAAGGGTTTCAAACCTTCTGAAACAGTACTTCCATGGCTATAAATTCATTTGATTCCTTAGAATCTTACTCACTAATTTTCTGAACAAAAAAATTTCTTCTTCTGCACGAATAAATTCTGTGTGATATACTACTGTTGAGTGATTCGCCGCTATCTGAATTTGGAGTACTACTATTCTGGTAAGATAATCGTTCTATCATGAGAGGCGATATTCCATCAACCTCGAGTACTGTGACAATAATAATTTCCTTAAGGACACATTTTGAACTAAGTGAGCTCAATTATATTCTGAAAAATATTTTTTCTAACACTAATTCTATTCATTTTCAGTTAATATTATTTACTGGTTTTTTGCCATACATATCGATAACAACTATTACTCCACATTGTTTGTTCTGATTCATTATAGGGAGCAGCTTCCATATTAGGAGTAGATTTTATATATTATATAAAACAAAAATAAAAAAGGGTTTAGTGTTTTATGTCTTTATCAGTGACAGAAATCTCCTCCTCAGTAGATAACGATAATGACATTTTAAATTCTGAGACAAGTTCATATATTAACAGACAATGACATTTTAAGTTTTGTGACCGGTCTAATGTGACAGGGCTAATATATAATAATAAAATAATTATTTCTAACCATAATTTATAAATTGGCATGCTTCAGCCAAATTAGTATACTGCAAGAGACTGTTCTTGCCTCTTGTACTGTGACAACCTAATATTCCACCTTATTTACTAATTAATGATTCAACTTAATAATCATATAATGTTAGTGCCAATGTGTTTTCTAGTCAAATCTAATCGATTTTCAACTAAATTTATTTTCTGAATAACCAATCATATATTTAGCAATTCTAAAGTCATAAGGTAATTTAGTAACTTTTGCAGAAAAAAATCATAAGTAAAATGATTTAAAAGGGAAATATTAGTTAATAACTTGTAGAAAATTCTGAATGACCATTTCAGTAATTCTGAGGCGTATTGCGTATATGTATCATATACTCTTTTTTTTTTTTTTTTTTTTTTTTGACGAAGGCCGCGTGGCCGCTTCTTTCGAGTCGCAAGAAGTACTTGGACCCACGTGATGGCGCAAACCACGTCGGTAGTATAACCACACTTGCGGCCATGTGATGACTCAACCAAGAAGGTTTATGCAGGGATCGAACTCGTGGCCTCGCGATCGCCATTCTTCTTCTGGCCACTACATTCTGCTCATGGTTATGTATCATATACTCTATAGTTAGTATCAAGGGCGAATCCAAGGGTGGGATGGGGTTCCCGATAACTTAATGATTTCCGTGCAGATCCTGAATTTATATTGAAAATTCCTTTTTTAATTTGAAATCCCTAATGAAAACTCATAAGCTTCTAATAATGAATCTGTCCTTGTATTGTGTGTGCTGGGTAGAATCGTGGGTTGAAATGAATCATTAAAAGGTCCAAATATAAATTGACTTAAACTAGCTTTTAAAAAGTATAATTGGTCGAATGATATAAAAGGAATTAATTACTAGTCTTTGTAAATATAAAAATATTTTCCCTAAGTAGTGTTCAAATCAAAAGCACGCAGTAAATATAATCTGCTCTCTATAACGAGGTCTCTACTTACCAGAGCTAACATCACTGTAATTAAGGATTTCTCTATCTCCAAATAAAAGTTATCTTCAGTGGTATCACCAATTTCCCAACAATGCCATAAGAGGAGCTTTTGTTTTTAAGATTTTTTTGTATACATATTTTTCTCCAAATATTGAAAATATAAGTATTCTAAATTTGTATATCTTGTGTAAAATACTATCTCTGTCCCAATTGTGTAATTCATCACTAAAAAAAAAGTAAACTTTGACTAGAAATATTTGCATCTGTTAATCGCTAAGACTTGACTATTAAATAAATAAGATCCATATCTCAGGACAATATGACTATCATTTACCAACGGAGTTAGAGTAGATAAACAAGATTTAAAGATGAAAATATAGAGAACTGAAGAGTGAAAACCTAGCAAAATGAAGATAGAATTTTCTCAGACAAAAGTTTCCATCTAAACTCACTCTTATGGTGTTCTTAGTCGGAGAATATGTATATTAGACCCAATTTTGAGTTACAATATTCTCGAACTTTCGATTTGTGATCAATGAAAAGGACTTTAGAAAAGTCAAGTATTAGTTATGAAATTTGAAGGTCTTGGCTAATTACACCTAATTGCAGAGAAACTGTGGGATGAGCCGCATTGGGTGTTGGGCTCGTTCATAGCTTGTCTGGGTGCTTGAGGCCTAATTGCAGAGAAACTGTGGGGATGAGCCCGCATTGGGTTTTGGGCTCGTTCATAGTGTATGTCTGGGTGCTTAAGGCCAAGTCTCGCGAGACGAGCCTCCCACTTCTGGCCCAAGGTTTTTTCGCCTCACTCCAAGGCGAGTTCCAGATGAGTCTCAATTTTGCCTTTCAAAATATTTTATTTGAAAAGGAATAAAGGATTCCACAGTAATTGTTTGCACCGGTTAAAATTCCTGCCAGCTTGAGAATTGCATTTTAGCACGTTAATGTTAGCCTGGGCCGGGAAACTAAGAAGCTGAGTAATATGATATAGAGATAATGGTAAAAAACACACCTCAAATATCATTTTGTTTTAGTTTTCTACTTGAACTATAGAGTTTTCTACCTAAAGTATCACCAACTAGTTAGCAAAACACACATCAGTTATCAGTAGTTCACTTTTTCTACCTGATAGATGGGGTGTTTTACTAACTAGTTGGTGATAGATTAGGTAGAAAACTCTAATGATAGACGTTCATGTAGAAAACACACACAAAAAAAGTGATACTTGTGATATGTTTTTGACCCTTAACTCTATGATATATTAAAAGTGCAAGCTAACTAGAATGATAGATTGCTTTTATTTTAATGGGTTGAGGGGGGTTGATTTGATATGCAAAACATTAATTTTCCCTTTTTGATCAGGTTTTTATCATTGGGCCTGTGAATCAGGTAAGGAAAGCAGAAGCCATGCTGAGGGGAAGGATATCGTGGGATACTTTTGACCTTTTGTTGCACCTGGAAGTCGGAGCTTTGCATTCATATTACTCGATCATCACGCTAAACAAACTCGAATGAAATCTTTCACTTCTTTTGTTAATATTCACCCCGATCTTCCCAATTCGTCTCACATTGGATGGGGTTCTAATCACACATCTTTGTTGAAGTTAAATTCGTATTTGTTTTGCCTTCTATATTTGGTTTTGTGCACACATTTGAATTTGTTTTAGGGCCCTTGCCTATTGGGTAACTCTGCCTACAAAGGTTTGGGCTGATAGGAAGAAATTACATAGTGCTCTTTGTTTCTTGTAGGATTTGAATCTTGATTTTTCCATGGTTTTCATCCACTTAAGTGATTACTAGGCCACTCTTGGGTGTGTCGTTGTAAGAATGTTTTGACGAGGATGGTTAGAAATTTAGCGCGGGCAAGGTAGACATAGTTCTATTAGTCAGTTGTGAACTTGATTGCTCTGTTTGCTTAGGGGGTCATTGTCATGCCCACGGAGTGGCCAGCTTGGGAATTTTGAGAATACTACTGGAATAGGAGTGGACTATAAGAATCTAGTTGTAGTGGAGACATGGGAGTTAGTTGTAGAAAATGTTGAGAAAGTGACAGAACGTAGTGAAAGGGATAAAACACAGACCCCCTCCACATGACCACTCGGTGACTTTGAAGGTTGCGGACAAAAGAGGTCGTTGGGGGCTAAGGCCATTGAATTTGCACAGTGGCACTGTTCAATGCATGTACATCAAATGTTTCTATAACGCAATGAAACCTCTTGAATACTGAATTGATTTGATGTTGCTGACTTGTGGTTGTTCATTTCTAGTAAATAAAAATATGGTTGCACGAACTCCGAGAAAAACAGCTCCACCAAGTTGGCGATGATGGGGTCATTTCCCATTTAGGCGTCCCCTCTGACCAAAATTGGTCTAATGCGACTCAAATTCATTAATGTTGGACCGAGTTACCTATTCTAACAATTAATAGCTTGAAAGTCTACAACATTTAACTCATATGATATACACCTCAATTCTAAGTAAGTTGGGATTAACGTTATGAATTCTTATTGTTTATTTCATTTCGTTTGAACTTGTCCGAGTTCAATAATCCAAAAAATTCATATGATTGCTGATCAAATTATTGCTACATTAATTCCATTTTATATGGATTACTGTTAGAGAATAAATTTATGGTGTTTTCTTCCTTTTTTGTTCGATTATGGTTAGTGGCAGAATCATGAATTCATATAAGAGGATTTGGAATAAAAAAAAGTATACTAGAATGCCACAACTAGAATCAAAACTTGTGGCTTGTCTCAATTTTTGAATCCTTTTTGTCCTTATACTCAAATCTTACATTAAGTTAAGCAGATTCAATAATTTATGCTATAATATTAAATATTTTTTCCTACTTGAACGGTTTAATTTTCCGATGAAGGCGATTTCACTGGCCCCGTTGCCTCTTATCTAGCTCCGCCCCTAATTGTGGTGCTTACAAGATTTCCAAAATAAGGAAATATTATTTGGGAAAAAAATGAAAGTCGTCGATGTCTAATTTCACACCAGTTTTTAAAGACATTGACCTATATAGTTTTAATAGTACCATACTAATAATTACGCATTAAGTGCCAGACAAGTTGGTCTTAACTAGGAGTATATGAATCCTACTAACCATGTTTTGTAGTATTTTAAATAAAGAAGATTAATATCTGCGATCTTTCTGCAGTGTTATTTGCATCCTTAATCAATGACTAATCTAGTGTCTTAGATACTTAAATTGCCTCTTTTAGTAATCGTTCAACTAAACAATTACTACTAGATTCCTTATATGGGTTTAGTTTTATAATTCATGCAAAAGAATGTCAAATCATTTCCTAAAACAAATGTTACGAAGTAGAAGGAAATCTAACATGATAACCTACACAAGTAATTTGACTGCTGTCGTGAGGAATATCGCCCCCTTAGATCAAATAGGGCGATTTTTAATCGCCCTTCAAGTTGTCTTAAGAAGGACGATTTTTCAAGTCGCCCCCCTTTATTGAAGACCAAATAAGGCGACAAGTACTAACTAAAAAAATATTTATTAATCACCATTTTTGGTATTAATCAATCAACCTCTTTGGGCCGATTTGTTGTAGTGTAATTGATCTGTTGAAATCAAACAATACTTAAATTAAACAAGCAATACTCTTATTCCAATTTTAGTGTGTGTGAGAGAGAATCAATGGGATTCTCATCATCTCATGTCCAAATCAGCAGCTCTGATCGATTTCCCCATATGGGAGATGTCTATCTGGCAGTGTAATCAACCACTAAATTCCCTCCACGTGTACATGAGGGCGTTGTGTTCACGTGAGGTCGCTAGGATAAGAATTTTATATATTGATAATAATACTATAGTAGAAAGGATTTGTTGGTCCAAGTGGGAAAAGTCGAGCCGATAGATCGACTGTGAGAATGGCTTGAAAGTGACGCCATGGAAGCCGACAAGATGACAACTCATCGTCGGGCTCTTAATATAACGCTGGAGGCATTTAGTTTGGATGGTGACATTCCGATATGATAAAGAGCGTGTGGATGGATGGACCACTTCGTTTTGTGGGCCAAACACTCATCTTAATGATGCTCACATCTGAAATCGGCCCAAGTTAGTCGGATGTACCTTCATGACAAATTTCACTTGGTAAATTAACTTAATTAAATAGCCGCTTAACAAAAAAATAGCTGATAAATGTATAATATAAATATAAATAATGTTTAAAATATGTATATTGAGTAGCAGATAAATGTGTAGCTCCCCCTTTCACTTCCCAAACCTAGAAATACTTCCAATTTCATCTGTTAAATTTGGGACGTCATTTGAAAGTATGGTCCCTACAATACATAGTAGAGTAAAAATAGACCTATAAAGTTTTTAAAGTTAAATACATTTAATCCAAGATACAATAGCGAAAGAAAAAGAATTAGTACTCAGTATTGATAGGGGCAATATTTTTTAACGTAGATTAAACAAGATATTTAACGTGTAATTAGACGAAAAGAAGGAATAACTGTCACGTTAAATTTTGTAAACCATAATTGTTACTGTATAACATATTAATAATGTTTTTGTCCTCTTATAAATTGTTTTTCTTGTTGTGATTTATTGGAATTGTCTTCTAGTCCAACTAAATTCCAAAAATATTTTGTATTATATCTCAAAGAAATTTCTCATCGCCCCACGGATAAATAAAATCATCCAACTAACGTCTGTAATTCCTGTTACGTGCAGATCACATTTCTGTTTTATTGTTGCATCCAAATCGATTTGTAAGATACAACGTCCTAGTTGGCTTTATCTTAGCTACAACGTACTTCCCATTGTTTACAAGATTTTTTCCTACTATGCCACTAAAGGGTGTGACATAGCGATAAATAGAGTAGGATTTAAACTTCTTGAGTAGGAAATTAGTGAATTTTTACATAGAAATTTATATTATGTGTCGAAAGTATTAAATTTGAATGAACTTAATAATTGAGTGTTGCATCTGCTACTGAGATCGGAATGTCAGATTAAGCTAGCCTGAATATACTCTTTATTATGATGTGATATTATATATTTTTTGTCATGCCCACATGATTTTTTTCAAAAGGCCTCCCTCTAATTCTTTTGAAAGTATCATACAGATCATGTGTAGCTTCTTTTTCTTTCAACTATCAATGTCAGACTTTGTTCGCGCACCTTATAAAATGATGATCAAATTCCACTGGAGACAAAAGACGCTAGGTGAGAGTTATCCAATTATCATGTGTACGTAGGGAATAACATGTACCATATATAATAGTCGATGTATCTACAAGATAGTTCGACCATTTACCTAAATTTAAGCGGGTAGAATAATTCAGTATTTATGTATTGATAGAAAGAAATAGAAATGAGGTGAAATAATCGAGACTTGCCCAAATTGATCAAAATATCATAGTTTTTTTGAAAGTGGTTATGATATAGAATAATCCCTTTAATTATTTTCATTAATGTAAAGGGTTTATATACATGATATACAATAGTAAATGCAGTCTATAATTACGAAAATCAAACATACATTTCCTAATACAAGACTACTACCATAATTACATATGTACAAGATCTCTAATAATATCATAAGAATATATTGTGTATATTCTATCACACCCCCGCAATCATAGCAGACGGTTGTCGTACGCTGAGATTGTCCCTAAAACCTTCAAACAGAATTAAGGAAAGACTCTTAGTAAAGATGTGAGCAATTTAGTACCGTGAAAGGACATGCAAGACACGCACTTGTCCACGAGTTATATTTTCGCAAATAAAGTGAATATCCATCTCGATATATTTAATGCGTTAATGTTGGACATGATTCTCAGAGAAATATATCGCACTAACATTATCGCAGTAGACCAGGGTAGATTTCTGAATAGTAAAATGAAGCTCTAAGAGGAGGTTACACAACCAATAAGACTCAGACACCACATTGGCTACCCCTCGATACTCAGCCTCCGCGTTGAAACGCGATAAAGTAGCCTGACATTTAGCCGACAAAGAGATCAAGTTATCACCAAAAAACATACATTAACCAGATGTCGAACGTATGGTATCATGACATATACCCCAATCAACATATGTATAAGAAATGAGAGTAGATATGTAGGATGGATATAAGTGTAAACCATAATCAAGAGTGCCATGAATGTAACACACAATGCGTTTGAGAGCGTGCATGTGTTCTTTCCTCTGATTATGCATAAATAACCACACCTGCTACACTGCATAAGTAATATCGGGTCTCATAAATGTAAGATATTGATGAGCCCCCGTAAGACTATGATAGTGGGAGGATCCTCGTAGGGTGTGCTAGAATTAGCAGTAAGTTTCAGTTTGGTGTAAACCAGAGTAGGAGATGACTTATAGGATGACATGCCAACCTGATCAATAATCTCAATTGAATACTACCTCTGGGATAGAAATAGACCACTTGCATGACGAGTTACAACTATACCAAAAAATAACTCAAAGGTCTCAAGTCTTTCATAGAAAATTCGGAGGTTATAAGAGATATGATAGATTTGCACACTTTATCAAAGAAGGCAATTAATATAATATCATCCACATATAACAAAATGTATGTTAGAGAAGTACCGCGATGGTAGATGAACAGAAAATGATCAGACATGCTGTGAGAAAACCCAATAGTAGACACATAATCTGCAAACCTTTTGTACCAGACCTGATGGACATGTTTCAGCTCATACAAGGATTTTTTAGCAAGCAAACATAGTTAGGATGATTTGGGTCCCTGAACCCAAGTGATGGTGCATGTATACAATTTCCTTGAGATCACCGTGTAAGAACGTATTTTTCACATTCATATAATAAATGGGTCATGCTTTTGAGAGAGCCAGACTAAAAATAGTGTGAATAGTTTCCGATTTAACCACCAGACTAAATGTCTCTCCATCCACGCCAACCTATTGATTTTTGTCATCACCTACAAGACGAGCCTTATGCCTCTCAAAGCAACCATCAGATTTTATTTTCTATAAGAGTATTATATTCATTATTCATGGTCATTTTCCAATTCAGGTCATGAAGGACAGACATGGGTTACAAGGTAAAGGTGATTTAGTGACATTAGAGTTGAGAATAAAATATCGTTTTGATTTAAAGATACCCTGTTGGTTATGAGTAACGGTCCCTAAACTCTGAATTGAAGTGAATCGTACCTAGGTCGGTGTAGAGACGTCAGAACTGACTAGACCGAGAGGGAGGCCAAGGGTTGGGACAACAGTGGGCTTGCTGGATGAGGGACTGGACCAAGGGATGGGCAGGATCGAGGAACTGGACCAAGATAGTGGGCCTGCTGGACCAAGAAAGGGGTTGGATGAGCCAGCATACAGTGGTCCTGCTGGCAGATTTAGACCCGAGTGTGGTATTTGGGCTAACAGGCAGTGGGCCTGCTGGTAGAGTTTGAGGACGGGTATTTGGGACAAAGAGTTTATATACATGATATACAATAGTAAAGCTAGCCTATAATTACGGAAATCAAATATACATTTTTCTAATATAAGACTATTACCATAATTACATATGTACAGGATCTTTAATAATATCAGGTTTCTCCTACTATGTTAAAATACGTATCAAATGGGGCACATATACCTCAAGAAAGAGAATGACAGCTTAAGTATTGGTGTCAAATGATTATTTGGTTTCAACAACTTTGGATATGAAAAACAAGTAAACTACAAGGTGAAGAAAAACATGAGCGTTGACAATTACAACTAGGAAAAAATCAAATCAATCTGTTTAATGAAATAGAAGAGGGTGGAAATTGATACAGAAAGAAGAAAATTGCTATGGCAACCCATTTCACTGAGCTGTAATGATGGGGCGCATGTGGGTAGGATTCAGTAAAGAGGATTGAGAATTAAGAGGTTATGTTCAAATAATTGTAGTGTAGATAAAAATATGAGGTGATTAATGAATAGAGTTATAATTTGATATTTGTATTAATAGGAAATAACAATTATCTCGTATAATTTGTCGAGGTACGACAAGTTGAGTCGGATATTATAATTATTAAAAAAATAGTAAGAACTAAAAAAGTGAAGTGATAGATAAGATTTGAAAAGACAGTCCCATGAGCAAGTTGGTAAGCTTCTGATATCTTCACTTAGCTTCTGAGTTCTGACTCCTAAGCAATTTGCTTGCCTGCCAACATGAACATCTACATGGCTCCTCAATTCGAATGCCGTGGTTGGCTCTTGGGGAAGGAAGGACAGTGATTGGCATGAAGTAGAGCAGAAAGAGGGGATTTGCAAATCTCTCAAGATTTCAATTAGTTGATCATGAAATGAGTATTATTCAAAATTATATAATTAACAAGATTAACAACACATTTCTTCAATCAAAATTCAACATTAATAAATATAAAATATAGATGAATCTACTTCTAATATCATGTAAAGAAAATAAAGTACATGTCTGATTCAATTTCAAAAGTTATTAGATGAGGATCTTTTAAAGTCATATAACTATAAGGAGAAAATATTTTATCCTCTCAAACCAATATAATGTGAAGCATTCTAACATTATTAGATTACCACACCAATCTTTTGCTAAATTCATAATTCCATGTAATTCACTTTTAGAGAGCCTGGTTCCTATATAATAAGATATTCCATATCCATTTTTATTTTCCTTATTTTGTTGGAATTTAGCTTTTTATATATTCTTCTCATTTCATTTTATGTCTTAATTTGAACCGTCATAAAATATATTAATGCAAAAAAGACTTTCTTATCCTGTAATCCTAAATACATTTTTGAAATTATAATATAATTTGAAATGGTAGAATTCCACATCTTTAGATGGTCCCAAATCATAGGTCCTGATTTTCTTATCATATTTGACTTTTACTTTTTCTCTTTAAGGAAAGTTAAAGTATTATCATAACTTTTTTTACTTTTTCTGAAAGAAAAATATAATTTACTTATTTCGGACATCTATAAATTAAAAAATTTCGTTTCACAACGAAAATACAATCTACAGAATAGTCCCGTAAGGTTTAAGAGTCTTGTTTAAGGGGATATTTTTTATCAACTTTTGTTAGTTTTCTCATATGTAAGTCAATTGGCCAAAATCATATTAGATTTATTATGCATATTTTAGTACACTTTTTGTTGTCCGATTTATCCTTCAAGATTTGAAATTACTAGCTTCCACATGACGCATTGTTTTTTTTATCCCAACAAGTGGTATCATAGCCAATGGTTCAATCAATGGTTCTTTAGGGTGAGCAGTGCACAGGTACCATTCCCGATCGAATCGAAATCTTGGATAAGTTCTGGATAGATATATTAGAATAACGGGTAGGTTCCGAGTAGTAAAATTAAGAACCAATAAATGTCGGATTCGGTTCCGATTCCGGAAAATAGAGACCGGGTACCCGGACCCAAAACTGATATCCGGACCCTATGAACCCACCCCCATTTCAAGAGATATATTAGGGATTGGAGTTTGCAGCTTAATATTGAAACTCCATCCTCCATTCTACTCATACTTCTCTTTGCAAACCTAATCCAAAATGATAATCTAGGATTCTTACGGTTTATTAGGATCGGGAGAACGTTACACAAGTTTCAAATTTTGAATCGGTAATCCGTGAATATCTAAATTTGTTCATGATTGTATTTACTTTTTCTTATTCACATAACTATTTTCATTATCTCTATTATTATTTTCAAGTTCTGAGAGACACATAACATGACATGAGTTAAAAACTTAAAATTAATGATTAAGATTTAATTAACTAAAGCAAAGTTCAAATTATGGTTTGAATATTAAATATCGTATATTTGCTTCCAATTTTTTAATAAATCTCACAATTATAGCTACAGATTATTATCCATAAATATATTGAAAAACTTTTCTCTCTTCCTACTTTTTTTTCCACGATCTTCTCCATTTTTGTACTTGATTCACATATTACATATTACACAGTATGTGATTTAGTCACGCTAGGGTGAGCACGTGTACTCGGGAACCTATCCGGAACTTCCGAGTAATGATTGCTACGGATTCCGGGTAGTTAAAAAATGGTAGGGTACCCGGACCCGCTCACCCCTAGGTTCGGCGATGTTCATGACAAGTTCAAGGTTGGTTCAAATCAATAACAACCAATTTGGTGATATTGAAGAGTTTTGTATAAAAAAAAAAAGTCGGAAGTACTAATGGAGAGATAATTTACAATCATGTTGTTGCATCTTTAAAAATAAAAACTAGTTTTAGTCCATAATTTTCTTATCATATTTGAGTTTTACTTTTCTCTTTGAAGAAAGTTAAAGTATTATCGTAATTATTTCTACTTTTCCTGAAAGTGAAAAATATAATGCTCTTACATATTTGGTTACTCGTTTTCTTGAAGGAAAGGTTTTGGACATCTATAAATTAGGAGCCGTTTGGACATGATTTGAAATCATGATAATTTGAAGTTGAAGTTGAAGTTTTGTTTGGACGTTCAATTTGAATTTCTTAAGTTGCATTTTTCCTCATTAACATAAAACCCCACAAGTTTTGAAAACTATCAAAACTTTTATAATTCTTATGCAATCTTACCAAATGAGCAAATCATAGTTCATAACAAAATTAATACACGGCTAGAAGGCTTTTCTAAAAAGTACAACATCAATTGATAGAACTTTAGTTCAATAAAAAAGAAGATTTAACATGAATAGTATTGTAACTATTTTTAATATAATCCTCCCAGATGATATGAACAATCTCATCACATCGAGCATGCATTTTCCGATCAGATGATTGAGAAGATGAAACTACATTGTTACTTTGAGTCGGTTGTTGGTCAATATCATTAGCAACCGGTTGTTGGTCAATATAATTAAAAAAAAGTTTTATTGTTTACTTTGGAATTTTAAGTCAGGGAAGGAATTGAGTCCCAATGAAAAAAGAATTTCATCTTGAATAATTATATCCAATATAATATAAAATCGATCAATTGATATATATCTACTATTTTATGGATCTTTTTTACCTAATATAAACTTATTGGTCATGTGAAGGGAAACATTGGAGTAACTAGTAAAGTTGTTGTCATGTGACCAGGAGATCATCGCCAAGTTCTTGTCCAATTTTATCACTTCTTCAACTCCAAATTGACATGCATGTGTTCTAAAATGTTAACCCATAATCCTTACACATTTTTATTCCAAATTCTTCACTCAGAAATCAGAAATCTGGACAGTTTCTTTTCGGCCCAGTGAAGCATTTTTGCTCACTGTTTTGTCAGCTGAACTTGTAATGTCCATAATTCTCTACTCCAATGTGCTATCGATGAGCGGTTTATTGCGTTGGAAATTAGACTCGACGAACTTCATCTTAGACTTTTGGAACACCTAAAAACTCCTAATATACTAGGATATATACCCCTCCAAAGTTGATTAAAAATCTGCCCGAAATTCTGCCAATTTTTCTTCTCAAAATCTTGTCCTCACTGATTTTGGAAATTTTTAGTTCTAAATTTTGCTTCTAATTTGTAGATGGTCAAAGGAAAATATAAAGAGAAATAAACCCCAATTTTTATAGGGAAGGAAGGGGGTTTCGACCTAGGGGAGAGGGGGAGAGGGAAAAATGTTCTTCTTTTGATTTGTAGAATGAATAAGATGAAATAATAGTGCTTAAGTTAAAAGCCCAAAATCTGATTTTCCTTATTACACTTAGGTCCCTAAAATACTACATTTTAGTCCCTCATTGTTTATTTAAGTAAAATCAATCCCCCAAGTAAACAACATCTTAATTCCACTTCTTTTAATCCCGAAAAATTATATAAGACCTCGTATTCTCAATGTCACAATTCTTATAGAACGTTACTAATCCTTAATGGAAAAAGGTACACCTATCATTCTTAATCCATTGACGCGCTCGTAGTAACCAAAAAGATTTTTTCCGGACTCACATTCTTTGAACACCAACTTCTGAATTTAGCTTGTATAAATATACTTTATATCCCATATCTGAATCTTATTTCTTAATGACGTTTTTAATTATCGCCTTAAACTTACGAGGTGTAATAATTTCCCTAATAAAAACTAAAGTTACAAATATCGATAAATGAGAATGCTAGAAGAACCACGGTAAAACTAAAGTTACAAATATCGATAAATGAAAAAACATTAGCAATTCAACGCATTTACAACAACGAAGAGGGAAGGTAAAACGACGGTAAAACGTAATCTAACCTTGAAAAAGAAGGAAGAGTAGTTCGACGAAGTGGATGCGACAACGAGTGGAAAAGGGCGACGATGAGCAGTGGGGAAGGGTAAGGCGACATCGAGGTGTGGTAGGAGATGCGACGACGAGCTAGGGAAAGTGTATGGTGGCAATCGATGGGGATATTAAAACACTGAAATCGATTGGGTCGCCGGAAATGTATGGTTGCAAAATGTCAGGGTTAGGACCGCAAATAATGTTACCAACCTCAGTTGTCTACTGTGTCTCAGGTCACCCAAAAATGTTATGGTGGCGTCTACGGTGTTCAGATTTTTCGATTGGATGTTGTGGCGTTTTGGTGAGAATCGAACAACGTGGGGGTGTCAAAATGACGGGAATGTGATGCCGAGTGTGATGGTACCAACACCGAATCTTGAAATCGCCGGAATCGACCGAAATTTGCAAAAAACCTACCAAAATCGACGGGCTTGTAGTGGGTTTTTCGATCTAAAATTGACGGAGATATATGATGAATCGATGGGGGTACTTGGTATGAAAATGACGGGCTTGAAGAGACGAAGCTATTTGACTAAGTCTCATCCCCGATGGATGCCGAAATTTGCCGAAAATGGGGAAACTCCGGCGGTTTCATGGTTCACTCGGTGAAATCGCTGAATATGAGAGCATTTCAGATTTTGAGTTTTATTGGGGTTTAAAAATGTGATTTCACTTATGAAGGAAAATTAAAAAATCAAGGGTCGTTGCATTAGCCTTACACAGCCGTTGCATTAGATAGGCTAATGCGACGGTCGTGTGTGGGCGTTGCATTAGACAATATAAGCCGTCACATTAGCCTATCTAATGCAACAGCCATAATAAATGTCGTTGCATTAGCCTATTTTCTGATTTGGTATAACTTGAACCCGTCGCATTAGCTATATCTAGTGCGACAGCTGTACATATGGCGTTGCATTAGATAGGCATGAGCTGTCGCATTTGGCCAAAAATATAATAGTGAACAACAACTTCATTAAAAGATGAACAAATCAAAGAGCTTTGCATAGGGTTAGAGAAAAGTGGCATAAAGTTTATTTAATAAAAATCGGATTTACGGATCGAATTTGGACCGGATACGAATCTTAAAAACAAGATTCAGATTCGATTTGTCATAAACAGATCCGGATCCGATCCGGATCAGTCAGATCCAAAATTTAAAAATTTCATATCCTATAAAATGGATCTGGATCTACCGGATTCGGACCAACTCCAGAATCCACTCCCAGGAGGAGTACTATATAGATAGAACACCTAAACAGATGCGGTTGCTGTTATCTGCTTTTTGTCGAAAATTACTTTTACTATTTACGAAAAAGTTTGCCTTTTTTCCTGCCAAAGCAATTAAAAGGGTATGATTGACCCTCGGTAATCTTGGTCATCATCATCTAAAAGAATATGGTAAAAGGGAGACTAAAAAATTACTCCTACTTAAAAAGTCATAGTAACACAAAAATGTTACTATGATTGGTGGGAGTCTTTTAGAAAGATGAAAATAATTGCTAAAGCCTAAAGTTGCTTTAATTTAAAGGAAATACAGTAACATATTAACCGAGACTATTCAATTAATTTTGAATTTTAGTCTTCTAGAATTAGTATGTTCTAGATTAATAATTTATATATATTAAATAATTTTTTTAAATAATATAATATTTAAATTACAAATATTGAATTCTACCGAACTCATACCTTCAACTCTACCTCCACCTTTGATTATACATACTGATCATGTAAATATTTATTGCGTTATCAATATATTTTAACATGTTATACCATATAATTTATCTTATTTTTATAATTATTGATCACATTTCGTGAATAGTTATACATAATTATCTTATAAATAATTTGATAATATAATTTGTTTACCCTATCAATGTATATATATAGGCGGACTTTAAAATACATGTGGTTTCATGAACTTTAGAGCACGCATGGAGCAACAAGTGCTAGAGCAAGCAGTCAACTAAGCAAACCAAAAAGGAGGTGGTCAGAGCTTTTCTCAATTCCTAAAATATTTAATAATTTATTAATTAAGGTAACACAACATTCAACTGACAGAATATTAGTATATAAAAAAATTATAACATCAAGAACGCATCTCAAAAATCTCATGCTCCCCATCTGCAAAACTATAGTCTTACAGCCCCACGAAACTGACCACCTCCTACATCTCCTCTCAAGTGATTGAACTATGTCTACTCCTTTTTCTTCCTTTCCATATACATATATAATTAGCTAATGTTCTTCCAACCAACATATTGCAAAAGGGGTCAAGAAATTTTAGCAACTCTTCTTTCACAACAGCTTACAGTTTTCTGTTATAGTATATGGTAATTTGTCTTCTTCTTTTTCCTTCTAGTTTTACCAGTATTAAGATTCTGATGGCTTCATATAAACAAGTAGACAAATTGTAGTAGCTAAAACTGACGTTAGCAAAATCTATTTTGTTATATGGATCAAGAATATGGTTGTTAGAGCCACTTCTGCGTTTCACCAAAGATTGTGATTTTATATACAGAGAGACCCTTCAAGATTTCATTCTGTCACATAAGGCCAGCATTTTCTTGCAGGCTGCAGCTAACTTAATTGTAAGTTTTTTTTCTCCTTTCATGAAGTTAAATTTCATTTCATTTTGATCATAAAGCTTCATTAATCCATGGAGAGCTGGATCCGAAATTCAAATTTGATGTGTTCAATATTTACTTATTGCTGCTGAATCCTTATTTTGTTGAAATTTTAGTGATTTTTCAAGAGTACATACACATGTTTGCTCCGTGTTGGATTCAGCTGAAAGTTTATTAATCCAGACTCACATTTTTTTCAGGCATATTGAAGAATGGAGAATTTGGATTGGGATGAAACTCCAGTTAATTTTGGAGTTTCATTTGATCCGATACACGTAATTTCTAATTGGAACATGCCACAACGCCAAGAAGCTGCAATTAGATTGGCTGCTGATTCTATGTCTGCTAAATCCGGAGCGGCTCTAACCCGGGATTATACTGAAATAGGCTTTTCTTCTTCCCCAATGCTACATATGCCTAATTACATCAGTGATAATAATTCAATGGGCCTAATGTCCGATTTTGGTGTCCAAATGGTTAAGCCTGCCGCAACTGTACTACTCTCGAACAGTAGATCTCTGGAATCCATTGATTGTTTACTTTCAGCAACAACCACCAACAACACAGACACGTCAGTCGAAGACGATGGCATGTCCGTAATTTTTGCTGATTCAAATAGCTTATGGATTTCGGGAGAGTCTGCTGGCATTAATGCTCCTAATAAGTTGTTACCAGGTTATCAACAACTTTTGACTTGTATGCCTGACCATAAGATACTGGAGGAAGAAAAACAAAGAAAACGAAAACATTACGAGCCCATCAGTGCTAATGAGCTCGATGAGAGGGTTTCACAAGCATCTCCGGATCATAACAAGAGGAACCACGATCAAGCTCTGGGGAATCCACCAAACGAGTTCAATCTATTCCAGTCAGATAATTCGTTAAACGGAGATTGTGGTAATTTACATATCATTTCGGAGAAACAATCCAAGTGCAAGAAGCCCAGGTTGACGGAGAATAATAACAAAAAGCGTCGTCCAAGTTCATCAAACATCAATTTTCAACAAGCTAGCTCATCGGCATCCTCAATAGATCAAGAGCCCGATCCAGAGGCAATCGCGCAAATGAAGGAAATGATATACCGGGCTGCAGCATTCAGGCCCGTGAACATCGGAACTGAAGTACTGGAAATACCCAAACGGAAGAACGTAAGAATATCAACGGATCCACAGACAGTAGCGGCGAGGCAACGGAGAGAAAGAATAAGCGAAAGAATAAGGGTTTTGCAAAGGTTAGTTCCAGGAGGAAGCAAAATGGATACAGCATCAATGCTTGATGAAGCAGCAAATTATTTGAAATTTTTGAGGTCACAGGTTAAAGCCTTAGAAGCCATAGGCCAAAAACAAGATCCTTTTTCTTCCATACCATTTAATTATCCAATTCCCATGCAATTACCACATTTTCCACTACAAAACCCTAATCCAATTCATCGACCAAAGAGTTGACATGCTTAAAGAAATCCAAGAGGAAAGGGACGATACAAATCTGTAGTGTAAAAACTTTTAGTTCTCTCTGTTTTTGTCGTTATTGTTTTGCAGATGGAGGTTAATTTTTTTCTTCCTCCCCTCAGTTTTCTAATCAATCAGATGGGACTTAGAATAATTTCTCGTACGTAGGAGTTGATAACTCTTTTTGGTTTCTTAATTGCATGGAACAAATAAGGTTTTGTTCATTTAGTATGGTAGTCTGTAGCAATAACACATTTAACATATGTACGTTCTAGTCTTACTTAAGACTAGATGGAGCTTGATCTTGAGAATTACTTGATTTATTAGTCACCAATGCTTTTGATGGTCATTATGAATGGAAATTACGCTACGAACACATATTTAATTTTAATCTTGAATGCCTTGAGATTTGTCTTTTTTTTTTATATCGAATATTTAAAATTTATGTGAAAATGTCTGACTGCTCTAAGTTTAATTTGTAGATATATTATATAGATGTCCTTAATTCGATCCACAAGTTAAACTTCGCTAATTAGTTTAGACTTTAGATGAAGAGATTGTCCCATCGAGCTTTAAAATTTTATAACAATAATTGCAATAAATATTAGCTGGATCTTGATTAGCGAATGGAAAAAGGAGTTCAATTTTTTGTATATACGACAATGTAAAACTCTATAATTATACCACAGATATCTGGTTACTGTTACCAAAACTAGAGGTCTGTCTAATATACATACTAAGATTAATATATGGTAAGTTAGTTGAGTGACGAATACATACAACAAAATCTGGTGGTGTAAAAAATTGCGAGATAATGTACGAAGCAAAAAAAATGAAATTACGAATGTTATCGAGAATTAACGTAACAATGCGGTAGTTGTATTAAAACAATATATAAAGAAAGTCATGCAAATAATAAATATTGTTACATTTACAAATAAAATCGTTTAGAGTCCATTTATAAAAAAAAAAGATTTTTCTTTTTGAAAAATTTGATGGTGCAACTATACCATCATGTTTAAGGTGCATCCGCCGCCAGTGGTTAGTTGCCAAAAAATATATATATGGTAAGTTAGAAAATAAAGTAAATAACATGTAGGTAAAATATGCTCAAATAGTGTAAAAGTTATTTATGCTATTAATGTATATGAATTAAATAAAAATAATATGAAAGTATGTTTTAAGCAATTTTAAAAAGAAAAAAAAAAGAAAAGTTATCAACACTCAGACTCATCATTACTTCATCATGATACAACTCTAGAAGTCATCTTTACTGCCTAACTAAATAAATATTGATCCTTATCATGATGAACTCATGATTATAGGATCTAAAAGCTTCAGTAATTGGTAACTCCGTTAATTATGAGCATCATAATGAAATCCACCATAATAGCTAAATTAAAGGGATAGGACCAGATTCGTGTTTCACACCGCTACTTTATATTCTTTTATTAAAAAGACCGTTTACTTAATCTTTATTTTTTTTGAGTAAAAAGATTGTTCACTTAACAAATTAAAAAAAATTAATTATATTTTTTTATATTTATTCTTATTAAGCGTTAGATGATTAAATTCAAATATTTATTTAATTAGAGATATTTTAATCAAATTATTTATTTTACCTAGAAATTAATATTTTCTTAAAAAATGAGCAAATGACTAAGTAGACACTCTTTTTCCTCCGGAGGGAGTAGCTCAAAGGCCATAATTAGTAGTACTAATAAGGGTAATAATAAGGGCTATGATTAAGATCGAGAGCTTAAAAAGTGATTACCACTTTATAACTGCAAGTTTAATTGTTTTTAATTTCGATATTTGTACTTAAGACCAGACTTTTATTAGAGATCTTAGAAATGAGAGGACCTTATTTTAATGTAAAAGCAGTGAGCAAATTAAATAAACGCACAAAGGGACACCCTTTGTTAGTACTACATCGGCCTCAAATTATTTATCGTGGTTACTAAAAATAATTGTTTCAAATTATTTGTCATTTTAAAAGTTTAAGACATAATTAATTATTTTTTATTTAATTTATCCTTTGTCATTAATGAAAATGACAAATAAATAAAATAACATTTAATAGAGAGGTTATAATTTAGACATAAATAAGAGTAAAGTAGGTCAAATACCCCCTTCTAATTAATATTCTCTCCGTCTCAAAATACTTATCATATTTCTCTTTTTAAAAGTCAATTTGACTAAATTTCAAGCTAAATTAGATTAGATTAATTCAATGTTTAAAGTTAAAATTTGGATATTAAATTACTATAAGTTACAATCCTTCTCAATTTAATATAATAAAAAAAGTCTATTTACCTTTACATACAATATTTCGGAATGTATAGCTCTATCTATTCAAACAAAAAAAAAAGGAGTTCTTCATCTCAGGTGAACAAATAGGTGTGGTTCTTGCTCCAAGACTTGGAACAACGGGCGGGCATTTCAATCCGTTTCTATAGAGCAAGGGAGAAGCTCGAAGCGCTTTCCGATCGATACAATTAATTGGTCTTGCACCTCTCTTATTACTTTTTTGTATTCCATGTTCTTCATATAGCTAAAAATGTATCAAAATTCATATAGTTTGAATCTTGAAAAATATAATGTGACAAGTATTTTGAAACAGAGAGAGTATTTCTTAAGTGACGTGTAATCTAAAAAAGCGACAAATAACTTGATACGAAGAAAATACAATTTGTGAATCCTAGTCAGTGGTGTTGTCTACTTGATTCGATCGAAAGCGTGCCCCTCGGGGTTTTCACTTAATCCTTATTGCTAAGCACGCTTATTCTTCCTTTTGGCAGTAATTGGTTTTTATTTTAATCCCTGAACATAATGTTTTATGAAAAAGAGGAGTTCTGAAAATGCAAACCGCTAAATATTTACTCCAATCTGATATCTACACCAAATCATATTAATTTATTCTGGTTAATTAATTTAATAGGGTGATAATTGTTGACACCCAATTTTGACCCTCCCGTCCAACCATTAACCATAAAATTACACTAATTTTGTAAAATAATTTTTTAGGATTTTTATAATAAAATACAACAATAAAACATTAAATACAGGCATAAATAAATAATTTAATAATGGCATCGCGTCTTACGTAGAGTTTTTAAGCACTTAGAGTCCCGCGCCCGCATTTATTAACTTTAAGCTTTGTCGTAATTCTTAAATAATTAATAAATGCATAAAATAAATAATTTAGCGATAACGTCGTGTCAGGTAGCATAGCCGCATTTATTAGTAATCATTTGTAATTTAAAATCAATTTTAATCGATATACGATTTAATAGCACCGCATTTATAAAGCTTTAAACGATTCTTAAATATCGTACTTGCATTCAGCATTTAAGTAATTTAATATAAAACTCAATTCAATTTTAATCTAACTTCGCAATAATGCATAACAATAAGATTTTAAATAATAGCGCCGCGGTCTAAAGTATTGAGCATTAATTAAATAGCACGCCCGCATTTATTTATTATAACAATTAGATTAATGAAGCACCTAATTATTTTAATCACATTTGTTAATTTAAGTTATCACTAATTAATTAATACACTTGCCTAGAATTAATTAGCTAATTAAAACTAACCTAATACTTAATACTAATACCCTTAAATTCGCAGCCCCACAAGCCCAATAATTTTCTACCCAGCCCAAACCCGCGGCCCAAACCCGTCAGCCCAACACCCCTTTAACTTATCAGCCCCTATCCATTCCCTTGCCCATCGCTGATCTCCCTCAACAAAACCCTCGACGAACCCTAAACCTAAAAGCCTCAGTCGCCGCCATGCCCGGATTTCTCGCCGGAGAATCCGGGCTTCCCCTTACCCATGCACACAGACAGCTCATTCCTTACCATAACCAGCACCTAAATCTTTAGCCCGCAGCAATCGAGGGACAACTGGCTATTAGAATAGCTTGCCTTAACCAAATCATGCACAAAGTCGTACCTCGCGATTCAGCTACCATATCGACACCTTGCTCTTACCATAATATGTTCGTATCAAGCACAATCAAGCCCAGAATCAGCCTTTATGGGTTTACCTAACTTGGAACCCAAATGGGGGCTATAAGAAGCACATGCAATAGGCATTATTAGGGGGGCGAAGCACAATAGAGCATACCCATAGCATAGAAATAGGAGGAGGAAGAATCATTCAGAATTAGCATAGGTCGAAGAGGGTAAGGCAGGGCAGAGACAATAGGTCAGAAATGAGGAGGCATCCAAAACCGATAGGCATCGATCTACGTCCTCTAGCGATCGCCATCGATTCGAAGCAAGATGGCATCGGAGTCGTGAGTCAAGACTCAGAGAATTAGCATCGCAAGAATAAAGGTTCGAATCCCTTTCCTTTAGTTCCAGCAAAGAACCCAAAGACCATAAACTTCGCCTTCTATTCGTGATCGCAAACCCGAAATCCGTCGAGTGGACCGACGACTTGATACGCTGCCCCGGGTCGCTGCCCGGAGAAGGTAATTCACTTTCCTGTCGAATTTCAGTTCTGTATGTGAATTTATGTATTTTCTGTTAGGTACTTCTTGATCATATTTGTTAATGTTGTTATAAAAGTCTTCAATATGTTTTAGCCTATCTTGTTAGACTCTGATTATTTAAAGCTGTTACTGGGTTCACTTTTAATATCATAAGCCAAATACGTTTGCCTAATATCTGAGTGTGATGTTGATTGATCGAAAGTTTCTGTGGTGTCAACAAGTTCAACCGATTGTTCTGTCCAGTATGTCGGTTTGAGATCGAGTATCTTACTCTACCTAGCTAAAAGTGCCATGCCCGCTTAATTAGGGAAATCCTTCATAAGTATTTTTACGTCTCCTGAATCATATCATGCTCTGGTTATTGTCTGTTAAGCTTTTGCCTTAAATTTCTTATTAGATTAGACCATACTATGTTAAGCTATATCTTTGGTTGTATTCCATGTCTTAATTTGTAATCTTGTATCATATCCTTAAATACATACAGTGGACTAAGTGGACTATCAAGACTGTTTAGGGAGGGGTTGAGTTAAGGAAATGACTTGGATGAACCCTTTTTGTATGAAAATAAAATGTCCACTCCCTTTGACAGGTTGCATATATATATATATCTACATTGTCTACTTAAAATGTTGGTTCCTTATGCCTTGGCTACTTAATTTGTCCCATCTTCGTAAATGTTTAGCAAGTCGCAATAGATGTCGCTGCCATCCAGGGAATGATTACACCTGTTGATCTGATTTATGCTAAAAATGCCTAACAAAAAAAATGAAGCCCTGTTTCCCTCTCGGTTTGCCAAGAGTGACCATTTGACTATGAGCATTTGCCTAAATCCTGGATCTAGACGTATCATGTACCATAGGAGGCTAATCTGTCTTCTTGTAAATGTGAAATCGCCTTTAGGACTGCGGACCGTTTTAGAATCGAACTTTATCATTTAGAATTCGCTTGAATTGCGTTTACGCTACTGCCGCTGCCTTCTGATCCTCACTGTTTTCTTATGGATACACCGGGTTTGAAATGCATTATGTTTGCTAAATGCTCATTTATGGGTTAAGCCCACTTTGCTGCCATTGCTCATTGCCCACTACCGCTTGTTTGGAGGGTGTCATAACTCTTCGCTTAGGTATCAGTATTACTACTATCATTAAATTAATGTTTATTAATTACAATAAGAATGATAGTATCTTTGCATTAATATTATAATGGAAAACCATAGAATAACTTATTAAAATTAGTTTTGCTACATCGTTTCGGTGGCGTATCGCTTTAGCGTTATTCGCCGCTACTATTTGGAATTGTTGTTCTTCTTATTTGTTGTTGCATCGCCCTTTACCATAAGTTGGCCCTATATGCCAATTTGTTTTGGCCCTTTGTCTTGTGCGAGATTTTAGTGACTGACTTAGTTAAATACCAGCTAAAATCTGCATATGTTCATCTATATTATATTATTTGGACATGTACTAATCCTTATCTTCTTCTTTATCTACATGAAATGCATCGGAGCAAAAGGAGTAGTCTCATAGCGAGACTCATTATGCCTTCAATCAATTGAGGATTTGCATTCACCCTCATTCGTGTGTATCTTGCTATCTGCATCAGAAATTCCAACCTGCCGGCGAATGACATCGCCATTCCTTCGAGTCACCTCTTATCATTTTCTACCCCGCCCCCATTCATTTATTTATTGTAAATTATTTGTCTAACACTAATTAATTAGCATTTAGAATAGTCCAACTTTGAATCAATAGCTAGAAATGAGTTTGACTTATTTACCTTAAATTAATTATTTTTAGGTTTGCCTTGCCTTGTTATAGTTATAACAGACCACTTAATACCCCACATCTGCATAATAAGCTAGGACATTATTTGCCAAAACGTTCTTAAAAATCGTGTTACAAATTTCTATTAATACAGAATAAGAAACACGGTAGTTGCATAGTAGCCACATTGTCTTATTACAATAATATTACACTACCATGCTAAGCAATATATACCCTTTAGATAAAAGAATACTTGCATCTAATATAGTATCTTAATTGCATATTTCCTTTTCAGAACTAGCCTTAACGTTCATATATGAACTTAGCAAAAAAAAATAAAAATAAAATATTACTCTCCCGCTTAAACGTTTTAATACACCCCTTTACTTTTAAAGTTAATCCCTTAGCACCCTTTTAATATTTAAGCACCCTAGCACTACTTTGTTTACACTTAGCACTTTTAAATTGCTAGCACTTTTGTTAAGCGTCTTTAACCTTTAATATTTTAGCATCTCTTAGTATTCTTTCGCATATAGCACCTTTGCCCTTTTAGACTTAAGCACCTTTAAACATTTTAACATTTTTTAGCATTTATTTTATCTCCTAACATTTTATCAAGCAAGATGAGCTTTATTTTGCATTTTTTCTTAAATATAATAATTACCCTAGGTTTGGCAGGACAACCGCAAGTTAGCGGATCTTAGAGGGTGCCTAACCCCTTCCCTCTAGATTAATAAAGAACCCTTACCCAGAATCTCACTAAGTTTAGCAGACCATTAAAATGGAGTTAATGTTTTACTTTAAACTAGTTAAACATTTAGGTGTCCTAATTCACCCAATTAATTAGGTGGCGACTCCGCGAACCCTTAGCATTCTAGCAACCCTTTAGCATTTTAGCACCTTTTTTAAGCTTTAGCATCTTTTGCAATTTTAGCATCCTTTAGCATTTTAAAACCTTTAAGCCTTTTTTAACATTATTAGCATATTTATTTTTATTTTCTAACATTTGCATTTTTAAGCAGGGTTCTGTAACGACCCGTTCCGGGGCCCGTTACTGGTGCCTTTGATCGGTGTATTTTATATACACCTTTTGAGTCTGTTTTAGTTAGTCTTTTGTCCCATTTTGCACATATAAGTGTCGTATTAGGATAGTTTTTCTTTCTATTGAGTCAAAGTGGTTGAAATGGCCAAATGGCGGAAAAGGAGCAAAAAGAGGGCAAAAGAGGAGGTACTAGAGCTGAAAACGGAGAAAGTGGCAAACGAGGCTGAAATCAGACTGCATGGCGCCTCCTGCGATCGAAGCGGCGCGGCGCTATTATTCAGAAGGCTGCAGAAGATTCAGCCGCGGCTCAGAAGACTGTAAAGCGCGGCGCTTAAACATCCGAAAGCCACAGAGTTGCGTAGCGCGGCCACCGCCAGCGAGATATCGGCGCGGCGCCAAAACACCGGTATTGCAGAACTTTAGGCGCGGCCGACAGCGGCGGCGCGGAAAAATTAGGTCTTTTGATTTTTGGGCCAGCTGGAAGGAAAAGAAGGAGACGTTTAAACCTATAAAAGGAGAACCTAGGCGGTTTTCAAGGGTTCCTTCCTGACAACTCAAGATTCTTGACTTGGAGATTGGACACCATTAGCTTAGTAATTTCTTTTCCTTTCCTTTATTTATTTCGATTTTGCATGATGAACATTGAATTAGTTCTTGTCATATTCAGGGCGAGGAACTAATTCTCTTCGAGGCCTTTCTCCGTTGAAATTCTTGAACCTTATGTTATAACTTCATGCATGCTTATGGTTATTATTCTTATTGAGAGATCTATCCAATAATTGAGTTGAATTCTTGGTAGCTAATTGACAACTAGTTATCACTATATGATTTCTAATCGATTCGGAAGGAGGATTGTGAATACGCTGTAAGTTGGGTGACGGTCTCGAGTTGGGATGAAAATACCTCAATTAGATTTGTAGCGTTGATGAGAGGCTTAACAACCCTAATTTTGCGCATTGTGCGTGACGGCCAACTAGGTTTTTGTGCTTAATCCTCCCATATAGAGTTACCCTTATCGTGAAAGTTAGGTAAGGAACAATCTGGGGTTGAGTGTTTATATAACCTAACGGAGTATAAAACGATTTCAGAAACCCGCTTTCTCCAAAAGAAGAACACCATAAGTAATGCATTAACAAGTAACATAAGTCGGATAGTAAGGATACATAAGCCCTATTCTCATCACATCCAAGTAATTCTTTATATTTACTTATCTTTAATAATTCTTAGTTATAAACAACCAATCAAGTATTAATTCGCCAAATAGATACTAGAAAATAGATAACTGGTACTTGAACCCTAATCCTAGAGGACGATATTCGGTCTTATCTAAGACTATACTACTTGATACGATAACGTGCACTTGCGTTTAAAGTGTGTGCATCTTTTCGCGCATCAAGTTTTTGGCGCCACGGATTAGTAATAGTTCAATATCAAATTATCTATTTTCAATTTCTAATTTGTTTTAATTTTTTTATTTTTACGCTTTTCGTTATTAAAAAAAAATAAAAAAAAAAAAAATATATATATATAAATATATATATATATTATAAAAAAAAAAATAAAAAAATATAATAAAAAAAAAAAATCGTGGTGCCGTGATTCGTTGTTGGTTTTGATTCATCTCGTGATCCTCAAGACATGGATTTATCATCAATATGATCGAGAGCCAACCATGTAGAACAGAGGAGGAATTACGAGAAACCCTACTTAGTCTCACGAGGCGCCAAGCTCAGTTCATGGACGAAATGAGGTCGGGCATAAAGAGGTTGGAAACGCAAATAGCAGAACTCGCGATCATATTCAACAATAACAACAAATTGAGCCTGAATCACACCCAACTATTGAGAATGGCGAGATAGTTGGTGTAGAAAGGAAAAGATTGCAGAGATCCAATTATTCACCTTCTTGGATTCCTTGGAAAATCTTTTTCTTATACCTATTGCAGAAGAAACACCACCAGCTGTCAAAGTTGACTCCCAAACAGGAAGTCAATACCATCAAGGGCACCCTGAGTTTAAAGATGTAGGAATCTCACCGATCCCTACATTGTAGAGATCCTAAAAGACAAGCATGTCTTGAGCACTTGGGGATAATCGTATATTTGAGGCCCTTGTTTGAAGCAATTGTTGTAGTTGAAGTGAGACCTACACAATAACTCGCGGATTGCAAGGTTCGCGAAGGATCCAATAGGCACTCGTAAAGGTTAAAGCGTCCGCTAAAAGGCGTTAAAGACAGCTTGTTGGGAGGCAACCCAATGTTTTTAATTATGTTATTTCAATTCATGTCTTTATTTTATTTTATTTTGTCTTGAAACGATCTGGGTCTTGTTCTTGTTTTGTGTTGTTGGACAAAAGATCAAAGTCAAACCGAGGAAAAAAAAAAAAAAAAAAAAAAAAAAAAAAGCGCTGCGCCATGGCTGAATCGAGCCGGCGCCAGAATCTCGTAAGAGCCACAAGATTAGCAAGGCCGGGCGCTGAATCTCGTGCGCGCGCTGAACTTGAGAGCAATATTTCCGCCAATTCCGAATTTTTCCTCCTAGACCTCCATTATGACCACTGTTTTGTCAAGAAGTTGTCCATATTTTTTTTTTTGAGTATTGCACACATTGGGGACAATGTGTGATTTAAGTTCGGGTGTTTTATTTGTGTCTTGTTATGTTTTGATTAAGTCTTTTTATTTGTTTTGTGTTTATTTTTGAGTCACAAATTTTTTTCTTTTTCTTTTCTTTTTTGAGTCATAATTGCTCACAAAAATCATGTATCTTTGTAGTTGCTAGAAACACCTAGTGAAGTAAGGTGGAATAATGTAACTAATTGAAGCAACTATCTAAAACACCTAAGTTAGATATGCCAAAACTCACGTAATCCTGCTATTTGGAGTTTCTTGCTTGAGTTATGCATGCTAAATGATAAATACTTATGTGTTATGAGTGCTTGCTATTTGAGGCGAAATAATTAGGATATGCATGTTAGAGAGATGACTCTGCATTTCTTTGATAGCCAATTCTTACCATTCTTTTCTATCCCGCACTTTAAAAATATATCCCTAGTCACTCTATCGAGCCAAAAATTGAAACTTTTCCTTTGACACCCCATATTCCCACAAATTGTGCCATAAGTAAAAATATGAAAAAGTGGAATACATTGTGTATTGAAAAAGGAAGACAAAAGGAGTGAATAAGTCACAAGCACCCCAATAAAAAGTAAAATAAAATAGGCAAAAGCCTAAGTTTGGGGTGCTTATTATGATTATACATTTCACTCTCCCAAAACAAAAGAGGGAAAGATAGAATCGAATGAAGGAAAGAACCAAAAGAAAAGGGAAAAATTGAAAAGCTAAAGAGCTTATGGTACACAAAATGAGCCTAAATGCCTATTTTTACCTACCCTACCTAAAGCCTACATTACAACCCTTAAAGTCCTCAAGATCTCTTTTATGCATATCCGTTAGTGGAGAATAGCAAGTAAGCATGCCATAAGAATTCTTGAATTTATATGCATGATTTAGTATATTGACTTCCATTAAGCATGATGAATATGAGTTTGCGAAATATCTAGCCATCAGGCCGAAATTTCATGCTACATGTTCCTGCATACTATTCTGCTAACCTTCATGTTTTTCTAGATAACACTAATACAGCAAAAATGATCAATGGCAGTGAGTCTTTTATTTTTCATTCTTTTGAGTCTTTTATTGTATTTCTTTCTATCTTTGCTCGAGGGCGAGCAAAGGTTAAGTTTGGGGGTATTTGATCGGTGTATTTTATATACACCTTTTGAGTCTGTTTTAGTTAGTCTTTTGTCCCATTTTGCACATATAAGTGTCGTATTAGGATAGTTTTTCTTTCTATTGAGTCAAAGTGGTTGAAATGGCCAAATGGCGGAAAAGGAGCAAAAAGAGGGCAAAAGAGGAGGTACTAGAGCTGAAAACGGAGAAAGTGGCAAACGAGGCTGAAATCCAGACTGCACACATGGCGCCTCGCAGCGAGGCTGCGCGCTATTATTCGTAGAAGCAGAAGATCCAGCGCGCGCCTCGTGAGACTGTAAATGGCCGCGCGCTAAACATCCGAGAAGCCACAGAGTTGCAGTGCCGCGCGCCTCGCATGCCAGATATCGGCCGCGCCAAAACACCCGGGTATTGCAGAACTTTAGCCGCGCGCCGACAGGCCGCGGCGCCGACGCGGAAAAATTAGGTCTTTGACTGATTTTTGGGCCAGCCCGAAGGAAAAGAAGGGAGACGTTTTAAACCTATAAAAGGAGAACCCTAGGCGCTTTCAAGGGTTCCTTCCTAAGACAACTCAAGATTCTTGACTTGGAGATGGACACCATTAGCTTAGTAATTTCTTTTCCTTTCCTTTATTTATTTCGTTTTGCATGATGAACTTTGAATTAGTTCTTGTCATATTCATGGCTAGGAACTAATTCTCTTATGTGCTTTCTATGTTGAATTTCTTGAACCTTATGTTATAACTTAACGACGCTTATGGTTATTATTCTTATTGAGAGATCTATCCAATAATCGAGTTGAATTCTTGGTAGCTAATTGACAACTAGTTATCACTATATGATTTCTAATCGATTCGGAGGAGGATTGTGAATATGCCGTAAGTTGGGTAGACGGTCTCGAGTTGGGGATGAAAATACCTCAATTAGATTTGTAGCGTTGATGAGAGGCTTAACAACCCTAATTTTGCGCATCGCGTGACGGCCAACTAGGTTTTTGTGCTTAATCCTCCTATGAGTTACCCTTATCGTGAAAGTTAGGTAAGGAACAATACTGGGTTGAGTGTTTATATAACCTAACGGAGTATAAAACGATTTCAGAACTCGCTTTCTCCAAAAGAAGAACACCATAAGTAATGCATTAACAAGTAACATAAGCGGATAGTAAGGATACATAGAAGCCCTATTCTCATCACATCTGAAGTAATTCTTTATATTTACTTATCTTTAATAATTCTTAGTTATAAACAACCAATCAAGTATTAATTCGCCAAATAGATACTAGAAAATAGATAACTGGTACTTGAACCCTAATCCTAGAGGACGATATTCGGTCTTATCTAAGACTATACTACTTGATACGATAACGTGCACTTGCGTTTAAAGTGTGTGCATCTTTTCGCGCATCAGCCTTATCCCGGGCACCCTAGTGATACAACATCAGAGAAAACCAGCGGAAAATAAAACATGAGTCATGAAACATGAGATATAATAATAAACAGACCAACCAAAACGGTTGCCTTCAGTATATACATAAAACCTGAACAGTTTAATCCTTTACAACCCTGCCACAACAAGATTACATGCACTTCTAAGATTTACACGACTATGACGGACAGGCCCCGCCATACCCCTGAATGTACAAGAACCTACAACTCAGGGAACACATACCAAAAGATAAGCCTCCGAAGAAACGGAGCTTCCCAATACGCTGAACTGAGATCCTAAGTGCGGGGATCCACGACCGATGTACCTCTACCGCAGATGAACGCAGCCGGGCGAGGTCGATAACAGTACCAAGTATGAAACTGTAAAATATCAGAATGAAATCATACTAGTCTATATAAAGCAGAGACATGTATGATAACCAAACTACGCTCACAACATAAAAGCAAATATATCGAGGACTCACGCCTCAAGTCATTACTCAAATATAACTATGGGTCTCACGCCCACAACATCAATCATGTTCGCGTCACGGCCGCATGCCCTGATTCTCAGACGGTAGACATGTCCATGATGCAACAATAATACCAATGCCCCATGGCCACATGCCCCGAATTCTACCTCGCCAGACACGCCCACGTGACATCAACAATAATATATTGGGTGATCAACCCCGCCGCACGCCACATGCCCCGAATTCTACCTCGGTGTAGACATGTCCATGTAACCACAATAACAATATATCGTAATCAACCCGACCGCACGGGCCGCATGCCCCCGACTGCAGACGGTAGACATGTCCATGTAACCACAATAACAATATATCGTAATCAACCCGACCGCACGGCCGCATGCCCCTGACCAGACGGCAGATACGCCCATGTGACATCAACAACAAGACAAGAATCAAAATGGAAACATACCCGTGGAATTCTCCATCACCGCCAAAGACGCCCAAGTAAGTTCTCACAAGTCGACCGCCTCTATCGAGACGCCAGAATACGTAAATACCACACTTGCACAACAAAGGCTATCATCACAAGCATAGGCAAGTTTCACAACAACAAGCATAGGCAAGTTTCACAACAACAAGCATAGGCAAGTTTCACACAACTCAAAGTACTTTCATTTTATGCCAAAGTCCGGGTTTTTAACCCCAAAGTACTACATACCTTAAGTTCTTTTAAAAGAGATCCATTTCTTTTATAAAAGTCACCCGATACCCGTAGTAGTAGAATGACCAACCCACCTTCCTTTTCAAAACCAAGTAACAACATTCTTTTCCTAAGTTCCAGTTTGCCTAGTTTCAATTACTCAAGCTTCTCATTTTCAAATGGTTTCATAGTTCCCAAACTTAATCACTTGATTCCTTTTTAGAACAATTGAGTAACATATGTCATATATGTGAGTAGTTTATTCTTGTTTATAACGATCTTATTACAGCAGCCATGATCTAGAAAATGTAATATCATTTTGTCTTATCTTAGCTTCTATGCAGATGGAGGTTTCTACTGGTTTTAATACAACACATCATTATTCAATACATTTTCCTTTTATTAACGCTGCAGTGGTCTGTCGATACACATTCTGATTCCCGAAATCAGTAAAACATTATCCCTTTAAAAACCAAGTACTCATTACTCACGAATGAGGTTTCACACAAACATCCACATTAAAACAAATAAGTTAAGTCTCTTATCTTATAAGATCAAGTCTCTTAACTTCTAACATCAGTAAACCATTTTCATTACATGCGTCGTTATAACTAACTTCCCATAAAGCTATTATAACACCCTATGTTTTAAACCAACCAAATCACTTAGCACACGTACGTCACCGTACTACATACCACAACAATCATGCTAGAAAAGATAGGAAGAGGTTCACATACCTCGCGACGATTTATCGACAATAAGCAAAATGCTCCAAGTACTACAACTGCTTTCTTTCCACTCCTCGAGTAATACGCTACTCTTAGTACTTTCACCTATAAAGGTCACAAACGCCTATTAACCCCAAAACATAAGTTTCTATCTTTCTATAGAAAATTCCAAAGACTCTCAACAAACAAGAAAACTCCTCCTCTATCGAGGCCGGCTACCAAGCCAACTGGGGGTTTACACGCCTAACCTGACGTGTACAATTCTACACAAGTCTACCGCAATCTGATCCCATGTAAATACAATTCGATTCTTTATTCTTCAGCTTAAGTCAAAAGACATTGCGAATACTAAGTATAGCTCCATATATAGTATACTTCAACTATATATTCTAACAAACATGTAATTTCCAATTACAATAGAGGACAAGATAATTACCTCGATAAGCCCAAAATTATCCAAGTTATAATGTCGGTCCCGAGCAAGGTTTAGCTCCACTCGCGCCCAAACCACTCCAAACAACCCTTAGAAGTTCTAACTAACTTCTACTCAAATACTTCAACCAACTATGAAGATTTCCTTAGGGTTTCGGTTTGAGACTAAAAGGACAAAAGGTAGTATTTCCTGACTCTACGAAAGAGGTATCTTTGGAATACTACAAGGTACAAGGCTAAGGTATTTTGGGCATTATAACAATACTAGGAGTATTTCTATACCACAACAAGGGTATTATACGAAACAACTAAAGCAGTGGTACCCTACTAGCACCACAAAGCGGAACCTTTCTACAAAGGCCATGGGAGAGGGAGGGGAGAGGCTTAGACGAGAGCTACTAGAGGAGGAGGAGGGATTTCAAGACTTAGACAAAGTGAGGAGTGAATGAATAAGTCTTCACAAGTGAGGGTATTTATAAGAAAACCAAAGGCCAACCAACGCCAAGATTAAGCCATGTGCAAGGCAAGTGTAAGGCCAAGATCAAGCCAAGTGCACCCTAGCCCCTACTCCTTAAAACCTCACAAATATCTACACAAATATCTAGCACCACGCCTCAATTCGCCAAGTGCCGCCCACTTGTTCCATCGCGAGGTGACACGCCACCCTCCCGCTGGTCCGTAATGTTTCGCCTCTGAAAAATCCGCAAAAATACAAAACGACATAGCCGAATTTTCCCTTCGCAAGTTACGCAAAACGCTTCGAAAAACGACTAACCAACCGCCAGACAAATGTAAAATCGGCCAAGGGTGCCATACGGGGTGACACGTGTCGCCCCGATTCGCGAATATTTCGTCTTCCGAAATATCCAATTTAATGGAATCTCAAAAACAAAGCGGGCCCACAAAACCAGAATTTCTCCGTGGGCCCCACATGACCATTTCCAAAATAAAATCTCAAAATTCTAATATAATCTATGAAGTCCAAATACCAAACTGGGAACCCAATTCCCATTAACGAACCTTTTTCTTCACAAATAACCTAAACTTTTCCAAAAACTCACATCTTTCTTTCTTTTCAAAATTTTCTCAGACTCTCGACGCACGCCCTCACATACATACCCGCAACTACGGGTATAACATTCTCCCTCCTTAGAAACATTCGTCCCGAATGTTCCTTCTCAAGTCGAATAACGATAAAGTTCCTTCTAACAAGTTGCCAACGCCACCGCCAATAAATAACACACGTTATCTTCCTCCCTTACTCGTTGTACCTTTCTCGAACACTCGAACTCTCCCAAGACGCACCATACTTCACCATTACTCGCTCTCGAAAATCTCCGAGTCACTACCTCCAAACTTGGTCATCTTACTAACCTCAAACTTCCTTAAGGCCATTCCCGCCTTTACGAACCGCTCGTCGAACGCGCCCACGAACTCATACGATGATCATACAAACTTGGGCCTAGCATCCTCGTGACTACCACCTGGCGGGACCACCCAGAACTGACCCCACCCCAAACCGGTTACGGTTGACCCGCAAATGGTCCTCAACCCGACCCCAACGCGCTAAACTCTTGTTCCCGATTCTAACAATCTTACTAATTCACATCACGAAAGCTACCACTTCCATCTCACACTACCCACTGACTTATCACACAAATAAATCCCACGCACTACTACTCCGATAAGTGGTCAAAAATAAATCTTTAACTCAAGACGACCTTACCCCTAAGGTCTCGCCGTGACATAGTCTAAGGTTCACACTTACCATGCCCCCATACGTAACCTCCCAACTAAACATGTTTTCTAACTCACAATTAACACAACGCTATTCGACATAGCACATAATAATGAGACCATCATAACAAGCATACCAAAACTCTGAGGGTTAAGGATATACCCGGCTACCGCCCACTCTAATCATAGCCCACTGCAGGCGATAATCGTAGGCGATGAACCACCACCATCGATCCGGTAGGTCGAGTCGTAACATCCGTGCTACCTCGTTGGACGATTCGCAAAATGGCCCCGCTGGCCGCAAAAATAACAAGCTCCCGCACCACGACACTTTCCCAAATGCGGTCTACCACATCGACCACACCGAGGTAGGGTGACCGATCCGCCAACACCCTTACTTCGAAACTCAACCTCGAGCCCCGACCGCTCCGAATACTCGAAGGTTGTGGAGGACCACTCTGACCGGCGAGGTGCAAAACTAATATGCTTCGAGGCGTCCGCCTCGAAAGTCGCCAAAGACTCGATGTCTCGCCTCTTCGCCGATCCAGTCATTCCGCCGACCTCCGCACTCACATCCTAGCGCATGAGCTGCACGCGGCAATGTCCATGCGCCTGAAGGGCTACTCCCGAACATGCCTCGACATGTAATCATCGAGCCTCAGAACATATCGGTGCACTCGATCCTCCATACTAGCTACCAACGCTGACGCATCGCCAATGAGTCGAACTCACATTGTACTCCCGAACCGCACGCCCGCTGTTTAAGCATCAAAATCGCTTACCGCGTTTCCTCATCCGCGGAGGCAAGAAGTGCGCGAGAAAGCCCCAAAACTCATCCCATACTGCTGGAGTGCATGCTCTCCCGAAAGCTCCCATGAATCAAACCAATCGATCGCGGTATCACGCAGCCGATGCGAACCAAAGGTCACCGACTCGGTCTCAAGCCTCGATCACCCGCATGATCGTCAGAATCGCCGGATGAACTCCTGCGGATCATCCTCGTGCCTCGACCCATAAAACTCGCGGGCTAACTCGTAAAGTCCTGTAGCCTCAAACTATCTCGCCGGGGTGAACCATCAGCATCGAATCGAATCACAGATTCAAATTTATCTCATATTCGCCACGACTCGCCAAGAATCGGGCCATATCTCCTTGTAACCCATCTCCTCCGCCTGCATCGGACTGAGGCTCGTGTATCAGAGTCTCATCGCCCACGGCCGCGCTCTAAACTCACTGGCCGGGGCGGCCACAAAACCCGCTGCTCAAGCACAACTCGTGCATCGCCCGGCTCGCGCTGCATTTCTCAGATCTCACTAGCAAGACCTCGGCCGCTTTGCCCTTCTGGGCTCGTGCCTTGCGCGAGGCATAATCGTACAAACGAGATACGCTGGAGGGTCCAACTTACAACATGCCTTCTAAGGCACGATCTCGTAATGAGAAAATGGAAACTAATCCTAAATGTTCTCAGCCTCACGATTATAGATGCGCGCAACACATCGATAATCAAGACTCTACTAGACACGTCAGACACTTTCCGAGGATTAATCGCTCGATACCACTTTTGTAACGACTGCCCGGGGCCCGCATCGTGCCTTATCCCGCACCCTAGTGATACAACATCGAGAAAACCAAATGGAAAATAAAACATGAAGTCATGAAACATGAGATATAATAATAAAGCAACCAAAACGGTTGCCTTCAAGATATACATAAAACTCGAATAGCTTTAATCTTTACAACCCCGCCACAACAAGATTACTGCACTTAAGATTTACAACGACTATGACGGATGTGGCCCCGCCATACTCGAATGTACAAGAACCTACAACTCGTGGAACACATACCTAAAAGATAAGCCTCCAAGAAACGGAGCTTCCCAATACGCTGAATCGTGATCCTAAGAATGGATCCACGATCGATGTACCTACTCGCGGATGAACGCACTTCAAGGCGAGGTCAAGATAACAGTACCAAGTATGTGAAATCAGAAATATCAGAATGAAATCATACTAGTCTATATAAAGCAGAGACATGTATGATAACCAAACTACAGCCACAACATAAAAGCAATATACCCGTGACTCACGCCTCAAGTCATTACTCAAATATAACTACGGGTCTCACGCCCACAACATCAATCATGTTCGCATCACGGCCGCATGCCCGACTGCAGACGGCAGACATGTCCATGATGCAACAATAATACCAATGCCCTACGGCCACATGCCCCTGAATTCTACCTCGCAGACACGCCCACGTGACATCAACAATAATATCCGGGTGATCAACCCCGCCGCACGGCCACACGCCCCGAATTCTACCTCGGTGTAGCATGTCCATGTAACCACAATAACAATATATCGTAATCAACCCGACCGCACGGCCGCATGCCCCGAATTCCAGACGGTGTAGACATGTCCATGTAACCACAATAACAATATATCGTAATCAACCCGACCGCACGCCGCATGCCCCGACTCGTGACGGCAGATACGCCCACGTGACATCAACAACAAGACAAGAATCAAAATGGAAACATACCCGTGGAATTCTCCATCACCGCCAAAGACGCCCAAGTAAGTTCAACAAGTCGACCGCTCTATCGAGAGACGCCAGAATACGTAAATACCACACTTGCACAACAAAGGCTATCATCACAAGCATAGGAAAGTTTCACAACAACAAGCATAGGCAAGTTTCACAACAACAAGCATAGGCAAGTTTCACACAACTCAAAGTACTTTCATTTTATGCCAAAGTCCGGTTTTAACCCCAAAGTACTACATACCTTAAGTTCTTTAAAAGAGATCCATTTCTTTTATAAAAGTCACCCGATACCGTAGTATTAGAATGACCAACCCACCTTCCTTTTCAAAACCAAGTAACAACATTCTTTTCCTAAGTTCCGCTTTGCCTAGTTTCAATTACTCAAGCTTCTCATTTTCAAATGGTTTCATAGTTCCCAAACTTAATCACTGATTCTTTTTAGAACAATCGAGTAACATATGTCATATATGCGAGTAGTTTATTCTTGTTTATAACGATCTTATTACAAAGCCATGATCTAGAAAATGTAATATCATTTTGTCTTATCTTAGCTTCTATGCAGATGGAGGTTTCACCGGTTTTAATACAACACATCATTATTCAATACATTTTCCTTTATTAACGCCGCAGTGGTCTGTCGATACACATTCCGATTCCCAAATCAAGAAACATTATCCCTTTAAAAACCAAGTACTCATTACTCACGAATGAGGTTTCACACAAACATCCACATTAAAACAAATAAGTTAAGTCTCTTATCTTATAAGATCAAGTCTCTTAACTTCTAACATCAAGAAACCATTTTCACTTACATAAGGTCGTTATAACTAACTTCCCATAAAGCTATTATAACACCTTATGTTTTAAACCAACCAAATCACTTAGCACATGACGCTACCGTACTACATAGTTCACAACAATCATGCTAGAAAAGATAGAAGAGGTTCACATACCTCGCGACGATTTATCGACAATAAGCAAAATGCTCCAAGTACTACAACCTTGCTAGCCCTTTCCACTCCTCGAGTAGAATACGCTACTCTTAGTACTTTCACCTATAAAGGTCACAAACGCCTATTAACCCCAAAACATAAGTTTCTATCTTTCTATAGAAAATTCTAAAGACTCTCCCGCAACAAGAAAACTCCTCCTCTATCGAGGCCGCTACCAAGCCAACCAGTGTGGGTTTACACGCCTAACCTGACGTGTACAATTCTACACAAGTCTCATCGCAATACACCCCATGTAAATACAGTTCGCCTCTTTATTCTTCAGCTTAAGTCAAAAGACATTGCGAATACTAAGTATAGCTCCATATATAGTATACTTCAACTATATATTCTAACAAACATGTAATTTCCAATTACAATAGAGGACAAGATAATTACCTCGATAAGCCCAAAATTATCCAAGTTATAATGTCGGTCCCGAGCAAGGTTTAGCTCCACTCGCGCTCCAAACCACTCCAAACAACCCTTAGAAGTTCTAACTAACTTCTACTCAAATACTTCAACCAACTATGAAGATTTCCTTGTGGTTTCTGCTGAGACTAAAAGGACAAAAGGTAGTATTTCCTGACTCACGTGAAAGAGGTATCTTTGGAATACTACAAGGTACAAGGCTAAGGTATTTTGGGCATTATAACAATACTAGGGAGTATTTCTATACCACAACAAGGGTATTATACTTAAAACAACTAGGCAGTGGTACCCCACTGGCCAAGACCACAAAGTGGAACCCTTCTCTACCAAAGGCCATAAGGAGGAGGGAGGAGAGGCTTAGACGAGAGCTACTAGAGGAGGGAGGGATTTCAAGACTTAGACAAAGTGAGGAGTGAATGAATAAGTCTTCACAAGGAGTGGTATTTATAAGAAACCAAAGGCCAACCAACGGCCAAGATTAAGCCACGTGTGCAAGGCAAGTGTAAGGCCAAGATCGCCAAGTGCACCCTAGCCCCTACTCCTTAAAACCTCACAAATATCTACACAAATATCTAGCACCACGCCCTCAATTCGCCAAGTCACGCCCCACTTGTCTCATCATGTGAGGTGACACGCCACCCTCCCGCTGGTCCGTATGTTTCGCCTCTAAAAATCCGCAAAAATACAAAACGACATAGCCGAATTTTCCTTCGCAAGTTACGCAAAACGCTTCGTCAAAAACGACTAACCAATAGTCATGCACAAATGTAAAATCGGCCAAGGTGCACACGGTGACACGTGTCGCCTCGATTCGCCTAATATTTCGTCTTCCAAAATATCCAATTTACTGGAATCTCAAAACAAAGCGGCCCCACAAAACCAGAATTTCTCCCGTGGGCCCCACATGACCATTTCCGAAAATAAAATCTCAAAATTCTAATATAATCTATGAAGTCCAAATACCAAATCTGGGAACCCAATTCCCATTAACGAACCTTTTTCTTCACAAATAACCGGAAACTTTTCCGTCGAAAACTCACATCTTTCTTTCTTTTCAAAATTTTCTGCCGTACTCTCGTACGTACGTCCTCACATACATACCCTGCAACTACGGGGTATAACAGGTTCACTATTTAGAAAATAAATGCCGCGGCCGAAAAAGGGCGCGACAGAAATGGCGACTCTGCTGGGGAATTTATGTTCTTAACCACACAGACCTAGGGTTATTATTTGCATAATTGGGTGAAATATTACGATAGACCAATTGGGAAAAGTGCACCGTTATTTATTTTATTTTCTAACCTTTTTATTTGAGCAGCAGGAGTTTAGAAAAAAAAATAAATGTCATTCGCGTAAAATGGGCGCGATGTAAATGGCGATCATTGGGATTTGTGTTCTTAACCATAACAGACCTAGGGTTATTATTTGGCAATTATTTTGCATTTAATTTTTGTGTATTGTATTTTGTTTATTTTTTGCTACCCGCTTTACTGTTTTCCTTAAACTGGCATTCCGTTCATATTTCTTCAACTCTGGAAAATTCACACAATCACACACTACATGCGAGGTGCGCTTGGTGCATCAGCAAAATTCTTTCTTCAAAATCCAAATTTAGGAGAGTCGGTAATATACGTGGAGTGCCCTTGGCCTAACCTGGGTCACGTAGCCTTCTCACTCGAGTTGTCCGCCGGGAACTCGCCTAGAAAAGCCAATTCTTAGAAACTTAAGATGAGCTATACCACCTTATTTTAGTGGCACGACGATTTACCTTAGGTGGGCCTGGTCCTCGCATCGACACCACAATTAGGAAAACACCAAACTTGTCGACGTTTCGCAACCCAACGACCAACCAAAGATATTACGTAGCGTGGCAATGACAGACAAATCCAAACCCAATCATGACATCGGGAAAAGCACCGCCATTTGGTCGCCATTTCCAACAAAGGCATTATAGTTGGACGACTTGGACAAATCCGCCATAATCTCGCATGTTGACGCTTAGGCTTCCTCCGCATAAAGAGGTTCCCCGCATGTTAGGAAACGTTTGAACGCATGTGCAATATATCCGCTACATACCCGCAAATTACGTGCTTTATGCTAACACCGCTTGTTGCATTTCTAGAAAGATTTATCATCTTCCCCAAAGGTCGATTTGTATTTGACTTAGCAATGGCAGAGCATCAATATTTCACAAGATCAAAGGCACGGTCCAAATGACACGACCGATTCGCGGCATCCGAGCGAACGAGCCTGAACTCGCTCGTTCCTATAAGCAAAACAGGGTCTCGTAAGAAGAGCAGCATTTACACCTTCTCAAACCGGGACAATGTAGAAACTGCATGCGCCGCAAATCCAAGCAAACTGTGCACGCAGATGTCAAGGACAGCGCGGCTAAGTCAATACAAATCGAATTTCCCCAAAACTCACAAATTTTTCTTCGAGCGCAGTCTTTTCATATTTAATGTAGAAAGTGCAATAGCCGGCGTAAAATACGCTAAACGCTTCTTCAGATAGCGTAAACAAATAAAAGCAAAGAAAGGCAGAGGATGACAACAATCCAAGGTCCGCAGCAAAAGCAGCAGCAGCAGAAAGGTGCATCAACAATCAACAATCAAAGTTCAAAACGCACAACAAAGTCTAGCACACCGGCGTGGGCATAAAGTCAAATTTGCAACCAACGCATCGCGCCCAACAAAGGCATCATGGCACTGGTCAGCAGCTGCTCAAAGATGTCCGCAAAGACAACATCGCAATATTCATCAGCGATCGTGATGACATCTCTACCCATAAAATTGCACTTCCCATATATGCTACCATTTTGTTTAAACAGTATACACTAACGCTTTCTCGCTTAGCTTGCGAGCATTTATTCTACGCGAGCAAAGAACGCCCGCATAACGACGCGATCAAGAAGTCCACGCAACGACGCCAAAGAAGAATACGCCCATACAACGACGTTATCAAGACAAAGAAGTCTACGCAACGACGCCAAAGAAGAACACGCCCGCATAACGACGTGATCAGCAAGTCCACGCAACGACGCCAAAGAAGAATACGCCCATACAACGACGCGATCAAGACAAAGAAGTCTACGCAACGACGCCAAAGAACAACACGCCCGCAACGACGCGATCAAGAAGTCCACGCAATGACTCCAAAGAAGAATACGCCCAAACAACGACGCGCAAGACAAAGAAGTCTACGCAACGACGCCAAAGAACAACACGCCCGCATAACGACGTGATCAAGAAGTCCACGCAACGACGCCAAAGAAGAATACGCCCATACAACGACGCGACAAGACAAAGAAGTCTACGCAACGACGCCAAAGAAGAACATCGCCCGCAACGACGTGATCGAAGTCCACGCAAATGACTCAAAGAAGAATACGCCCAAACAACGACGTTATCAAGACAAAGAAGTTCACGCAACGACGCCAAAGAAGAACATCGCCCGCATAACGACGTGATCAAGAAGTCCACGCAACGACGCCAAAGAAGAACACGCCCAGTAACGACGTTATCAAGACAAAGAAGTCCGAAACGACGCCATCATCAAAGATATCACATCTACACAGGACGATTTTCTCTCGCTTCAAAATTGCATTTTTATCATTCATGCTTTATTATTCGCCTTAAGAAGCATGCACTAACTCTTCCTCGAGCTTTAGTCTACGCGAGCAGCAGCAACAAGTCCAAAACGATGCCAAGTCCAAAACGACGCCAAGTCCAAAACGACGCAAGTCCAAAACGACGCCAAGTCCAAAACGACGCCAAGTCCAAAACGACGCCAAGTCCAAAACGACGCCAAGTCCAAAACGACGCCAGTCCAAAACGACGCCAGTCCAAACGACGACAGTCCAAAACGACGCCAGTCCGAAACGACGCCAGTCCAAACGACGCCAGTCCAAAACGATGCCAGTCCGAAACGACGCCAGTCCGAAACGACGCCAAGTCCAAAACGACGCCAGTCCAAAACGACGCCAAGTCCAAACGACGCCAAGTCCGAAACGACGCCAAGTCCAAAACGACGACAAGTCCAAAACGACGATAAGTCCGGAAACGATTTACAAGTCCAAAACGACGACAAGTCAAGATATCACATCTACGCAGGACGATTTCTCCGTTTCAAAATTGCATTTTTCTCATATATTATTCTCGTTTTAGCGCTTATGCACTAACTCTTTCGAGCTTAGTCTACAGTGGCAATTGCAGCAAGGACAACGATCCGCATTCACAATCGCAACACGCCCGCGCAAGGCGAAATCACAAAGATTTGCAAGATCGCATCAACACAAAGAAACATCATATTTTTGCAGGATAACCTTTTCTACGCACAGTTGCATTACTTTAAATTATAAATCATCATTTTGCCTTAACAGATATGCACTAACCGCTTGTTCAAGTCTTAGCACGCAGGAGCGCGAGCACAACGTGATTTTCTCTTACAAATAACCGGCAACTGGCCGGGCCAACCTTCCCAACGATCGCGTACTGCCGCCTCGGCCCACTCGCCCACATCACCGTAGAACCCAAAGACCACAAGCCATAGCAGACACTCCGTGTTCAAGCCGCTTATATTCTTTTACTTTTTACACATAGCCCAAAGGTCATCATAACTCGACATCGACAGCTTTAAGTCCGCGTTAGCCCGCTCGTGTTTTGACCACGGTAACCCAGTTGTCGCCATAACTCGACACCGACACTTGAGTCCGCATTAGCCCGCCTTGTTGTTTAGACCATGGTAACCCAAAGGTCGCCATAACTCGACATCGAGACGCTTTTTGATTTTCGCCACCTTTGTCTACCGCCCAACATTTCGCACTCAAGATCGAGACAAAATTACATGAGTCAACGTCTTTGTCCGAAGATTCTTCCATCATCTCCATACAAAGAGGGACATCTGTTGACACCCAATTTTGACCCTCCCGTCCAGCCATTAACCATAAAATTACACTAATTTTGTAAAATGATTTTTTAGGATTTTTATAATAAAATACAACAATAAAACATTAAATACAGGCATAAATAAATAATTTAATAATGGCATCGCGTCTTACGTAGAGTTTTTAAGCACTTAGAGTCCCGCGCCCGCATTTATTAACTTTAAGCTTTGTCGTAATTCTTAAATAATTAATAAATGCATAAAATAAATAATTTAGCGATAACGTCGTGTCAGGTAGCATAGCCGCATTTATTAGTAATCATTTGTAATTTAAAATCAATTTTAATCTGATATATGCATTTAATAGCACCGCATTTATAAAGCTTTAAACGATTCTTAAATATCGTACTTGCATTCAGCATTTAAGTAATTTAATATAAAACTCAATTCAATTTTAATCTAACTTCGCAATAATGCATAACAATAAGATTTTAAATAATAGCGCCGCGGTCTAAAGTATTGAGCATTAATTAAATAGCACGCCCGCATTTATTTATTATAACAATTAGATTAATGAAGCACCTAATTATTTTAATCACATTTGTTAATTTAAGTTATCACTAATTAATTAATACACTTGCCTAGAATTAATTAGCTAATTAAAACTAACCTAATACTTAATACTAATACCCTTAAATTCGCAGCCCCACAAGCCCAATAATTTTCTACCCAAACCCGCTGGCAAACCCACACCAATACCCCTTTAACTTATCAACCTATCCATTCCTTGCCCATCACGATCTCCTCAACAAAACCTCGACTAACCCTAAACCTAAAGCCTCGATCGCGCATGCGGATTTCTCGGAGAATCCGGCTTCCTTACCCATGCACAGACATGCATCATTCCTTACCATAACCAGCACCTAAATCTTTAGCCCGCAGCAATCGAGGGACAACTGGCTATTAGAATAGCTTGCCTTAACCAAATCATGCACAAAGTCGTACCTCGCGATTCAGCTACCATATCGACACCTTGCTCTTACCATAATCTGTTCGTATCAAGCACAATCAAGCCCAGAATCAGCCTTTATGGGTTTACCTAACTTGGAACCCAAATGGGGGCTATAAGAAGCACATGCAATAGGCATTATTAGGGGGGCGAAGCACAATAGAGCATACCCATAGCATAGAAATAGGAGGAGGAAGAATCATTCGATTAGCATAGTCAAGAGGGTAGGCAGGCGTAGACAATAGGTCGAAATGAGGAGGCATCCAAAACCGATAGCATCGATCTACGCCCTCTGCAAGCGATCATCGATTCGTAAGCCAGTGCATGGAGTCGTGAGTCAAGACTCAGAGAATTAGCATCGCAAGAATAAAGGTTCGAATCCCTTTCCTTTAGTTCCAGCAAAGAACCCATCACCATAAACTTCGCCCTTCTATTCGCATCGAAACCGAAATCCGTCAGTGGACCGACGACTTGATACGCTGCCGGTCGCCGCCGAGAAGGTAATTCACTTTCCGCCGAATTTCGCCTGATGTGAATTTATGTATTTTCTGTTAGGTACTTTGATCATATTTGTTAATGTTGTTATAAAAGTCTTCAATATGTTTTAGCCTATCTTGTTAGACTCGATTATTTAAAGTATTCATCGGGTTCACTTTTAATATCATAAGCCAAATACGTTTGCCTAATATCTGAGTGTGATGTTGATTGATCGAAAGTTTCTGTGGTGTCAACAAGTTCAACCGATTGTTCCATCGAGATGTCGGTTTGAGATCGAGTATCTTACTCTACCTAGCTAAAAGTGCCATGCCCGCTTAATTAGGGAAATCATTCATAAGTATTTTTACGTCTCCTGAATCATATCATGCTCGTTATCATCATTAAGCTTTTGCCTTAAATTTCTTATTAGATTAGACCATACTATGTTAAGCTATATCTTTGGTTGTATTCCATGTCTTAATTTGTAATCTTGTATCATATCCTTAAATACATACAGTGGACTAAGTGGACTATCAAGACTGTTTAGGGAGGGGTTGAGTTAAGGAAATGACTTGGATGAACCCTTTTTGTATGAAAATAAAATGTCCACTCCCTTTGACAGGTTGCATATATATATATCTACATTGTCTACTTAAAATGTTGGTTCCTTATGCCTTGGCTACTTAATTTGTCCCATCTTCGTAAATGTTTAGCAAGTCGCAATAGATGTCGCTGCCATCCAGGGAATGATTACACCTGTTGATCTGATTTATGCTAAAAATGCCTAACAAAAAAAATGAAGCCCTGTTTCCCTCTCGGTTTGCCAAGAGTGACCATTTGACTATGAGCATTTGCCTAAATCCTGGATCTAGACGTATCATGTACCATAGGAGGCTAATCTGTCTTCTTGTAAATGTGAAATCTGCCTTTAGGACCGGACTTTTTTAGAATCAACTTTATCATTTAGATCGCTTGAATTGCGTTTACGCTACTGCTTGCTTTGCCTTCGATCCTCACTGCTTTCTTATGGATACCGGGTTTGAAATGCATTATGTTTGCTAAATGCTCATTTATGGGTTAAGCCCACTTTCTTCTTCGCTGCCATTGCTCATTGCCCACTACCGCTTGTTTGGAGGGTGTCATAATCGCCGCTTCAGTCTCAGACATTACTACTATCATTACATTGCTGTTGATTAATTAGAATATGCATGATAGTATCTTGGCATTACTATTATAATGGAACACCATAGAATAACTGGTTAATATTAGTTTTGCTACTACTGTTCTGGTGGCGTTACTGCTTTAGCGTTATTACTGCTGCTACTATTTGGAATTGTTGTTGCCTTTATTGTCATTCTTCTATCGCCTTTACCATAAGTTGGCCCTATATGCCAATTTGTTTTGGCCCTTTGTCTTGTGCGAGATTTTAGTGACTGACTTAGTTAAATACCAGCTAAAATCTGCATATGTTCATCTATATTATATTATTTGGACATGTACTAATCTTTATCTTCTTCTTTATCTACATGAAATGCATCGGAGCAAAAGGAGTAGTCTCATAGCGAGACTCATTATGCCTTCAATCAATTGAGGATTTGCATTCACCCTCATTCGTGTGTATCTTGCTATCTGCATCAGAACTTCCAACTCCGCCCGAATGACATCGCCATTCCTTCGAGTCACCTCTTATCATTTTCTACCCCGCCCCCATTCATTTATTTATTGTAAATTATTTGTCTAACACTAATTAATTAGCATTTAGAATAGTCCAACTTTGAATCAATAGCTAGAAATGAGTTTGACTTATTTACCTTAAATTAATTATTTTTAGGTTTGCCTTGCCTTGTTATAGTTATAACGCACCACTTAATACCACATCTGCATAATAAGCTAGGACATTATTTGCCAAAACGTTCTTAAAAATCGTGTTACAAATTTCTATTAATACGTAATAAGAAACACGGTAGTTGCATAGTAGCCACATTGTCTTATTACAATAATATTACACTACCATGCTAAGCAATATATACCCTTTAGATAAAAGAATACTTGCTAATATAGTATCTTAATTGCATATTTCCTTTCGTAACTAGCCTTAACGCTCATATATGAACTTAGCAAAATAAAAAAAAAATATTACTCTCCCGCTTAAACGTTTTAATACACCCCTTTACTTTTAAAGTTAATCCCTTAGCACCCTTTTAATATTTAAGCACCCTAGCACTACTTTGTTTACACTTAGCACTTTTAAATTGCTAGCACTTTTGTTAAGCGTCTTTAACCTTTAATATTTTAGCATCTCTCAGGATTCTTTCGCATATAGCACCTTTGCCCTTTTAGACTTAAGCACCTTTAAACATTTTAACATTTTTTAGCATTTATTTTATCTCCTAACATTTTATCAAGCAAGATGAGCTTTATTTTGCATTTTTTCTTAAATATAATAATTACCCTAGGTTTGGCAGGACAACCGCAAGTTAGCGGATCTTAGAGGGTGCCTAACCCCTTCAATCTAGATTAATAAAGAACTCTTACCCAGAATCTCACTAAGTTTAGCAGACCATTAAAATGGAGTTAATGTTTTACTTTAAACTAGTTAAACATTTAGGTGTCCTAATTCACCCAATTAATTAGGTGGCGACTCCGCGAACCCTTAGCATTCTAGCAACCCTTTAGCATTTTAGCACCTTTTTTAAGCTTTAGCATCTTTTGCAATTTTAGCATCCTTTAGCATTTTAAAACCTTTAAGCCTTTTTTAACATTATTAGCATATTTATTTTTATTTTCTAACATTTGCATTTTTAAGCAGGGTTCGCTATTTAGAAAATAAATGCCGCGGCCGAAAAAGGGTTCGCTATTTAGAAATCAAAATTAAGTAATATTAATAGTGTATTGGAACATTTATATCATGCATCTATAATCTATTGATATAGTATAAACATTGAGTGCAGACAATTTTTTACTATGGAAATCAGGGTGCGGCCTTGCTAAATTATGCACTAAAGATGTGGTCTTGCAATGTTATGGGAACTTAGGAATTTAAAGAGACCAAAACATACTGGTGATTTAGCTTTTTATTTTCAAAAGTTTTGGTGGATAGAGTTATCCAATATTTATTCTCATAAAAAGTAGCAAATACACACGATGAGGAAGGACGTGAATTCTAGATTTAAATTTGACAAATTCAATATATATTGTTAAGAGTCTTACATCGGATATGAAATAGGAACATAGACTCCTTATATGAACTTGTACAATCCTCACTCTACAAGCTAGTTTTTGTGTTGAGTTAGGTTCAAGATCCATTTTTACATGGTATTAAAGTCAGACTCATTCTAATTCTTTGTTCACCGAAGTTAGGCCCTCAAATTATATTATTCACGCTCCAGTTAACAAGGTATGAGCGTGCGAGGAGTGTTAATAGTTCCACATCGGATATGAAATGGGAACATGGACTACTTATATGAACTTGTACAATTTTCACCATACAAGCTAGCTTTTGAGGTTGAGTTAAGCTCAAAATCCATTCTTTTCATATTAGGCTTATTTTTCTCACCATTGAATCCATTTTACCTTTAATTGTAATTATGGATTCTAAATTTATTATTTATTAGAGTTCTAATGATTTCACATATATATTTACTTATTCTTCGTAAAAAGAATCCACCCCTATCCGATAGAATAGTCTAGCTAGATGCGCACAAAAATTGGCATAAACATCATATTTATATATATATTTTTGAAGCAGACATGTGTACAATTAATTCTTCTTGATGACGAGTAGGATGACGGTAAGGTAAAGTGGTGAATCTTTGAAAAATGTGGTTTTGTTAGTATGTTGTAAGAGGGGTTGGGGAGAATATAACTTGTTTGATTGGATAGAAGAGGTTACAGATTTTGTTTACTAAATATAGCAAGTTCTGTTAGAGGGGAAAAAGCCCAGATCTGCGTACTTGACTTGTAGTTATGCCCTACTAGGTCTTTGTTTCAAGTGGCGCATAGTGTGCACAAAATCATCATATAAGATATCTAATTGAGTCCGATTAATTTGGATTTGCAAATGAAAATTTAATTTTAAGGTAAATCGCACACTATTAAATACGATTTATTCTCAATTTCTGATTAAGGAGAGATAATATTTACCATAACTTTTTGTGGTGGCTAGCTATAATCTAATGTACTCGACAGTAGTGTAATGAATCAACTAGCTAGAACAAGTAGATAGTCATATCATAACCGTATTAGCTAAAATCAAAGTCTAATTATTTACCCGCATGAGAATGGCACAGAAGTGAAGCGATGAGTGCGGGGCTGAGTCGCGAGTTCGATCCTCGCATAAACCTTCTTTGAGCATATCGCGTGGTTTCTTTATCAATCCCGAGATTTACCTCGCGACTTGTATTTCGATAGAATGGCGATGATCCTTCGTCAACAAAAAAAAAGTCAAAATATTTATTCCTATGATCTCATGGATAGGAATTGATAAATATTTGACTTTTATTTGAGTTAATACGGTGTGATATGATAATCTACTTGTCCTAGTCGGTTGATTCATTACATCAATTCAAAGACTGTCGACTGCCGACTTGTAACCGCTTCTTTATCTACTGATCTTTGGTTGACAGTCGTTTTAATGTTTTGCTTGGGACCAGAAAATGAAAGAAAAAGGAATGAAATGTAATAGTTTTTGAGTAACTAATTTAACTTATTTTGTCAAGGAAAGCTAACCTGCAAAACATGGTAAATGTCTTGTTAAATTAGGAAAAAACTACACTAATAGTATTAAAGAAAATTACATCAATTGTCTGTGTATATGATTCAAATTCTATTTTTATTTGTTTACAATTAGAAAGAAAATATGTAAAGAATTTATGTTATATATAGAACGGATGGTATAAATTCTGTTTTTATGCTATTAATATAGTTCAATATGTGATAACATATCAATTGTCTCGTTTGCTTTATATTTTGCTATCTTGTTATTATATTTTCTTGATTCCATTCTTCACAATTATTGTCTTTTTTTTTCCCTGAATCGATGATCTTTCGAAAACAATCTCTTTACCCCACAAAAATAGGAGTAAGGTCTTCGTACATCATACCCTCTCCAAACATTATCAATTAATACTTATTATAAAATTTTACTTGAGATTATCTCATAAATAATCTGATTGTATAACAGTTTTTACCCACATCACTGCATACTTAAGCCCGTAAGTAAATAGAAACAATAGCATTTTTGGGTTACTAACTTTTCATTGATTTCTTATTATTTGTTTTCATTATATTTGGATTTGTCGTCCCTAGTTTTCAAGCAGGGTCATTCGCACAAATGCTTGTGGTGGTATTTAATTTTTGCAATTTATTATTTTTGGCGCGGCATAATTAGAATTTCGCTCTGGATAATTAGTGTCATATACAACCCACAAATTATGACGGATAAGGCATAACTGTCAACATTCAATATAATATGACAAAATATATAATTTTAAATTTCGGTAGGCATATTAGCGTTCAATTTAAACATATGTATCATAACATCCACAAAACCTATGGAGGATAAGGCATAATTTCCAATACTCAACATAATTTAAAATATTACTATAATATTATGCCGCATGACTTAATTCCTACATAATTTATGTCGCGCGAGTCAAAAATTGAGTTTTTTAAGAAAAAATATTATAGAGACTATGCCTTGCGAAGTAGACTTGAATATTTTCATAAAAAAATAGGAGCAAAAATTAAAGACCACAAATATGAAGGGTAGAAATTAAATACGAGTGCGCTTGACGAACAATCCGCACACAAAAAAAAATGTTTCAAGCATAGCCTATTTCGAGGTATCCCATGAGGCAAAGACTTGCAACTAATCCCGCGGCCCAGGATAAGCTTGACATATTTGAAGCATACAATGGGCTAAAAAGTAAGCCCAAATTTAATGGACTTGAACCGCTGAGTTGCCATGCCTCCAGGCCCATGTCCACAATAAGGCTTGTTGACCCCTTTGCTTAATTTAGCCAAGTTATTGGTCGACAAGACATGCATTATCCTCTCATTTTTAGGAGATGTAATTCCAATTTTTTTAAAAGATAAATGATTACCTTAATGAATCACTAAGTTTCTGAATTATTAGATCAGAATATCAGATATAAGCTATGTGAGTGACGTTGACCTTTCGATAAACAAAGACATTGACCAATCAAGCTAAGGAAGCTGGAAAGAGTATATATACGTTGATGATGCTCTCAATTTGATAACCAAATCAATGCTGAATTAGGGTAAGGAATTTAAAGGTACTTACGTAAGTATTTAATGGAAAATTGAAATAAACTATTGAGGCCCCCAGTTTAATTAATTAGCTTATTTCTAATGAGATCTATTCAAGATAATATTCAATAGAGATATCTCTTTCTACCAAGTTGCGCAAGGTTGTAGATTGCTTTGAATAGTAATCTTACAATTTTGATAATTGCTAGTATACATATATCAAAGGACCGGTTTTTGTATATTCACTTATCGTAGTTGTAGAATTTTTGTACAAGTGTAATTATGGCTCGTTTGGTACGCCGTGACCTGATCGACTAATTTCATTGGATTATCAGATTGGATCGAATCGTATTAATATATAATGGACGGTATTAGAGTATTAATATATAATGGACTGTATTTTTTTTAGTAAAGTTCAGGGGAGATCCACATGCTATATGGGTCTCAAAAATGGCAGTTGGACTATACTATTTCTAAAAATAGTAAAGTCCAGTGCGGCTGAAAACGCTTACCAAACACTGTATTTTTTTTTTAATAGTAATCTTACAATTTTGATAATTGCTAGTATACATATTGATATATCAAAGGACCGTTTTTTGAATATTCATTTACCATAGTTGTAGAATTTTTGTACAAGTGTAATTATGGTATTAGTCTTGTATTAGAAAAAGCTATTAGAATTATAGTAGAAAAATGTAGATTTATTTTTCATATTTAGATATTGTATATTTGTATATATACCTCTTCAGTAAAGAAAATAATAAATGGATTATTCTCTTTCATGGTATCAGAAGTCTAGGGCAAAAGTTCCTTCACAATATACAACTTCCACCACCCTATCTGGTTCTCGGATTCCGAGCCGTGACCCCTCCCTCCCAATTTTTTTCTTATTCTCTTCTTGTTCTTTCATTATGTCTACCTCAAAGAACGTGTTTCATCATGCCCTTACAGTTTCCAACATCTAGAACCACATCCCTATTGTTCTTGAGATAGTAAACGTCCAATACGCGACGTGGGCATAATTATTTAAGGTTCATGCACGCTCACATCAAGTCATTCATCACATCATCCCTCGGTTACAGGCAAGAAGAAGGTGCCTACCCCCGAGGACGACCATGAGTTATAGACGACTCTTGATGCTACCGTTCTCTAGTGAATTTATTCCACTATCTCTACGGACCTCTTGCAGATGATCATTGAACCCGACGCCACGGCGATGGAAACTTGAAATAGGGTGCGTGTCTGCGTGATATCTTCCAAGATAACAAAAAACCACGTGACGTCACTCTTGAGCAGAAATTTTCTCATGTCAATATGGAGGATTTTTCGAATGGTTCAACCTATTGTAAACGGCTGAAGGAATTGGCGGATCAACTCAAGAACGTTGGTGCGTCCGTCACCAATGATCGGCTTGTTCTTCAGATGGTTGCAGCCTTGCAGGCCTATCTGAGGCTTATAATGGCTTTGAGACACTTCTACGTCGAAGTAATCATCTTCCACCATTCTACTAGGCCCGTTCCATACTCACATTAGAAGAGACCGACTTGACTAAAAAGATGGTTAACGAAGCAAACATGTCGACTAATTATGATTACTCGACATCAGTGGGCCTGCTGTCGGATTTGAGCCACGGGACAACTCGGATAAATGGTAGATAATATATGGTGAGAGCCTATCATCCAAAAAATTATATAAACTAGACACAAAACTATACAAATTAGCAAACGAAAATTGGGTTTCATAAAAAATAACATGTCGACTAATTATGATTTTGTTAGAGGATAAATCAAAATATTTGTCACCACGATGAGTAGATGGATAACCCAAAAACACACAAGCGATAGAATGAACTTGAAGTTTGTTAATTGTAGTAGACGAAAAAAATAAATAGTATAAACACCCAAACACCCTCATATGAGAATACGAGAGATCTTTATTGTAAAAAATTTTAAGTGATGATTGATATGCTAAACTTTTGTTAAAGAGAATGTTAAGGAGGTAGACGGTCATTTGTAATGCACGATGTCAAAAAGAAGGAGGTAATGAAGCATGGGCTAGCAAGGTTCGGACAATATTATTAATGATGCGATTTTTTCTTTCGGCCTTTCCATTTTGTGAGGACGTATGAGGACCGAAAAATCAAAAATATATGCCATTAGTGTCACAAAAATCTCGAAACGGCTCATTATCATACTCCCTTCCATTATCACATTGAATGTTTTTAATGTCCCGTTCAAATGGGGTACGGATGAATATCCTAATTTTAAGAAGGTTGAAAAAATTTGAGACTTTTTAGATAAAGGAAAGGTCAACAAAAAATTAGAATAATCATCAAAGAATAAAACATAATAGCGACGGCCCAAAGAACTTAATACGACAGATGTCCATAAATCACTATGAATAATATCAAAAGACATCAACATACTAGAATTAAAGGCTACAAAAGGTAATCTAACACGTGTCCCTAATGGACAAGAAGGACAAATAGAAGTACTACACGTACTCTTACAATCAATAAAATTATTATTATGAAGAGAAGAAATAATAGACGACCCCGGATGACTCAAACGTGCATGTCACAAAGAAGGAACAAGAGCGACAAACGTTGAAGGTGTGACTTGACTCGTGGAAATGGTAATGGTGATTGGATAAAGCTCTCTCATACTATTACATCTCATTAGACGTATCCCCGTCTTGAAATCCTTCACAGAAAATTCAAAGGGGTCAAAATTAACAGAAACTCAATTATCAGTTGTGAATTTACGGACATACACCAAATTTTTAATTATGTTAGGGGCATGAAGAACATTTTTTTACGACTAGAGGTGGATGCGGTAGAGATAAATTATGTGACCATAACCACAAATTGGAATTGAAGGACCATTACCAACAGTTATACAATGATTGTTGCTCAAATTGAAATAAGATGAGAGATTGTATGGTGCATACGTCATGTGAGAAGTGGCACCGATGTTCATATATCAATTTGTGTCCGGGGGATTTAATCCAAGTATATGCATCGCGGCCTTGATATCCACGCATCGGACGATCGTTGGGCCCACAACAAATGGCGCTACCGCCACGACCCATCGTGTTGTTTCGCTCGTGAATATTCGAAATCGTCCGCTGCTAACTCGAATCGACCCAATTTGCTGGAATAGTAGACGGGTAGGGCATGTTGGGCCACCGCCCGCCCCACGCCCACTGGCCTGGCTACGGCCAGCGCGGCCCAGCCGCCCACTTCCACCATCGCTGCCGCCATGCTTCGCCACCATTTTCCAATTTTGACCCTTTTTGCCGCCACAATTGTTATAGTTTTTGCTAGAATTATCCGAGAACGAGTGAGGGTCATCGGACGTGTCCATCATCATGACAGAATTTGCTCCGATAGTCGTCTTTTTAGCAAAGCCGGTCTCTTCTACTGTGAGTATGGAAAGGGCCTGGTAGAACGGTGAAAGAGGATTACTTTGTCGTAGAGGTGTCTCAAAGCCATTATAAGCCTCGGATAGGTCTGCAACCATCTGAAGAACAATCCGATCATTGGTGACGGACGCACCAACGTTCTTGAGTTGATCCGACAATTCCTTCAGCCGTTTACAATAGGTTGAACCATTCGAAAAATCCTCCATATTGACATGAGAAAATTTATGCTCAAGAGTGACGTCACATGATTTTTTGTTATCTTGAAATATATCACGCACCCTATTCCAAGTTTCCATCGCCGCAGCGTCGGGTTCAATAATCATCTGCAAAAGATTCGTAGAGATTGTGGAATATATCAAGTGGAGTACTATAGCATCAAGAGTCGTCTATAATGTAGGGTCGTCCTCGGCGGTAGGCATCTTCTTCTTGCCTGTATCTGCAGGGATGATGTGATGAAGGACTTGATGCGAGCGTGTGTGAACTTTGAATAATTCCGCCCATGTCACGTATTGGACGTTTTCCATCTCATGAACGATATGAATGTGGTTCTTGATGTTGAAAAATGTAAGGGCAGAATGAAACATATTCTTTAAAGTACACATGACGAAAGAACAATGAGAGAATGAGGGATTCAGAAAAATTGGCCGTCTATATTGTTGAATATTATACATAACACAACTTACAAAAGTCACAGACTTGGAGGAGGATAATATAAAATGAAAAAAAAAAGGGGAAGAACCCATAAACTTACTCAAACCAATCTCCACAAAAAAATTATTTGATCTACACGCAAAGAATTTGGAGTATCATTAGCTAGCCAAGCCTTTTTCCAGTCAGTTTGGAATAAACTTATTCTTAGGCTTTCTTGCCCAGGCGAATGGACCTTGCATTTGATGAGTTTAATTAAATCAGTCATTTTCGTTACAATACATAAATATACATGTGGAATTTCATTAATATAATAACAAATTTAAATTTAAAGAACCTTAAAAGTTGAGCTCATCAAATCTACATCTTGGGTCCGCCTCTTCTCATGACCTTCATACCATCTATGTGTGTTCGCCTTCTCTCATTAATCGTGTTATTCAATCTTCCACGCACACAAGAAAAGGCAAAAGGGTGAGGCTTTGGAGTGACTCAACGTCGAATAATACTTCGTATGATCACTGCAATCACTGTCACCTCCAAGGCTACTACTTCCCTCTTTGTCACTGTCCAATTCAGACACCCCTGGCTTGAAAATGAACAATCCATGACTAGAACCAGGTTCACAAAACAACCAAGAATGCACATCCCAAAATACTTGTACCTGCTGCTCATTCACTAGTACTGTCTGATTTCCCCTGAATTTCCACTGCAAATTCTTTATGTGAATCAAAACAATCCCATCTATACTTATCCACATTTCAGGATCTCTTGGCCCTGAAGTTGAACTTTCTACCACAATGTCACTTTCTTTTTTGTTGTTTTCAAATTTAGCCCTTGTTGAGAAACTTTTCTTACCAAATACACCTTCTTTTTTGTAAAACAACAAAGCATCTACAAGTGCTGGCCTTGATTTAGTCCTTTTATAGGCTTTTTTCTTGTAATCACCTAATAATAAAAAAACTTCTTCCTCTGCAATTAATACAACATAAAAATCTTTATATGGTTCAGGACTACCTGAAAATTTTGCTGATCTTAAATCCCAATAAGCCTCCAATTGATTTCCATCAACCTCAAATGTCTTGTAACCTTTTTTGGTCCGAAAATGCCAAGGTTTAAGATCAATCTTGCAAGTTTGGTGATTGTCGTTTTCTACACTATCAACGAATATGGTGAGACAATGATTCATCAAATTCTTTCTCCATATAACTGTCACATTACGCCAATATCCCCCGATATGAGCCTGGTAAACACACGTAACGTTACCCAGAACATTTTTAGGATCAACATAATCATCTTTTAGTTTTTGAGCCTGAGACGGTTGAGAAGAAAATGATTTTGCCCTCGCGGTAATACGATAAGGCATTCTCAAATTATCAAATAATACATAGAATTCATGGCTATATGCTACATGAATTTCAATGCTAATTACCCAATTAATCTACATTCTTTGAAAAGTACCCTTTATTTGATGATATAAATTCAATAGATATAGGAATTAGCGACGGGCATATTATATTACCTTGAGAGACAAAGTTGTTCATGTTTCATCAATGCCCTAACAATATCGAAATGGAGGAATGAAATTAGCTAGAAACAATCAAAGAAAATTGGGGATTGTGAAGAAAATTTTCCAGAAAATTATTAGTAATATTTTGGAGAAATTTTCTCTTGCTACAACTCTTTTATTTATCGTCTGTAACTATAATTATTCTGATAAATAATAAGTATTTCATTGGTTATATATTTAGGACATGTCAGAAAACATGTTGATATGAAGGTAAATTTCACAAATAGCCAATTTTCCGCTCCATTGAAAAATAATCAATATATTAGAATTTTATTTTGTTTGATATTTCAAGTCCATGACAATATTTCAACAACATTACTAAAAGTGATAGTAAGCACTATTTTCACATGTGATTATGTGAATAGAGCGGTAAACAATGCTCACTAATCACTTTTCGATCATGTCATAATAAAATAATTGTTTTCACGAAGTTTCAAATTTCATTGATAAAATGTGATGATAGTGATTATTTTTCAATTACACAAGGCTAAAAAAATGGATAATTAAAAGAATTGAACAATGTTTTTAGCATTTTTTAAAGGGAAAAGGGTCATATTTGCCCTCAACGTTTAGAAAAAGATTTGTATTTGTCATCCGTTAACGTTAGGGGTCAAATATGTCATCCGTTAGTCCAAACTTTTTGTATTTACGCTTATTTAATAGATCCGCCACGTGGAGGACACATGGCAAAGTGGGACCCACCAGTGAACAGTGACCGCCACGGTAAACAGTAATTCCGGCGACGGAACAGTGATTCCGGCGACATTACGAATCGACGTGTGATATACCAAAAGATTCGTCTCGTCAAGCCCGTCATTTCCATACAAACCACCAACGTCGATTCATCCTACAGCTCCTCCAATCTCAGATCGAAAATCCACCATAGTTCCGTTCGATTTTTTCCAAATTTCGGCGAGCTGAGATAGACTCAACGGCGGAGAAATACACCATTGTGACCGCCGTCTCACAACGGTCATTTCCATACCAACGTCGTCCATCAACTCAACCCCAAACGCTCCGACGACCAAATCCTAAACCTGCGAAACCCTCGCCGCAACTTTCAATTTTCCGGCCAACTCCGGTAACGTCGAGCTTCGTGGGTGGTGTCTATGTATTAGTCTCGGTCTTAGCTACATTTTGCAACCACTGTCGTGCCTCAATTCATCTTAACTCGTAATCCACCATTGTTGGCAAAAATCTGAACGTCATTTTTTGGTCCAGATTTTCCGATCAAAATCGACGGTGTTGGAGATAAAATTGATGGAGAGACGAGTCTTTTGGTACAATCGTCGTCAATGGAGCTCCGTGGTGGCCGAAATGGTTATGCACCGCGGCGGTCACTGTTCACTGGTGGGTCTCACTTTGCCATGTATCTTCCACGTGGCTCCGACGTGGCGTACACGTGGCAGATCGGTTAAATAAGGGTAAATATAAAAGGTTTGGACTAACGGAGGACATATTTGATTCCAAACATTAACGGATGGCAAATACAACCTTTTCTTAAACGTTGAGGACAAATATGACTTTTTTTAAAAATAAATTAACAAATTCTCGCTTTTTATATTTTTGTTATTTCTGTGAATTTATTTAATGCTGACTTACTTATCCAACAGAAAGTCATTTCACACAAGCATCCAATTTTTCCTCCCATACGCTAAAAATTGTCCGTGGTTTAATTACTCGTAGTTGTATACTTGTATTTCTTTACTGTATACCGTTGAGTGAATATTCTATCAAAGGGCGAGATGGCGACGACGCCGATGGTTCCGCCGAACGCGGAGGGAATTGCACCGGCGGCTCCACCGCTACCTGGGACGGACATGACGAGCATATGCTTCAGAGACCAGTTGTGGCTGAACACATATCCACTTGACAGAAACCTAGTATTCGACTATTTTGCACTCTCTCCGTTCTACGATTGGACCTGCAATAATGAACAACTCCGTGCCCGCGCCATTCACCCGCTCGATTTTTCTCATATCTCGTATGATTTATTTCCCTCCTTTTTATTATTTTCTTTTCTTTTTTACTTATTAGATCACATAAATAGTTTTAATTGTACAATGAGATTTCCTGACATTTCGAAATTGAATTATTAGGGTTTCAATCCACAATTTGCCTTTTAATTCTCTGTTGATTGAAGATGCAAAACTTAATCAATCATTTTGGAGTTCTTAGATTAAGTAGGTGTTTGGCCATAGATTCCAAATATTTTTCATTTTATTGGGAATTTATCAAGTTGGAGTTAAAGATAGGCCTCCCACGGTAGTGTAAGCTCTGCTTACATTCTACGCTCCTCAGACCCCACAAATGGGATTTCACTGTGCATGTTGTTGGAGTTGAAGATAGAGTTGTGTTTGATTATACTTTTTTTCCAAAGGAGAGAATAGAGCATTTTATTTGGAGCTTATGAAGATGGAGTTGGAAAACAAGTTTGGAGCACTTCTCCAGATTTGGAATCCAATTTCAATTGGATTTGGAATTTTTTTAACCAAACACTGATTTTAAAACAAAGTGAAAAATTATTCCGGAGAAAAGTAAATAATACACAACACAAGTTGGAGGTCAACTGTTTTTGGGGGGGAAATTATGGATTTTTCCTTTCCGTTATTCCGCACAAGTTCATTATCAAGTGCACAAACTTCATGTGTATTAACATTTCACGATTTTTCAAGACCATATTCTGAGTTTTATGGCATTTGGTAATGGAGACATTCACAATTAATAGTGCAGTTGAATATGCGACTTGTTCTGCAGAAAAATGACGGGCTTGGAGTACACACTGAGTGAAGTAATGGAGCCTAATCTCTTCGTCATTCGTAAGCAAAAAAGGGATAGTCCTGAGAAGGTCACACCGATGTTGACTTATTATGTCTTGGATGGTTCAATATACCAAGCTCCACAACTCTGCAACGTGTTTGCAGCTCGACTTGTTAGTTTTTTGTCTTGTTGATTCTTATGTGTTAAATTGTCTTTTGCTACCTGGATCTGGCACTCTTACCACCATCATTTTATATGCGGCTATCTTGATAAACTAAGACTAGCAGTCTTTATCTTTCACCTTTAGGGCGTGGGCAGTTCGAATAGCAAAGAAGTTAATCTCTTCCTTGGGCAGTTTGATGGGACTTTTTTTTGTTTGTTTGATGGGACTTCAACTCCTTACTGTTCTCTAAAATCGAAGTGTTTAGTTAAACCTTTTAGTTGGAGCAATCTATCCCCTGTGAATGATGTTATCCCCGTTTTAGATTTCATTGGCTTCCTCTCAGTGGCTTAGCAGCTTTGAGTTTTTTGCTCATGGTTTTAAACTCGGCTCTTACTAGTTTTTGCAGTTTTTAACCTTTCGCTTCCCCTTCTGTCTTTTTGTTCAGAGAAGGATACTTGTTATTTGCTGAACACTCGAGATAAATCTTCTAGAAATTCCTCCCTTCCGCTATGTAGAATAGCTTATGTCACTTGAAATCCTCCCTTCCAACCATCTAGGATAATTTAGGTCTTTAAATTTCAGTAATTATGTGCTATTGATTTATCCAGGAAAAGCTATTTTATGCTCCTTGCAGCAGATTGGATTTTGTCTGGTGCTAACATTCTGAACATTTGATCTTTATGTTGGCGTTTCTTCCTAGTGATCCATACCAGGTCTGCAAAAATTTCCTTGCCCTTAGAAGGAAATTTACTTTTCGAACTGTTGTATGCTTTGCAATGAACTAGGAGTACCGAGGATTCAGAGGGTGTTGCACGTAGTGCTAAAGCAGAGTTAGATAAATGTTCTTCACAAACATTAGAAAGTTTAAAGATAGTACCATTATTATAATTTAGGATCTCTTTTTTGCTTAATTAAAACTGAATAATTAACAGAACCATTGCTTCCTAAAGATTAATGTATGCAGCATGATGAGAAATTGGATGTATGAGAGTAGGTGCGAACAATGGCTTTGTTCAGTCACAAAAACTTCTGTCGGTAGTGAAGAAATGAAGCTATGTCTTATGTAATACAACTTTAGGAAGATCAATGTTGGTCCTTTGTTTTCGCTTTTAATGTGTATGCTATTATATGAGTTAATTGTGGCACCAAATGTTGACAAAGATGATGCATGACAACTGACAAGGTCAGGTTCCTGTTTCTTAATTTGTAATTAGGGTGTATTTTGACTCATGAAGTAGTAATTACATGTTAGGTGTTTCTTGGTAATTTGGACCTTCGAAGGAAAGTTAATGTAGGAAGAAATTAAGTAAGTACTTTGGAAGATCTCAGCTAGATAATTCGGTTTGGTAGTTGATATTGAGGTGGTTAGCTTAGTATATGGATTTAGTTTTTCTAATTTTATAGGATTTTGAAGAAATAAGAGAGAGAGAAAGTTGACACTGGAGGAGAGACTGAAGGAATTCCATAGGGATTCATGCACCTTTAGTATTGTGGAAAGCAGGTAAAATATGTGTGGCATTTTGATATGCTTGAAGCACTCTTCTGCCTTTAGGGGGAAAGCTGGTCCCTTTTTTTGTTCTGCGCAATGGGATTTCAATAATTAATTTTGTGTGGGTCGAAGAATTCATTGATGGAACATCAAAAGCCATAGATGATCCTTGTCTTCATTTACTTATTTGACAGGGGCGTGCTCTATATCATATATCAAAAGCTTTCGGTACTGCATCTTCAAAGTTGGAAAAGATCGGATATGGTATCTTCAAATTCTTTCCTTATACTTTTCCATCCTTTTTACCATTTTGTGTGTGTGGGTGTTTAGGTAGTGAAGTATACAGATCTTTAATGAGAGCAGCAACAGTATATGCTTTTATAGTTGCACTGCAGTCTTTTGACTCTTCTCTGCATCTTCAACAGTTTAAGCTAGTCAAGCACTAAGAAGGTGCTGGGATTACATCCAAATGGTAGAAAAAGAGAAAAACAACCCTGGTTATCTACACGAAGCATTCTTGGATCTGTAACAGGGTTTCACGATCATCTATCTGTTCCAATTCACACCAAGAAGCTAATAACAAAAAAAAAAATCAGACTTGATCTTCAAGAATTGAATTCTGTTGACCTTCAAAACACCTTCTGTTTCTCTCTTTCCAGATGCACCACCAAATTGGTGTATGGATAGTATTCCATGCTTTCTTCAGGTGTTTGTGGAGACCTTTTCTGTTCTAACAGGAGAGCAATTCTGCTGCAGAACTTGGCACGATCCATTTAATGCCAGAAATTCAGAAATTTGCCATAATTGATAGGAGATAGGAGAATATAAGAGGTGGTTACTGGTTTCTGCATCTACTTCACACATATAGCATCTGTTGACTAGTTATAGAGCTCTCTTTAGCAAATTATCTTGAGTTAGGACAGCTTCTATAACCACCAACCTACCAAAGCACATAAATTTAATAGTGAGCCGTTACAGGACAGTCTATTTTCTCTTGTTATCTGCAAAGAAAGGGTTCTGAGTTATGCAAACACCCAAACCCCCCTTCCCCACTCTCACCCACCCCCCACCCCAATCCAAAAAAAGAGGGGAAGATAAAGTAGTAGAGAACAGGTTTATTTTATTTTTTATTTACATTCAAGGGCTTGAATGAAAACAAAAAGTTTCTGAAACACTGAATTTCTGGTTACAACACATTGCCATCTAGTTGTCAGGTTGAAAGGTTTGAGTTAAGACCTCGATGTATGTGTCTTTTAGATAAGTTGGACCTGTGCATATATTTTGTTTTTTACAAATATGTTGTAACAAGAATTCTTCGAAGTTGGACTTGCTTAGTTTCTATTATTTTTACTGTTATTTCATTATCTGATTTTGTTCAATAAATTCCTTTTGCAGTGGATTCTGAAAATGATAATCCAGCATCTGAAACTAAGCCCGCAAAAGAGACCATTGATTTCAAGGAACTTAAGCGAGTTGATCACATCCTAGCTTCTCTACAACGGAAGGTAAATCAAATGCCTTAAAACCGGAACTGTAATGTTGTGGTCTGAATGGAGCTTTCTTACTTTGAAACAAACCCGTTATTCTTATCCAATTCATCTTAAAGTATGAGGTCGTCAATTTTAAGCTAAGCAGTTCATTTGGATTGTGAAGTAGTTATACGTAAGTGTCTGAATTTTTATTTGCAGTCCCAGGTTTCATTAACTGGGATATTTGTGTTAAAATTCAATAGATCAAGTTCTAAAACTGAGAGATACTTATTTCTATCTGTGCAGCTACCACCTGTACCTCCACCTCCACCTTTCCCAGAAGGCTATACACCCTCTTCCACTTCAGAAGCCTCTGAAAACCAGCAACCAGAGACTCAGCCGCCTCCAATTGATCCTATTGTTGATCAAGGCCCATCCAAGAGAATGAAAGTATGAAAAGAGATGCTGTTGTATGGGAGCAAGAACTGGTTTATGTTTCAATGCAAATTTTATTTTCACATAGTTATTTTCTTGTACAAGAATTAGATTTATAACATGGTTCAAAAATTGATACTCTGTTATTGACATTTAGGAAAGCAGTAAAATGATTAGTATGAAGTTATTGGTGAAGTGATATTTTCTTTTCTTGTCTTGCCTCCATTGCAAAGTTTGACTACACCCAACAAGCAACACACAGTAATGTATTGAACAAGTATCAAATCGAAACAATCATTGTTGCGAACTCAAACTGATGAAGATCCCTCTTTCTTTTTACAACGATGTAAAGAAAAAGGGGCTTAGAATATTGAGAAATATCTGAGAAACGTCACGTTTATCTTTGACTACTTGTATCTTGGTGACTTTAACTACCTTACTAAATGTAAGGTTTGGTTCAGCCTTACATATTTTTTTACTTTGGATTTGGACTATAGAGTCATAATGCATTCTACAGTCCAAAGAGTAAAGGAAGAATAAGGAGTTCAAATATTTGTAAAAGAACAATTCTCAGTCTATATTGCTACAATCAGCTGACTCTTGATTTTTTTTTTTTTTGACGAAGGAACCCGCAGCCGCTGCTCTTTCGAGTGCGCACAGGGTAAACCTCGGACTGACGCAATACCGCAAACACGCGCCCGCTTAACCACACTTGGCAGCCAAGCCGTGTGCGAGCTCCAAGAGCGGCGCAGTCAGACATTACCCTGGGGTTTCCAACTTGTGACCAAGCTCTCCCACACCACCCAATGGAGTGCCTTCAAGACCAACTGGTCTAGGGCTTCGGATAACTGACTCTTGACTTGACTCGTCTATTTTGGCCCCTCTCAGCGATTGCGAAATTAAATGCAATTCCAATAAATGACAACACAAACTTGTTGAACTCAAAAATGCTACGATAGAGTTAAAACATTTAGAAAGATTAGTATCATACGTCTGTTTATATTCAGGAAAAAATGTTTAAGACGAACAATCGGAGTGAGGGGGGGGGAGGAAGAATGGAAAGCCCGAACGTCAATCTAGTTTTAGAATGAAGAGTAGAATGTGAGGAACTCGCCCTTTGACACCAAGAGATAAGAGCTGATTGCTGGCGAGAATTACTATTTGTATTACGTAGTATATATCTTAGCTGGGTTAAATGATAATTAATTTATCATGAAGGAGGAGATTTAAATTTGTTAGCAGATAAACAATTAAGTGCCAAGCAGATGAATATGTTGACTGAAGCCATGAATAATTCACATCACATTTTTTAGTTACAATGTTCATCAAACTTTTTTCACAAGAGAAACAAATCAAATAATCCAATCTAATTACAAATAAGCGACACACATACACTGATACACACACACCAAAAAAACCACTAAGTAATACAAATATTTATTTCTTCGCCTGACTCAACCCCAAAAGCTAGCTTGTAGGGTGAGGATTGTCCAAATTCATATAAGGAGTCCATGTTTCCATTCCATATCTGATGTGAGACTCTTAACACTACCCCGCACACCCAAACCTTGTTAACTGGAGCGTGAATAATATAATTTGGGGGCCAAACATCGGTGAACAAATAATTGAAATGGACCTGAACTCTGATACCATGTAAGATTTTCTAATAATTTTCCTTGGGGAGTATTCTCATTATTACAAAATATTTATATTTTGTACAATAGAGGAATCCTAATTTGATAAGGATCCTAATATACCATAGATTTATCATAATTACACAATATACAGAAAATATTCGGTGAATATTCGTTAATATTAAGGTGTAGGAGATACTTTTACTGTTGGACCAAAGTTAACAATGATGTTGTTAGTGGCTCGATATTTCCAAACATATATGACTTGAGAGTTGGGAGTGTCACAAAGAGTCTTAGTCTTCATATTTGACTTGGTAAGGGGATAATAATTCCCTTAAAGACTTTAATCTGTCTAAGAAAGACTTCTGAAAAGGATCTTAGTAATATATGCTCATAGTGTAAAGAAAAATACACCATCTTCGAATTTTAACTTGTTATAGTATGTTAGTTTACTATTTTTTATTAGACTATTAACTAATGCTAATAAGAAAAAATCGTAATTACCTAATAAGTTACCTGATTTTATAAATTTTCAGATCGTTAGTGCATAAAACTTAAAAGTCTGAGAAAAAAAGAAAAGAAAAATACTTGGACTTGGAAAAAGAAAGTTGTTTCAACAAGTCAATTCCAAGCACTAAACTACACCCTGATGGCTAAATGGATTATAGCAGACTTTCGAAGTTTGATGCTTTCTGGAAAGTGAAATAGTAGGAGAAGAAAAGTCAGTTAATATAATCAATTTAAAGCGTAATTAAAACAAAGACAGGTGAGTTGATTGTAGATTAGAATTGTTTCTTTAATGTGAAGAAATTGTATAACACTACTTACAACTCTAAAAAATCAAAATGGCAAGTAACTTCGTCTAGTCCTATTGCCGTAGTTATGTTTGTGATGATTATTTCAAATGTTGGTGTGATCCCATGCACAGCAGCAGGATTCAATCATAGAGGTATATTAATCCAAATATGGATTATTTATCATGACTATGTAAAGACTATTCATACAATCAATATAGTTTAACTTGTGATGGTAGGTTTGCATCATTATAAATATTTGAGTTTTAAGTTATATATATTGTGACTTTATTTTAACCTATTCATTCTCTTTTTAAAATTTGAAGAAAATATAAATTACTCATGCAATTCTTTTCCTTTGGGTAACTTTTTCCCTTTTGACTTATATTTATATAGTGTGTGTCGCTTTTAAAAAAATATTAAATATCGATATTTTTTTTTGTTGATTGAAGAATCCCAGCTCTTTCTTTCGAATACAAGTGCAGAAACTCTGATCGACGCAGAAATTCTGCAAACCACGTTAGTTTGGTGGTTGTTATACATTAGTTTGAGGTCGTTATCCGTCTTAAAATTGTGAACCCACTGACCTCAATCCTGGCTTTGCCTTTTCCTATTATAGCACAAGTTATTTAGCATTTTTTCAGGACACTAACTAAAGTTTAGTAGTATAAGAATTACCTGTAATTGTCTTTTTAGAGACCTGATAAGGGATTTGATTATACAATTTCTTATTTACTGTCAATAATTACTACTCCTTCCCTCCCTGAGGGTGTTTGATTTGACATGGGATTTGAGAATAAAATGATTTTTTTTAAAAAATTTATTGAACTTCACACTCAATGAATTTGAAAATGGATGGTCTTGAGATTTTGACCCTCAATGCAGGGCCTGCATGTTCATGTGTAAACCTTCAAGGTGAAAAATTAAAACTTGTTAAATTTGAAGTTCTGTCATGAGTAAGCGAGGTCAAAAATCAAAATCATCCACTTCCAATTCCAAGGTCATTCTCATAAATCACGTATTGAACTTCAGCCGTGGTTTCACTCCACACTATTTTCCAATTAGTCCCTTGAAAGCCCACAATTCTCATGAAGATAGCAAGCCCATTATGAACGTTGGCCGAGTCCAAATGCAAAGTGCGTAGGTTATCCAGTAATCAATAAATTTCACGTTTGAAACTCCATGACAGTGACTATTGTGACCTGAACGAGAATCAACTACAGATTCGTGGAAGTAGCAAGCCTTTCCAAATTCGTGTTTAATCTCGCGTCAAAGACTTTTAGGGTAGACTAATTAAGAACTTTAAATTTACTTACTAAAATAATTCCAAGTGATGGAATTGAAAGCTCCATTAGGCATTATGTACTAAAAGAAGTAATAAGTTTGCCTTGTTGTATCAAGCAACATATTATAAATATAAAACTTATTGCATCATCAAGCTCTATATATTGAAGTGGTATATGCAGGAACAACATTATCAAATTAACATCTAGTCTAAGGCAATGGCGATGAATTGCGAGAAGACTCTTCTTGCAACAATCATAATCTTTATGCTAGTTTTATCTCCGGCCGTGCCCAGCAACGCTGATGGACTGACTCGTCGGGGTAAGTTAGCAGTAAAATTGGACAGTATATAGGCGTACCAAAAGTTATATACTATATAATTAACTTGTTAAGTTCTCTTTATAATAACGTTTTTTCTTAATCCGCTTGTTAGAATTTATGGCTCTAAAAAACTAACGAATTGATTGTGATTGGTGCAGAACTTGGATTTAAGGAACAAAAATGTGACAATTGCAACTGTTGCCAACCAAATACACCGTCCTGTTGCGTTTGCGCTTGTGCAGTTCCGTTTACGGCCGCCGTCGTCCAGCCGTGATGGACTTAAGCAAAATGAAGAGAAGAGACGTTGTGTGCTCATTTCTAAATAAGAATTTGCTCCTGCAATTATTCCTTTTTGGCATATGTTTTGTGTGATTTGAATTATTGTTTGATTATATTTTTAAATTATCCAGCTTTGTTAGAGATCAATAGAAAAAGCAACAGAGTAAAATTGTTCAGTTTGATCAATGATAAAGATTATTTTGCTAGAAAATTCTGGAGATTTGTTAGGGTTTGCGGTGAATTTCTTACCTTATTTAGATTCTACTATAATTGTGTTTTATTTCAAAAAGATTTTCTTGATTGAAAAGGTTTTCTTGGTGGAAAAGATTTCTTCCATATTTGAATAATCTTTTTTTGGAGGAAAAATTTCAGACTTCTATAAATTGAAGATCTGTCTATCTAAAAAAAACACAGTAGCATCCACAATGTAGTCATTAAAGAGTCTTGTTTAGGGGGAAATTATTCTCTCAATAGATTTATATTTTTTCAATATGTAGGTCATTTGACCAAACGATATTATAATATTATGTATTTTTTAATATATTTTCTTTGTTGTTTGATTTATCGCCATCAAGATTTACAATTGTTAGCTTCCGTATAATTGCTCGTTCTTTCGATCCCAACACCACCCCAACCAAGAGAACAAAGAACTACAAGGGAATTTGTCTCCTTTACTTTTAAAGAGACAATGGATTAATTAAGCAAGCTCATGTAATCAACGCTTGTAATCAGAGTACTATTCAAAGAGTTGAAAATCCGCCCAAACAAACTAGACGTTGCCTATATACATTTGAGAAGTTGTCTTGCTAAAATGGCTAATGTGTCTAAATCAAGCAAAATTTAAGTTTTCATATTCTCTTTCTACATATTTTACAAATCATAGATGGGAGAAGTGTTCTTTTTATTTATAAGTATAGCAGACTAGAAAAAATTGAGCTTAGCCTAGAACACGACACGATACTTGTATTGCTCTCCCACAATCCCGTTTTCACGGTTTAGGTTGTTCCCATTTCGCTCGCCGCTACTACGGGAATCGCTTTTGCTTTCGTACAAGAAGTAATTTTCAAAAGATGAGATTTGAAACTCTCCATTGAAAAGGTTGCAAAATAATTTATGTATAAACAGTTGCTAATTAGTAATATAATTATTCAATTGTTTTCTAACGAATGAGTGAGACAGTTTGAAGTCTTTGTTAACTTGCATTCGAAAATTTCAGCACTCATGTGCAAAATCGCAATTGATGACTTTTCAGTAATTTGATTTTTTCTAAGATATGATTATAAATTCTCCAATTGCATATAAATATATAGCAGATTCCCCAAAAACCAATTAACTTGAAGTCAAGTCAACCCTGAGTTTGTCAAGTGAGAACACGCAGTTGTTCAATTCATTCAAAGCTTCATATTTTTCCATTTGCTAATCTTGCACTATAAAATACCATATATAGTACTTGGTTCATTCAAGTAAAGTTTAATTTCTCATTACACCATGAAGACCATAAGTTCAAGATCTATTATCGTGATACTTGTTTTCATTGGTTTTATTCTATCCCAAGAAGGTGTTACTGCTCGTTCTAATGTGTACAGAGGTAATTAATCATTCATATACATCAAAGGTATTTTATTTCTTTTGGTTGTTCTTTCATAAATTGTTTAATTAATTTGGATTTAATTATGCAGAAGTACTTGTGAGGAGACCCATATGTCCTGCTTGTGTGTGTTGCCAACCTCCAACACCAGGATCTTGTTGCAGCTGTTGCGCTGCTCCTATCAATTCTCAATTCCACAATGATTCGCCTTAATGCAGAGACGGATCTAAATTTAAACTCGATGAGTTCAATTTTAATTTTTATAATAAATTCATTAAAATTTTGGAATTAGTAGTTCACACGTACACTTCACTGCGTGTGCTTTATATTATTGGATGTAATAAAAAAATTGATCCAAGAAAAACATTATATAGTACTTTAGCATGTTTTTATATGAAATTTACAATGGCCTGGTCCTGGTATTTGTCCATTTTGTGTCCTCTTGATAACAATCTATTATCTAGCTAGCTATTATCAAGTCCTCTCCCGTCTTGTGAAGTAACCTATCTCCGTGTTATATTGAACCAATAAATCTGTATTTTTTGCATATAGACTTCTATCAATTAACCGATGATTAATTAATATATATTTTCATCCCATTAAATCTTATTGATGGTATATCGATATGTATGTAGATTACTTGTCCGATAACCTGATTAATTACACCAGTCTCCTAGCCAGCTCTTTATTAGTTCCACCTAACCCTATTAAGGTAGAGCTCTTCGACTTCAAAGTAAAAGAAAAAAAAAAACTATATTAATCTTACACAGCAAGGAGATTAAGACCACTAAATAGAAATTCCAGACTAATGTTAGCTAATCACTAACTTCAACAAGTAAAGTCAAAATGAGATGAATTTCATCATTGAGGGATTAGCGTTTAAACTTGAAAGGCTAGGGAATTCCTTCAGCTCAATAATAAAAGTTAAAATTGATCGGGGATGCCTCACCTCTTAGTTTTAGATGCCGCAAGTAAATAATTAAGCTATTTGATGATTATGTAATTACATGATCAATGTGTCAGAATGTCATAATAAAACAAACAACTCCGCATAATTCACATCTTATGTGTGCAATCAAAATTTAATTACAAGAAATAAAACCTAACAAAAACAAGCTGGTACGAGAAGAGGAACACCGCTTGCTGCTCAAACCGCAACAGCAAACTTCATCCGTACTATAATGGGTCAAGGTATGTAACGTGTCATAATATATATAAGGTCCTGGTCTCGAAAGAGATGCAACATTACGAGCTATTAATTCGTCTGAAGGATTATTAAGCATGCATAATTACATGAGTCCTGCAGATGGAACATCTTCTGTTGTTGTTATTTGCTAACCAAATCATAACGCAATCGGCATGAAATTTATGGAGACAAGCCGGCAGAACAATGTAACTTGCACCCTTTAAGAATATTCCGATAAACAAATAGCGCAATCCTTCTCATTTCTTGAAACCGTCCTTCCAGCTTTCTGACATCTTCTCTTACCCTGTCAAACTAGTCTCCACTTGTTCAAGTCGTCCATCCATTTTACTCACCAGACCAAATTCGATACTTCTCATCGAAAAACAGTAAATAAGGAACAAATAGTTATGTAGTACACTGTACACTAATTATGCTGAGATTACATCAATAAGTCTGAGAATATCTGCGGCCACACTGAATAACATCCTAATTACAGCATATTGATTGTTTGGACCGAATAATAAACCTAAGGAAATAAACGTCAACAACATAGAAATTTCAGTAACACAGTACAACATGTTGGGAATTTATTAAACGTGAAATAAAGTTAATCTTTTTAATTATGACTCGAACAATTGAGACCCCGCACGTCGGAAACACTGTTTCCTCACACGTGCACATAATGAGCCAAGGATCGTAATTTCCTTAATGAAAGAGATATTGGTACGTATACGAATTGTTTGAGACGTAAGATAATAGATGGTTATTGACCAAATGACAATGGTTTCACGTTGGTAAATGAAGGAAGACCGATGTGCAAAAGATGAAACGAGTCGGAAAACGCTGTGGAGCCTCAAAGGGCCGCGGCGCCTCCAACCAGCGTCGCGGCGCCAACGACGGTAAAACTCTCAGCCGCTCCAAATGTTTCCAGACCGTTGGAGAAGAAATTAAACTGATTCTTGGGCCGACTTTGGAGCATTAACTCTCTATTATTTGGCTGAATTGTAACTCCACAATCAAGGCTATTACATGGTCATTCAAGGCCATTACTTGGCTATGTGGAAGGTCATCTTCTCCACACTATAAAATGGAGCCTTGGGCTCATTTGCAAAACACACTCAACACTTAACAATTTCAGAAAAATGTCTTCCTCTCTATATCCTTTCTAAGTACTTGTAATAGTTGTACACTATTCTCGTACCTCCATTGTAATTCTCACACAACACACTGAGAAGACACATATATGATAATCCTAGACATTCGAGAGGCTAGACTTTCCTAGGGGAATCCTTTTTTCCAGAAAATACTTCTTTAGTAACTTCCCTCCACCCATTTCTCCAGAAAAAAACCCACCTATTACAAGTCTAGACAGTTACTAACATTTCAAGGTGTTATTTTTGGCCCTCCTGAAATATGTTTTAATACCATGAGGCTCATCAGAAGATCACCATGCCAAGGTAGAGGAAGAAACCTATTGAAAGAAATAGAAGAGATTTTGGACTGCATGTACCATAAAGAAAGACTGCCCGATCAGCTCATCGTCTGCTTCCAGTTGAGAAATTTCCCCTCTATATTTTCCAAATCCTTGTGCTTCCAAGGTTGAATTTCCAACTCAATGGTGTCAAAAGATTCTGTAATTTGGGAAGATGACAGTTTAAAGCTGCAAGGGTCGAGTTTGGATGCAGACGCTCTTCAGTATTGGGACTTGATGGGCCTTTTGTGATGTTTCCCTTTTGTTGGGCCTTTTGCATAGTAGCCGCTATTCAAGGTCATTGAGGTACTCCCTTTATAAAACCTCCTTTTGCTAAGGGTATTTGAGCTAATTTGGACCGGCCCATTAGTCATTAAATCCTTTGAACTGATTTCATTTTTCGCGAGACCCCTCACGTGCTGCGCACCTGACTTATTACTTATTAGTTATTACTGATGATAGCACGTGGTTCTGCAAAAGTCATAGGCCCCATCTGCTTTTCAGACCTAACCATCCCCTTCGATTGTCCAACAGTTAAAGGAGAGGATCGGTTCTCCAATATTACTGTAAGATCATAGACCCATCCTTCCAATTCGAAATTTAAACTCGCCGGAAACTTCTTGCCTGATTTTGTCACGCAAATACGAGCCCAGTAAAATGGGATCTGTTTTTTGTGTCTTCATCAGCTCCTGTGAATCCTCCACACTGATTCCCAATTCATTCGAAGTATCCACTGACAAGCATTCAATGGAATACCAAAAACTTTCAGCCAAATGTTATCTGCAACTGGTTGCATTGAAATTGACTCCAGCGACTACCAGGAGAGGGAGACGTATCTCCCATTCCAAAACCAATCACTCGCCTTTACTCGAACAGCCTCCTGCCTAGAAGGAAACACAAAAAGAAAGCAATTGTGATCTATTGGAGTAACCTTGATCCCAGCAGTGATTTTCCATCTAGAAATGAACCATTCCCTGATTATCTCTGGGTCTGGACTGTGATGGAATTGATCATTGAAAATACCCACTAAGCTTTTGTAAAGAGGATGTTTCTCAAAATCAGCACCCCTGTTTGCTGACTGAGCTCCGGTCAACTGTCGATGGAAGCAGCTGCTTGATATGATCTTGTTAAAGGAAGTGGTGGAGGTGGTAACTCTGACTGGTCTCTTCCCCAGAAATCATAAAATTTTCTCCGCAACATCTGTCCAACCTCTGTTGAAAGCTATCTCCCGGATGATCACTGCCGCTCTAGAAGTTCCATGACATACTTCAATACGAACGATTCTTACCATAAATGTTGTAATTTTCATATACTCTGTAAAGATTATTTTGTTGTTTTCTCCCCCATGTTCTGTAAAGTTGCCCAGTTCCTTTTGTGCTTGTATAGGGCTTTGCATACCCATCTTAAGTTATGAGGATCGATGCTGATCTTGCTTGTGAATTTCCGTCCCTTTTTTTATGAAATTGGTAACTGTTAAATTTCCTTCCCCTTTCAATTAAAGAATACCATCTACACTGATAATCCCCTATGTTGCTGAGCATGAAAGATTTGTCTCCACTAATGAAAAAAGAGTTTTCCCCATAATGAAAGATTCCGATGGTCAAGAGCCACCGGAGGAAGTGTCCCTCAGGCCTAAAAGGCCTTTAGGAATTTACCTTGGGAGAAGTGCCTGGGAGCATATAGTAAACTTTTAAGGAGTTAAGGAATGCTTTATTCAAAATTTTCATTTTCCAATACATCTACTGTAAATGGGATTCCTAGGTGCCATGGTGTCAATTTTCTTTTTGGGGGATAAAGAACCATCTCATGAAGCAAAAATAACTTGAGGTACTCATATAAGCCAAAAATCATGACCTCATAATGTTGCATGCATATTACAGCTTTATAAAGCGAGTACATATGAACGGATCTAACATAGAAGTTACCTCATTGAATATTGGTAGGTTGTGCCTTAAAACTCCTCATAAGACCAGCAACTTTACCAGATCCTTAAAGGGGTATGTGCATGGGCGGACTGCTCAAGAATTGAAATTAAGTGGTGTTGGAAAAGATTGTATCTCAACCAGTCATTTCATTTTAAACAACTTATCACAGGGAAGTCAGAAGTTCAAATAGATTTCACAAACTTGACTTTTAAAAGATTGACAAATAGATTCAACGCTTCAACTTACAAATTTCTATAATTCCAAGGTTACAAGAAAGTTTTGACAGATTAGAAGCACTGATCTAAGTAGGTAATTAGCAAGCAGTCCATCAAGATTTCCAAACATAACAATAAAGAATCAAGGACTATTCACTAGTAAATAAAACTTAAAAACAATTCAAATGGGTACTCTAATTATGAAGAAATAAGCAGTGTCTTATTTCTCTCTTTTTTAAAAATAAACTAAGTAGGTAATTAGCAAGCAGTCCATCAAGATTTCCAAACATAACAATAAAGAATCAAGGACTAATCACTAGTAAATAAAACTTAAAAACAATTCAAATGGGTACTCTAATTATGAAGAAATAAGCAGTGTCTTATTTCTCTCTTTTTTAAAAATAAAGAAGCAAAATCTTCTTTCTTTAAAAAAAGGCAATATATTGAGTTCTTGACAGTCAAGTCAAGATAAACTCAGAAAGGCAGTGCAACCTCCCTCCCTCCCTCCATGGGCAGACTGCTCAAGAACTGAAACTAAGTGGTGTTAGAAAAGACATTTCTCAACCATTCATTTCATTAAAATCGACTTGTCACGGGGTTTAAATAATATGCAACTTAAACAAGAGAGAAATTTTGACAGATTAGAAGAACTGATCTAAGTAGGTAATCAGCAGCAGTCCATCAAGATTTCCAAACACAACAATTAAGAATCAAGGACTATTCACTAGTAAATAAAACTTAAAAACAATCCAAATGGGACTACTCTAATTATGAAGAAATAAGCAGCATCTTATTTCTCTCTTTTTTAAAAATAAAGAAGCAAAATCTTCTTTCTTAAAAAAATATATGTATATATTGAGTTCCTTCTTTCTTAAAAAAATATATCTATATATTGAGTTCTTGACAAGGTAGAGGTAAGGTCTGTGTACACTCTACCCTCCCCAGACCCCACATTGTGGGATTTGTATTGAGTTCTTGACGGTCAGTCTAAGATAAACTCAGAAAGGCAGTGCAACCTCCCTCCCTCCCTCCCTCCATGGGCAGACTGCTCAAGAACTGAAACTACGTGGTGTTAGAAAAGACATTTCTCAACCATTCATTTCATTGAAATCGACTTGTCATGGGGTTTAAATAATATGCAACTTAAACAAAGTCAGAAGTTCAACTAGATTTCAGGAAATTGACTTGTAAAAAATAGACAAATAGGTTCAACACTTCAACTCTTGAGTTTTTAGAACTCAGGAAAGAGACTTGACAGATTAGAAGCACCAATCATAATTTTCCTAATAAAAAAATTAAGATTCAAGGACTACTCATTAGCAAATAAAACTTAAAAACAAAGTAATTGAGATTATCCTATTTATGAAAAATCAACAATATCTTTGTAAAGAAATGAACCCTGGGTCTAACTCAATCCTAAAAATTAGCTCATGAGATGAGGATTATCCAAGACGGAAACAAACATCCCATTTCCTCCACCATTGCGGAACACTTAACAATCTCCGTTCTCCCGAAACAAAACAAAATCTTCCGTTCTTGACAATCAATCAAGATATAACTCAGAAAGACAGTGCAACCTTCCCTCCCTCCAACTTCACAACACCCCTCAATCAATCTTCCTATTCAATGTCACCTAGTCAAAAATGCAGAGAGGAGGAAACAATGCCCAAAAAACCTAGTTTCACTTTTCTATTGAAAATGCAACAACCAAGTAATATAGGAAGCATAAAGGCGATAAATGAAGATTGGGAGATTACCATAAAGAGGATAACTGATATTATGGTTGCGTAGTTGCAATTCTAAAGTGAGTAATATCTTTTCAATCATTCACATGAAGTCCAACCCATAGAAACTATTTCCACAAATGTGCAAGAGACCAGATAGGTCATTCCAATATATGTATAGAGAAAAACAAAACGAAGAAGAAACTGAAACTAGAAGTTTCTAATGTCTTCAAAGTTCAAGATTCCCTTCATTCGTTAATTATATTGCAAACTAAAAAACTTCACAAAAGTAAAAAAAAAAACCTCAAAGTCCTAATATTACACCAAGAAATCTACCATCATTCTAGTGTTTTAAAGTAGAAGTAGCAGAAGGTAACAATACTTACAGTTCAGTCACCAATAGTCACCACACGAGCATTTCCCGTCCTCAAAGCGATGAAATCGATTGTTATCCCTCACTATAATTACTCTTTTGGTGCACTTTGAAATAACTTTTATTGCATTGTGACAATCACCACATACACGCAAGTTTTTCATAACTCGAATAGGCCTTTCGGGTGGAAAGGTGATAAGCGCAAAAGCAATGGCTAGTCTTTCGCTGTGACACCTGATAGTCTCACTCTTTTCCTGGCCAGCAACCTGTTGCAACACATAATTTGTGTCTGCAACATACCCAGCTTGTTCCATGTAATCAGCTAATTCATCCAATTTTTCATATATCTCTTTAGACTTTGAGTGAGACCTATCTCCAGCAGCAAATGTGAGTACTTTATTTTCCTTCTCAACCCAACTCAGACCAGTTTCCTTTTTCACACCTCTGTCTCTGAGCATTTTCCTAGCTTTGGCGGCCTCTTGATATCTACCAGCAGCATATGCGTTGGACAGTAGCACATGTACGTCTGAGCTAACAGGACCTAACTCAAAGACCATGTCGGCCACATAAGCTGCCAATTCAGTGTTTCTGTGTATTCTACAACCAGTCAACAAAGCTCCCCAAATAGATTCAGTTGGTTGCATTGACATATTCTCAATAACTTGAACTGCCTCTTGTAATTTTCCAGCGAGGCCGAGACAGTACACAAGGGAAGCATAATGTTGATCTCCCGGCTCAACTCCGTGTTTCTTCATTAAATCAAAGTAAAATTTCCCTTCTGGAACCAGCCCAGCATGGCTACAAGCATATAACACACATAAAAAGGTAATGAAATTTGGCTTCATTCCAACACTCTCCATTTCTTTAAACAAGCCAAATACCTTTTTCGTGTGCCCGTGTTGAGCACAAGCAATCAACATTGAATTCCACATCCCTAAATTCCTAACTGGAACCTCATCAAAAACACGATAAGCACCTTCAACAAGACCACACTTGGAGTACAAAGATATCAGGGCACTCCCAATAAAGCTCGACGAATCATAGCTAGTTTTCAAGCACAAACCGTGTATTTGCTTCCCTAATTCAAGCAACGTGGAATTCCCACACACGCGGATCACACTCGAAAAGGTAAAGTCATTGACATCCAAACCTTCACCTAAAGCAATCTTGAAAAGCCTCAAAGCTTCCTCATCCTCACCCATTTGAGCATACCCGTATATCATTCCACTCCAAGAAACCACATTTCTTTCAGGCATTTCATCAAACACTTTCCGAGCAATCTCAATCTTCCCGCATTTCGCATACATATCCACCACAGAACTCCCTACAAACACATCAGACTCAAACCCAATTTTCAAAGCAAAGCAATGAATCGATTCCCCAATACGATAATCACAAAGAATCCCACACGCTTTGGTTGCACAAGGGAAAATATGATCATCTGGCCTTACCCCATTATGCAACATTTCGCGAAAAAAATGTAAAGCAAGAAATGGGTGTTCATTCTGGGCAAGTGAAGAGATAACTGAACTCCAAGTAGTGGAAGACTTGAAATGGGTTTCATGGAAAACTTGTGTCGAATCAAGTGGACGTTGGAGCTTTGAGTAGAAGTTGATTAAGTGGTGGGAAACAAGTGGGATAATTTGAATGCCTGATTTGATTATATGAGCGTGTAAAGCGAGTCCTTTGGGTAAGGACCTTGATTGGGTTATGGATAAGAGATTGTTGCATATGCCTCGGAATTTGAGCTCGAAATTGGGGATGTGTTGTGGGTTTAGTGAGGGCTTTGGGAAATGGGAAGTTGTTTCTTGCACAAGTGGGTAGCTCATTGATGCGATTATGAGGAATGCGATTACATTATAATATTATATGGTCGAAACAAGAGGACTCGAGGAGAGCCAACACCGTTTATTCGTGCTTTCTCCTACGATCATGTTAATAACTCAACATATAACTTTATATTTGTTACTATAATTACTAATCCGTCTCAGATTATTTATCATGGTTAATAAAAATAATTATCTTGCTATAGATATTATCATATTTATCTTTAGGAGAAATATTAGAGTTAATAACTTTGAAAACAAATCAATTTTCTCCTATAAATAGAGATGTTTCGTCATTGCATTTTATCCCTCAAAAGAAATAAGAATTTCCTTCTCTCTTTCTCTATAAATATTCTTGCATTAGTTTATTATTTTATAACATATTATCAACACGAGTCTCTGATTTATTAAATAAGAATGAATTTTCTTGTTAAAAATAACATGTCGTCGGTGCACAATTATTCGGGTGGAAAGAAAGATTGAACAAGAGGCACCAATTGAGGGTAAGTCTCCAAAAACTAAAGCCAAATTCAAGATATCAAAAGGTAATATTTTTCCTCTGATACTTTAATTTGTTGAGATATACCACATATATACACAGTATATATATATGTGGTTAGTTAGTTGTTAATTAGATATTTTGGACATTAGATATTTTGGATTAGGAGATATTTTGTGTCATTAGGAGAGTTTAATCCTTAGCCATTTATTATAAATAAGGATAGATTTGTAATATTTCATTAGAGAGAATTATAATTGAAAATATCATAAGCTCAAATTTGGGCCCAAATGTCTCTCTCCCTCTCTGCTTCTCACTCTCTGCTTCTCCCTTGATCTTTCCCTCTTCTTCCTTCGTCTGCTTCTTCTCTTCACTATTACTGGGATTAACTGAAATTTAACATGGTATCAAAGCCTACCGATTCGTAGGACCTTTGTATCACAAAATCAATTGAAGAAACCGATAGAAATTTCTGAAAATCAGAAAATTAAAACGTTGAAGAAACTGAAATTGTTCTCAATCGATTCAATAGTTGCGATTAAGGAATGGATTATCGAGGAGAAGAGATCGAAGAAGGATATTGAAAACCGAATCAAATCGCGATGCTCGAATTGAAATCGCGATTTTCGATCGAAAATCGTAATCAAGATCGAAACTTTGGATTCGAACTTAGCCGTTTCGGATAGATCCGAGACGAGTTTGAAGAAACCAAAAGATAAAATCAAAATCAATCGAGAAAATCAGAATCGCCGAAATCGCGATTCTCTTTTGAAAATTAGAATCGATCGCGAATTGTAATTGCATCGATCAGAAATCGATAAGCAATTTCTTCTGGAAAATCAGGAGAACAGAGAAATAGTAGAAACTCAAAATTGAAGAACAAAATCGCGCCCTTCCGAAAAAACTGAGAATCGAAAATTGAGGTAATCTCTATAGTACATCGATCGATTTTTGTTGTGAGTGACAACAGAATCGACAGAGAATCAAAGTCGATTCATTCTATTTTACTTATTTTTCGATTATCGCATTTGTCGATTTAGTCGGATAGAGATATTATCGTTTTATACGGATACACTCCGCCTTTGGCTATCGTTGCGACGTCGCAGATCGCCGAGGATAGTCGAGTTTCTGGAAACTCAACTTCAGTTAGTTTGTGTTGGTGAATCGACGAATTGGAGGAAAATTGTATGTTGTTTTGGTTATGTGTTGGCTTACTGTTTTGCTGTTGGTGAGATTGGAGAAAAATGTTGTTTGTTGTTTTGGTTACTGTGATGGTTATATACTGGTGTTGTCTGTTCTGTGTTGGCGAGTTGTCGTTAGAGTTGGTTTTGTGTTGGTGAATTGAGGAAATTGGAGAAAAGGTGTTGATAGGTGTTGTAGATGTTTGTTGTATTGTTGCTGATAGTCGAAACTGCAGCTGCTAACACAAAACATAAACAGTGACAGAATCAAGAGATTCTCTAGTCCGAATGACTAGAGAACGAAGAGGTTCTTGCCGCTTATTAAAATTGCTTGCGTGATGAGAATCGGGAGATTCTCTAGTACAAGAGAGACTAGAGAACGAAGAGGTTCTTGCCGCTTATCAAATTCTGCTGGTGCTGGTTCAGAGTCAAAATTGGGGTCTGATGGTACTGGTTCAGAACAAATTCATAGAGAGAATCGAGAGATTCTCTAGTCCGAGTGAGACTAGAGAACGAGGGGTTCTCCGTCAAGATGAATCCAGTGGTTTCTGTCAAATTAGAAACTGAGAGATTCAGTTTATAAAAGCATGTAGCTGTTGATTCAGGTATACCGTAAGCGATCTTTGTGTGGACAGTGCTGATGTTTGTTGAAAAGGGAAGAGTGATACTGCAGTGAGGTTGCTGTTGTGCTCTACAACAGTGCTGCAGGGTTATTGCCTGCTGCTGGACCTACTACTGGTTTGTTGGTATTGTGGAATGGCTTGAAAGTGATTAATGCCATAGCTGGTTTTGATGAATTTGTTGCTGCTGGAATTTATCCAGCTGATGCAGAAGAGATTGCTATGTGTGGCTACTGCTGTTGCTAAGGCTAAAATGCAGAAACACATAATGCTGGTGCTGGTGCGAATTGTTGGTCACTGCTGGAAAATGCAAGTTCATGGACTGATTTCTGTTAGATGTTGCTAATTGGATCATGATATTCAAGTGCGTATAACAAGTGCTCTGAGGAACTTGTAAATGTTGTGTCTGATGTCGTCGATAAGGCTGAAAATAACCAAAAGAAATCAGCATCCTTCAAAACAAAATAAAACCAGAGGAGGTTGAACATCACCTCTGGTGGATCGTCAAAATGCAAAAGAAATATGGAAATGATGGATTGCTTGCCGCAACATCGGAATTTTGTAGTTCTTTGCGCATCGGAAGTTCGTTATTTTGTTGTTCGCTTTAGTTCTTTGGAATTGTGTTGCGATTCTTTGGTAAATATTGCTGCTGTAGCTACTTGAATTTTGCTGTGGTATTCTGCAAAGGGAATGTCAGCTCTGAAATTCTGCTTTCAGATGGCTGATGTTCAAGGAAGAAAGATGAGCTTATTACTTATCATTTGTTCAATATGAAAATGAAGTTGATACGCATGTGGAGGAACTCAGATAGGAACTCAGAGTGATGCTATTGCTGTTGCTATTTTTTGCTGGTGTCTAGTCTGTTGGTGTTGATGCAAATGAGCAGAAACTCCTTACAAGACAATGAGAAGATGGTAGTTGAATATGAAAATTGTTACTTCTGGCAGACAAGAAGATAACAAATGCAAGAGATTTAGTCAATGTTTTTTTTTGAAAGAAGCAATCAAGAGTGGATACCCAATATTGGCAATCGCTGAAGACAGAGCAGGAACCTCAGCCACTCTGGTTGTGAACAAACTGAGAGGAGCATTGAAAATTGCTGCTCTCAAAGCTCCTGGTTTTGGAGACCCAAAAAAAAAAAGGCCCATATCTTGACGACATTGCCATCCTTACTGGAGGTACTGTCATCAGAGAGGAGGTTTGCATAGGAGGTTGTAGCAGCAAGTTATAGTGCCATACTCTATCATGTTTGGCAAGTTAGGAATGGGATCATATTCCAGAAGAAGAGAGTGCACTTCAGCTTGTAGTAAGCACTCCACCCAAGTCATCTTCTGTTTGAACATGAAGCTGCTGCTGTTGCTTCCAAGCCTGTGGTGGCCGCTATCCATAATGATGCATCGACGTATGCTGATTGTTTCCAAGCTAGGACTGAAATGTTTTTTAGTGTCTAGCTTGAGGGGGATGTTGAGATATACCACATATATACACAGTATATATATATGTGGTTAGTTAGTTGTTAATTAGATAATTTGGACATTAGATATTTTGGATTAGGAGATATTTTGTGTCATTAGGAGAGTTTAATCCTTAGCCATTTATTATAAATAAGGATAGATTTGTAATATTTCATTAGAGAGAATTATAATTGAAAATATCATAAGCTCAAATTTGGGCCCAAATGTCTCTCTCCCTCTCTGCTTCTCCCTCTCTGCTTCTCCCTTGATCTTCCCCTCTTCTTCCTTCGTCTGCTTCTTCTCTTCACTATTACTGGGATTAACTGAAATTTAACATAATTGTCCAGATTGGTCAACAACGCGTTATTAAGTTTTGCAATTAACAATGTACAAATAGACTATTATATCTATGTAACTATCGTGACTCATAATGAGCATGGGAAGAGTTCATACTAATTAAATTGATGACTTTTTCTAAGGCAGAGAACCTATTCTTCATTACATCACGTCTCATATATACTTTGTTGGTAATGGGCAGTTACTTTTAATATGTTTTGTTTTTCACATATTTCGTTCTCAGCCACAATTATCCCTAATGTCATTATTATTATTTTCCAAATACTACTCCTTATTCACTGTATGTTGTTATAAGGCAGAGGGTGGATTTTATGGCCAAAGATGTATCTACAAAAAAATTGACACATGAAAATTGATTTATCAAATCTATTGTATTGTTATGCTGTTTTGTTTTGGCCAAAACTCCATTTGAATTATTATGTGTAAACATTTTTTATGTATTTTGTGTTGATTATGTCTGAGGTTAATATTCTAATGCCGAATAAATAGTATGGCATATGAAGTAGTAAAGTCATAAATTTGTTTCTAAAATAGCAAATTTTAAATTCTAAGTAGTAAAACTTTGAACTCTACTTCTTAGATTAATAATACTTTAAATTTTACTCCAGAAGTAGTGAGTTCTATTTCTGAAGTAGTACAACTCTGAAAACTCCCGAAGTAGTAGGATTCTGAAATTTAGTCATGAATTAGTAAATATTTTTAAATTTACTCGTGAAGTAGTAGTTTACTCTCGAATGTTGTAAATCTTTGAACTTTAATCTCGAAGAAGTTGAACTTTGAAATTTACTCCTGAAATAGTAAGACATTAAAAATTTGTCTAAAAAATATTTGATAGTACAAAATTAATTATCAACATCTCCAGAAGAGCCTAATCGTTGGTCTACAAAAATCATGACACCAGAAGTGTACAAACAATATCTGATTATGAAAAATAAATTGAAAGCTTCCGAAGAGTTCATTTACTATTATATCAATCGTTTTATATTGTAATCACGGATCCATACACTATTTTCTGGTGGTGCAAACATAGGAAGTAATAATTTTTTGTGTAGCAAAAAAAAAAGAAATAATGTGGGTAGAGTGGCTATTGACAGCAAAATGACGTCGTTTTGTATATAAAAAAAAAACTGGTGGGGGTACTAAACAACGTCGTTTTGTGGCTATGGTAACAAAACGACGTAGTTTTGTATTTATTTTTTAAAAAAAAATTGGAAATTCTGGTGGTGCTGCACCACCATGGCTACCGTGGATCCGTCACTGATTGTAATCTACAAAATCATTGTGGGTAAAAAATATATTTTTGAATGGTTACCCTCTTTATTATCCAAATTGTACTACACAAAATAAGCATCCCCGATAATTGATTCCCCCCTTACGCTTCCTTTACTATAAGTATAAACCATAATCCGATTATCTACTGATTCCGATCGCTGATGTGGGCCGATATTAGATCGGGATGTGGCGGCGGCGGCGGCAGCGGCAGAACGCGGCGGCACGTGATGAGAAATTGGCAATACATTGTTTGTTGAAACCCTTCTTATTCTAGTGCACATATGGCAAAGAGAGACAATGAGAACCAAGGCCCAGTGGGCCTCATCCATAATTCTTGGTTACATAATTCTGATACTTTGTTTAAGAGGTTTTAGCTGGATGTTTTATATATGCTTCAGCTCATAGATATTTAATTTTTAAAATTCTATATATTAATAAAATAAACATACAAACAAAAAATACATCAAAATTATATATATAAAAAAATTAGTAGAAAATGTATGTATCTATTGTTGGAAATATTTATTAAACGTGAAATAAAGTACATCATATTAATTATGAATCGAATAATTGGGGCCCCGCACGTAGGAAACATTGTTTCCACACACGTGCACACGTAGTTCCAAGGATAAAAAATTTCTTAATGGAAGAGATATTGGTACGTATATGAATTGTTTGATACGTAAGGTAATAGACGGTTATTGGCCAAATGACGAATGATTTCACGTTGGTAAATGAAGGAAGAAGTGTATAATGTGTAAAGATGAAATGAATCAGAAATCACCACGAAATTGAGAAGGGTCGCGGCCGCGACGGCCGCGAAGCCGCGACGCCTCACGGGCGGTCAATTTAATTGACGCTTCAATTTCGTGAACTCACTGAATCGCGACCGCGACGCCTCCCCAAAGGGCCGCAGCTTACTGACGCTTCGCCGGTGAGTTATCGAATCGGGCGGTGCGCCTATCCGGCGCCGCGCTCCGATCGCTTTCAACTGGCGTGAATTAAAATCGATTCTCGAAATGACTTTGGAGTATTTACTCTCAATTATTTTGCTCATGAATTCAGCCATTAGTTGGCTGAATTGTAACTCCAAATTCAAGGCATTAACATGGCATTCATGGTCATTACTTAGCCATTTGGAAGGTCATCTTCTACACACTATAAAATGAGACACAAGATTCATTTGGAAACACACTTGACATTCACTAAACAATTCTGAAATTGTTTTCATCTCTTACAATCACAAACACTCAAAGATCTTTCTTCCAAAGCAAACACTTGAGTTATCTTTGCTCATTTGTTTGGTTGCTGTTTTATCTTGGGAGATAAGTTGTCATTACAATCGTTGAAAGGATATACGTGACAATATTATCTTAAGGTAGATCAAGAATTTGGTCGACTCAACAAGCTCTCATATTTGATCATTTTCAGATTTCTTACTCACTTGTTGTTGTTGTTGCTTTCTCATTTCCTTGTCTCTACACATATTTCCCACATCTATTACTAACATGCTAACATGTGCACGAATCATTAAAAACTCTTGAAAAAGTGAATAACCTTAATAATACAAATAGTTACAGTGCAATGTGTGACCACTATCATAATTAGCAGACCTACGAGTCCACGACTTCTAAGGCTAATAAAGAGAGCTGTTGATTCGGATATTTTGCCAAATTATTAGCATACTAATAGGTGCATTAATTGTTATTCTTGTACTATAGTTTAGGATATTAAGACTAATCGTGTAAGATCAAAAAAATATTATATTCATGAGTTCCAAGGTTCAAATTTGCCCCTGAATCATACGGAATTGCATAACTGACAGAGTAGTTACTAGTGTAGCAATATCATACTACCATTACATCAATAGACGTGCGACTAAGTTATTATAGTTTCTCTGTGTTTTTTTAAATCCTGTTTTTGGACCGAGGATTTCTAAGAAGTGTGATTAAAATTGCTCATGTACCAATGGAGCTAACTTTCAGAGGATTTCATATGATAAAATTAAACATGTTGAATATCTAGTGCTAGAAGTGATTAATTTTAATATCTCATAACATGAATGATGCACCACCAGAAATTAGTTAAATTGGCTAACTTTTAATTTGAAAGTGACTTTCGAATTCATCCGAAAATGTTAAGTAGGACAGAATTAACAACCAGTAATGTTGCTTTAATTAACATTCCTAAAAAATAATATCATAGAAAAATACATTTTTTGTCATAATTTTTCCGCCGGGAAGAAAACAATTTTAAGATATTGCGTAACAAGGTAGTATCTTAATTTAGATTCGCTGCAAGTTGCTCACTAAAGACAGACATAAAACGTTCCTACTAAAAAAACGTAGGATTTCCAGTTAAGAGTGCAAAGATCCTACTTATCGATATCCCATTGCATCCTGTGATGGTATGTGTTTGTATATAAATTACTACTACTAATATAATGTGCTAAACTGTAATATGATGTTAATCTTTCTTTAGAGTCTTCTCATTAATATTATAAGTATATATAGAGTATAATATTCATCTCTTATACAATAGAAATTCTAAGTCTATACAAAAGAGGAATCCTAGTCTTACCATAATTATATTTACACAATATATGGAATATATTCTAATTATGGGGTAGGGATGAAATAATGTCTATATACACGTTTACCCACCCCCTCAGTCGGAGCGGGAGGAGGCCGGACGCTGAGACTGGATCTGAAGTCAAGAAATAACTGTCTGGGAAGTCCTTTGGTAAATATGTCTGCATACTGATAGGATGACGGAACATGTAACACTCTAACATGGCCTAGCGCAACTTTCTCACGAACGAAGTGTAGATCTATCTCAATATGCTTGGTTCGCTGACGTTGAACCGGATTATGAGAAAGATAGATGACATAGATGATATCACAGTACACAATATATGCATGACGCAAAGGACACTGAAGTTCTAACCGTAAATTTCTGAGCCAACTAATCTCAGCTACCACATTTGCAACGCCTCTGTATTCAGCATCGACACTGGAACGAGATAGGGTAGCATGTCGCTTGGCAGACCAAGATATCAGATTATACCCTAAAAATACACAAAAACCGGAGGTGGAGCGTCATGTCCGACACCCCGCCTAATCAGATCTCAGATAAGAGAGCAACTTGTTTGGTGCAGAGGGATATAAGTGCAAACCATAATCAAGTGTGCCCTTAATGTATCGGATGATATGCTTAAGAGCAGTGAAATGAGACTCCCTGGGGGCATGCATGAATAGGCATACCTACTGAACAACATAAGCAATTTCTGGCCTTGTAAATGTGAGATACTAAAGTGCACCTGCAAGGCTCCTATACAGAGTAGGGTCGAAGACTGGAGCACCATCCATAGCACTTAGCTTAGACTTCGAATCAACTCGAGTAGGTGAAACTTTACAATTCGCCATCTTAGCCCTGTACACGATATCCTCTGCATACTTACGCTGACACAAGAACATGTGGTTGGCAGACCATGTCACAGATATCCCCAAAAAATAACTCAGTTTTCCCAAATCAGTCATTGCAAATTCGAACTTAAGCAAGGCAATAATCTCATTTTTCAACCCTTCGGATGAGGCAGTAAGAACAATATCATCCACATAAAGTAATAAGTAAGCAGTGCTACTACCTCGATAAAAAATAAAAAGTGATGTATCACTCTTGCTGCATACAAACTCAATCTGCAAGATATACCTGGCAAAGCGATCATACCACGCATGAGGGGCATGTTTCAGGCCATATAATGACTTACGGAGACGACACACATAGTGAGGAACTGTTAGATGAGTGAACTCTGGCGGCTGATTGTTAGGCGATTTCCAATTGCTTAACGCAAGTGTACGTATCGTTACAAGTAATATAGTCTGGTAAGACCGAATATCGTCCTCAGAGACTGGTTATCAAGTATCGATTATCTAAGCTTTAGTTTCTATTTGGTGAACGTTAATTTGTTTGTATTTTTATCTAATAACTAAAACTAAGTAATTCCAGAAAATAAACTAATTATGATAATACTTTGGTTTAAATCAGTTATGATGAAAATAGGGCTTCCAATATCCTCGGCTCTCCACTTTTTTCAATCCTTAATGCAACTAGAATGCCTTCTTCTTTTACGTTAAGATAGCGGTTAACTTGATTGTCTTATATTCCGGTTAGGATATATAATCGCTCAACCCTAGTGCAGAACCTTTCTATATTTCTATGATAGGATTTACCACATATAAGGATTAAGAACAATAACATATAATGCTACACAAGTATCGGGGTACTTTTATCCGCGATTTTAACCTATGTCTATTCAATTACAGCATATCCAAATCTCTCCTCTCGGTTCTTGATTCGAAATCATATATATTATGATAATTAATGGCCAGTTAACTATCAAACATTCATACCAATATTGAATAAATCTTAATCAAGTGAAAAAAAATCAAACTAATGCATTAATTCATGAAATAGAATTTCAAGCTATTCAATAGGAAAGCCCTAATAAAGTAATTAGATCCTAGACATTGACATGCTAAGAACTAATATAAAATCCAACATAAACTGAAATAAAACAAAGGAAAGAAAAAGAACTTGAACCAAAGTTGTCTTCAATTTTGTGTTGTAGCTTCCTTTCTTCTCCCCAAAGTAGAATAGAGAATATGTACAAGATGTCTCCTTTAGGTCAGCCTCATTCTCTTTTATAGCAAACCCTAGGGCTTAAGTATGTTGCAAATTTTGTGCCCTATGGACCCTTTTGCCCTTGGCCAAATTAACTTCGAAAAGCGTCGGCGCCGCGGCGCCGTAATTCTTGTGGCCTCTCTGCTGTTCCGACGTCTCGACCCTGATGACTGGCGCTGCGGCGCTGCATGACTTTCGTTCGGGTTGTCAATTTCTGTCCTTTTATGCCTCGGATTCCTGCTTTTATGCCCATTTTCTGCTCCTTTTCGCCATTTTGCCTTTTTGAACCGCTATGACTCAAAAGAAAGAAAAACAAGCCTAATACTATACTAAACACAACGAAAACGAGTAAAATACTACTTAAAATGACTCAAAAGGGGTATATAAAATATGCCTAACAAACCCCCAAACTTGAATTTTGCTCGCCCTCGAGCAAAGAACAAAACAAAACAAAGAAACAAAAATCAAAAGACTCAAAGAGGCAAATCAAGCAGTTGCACAAGGTTACTTAGAAACACATGAACGTCAGTTTGGATAATATGTTGGAACAGGTATAGCATGAATTTAACAATCTAGAATTTTAAGTAAGATATTTCGCAAATTCATTTCAATCACAATAAATGGAAGCATAAACACCTAACCTATGCATGTCAATTTCATTTTCATTTTTCTCAAAGTTTCATGAGCCTGTTTACTTGTTATTCTCCACTAATCATGGACATACATACTAGAGATCTTCAGGACTTTTCAGGGTTGTAATGTAGGCTTAGGCAGAGGTAGGTAAGATTAGGCATTTAGGCTCAATTTACATACCATAAGCGGGTTTTTTTTCTCATTCAATCATTTCCATCTCCTTCTTTTGGTATTCTTTTCAAGTCATACCTATCATTTCCCTCTTTTCTTTTTGGTTGAGAGTATGGAATACATTTATATAGGCACCCCCAAAATTAAACTTTTCCATTTGTCATTAGGGTGCATAACTTTTCACTCTCTTTTTGTATTTCTTTTCACTTTTTTCCTCCCTATCTTCAATTACTGCTTATGCCACACAAGGGAACATAGGGTGTCAAAGAAATAACTTTTATTTTAGGCTCAAAGGGGCTGACTAGGGATACATTTTAGTGCAGGGTAGGTAATGAATGGTAAGAAGTGCTAACAAAGAAATGCCTGAATCATCTCCCTTACATCCTAACTATTTCGCCTCAAATAACAAGCAAGCAGACTCATAGACGTTTTTTTTTACAATTGACAACACATAGGCTAAGCACAAAATATTCTAAATAATTAGACTTACATGAATCATTGGCATATCTAACTTAAGCACACAGATTTTAGCTTCTCATTCCATTACATTATCCACTTAATTCACTAGGCGTTTCAAGTAAACACAACATGCATGATCATAAAAAAATTCTGACTCATATAAAATACAAAAAAAAGACTCAAAAATAGACACACACAAATAAAATAAGACCCCCCCCCCCCCCAAACTTAAACTACACATTGTCTCAAATGTGTAAGACTCAAAAATAAAAGGGACGACTTACAGACAACAGCGGCTCAAAATGGTGGTGGTGGTGGCGGATACTGCATTAACGGAGAATTTCCCATTAGCGCAATGACTGATTTTTAGCCACGGCGCCAATTTCCCCGCAACCTCTGATTAATCGCCATACACTGCACTAATTGTTTTTCCAACGTTTTTCCGTGCTTCATGTCCACTTTCCTCACCTGTCATCACAACACAAACAAAAATACCAAAAGTGAGACTGTTCAATTTAAAATAAAACAAACTAAAACGAAAAATTTAAATAACATAATTAAAACCTTAGGTTGCCTCCCAAGTAGCGCTGTCTTTAACGTCTTTTAGCCGGACGCGATTAATCCTTACTAGTGTCTGGTGGATCCTTCTGCGAACGGCTTGCAATCCGAATAATTATTTTTGTCAACCTCACTTCACCTACACCATTTATATAGAACACATAAAAGGGTAGCACTTTTATGCTTGCCCCCAAATTGCCCAATACTTGCTTGCATTCAAAATTCTCTATAGTGCAAAGAATAATGAAGCTCCATGGATTTCTAGACTTCTGGGGGTTCTCTTGAGGGTATATACTTTCTGTTTGGGGGTCAGCAAAGACATATGGTGGTGTTTCTTCTGCAATGGGTACAACAAAAAGGAACTCCAATGAATCCAAAAAGCTGAAAAATTGGATTCCAGTAACCCCATTTTTCTCTACACCAACTACCTTTCTCAACTCCTCAACAGCTTGATGTGGTTCAGGCTCTTTACTTTGCTTACCACTTATCAAAATGGTGTCGCTAGGCAGATTTTCTTGAGGTGTATTGATTATCATATCTATCAGTTGCCCTATTTGTGTCTTCAAATTTTTGAGTAACACACTGGTCTCAGCCATAAACTAAGTCTGACACTTGATGATCTTGAGTATGGCTTCCTGCAATTCATTTAGATCTTCCTGTGGAACCTGTGGGTTAAGCTGTTGTTGATGACTCAACTGCCCCTGATAGTAGTAGTAGTCTATGTGTCCTTATTTTTTTTTTAATTTACTAACTTTACCTACAAAATAAGAAAAATAACAAAAAGTGATAAAAAGATGCTCGCAGAACAAGTTTCTAACTTGTTCTTAGAGCAACCAAATTAGAAATAAAATAACATGCCCAAATATATACAAACCAAATTATACATAAGAATAGATAGTTCGATATTAAAAGTACGTCAGTCCCCGGCAACGACGCCAAAAACTTGTTAGGCGATTTCCAATTGCTTAACGCAAGTGTACGTATCGTTACAAGTAATATAGTCTGGTAAGACCGAATATCGTCCTCAGAGACTGGTTATCAAGTACCGATTATCTAAGCTTTAGTTTCTATTTGGTGAACGTTAATTTGTTTGTGTTTTTATCTAATAACTAAAATTAAGTAATTGCAGAAAATAAACTAATTATGATAATACTTTGGTTTAAATCAGTTATGATGGAAATAGGGCTTCCAATATCCTCGACTATCCACTATTTTCAATCCTTAATGCAACTAGAATGACTTCTTCTTCTACGTTAAGATAGCGGTTAACTAGACTGTCTTATATTCCGGTTAGGATATATAATCGCTCAACCCCAGTGCAGAATCCTTTATATTTCTATGTACAAAATGCCTCATTTAGGCCAGTCTCCTCCTCTTTTATAGCAAACCCTAGGGCTTAAGTATGTTGCAAATTTTGTGCCCTATGAACCCTTTTGCCCTTGGCCAAATTAACTTGGGAACTGAAATTTCCGCGTCGGTGCCGCGGCCCTGCAGACTGGCACCGCGGCGCCATAATTCTTGTGGCCTCTCTGCTGTTTCGGCGTTGCGGCCCTGATGACTGGCGCCGCGGTGCTGCATGTCTTTCATTCGGGTTGTCAATTTCTGTCCTTTTCTGCTTCGGATTCCTCCTTTTATGCCCATCTTCCGCTCTTTTTCGCCATTCTGCCTTTTTGAACCTCTGTGACTCAAAAGAAAGAAAAACAAGCCTAATACTATACTAAACACAATGAAAACGAGTAAAATACTACTTAAAATGACTCAAAAAGGGTATATAAAGTATGTCTAACACTGATTCATGTAGACTGTCTCTCAGATCCCCATGTAAGAATGCATTCTTCACTTCAAGCTGATGGATCGGCCAGTGTTTGCCCATGGCAATGCTCAAAACTGTGCGAATGGTAGTCAGTTTGACAACCGGACTGAAGGTCTCACCACAATCAATGCCCTCCTGCTGATTTGTGTCATTGGCCACAAGTCGTGCCTTATACCTCTCAAGATCTCCACTATCTCTGAATTTGTGACGAAATAGCCAAAGACAACGAATCACATTCACCCCATCAGGTCTAGGTACTAGATCTCATGTGTGTTGTTTAGTTAAAGCATTGAATTCCTCAAACATAGCCGCATTCCAATTATGGTCTTATTTGGCCAATATAGGGTTCTTGGGAATTGGAGAAATGGTTTGGGCAGACAAGTTAAATTGGACTTTGGGTTTGAAGATTTCATGCTTGGCACGAGTTTCCATTGGATTAGTGGGGACATTTGTGAGCTGTAGAGTCTGAGTGGTGGTATCCGAAACAGAAGGCATTATCGGGTAAGGGTAAGGAGGGGGCGAAGCTGTCGACGGCGCCGCGACGCGACGCTGGATTGACAGTCTTCTCTGAAAATTTGGCGTCGCGGCGCTATCGACGGAATGTGTTCTCTGGAAATCTGGCACCGTGGTGTTAAAGTCGGTACATAGGTGAGTTGTTCAAGAATAATGGGAGAGATGGCAGGCTCGTCAAGAAAAGAGTAATCCGGTTTTTGGAACTTTTTAAGATTTTGGAATGTAGTCTCGTCGAATGTGACGTGACGAGATATGTGAATTTGACGAGTGGACAAGTCATAGCATAGATAGCCCCTATTGTTCGGCGGGAAGCCTAGGTAGACACATGGAGTTGACCGAGGAGCTAGTTTGTGAGGGGAAGTAGAGGCAAGGTTAGGATAGCAGAGACAACGGAATATCCGGAGATGATCATAAGATGAGACTCTATGATAGACGATTTCGGTAGGGGTATTATTGTGAAGAGTGCTGGTTGAGAGAATATTGAGAACGTATTCTGACATTTTAGCAGCATAGATCCAGAAGGACGGAGGTAGGGAGGCATGAATCAATAGAGTGCGAATCATATTGTTAATGGTGCAGATGATTCTTTCAGCTTTACCGTTTTGAGGGGAGGTGTGGGGGCAGGAGAATCGGAAAAAAATGTCATTATTAGTACAAAAACGGTGAAACATAGAGTTGTTGAATTCACGATCATTATCGCACTGAAAAGATTTTATACCTTTTTCAAACTGTGTATGAATGAATGTTCGAAACTCAAGAAATTTGGCAAACACTTTCGATTTAAATTTGAGATGATACAACCAAACAAAGTGAGAAAAATTATCTAGTAGGATAAGATAGTATTTATGACCGAGAGAACTAGCAACAGGTGATGTCCATAAATCGGTATATATAATATCAAAAGGTGCAAAAGTAACACTAGTAGATGAGTTAAACGGAAGACGAGTATGTTTGCCTAAAGAACAAGAAACACAGTTTTGGGCAAGCTTCCCATTACAAGTAATGAAATTATTGCCTCTAAGAAAATTAAAAACTGGGGCTCCTGGATGACCAAGCATATTATGCCATGTTGAAGAAAAAATTGTCGCTAGAGAGACGAGAGAGCTAGATCTGGCAGCAGAGGTGAGAGTGAATTGATAAAGATCCCCCGTGTTATTGCATCTCGTAAGAGGTGTCCCCGTATGAAGATTCTTTACAGTGAAACCAAAAAGGTCAAAATCAACAGAGAGACAGAATTATTACGAGTGAATTTGCTGATAGAGATTAGATTCTTAATCATATGTGGAGCACATAGGATATTTTGAAGGGGGAATGAATTAGGAGGTGGTGAGTAGGATGTACCATAACCTTTTACTGGAATGCGGTGGCCACTACCAACTGTCGCAAATTGAGGATGCTTTAAACCAAACAGTTGGGGAATATTACCTCGCATCGCGAGTGAGGTGAAATGGCTCGAGTTCATGTACTCGATTGTTGCCGCCGCTGCATGTTGAGATCGAAGGCCCGACCAACCGATGGGTGTCACGCCGATGATGGTTGTTGGAACTGGTCGTGCATGAAGTGGGCTTGCTGCGGATACTGGACTTGCCGAGGGGATGGAGCAGGGCCCAACAAATCGTGGTGGGAGAACTGGTTGTAGGGTTCTTTGGTGCCGAATCCGCCGCGCCAGACGGTATCTTGGGCACCGCGCCGAACTGATTTTGCGGGCCCTGTTGTTGCTGCTGCTGGTTCTGCTGTCCGCGACCTTTTCCACGACCACGGCCTCCTCTGCCGCGGCCCTTGACGCCCTTTCCACTGCGTCCCTGCTGCGGTTGAGAGTTTTCTGGTGGCGCTGGATCTTGAGGGCGCGTTTCGACATCTAACGCCTTCGGATTGTGCTCATCCTGCTTAGCACGTCGAGTCTCTTCGAACAACAACTGCGAGCGAGCTTTGTTAAAACTGGGAAGCAGATCTGCCTGTTGAATTATGACGGCTAACGTATCATAGTCGCCTTTGGGAAGGCCTGTAATCAATTGCAATACCATTTTAGTGTCCGATACAAGCGTGACGACGTTGGAGAGTTGATCCGCCAGGAGTTTCAACTGTCTGCAGTACTTAGTCATGTTGGAGAAATTTTCAAGGTGTGTATTGTTAAACTGTTCCTCCAAATACACTTCACGAGTGTGCTTGTTATCTTGGAAGATTTCCTCCAAGCGGTTCCATAAATCAAGGGTCGTGGCGCCAGATTTCATGATAGTAAGAAGAAGATCCTAAGAAATACTATCATAAATCCACTGTTTGACGCCGGTGTCTAGAAGACGCCATGTAGACTCATCAACCTCTTTCGAGCGCGGAATAGTGTCATCGATATTATCAAACACGTTATAGAGACATGCATGATTACGAAACAGTTCACCCTGGGAGAATACTGACTGTTTTCTTGATCAAGAAGAATGGAAATAGAGTTCTTGATATTGGTAACAGTTAGAGCGGGATGAAAAGAGGATGACGGCATGGTGGTGGTGGGATTGGTGGAGGTTGAAGCGTCAGAAGTATTGGAGAGTGTGGGAGAGGGAAGATTTTTCATCTAGAAGAGAGGAATATAGGAGAAAAAAACACGAATTTTTGAGAGGAACCGCGGCGGAGAAGGGGAGGCCGGCGGCTTTGGGAGAAAATTTTCTAGGGTTTTTTTTTACTTGGCTCTTGATACCATGTAAGATGATATTAATCTCCCTTGGGAGTCTTCTCATTAATATCATAGTATATATAGACTACAATATTCATCTCTTATACAATAAGAATCATAAGCTTATACAAAATAGGATTTCTAGTTTTATTATAATTATATTTACACCATATATAAAATATATTTTAATTATGAATAGAGATGAAGTAATTTTTATATACACGTCCAATGTCAAAACGTTAAGGTTTCACTTCTTGTGCTCACTGCTCACGCGTTGCTGCTTTAAAGGGATTCAAGTACACGCGGTTTCGATATTTCAATTGTCATGCAAAGCAAATGTTTTTAGGGGTGCACAAAAGGTTAAAATCGGACCGGACTGAACCGGATCGGATCGAAGACCGAAAATCTCAATTACTAGGACCAAGATCGACCAATTTCTGGCCCGGTCCGGCCTGCGTCAATTTTCGATCCGTCCGGTCTATTGGACCAATCCCCGCCACTTCACCACTGGACGTATTGACATATCAAATATAAGTTGTAAATTAGTGAAACTTTAAATGGTCATAACTTTGCGCTCGGATGTCCGTTTGATCTATTTTTTTTTTGTTTTCCCGTATTTTTTCGAGACGAAGCCATAGTTTTAAGACGACTGGTTCTCCTCCTACATTAAAAACTCCACATTTAAGTGCTTGCTGCTTACAGCTATTCAATTCACTCTTTTAAAGGGCCACTCTCCTTGTCTTCCACCCTTAAACCAAATTTCTTCTCAAACCTAACTTCCTTCTCATGTAGTTATCAAGATCAGAACGAACATGTACTTGTTGCATGATCTTTGTACCCTACATCGTGTCATTGTCTATTCTTCTTTCCCATTCACTTCGGTCTCGTTAATTTGGTTTACTATATTTACAACATTTATCATAGTATAATTCACCAAAAAAAAGATTGAAAATTAGTTATAAACTTCATCGCTAATTTATTGTTAAATCACCCGTAGCTAATGATTTTTTCTATTATATCTCGCCAAACAGAATTAACGACGAACTTTATTGTTTAACTACGGAATATGTCAGACGCAAATTTATATTTTTTTAGTATCCAGCAACGACATTTTCCATAGAATTCACTGCATAAACAATTCATGCAGTTATAATTCGTGTATAATTGTTACGTGAACCAAACGCTCCAAGTACCGAATATATCCTATATGTACAAAGGAGAACTTATGATTCCCCAAAATAGTAAATGCCAGATATATAATGTCAGTGAGTTTCACTTTTTCAAGTACTTAAAGAGAACAAAAAGAAAAGCAATATATTAGTATACTGCATAACTATATTGATCCAAGAAATAGAAGATATGAACAAATTGCATGTAATCGAATTTTTTTTAGTTTTTTTTTTTAGTTTTTTTTTTTTGATAATCCAGGTCTCGGGGTGGCCTTAGTACCCCCATATCGCTAGTAGCTGCACAAGTACTGATACTATGCTCCTGGAGGCGAATGGAACCCGTTCTTAGCCGCCACCGCCAGGTAAATCGCGGGATGTGCGCCCTGCATTGTGTCTGATCGCCACCAACAGATCAATGCTACAAGGTCCGACCCCCAACAGGGATTGTTTGAGGGAGTATCAAACCCACACTGCAACATGCCCGCACGGTTAAGCTACCAGGCTTTAATACGAGACATATGCCCCGGAGAACGTATCCGCCGAGAATCGAACTTGTGACCCTAAGACCACAAATTTGACTAATGGCCACTGGGCCACTATCTTTGGATTAGTATTCTTTTATTAATTCTATTCATTGTATATCTCCTATTTTAGGTAAAATTATAATCCTTTTGTAATTACATTAATTAGTTACCTAGTTTGTATGAAAGTAAATATTCTCGTAACCTTATATATATTGTAAATTATTCATCAATAAAATCGAGGAACATATTCTTTTATTGTATCAGTAGCCTAAAACTACAAACCCTACCCTAGCCGCCGATACACCTTGTCGGCCGCCACCTTTTTTCCACGTCGACACCTAGCCCACGTCGGAATCCTAGCCGCCGACCTCTCTCGGTCGCCCCCCTCTTTTTCCCAGGACGGAACCCTAATTTTTTCAGTCTTTCTCCCTGTCTCTTCCTTCTAAATTTCCTCTTTCATGGCTAACAAAATCAAATTTCATCCGGCACTTGCCGTAAACAACATTAAAAACTTCATCTATATGACTCTTGAAATGGAAGTGGGTCAATACTCCTCGTGAGCGGGGCTTTTTAAGATTCATTGTAATGTTTACGAAGTTATCGACCACATCATCTCTCCCACGCCGAAGTCCACAGACGTACCATTGGCTTCGTCTTCTGATGATGCACTCTGGTCTTGTTTGGACGCAGTCTTCCTCCAGTGGATATACAACATGATATCTAATAATTTTTTGCACACCATCATTAAGACTGATGACACTGCCCGCCAAATATGGGAACGTTTGGAGAGATTTTTCCACGACAACAAAATTCAATGAGCGTTATACCTTAAAAATCAGTTCAAGGATGTTCATCAGGACGATTTCCCAAACGTGTCTGCCTATTGTCAACAACTGAAGGTGCTTACCGACTAACTCTCCAACGTCATCGCACCAGTCACTAATCAACGACTGGTCATGCAACTTATTGCATGTTTGAACGAATCCTATGACAACGTTGCCACTATTCTTCAGCAATGCATGCCATTATATCTATTTTATAAGGCTCGTTCGAAGCTCATCCTTGAAGAAACCCAGAAAATCAAGCACAACACCACTCGGGTCAGCATTGTCGATGCCCACCACCACAATCGGGCCCTCCATCGACGGCAAAGCCTCTAGATCTGGCAACCAGAACCGTCGGCTAGAGGATCCGCAACAGTTCGCTTCCTCCCGTAGCAACCACCGGAGCAAGTAGTCCGGCAAGAGCCGCGTCGGAAGAAATTCTGGCAATAATCGCGGCGTAAAGGGGCAGTCCCCACCGGCCGAAAATAACCAGCAACGACTACGGCAGTGGAAACAACCTCTGTCGTGGGCTGCCTACCCGTTGTGGGTCTGATCGGTGTATTTTATATACACCTTTTGAATCATTTTTAATTAGTTTTTTGCCCATTTTGTACAAATATGTGTCGTGTTATGATAGATTTTCTTTCTTTTGAGTCACAATGGTTTAAAGTGGCACATTGGTGAGAAGGAGCGAAAAGAGAGCAAAAACAGAGGTTCCAGAGCTCAAAAAGCTGAAAAGTTGACAACCCGGGCGAGAAACAGGGAGGCGCCGCGGCGCCAGACCATCAGCAGTAGCAGAGCCACGACACCCAAGAAGCAGAAAGCCGCAGAAGTTTCGGTACCGTGGCGCCGGTTGCAGGGCCGCGGCGCCGACGCGGGAAAATTGATAAATCCGAATAGGATTGGGCCAATGCCAAGAAGGAAAAGGTTTTGCACGTTTTGGATAATATAAAAGGACCTTTTAGGTCAGTTTTGAAGAGTTCCACACCTTACAATTCATCACAACTTGAGATCAAGATTGGAGACATATTTTTGAGTAATTTCTTGTTCTTTACTTTATTTCTTTTTAGTATATGTTGGATATTATTTTAGTTCTTGGCATGTCTATGGCTAGGAACTAACTTAATTTAGGGCTTTTCATGTCGAATCACTTGAACCTCGTTCTTATGAATTAATGCATGTTTTGGTTTCTTCTTATTATTGTTGAGATTTATTCAATAATTGTTTTGATTACTTGGTAATTAATTGATCACTAATTATCATAACTTATATGATTTCTAATCAAAAGCCGAAAGGGGAGATTGTGAATATGCTATAGTTGAATAAACATAGGTTTAAATCGTGGACGAAAGTACCCCGATACTTGTGTAGCTTAATAGGTTATTGCTCTTAATCCTCATTTGTAGTCAATCTTGTCATCGAAAGATAGAAGGGTTCTACATTGGGGTTGAGTGTTTATATTACCTTAACATGAGTATAAAACGGCTTAGTTAACCTGCTATCTCAAAATAGAAGAAGAACCTTAATTATTTGCATTAACAAGTAAAGCGAGCGGATAGTTGAGGAGATTTGGAAGCCATATTTCCACCATATCTGAAGTAAAGTAAAGTAATTTAGTTAGCATCTATAATTATAGCTATAAACAAATCATCAAATTATCGGTCACCAAATAGATACTACAGAATAGAGGTTGATAATTGGACACTAATCTCTGAGGACGATAATTCGGTCTTCTAGACTATATTACTTGTCACGATACGTGCACTTGCGTTTAGCGTGTGTATAAGTCGCGCATCAGGGTCGCATGGCCCATCATCATGGGTATCCCCTCCTTGCTCGTATACAACATCCTCGTGGACTCCACCTCAGAACTGATAGGCCTAACATGTCATACTTGGCCCACATCCACAACATGCCTACACATCACAAGCTCCACCAACGACTTATACACCTATTGACATTGAGGTAGCTATGAGCACAATGTCACTCAACACTCCAGACGAAAATCGGTATATGAACACATGCACCACATCTCACGTGACGACATCACAAAGTACTCTCTCGTCTTATTTCAATTTGAGTAATTTAAATTGGAATATTATTGTTGGTAGTGGACAAGACATTCGCATCTGTGGTTATGGTCATTCCTCCTTATCCCCACCACATTCACCACTAATCTTTAAAAAATTCCTCCATGCCCCAAAACTCATTAAGAATCTAATCTTCGTGCGATATTTCACAACTAATAATTGGGTTTCACTTGACTTTGATCCTTTTGGTTTTACTGTAAAAGATTTTACGACATGGAGACGAATAATGAGATGTGACAGCACCAGAGATCTCTACCTTATTTCAAACGTCACAACAATCCAAATTTCGCCTCGTGAACTCACGCTTCTTCGTCTTCCTTATGACATTCTTGATTAGGACATCCAGGAGATTCTGTTTTACGTTCCTTTAGAAAAAATAATTTTATTAATTACAACCGTATTTCTAGGACTCCTATATGTGAATGTTGAGTTTTTGGGAAACATATCAAATTACCATTTTCTGCATCCACAAATTATACTTCAATGCCTTTCGATATCATACATATTAATTTGTGTACATCCCCTATTTTGAGCATGACTGGCCATCGATATTATGTGTTGTTTTTGGATAATTATTCACCCTTTATATGGACTTTTCCAATTGAAAATAAATTATAGGTCTACCACATTTTTTCTTCATTTAGTGCTTTCGTAAAAAAAACAATTTGAAAAGAGCATTAAATATTTTTAATGTGACAATGGCAGAAATTCGATAATAACCAATTCAAATAATTTTGCTCCAAAAACGGTCTTGCCTTTCGATTTTTCTGCCCTCACACATCCTTCCAAAATGGTAAAGCCGAACGGAAAATCCAAACTATAAACAACCTCATTCGTGCTCTACTTGCTCACGCCTCAATTCCCCCCCAATTCTGGCATTACACACTCTCCATGACATATATCTCCTAAACATAATCACGAACAAGTCTATAACTCAATGGTCGCCCACCCAAGTTCTGCTTCGCAGGAACCCCTCCTACTAACACTTGCGTATTTTTGGATGTCTTTGTTACCCTCTTCATCCGACCACTCACAAATTTTAACCTCGGTCTTCCCCATGTGTGTTTCTTGGTTACCTTGCTAATCATCGTGGTTACTCGTGCTATGACTTGTCGAGCCGTAAAATTATTATTTCACGTCATGTCCTATTTTATGAGTCTCAATTCCCCCTTGTCTCTCTACACTCGACACCTCGACATTCCTACGACTTCCTAGATGATGGCCTAAACTATCTTATAATTCACCATTTACATAGTCCGCCGTCCCAAACCCCGACACCACTTCAGCCAGTCTCGGACTAGCTGTCCACCCGGTTCTGCCAATGGTGTCCCAGAATAGCCTGCCTCATGGTGATTCCGCAGCTACCTCTCGGTAAACCGAGGTTCGGCTAGCCAGTACTGTCACCCCTACCCTTCTTTCTCTTCCTGACAGTCCCGCGGTAAACCCCTCTCCCGTCCTGCATCCAGAGACACTCTCGGACCATGAAAACTGGTTTCATGTACGGAATTTATAAACCTAAACGGTTGTTTAACCTTTCTGTTTCAGTTGTTCCTTCTCTTGTCCCTCGTAACCCGAAGGATGTTGTTACACCTCGTAAGTTTAAGGCGATAATTAAATAACGTCATTAAGGAGGTAAGATTCGAATATTGGATAAAATATAATTACATATGTTAATACGAAAATTAGTGTATAAACGGATGTTATCCCGGAATAGTTTTTTGAAGTACTACAAATGTGACGACGAGAATAAATTAAAGGAAGCGGGATTTAAGCTTTAATTATTACTTGAGGGATTAATTTATGAAGACAATTAGGGGAGTGGACCAAAGTGTAATAAACTATTTTCAGATTTTTAAAATTATCCCACATAAAACCTTTCTTCTTTCATTATATTGCAATTCTTAAAAAAAAAGGGGAAATATATACTCTCTTCTCCTTCTCCTCTCAACCGAACCCACACCCCATTGCTATACAAAATTGAAGTTTTGCTTCTTTTAATTCCTCTCCTAAATTAAGTCATTTTCATCCAATTTTCTAATCAAAAAATTGCTCCAAAACAGTGGTAAAACGTGTCACTGCTGGGCCGAACTGGGCAGTCAGTTTTCCAAGTTTTTGGACGAAATCTTTGGAGGAAAACGTGTAGGAATGATGGATTAACATTATGGGATTCATGCATGACGATTTGGAGTTGAAGAATTGTTAAAATTGGGAAAGAAATTGGACAATTAGACCGATTTTTCTAGGGACCGTTTTGGCTTCAATTTAAGGTATACAATTCTTCTTTATATGATATAATTGGAGTGCATGTTGTTATAATTAAGGAGATGGTATGAATCACCTTGGTTGTTATGGTGATTGTATTCCATAAATGTAAAGAGAAAGAATGTATTATGGTAGCGTATATGAAGTATATGAGACTAATTTGGTTGTATCTTGGAATTGTGCTTAGTTATTGGTTTGGTTGGCATTTGTTGTAAATTGTGGATGTACATATAAACAGGGGAGTGATGCCCGAATTTTTATAGAATAGGAAGTCATCATTCAATATAATTTACGTTAGAAATCATAGAATTAATGGACGTATTACTCTTTATTATAGATTGGCGTACTAGTTGAGACGAATCCTATTCTTCGAGTGAGTTAGTTCAGCGAAAAGGTATGTGAAACTCTTCCTTCTTTCTTTTTGGAATGATTTATTGAAAGTACGGCGGACGTACAAGATTTCTACACAGTTTATTTTCTAAAGATGTTAGTCATGAGAAATGCCTATGATTTTTCAGTAAAGAGTTTATTATAATGATTTTATTGAGAGTCAAAGTGATGATTTAAATTGTATAGTTACTCATGATACTCTATTCGTGTTGGATATGATTATATGAATTCACTGAGTCCCTCACGGAAGGGTCGACAATGTATATAGATATGATGATTCCACCGAGTCCCTCACTAAAGGGCCGACAATGTATATAGATATGATGATTTCACCGAGTCCCTCACTAAAGGGCCGACAATGTATATAGCTATGATGATTCCACCGAGTCCCTCACTAAAGGGCCGACAATGTATATAGACAAGATGATTCTATGGGCAGGCATCTCTGATTTTGATATGACTCTCATTATTTTTATAAGGCACATTTGACTCTCACTTTTATATGACACAGTTGAATTTGGTGTTTGATTATTATACTTGTCTCATTTTACCTCTTGGCCAGATATGATCTTATTTACAGTACTTCATGCTTTATATACTCAGTACATTATTTCATACTGACCTCCTTTCCCCGGGGGGCTGCGTTCATGCCCGGAGGTACAAGTGCTCTGTTTGGTGATCCCCAGTCTAGGATTCATGTTCAGCTGATTGGAGAGCTCCTTTGATTCAGAGCTTTGTCATTTTGGTACAGAACCCTATTATTTTGACTCATGTATATTTAGGGGCACAACGGGACCCTGTCCCGTCATATGTCGTTATCTTTCTCATAGAGGTCTGTAGACAGTTATGGGTTGTACGTATGTGGAGTTGTAAACCTGTTTTGGTATATGTGTTGCAGTATTTTGTTTTGGGATGTTCTCGTATATAGTGACAGCCTTGTCGGCTTGCGTCCCTCGTTATAATTGATTTTAATGTGACTCATATGGATACAGGGTTATTCATGTGTAAAAGCAATCTTGTCGGCTTGCCTATTCAGACATATATTATGTTTGCAGCGTTATTCTGCCGGATTTTATATTGACTTTAGTGTTAGTATAATGACGTCCAATTAGTGCGCTTAGTCGCGGCCCGTCGAGTCGGGTCGTGACAGATGCCTTGTCCGACCCTAATTAGAAAGAGGCAATGATTGACGAATATAATTCTCTTATTTATAATAAGTTATGAGACCTAGTACCCTGTCCACCTGATGCTAACATTATTCGTTTTATGTGGATTTTTAGTCATAAAAGAAATTTGATGGTTCTTTTGAGAGGTACAAGACTCGTCTTGTAGGTGATGACATGTCTCAACATGTTGGAGTGTACTGTGATGAAATGTTCAGCCTGATCGTAAATCCCGCAACCGTCTGGACCGTCATCAACATTGCCATATTCAAGTCTTGGCCAATTCACCAGCTTGATGTCAAGAACGCCTTCTTACATGTGGATCTTCATAAAATGATATATATGCATCAACCTATGAGTTTCAGGGATCCTATTCATTCGGATTATGTGTGTCTGTTGTGAAAATTGCTCTATGAACTGAAATAGGCTCCTCGAGCATGGTACCAGCGTGTCACGACCCGACCCCGGACCCGTGATTGGTGTCTTATCCCGGGCACCCTGGTGATACAACATCAGAGAAAACCAGCGGAAAAATCAACTCACAACAAGAACCCATATAGAATATAAGCAGGCTAACCCAAAATGGCTACCTCTAAATATAACAAAAACTGAACAGTTACATCCTTAATAACTCAATTTATAACAGGACTACAGACCTCTAAGAATGTGTAATCACTATGACGGGACAGGGCCCCGTCATACCCCTGAATGTACAAAACATCTACGACACCAGGGAGAACCGTACCAAAAGTCGAGCCTCCGGAGAAATGAAGCTTCTGACACCTGAGCAAAGATCCTAAGAATGAGGATCCACCACTGCTACTCCCTACTGCAGATGAACGCAGGCGGCGGGGTCAGTACACAATATGTACCAAGTATGTAAAACTGGAAAATACTGTAATAATATCATAAGTCTAAAATAAGCTGGTGTCATGGATGAAAATCAAATTACATTGCACTGTGCCTTACTAACAATGAGAGTAACAAGTAAAAACTTTACTGCATAAAAATAGGAGGCTCATGATCAAAACAGGGTCCCTCGCCCGTAGTATCATTAAGCAATCCTACTCCTGAGACTATTTCACCCGCATAGGTCCTGTGGACCCGCATGAGGTCATCCGCCTCGCATGAGACTATTTCACCCGCATGGGACTATTTTACCCGCATGAGGTCATCCGCCTCGCATGGGATTATTTCACCCGCATGGGACTATTTCACCCGCATCGATCCGGTGGGCCCGCATGAGTACAAGCGCGCACTCGCATCATGGGTATCAAATCCATGGAATAAGTAGTAATAATAATAATAATACATAACCCAGCACTACCGGCTATCATACATAACATAAGCGCTACCGGCTTATCATAACGTAAGCAAGTTAAGAATATCCCCTAAATTCTTATTAACATTATTAATATACCCTCTCATTTTTGTTTACTTAAGGCACTAACATGTCATTTAAGAGAAAATCCGGGAATTCAACCCAAGTATCACGTACCTCTAACCTTTTTAGAAATGACTCCTTTTTATATAAAACTCCCAAGATACTAATAACCGTAGTATCAAGTCACGACTACTTTTCAAGACAAGTCACGTTTACCTTTAGAAATATAATAGGCTTCTAAATCAAGTGACTTCATTTCTTTTAAAACCTTAGGCAACTAATGCCTTAAAAACAATTTGTCTTTCACAAATTCAAATCATTTATCCGTACTTATTTTACTTAGAGTAAACCTTCTTTTATTAACCTTCCATAAAGCTAATATAACCAACTTCCCATAAAGCCGTTATATTAACGGTATACGTTAGTCAAACACATTTCTCTATGTCCAAGGGACTTATACTTTTAAAACGAAACAAGTATCACATACTTAAAACTCTTCACGTCCCTTAACTTTGAAACTTAAGACACCATTAAAACAAGAGAGGAATATCAAAGCCTTGTACGTATACCGTACTACATAGATGCAACTATTCATGCTCAAGAGGTAGGAAAGTTCCACATACCTCTTCGGGTCAATCCACTTGCTAAGTCCAATATACCGCACGTAGTACGTCAACCTATAATGACCATAATACGTTTATTAACCTCTAGCTTCAACATAGAATTTTCCAAGTGCAAAGTCACTAAATCCTATGGAAAATCGGGCAGCATTTCCTTTGTTTCTACGTACTTTGCCACCTTTTTCAAGGCCGAATTCAACATCCAAACGCCACTTTTAAGGCCCAACAATCCAATCAATACAAGGGGATTCACACCTAATCTTGGGTGTGTAAAATTATGCCCCACAATGCATATTAACTAAATCAATAAGTTAAAGGTAGTATTTTGGCTACAACATGTTCACCTCCTAGCCTTATTCAATCCCTTCAAATCCAAATCATATTTCTTACATGCAATTTGTCTAAGAGCAACATTTACCACTACAAGTTCTTTATTCTTCACATGCAACACCATAAACTAACAAAAAAAGAAGGAATTGTTACCTTAGAACTTTAGCCAAATTAATTCAACAAGTTCACTAGCCTCCTTTCCACAATCACCACCACAAAAGCTCCTACAAGCTTGCCAACAAGTTTCCTTCTTGCCACCTTTTTTTAGATTTTTCTCAAGCCTTGATTTCCTCTTGATTTTCTAGAGAGAAGGGAGAGCTTTTAATTTTTTAGAGAGAGATGAGAGCTTGAAGAATGACCAAGTCTTCAAGACTTGGTCAATAAGTAGAACTTGCAAAATCAGATGGGGGGGGGGGGGGGACACTTGTCACCCTCCCATGGCCTTTTTTAAAACAAAACAGTTCAGATTTTTCCACTCAACCTCGCAGAACCCGCCTCGGCGCCGCGGCGCTGAAACCTCCGCAACCCCACAGAACTTCCGGCGCCGCGGCCCTGTGGCTCCTGACCGAATTATTTTTCTGTCCGACTGCGCACTGAACTTGTAACTCCCATAACTTTCTACTCCGATGTCCTATCGACGAACGGTTGGTTGCGTTGGAAACTAGACTCAACTAACTACGTACTAGACCTTTGAAACACCTAGGAACTCTCAATGTAACAGGTCATAACCCGCCTCAAAGTTTACTAAAAACCCGTCCGAAACAATCCGTCAACCTATCTATCTAAAATTTAAGTCTTAATCCCTTTCGTACGTTCTCATACGCATGGCCAGAACTACGGGGTATAACACAGCGGTTCACCGATTATGTCTTATCTATTAGTTTTCACAGTAGATTCGATCATTCCATGTTCATCTTTAACAAGGGTACATACATGGATTACCTAGTATTATATGTTGATGACATCATCCTCACATCATTTGATGCTCTCCGTCGGTCCATTATGCCTCTCATTTCCTATGAGTTTGCTATGAAAGATCTGGGGGGCCTGCGATATTTCTTGGGCATCTATGTCATTCGACATTCTAACGGCCTATTTTTATGTCAGAAGAAGTACGCCGAATAGATCTTTGACTGTGCAGGCATGACATATTGCAAACCATTTCACACGCAAATAGACACCAATTACATGTTCATCGTTGATTCCGACCCTTCATATTCAGACACGACTCACTATCGTAGATTGACTGGGGCTATACAGTACATCACATTCACGAGACCAGACATATTCTATGTCGTGCAACAAATCTTCTTGCACATGCGCATTCCGACGGAAGCACACATGCATGACCTCAAACATATTTTATGATACATCCAATGTACACTTCACTTCGGATTACATCTATACAGATCTTCACTCACTGGTCTCACTACTTATTCTGATACTGACTGGGGTGGATGTCTTGACACTCGACGCTCCATGTCTGGTTATTGCATTTTTCTCGGAAATAACCTATTGTCTTTGTCTTCCAAAAGGCAACCTGCACTATCCCGATTCAGTGAAGAAGCATAATACATAGGTGTTTCCAACATCGTGTATGAGTCTTGTTGGATCTGTAACCTTCTACTTGAGCTGCACTGCCCGATTCAAAAGGCAACACTGATCTATTATGATAATATTAGTGCGATATATCTTTCCGGCAATTTCGTCCAACATCAACGCACTAAACACATTGAGATTGACATTTATTTCGTTCGCGAAAAAGTGGCTCATGGTCAAGTTCGTGTCCTTCATGTTTCTTCCAGATATCATATTGCCGACATCTTCACCAAAGGACTTTCGCGCATACTATTTGATGATTTTCGAGTCAGTCTCAGTGTTCGAGAACCTCCCGCTTCGACTGCGGGGGTGTAATAGAACACTTCTCAATATTCTTTCATTAATTGTATTAATTGTATATCTCCTATTTTATGTAGAATTATAATTCTTTTATAATTAGGTTAATTAGTTACATAGTTTGTATCAAAATAAATATTCTTGTAATCTTATATATATTGTAAATCATTCATCAATAAAATCGAGTAACATATTTCTTTAAAATGGTTCGGTCCGGTTGGATTTGCCGTTGATCAGTTCTGAGGCAGGCAGGGAGGCAGCGGGCGAATTAACTCCATCACATGGCTCTTCTTCACCCCCTCGTGGCCGCAGCCCAATGCATCCATTCAATACTCATTCATTATGCCCCTCAACTACTTTCCTTTTTATTAGCTACGTGTTAGTGGTTGTTAGAATTAACAATATAGAAGTAATGTTGTGCCCTGTTTGTGAGGTTGACAAACAAACAAACTCTGTTCTTTTTTTTTTTTTTTACCCGCAGGCGCTATTCTTTTGAGTGCGCACAGGGTAAATCCCGGGCTGATGATATCTTTTGTTTTTTTGGGAAAATGTATCTACCGTTTTAATGTACTACAAAGTATCATAGTTTTACTCCTTGTTATATACTTTTAGTTTTAGGTGGCGTAATAAAGGTATGATTATATGAATGACCTAAAAGCAGGAGGGACCTATGTATGTTTATGGATTTGGCGGAACTTATTTAATTTTAGCTTAAATCTTATAATATTAATATAAAAAATTACCTAATATGTATAAATATACCATTCATAACCTAGTAAGTTGTTATTTCTAGAATTTACAATTCAAAATTCCAACTCCATATCTCAAACTATTACTTTGTTATACTTTTAGATCTGTTCATATTCTTTTCATTAGCAAATCGCCTCGTATCCAACTTAAATGTTAACGAGTTTCAAGTTGAATTGAATGAATTTCATATGTCAAAATATTGTCGAAAAATATCTCAATTTAGTATCTACTTAAAATTATCCTCTGCATATTCAAATTGGAGCTCTTTTAAAGTTGAGAGCAACTATGAGACGATTTACTAATAACAATTACCTTCCGTCATACTTTAGATTAGTGTATTAGAAATAAAAGTTAATACAAGATGAATTATTAATAATATATACATATTAAAGTTAGGCATAGACAACTTGATGTGTCACCTCTCTACGGCCATTCCTATTTATTTTTTTTCTCATGTTTTTGTATTTTTCTTTCACTCTTTTCATTTAATTATCTTAATTTAAAAAAATTCAAAGTTCATTATTAATGGAGAAAAAATCAGTTAGTGGAGAGTCCAAAAGCCACAATGAGAAGTTATAAGCTACAACCATTACTAAATCCCACGATATGAATATCACTACTATACAAACACGACCCTTGCTGGTAAATCAAATGTATCAACTTTAGTGCATAATTGCTGGCAAGTAAATCTTTTGTTATACTTTCTTCTGATTACAAATTTTAGGCCTTTTTGGATTAAATATGATTGGATTGTAAGCATATGAGACTGACCAATGCCATTTTTTACTATTTCGTCTTGCAGGTTTTGAACCCTCTAGATTCCCAGCAAAACCAGCAGTTCTTTTGTTCTATGAATTTCTATTTTATAGTCGGAAAGTAGTGTTGATAGAAATTAAGAAGACGTAGCCTGCATGGGCGTGTAACTCAGTTTATTCCAGGGTATCCCGAGAAAGTAAGAAGATGTAATGTAAGCTTTTAAATTTCATATGAATGAGTGGCTGCGATTTAAGAGTCCATTGAAATGTACTGAAGGATATAGGATTTTGACACTTTATTTGGGTATCAAATTATTTTTTTGTCAAGTTGACGGAGGTTTGAGGCTAACAAATACTATATGTTATGTTCTTATTTCCTTTTTCTTTTTTGTTCTCTCTCCGTATTTCTCTCTTACTTATCAGTATATGTGCAATTTTATGCATTTTAGCATGTTATATTTTGTACATTTATATCATAAAATTATTTTCTTGGAAGAAATTATTATTCCCTTTATCTCAATTTATGGAAATGTATTTCGCGTCAAAACACTTAATTTTCACTCTAAATTTAGGTATAAATTCTTCAATTTTTTAAAAAGAAAATGATATATTTTAAAACTACACGAAAAATACTACAAAGACAACATCTCTATTATTTTCTTTTGCATTTTTCATTTTTCTTCCGTTAAATCTGTAATTTTGTATTTGGCATAAAATTAATTTATATGACAATTACACTAGTGATATCAATTTATATCAAAGTTAAAATTGAAGATACTATCTCGTACCGACTATTTTTACCTTGATTTTAGCAACTTGTGAATTAACAGCACCTTAACTACCTCTAAAGCGGCATTAATGGCTATAGCTCAACCTTCATCTCCCTTCTTGAATGCACCATTATTCATCCTACGTCGGTTCTGACTCACACTTGGCGTGCTATAAATTTTTGTTGAGCAAAATCACTAAGTAACACATATAGTCTTTGGAAAATGGGTATCCACAATAGACAAGTATTATCATTGTTCTTGGTGGCTTTATTTGGCTTTGCCGTCCGTCTAAATAATGCTCAAGATTCAACGACACTTGTTCCAGCAATCATTACATTTGGCGATTCAGCTGTGGATGTAGGAAATAATGACTACATACATACTCTCTTTAAGGCCAATTATCCACCATATGGAAGGGATTTTGTTAACAATCAACCTACTGGAAGATTCTGCAATGGAAAATTAGCCACTGATATCACTGGTAAGTTATTTGCTTTCAGATTTGATATTTACTGGTTCAACTAACATTAAAGTGTCTAGTATTAACAATTTTAGTGTTCTCTATTGAAAGAAACATTCTTAGAGTTTGAATTTGAAATATTCTGTTAAGAAATTATTTTTCTTACCGTTCTACCACACTGTTACAGTGCGCCTGTGTTTCATTTTATGTGAAGGGGTTAATAGTCCGACTTCCTTCATATAAATTGGGACAAAGAGGTCAAGTTTTTCTTACATCTCCCCCTCCGGGAGCCCAGATATCATATACGCCCCAAAATAAAGAATCTTGAATACTAGAAGTAAAGCACATATACCTATCAAGATTAATACCTAAAATTGTGGTCATTTTATTTCGATTTTCCAGACATAACCAAAGAAGGGAAAAGATTCTTCAAGTGTCTCAGGTCAACCTACGTCAAGATAATCCCACCTTTGAAACACTTTGATAATGCTTCCAAATAATGAATCAGAGCACATGGATTCATTTTCTTATCTTTTTTCTGTCAAGAAAATTATCGTTGAGTTTGGAACGCCGGTGATAAGCCGGAGGAAGGTGAGTATGACGTCAAATCATCATACCCCTTATGCCCTGAGAGACACACGTGCTACAATGATCGGGACAAAGGGTCACGATCCAGCGAGGGTGAGCTAACTCATTTTAGCAGAATTCAATAACTTTAGCTCAAAATTTGTATTTATATTAAAATTTCATTTAATATGTGTAATTAATCCATTTAAAACTCAAGTACGTAAAAAAACTTATAATCCAGAATCAATAAACTTATAACAGATGTGGTTTATTTTTAAATGTTGTAGCTGATACACTTGGTTTCACAACTTACCCGGCTGCATATTTGAGCCCCCAAGCTTCTGGCAAGAATCTCCTTATTGGTACTAATTTCGCTTCTGCTGCTTCTGGCTTTGATGACAAAACCGCCATCCTCAACGTAAGTTTTACAAACAAGCATTCTATTTTTATTGTAGTCATTATAATTGCCGGTAAATAAATATCGCTAAACATAGTGACTTTTAGCAGCAATAATTGGTGTTTTTACCAGCACACAATTATGTATGTTGGTGACCAATTCGGATCAAAATTACAAAATGGGGCTAACTGTTATTGTAAAGAATGGATATTGGGCTTATGAGTGGAGGATTGTTTAAGTCCATATAAAGAGTCAAATACAATGAATCTTGGCCCTAACTCAATCACCAAGATTATGAAGGGAGATTGTCCAAGTTCATATAAGGAGTCCAAATTTTCATTTCATTTCATTTCCGACGTGGGACTCTTAAATAATTTTTGATGCAGCATGCAATTCCATTGTCAACACAAATGCAATATTACAAGGAGTACCAATCCAAGTTAGCAAAAGTTGCAGGCAGCCAAAAAGCGGCATCCATCATAAAGGATGCACTCTACTTAATAAGTGCTGGAAACAGTGATTTCTTACAGAATTACTACATCAATCCTTATATTAACAAAGTCTACACTGCTGACCAGTATGGCTCTTATCTTGTCGGCATATTCACTAGCTTTGTCAAGGTGAGTTTGCTTCTAAGTTCTAATGTTGTTTCAACATTAATGTACATTTGGGAGAGCTAATCTTTGCAAAATAAACATAAATCTAGTCTTTATTGAATAGATCCATCTAACCTAAAAGGTGTAAGATTTGATATCTCATATTTTTAGTAGAGGTGACGAATAGGCGTGTTGGATGTATCAAACTTGAGCAGGTCAAAACGAGTCAAATTAATAAACCGGTCATAACCCAACTTGTCCCAAAACAACAAGGGTCAATTGGGTAGAAATAATGGGGAAAAAGTAGTGAAAGCCAATACTCCAGTTATTTTTTCTTAAATTATTAGTTTCAATTCTTCCAAGTTTACATACTCAATCTCCAAATTTAATCTGTTTGTTTGAATTTATATTGCATTTTGACTTGTCAGCTTACACTTATTTTGCCCCAATATTTTGATGGATCGTTTTGAATTTAACCTGTTGAATCAAAACAACAAATAGGTCGTAATCCAACCTATTTAAACTTGAATAAGTGGCACGGATTACTAAAAATTTGATCCATTATTAATTATGTAAAACAGGATTTATATGGGCAAGGAGCAAGAAGAATTGGGGTGACTTCACTGCCACCATTGGGATGTCTACCAGCTGCTAGAACATTGTTTGGATTTCATGAGAGTGGATGTGTGTCAAGAATCAATACAGATGCCCAACAATTCAACAAGAAGATGAATTCAGCTGCAACACAATTGGGAAAGCAACTTCCTGGCCTTAAGATTGCCATCTTCGACATTTTCCAGCCCCTATATGACCTCGTTAAATCTCCATCCGGCCACGGTAAATTTTCCACATCACTTTTAAATAATATAAAGGTCGAATACATGGACATCCCCTTAAGGTTGTCAGTAATATCTTTAGACATTCGAAGTTTCGAACTATGTCTTTGTTCTAATTGAGCATCTAAAAAAATGATAAAATGTTCTTATTAGATATTTTTGTCTCACATCTTGAAAAACTTTCTTTGTTTCTTCTCTTGTCACAAAATACGTTAATCACATGAAATATGTATCTCCTTTCACATCAGTATTAATTGAAATGGGCCTAAAGTTTTATGGCTTATTGAGTCTAATGTGTATAATTAAAGGAGGTGACATATCTTAAGTGATAAATTTATCTACATAATTGGCACTTGAGAACACGTGGAGCTTTTCCAAAGTTTTGAGTCGGAAGTATCTAATATGAACACTTTATTATGTGCTCGGGTGCTCAATAGTAATAGATCATAATTCGGATGTCTAAATAAAAGTTGCTAATAATTTTAAGAGGCTATCAATGTATTATGTCTAATATAAAACTAAACATCAATTTAGTTCCACTGATTGTGTAAAATTGTACGTGCGACACTGTTACTGACATAAAGTTTGGTGATTATTAGGATTCGCGGAAGCAAATAGAGGGTGTTGTGGAACAGGAACAGTGGAAACAACATCGTTATTGTGCAACCCAAAGTCACCTGGGACTTGCAGCAATGCAACACAATATGTGTTCTGGGATAGTGTACATCCATCTCAAGCAGCTAATCAAGTCCTAGCTGATTCACTCATTATCCAAGGCATCAACCTAATTGGATAATTAATACAACAAATATGTGCATTACTGTTACTACTATGAGTTTTATTTTACTCTATAAGTCCTTTAAAGTAACCACGTGATTTACCTTTTTTTCTTTTTAAATTTATCGTTTCCTTTGTTTCTGGGGCTTCTTATTTTCTTGTTGAGATGTTGAAGATGAAAATGATGTCTTGTATTACTTACACTACTTTTTATGTCATTAATGAATGTACCATGTGTTGTCTGGGAAAACAATTTACTAATGAAGATTTTTTTATTTTTTATAAAAATAAATATATAAAATAATGTGTGGGAGGGGAGGGTAGTGGGCGGGAAGGAAAGGGGGAGGGCTGTGTAGTGGGGTAAGAAAAGTTTCTCTTTTTTTGTTAAAAAATTGTATAAATAATATAAGAATATAAAGTAAAAATTTCGGGTGGGGTAAGCAAAAATTTCTCATTTTATAAAAAGTTATAAAAGTAAAATAAATATATAAAATAGAAAATTTGGTGGGGGAAGTGGGAGGGCGGGGGAGTGGGGGAGGGGTCGGGTGATGGGGTACGAAAAAATTCTCATGTTTAATATAAATTTAAATATAAGTAAAATAAATATATAAAATAAAACTTTAGAGGTGGTGTGGGAGGGTAAGAAAAAATTAAAAATTTCAATAATTTTTTTATAAAAGTAAAAATAGGACATAGAAATTTGAGAATGGGGAGCAGGGGGTAGGGGGAGGAGGTAAGAAAAAAATTCATTTTTTTTTTATTTTTATAAAAGTAAAAAGAATATGAAATGAAAATTAGGGAATGAGGGTAGGGCATGGGGGTGGGGGTGGAGGGGGTAGGGGGTAAGAAAAAATTGCATATTCTTAATATTTTTTTTTTATAAAAGTAACAAAAATGTGAAATATAAATTTAGTGATGGGGTGGGGTGGAGGGGGGTAGGTGGGGGTTAGGAGGTAGGGGAGGTAAGAAAAAAATTCTTATTTTTTATAAAGGTAAAAAAATATGAAATAGAAATTTGAGGATGGGGTAGGGTAATGGGGTGGGGGTGGAGGGGGTAGGTGGGGTAGAGGTGGGTAGGGATGGGGTGGAGTAGGCAAGGTAGGAGGCAGAGATGTGAGGGTGGTTCAGTGTTTTGGTGGGGTTGGTGTACCGAAGGGGGTAGGGTAGATGGATAGTATGGTGGATGGTTGGGGTGTGTTGGTGTATTTTTATTGTTCCGAAATAATAAAGGAATTTTTTTAAATAATTATTTATAAACAAAAAATTTAATCTAGAGTGGAGCTCTAATCGTTAAGATTTAGCATTTTCATTGGTCAAGTTTGGGCATCATCATGGGTTTATTTGGGCTGTTGATTTATGATGGGTCAACTTGAACTAGTCCAAACCAACCCATCAAAATCACTTTTGATCAAATTCATGAAACCTTGGGCAGATTAAAGTTGGATGGATCATTTAGATTTAGGCTAATTTCATCACCTCAGGAAAAACGTCTCAACATTATACATAACAATTTAAATAAAATAGTAAAATTGCATAGAAGTTTCTAAGACCAAACCTGCTGTAGTACCGCCAATACACTTTCCTACTCACCTGAAATACATTTTTTTTAGTTATAGATGTACTTAAGTCAGATTTTGTTGTATTCAAGTTAAATATATTTATTTATGTTCAAGTTAAGTGTATTCAACTCAGTTGTATTCATTATTTATTTGTATTCAAGTCAGGTGTATTCAACTAGTTGTATTCATTTGTAGCTACTTTTACAATGTATTCAATTTATTATATTTAAAAATCGGTTGTATTCGAACAACATAAATGTAATATAAATGCAAAAAAACATTGTATTCAACTTATTGTATTTAAATTCGATTGTATTTAAACAACATAAATACAAAAAATATATGAATATTTAGCTGTATTCAAAATTTATTGTATTCATTTGGATATAAAAAATCTCCTTCGAAATATTGGCGAAAAATATATAAATAACACTTTATTTTACGCTAAAAAATAATAAATACACCAAATACACTCGTATCTGAAATACAAATCATAAAATACACTGCAATAAGTTGGTTCAACGGAGTTCAATGTGATTTTCCGGCGCCGGCTAGATCTAAGCCACCGTTTCAGATCTGAGAAAATACACTTTGGCGCCGTCCAGATCTGAGAAAATACACTTAGGCAACAATGATACCAGCGCCGGCTAGATCTGAACGGACAATACAATGAAAAATACACTCCGCCCGTCAGCCACCTTCAAGAGTTTTATCAATGTCAAGCTAAGATATATATATAAAATTAATTCTCTTAATTAATTATATCAATCCTTTTATAATGAATATTTTTCTAACCGATTGATATTTTAGTTGCAAATCTCTCTTCATTAATATTTAATCATAATTGAGGTGTATGTAATCTTCAAGAACAACTACTATAAAGGGTAAAATGTGAAAGAATTTGGTCTTGAACTTTTAAAATGACAAGTATTTTGAGACAGATATCTTTAGTAAGGACGACAATTATTTTGGGGCGGAGGTACCAGATACACTCAATATGGAAAGTTGTTCATAAAACTATCTATTTACGTATAATCTCCTTATATTTCAGTGATGATTTTTGCATTACGGTGTAATTAATTAGTAATAATGTGTACTTAAATGTGGTTTCTATTCTCAGATGGACTTTTTCAAAAACAACAGGCCATGAAGTGGAATTTCTGAAGCAAGCGGCAAAAGGAGGCCACATTGGAGCATTATATGTGATTGGCATAATTATGGTCTTTATGGGTGGTGACTTCAAGCGACAAGTTAATTGGTAGCATGAAAGAAACAGAGCCACTGAGAAAAATAACAAGAGAGTGTTGAAAGAAATTAGTAGACCTTATCTTACCTCAGATCATTAACAATATTGGGGAAAAAGAGACTGTTTGAGCAAACATTATTTACACAAATGTTAGAAGGAACTAACAGAAGCTGATCTCCTGCAAAATTCGGTTTTTGAACGGGACCCTTTTAACACTTCTGCATATTTCATCAACTCGGTTTTCTCTGGCTCAACATTAGTTTTGTTTTCTTGAGGTGAATCAGTTAGACGACTTGAGATATAATCCAGCCTTCCTGAACCTGATGACGAACCTCCATCGCTGTTTTGCCTACTATTCATCAGATAGTTGCTGTTTTCTCCTTTGCTGCTTCTTGAACCTTGAGAGACAGAATGTAAGTCCAGAAATTGTTTGGATGAAACCTGTGAGGACACTCTTGACCCTGGAGAATAACTGGAATGTCTTGCTACACTATCTTCTAAAGTGTGCACCATTTCCATAGAAGAACTCCGGCTAAGATGGCGCCTCTTTCCCCGTACTAGTCTCATAAGCTTACTAAACACCTTCTTTTTGCTCGAACTCTGACTCTTATGGGGCGATGAATTATCAGTAGAAGTATCATCAAATTCAACAGAGTCTGTAAGAAAGGATGTTCGGGAGAATGACCATTTGGAATCAAGATCACTAACATTAACATCCCTTTCCCCTTGACTCTCTTCTTTATTTGCATATTCAAGAATTAGTTGCTTGGCTTTCTCCTCTGACTTTGGGCTCAATGTTTTGCTGAGGTCACTTGCGACTGTATTTCCTGCATCTGGCTGATAGTTCCTCAGCTCATATCGCAAACAAGCATTTATCCATCGGAGATAGACTAGTTCCTCGGCATCATTGCAGCGATCTGCTTTAAGCCGCTCAACTTCCTTTGCTAAATCCTCATTTTGCTTCCTCAACTGTAGAGTTTCTTCCTTCAGTGCTTCTGTCTGCGACAACAGACAACAAGCATTTAATGAGTACATGCGGGGTGGCAAAATTAGCCAATGAAAACATGGCATGTCCAACCCGTCCAAGTTTGGATGGGTCCATTATTAGCTCAGCCCATCTAAAAATTGAGTTGTAGCCCAAATTGACCCACGAGAAACTTTGTCAAAATATTTTTAAAAAGACATTTTTTTAGATATGTTATATATAGCTATAATAACAAAAAAATATAATTTTATTAGGTACTTAAGAATTTATAAAAGAACAAATAGAAATTAAAGTTAGTAAATTATGACGCCCAAATTTTACTAACTTCAATTTCTTTAGAACATTTCAGCCTAAGTAACTTTTGGAGGGGTCGCTAACCAACTCATTTATTAACTTAGTCCATTTTGACCGGCTCAAATTCAGTCTAACCCGCTCATTTGACACCCCTACGTACATGTTAACTAGACAAACCGAAAATGGATGTAACATGAACAAAGGAGTTACTTGTTCATCCTCCAAGACAGAAGCAGCAATGATCTGAACAGATTCTAATCTATGAGCAAGATCTGAATTTTCTTTTCTTAAACTTTGGTTAGACTTCTTCAACTCATCAGCCTGATTCTCCAAATCCTTGAGTTTTCGTAGCTTTAACTGAACATCCGATTCAGCTTCAACAGTCTTTCTTTCCTGGTCATGCAACTTCGTAACTTTTTCTTGAAGGGCTAAAATATGTTCTTTACTGTGTTCACCTTCTGATCTCACTTTCTTTTTTAGTTGCTTTATCTTGACTTTTGCAGCTTCGAGCTCAGAAACAACTTTTGCATAATCGGCCACTTTAGCCTCTAACCTCATCTTATCTGCCGTCAGTGACTCAATCTTGAGACCGAAAAGCTTGGCCTCCACATTGTTTATTTTCAGCTGATTTTGAAGCTCCATGATAGCAGTTTCTTGCTCCTTAAGACCATAATACTCGAGCAATTGGATTTCTAGAGTCCTCTCCCTCTCTTCGAGAGATTTAATAATGTTTTTCAGGCTCTTAATCTCTTGCTGATCATGGTTAACCATTTCAACAATTCTATATTCTCTGGCTGAATCTTCGTACGCCTCGATGTCTCTCTTTGAGGTAGATAAAGTAAGTTTCTTTACAAGTTCATTGAACTCTGACAGGAAAATTCCATCTCTCTGTGTGTTGAATATATAACTGCTAGATGGAACACCTGTAGAATTCTCGATAATGTGTTTAGAGATGTGGAGGTCCTCCTGCAAGAGAAACGAAAAAACAGATTAGCTCACAAATGTTATATGAACAAATTAAAGATTCACTATACTTCCGCTCACCATATACTTCTTTTGTTTTAGCCGATCAACACCTAGCAAGCTTGTTAGTTCATGTTTTTGGATCATCAAAAAAGTGACGTGCAATTAAGCACCATAAAAGGCAGTCAGAGGGGGAGATTTTGGAAATAAATGGACATTCGTTTGATCAAGTAATTCAAAGTTAAAAAAGAAACAAATACAAAGAGAGGCACACCCTGTAGAGTACTAGAGTGTAGTCTTTTATCTTAGGGAAAAGGGTCATATTTGCCCCCTCAACGTGTAAAAGGTTTGTATTTGCCCTCCGTTAACGTTTGGGGTCAAATATGCCCTCCGTTAGTCCAAATCTTTTAAATTTACCCATTTTTAACGGATCTGCCACGTGGCAGATACGTGGACGACACATTGCAATTTCCTTAAAATTCTATTCTTATTCTCCCAAAATCCGGCGATTTTGGCGGGCTACAGTACCCTCGCCGGAAATTTGAAATTTCCGACCAAACCACGGTAGCTCCGGCGACGTGTGATATACCGAAAGATTCGTCTCTTCATCCTCTTCAATTCTATACTACCCATTACCGTCGATTTCATCATCTTCTTTGTCAATTTGGTGATTGAAGTTCTGAACGTATATACCTCTGACGGAGATTTGAATTTTCCGGTGTACTCCGATCGAATTGACGGCAGTGGCTCACACCTTTGTGACCACCATCCATACCCACGTCGCAGTTCGATTCAACCTCTACATCAACTTAGCACAAATCGAAGTTCATAAACCCTAGCCGCCGCCGATCGATTTTCCGGTCACCTGGGCTACAATCGACGGTCGACAGGGATACCAATAGAATCACCATCACCTCGCCGACGTGCTGCACCAATCCACCACCTTCAGTTCTTACCCATTTTTTCGGTCGACCAAATCGAAAAACCCGACTGATTTTTTGCATTTTCCGGTCATTTAAGGTATCGACGACGGCATTAGATGGCGTCATTGCGTTCGTCTCGTCATTCTCTTCAATCTACACCCACCCCCGAAGTTCAATTGTTACTTTTTGACGAACCACCAATTTCCGTCCAGTTGTCGACGCCATTATGTGTCGTCCACGTATCTGCCACGTGGCAGATCCGTTAAAAATTGGTAAATTTAAAAGGTTTGGACTAACGGAGGGCATAATTGACTCCCAAACGTTAACGGAGGACAAATACAAACTTTTTCCTAAACGTTGAGGACAAATATGACCCTTTCCTTTATCTTATTATGCAAAGCCCTACTTTGAAGTTTGATCTCAAGGCAGCCAGGCTCCATTTAAAAAAAAAAAACATGAAAAAGACCACCATCCTTTCCTGTTTAAAAGTAAAAAAAATATCAAATAACTTTCATGAAGCTTAACTATTAACATAAATTGTTTAATGCCGCCTGAAGGGGGAGAAGATTTCCCTTAAACAAAGATAGGTTTATCAGGAAACAATGTGAAGTCACCCGCTGCCCCGGAGATGACTGATGACCTAAAAATGCATGACGTCTGGGAAGCATTAGCAATCCTTCGTGCACGAGATAGAAAGGACATGAGATTGACCGGCCAGGGCCAACTAGTGGAGTGATTTCAGGGTGCTTCTCCTGGTGCGACTTGCCACTAATCTAACTATCACCCAAAGCAATTTGTCAACAAATATAATGCTTGAACAAGCAAAGAAGAATGTGTAATCCAATAAACTTACGTGTTTCTCTGAGGCGGTAGAAACTGATTTACGGGAGGAAGGTGATGGAGTTGCATGGGAGGCGTGTTCATCATTACCTGTAACTCAATTAAGCAAACAAAATATTAGGAGATATTACTCCGAAAAATCAATGCAACACCTGATTAATAAAACCTATGAAATTAAAATACACAAATTAACCTGTAGGGCACAGAAGGGGAGATGTATTGGATTTGAAGGGCTTGATTCTTTTGGTTCTGAAAACGGCATAGATAATTCCACCAACAGAAAGAGCCAAAACAACCCCAGTTTTCAGCACAATTATGTTCCTATCGTCTCTCACCATTATCAATTTCTGTTAGAAAAATCATCATGGTTTTGAGTTTCCCTCCTCATCATTACCCCAAATCACCAACAAGAAGAAACGTGATGATGAAAAGGGAAACAAGGAAGGGGAATCACTTCACCACGAGAATAAAGTTGATGGTGGATTATTATCTGTTACGAACTTACTATTAATATGTTGGTTAATTATCCAAAATGAAAGTTTATGTAGTATATTATTAACGTCACCCGGTGCACTAATCTCTCGCTATGTGCGCCATCCGAGGAAAGACCGGACCACAAAGGTAAATTATACGCAGCATATTTGTTATTATTAATTGTTTATAAATGTAATAGTGTATTTTGAGAGAATGACCTATAGATGCACTATTTTTTGTTGATATTTCAATATCTATGTGCTGTAAGCTTTTTTACACATAAAAAAAAACTTTGTCCTCCGTCTAATTATTTACATGGCACACACAAAAAAAAAGGGATAAATCAAAATGAACATTGCGTTAATGTTTATCTTTTAGGCCTAGCAGATAATGATATGGCTTAGCTACAATCACCATTAGTGAAATATCAACAACTTTCTAAATGGGTTTCAGTAGAGTAAAATTTGTTACCGTCGCAAGATTGTTAATTAAGAGATCATCTTGTATTTACTATTGTTTCTATTATATTCTCGATCCATTTTATTAAGTTTGATATTGAAATATACTATCAAAAGCGACTTAGCATTCCAAATGGCAACTCTCACGTGCCCGATTGTACAGCTTCAACGCAAATCATATACCAAACTAGGATAAAATGATTATTGAAACAGAGAAACTGACACCTTCACTCCTCAAATCGCTTCTTCTCTAATACTCTATGAAGTTTCATAACACCGCATAATAAACATATTAACCCCAATATCACATTCTACAATTGAACACTTCTTATGGAAACAAATACTCAAACTTAGTCTATTCATATGCTGTGAGACATTGTGGCTGAGGAATTATGGCTAAAAACTAAAAGGTTCAAAGCGTCTCTTTAGAAAAAAGAAGCATGGATGATAGTTCTAGGAAGGGATGCGCTTCAGAACAGTACTATACAACCAGACGCGCAAATAGATCCCAAATGCAGATATTTTCTATCAGAAACTAGCAAAATGAGAAAGATTCATATCATTGGGATACAGAATTCCCCAAGGTCCAAAACTGACATTGATATTTCAGCAATTTTCATTCAACACCGCAGGAAGATATGGCAGTCTTGCTGTGGTGACAAAATGTTGGTAATTAAAACCACCACACTGTGATTAGGCATTCATTGTTAGCTGCTGAAATCACGCCCTCAAAATCTTGGAGCTGCAGACACACATGCAACAAGAAATTAGATGACGAACTATAAATCAATTGAGTTGGAAAATGAGCGCATCTCTTTTTTTATTACGGTAGGGGAGAGGAAAGGAAAAAGAGGAGGGATGTTACGCTATTGATTACAAGACTTTTGCAGCTATAAGAGAGGGAATATAGGCAGATTAGGCTTTTACCTCCACCCATTGTTGCTTCAGGCAACCTTTCAATTGAGTACTTGTGATTAGTGATGTACATGATTGGTACACCAGGGACCTGATCATTCAGCGGTTAACAGTAGAAGTCAATGGTAGGTTAATTCCTCTTCTTCTTTTTTTTCTTTTGAGTAAAGGCAGACATCAAAAAGTCTATTTTTAATAAGGCAGACATCAATAGTTAACAGCAAAAAAAGAGAGGAAAAAGAGTACGAGAAAAAGGTATATAAGCTAATCTGTCATACCTTGCGTATTCTACGCTTCAAATCCCTATCACATGTTGCGACAATATAGCACTTGTGCTGTAGAGAGAAAAAACCATCCACGCACGGAGTAGAGAACAAATTAACATCAACACGAGAACAACATAACTAAATTCAGAGAACATTATACATGATAGATTAAGATCATACCTGTGTAACTCTCTCAACGATACAATCATCAGCATATGTCCCTTTGTGAGTACAGGGAAGCCTTTCAAATCGACGATCTTTTGCAATTCTATTTACAAAAAAAAAAAGGGGGATAAGAACATCTGTTATCATGGGAACAAAAAACAAAAGCATCTATTTTTGCCACCAATTTCAATTTCAATTTGTTGAAAGGGAGGAGTTCCAATAATAATCCAAATGAAGATGAAGAAACAGATTTATACTTTGCAGCAAACTCCCAAAAGATCATAGAAACTCAAATCCATTGGTACAATACAAAATTACTCATGCTGGTGTCATCATTAGAAGCTGAAAAGGCATCTGCATGCCTAATACATACATTTTGCTCAATCTAAACACAATTTAGACAATGCTACCCCGTCATTGCTCTTAAAAGTAGACTCCGGAAAGGTAGTAGTCTTTGCACTCATGACCTGGCTGGCAAGCCTAGGAAATTTCAAAAGAAAAAAAAGAGCACACAGAGAGACAGAGCAGTCTTGTCCATTTTACCCAGATATTATACGTTGTTTAGAGTTTATACAGGTCACCAACAACAGGGTTTTCCATTTGAGTTATTTCCTCTTCCACATTCAACCTTAGCGCACATATTAACTCACATCTCCTTGCAGCCAAATTGTCTATTTTCGTCTCGGGGTCTTTTACTTAGTCATGATGTGGGGGTCAGAATTGATTCCTGTTTATTTACTAGTGATTTCGTCAATTGATAACTATCTAAGTAAAGGGGTAAAGGTTCTATAAAAGCCTGCATATATATTTTTGGTGTGGGGAGGACAAAGTGTTTCTTCGCCCTTCGCGTTCAAGGAAGGATTCAGAAATGATTAAACCTCGGATGTACACAATATAGTTCTATTTAATACTCCCTCTGTCCCAATTTATATGACACACTTTCTTTTTTAGTCTGTCCCAAAAAGAATGACATATTCTTTATTTAGCAATAATTTAAGTTTAAACTTTATCTTTTACGCTTAACGAGATCATCTATAACCATCAAAATTCAAAAATCTTTCTTTATTTCTTAAACTTCGTGTCCGGTCAAACTACATCGTATAAATTGGAGGGAGTATTGATATTAAATTAAACAAAATAAAGACAGATTGAATTTGATTTCTCAAAATTAAAGATAAAACGGATTTAAGATAGGGAAAATGGCATATGAAAGATTGAATTCTAGAATATACATGTAAGTTTTTCATAGAATATCTCCCAATTTATAATATCAAATAGCTCTATTTTTATTGAATTTTCTTAGCTGAATCCCCGCACCGGTATCCATACCTGGATCCGCACCCCCAACTCTTAAAATTTAGATTTTGTTGAATCCAACACTCGGATCCGAACCCGTATCAGATACCCACACCCGAATCCGAGCAACTTAGAAAATACCCTTGAATCACTCAATATATATACGGGGGACGTTTCACTACAGTTACTGCTCTAGCTAATTGTCCAGTGTAAGAAAAAAGGGACTAAACTAAACATCACTCAGTTTAGTCCATTTTTTAATATTAAACAAAATTCTAACTATAAAAACTAATTAAAAATACCCTTGAATCACTAAATATATATATGGGGGGCGTAACTGCTGCTCTAGCTAATTTGTCCACCCTTTCCAGGTGTGAGAAAAAAGGGACTAAACTAAAAAGCACTCAGTTTAATCCATTTAACTAGTGACATAGAATAAAAAGATAATTTGAAACAAGATGTACCTAAGAGCAACACGATATTTCTGACCCAGCTTCTCAAGCTCAGCCATGACACAGTCTGTAATGCAAGGAGTACCTGTGGAAGGAGAATATATTCAGTGGAAAAAATGTAACTTCTCTGTAAATAGAAAGCCAGTACTTCTTTGAGATTTTTCAGTGATGAATTCTTATAGGTCACAGTAGCAATCACTTGCTCCAAGATGTTTTGAAATTTAAACAAAAAAATAATTGTCAACCGTTATTTCTTTTCATTTTGAAAAGGACTTTGATACGCATTTATCAACCACAACAATTGTCTTATTACTATTGGACATTTCAAATTTGTCTTGAAATTAGATTATATTCATCCTTATACATGATAACAAGTGCATATATGTACCTCATTACTTTAGCCACAAAAGTATTCTACCAAAGGAAGATTGTGATAAAGAAGCAGGGGAGGGGGGAGTGAGAAACCACCTAGGGATATTCTTCCCTTATGATATTTCGAATCGCGAGAAAGTGAAATAATGGGGAATAGAATGGAGCGGACAGAGGGAGCTTACATTTGGCATACAAGCAATCCATCATTGCTTTCTCCAAATCCAACTAAAACAGAAGAGTTAAGCTCAATCAGCTAAGTCATAGAAATCAGAAACAGCATATACCAAGATAAACAAAGTCGTTAAGTATAATCCACATTGTTCACTAGCAATCTCTATCTTCTATTTTTTTATAAAGGCAACCACAATCTTCTAATTGGAAAACAAAGGAAGGGACGTGCAGTGAAAAACGAGGGAGAAGAAAACGTTTACTGTTCTTAGTCATCCTAGAGGCAGTTGGAATATCATCCTTCCTAACACCCTATAAAGCGAAGCAAAAACTTCTATCACTTATATAATTTGAATATGCAATGTTTTATAATAATACTTAGTTGATTGCTAGCTTCCAAGCATAAGCTGGTAAATAACGCAAGATAAAATGGGCTTAATCAGTATTGTGCGAGAAACTTTAGAAGCATAATGTATGTCACGCCCCCCTTTATCCACAAAATTTCTCAATAACTCAAGTCTTTCTGATGTGGGGGACTTTAAGAATCCTCTTTTTTCTAACTTGAAATTTTGGTACAAACAAAAAATACAGCTTGTACTTTGTTTACATTTTTTGAAGGCTTAACGCTGGATGGGATAATATATAGTTAACAGAATGAAACCGACCCTGCGCAACATTAATAAATTCATTTAATTTACAAAATTAAAAAGAATTGACACTCACTTTATTCTGAATGGAGAAATTGATAAAGTTAGTATCAACTAAAACAAGGTAAGGCGGCCCCAAAGCTGTATTGTACTTGAAGAAAAGGGCAGACGACACATAAGGCCTGAAAATCATAACCAGCAACTCAATATCCACAATTACAAAATCAACAAAGACCTTTGCTTAAATTATAAATTAAATTGATACAACCACACTCCAAAAGCTATATAAGCCCCCACATCAGCTCCATTTAACCGATGTGGGACTCTCAGGTCCAATTTCTTGCAATAATATCATAACAAAATTGAAGTGAAAATAGAAAATTACACGTTTCTTGGGAGCTTCTCTTTAGTCAAATCTTTCTTATTAGGGTTCAAAACTTCCTCTTTATGCCTGAAACAAAACACCATTAAAATTCAAATATATATAAAAAAAATACGAGAAAGTGGGAATTAACTCACTGCTTGATTGCTTTGTGCGTGACCATTTTCTTCATCACTGCAAATTTGGGAGCCTTTTTTGCTTTCCCCATTTTTGGGTCTCGAAATTCACAGGAATGTGTTCCAATTCTCAAAACCCTACCCTTGTGTGGAGCGGGTCGAGGGTTCTGCGTCTGGTTGGAGTCGGTCTTTGAATTGGGGGACAAATTTCGTGGGCTACCCGGTTTTGAGCCCGGTATTCTAAGTTTGGAATCTTTACCCAAATAGCCGGTTCGATTTATTATTTGTTTTTTCTAGTTAGAATATATACGTATGTTATATATTCATCTACTATTTTAAATTTAAGCGGTTAAATAAACGCCTATTTAATAAAATTCTTTTTTAAAATCAAAGGGTTTATCCATCAGTTTAAATTAGACATGTCCAAAGCTCATCAAAGTCGAGTCAGGTGGTTGTTTTTTTCTGTTGGCCCGACCCTCACCCTGTTTTATTTTTAAATTTTCCGACTCTAGCCCTGACCCTTCGGGGACCCTATGGGTCACGGGTCGGCCCTGACCTGCTCTACAAAACAAACTAGCGAGAGAATTTGGATGGGTCGGGTCGCGGGACCAGACGGATTTTTTTTATTTCTAAAATTGAATTTCCAACATTGAAATTGACATTCACACCTACATTATCGTGAAATTTGGACGTTTAAATCTATTGTATATCGTGAGATCTCTGTTGAAGAAAAGGAAAAATTAGAAATCGATTTGGGTAAAAACACAAATTGATTGGAAAGACGGATGTTTTCTACAAAATTGGCAGCTCCAAACCGTCTTTTGGCTGTTTGACATGCCCCGTCTCAAAAAAATACGCGAAATGTTTTTTTTAGGTAAAACGGACATCCGATCGCAAAGTTATGACCATTTAAAATTGCACCAATTTACAACTACTTTCGCTCCCTATTTCAGTGCTTCACATTAAAACATAAAGTCTAAATCACATATATTCTTAAAACATGTAAAAAAAACTCCAACATTACGATAATTCATCAACATCATCATAAGCATCATCATCGTCATCGTCATCACTAGATTCTTCTTCGTTTGTCCCTTCACCTATATAAGTAAGAAAATAAATATTAATAAAGAAAAAGTAATATAAATTATATTAAAAAGACAAATATATATATACATTCCGCAAGAACCCAATTACAAAGGCAAATCAAAGCTTACACAGTGACTGACCCGGGTCGGGCGGGTAAAAAATTCTGACACTTGCCCGACCCTACATATGTTCGGGATCGCTTTTCCGGGTTAGGTGGCTCACGGGTCAGATATAAGCTGATCCTAATCCTATTTTTTTTGGATCGGGTCGAGCCGGACCGGGCAGATCCCCGACCCGATGGACATGTCTAGTTTAAATGTTAGCGAATAAGGCTTGTTTTTTGTTAAAATGAATATTAAAAGTTGCTTTTCCTTGAGCTCCATTGGTTCTTCTTTTATAAAAAAAAAATGAATGTTTTTTTCAATTACCAATTACATTCTCATCTTCCATGAATCTTCGATTTTATAAATGCCTGATATCACTCAATTACAAGTCACTTATTGTTATCCGATCATACTCTAAATTATGTATTTATTTATCATATTTTTACCTTTGCTCGATAATTTTGTAGCAGGTTGTTTCGGACATTTCTTAAGAAAAGAATAAATCGCTATCATAATCATTACGCGTGTTTCATTCTATCTGATCTTCTCTTTAATTGTTTTTTATGAAGTCGCACATGAAGCACAAGCAAAGTTTCTTTTTTCTTAAAAAAAAAAAGATACAACTTTAGAATTTAATATTTCTTTTAATGTAACTTATGCATGGTTGTACATGGTTAGGTCGTTTAAAAACATCCATTCATAAAATATAGTTTAGATTTAATATTATTTCATTTAGTTCGTAGCAAGTTTTTATATTTTGTGCAATAGATGAGAAAAGCAGGGAGCAAGGGACAAGAAGTTATACACACTAGTCAAGACAAGGGAGAGGGGGGGCACGTGACTTGGATTAGGTGAGGTGCATCAAGGACGAGGGCGGCAAAGTACTGGTGGAGGAAACGCATATTAGGCGAAGGTGACATTCTTACTTTCACAAACTCTTGAACGAAAAAAGAGATAGAGACATTGTGCTGGGAGATCTGGAACATTCTGATAGGCACAGGGATTTTGGATATTGTATAAGTATTAAGGTTGAGGAGGTTACGTGTGTTATTCGCAGAATGCGCAGGGGACGAGCGACCGAGCCTGATGATATCTCAGTTGAATTTTGGAAGAGCGCAGGCAAGGCTGGTTTGGAGTGACTGACTGAGTTGTTTAACGTCATTTTTAAGACGACAAGAATGCCCGAAGAATGGATATGGAGTACAATGATTCCCTTGTACAAAAACAAAAGTAATATCCAGGGTTGCAACAACTATAAGAGTATCAAGTTGTTGAGACACTCTATGAAAGTTTGGAAAAGAGTCGGGGAGGCGATGATGAGGAGAGACGTGTCTATTTCCGAGAACTAGTTTGGATTCATGCTGGGGCATTCGACTACCAAAGCCATTCATATTATTAGGATATTGGTGGAGCAGTATAGAGAAAGGAAGAAATACTTACATATGGTTTTCATCGTACTTCGAGAAGGCATACGACAAAGTCCCAAGTGAGGTTCTATGGAGTTGTTTGGAGGTTAGGGGTGTACATGTGGCGTACACTAGGGCGATCAAGAATATGTATGATGGAGCCAAGACTGGTGTGCGGATAGTAAGAGGAGACTTAGAACACTTCCCAATGATGATGGACTGCATCAGGGATCAACTCTTAGCCCATTTTTATTTGTCTTGGTGATGGACGGTCTGACGCGACAAATCAAATGCGAGGTACCATGATGTATGTTATTCGCAGACGACATAGTCCTGATTGATGAGACTCGCAGCGGAGTGAACGTCAAGTTAGAGGTTTGGAAATATACTTTGAAGTCTAAAGGGTTCAGGTTGAGTAGGACCAAGACAAAATATTTGGAGTGCAAGTTCAGCAACGGGAGCGACCCTGAGACAGGCGTAGAGGTAAGGCTTGTTACTCAAGTCATTCTAAAGAAAGGAAGCTTCAAGTACCTAAGGTCTATTAAACAAGTGAATGGAGAGATTGATGACGATGTCACACATCATATTGGGGCAGGGCGGATGAAATTGAGGCTCGCATCTGGAGTTTTGTGCGACAAAATGGTGTCCCCAAAACTTAAAGGCAAGTTATATAGGGTGGTGGTTAGACTGACGATGTTGTATGGGGCGGAGTGTTGGTCAGTCAAGACTTTACACATACAAAAGATGAAAGCTGCGGAGATGAGTATGCTGAGATGGATGTGTGGGCATACAATGAGAGATATGATTAGAAATGATGATGTCCGAAAGAAAGTGGGAGTAACCTAGGTGGATGATAAGATGAGGGAAGTGAGGTTGGGATGATTCGAACATTTGTAGAGAAGAGACACAAATGCCCCAGTAAGGAGGTGCGAGAAGTTGGATATGGACGGGTACATAAGGGGTAGAGGTAGACCGAAAAAGTATTAGGGAGCAATGATTAGACGGGATATGACGCATGTGCAAATTATGACCTTAGATAAGGGTTATGGAGGATACAAATTAGGGTAGAAGAGTAGTAGTTACTCGAGCGTATATGCGTTCTCTAGTGTATTTTGCTTAGCTTATTTAATTGTGTTAGCTACTGCTTCCTTTTGTTCGAATGCACTTTATACTGCTTTAGTTCTTTATCCAAGTCTGACCGTTTATCTTGCTTTATTCTTTACTTTTGCTTTAGTCGTGCTTGTTTTGATTGACTTGTTTGTGAGTATATCATGTAAGTTTTGTGTATACTGACCTTTTAAACCAAAGTGTCAGATTTCAATGCCTATGTTGTTGTATTGTATATACTTATAAGCTAGCGTTTCCAAATTAAGTTCTCCAAAGCTTAGAGGGCCAAGTTCCCGTTCCCGCCGTTTATCAGGCAGTGATAGCGCTCTGTTCAAAATTTGCGCCTATAAACATCCCAGAGCCCTCCATTTCTCTCTGTGATGCAAGTACCACTACCAAACATGCAAGCACTTAGAGCCCTCCACTTCCATAAACACTCACTCATCTCATCTCTCCGTTTCACCATAATATGCAAACATTCTCGAAAGTTCCACTCCACTCCCCAGCAACATTTTCCTAACGCCGTACAAGGCTGGACAGCTCCTTTAGAAAACCCTAACAATATTCCACAAAGAGAGTCTAAATCGAGTCCAAATTACTTGGGTTCAAAGGGTAGGGTTTATGAGGTTACAGGGGATGGCAGTAAGAAGAAGGGGAAAGGGAAGACTAAAATAGTGTGGGTATGTTCTGATTGTGGGTATGATGATGGGCAATGGTGGGGGATTTGTAAGCAGTGTAATGGGGTTAATACCATGAAGCGATTTTCGGAGGAGGTAGAGCGTCCTAAGAATGGGTTTGAGGTTTCCGAGAAAGTGACGAGGTCGTGGATGCCTCATCACTCTGTTAAGGATGTGCCTACGAAATTGACGGATGTGAATAAAGGGATCAATCAATTGAACTGGCGAATCCCTCTGTAAGTATAGTGACAGTTACATCTTGTTTCGATAATCATTACATATCATTTTTCATAATGTATTGTATTGTACATTTGTACTATATTGTTTTGATGAATAATTCGTTTTGATTAATTGTATGTTTCCCATCGTTTCATAATGCCACACATCAACAAGTTATAGGATAAACTTACAATATTACAAAGAAAATTAGAGTACGAGGTAGAATTATTATAAAAGAAGGCCGGATAATGAGTAAAATAGGATTAGTAAACTATATGCAAAGGCAAAATAGAAAGAAAGAAGCGAAGGTAATGATGCGATCATACCAAATCGGTCGTTACATAAAATGGGACTTTTCGTCGTTACATAATGATGAACTTAACAGCATGATATAACAAAAATTAAGTAACAATCAAAACAAACATTGTATTTAAAGTGCCAATACAACATTATACAATAGGTAGCAATCATCCAAACAAGTTGTTAAGTAACCACTTGAATTTGATTTTGTCTAGGTATGCATATTATGTGAAGATTTGGGTTTTCTAGTTTATTGATATACTCATTCCATCTATGTTTTATGTTGGAATATTGATCAAGTTTTCTAGTTTCTCGAACGAGTGATGTTTAGATTCGGTGAAATTTTGACAGAGTATAGAACCAGGTGGACAGTCGTAAATTAATTTGATTTAAGTGGAACATTGAATTTCACAATGTTGTAAAAAATTGAATGTTGCTTCACCGTTCTCGTTCACATTCTTGCATTCTTTGACATTTTAACTTTTGATATATAATATATGGAGATACTTGGTAAATGTCTATGAACACTCTGAACTATTGTTCTTGGTATAGGTCTGGCCTTTTTGGAGCTGAAGTGGGAAGAGTACTTGGTGGTGGTCTTGTTCCAGGTACTGCCATGTTTAGAATATGTTTTTACATATGAAGTTCATTCTGACTTGAAATCTTATTCCTACTTTTTATTTTCTCAACTATACATTAAAAATATTTCATTGGTGTCATATTCTCTAGACAATAAGATTTTAACTTGTTTCATAAAGATAGTTCATGTTTTTAAACAACAAAAAATTCAGGTTTTGGTAGAATGTTTTTAAGCTTTGAATGAGTTAAAATCTTCTCAAAACAAGTATTTATTAAGGTAAACATGTTAAAGGGGTCCTTCTATTGTCATTAACTTTTCGCTATGCTGTTAGTAGTTTGAATTGCAGGTTTAATATCTGTTTTGTTTGGCACTGTGTGATTAGTCAAGTATACTTGTTCAATTTAATCAAAAAACTTTTGTTAGTATATATCCTGGTAGAAACCGGAAAAGCTCAATTATGACGTAGGAACAGAACTTACCACACGTTTAGGGTTGAGGGATGATATTTGAGGAAGTTGTTGACTTATAAGGATTTATGTTAAGTGCTTAGAAAAGGGGTGGTTTTTAGGGCTGGATGTGTAAATTTGGAACAAAGAGGGAAAGAAAATATAAAATTTGTTGATGACTTCTTTATCCATTGGACACAGCACCATACGGTCACATACATATCATAGAATTCAAGGAGAAGGTCAACTACTGATGGTAACAACCTTCAATACTCAAAACTCCATCTGTGGTTTGATAGCAATTTGCATTAGACAGGTATTTATGGACCAAAATAGCTATACTATTCCGTGAAGAATTCCAAAAATAACTAATGTGATGAAGCCTGCCTGTTACTCTGTTATTAATGAAATCGTGTTACTAAAGCATTCACTTTAACCTTGAAATTTTGCTAGAAGGCCGAGTATATTCTATATAAAAGACTTGGTTATCCACCTGCAAATAAAAAAAATGAAAGCTTCCAGAAGTTGTTACATTCGGTAATTTTATTTACTGTATTTGTTGTGGTTGGCACTGTAAAAGGCTATGCCTTGACCCGTGCCTAGATGGATTAGGAGCATCAACAAAAGTAAAACCCGTGCCTGCAGATAAATAATTGATGCTAAATGTACAGTCACTCTCTATGTTGCCTTTGGTCTCCGCTTCTCCCTGTTTAAATATTCCCATTGTTTTTGTGGAGCATTTTGACTTTGATTTATTGAGAGCTATTTGGTCTCTACCTTCTCAACATGGACTGATTCTTTTTTCTTTTTATATGTTGCAGGTTGCTTAATTTTAGTTGGCGGTGATCCAGGCGTTGGTAAGAGCACACTATTGTTACAGGTATGATGCTGTGTGCAAACAGAATTTTTTCGTTTTAGGTCATCATATTATTTGGAGTTATCTATTATTCTCCAATCATGTTGTCTATCTTACTCTCTATTGCAAGATTGCAGCCATAATTGCAGAGGGGTGTGATATGGGGGAACCAGCACCAGTTCTCTATGTCTCTGGGGAAGAGGTGGGTGTTTATCTTTCCGAATTGGGCAGTGCAATTATTTTTCTTTGAGCTTTTGATATGTTGCATCTGCTAAAACTGAAATTCTACCAAGGGCATGAATGCAGAAGTATTCCAACATAGAACCTTTTCCTATTCCTGGTGTTGGCAAAACGTAAACAAATGTAAAAGTTTACTGTGTTGTTGCAGATTCTCTTTTTAATTAGTGACATTTTAAAAGTATGTCTTAATGTATAGATAAACATGATATCATATAAAGGCTTGGGTGCTATCTGTAACTGCCGTGGTAGTTACAATTGTCAATTTAACTTTGATTCCTAAGATCCTGGACATGGTACTGACGCATGAACTTGGTTACTGGTTTGACCGGTTTGTTGGCAAGTCAAGTAAGGAAAGGTCTGTTCATTTGTCCAGAAATATGTTTTCGGCCTATCTATCGATTGAACCAGGGGCTGGGCTCTTGTTGACGTACACGAAAAGGGAATGAAATAGCAATTATATAAAGAACTATATGGTTTCAATTTTAGCAAATTTGAAGGAGTACACTATTTTTTAGTGCAGATACTTGTGTTTTGGCTTTGTAATGCATGGAAACGAAATTGGGGAAAATGTTGATGGCTTGTTATTATCCAAATTTATATCCTAGCTTTCTTGTTTAAATAAGTTCTTTTATCTTGCATGCAATTATTTGCTCATGAAAAATGTTGGTATTTACCAACTTGAGTCGTCTTCATGGCAGAGTGTTGAGCAGATTGGAAACAGAGCTGATCGGATGAGAATCGGGACAGATGAAATATTTCTGTATGCAAGTACAGATATTGAGGTTAACCCTTTGATATCATTCAATAATTATGAATGTCATTTTTTTTGTATGATTCGCCTGTTTTAATTCGTCGTTCATAAATTGTTGACTAATAATTTTAAATTGGCTTGCGGTGGGAGAACTATGACTAGAGTTGGTCGTTTCTATTTGTATAGTATGAAACACGGATACAAAAAATATGAAAAAGACTAGGTCCTTTGCATATTTGTTCAAAATATAACCTGGATTACTTGAAGGTTGCAGAATGAGATAATGCAAAACAGATGCTTAGAGTGAATAAATCTGCTGTGTTCACATTTTATTCCATGTTGCTATCTTTCTTCAGGATATTCTGGAAAAGGCCCAAACTCTCTCACTGCGAGCTTTGGTAATTGATTCCATCCAGACTGTTTATCTGAGAGGAGTAACTGGAAGTGCAGGAGGTCTATCGCAGGTTCACTCTTTTGGTGCTATCTTTTGTAATGTAGCAGGTTCAGTGTTTTGTGCTATCTTTTGTAAAGAGTTTTGCTGAGAGTTCATCCAAGCTTTTTATCCATTTGAATGGGAAGTGTTGCTCTAGATTCATTTGCTATTAAAAGCTATCATATGAGGGAGTTTCCTATAAATAAATCTTTTGTCTCAAGGCAGCTGTGCTACCAGAGTTTCAGAAAAGATTCTGTCTCTTAAGGATGTCTTGATAAACTCTGTTTACCTTGTTTTCTAAATTATGAGAGAGACAACCATTGGGTTGCTTCTCACTGTGGTATTGAGTCATCTTACTTAATATCGATTCGTCATCCATGACAGGTAAAAGAATGCACAGAAGCATTGCTGCGGTTTGCCAAGAAGACCAGTATCCCTGTGTTTCTGGTGAGGGTGGACTATTGAACATTTTGCTTTAACTTAAAGACATCTGGTTGATGATACTTATTGCTGTAACTTAATTTAAGGCTGTTTGTGTTTTTGTTCACTTTAGGTGGCTTTCTTTAATTACACTCCTGTCCTCTCCTCATTTGCAAAAAGTAAATTAAATTATGTCAATAGTTTTATTTGTATAGTAATTTTTTATGACAGAAGTAAAAATAATAAGAGGAGTTTCACTTTATTTGAGAGGTCATTTCGATTACCTTATCAGAGGATATATTGTTTTTCTCTTTGATGGATAAATTTTTGTCCTCTGTTATGAACCTATGCTTAACTAGAATTCATTTTCTGACTTAATGATATGCTGTCAGCAGCCAGAATCTTTTTCTGGTTTTAGAGAAATTTCTTCCTTTCTTTTTGCCAGATAAGTATCTGTTGATCTCATACTAAACTTGGGAAATTTCAGATTGGACATGTGACTAAATCTGGAGAAATAGCTGGGCCTCGCGTTTTGGAACACATAGTTGATGTTGTTCTTTATATGGAAGTTGGTACCTTCTCCCACTTTGATGTTATTTGCAGTATAAACATATGTTTTTATATGGCTTGGGTTTATCTTTAAAAGAGAAAAAGAGGGGTTTGATATGGCTTTTGACACTGAAGGTGAAACTATTGTGATCATGCTAGAGATGCTGTATGGTAAAATGCATGTTTCTTTTTAGTGATCAAGTGTAAAATGCTTTTTGTCTATGCTTGGTTAATTTATTCAGAGCCCATGAACATTTAGGCGTATCCTTTATATGGATTCTTTGGCTCGTCTCCATGCCCTGTTTTACTTGTTAGAGATAATAATTTATCACGTTTGTGCATATTTTCTTTTGGTTGCATTTAGAATCTAATGTGTCTGAAGTCAGTTCTTGCAAGACTGTGCGCCATACACCCTCCATAGAACAATTTTCTCTATGCATTTTCCTTAGCAGGTTCTTATTCTTGGTTTTGATTGTGTGTGTCATTCTGTTTATCATCAATGCTCGGTCACACATTAAAAATTGCAGGGAGAGAAGTGTTCATCTCACCGTTTACTTCGTTCGGTGAAGAATCGGTTTGGATCCACAGATGAGGTATTTAGATGCTTTATCTCACTTTTCCTCTGCCCCTTCTTTTTCTTTTTCTTTTTCTTTTTCTTTCTTTTTGTTGAAATGCTCTCTATGATTTTAGATGTGGTGGGACTTGGGACAAAGCTTCTCGTTCATTGTTTGATGAAAAGATGAGGGCAACTTTAAGGAAGATCTATGCATGGCATGAATCAGTTAGTTTTGAGTTTAGTTGAATGTTGATTCCATTGGATTTCAGGCATCTCTTATAGGAGCAGTGAATATTGTCTAGTTAGGGGTTTCATTCGTACTGCCAAATTTGGATTTTTTTTTGGGGGTGTGGGTGGGTGGGGGGTGCGGTAAACAGGAAGGAATAGTTGTATGACTATTAAGTGAGTATTTGTTTTTCCAAAATCAAGCTGTCTGGATGCACATCATGGTCCAAACTGTTCGCAGACAAACACTTGAAAGGGTAGAGGGGCGGGCTCATATCCACCGAGTCTCGGACCATGCCTAGTGGCCCTCTGGGATTTCCCAATTAGCTACCAAAAAAACCAAACAACTATTTGTACTGTTATATTCTTCCTAGAGGTAATATGTAGGACTTTGAAAAACAAATAGAGTTAGTTTGCTTAAGTTATCCTGCTTCACTAAAGCTGCATCTTGCTTCCAGCTCGTTAGCCTTTTCTCCTCGGGTTCAAATATGCCCAGTTTCTTTTCACTGCTGGAAGTCATAATGTGATTCATGTTTAGTGATGTAGGTGAGTAGTTGTGAGAGGTACGTTCTGCTCTTGCCAGAAACGAGCTCGTTTTTTATTTGCAGTCTAATTTTCCGGTTTCCTTTCACGATGTTGGGTTACTGGTGAGCAAGAAGGTTTTCCTTCTTATCTGGTCAGTATGTTCTGATTGAGAAAGGTTATCACTTTCTGATGTTGATTAGAGATTTTCCGATAGTTAATATGAAGGACAAAATGAGACGTGACTTAATATAGGGTAAAATCGTCAAATGATTTCTCAAACCCTTTTATTCTGGAATGCTTCTATCTTTGTAGGAATCTCATCTCAGGATGAGTTGATGATTATCTGTGGAACATCATACTGAAATATTTGGACCTTCCCTAATGATTTCCTACATCTTTTTTTCTTATTTATGTATTTTTACCTTTGTGTGCTCCGACATGTTTGTTCTAATTGATATAATCAAATAACAATCAAATAACCTAGTGTGTTTTTCTTGCAGCTTGGAGTGTTTGAAATGTCTAAATCAGGCTTACAGGCTGTTTCAAACCCAAGTGAAATATTTCTAAGTGAGCAGCAGTCGGATTCTGAGTTTCTGGCTGGATTAGCTGTTACTGTAATTATGGATGGATCTCGAGCCTTTCTTATTGAAATTCAGGTATGTCTTTATGCAATAATTTGTTTTTGGGCATCTCTTGATGTATGCTGCCAAGCACTAAGCTAGTGCTGGTAATTACAGAATGAAAGGTCCCCTTATGCAAAAACAAAAAGGAGGGCTCTCCCCTATTGGAGACTACTCCAGTTATGAGTTGATAGTCTGGCATGCCATTTTCCCAATATACATCCTGCATATTACACCAGAGTCTCGATAATCACACTTACTGGTTATTGTTATTGTAATTATCTTTTTTGTATATATCTGCCGAAAGCTGAGTGCCAACCTAGACTAGCATGGGGGGAACTGGAGGGGTATAACAAATATATTGGGGGGGGGGGGTTCTATGGCAAACATCAGAGTCAAGTGAGCAATGGAGCTAGAGTCAAGTCCTGGAAACAAAAATGAGTGATAATTCCTTGTGCAACATCTTCTCTACATTTTCCTCCAAAGCTATGACAACTGCACTGGTCTACTGATGAGGGGAAATGAGTGATAAGTGTCTCACTAGTTACGTCCACATGAATATGCTCTTCTGATACATTTTCTCCCACATTCTTTTATCATTTGAATAAATTCTATATCCGTACAGGCATTGTGTGTCGCTGGTTCATTTGTCTCAAGGCAAGTTAATGGTGTTCAAGCTGGCAGAGCTGAGATGATAATTTCAGTGAGTGATTACTCCTTCAAAGTTTACATGAGCTCCTAAAGAAATTTTGTAAGGAAATTACATGAGCTGAAACTTGTGGCTCACATGCCAATTCTTGAAATTTGTTGGTATTTCCTTTTCTTTTCCCGAAACTGAATGATTCAGAAGCCATGACCTTCTGATCAGATATGCTGAAGATGGCAAATTAACTGGTTCTTTACTCCTGTATAGAAACCAGTAAATTCTTGAAAATTCAAAATTGTTGATATGTCCTTTTCATTTCCTGAAACTGAGTAAAGTTTGATGCCGTGGGCTACTGTTTTTGGATCAGATATGCTGAAGTTTGCAAATTAACTGGTTGCTTTATTACTGTATACAGGTTCTTATAAAGCAAGCTGGTCTCAAGCTACAAGAGAATGTAATGATTCTAATGAACATTCCCCATTTACTTTCTTCCTTTTATGGCTCCTTCTGTATGTGCTTCATATGACTTGTAGATTGTGTGGGTTACAGTAAACCCGTCCTATATGGTAAATGACATGAGCACTCTAAATCTTAGTTTGTTCTTGCTTTACCTTCATTGAGGTCCCTTTGATAGTTGGATTTGAGAAGGCTTTTCATTAATTTCCATCAACTGGCTTTCACATGACTCTGGAGCTTTCTTGGAAAACATAATGGACAGGTTTTCATAATAGAGGAGAGATCATTCATGCAAGTAAATTGGTATTATGATCTATCTGATTCTGAAAAACCTTACAAAACTTTAATAAGACAAGGCTATTATGAGCACCACTAACACGTACTAAGACATTTGGTAAATTTTAATGTAATATATGGTACAGAGAGAGATTTCTCCGCAGGATGTCTTATCTGATATTCTTTGATTTTGGTCCTCCTTCATATATATTTGGTTTCTCAGTGTATTCTTTCTGTTTTCTTTTACAATCTGATGTATTCTTTAGATCTTTGATGTAGTTCCTGTTCAACTTGATTATAGGGTGTTTTCCTCAATGTTGTCAGTGGTGTTAGCCTTTCAGAGACTGCTGGTGATCTTGCAGTAGCAGCGGCAATTTGCAGCAGGTATTTTTTCATATATATATATTAGTTATCTGTCTGCGCAGATCGAGCACCAACATAATTTTCTGTCTCAATTCGTATTATTATTATTATTATTATTTTACACAGCTTTAACATTTTTTAAAAAGTCAAATTCATTTAATTGAACATATAATTTGATGTGGTGTTTTTCCTGTAACTAACTTTCAAAGTATTAATTTGTTTTACTTCTTGTATAGCATAAAAGTTAAATTGACAGCTTAAACTCCGTGCCGAGCTAAATGGTGTCACATTAATTGTGAAGGAATGAATACCTGATAATAGTGGATGTTTTCTGTACATTAATATCAAACTATGTAAAAGATAAAGGAGGAAGTGAATGAACAGAAGAAAGGAAAAGAAAAGAAGAAAATAACATGCAGTTTTTTGGACTTTTACCTTATATGACATGGAATTGCTTCTCTTGACTTGGAAGATACATTTGCTAAGCTGTAAGCGAAACAATGTGAAACACATAACCAATGCCCCTACAAAGTAAAGCAAACAGATTTGTGTGTGGCTTTGCTGAAGTTGCTAATAATGCTGGTTTTCAGTATAAAGAGTTTATCATTCGTTAACTTAAATTGGAACCTTCTTTTTACCCCGCAAGGGTGGTATCAATCTTGAGAGTGTGAAATAGAGTAGTGGATTTTTGCATTTATTTTACTTGTAATTACTTTTGTCAAGTATAATGTTTGTAAGCATGTATGCCGTGTTCTTTTCAGTTTTTTGGAATTCCCTCTTCCTGTGGGCATAGCATTCATTGGGGAAATTGGCCTTGGTGGTGAAATTCGTACGGTATGTACTTACCCGACCCCTTTTTCTAACTTTCTGTACACTTTCTCAAAGTGGTTTCTAGTGAAATTTCTGGATTTTGCACCCTGATAACGTGACTTTTCAAAATTAGAGGATGCTATGTGGACCTCATACAATGCATTGATCAAATAGCATCCTCAAATTTGTGAATAAGCCAATTGATATCAATATTTTTAAAGAAGGCAGAAATATGATTTAAACTATAAATGTTGGTTTCATCTCAAACTCATAAATTTCAGGCCCTCCCATATTACATGATTTTTCTGGCTTCATTAATTTCTACTTTTATGGTCTTCCATTTCCTTGGTTATAAAAAAATTACCATAATTCATGCATCCTATCTAACCTTTCCTACTATTTAAAGTTGGGGCTGGCGAAAGCTGCTGTTGCTAGGAATTAGTCATTCATTATGTTCCCTGCATCCAACAGTAGGCACTTGGTTTTGAAAAAAAAACATTATGGTTTCTAGATGGAGATCGTATGCTTAACCATACTTTGACCACCATGCACAAGACATGTTCTGTTCCTTTTCCTACCGTTCTGATTGACTTCTGTTTGTTCCCCTTCCAATATTTCTAGGTACCAAGAATGGACAAAAGGATAAATACAGTGGCGAAGCTGGGATATAAGAAATGTATAATTCCCAAATCAGCTGAAACATCATTGTCAGCTTTAGATCTTGGAGATACTGAGATTGTGGCCTGCAGGAATTTGAAAGAGATGATAAACATTGTGTTCAGATAACGCTGAGATGGGTTGTGGTGATATTTTGTGTAAATGGTGATACAATCTGCACAGATGTCAGTAAATTATCTAGGTTGTGCCTTGTATTTTTCGCATAGAGTTGTGTCATTTTGTGCTCAGTACTGTAAAAAAAAAGACAAATTGTCATTTATTACCTAATTTTAGTGGAATCTATATATTGACGCAGGCGTTTGATGACGGAATTTCTAACAAAACTTTCCATCTCTTGCTTTCATAGAAAAAAATTAGGAGATGACAGACCCATTACATTACTGCAGGCCAGAATGATACATAATGCTTGGCAATTGAAACTATAATCTAGACTAGAGAAACAGGAAATGACATGTTGTGTCCTCAAAAGTGTCCTAAATTTTGTCTCTGCTTAATAAAAATTAGCTGGCAGGAACTTTTGTTGCTTTTGCTTTTGCTATAAGGCAGAATTTGTGATCAATTAAGCAAGTTCATTGTTTTATATCCTCAATTTTTGTTTATAGACAAAGTTAATTTATGTCTGATTAGCAACAAAAAATTTGCCTATCTAATTTTCTTAAGTGGAGGCTATTCTTTAAAAAATTTGTTAAGCGGATCAAAAAATCAAGACCACCCTATGGAGGTCATTTGTGAACTGGCTTGTTATACAATCTACAGAATATGTTAACGGGAAATTCGCACAAATGCCTCTATTTTGGGTGGTCTTTAATTTTTACCCCTCAAATTACAGGTCTTTAATTTTTGCCCTTCGGCACTTGAATAACAAAAAAGTGGTCGAAAATATTTCTTACATTTGAAAATAAATAAATAAAAAATTCGGATCTATAACCTAATTTTGCAAGACAGTGTTTTGACAGTGTTTTGATAGAAATTATGTCTATTCGCGAAAATGTACATATCGGCATAGTTTTTATGAAAACTTGTCTTGAGAATTAGTACTACATAACTATGACGGACAAATCGCGAATAAGCATAGTTTCTATCAAAATATTATCTTGCAAAATTATTATTTTTTACTCTACTTGGGATCGGACCCAGTAACTATGATTTTATAGACCAGTGAATAAGTATGTATTGGCCCACAAATTTTCATTAAATGAGAAGTAGATACAAAAAATTAAAAATCAGTCCTTTTGAAGTTAAACCGTGCAATTTTTTGTGTGTTAAGGGCACGTTTGGTACGATGTATTAAAATTTGGCATCTTGGACAAAAAATAATACAAATTTGGTGGCGTTTACCAAGATCGATCAGACTATTTTTAGAAATAGTACATCCAACTGCCATTTTTGAGACCCATCTAGCAGGTGGGTCTCCCCTGGACTGTACTAAAAATAAAAATAAAAACAAAAAAAAACAATCCATTATGTATTAATACTCTAATACCGTCTATTATATATTAATACAGTCCAGTACAGTCCGGTCCAATCCAATGAAATTAGTACAGTCCAGTGCGACGTACCAAACGAGCCCTAATTGAATGGCTTCAGCCTAATTGCAGTGGGCCGTTATGTAGGGGGCCTCCCGACATTGTTGAATAGCCCATAGCCTCCTGGTGGTGGGTTGGGTCATTCGCACAAATGACCTTATTATGGGCTAGTATTCTGCTCACATATGAATGTTTTAATTTTTACCTTCAGTACATTTAGTCAATAATATTAGGCCAAAACTATCTCATCTCACATAGCTTAGAGTTCTTCTTCAATTCATCTTCTTCCCATAATCTTCTCTCTCCTCCTTCAAATTTCAAACAAATATCAACAATTGTATATTTCAATATCAGCAACATAAACACAGTTGAGATAAAATCAATATAAGTAGGATTTTTTTGTAACAGACTAGGGTATGTTACTGAAGAAGAAGAAGAAGAAGGGATGAGAAGAGAGAAGAGAGAGAGTTTTGTATATAATCTGGATAACCTTCCCTAAATGAGGATTACAATCTTTTAAAAGACTTACAAGGGACATATTAGCAAATATAAGAACTAAAGTACTGAAATGTAATTGAAATATTCTATTGGACCATACTGTCCAAACTAAACATAATAATGCCTAATTAATAATAAACTATAAGACTTGGTCACAATATAGATTTGTGACAATCCATCCTCCTTGAAAACAAGCTTGTGTCTTCCAAATCACCATTCCGAAATTATGACTTTATGAATTGGTAGTCTTCCCAAGTAGCTTCTTGGGTAATAAGTTAGCCCATTGTACTAGCAACTATGTAACAACTTTATTTTCCTTTCTTGATCATTTTCTCAGCATTGTTCTCGTCAACCATGAAAGTTTTAAATGGATGCCAATCAGAGTCTTTTACTTTTTCCTGCCAAAGAGAACACAATTCTAAAGCCTTGATCTCAGCTTCCTTATTTGGGAACCTTTGCTTGCATGCATTCTGAAAGGCCTTTACATCGATTTCCCCCATCTTTTTATCCCAATATGGGAGCGCCCATTGCTCAAGATCTCATTCAATCCCATAATTAATGTGTGCCGAGCATTTTGTAGCCCATCATTACTCTGGCGCTCCTTTGCTAGAAAGGTTTGATTCAAGGACTCCAAGTCTTCCATTTCTTTCATTTTCCCAACCAGCTCCTCATTCATCTCCTTGATTTTATTTTGCACAGCTGCATCGTCATCACCTCCTAGATGCTTCATAACTACTAGTTTTCCTTTAAGTTCTGCAATTTCCATTTTCAGCTTCTGCTTGGCATCATTCTCTCTTTTCAGCTTAAGTATCGTTCTCAAAGCTGCCTCCTTCTCTCTCTTATGCTCTTCAACCATTCTCAACACATTCTCATCAACTTTTCTTTGTTCCGCAGAGGCCATTTGAAGTGCAAAGTTTCTTTCCTTATTCTTTTTATTCTCCTCGTCCAACTTTTCCTTTTCTCTCTTAGTTAGGGTTTCACGTTTGTTTAATTCTCTGCTCCAAATATCTAGCTTCTGCTTCTTCCTCTCCGGCTCTACACTTAACATCTTCCTTGTTTCTTCAAAGAAATAACGATGTAGAATGTCTTTCTCCTCAAGCATCCGCCTAAGAGACAAAGTCTTTAAGTTGAACTGTATCTGCAACTCATCCAGATTTTGATCTTTCATATCAATCTCACTAGCTAGACTAGCTACAACTTCTTTCTATCATGCGTTTCTTCCTTCATCAGGTCAAATATAGTCTTTAACTCCCCTTTTCCACGCAGGTATTCTCCTATTGCCCCATTTGCTCTATAATCATCTTCCCGAGCAACCCATTCATAAATATTTGAACTGGGGCAACTTTTATTGTCAAACCATTTTTTTTACTGCAATGTATGGCTTCAAAGGATTTCTCAAATAGCATTGCATTGTTGAAACCAGTCCAATCCCTATCAAAGGTCACAATAGCTTCAGATACCCGTGCTTGGTTATCAAGGAAAATGATAATTTCCAAGGACTTATACCAGGAGAACTTTTTCAACCAATAGTCCTTATCCTCCACATATGTTCCATCTGCTTCTTCACTTGATATATTGGCAACAACCTCAATCCAAAGCCACCAAAATACTTCTTTTTTATCAGCTTATGTGCACTCTGGTGTGATAGCACATGGGAGTACTGGTTCACCTTCATTTACTAGGTCAGTTTCAAAGTACTTTGCAAGTGCCAAGTGGTTTGCCTTTTGTTTTGCACGTCTACTGGCAGGACCTTTACATACACCAGAAGCATGTGCAAACAATTTCTTGTACTTGTAATCTTGCTTCTTCTTCCCAGCACAAAAGGGGCATATGAGAGACCCATTTCAACCTTTCACTTTGTATTTTCCAGCTCTCGGTTCTTGATACGGTTTCTCTATATAATCATTTATCTCAGAATCACTGAAATCTGATTCCTCATATGAGCTGCTACTCATCTGCAAACTCACTTGCACTCCATAGGATAAGGCACCAATATTGTAATCAATTATTGCATACTTAAAAACATCGAGGCCATTACGTAATGGGCAATTATCTGCATTTGTCTCCCACTTGCATCTGCACCCTTCCTGCATCCCGTGAAATTCAGCAATTCCAACATTTCCTCATGTATCATAGAGAGCATGGAAGTAAAAGATTCTTCTACGCCATTCATATCTTGCTTGTCTACTTTCAATTTTAAAATATCTCCTCTAGCGACACCAACAGATAAATAGCGTGTGAATAACATAGATGTTCCTTGCCCAATGTCCATCAAAACACAAACATAGCCAAGATGTGACAATTCATTCCTCAATAATTCAAATGACCACTGCCCACCTTTTAGTTGCTGAACTCTAACGATATGAGTGACAACCCAATACACCCAATCTTGACTCATTTTTCCTGAGTACACTTCTTTAACAGTAGGTATAATTTCAGTTTACATCATCTCTTTTATTGCCAAACCAATAACTTCCGATGTCTTAGTCGCAGCTACTTCCATTCCCTTCGGGTTCCCTCCCAAAATTATACTCCTACGGATTATATATATGCTCATAATTTCGCCGAACAAAGTTGAGGTAGGTACTATTCGTCACTGAATTTCCCCAACACACCTCATATGTAAAACCCATTTTCAAAGCAATAGAATGAAATAAACACCCAAATAGATAATCAGAATATATCACACACTCTTCCGACACACAAACGAAATCATGATCCTCATTGTAACTACAAAATGCAAGAGATGTACCGTGTATGTCAATTTCAGCACATATTACAACTGTCTTATGTGCATTTCCAATACCTAGTACAACTATAGTATTTGGAAAAACATTTCCATTCTCAAGAAGACATTTATCGAACATATGACTGTTTTCTGAAAGTTCACCATCTTCAAGCTCCGGGGGCTCATCTTCTATACTATCATCCATTGCAATTTAGTCACATTGATTTCATATATTAGAAGGACTGGGTCGAGCATTTCATAGTCGTTAGTGGACTTTTTGTTAGCTTCTACAATGTTGTTTTCTAATGGCGTTCCATCATTAAAATCAGGGCACATATATTCCATATAATCCATCAAGGAGGGAACAATAAGTTCGATGGTGTAAATAACAAGGATAACAGAAATTTTTGTATTCTCCAATTGTTCACTGAAGTTCGGAATTTTGTTCTTATCGACCACTTCGACTCCATAGTTTTCTGAAGCTGTAGCAGCTTCAACTTCGATTTTCCTTGGTACTTCTAACTTGTCGATGTTGGCATAACCAGCGTCGCCAAAAGTATTTTCATCATTTAGAACATTTTCTCCACAGAAGAACTCTTCATTTCTTTGAAGACTTTTATCAAACACCTTGTCCACAATTGTTATGCTTTCAATTTCTGTAACTAAGTTATTATGCTTGCTCTCCGGTTTCTCAAACCTTGTCGTTGTCATCATTGTATGTTTTTCTCTGTGTGCAGGAGCAATCACAGTAATTACCCATCTTTGTGCTTCATATTGACTATGTACTACGGCTAAATGAGTATTAGGCTGTTGAACTTCCATCGGATTGAGAAATTGTTCCATTCATGAGTACTGACCTTCTTTATTTTGGTTGGACTGTTGTGGTGTTCCTGCCGGCGTCGTCCTTAGGCTAGCCGTTGCTCCTAAGGTCGCTGGAGAAATTGGAATCGAACTCCCCGGAGGAGTTGGGCTTGACGGAGGTTGCATTTTTGACAGCAATATATCTAATTTATTGTTTAGTTCCTTCGATTCCTCCATTTGCGATCAAATCGTATTTGTTTGGATTTTGGGTTTCGATATTTTTACGCATCGTCATGAAGGACGACAACGATATCTCTAATTTCTTGTTTATTTTCTCCATTTGCGATTGGCGTAGTTTGTTTGTTGGCCGATTGGTGACGCCGAGCTCTTTGCAGTGTCTTGTGAACACCGCAAGTTGTGTCTTGATAGTTCGGCCATCGTAAATATGTTGCACTCGGTGGTGGTCTTTGCTACCAGTGTCGGGCGGATTTGATACCATTTGTAACAGACTAGGGTCTGTTACTGAAGAAGAAGAAGAATAAGGGATGAGAAGAGAGAAGAGAAAAGAGGTCGAGAAGAGAGATAGTTTTGTATATAATCTGGATAACCTTCCCCAAATGAGGATTACAATCTTTTAAAAGACTTACAATGGACATATTAGCAAATATAAGAACTAAAATACTGAAATGTAATTAAAACATTCTATTAGACCATACATGCAGAAATTTGCAAAAGTCGGTCCGATGAAAATTGGATCGACCGAACTCATTGAATGGACCGAACCTGATAGAGAAATTCGGTTCGATCTTGATCCGATCAGTCGGACGATTTTTTTTTTTTTTTATAATATATATAATATATATAATTCCTAATATATATTGAATTATATAATTTCTAATATAATATATATAATTTCTAATATATATTGAATTATATAAATCCTAATATATATAATATATATAATTCCTAATTTTCTAAATTCCTAATATATAATATATATAATTCCGGGTCGGGTTCCGGGGCACGTTTTTTTTTTAAATTGAATTTCCAATACTGAAATTGACATTCTCGAACACATTACCACAAAATTTGTACGTTGAAATCTATTGTATATCGCGAGATATTTATATTTTAAAAGGGGGAAAACGTAACGATTTGGGGGAAAAGTGAAATTGAGGGGCAATATGGACGTTTTTGGAGAAATCGGTTGAATCAAACCGCTTCAATTTACGCGACATAAAAAAAATAGGTAAAACGGACGTCCGAGCGCAAAGTTATGACCATATAAAGTTTGATCAATTTACAACCTATATTTGATATGTCAATACGTTGAAATTTTGGCGGTGGTCGTGGGTGGAAATGCATTCGGTCCAACAAATCGGACCGGACTGAAAATGACCTGGATCGGACCGGACTGAGAAATTTGGTCCGATCTTCGGTCCTAGTGATCTGAGTTTTCGGTCTTCGATCCGGTCCGATCCGATTTTAACCTTTTGTGCACCCCTAATACTGTCCAAACTAAACATAATATTGCCTAATTAATAATAAACTATAAGACTTGGTCACAATATAGATTTGTGACATTTTTTGTTGGAAATATTTATTAAACGTGAAATAAAGTAAATCCTATTATTTATGAATCGAATAATTGGGGCCCCGCACGTAGGAAACCTTGTTTCCACACACGTGCAAACGTAGTGCCAAGGATCAAAATTTCCTTAATGGAAGAGATATTGGTACGTATACGAATTATTTGAGACGTAAGGTAATAGACGGTTATTGGCCAAATGACGAATGATTTCACGTTGGTAAATGAAGGAAGAAGTATAATGTGTAAAGATGAAATGAATCAGAAATCACCACAAAACCGAGAAGGGCCGCAACTCTTCCAAGTAAGGGCCGCGGCGCCTCCCTGAATGGTCGCGACTCTAATTGACGTTTCAATTCCAGTGAGTCACTGGAATTGAAGGGCCGCGACTCTAATTGACGTTCGATTCGATGTAAGTTCTTTGGAAATGAAGAAGCGCTACTCATCGCTTCAATCCGTTGGAGGTGAATTAAAAACTGATTCTTGGGCTGACTTTGGAGTATTTACTCTCCATTATTTTGCTCATGAATTCAACCATTACTTAGCCATTTGGAAGGTCATCATCTACACACTATAAAATGAGACACAATGCTCATTTGAAAAAACATTTGACATTCACTAAACAATTCTGAAATTGTCTTCCTCTCTTGCTCATTTGTTTGATTGATGTTTTATCTTAGGAGATAAGTTGCCATTACAACCGTTGAAAGGATATACGGGGAAATATTATCTTAAGGATAGATCAAGAATTTGGTCGACTCAGCAAACCCTCATATTTGATCATTTCCAGATTTCTTACTCACTTATTGTTGTTGTTTTCCCATTTCCTTGTCTCTATACATATTTCCCAAATTTTTTTCTCCCAATTGGATGGAATAATCTATCAGCTATTCTTATTATAGATGTATGAGCTGGATATTTTTTCAATTGTTCTTATTTTAGCATATAAAATTGGATTCCGAGTCCGGAGAAGGTCATCTTTACAAGGCCTGTTATCGTTTGCATTTGCTGGATTTCTACAGCTATTTTTTTTTGGTTACATTTCTACAGCTATTGATAAACCTAGCTTGCCTCCCAAAAGTAAACAAGTCATTCACAAGTTTATGAGTCCTAGCTATTGATATGTTAAGCTCTCTCACAATCATTCCTTGGTGAAAAGGCACAGATGTTATCACATTAATCACAATTAATTGTATCCTAGAGCAGCAAATTATCACATTAACCACATGGATAATCAATACAAAACTTCTCATTATATACACTTACAAATTTTACCTAATAAGACAGCTTAACTTGATGATTATTCAATTTATTTTTTTATATAAAAATTCAACCAAAACTTTTCATTATTTAAACTTATAACTTTTGCCAACAAGGCAAACTTAACTTGATGATTATTTTAACTTATATATAAAAATTCAACTTTCCTTTATATACTATACTTACAACTTTTGTCCAATATGTCTTAAAGGCATAACTTTAGAATACAAACTTAAAAAACATATGCTTTAAGATTTAGCCCTAACTTGAGTAACTTTGAAATATAAAACTAGGTCTTAAGATATAACTTGACTAACTTTGGAATTTAAAATTATGTCTTAAATTCTTAATTGACTAACTTTGTAATATAAAAATAGACCTTAAGACCAACTTGACTAACTTTTGAATCTAAAAGTTATGCTTTAAGGTTAGGGGTGACAAAATTAGCTCAAACTCAAATGATCCGCTCAATCCAGCCAAAGTTTGATGGGTTTGAACAAAAGTGATTTTGATGATTGATTAATTTTGACTAAGCCCAAATTGATCCATCGTAAATAAACAGTCAAATGAACCCATGATGATGCTTAAACTTGATCCACGAAAATACTCAATCTTAACCATTAGAGCTTCATTCTAGATTAATTATTTTTTTATAAATAATTATTTAAAATTTTCATTTATTATTTCTTAACAATAAAAATACACAAACTCACTCTAACCACTCACCACGCTATACATCCACCCCATCTCACCCCAGCAGCATTGAACCACCCTCACATATTTGCCCTCTAACTTACTCCACCTCGCCCCTACCTCTCTACCACCCCTACTCACCTCTACCCCCCTCATACCTCCAACTTAACCGTCTATACTCAAATTTCTATTTTATATTTTTTACTTTTATTAATTATTATTTTTTCCCTTACTGCTCTCTAGTCTCTACGCACCTCCACCCCTACCTCAGGCCCTACCCATCCTCAAAAAGGGTCTCTGCTCTTCCTCCTCTGCATCCAACTGAACATAGCAAAGTCCATGAAACTCCGGCATCCCTGTCACCGTCTCTGGCTAACCTTCCGGCAGCAATTGAGATGCTTCTCCACCAAATACACTGGCAGAGTCGTCGTAGAAGCCGAAAACGGCCGTTCATTCGCCGTCGAAGTCGACGCCCCAACACTCCAAACCGATTCCCGAGGCTACGCACTCCCTCGCCGTGACCTAATCTGTAAAATCTCCCAAATTCTCAAATCACCTCCTTCCGCTTCTACCGATCCTTTCCTTGACTTATCTGACTACCTCGATACACTAACACTAACCCTAACTCCCTCCGAAGCATCCGAAATCCTCAAATCCCTAAAATCTCCCAACCTAGCTCTTAAATTCTTCCGATTTTGCCCCTCCGAAATCCCTAAATTCCGTCATGACTGTTTCACTTACAATCGCATCCTTCTTATCCTTTCTAAATCATCTCTCCCGACCCGACTCGATTGTGTTCGAGAGATTGTTGATGAAATGGAAAGGACTGGAATACGTGGAAATATCTCGACTGTTAATCTACTTATTGGAATATTTGGGGATGGACAAGGGGGTGGTGTTAAGGAGTTAATTAGGTGTTTAGATTTGGTTAAAAAATGGGATTTGAGGTTGAATTGCTATAGTTATAAGTGTCTTTTACAAGCTTATATTAGGTTGAGTAATTCGGATAAGGCGTTACAAGTTTACCAAGAAATGAGGAGGCGTGGATACATATTGGATATATTTGCGTACAACATGCTACTTGATGCTCTTGCTAGGGACCAAAAGGTTTGATCTTTGGATTCCTTGTGATTATACACTTCCTTTTGGAATTTAACGTTTCTAAGATGGAGGGTGAGATTGTCTCTGACATTATTGACTTCTTTTTTGGGAAAGAAATTAAAATATGGTGTCTCAAAAATCTGTTATTGAAGTTAATGAATTATCTTTAGTACAAGAACACTAAGTTTTGAGAATATATACTGACTTAGTGACACTAGGACCTAGTTATATAGTAATAAAAAGGATAGTTGTGCAAAATGAGTGCATTACCTTTACCTCCAAAGGGGTGTCTTAGCAGTCGATAAACTGGAGTCACAACTTTGGGTATGATAATTCATACTCCAGACAAAGGTGACGTTTGGTGTACTTTTTCTAGTATTCTAAACCTTCATGTACGCACACATGTTGGCTATCTAAAAAAAAGAAGTGTCTTACCCTTATTTCTACTTTTGGGTTTTGCAAGGTACACTGATTCAAGTAAGATAATTGTTTAAGGTGGATAGGAAGAGTTCTAGTCAATGTAGTACAACTATGAGAAGGACTTTCACTTAACTATGGACAAGGACATACTTGCAAAAACTAAAAACATTTTTTTAAATTCTCTAAAGATATTTTTTTAGTCTTTAGTGCAAAAAATTAATGAAAGCATCTTAAGGCCAACATCTTGGGAACAGCCTCTACTTTTCTAACCAAGTCTTTTTGGCGAGGCACAAGCTTTCTTTTTTGATTGCAGAGTAGCATTTTCTTTCACCAAGGAATTGACGGGTGGTTTAACATGTCCATCTTTGGGAAATAGGAGGGTTGGTAAAACTCTTGATTTCAATTGGAAAAGGGTCGAGAGAATGCTTTTGATTCATCTATCTTCAAACAAATCGGTCTCTAGTCACATGTGCCATCGTTATTTCTTGGTATTGGAACAATACAAGTATGGTTAGGTCTCTTTTATTGAGTTTGCTGTCTGACAAGTGTAATTATTATCTCTGAGATAAAGTACTTAATAAACTGTATACATGCATTTGGAAATGCTATAGAGGTGTTTTGACTCCACTTCATGAGTGAGTCTTGAAATATAATGTTACAGTTCTGCTTGGCTAATGATTCTAATGTGCAGCGCTTTTCCAGGTTGATCAGGCCCACAAGGTTTTCGAGGACATGAAGAAGTGGCACTGCGAACCTGATGAATATACGTATACCATTCTGATTAGAATGACGGGGAAATTAGGGAAGCCCGGGGAATCACTGTCTTTCTTTCAGGAAATGCTGTCAAAGGGTATTTCACCAAATTTAATTGCTTACAATACTATGATCGAGGCTCTTGCCAAAGGCCGTATGGTTGATAAGAGTATTTTTGTCTTCTCTAAGATGGTGGAGAATAGTTACCGGCCAAATGAATTTACTTACAGTATCATTTTAAATGTATTGGCCGCAGAAGGGCAACTTGGAAGACTTGATGAAGTTGTGGAAATATCTAAGAGATACATGAATAAATCAATATATGCATATCTTATTAGAACGTTGAGTAAGGTAGGCCATGCAAGCGAAGCTCACAGGCTGTTTTGCAATATGTGGAGCTTCCATGATAGAGGAGATCGCGATGCTTACTTATCCATGTTAGAGAGCTTATGCAATGCTAAGAAAGTAACTGAGGCTATTGACTTGCTGAATAAGATGAATGAAAAGGGAGTAAAAGCAGATACCTTCATGTATAATACTGTCTTCTCTGCTCTTGGGAAATTAAAACAGATTCCTCATCTTCATGATCTCTATGAGAAGATGAAACAGGATGGCCCCTCACCAGACATATTTACTTATAACATTTTGATCTCTAGCTTTGGTAGAGCGGGGGAGGTTGAGGAAGCTCTCAAGATTTTTGAAGAACTTGCGAATAGCAACTGTAAACCTGATATTGTCTCCTACAACTCCCTAATAAATTGTCTGGGGAAGAATGGTGACATTGATGAAGCGCACATGAAATTCATCGAGATGCAGGAAAAGGGCTTTAATCCTGATGTTGTAACATATAGCACTCTCATTGAGTGCTTTGGGAAGACTGAAAAAGTTGAGATGGCACGTCGGCTATTTGATGAAATGCTTGCAGCTGGCTGTTATCCTAACATAGTGACATACAATATCCTACTTGACTGTCTCGAGAGAAGTGGTAGAACTTCAGAAGCTGTTAGTTTATACGCAAAATTGAAGGAACAGGGTTTGTCAGCTGATTCAATCACGTATACCATCCTTGAACGTTTACAAAGTGGTTCTCATAGAACATCTAGACTTCGCAGACAAAATCCAATCACCGGTTGGGTGGTTAGCCCATTAAGGTGACAGGGAAAAAAAGTTGCACACTTAAAGGTTACTGCTCGGTTGTGCTTTTGCTTGGGCCAGGATGGTGCTAAAGCGACATGACATTGAATTTATACGGAGAACTCTGATGATGAGGAATTAAGCTGCTTCAGATGAAGGCATTTAGAGATTGGAGTCTGGAAGCATGAAATAGCACTAATCACCCATATTGACAGAGTTGAGGTTAAAAGTGAATAGGAGACGGTTAGAAGTTGGGCCAAGTGCGAAGCAGCTTGTTTCAAATACTTAACTGAGCTGATCACCTGTCTTGACAGAATTGAGGTGAAAAGTGAAAAGACAGTAAGAAGTTGGGGCAGGTGGGAAGCTGTTTATTTCTAGCAACCAAGACAGCTTCTGGAAATTATCTATTTAACTTATATCCTGTCTCCGATGTTGTTGATGGATGCATCATATTGTGGGTGCTAGGAAAATTCTTCTGCATCGATAGTATAACTATCCTCAAGATATGGTTTTGTCGTTATTAGATATTCATGATGTAAGCTCCTACTTGGATGACCGTCTGTGACAATCCCGAGTCTAGACATGATTATCCTGGACCTTTTTGGTTAACTTAAATACGATTTGTGGTCCAGTGCGAGCAACATGATACTGTTTTCTGGACTACTTCAGTAAGTTCTCCATCAAATCTGCATTTACAGCATTTATTTGTATTATTAAGACTGAAACAATACAAGGAATACTAATTTCTGCGAGTGATGACCTTCTCCCATTATTGCTAAGTGAGCCCTGAGGTCGTTTTATCTTGGTTGCTTGCCAGAGCATGTGCAATTACCCTGCTTATGCATCTTGTCACTTTCCATGACTTGTCATTGCTATAAAATATTTCTTGCCAAAAAACTGCAAATTAAATATTTCGTGACAGAACTCGTTTATCACTATGATTAGGGAATATGCTTTTACCTCCTTGGAGAATAAAGTTTGCACTGTATGGAAATTTTGTCGTTGTGATTGATTAACGTTTCTTTTCAACTGTCTTTGGCCAAGCCAGTGTGGGGTTTCTTTATTTAGCTTGTCGTCTCTGTCTCATTCAAAGCCTTGTGAGTTGTGAAATAGATTATACTGTATTAGTTAAATAGATGATCTGAACACTTTTGTATCTTATCAAGTTTTTTTTAAAGCAGAGTTTAACCTCAAATGTTACAAATCATATTGAATTTAAGTTAAATATATGCTGATGTATGGTGACTTCTTTTATGCTATTAGTGAATTTTAACCTATAATATAGCAGGTTAGTAACCTTTTGGGATAGCATAGCGCTTTGGGCCTGTGAGTTCAATTTTAAGAGTCACATATGAAGGATGCAAAATTCTACTCTTATAACTCAAAAGCAGAGAGACATGAGACGTGCATGGCTCTTGCACTTTGTTGTGATTTATTTGATGATAAATGGAAAAACACGGAGGGATATGATGGAATGATTGAGATCTGTCTGCATTTAAATTAGAGGTTTCAGATTTGAGCCGACCCAGAGAATATCTATGTAGGAAACATTTAACCCTTTTTAGTTGACTTACTGTCGTGAATCTGGGTGAATTATGTGAGTCTCAACTCTCAAATAATGAATACCTAAAGCAAAACACACACATAATGGTCATTATATTATCATAAAATACATTAGTCGCAAGGATAAAACAATTTTAAAAAAAGGGAGTAGGTACTAGAGTGAGTCAAGGCGGATGGTGTTTCTAATATTATTAAATTAAAATTATCAATCGTCTCCTAAAGAGATTGTGTCTGCTTTCTTTTTAATTAATGGACCACCACCCTCTTTCCAGACAATTAATAGTGACTGCTCCTTTACTGAACTCCTGATTTATCGACTAGGCTTACCATGAGCCTCTACCCGACGGTAAAAAAATTACATGCACCTAGTAGTTATATCAAATCAGACTATTTAATTTTAGCGGTTAAAAACCAAATGCAAAAATGTATCGCTCTTTGATACTGTGTGTGAAAGATAACAGGTTTCTCATACATGATTAGTGTAAATATTGGGTGCTAATACATTGTGAAGTTGACAACTAGCTTGATGATCATTGAGCAAAGTTTCAATTTTCAACATCGATTACACGTCGGCGTTTGATACTTTCGTTCCTTTTTAAAATTATTATTGTTACTTAATTTTAATTATCGTACTTAATTTTATTAACTTTAATTATTTATTTGCATAATTATAATGGAACGAATTGGACATTTTCCTGGTAGATGTACTAGGGATAACAAGGGTAAGGGTGCATCTTTTAATAATCCTAATTACGATGATTTCACTCATGTAGATGAAACTGTTTTTTTAATGTTAATATTAATATACCATTAGATCAGGAGGTATATTCTGCATCTGAATCAAACTTTAATTTAGAAAATAATTAGAAGATAATTTAGATAACACACCCACTAGTGCACCTCCACCTCAGGCTCAGACTGAGTCTCAGGCTGAAAGTGAAACGGGAATGCCTCATATCCCCTCTAGTATGAGTCGAGGACAAAACAACGAAAATTAAAATCACATGCATGAGATTTTTTTGATAGGGACATTCCTAATCAACTAGCTATTGGTAAAATTCGTCGCGAAGTTAATAAATTTAAAACTGGAAAAGGTCAAGGTGGGACGGGAGGTTTAATGAGGCATGTAGAAAACTCTCACAAAGCAAGGTATAACCAATACTTGACTGAAAAATCAGGTGTGCAAATGCCTTCTAAGTCGGGACAAGGTTCACATAGTGTCTCCGATCAAATAAATGGTCGAATTAACTTGGACTAATGGGCGAAGTCGATTCCGCTAGGGAAACTATTTATATTTAAGGGAGCCTGTGCTAGAGCCTATTTTTGGTCTAGGGGAAACCTATTTTGGTCCAGTTGTCCACACTTTAAAAGAAGAAGTGTAAAGAATTAAAGACTCTATTGTAATATCATGAATATTACTAGTAGTATACTAGGAAAAATTTAAATTTGAGGGGGAGCCCGGGCCCCCTGGTTACATGGTGGCTCCGCCACTGGATGACGAAGGGAGTTATAAGTCCTAAATATGGTAAACACAAAGATAGGGAAAAATTAGCAAAATTAGTTGTTATGGAGGGTTCATCTCCTGGTTTTATTCATCAAATTTGAGAAACATATATTCCTGTTTTTAACGGTTTTTCTAGATCAATTGTTAGAAGATATGTTTTTAAATTGACGCATGAATATCAATAATATTTACGTTATGCATTGTACCATTTTAATGGCAAAGTGATTATCTCTTCTGACATAGGTCGTAGTACTAATGATAATGATTATTTAACTGATACATGTCATTGGATAGATCAGAATTGGACTATGCAAAAATGTATATTAGCATATAGATATATTGATGATAGGCACACTGAAGCTTTTATTTCAAGAAATATTCTTGAAATTAGTGAATATTATAGAATTACTCATAAAATTATGGCTATTACATTAGATAACGCTTCTTCTAATGATTCTGTGGTAAACATTTTAAAAACTCGATTGATTCCATCTTTTTTCGATATTTTTAATGTTAGATGTGCATGTTATATTTATGACTTAGTTGTAAAGGATGACCTAAAACTTTTTAGCTCTATTCTTGATAAAGTACAATTTGCTATCAACTTTATTTTTAAAGTTAATAAAATGTAAAAATCAATCGACTCAGCAAATCAATTACCTTGTTCATTTCCAGATTTCTAACATCTTTGTTATTGTTGTTACATTCTCATTTCCTTGTTACTACACATTTTACGCACAATCTCTGGTTGACCGCACCTTCTACGCTTCGCTCTAATTCAATCTCTGAATAAAACTGTAATCTCCAAATTGTCTCCCACCAATGAATGTTTGTGCTCTTCTATTTGAAATCTTCTAGCAGAAAAAACGCTTTCAGAAGCGGTTGATGACGCTTGAATATTCAACACATCTCGGTCATCTTTGATAGTGTTGGAAAAACTTTTCAGCAAGTCTTCACATTCTTCTTGAATCAGAAGGTATAACTCTTGCTTTTGGACCTACTTGTGGGGCACTGTGTACTTACAACCTCTACGATAAGCAAGTGAATGTGGCCGGTGCGTGGCGTGATTCATACGTTACAACACCCTGCAAAACATAAACATCAAACTCGCTAATTTGTGAAGAACTTGAACCACTATACATTCTATTTCTAAGGCATTGAATACTTGAAAAGCATAAATCACATGTTTTTTATAAGGTTGCATTAAAGTAGAAGAAGATGGTACAAAAGCCGGTTGATTATTTGCATTATATATATATATATATATATATATTTCGTGTATATTCTAGACATAACTTCTTCTTTAGATGGTTTTTTAGTTGGGTCTGTTGGAGTTGTACTTGGAGTTGGAATTATTTCTATGCTTACATAAATCGTTTCAACAAGTGTTTTACAACCGTCTACTTTAATAGTAGGATTTAATACAGTACCAATAAAATAAATAGTGGGAATAGAAAAAAAAAATTAAAAAATATTTTTAATAGATGGAGCATAAGTTGATTTTTGCTTATAATCATTAAGTAACAAAAATATTAGAGCTATATAAAATAACATAGATGAAATAGTAGGATAATAAATATCAGAAAATTTCTTAGTGGCTAGAAAAAATTTCTCAAATAATACATTAAGTTCCAAAATATTTTTCCAATCATCATCTACAAGCATATCCCTTGAATTTTGATTATGAGCGTTAAATAATAAAGTTATAGGTCTTCTATACTCGTGAACAACAACTAATTGTTCATACAAAGAATTCCACATAGTTGCAACTTTTTCTGAAATTTTCCTATAAGGTAATCCACAATCATGACATATTTTTATACTATTTTCGCCTTAAGATAATATTGCCCTGTATATTCCTTTAACGGTGTGATGACAACTTATCTCCCAAGATAAAACAACAATCAAACAAGTGAGCAAAGGAGACTCAAGTGTTCGCTTAGGAAGAAAGATCTTTGAGTGTATGAATATTGCTAGAGAGGAAGACAATTTTCTGAAATTGTGAAGTGTTTTTGTGTATCTTGCAAATGAGCCAAAGGCTCCATTTTATAGTGTGGAGAAGATGACATTCCACATAGCCAAGTAATGGCGTTGAATGACCATGTAATAGCCTTTATCGTGGAGTTACAATTCAGCCTAATGACTGAATTCATGAGCCAAATAATGGAGAGTTAATGCTCCAAAGTCAGCCCAAAAATCAGTTTTATTTCTTCTCCAACGGTCTGGAAACAGTCGTAGCGCCACGATCCTGCAGGGAGGCGCCGCAGCCCTTCGAGGCTCCGCGGCGTTTCTGACTCGTTTCATCTTTTACACATCGTACACTTCTTCCTTCATTTACCAACGTGAAACCATTGTCATTTGGCCAATAATCATCTATTATCTTACGTCTCAACAATTTGTATCCGTACTAATATCTCTTCCATTAAGGAAATTACGATCCTTGACACATTATTTGTACGTGTGTGAAAATAATGTTTCCGACTTGCGGGGCCTCAATTGTTCGAGTCATAATTAATAGGATTAACTTTATTTCACGTTTAGTAAATTTCCAACAGAGATCAACGAAGAAGACGACTACAACGAAATCTTATTCGAGAGAGCAGGAAGCGATGTCGAATAATTTGACCAACAACTTCCAATTCCAACAGAAGATCCTCAAAAGATTGTGAGGAAATTAAAAAAAGTATGGTTGACTATGTAATTTTTTAATAACAATTTTATTATGTGATTTACAATTTTTGAACTACGAAACAAAGTTACAATTTTGAAATTGTATTATAAAAAAATTATATTTCTATTAAATAATAAAAGAGACACAAAAACAATATTGAAGTGTTTTTATTCACTATCTTATTTAATTATTTAAGAGTTTTAGAAGTATTAATGCACTCCATGTCATTTGTAGATCTTAAGAGTTTTAGAAGTATTAATGCACTCCATGTCATGATGCCATCTTTCCACAAGAAAGAAAGATTAATTCAATCCAAAGATAGTGGCCCAGTGGCCATTAGTCAAATTGTGGCGTAGGGTTCTGAAGTTCGATTCTCATGAATCGTTCTAGGCATATGCCTCGTATTAAAGCCTGGTAGCTTAATCGCGCGGGCATGTTGCAGTGTGGGTTTGATACTCCCTCAGACAATCCCTGTTGGGGGGTCGGACCTTGTAGCATTGATTCGTTGGTGGCGATCAGACATTGAATGTGGGGCGCACATCCCGCGATTTACCTGACGGTGGCGGCTAAGAACGGGTTCCATTCGCCTCCAGGAGCATAGTATCAGTACTTGTGCAGGTACTAGCGATATGGGGTACTAAGGTCATCCCGAGACCTGGATTATTAAAAAAAAAAATTACTCCATGAACAGAAAACAATGGAATTTGTCATATAAAACTGTTCTCATCTCCCAGCAACGTGGCAGAAACAAAAATAGAAAGCCGAATCCTTGCATGGAAAAAATATATTCCCTTTTCCAGCCTAGGAAAGGTATTTTAGTTTTCCACGCCACTATCGATAAATAATTCTATTCCATGTTTTGTCTCCAACAAAGCAGAACACGGAAAATTAGTACTCATTAAATTAAATTCCTCAAGATTGTTAGTAAATTTGTGCTCAAAACCTTTAAATTAGAAATTTTAATTAATCTAGAAAAATGTAAAATGCATAAAAAGGGCAGTCCGATGCACTAAGCTTCCGCGAGTGGTCCGGGAAAGGACCGGATCACAAGCACACAAAATTCATAAACTAAAATAATCTGAATCCACAGAATTCACTGTCTGTCCTTAAGGAATTTAATCCATTTGTACCCTAGGTTATGGATTACTTCCTCTCAGAATAAAATAAATATACATGTTGATGGAGTAGCAGTACCTAAATTGTTGAGTTGTGGAGTCTAATTCATCGCCGACACTATGAAGAGCCTACGCAGAGTGTGGAACGTTGATCACAGAATTACTCTGGAATCAGAAACAATTGATTTGAGAGACTTCTCGGCACCCGAGCTACAACACGGTATTAATGCGGCAGAGGAACAAGCAACACAAGAAGAAGGCCAACAAGCCAGTGGTGTCGAGGTTGATGAAAATGATGATTCTGAAACAAATCAGCGGATACCGATCACAAAATTACGCAGATCATCCAGGATCAGTAAGCCGGTTCACAGGTTCTTTCCGTCCCTCAATTACATTCTGCTCAATGGTAGGGGGGACCCGGAATGTTACGAAGAAGCAACGCAAGTTGATGAATCGACCAGGTGGGAGTTGACAATGAAAGATGGGATGGACTCACTGTTGTCAAATCATACATGGGAGTTAGCTAAGTTACCATAGGAGAAGAAGGAATTGCAGAGCAAATGTGTCTACCGGATAAAGAAAGAACACGATGGAAGTAAGCGCTATAAAGTGAGGCTGGTTGTGAAGGAATTTCAACAGAAAGAAGATATTGACTACACGAAGATCTTCTCTCCCGTAGTCAAGTTGGTGACAATCAGAACTATTCTTGGGCTGGTAGCAAAGGAAGATATGCATCTTCAACAGATGGATGTGAAAACTGTTTTTCTTCACGGTGATTTAGAGGATGAAATCTACATGAAATAACCTGAGGGATTTGAGGTCAAAGGGAAAGATAAGCTGGTGTGCAAACATCAAAAGAGTCTGTATGGACTAAAACAGACTCCAAGACAGTGGTATACGAAGTTTGACAGCTTTATGAAGAAAGCCAAAATTTTAAGGTGCGAGACGGATCACTGTTGTTACTTTAAGAGATTTGAATAATCCTACATGGTACTTCTCGTTTATGTTGACGACATTTTATCATAGGAGCAGACCTACATGATATTGATAGGGTTGAAAAAGAAGATGTCAGAAGAATTTACAATGAAGGATCTGGGAGCCGCAAAGAAAATCCTGGGATGAGAATCATCAGAAGTAAGGAGGGCCTCAAGCTCTCACAAGAAGAATACGTAAATGAGAACGAGGTTCAACATGGACGCTACCAATCCAGTCAGTACTCCATAGGCTGGACACTTTAGTTTGTCAAAATATCAGTCGCCTATGATCGAGGACGGGATAGAGCATATGGACAAGGTACCTTATGTCTTTGCTATTGGCAGTCTTATGTACGCAATGATATGTATGAGGCCAGACATTGCACGTGTTGTGTGAGTTGTTAGCAGCTTTATAAGCAATCCGAAAAAGCAACACTAGGAGGATGTGAAATGGATTTTCATGTATCTGAAGGGCAACTCAAGTTCAGCGTTGTGTTTCCAGAAGTCAGAGATATTATTGCAGGGATATGTTGATGCTGACAATGGTGGTGATGTTGATAGCATAAAGAGCACATCCGAGTATGTTTACACCTTCGGAGGTACTTCAATTTGCTGGGTTTCAAAGTTGTGGAAGATAGTAGCTCTCTCTAGCTGTGAGGCTGAGTGCGTTGCCATGACGGAGGCCACAAATTAGATGATATGGCTACAATATTTTCTGCAGGAATTAGATCAGGACCGCGAGGGGAGTGTGTTATATTGTGATAGGCTGATAGCCATATTGCCATTCATTTGGGAAACAACTGGTCTACCATGCTCGCACGAAGCACATACAACTCCGATTCCATTTCATCAGATCAGCTTTAGAAGATGAAGTATTAGTGCTTGAGAAGATCCCATAGAGTCAGAATCCAGTAGACATGCTGACGAAGGGCGATTTTGAATGAGGATCGGAGTCGCCGCTGCAGATGGAGATAGATGATTGAAATTAGTCTCCAAGTGGGAGATTTTGAGTTGTGGAGCCTAATTCATCGTCGACACTATGAAGACCCTACGCAGAGTGTGAAACGCTGATCGACCTGACCGGTTCGATCGACGTGGGGGTTGGAAGGGGGTGGTAAACCCCCCTTCCCAGGGGAGTAGGGGGCAGATTCCCCTGATTTTTTATAATGTAAGGTTATTTTGTTGAGGGTATTTTAGAAATTTCGGGGGGCTTGTATTATGTTCGCCCTACTTTTCGCTATATATAGACTAGGACGCCGTTTTATTTCTTTTAGGTCGAGCAAGAGAGAAAGAGATAATTGTAAAATCACAAACTCCCTATTTGATTATAGTAAAATATGCAGCGGCAAAGGACGTAGATCTCGCATTGAAGCTGAACCACTATAAATATGTGTGTATTATTTGTTCTTCGCCTATTTACTATTTTCTGATTAGGTAGGATTTGAGACTCAAATCCTAACACAAACTCCACCAACTTCGTCGAACGCAAATTCGGTAACAAATCATACAAAGACTCGATAGTTGTTTGTTAGAAAATATATAATAGAAAATGCAGATTTTTTGATGTAGAAAACTGAGGCCAGTCCTCTGAATTTACACTACAACAAATCGGTTCAAAGAGGGCGACTACTCTTTGGTTGGAATATAGCCCCCTTAGATCAAAGGGGGCGATTTTTAGTCGCCCTTCAAGTCGTCTTATTACGTCCGTTGTCTTAGATAAAAAGGGCGATTTTCAAGTCTATCACCATTTTTGATGAATCTCAAAAAGAGTCGCCCTATTTGGGATGGTTCAAAAAAGAGAAAAAATTAAATGCACCAACTGAGATTCAAACTCTGATCTGAACTGTGACACTGTACTATTCTACCACTAGACCACTAGTTATGCAACATTAATCACCACAAATACAACCACCTGCCAAGAATCGAATTCGGGCATCCTTTGTGGAATTGTGTCATTCTACCACTAAACCAGCCATCAATACTTGTTATATTTATACTCATCATAATCATAAATTCCTTGGATTTAGATATCCAAAAAATTGGATATTAGTAATTTTCGGATCGGATTCGGATCCGAATATTTCGGATATAAAAAAATTGGATATCCGTAATTTTCGGATAATTTGGATCGGAATCGAATCGGATTCAGATTCGAATATTTCGGATATTCAAAAAATCGAATATTCGTAATTTTTGGATAATTTCGGATCGGATTCGGATCCGAATATTTCGGATATCCAAAAAATCGGATATTCGTAATTGTCAGATAATTTCGGATCGGATTCAGATATACAAAAAATCGAATATTCGTAATTTTCGGATCGGATTCGGATATCAAAAAAATCAAATATTCGTAATTTTTGAATAATTTCGGATCGGATTCGGATATTCATAAAATCGAATATTCGTAATTTTTGGATAATTTCGGATCGGATTCGGATCCAAATATTTCGGATATCCAAAAAATCAGATATTCGTAATTTTTGGATATTTTCGGATCGGATTCAGATTCGAATATTTCGGATATTCATAATTTTTGAATAATTTCGGATCGGATTCGAATATTTCGGATATCCAAAAAAATCGAATATTCATAATTTTCAGATCATTTAGGATCGGATGCGTATCCGAATAGTTTGGATATCCAAAAAATTGGATATTCATAATTTTTGGATAATTTCGGATTCGGATATTCAAAAAATTGGATATTTGTAATTTTCAGATCATTTAGGATCGGATTCGGATATCCAAAAAATCGGCTATCCAAAATTTTTGGAACTGATTCCGAGACTTTGAATTAAAAAGAGAATTAATCACGTTTGAAATTTTTAATCTTTAAAAGTAGATTTCAAGTTGAACAAAAAATATAATTTTTATATCAAGAAGTGGGATTTTGTCAAGTCGCACTCGTCCTATTTGGTCTTACAAAAGGGGCGACTTGATAAAATCGTCCTTCTTGATCTAAGAATTATAATTTTTGTTCAATTTAAAATATACTTTTAAAGATTAAAAATATCAATTAATATTAATAGTTTGTCAAATAATATATACAACACATGTTCTTACAAATATGTGCTTTTAATTTTCATAATTAATTAAATTGAAACATATCTAATTTGAAAATATACTATTATTTTTACAATATTATTTACAAATATGTTATTATTAATATATTTTCAAGAAATAATATGTATCTTAAATACCTAATTTAATATATCATTTATAATGATGCATATTTGTCAAGTATTAATTTTTGTTTTTATTTTTAATTGTGTGATTACATATGTGACTTTTTGTAATTCTTAGATCAAGAAGAGCGATTTTATCAAGTCGTCCCCTTTGCTAAGGCCAAATAGGGCGAGTTCACTCGCCCTTTTTGAGATATATCAAAAAGGACGAGTTTAGTCGCCCTATTTGGCCTTAGCAATGGGGGCGACTTGAGAAAATCGTTCTTCTTGATGTAAGAATTATAAATTTTTTTCAATTTGAAATCTACTTTTAAAGATTAAAAATATCAATTACTATTAATAGTTTCATAAATAATATCATTCAACACCTGATGTTCTTACAAATATGTGCTTTTAATTTTCATAATTAATTAAATTAAAACATATCTAATTTGAAAATATACTATTATTTTTACAATATTATTTACAAATATGTTATTATTAATTAATATATTTTCAAAAAATAATATGTATCTTAAATACCTAATTTAATATATCATTTATAATGACGCATATTTGTCAAGTATTAATTTTTATTTTTATTTGAGTAATTACATATGTGACTTTAATTAGTTTTGTAATTGTAAGATCAAGAAGGGTGATTTTCTCAAGTCGCCCCATTTGGTAAGGACAAATAGGGCGACTAAACTCGCCCTTTTTGATGTATACCAAAAAGGGCGAGTTTAGTCGCCTTCTTTGCCTTCTCAACCATGGCGATTTTTAGTCGCCTTCTTTGCCATCTCAACCAGGGCGATTTTTAGTCGCCCTCTTCGCCTTCTCAACAAAAAAATTGTCCTCTTTGGTTAAATAAACTTAAATGTCATTTCTAAAGGAATACAAAATCGATCTTCACTATTTTATAAGACAGATCGGATTCGTTCATTCTTTCTCACTATTCAGAACCCAACCAAGTCAACAAGTCAAACAGGTTTCCAATTAGATCGAGATTCTTCTTTCTTGTTATGGATAGAGGTTAGCTTTGCCAGCTGTAACCGATGCCACATATCCAAAAAATCGAATATTCGTAATTTTGGATATTTATTTTATGAATTTAAATTAGGAAAAAATCTAAGAGGGTAATTTATGATGAACGAAAGTCTATAATACGACTTAATTTGAAAGGAGGACTTTTAATATTTTCATCTATTAGTAATAGAAATAATAAATCAAAATCGCCTTTAATTAAAATGTTATATATATTATCAACACTACAACAAATCGGTTCAAATATATATATTATCTATTTATATTTTGTAGTATTTTGATTTTTTTAATAAAATATGATAGATAAATTTAAACATCGAAACATTTATGGGCAGTGGAATAAAAATTTAGAAATAAATTAAAATTTCAAAAGTAAGAAAAATACATATTTATTTATATCTTATTAAAAATAAATAATAAAAGAAAATATTAGTACGCCATAATATTTATATACTATGATATATGCATTCAGTGAAGATTGAATGTTGGAAAACAAGAAAGAAGAAAACTAACGTTTGAAAAAGAAAATATTTGAACGTGATAATATAATTTGTTATTTTATTTGTACTCATTATAACATTTTACTTGACCATGATATTATGTGTGATTAATTATCATAGGACGGATAGCAACGGAGATGAAAAAATCACGAGAGATGATATTTCTCATCGTATTTTATATTTTGTTCTTCCATAAGGTTTCGGTTATTTATATCTTATTAAAAATAAATAATAAAAGCAAAATATAAAGAGCAAAAAGGGCGACTTGAAAAAGTCGCCCCTTTTGATTCAGAACAAAGAGGGCGACTTGGTCCTCACCAAAAAGGGCGACTTCAAGTCGCCCCCTTTGGTGATAACAAAAAAGGGCGACTTGAAAAAGTCGCTCCCTTTGGTGAAATTAAAAAGGGTGACTGTATGTCGCTTTTTTTGTCCGAACTAAAAGGACATTTTTTAGTCGCCCTTTTTGGTTTAAAAAAATCGTCCTCTTTGAAACGATTTGTTGTAATGTTATAGCCAACAAAGGGTGGTGTGAACGGATGCTATTGTGCCTTATCGAAAAAGTCACAGCATATCTCCCGATGTCTTTTCAAAAAAACACATCTTCATTTTCCATTCACACACATACAAAACCCAACAAAGTTTGCAACGGAGAAGAGAAAGGTGATACTCCCTCTGTTTAAATTGACACACTTATTTTTTTAGTCAGTCTAAAATAGAATGATACATTTTCTTATTTGACAATCATTTAACTTTAAACTTTACCGTTTACGCTTAACGAATTGATTTATACCACACAGTTAATATCTTTAACTTATTTTAACCACAAGATTAAAAAAATTACTTTATTTCTTAAACTTTATGCTCAATCAAACTATATTATATAAATTGAGAATTTTTTTTCTTTTCTAATTGACCGAGTGTCGCGTAATATGTAACGGGTTGAACTTCTCGCATGGGAAGTTTGAGAAAAACAACATACATGTGTGTTCGACGTGATTAAATGGGCGCCCTCACGTTCTATGTTGTCCTTTCCTATTATTAATTCTTGTAAACGTGTATATTATAGAAATAATTGTATCTCTACTTATAAAAAAACCAACCCGCACGGGTTATAAAAAAACCCGATAAGGCCCGGACCGGTTAGGCGTGCAGAAAAACCGGTTCCATTCTGGGTTAGCAGACCGGGCCGGTAACAAAAAAAAAATTTTGCCCAACGGTCATTTCGAGTTGGGCTTGGGAAGAAATTTGGGGCAGGGGCATGGCCAACGGTCATTTCGACCGTTGGCACTATTATTATTATTTTTTTTTTGTTTACTTATTTATTTTAATTCCATTTTTACCCTTTAAAAAATCTATAAATTCTCTACATTTTCTTCATTTTTATCACACAACATTTCTCTCAATTCTCTTATTCTCATACTCTCTTAATCATCTTTATTATCAATTTTCAAGTTATTAATATTATTAGTTTTCAAATTCAAAGTAGCAAGAGCCTTGAGACTTGAGCTTGAGTTCTATTGAATTCGAATCCCAAGTTTGGTACACTCGTTTCATTCTCTAATTATTTTATTAAATTGTCATATTTATTTGTTGATTATTTAAATATTTTATAATGTCTTTACTAAGGGAATTGCGTCGGAATTTGCGTAGTAAATCTAGTTCGAGGGTAAAAATATGTAGGTTTTTCATCATCTAATCAAAATATAGATTATGATCAAATGCAAGAAGATTTTGGAATAGAAGATAATGAATGTGATAACGTTCAATTAGATAATATTGTTGAACTTGAAGAACAAGAACCTCTACACTCTTAGTGTTCCTACATCGATGTTAGTGCTGCTAGTGGTAGTCGTAGTCGTAGACCTCCTTTACCAGAACCAGTAGCAAGAAAAAAAAGGAGTAAAGTGTGACTCTTTTATGATAAAGTTGTGGGTACTGATAGAGTTAAATGTAATATTTGTGGGAGAACTTATAAACATAAGGCGGGGTGGTGACGGGGGCGGGCACTATAGCTAGACATATAAAATTCGATCATACGGCACGATGGAATCATGTCGATTTAGAACCGATCAACAACAACTTAATCCATTAAGCGGGTGGCTAAGTACGATCCAAAAAAAAATCGCATTGAATTAGCAAAAATGATTGTCGGAGGTTGTTTGCCTTTTTCTTTTGCTTCTTCTTCATATTTAATTACATATATTCAAAGAGTATATAATCCTTTTTTAAAGGTGTTCCTCGTAGTACTACTAGAGCCGATATTTTTAGACTTCATAATGATTATGTTATTTTCTTGCAATATTTGTTTGCTAACCTTCCATGCCATATTAGGTTTACTTCAGACATTGGACATCGTTGAGCGGTTATGATTATTTAACAATTACTTGTCATTGGATTGATGAAAATTTTAGAATGGAAAAACGTATTATTGCTTTTGCGTATGGCGAGGATCAAAGTCATCTTGGAAAATATATAAAGCGAAACTATTTGTTTTATGCCCAAAAATATAATCTTTATAATAAAATACTTTGTGTATCATTCGATAATGCATCTAATAATCTCGATGTAGATCTTTTAAAAGCGGAAGTACAACCACCACTTCTACGATATATTTCATGTTCGTTGTGCTTGTCATATTTATAATTTAATTGTTAAAAGTGGTCTTGATTTATTTTCACTGAAATAAAACTTGTCAAAAGAGTTGTTGGAGTTATTCAGGTAATAATAGGAAAAATAGAATTATAGAATTTAAAGAAAAATGTAAACAATTTAATTTGAGACCTAAATTCATGCGAGAAGAGATTATTACGGTGAAATTATACTTATTTATTTTTAAAAGAATGTTATAAGTATAAAGACCCATAACACATGTTGCAAATGCGCATTGTAAAGCGTGATGTATATGTTAATCGGCGAACATTGGAAATCAATTGGTGAACTTTTAAAAATTTACGTAAATTTTACTGCAACTATTGAATTTTCGTGATCTTATTACCCAACAGTTTGTAATGCTTTAGCTCATATATTTGAAATTTCCTATTTACTTTATGGTTTAAAATCAAATGTGAAATATCTGAATCACGATTCTGATTATGTTTGAAAAGTTTAAAAATATTTTTTCCTATTCACGATGTTTATTGTATTAGTGCGATCTTAAATCTTTCTATTAAAAAGTAGATTGTCATAATTTAATATTTAGTTTATATACTTATATGGAAATAGGTCAAACGAAACTCCATCTTCATTTGATTGCATAAGTAAACTTGATACTAATTTAACTACATTATATGAATATTATGCTACATTACATGATAACACCAACTCTGCTACTAATATTCCTTCTAGTTACGGTTACGTGTCTACACTGCGAGGATTGATGATGATGGCGATGAAGAAGAATCTTTAGACATATGGAGCACTTTTACAACACAACCAACCTGGCCGATCTTGCGATGAGATGCAATTTTATTTGCAAAAGCGGTGAGCCGAAGAAAAATTTTGACCGCTTTACAATGGTGGCGGGATAACAAAAGGCAATTCCGGTACTTGCAGCGATGGCGGGATGTTCTTAATGTGTCGATCTCAGCGGTGGCTTAAAGTGCATTTAGCCACACGAGCTCAAATAGGAGACACACGTCACTCGTTGGGTGGAAGCACATTAGAAGTGTTAGTGCCGCAGGGATTGGATCAGATCAGAGAGAAGAAATCAAGGATGTGGAGACGTTAATTCTTCGGAAGATGAATAAATAGGCAATATTTTGAAAGGCGGGACTGGAATTAATACTCCAGATTTAGAGGCTATGGAGCATAACCAATTCAATCAACCTATAGATTACGAAGAACTTGCAAAAAGGATGCATAATATGTAAATAAAATTATTATTACTTCATTATGTACTCTTATTAACGTTATGAAAGTTCAAAAGTTTACATCTTATCATTAATTTTAATTTTACTATCTATTTAGTTGTTAATCTGTTATTACTTATAAGTTATATCTACTAATCTAATAAATTAATAAAAGTATAATTACAAATTTACAATATAAAGTTATAAACTATAAAGTATAAAGTTATAAACTATAAAATAAAAAGTTAACTTTAAAGTTTCAATTTTAATATATACAACTAAATTATATATTATATTATTATATTACATATTTAAATTGAATTTAGTTTATATTATAGAAAATAAATACTAGAAATTAAAAAAAAAAAATAGAAACCGGACCGGTTGGACCGGTTCTGACCCGAACATACGGGCCAACACGGAATCGATATGACCGGACGGTTGGCGTAGTCGATGAACCGGAACGTCGAATCGGCCAAACCGGTTAGACACCTTTACTTCACATCACCTATAATAACTTTAGGCAATTACAAAAAGAGTTCAATATTATTTGAAATGTGTAGTAAAGTAGCAATCTTTTAGGAAATATACCAGATCATAGTGAATTTAGAAAGCTTTAAAAATAGGCTTCGTAAATAACATTCTGAAAGTACTATATGATTGAAAAGTTTCATTTCTAGAAAAGTATTATGTTGACACAAGCCAAACAATTTTGACTATTCAACTTTTCATGTGATTTGTAGCTTATCTTCTTTCATTTAATCTGATCAAATCTTTCTAGACTTATACTTGTAACCATTCAACTTTTCATATTTGAAATCATAATTTTGAACTTTTTTTTAACAAACTCCATACAGGCGGATTTACACAAAGCAGGGTGCAGTTGCACCACCAGAATTTTACAAAACGACGTTTTTCGTACATTGCTTCACAGTTATTTTTTTTTTGCTACGCACAAAATTATTATTTCGTATGTTTGCACCATCAAAATTTGTTGTCTGAATCCGCCGCTGACTCCATATGATTATAATCTATTCAGTTATTTTGCTTCTAGTAAACGTGCAAGACAAATAACCTTTTTATGAGACGGTATAGTTATTCAATAGCTATCATTTTTATAGACTTATCAGTCATTGTCCCTCCATTCATTAATTCGGGGGTATAAAAGAATTAAGTATACAAAAAGAAGAAACAGGAAGGTGCATGGATAAGAAGGTCGTTGCGTACTTGTGTTCATAGACCTCTTTTTCTTATCTCTTATCTCTACTTTACATTACGTATAGACTTTTTTCTTTATATATTCTATGGTATAAAAACCTTTAAATAGAAGAGGAAAAAACATATATATTAATCTTTCTTGGGTAGTCTTTCTCATTAATACAAATATATAGTGTATAATGTAGAACTCTATTATAATAAGGATCCTAAATCTATTATATGTAAATTATGGTAAGCGTATATGTACACGTTAATAATTAGAATAAAACCGTTGAAACATCATAAGATTCGTAAACAAAGCCCAAAGTATTGACATTGTCAAATTTGAGTAATGGTGTTCCGTGTGAGGAGAGGAGACTAACGACTATAATTACTTTCATGCCTTTTTCTATATAAACTAATGTTTGACTCTCCCTACCCTTTTTTCCTTTTCTATTGTTTTCTTTATTTTATATATTAATAGCTTCTAAAATTCTTTGTAATGTTGACGATTTCAGAAATATTATAAGTTTAGTCTTTGTTAGAATAATATTATTAATTATTATTAATAATGTTATTAATGTAATATCTTAGTATATATGGTAGGTTGTATAATCATAAAGTAGGGATATTATTATGCATTGAATAGAAAGATATTAGGGGATAAGAATAGAAAGACATTAGCCTAAAATCATTCTTCCTAATAAATATATTCTATGTATATATTGTTACCATACAAGATGAAGAGAATTGAGGAAAATATTCTATCAGTCTTAATTAGTACCCCTATATTTCATGTGTGTTTAAAACTTCTTAGACATTTTTCTCACTATTAGATAACACAAAATATCAAATCACCACATTTCATGTTACCGAATTATACTTTCCAGTTCAGATAAGTGCCGTAAAAATCATTTAATATCAGTAAGTACTTATTTTATTACCTTGGTTTTTCAAATTACTATATTTATTTCTATTCAGATTTTTTTTTATATCATTTATGGAAATAAGAATAAATTTGAAGAAAATTTTAATGATTTCTTCATTAAAACTGTTAGTGTCAATCTAGACCGTCAATGTATAAACCACAATGCAATATATATAATTCAAAGAAATTGAATTCAACAACATTATTATATAGATACTTCAACTATATAGAAATTAACAATAACGAAAGTAACAGTATGAACATCACATACTAACTTGTTTGTAGATAGAGGCCTGCAAATGCAGTGACCTAAGACAAAAATTTGTCCCATTGTCTTTGCGATTGATCGGACGTCTGCCTTGAGGATACAACTATCTGAGTGATAGTTCTAGCACAAGAACTCCACTCCTGGCGAATTTACTGTATGTGTTCTTCAAAAAATTGGTTAAGAAAGAAGAAGAAGCAACAAGAGATGATCTTCAATTGATGTTTTAATTCTCAAATCTGAAGATTAATCTTGTTAATTGTATTGTTGTATATTAAAATAAGTGATCAACATGCTATTTATAGCATATCAAACGTCCATAAGCAACTATTAACCAAAGGTTGTGACTCTATGTGAAGAGTTGCTACTTTTAGTTCAAATCTGGAATTTCCCGTTACGCAGCGTCGCGGCCCTGCACGTCGGCGCCGTGGTTCCGGAATTCCTGAGACTCTCAGAAGTTTTAGCGCCGCGGCCCAGTCCTGGGCCGCCGCGACGCTGTGCCTTAAATTCACAGCACATATTTTTTTGATATTTTTTATCACTTTCTTCTACAAGTTTCAACAATACCCCACATTTTCTATTCACGCATCCAACAATACCTCACATTTAGTTCAAATAATTGTATTCTTTAGATATCGTAGTGCCCGTATTAGCGCTACCCAATGATCATTTTCAAGATTATGTGAGTATCGACTCAGTCGACTCACAGTATATGTGTCACGACCCAGCCCCGGGGCCATGGCTGGTACCCTACCGGGGTACCCTGTCAGGTATATGTCAGAGAATAGCAGCGGAACATACATAACACCTAGCTTAGAGAAAAGGGTAAACATTCGGCGGTAGATAAAGTGCTTTCTATAAAACATACTTAAACAAAGTATAGTAATACAACTGGTTCTTATAGCCCCAAAACACATAGGTGACCACGCACTTAAAGATAACAATGGCGGGACGGGGCCGCCATACCACGAATGTACAAAATACCTATAGCGTCGGGAATATCCGTACCGATAAACAAGCTTGGGAGGATGGAGCTTGACCGGAGTAGTGATCCTAGAGCGAGGATCCTCAATCATGCTTACCACCTGCGTCGTGAGCAGCCCAGGAAGGGGTCGGTCTGTGATATGTACCCAGTATGTAAAGCTGGAAAATACTATAATAATGATATCATAAGTCTAAAAGTAAGCTGGAGTCAAGGAAGTCAATAGAAATACCTTTTTACTGTGCCTTACTAACAATGAGAGTGACAAGTATATATATATACAATACTGCATAAAAATAGGGGCCTTAGGATCAAAGCAGGTACCTCGCCTGTAGTATCGATAAGCACCCCTACTCGCGGGACTATTTCACGCGTAGGTCCCGTGGACCCGCATGAGTATTCCTCGCATAGTCGTACCAGCGCGTGGGACTATTTCACCCGCGTAAGCCCATGGGACTCGCGTGAGGTATTCCTCGCGTCATGGGTAGCAAATCCACGGGCAATTGGTATAACGATCTTGGGGACTTACCCGCCGGATATACTCTTACCCGGCGGATGGTATAACGATCTTGGGGACTTTCCCTCGGATATACTCTTACAACTGAGCGGTGGTATAACGATCTTGGGGCTTGCCCGCCGGATATACTCTTACACTGAATAAGGTGGTATGACGATCTTGGGGCTGGCCCCTCAGACATACTCTTACCCTGGAGAAGGTGGTATAACGATCTTGGGGCTTGCCCCTCAGATATACTCTTACCCTAGCTCAAATTGTCATCATTTCATAATCATACATAAGTTAAGAAAACTTATAACTTCTTATTAGTCTTGTTCATATACCCTCTCATTTTAGTTTACTTAAGGCACTTAATCATATCTTTAATAAAAGAAAATCGGGAATTTAACCCAAGTACTACATCTTGACTCTTTTAAAAAAAGACTCTTTATACATAAAACTTTTGGGCAATTGCTGCCTTAAACCAAATTGCCTCTTCATATACTTATCTTACTTTTAGAGTAAATCTCTTCTCATTAACCTTTTTATGAAGCTAATAAACCAAATTCCCATAAAGTTGTTATATTAACTCTATACTTTAGTAAAATCATACTTTTTCCCTAACCAAGGGATTTATACATTCTTAAAACGAAACAAGTCATTATATACTCAAACAAGTAAGAATATCAAATCTTGTACGTCTACCGTACTACATAGTTTCATCTATTCATGCTCAAGAGATAGGAAAGCTTCACATAGCTCTTTGGTCAATCCACTTGCTAAGTCCAAACTACCGCAAGTAATATGTCAACCTAAAACAACCATGATACGTTTATTAACTTCTAATCTTAATGTAGAACAATCCAAGTTCAAAGTCACTAAATTCTATGGAAAATTGGGCAGCATTTCCTTTGTTTCTACTCACTATGCCACCTTTCTCAAGGCCGAATTTATCATCCAATTGCCACATTTAAGGCTCAATCAATCCAACAATTCAAAGGGGATTACACACCCAAAATTCTGTCCCATAAGTTTACAACAATTCACTTAACAAATTTAAGGTAGTTTTTAGGCTACAACATGCTCATAACCTCTTCTTAACCCATTCTTCATATCCAAACCACATTTTCTAGCATGCAATGACTCTAAGAGCATTACTTTACTACCACAAGTTCTTTCTTCTAAGCATGCAACACTAGAACTAATTCTAAAGGAAGAAATGTTACCTTAAAGTTTTAGCCAAACTTATTCCAAAGATTTTGCTAGCTTCCTTGCCAAGAACACCACCACAAGCTAGCCACAAGCTTCCTTTTCTTGTTCTTAATTTTTCAGATTTTCTTAGGCTTGGATTTCCTTTGGAAATGTAGAGAGAAGGAGGAGCTTTGGAATATTTTAAGAGAGAAGGAAGAGGTTTTTCAAAGAGAGAGATGACAAATGACCAAGTCTTTAAGACTTGGTCAATATATTGCATGTAAAAATCAGATGGGGGGGGGGGGGACACTTGTCCCCCACCCAGGCCCTTCCAAAAGAAGAATCTGACTTTTTCTAAGTTTTTCCGCCTGATTTCCCGCCTCGGCGCCGCGGCGCTGCAACTCCTGCGGACCCTCGGATCATCCGTGCGCGCGGCTGCTTCGGCGCGCGGCTCAAACTTCAGCGACCCTACGAGACTTTCGGCGCGGCCACGCCGCCTTGTCCGAAACACATTTCTGTCCGACTGCGCACTGAACTTGTAATTCTCATATCATTCTACTCCGACGTCCTATCGACTAACGGTTGGTTGCGTTGTAATCTAGACTCAACGAACTACGCCCTAGGCCTTTGAAACACCTAGGAACTCTCAATGAACCGGGTCATAACCCGCCTTAAAGTTGACTAAAACCCGTCCGGAATAATCCGTCAACCTATCCCTTGAAAATTTTAAGTCTTACATGCTTTCGTACGCTCTCATACGTAGGGTCAGAACTACGGGGTATAACAATATGTTAAATTCGGTCTCGTACAATTCATTATGTACATTAAGCTTCCAAGAACTTATGTATACTCCAATTGAGATACATTATCACTTTCATTCTTCTTAAGGTGACAGGCGGGATCAAATGGGATAACAACCGGTCTATCATCATATTGTCCAAATTTTCTATGGACCTTCTCAACATAATGGGATTGAGTTAATATATAACCCTCAGAATTCCTTTGAATTCTAATACCAAGAATGACATCCGCTATTCTCATATCTTTCATATTGAAAGCGGCATGCAACATCTTCTTAGTTTGATGAATTTCATCCTTATTTGTTCTCATAATTAGCATATCATCCACATACAATCATATAATGACACATGCATTCTGACATTCCTTAATGTAGACACATTTGTCACATTCATTTATTTGAAAACCATTTGATAATAATGTATTATCAAACTTCTCATGACATTGCTTTGGCGCTTGTTTAAGTCCATATAACGACTTAACCAACTTACAGACTTTCTTCTCTTGACCTTTCACAACAAACCCTTCGGGTTGTTCCATATATATTACTTCATCTAGTTCACTATTTAAGAATGCAGTCTTCACATCCATGTGGTGTATTTCCAAATTGTGAATCACTGCTATAGCAATTAGCGTCCTTATAGACGTAATTCTAGACACTGGTGAGTAGGTATCGAAGAAATCTACACCTTCATTTTGTCGGAATCCTTTGGCTACTATCCGATCTTTATATTTCTCTATAGTACCATCATGTCTTAACTTCCGTTTAAAGATCCATTTATGGCCTATTGGTTTTTGTCCCGGAGGAAGATCAACCAATATCCATGTATTATTTTGTACAATGGATTTTACTTCACTTTGGATGGCCTCCTTCCAATAAGGTGCTTCGGATGATTCCATTGCAGCCTTATACGTTTGAGGTTCTCCTTCAACGAAAAAAGTCATATAGTCTGGTCCAAAATTTTTGGCTATTTTACCACGTTTACTTCTTCTTGGTTCAAAATTTTCTTCTTGCATCAATGATGTAAGATTATCATTATTTTGAGTATTTTGGTTTGACTCATTTTGAGGCAATGTCCTCTTCTTATAATTAGAAGCACGTTTATCCTTGTCTTTATAAGGAAATACATCCTCAAAAAATTCTGCTTCAGCAGATTCCATTAGTGTGTTCTTGTGAATACCTTCAACATCAGACACCAAAAACTTATATGCTGCACTATTATTGGCATGACCAATATATATGCAATCCACCATTTTTTGTCCAAGTTTAGTTCTCTTTGGTAAAGGAACTTTGAACTTTCGCTAGGCAACCCCACATTTTCATCCTTTTGAAAATACGCAATCTTCCATTCCATAATTCGTATGGAGATTGATCATTTTTCTTTTGAGGAATTCTATTCAATATCATATTTGCAGTAATTAATGTATCACCTCATAGACTAAGAGGTGCACCCGAACTAATCAATATTGAATTTATCATATTCTTTAATGTTTTATTCGTTCGGCAACTCCATTTTGTTGTGGAGTATATGACGCAGTGGTTTGATGAATGACACCATGAGTATAACAGAATTCTTTGAACTCGTTTGATGTATATTCACCACCTCGGTCTGACCTTAGAATCTTAATTCTTTTGTCAAGTTGGTCTTCCACTTCTGCTTTGTATGTTTTAAACATGTTCAAAGCCTCATCTTTGATATGTATTAAGTATAAATAACAAAATTTACTGCAATCATCAATAAATGACATATAATAAATTTTTCCTCCACGAGAGGGGGTTGCTTGGTAATCACATAAATCACTATGAATCAAACCAAGCACTTCATTTGATTTCACAACATATTTGTGAGGATGACTTGCATATTTAGATTCAATGCATACCCCACATTTTTTATTTTGTTCATGGAACATTTTGGCAACATGCATATCTTTATCATTCTTTGTAAGGAACGATAATTTACATGGCCTAATCGAGAATGTCATAAAGAAGAAAGGGAATCAATCACATACTCAGTTATTGCCTGCGTTTTTATTGATAACAACAAATGTCTTAATACATACAACACTTAGTTTGAAGAGCCCATCACTGATGTGCCTACATACACCCCACCTTTGGTGAGTACAAATTTGTCAGATTCAAAAACTAACTTAAAGCCCTTGTTGCTAAGAACAGGGCCAGAAATTAATTTTTTACAAATTTCAAACACATGTAGAACATTGGTGAGTACAAGATCATTGCCGGAAATGAGCCTCAACGTCACTTTCCCTTTGCCTTCCACCTTCACAGAAGCAGCATTCCCAACAAACAATGGTTCTCCATCCTTGATGGTTTGGTAAGATGAAAACATGTCATTTTCATAACATACATGCCTTGTAGCACCAGTATCCATCCACCAATCGGTTGAATTAGTAACCATGTTTGATTGTGCAGCAATAACACAAATAAATTGGTTCTTAGAAGTATTGCCTTCAACCATATTGGCATTAGGCTCCAATGAAACAACATCAACCCTTTCACTCTTCCGGTTATACTCTTCAACTCGAATTTTAAGAATCAATTGCTCAAAATCCATTCCCTCAACAAGGAAATACGGGTTAAGGCTCAGGCCTTCAACCTTTAATTCATGAACAAAGACATGGAGTTCCTCTACTTGCTTGACAACTGCTTTTGCATCGCTCATCTTGAAGTTTAGAAACTTTCTGATGACGAACTTCTTGGAACAAACAACTTCAGTTTTGTACTTGTTCTCAAGTGACTGCCACAACTCTCGTGTTGTCCCGAACATGGAGTATATGTCATAGAGAGTATCATTCAAGGCATTGAGAATATAGTTCTTACACAGAAATTCTTGTGTCCACCAAGATCGCCTTCAGCCTTTCGGCCTTTGCCTCCTCAGTTGGAGCATTCTCTCCTTCTCCCTCCGGCAGTGCCGTTGGAGCCTCAGCAGTCAACACGTTTGCCACATGAAGTATTATCAAATAGAACAACATCTTCTGTTGCCAGCGCTTGAAACCGAACCCTTGAATTTCTCGTGTTTCTCCACATAGTTTTTCACCATTGATGATCCAGATTGATCCATTTGTTTGCAAATCAGGAAGTGTATTCTCTGAAAATAATTTTGCAAACTCAATAATGTCAGAAAAATATATTTTCTGAGAACTTTTTATTTTAGATTGTTAGTGTCAATCTAGACCGTCAATGTATAAACCACAATGCAATATATATAATTCAAAAAAATTGAATTCAACAACACTATTATATAGATACTTCAACCATATAAAAATTAACAACAACAAAAGCAATAGTATGAACATCACATATTAACTTGTTTGTAGATAGATGTCTGCAAATGCAGTGACCTAAGACAAAAATTCGTCCCCACTTGTGCTGCAGTTGATCGGACGTCTGCCTTGAGAATACAACAATCTGAGTGATAGTTCTAGCACAAGAACTCAACTCCTGACGAATTTACTGTGTGTATTATTCAGAAATTTGGTTAAGAAAGAAGAAGAATAAGCAACAAGAGATGATCTTCAATTGATGTATTAATTCTCAAATCTGAAGATTAATCTTGTTAATTATGTTGTTGTATATTAAAACAAGTGATCAACATGCTATTCATAGCATATCAAACGTCCATAAGCATCTATTAACTAAAGGTTGTGGCTCTATGTGAAGAGTTACAACTTTTAGTTCAAATCTGGAATTTCCCGTTACGCAGCGCCGCGGCCCTGCACGTCGGCGCCGTGGCGCCGGAATTCCTGAGGCTCTCGGAAGTTTCAGCGCCGCGGCCCAGTCCTGGGGCACCGCGGCGCTGTGCCTTAAAGCGCATTTTTTTTGATATTTTTGATGACCTAATCTCTTCTTCTTCTACAAGTTCCAACAAAAAACGTCATTTCCGTTGGATTGGATGGAGTACTGAATTCTTTGAAATTGGTTTCTCTACTAACCGAAATACCCCAAAATAAAATAATTATTCGCCTCATGCCCCTTCTAAACTAATCACCCGCCGTACCCCTCACCCAAAACTATTTACCCGATATACCCCTCGCCCAAATCCCTTCCTCTGTGATATCATTGCAATATTTATATATCATAATGGTATCATGGAGTACTAAGAGAAGGACTGAAGCAGTCCTTCATGATACCATTTCAGTATATTTATATATCACGATCGTATCATGGTCTTGAGGAGTGTCTCATTAAAGGACTAAAACAGTCATATGTGATATCATCACAGTATATGTATATAAGACAATGGTATCATAGAGGGTGTTTTCGAGAAAAGATTGTCTTGATAATTCATGATACCATCTCAATATATTTATATACCATGATGGTATCATGGAGTACTAAGAGAAAGACCGAAGCAATCTTCCATGATACAATCTGTCAAATGGAAAGGCCATACGCCCGTTTGGCTCCTCGCGGAGTATAGCTCACATCCAAACATCTGATTGGGGAACGGGGCAACGCCCATGAAGCTCCGGCGGAAAGGGAAGGCCTGCCAGGCCGTATGCCCATGGGTGCAGGATTCTTCGAAAAAGCGCGGGCTGACTCGGAGACCTGGGTCCGCTCCCATTGACTCTTTTTGAGTAAGCAGTATATTTATATATCATGTCGGTATCATAATTGGGGGGGGGGGCAACTCGGGTAAATAGTTTCAAATTTTTTTTAGGGTACGAAAGTAATGGGGGTATGGGCGGGTAATTACTTTGGTTTGAGGGGGCATAGACGTTCTTTCCATTTTATTTCATATTCGGTGTCTGGTATTCGTCTTATCAATCTCTTTTAGATAAGGCTAAGGTCAGTGTACATTCTACCCTCGTCAAATTTCATTTAAAAGATTATACCGGGTATATTATTAGTGATGATACTCATATTGTGATCCAACTAAATTTGAATTCCAGACAAAAAGTTCCATATTAAGAATAAAATACTTCCTAATGAAGCTCACTCCATATCCAACATGAATCGAACTTAAATAGTTCGCTTGAGCAGCTCAAATGGTTTTAAGGAGATATTTAGAGCAATGACCAAGGATCGAATCTCGTCAGCGGTAGTGTGATTTTTTTTTCTTGAAATAAAGGAAGACCCCTTGTGCGCAGCGTAGTACTGATCTAACCTTTGAAATTAATTGAGTCACTATGATTTACCTCATTCACAGATCTATCATACCGGGTGTGGAAATTCCTGGGGTGAGAAATTCCACTTTTGGAGCAAGGAATCGAACTTAAATAGGTTATTACTTTGTGGCTTTTTATAAAAAGCAAATGGAGTATTTTATGAGAATTAATTTTTCCCCTTTATCTTTTGGGGGGGGGGGGGGGGGTCAAAAATATGTAGGTAGGGAAAATGGCATGCAAGAATGCCACTCATGTCTCCCGGTCAATGATTTTATCTTCAATTTGTTTCTTATCATAAAGCACCCAAAAAAACTAATTTTCTATTATATTTGTGGACTTAGCTGGTGACCGGATACTGATGGCTAATACCTAATATATATCATATTCATAGTCATAGAGCTTATCCTCTTCAACTTAGTGCAATTTTAAAGTCGACATCCATTTCAAACCATACGACAAGACAAGAATTTTCTATTATCACACCAATATTCCATTTTATATCCGTGCTACCAACTTCACTTTTTGATACGTGTATCGGACGGAGCACGAACAACTTACTAGCTTTCGCTTAAATTTTATAATTATATATAAATATTAACTACAGATAATTATGAATTTAATAGCCATTTAAAATTGATAAATTTTATTTTTTTACTACGTGTTTGGATGTGTTACGATCTGTGGGCAGCATTTGTTGTTTTACAAGTGTCACTATTTTGTTTGGGGTGTAACGTAAGTTTCTGTATTCTTAGCTGTCATAAAGTCCCAAAAAGTAAATGTTAATGTATATCCCCACATTATATCATCTTCTACATACCCACACAACACATATATAAATGCCTTCCTAGAATTCACAAACAATCCCAATGTTTACTTTGCATGTGCCTATATATATATATATATATTTAAAAGATAGACCAAAGCTTTTGCTAACTCACAACAGTATTATTGTTATCTCAATCTGCTTATTTAATTTCAAGAAATTGCTCACATGGAAACTCAGATGAAGAATCAAGATCAGCATCAATTATGGATGATAGATGAAGGGCATGAATTAGATCATGGTGAGATATGTGATAACATGAGCCACTCATCTTCATCATCACTTTCATCATCCATTGGTGAAGGATCAACCATCTCCAATGGATCTTGTTCATCTTCACTAGACACAACAGATGATGCATCTTCATCACCCTCTTCTTGTTCACCTACTTCTGATGAAGCTCTATATGACTTATCATACCTCATGTCACAATTACCCATCAAGTAAGTACTCTTCTCCTTTCATTTTATATTTCGATGTTTGATTGAACACGACGTTTAAGAGAAAATGGAAGAAATGTATATAAAAGAATATTTTTTATTGAATTACAACTTAAAATGATGAATCTTGTTATCATGAAATTATTTTGATGGTGAAAGCTTATACCTTTTGATGTTATGAATTGCAGGAGGGGACTATCAAAGTTTTATCAAGGCAAATCACAGTCATTTACATCTTTATCAAGAGTGACAAGCTTAGAGGATCTTGTTAAGAAAGAATCACCTTATAACAGAAGGATGAAGTCTTGCAAGAGCTATGGTGCTGGATTAGATTCTTACAAGTCATATACTCTTCCTAAGGCAACTATATTGAAGAAAAACTCAAGGAGTTCATCATTTTCAGCATCTTGTACTAATGGAAAGCAAATTTTATCAGCAGGAGCAGGCCCCCTCTAATTCCTGTGCATAGAACATAGGCTATTGTAGTATCATTTCAACTTAGGATTATTATAATCCCACCCCTCCATCAGAACAAGTGAACCAAAAAGATGAAAAAGAAAATAAGGGGAGTGTACTATTCAACAAAAGGAGAGATTTAGATAGAGAGTTTGTTTGTGTATATTTCAATTTTGGATATGTTATAGCAGAAGTATCTCTATTTTTTGCCCTTGCAGTTGAGTCATTTAGACACAGTTTGTGTATACTTCAATTTTGGGTATGTTATTGCAGAAGTATATTTATTAGAAAACTCTATTGATGTTTTAAGTTTATAATCGTTCGTACATATTAAGATTGGGATTTTCCAAAGAGAATATCTTCAATCCCCCCATTATACGGTTACTGCTGTAAAAGGAGAGAAAAATGATGGATTAATTGAATTCTCCATTGGAAGCTAAGATTCATCAATTCCTACAAGTTGCCTTTGCACTTGATGCACTACTACATAATCCCAAATTTCCAAAGAGAATAAATAGTGATACATTCCCCCATTATACAGTTACTGTGTAGAAGAAAAAACTTTAGAATTGTCAAGTCTTCTTAGAAGGAGAGAAGAATGATCAGTTATATAATTGAATTCTCCATTGGAAGTTGAGATTCATCAATTCCTACAAGCTACAATTAGCTGCCTTTGCACTTGATGCACTACAATTTGATCTGAAAGAATACGAAACACTATGAAACAACAGAGACGCTGTTTCCTCCAAGACCAAAAAAAAACTCCTACAGTAGATATTCATTCAAGGAGACATGCCAACACGGTCTCGAATTCGACTTGATCTCCTAAATGGGGTTGTCAACACCACCTTCTTGACCCCTTCTCCGTCTCTCTCCACCTGCATTCAGAAGCAAACAGTTAACAGATTGTTTGTGGCTTTCCATTAGAATTTGAACAGTAAGGGAAAAAGGAACTAAATTTTGAAGCATACCTTCTTCTTTAAGATCTTTTTTTCAGCTGTAAAGCTTCCATATGATGGAGAATCTGTTAGATCCACAACAGAAGACTGAGCAGGAGGTAGAACACCTTTTTTAGATAAATTAGTGTTGCTCCCTTCTGTTTCAATGAAGCTGTTTTTCTTAACACAGCTTCTAAGGGAGCTGCTGCTGACTTCTCCAACCATCATTTCACCTAGTAGTTCAATCTTTGGTGCACTGATGTGGCTGATCACTTTTGACGCTTCTTTCGTTAGACCACACAAAGATGAAGCTTGTGTAATGGATCCAATGGCAGGTGTTGTTCTCTCAAGGTGAGAGTTTCTGAGATTTTCTGATGGACCATTCAGTGGTTCATGCAAAGATGAAATTTCAGTTTTCCTCTCTAAGTGTTCTTGTTCAACACCAGCTTGAGGAGTTACAATAGAAGCTTTTGGTTTCCTTGTAACATAGATGGTAACCAAAGATGCCACCAAAAGCACTGAAGCTGCTGAAACTCCAATGATAATAACTGTGTTACTCGATCGAATCTCTTTGACTTCAGCATTCTCTGATTCTATTTCAGTGTCAAGATTGCTGGTTTCAAATTCTGTGTGAATTTGTTCAGCTCCTTCTAATTCTGTCTCAGATAATTCATGTTCAACCTTGTTCTCAGGTTCTGCTTGCTCAATTTTGTAGCTTGAATGAGCACCACAAGTACTTGAAATGTCATCAAGCAATGCTTCAAAGTTGAGTGGTATCTGATAGATATTTGGATCCTTCTTCTCAAGAACTTGATCCTTTTGTAGCTGCTCATCAGAACCTTCAACTTCGTCCTCATCCACTTTATTGGAACTAGTAACTTCACCAGCAGCTGTTGACATGTTTTCCTCCTCTTCATCACCATGTACATTCTGAGTAACTTCAAGCTCTGTGCTGTCCTGGTCAACGATATCAATACCAACACTCAGTACTTCGTGTGGCTCGGTTATTTTTTCCATTTCAGCACTTGCCACATTCAAGAACTCCACAATATCTTCGACAACTTCGACTGCCTTAACTTCATAATTAGCCTCTCTTTGACTCAAATACTCTGGCTGATCCACATATACAGTTCCACTCCCATAAATTTCGTGGAAAACAGCTTCAAAGACGTTCTTGCGAATCATATCTCCTGAACCTGAACTCACCACGGAGTTCATGGAGGATAAATTTGAGCCTGACAGAAGGAAAACAACCAATAGAAGCAGAATTTTGAAGAGCCCTCCCAGACTCCATTCTCGGTCCAAAACCTCCTCCTCCATTTCTTCATCATCATCCTCAACACTATCTTCCACATCTTCATCATCCTCCGGCTCCAGATTATCTTTTTCTGGCAGATTTGATGAATCTTCAGCTTGCTGCAATGACCCCTGATTCTCATCACATTTCTGAAGATCAAGAAAGGTCATACGGCGTCTATTTGGCTTATAACGAAGATACTTAGGCCTAGGGCCGAGGTCATTAGTGAGTGGGTCATATGGCTTATAGGAGGAATCAACAACAGAGTTGATTTCTTGATCATTTTCAGGTTCAGAGGCGTAACTGTAGGAAGAAATAGGTAACTTTCCAGAACGATGAGAGGTCGAATTTAGGGATTTGGTTTTAGAACCAAGATTTGAGGTTTTGTGAGGATGAAGGCTTTCACATGAGCTGGAAATTTCATTCCTTTCTGACAAAATTTTCTTTCTAATTGGAATTGAAGCCTTGGAAGATGCAGATACGGTTGGTGACATGAAATTCTTAGTCATCGGTTTCTGGTCAAGTGGCCGCTCATTTTCATTTGTTTCTCTTGACCCTATTAATAGGGGAAAAAGAAATGCTATCAACAAAATAAGATAATTTGTGACGAATACAACTACTATAAATTCTTGGGTTTTCAGGAATTTCCTCTTTGATCATATCCTTTCACAGTGAACATATGATATTGTGAACATATGTTGACAACAGCAACAACAACAACATACCCAGTGAAATCCCACAAAGTGGAGTCTGAAAAGGGTATAGTATAGTGTATTCAGACCTTACCCCTACCCTACCTCAGGAAATAAAAAGTTGTTTCCGGTGGAAACTCGACACAAGGACAAACAACTCAGAGCAGTATAAAAAGTCCTGACAAAATACGATAAAATCATGATAAAGCATCATGAAAAAAAGCAGCAGAACTTTAGCAACAATATGTGATGATGAATACAGCTACTATAAATTCTTGGATTTCAATAATTTCTTTCATAATCATATCTTTTCACAGTGAATAAACAACTTATTGTAGACATTTCGGGGTTAATCATTTCCAAACAACTCAGAGCAGTATAAAAAGTCCTGACAAAATACGATAAAATCATGATAAAGCATCATGAAAAAAAGCAGCAGAACTTTAGCAACAATATGTGATGATGAATACAGCTACTATAAATTCTTGGATTTCAATAATTTCTTTCATAATCATATCTTTTCACAGTGAATAAACAACTTATTGTAGACATTTCGGGGTTAATCATTTCCAAATATGAAAAAATTAAGTTTGACAAAGTGCATCAGCTAAAGAAATTGCAATAGAATTCTAGGGTTTCAAAACTAAATTTATGGATTTAACTTAATTAGAGTAAATAATCGTGCCTTAAGTGCATCAGTTAAAGAAATTGCAATAGAACTCTAGGGTTTCAAGACTCAATTTATGGATGAACTTAATTAAGAGTAAATAATCGTGATTAAAGCAGTAACAACATACCAGAAAGCGAACGATTTGGAACTGCACAAGGCTTAGGAGAACTCAATGGTGGAGTATCTTTCCGTGTAGTAGCCATGTTTTTCTTCAAATATGAATTTCTCTTGATTTCAGAAATTCTTATTTTTTTTAAATTATTTTGGTATATATGAAACAGTGATGGAGTAACATATACTGAGGAACAGAAGGGAATGAAGAAGATGACCGTTAGGAGTGGGTAGCATAACGATTTTTAAATCTGAAATTTCTGAAATATAACCGTTGGGGCATGTGGACTTGTCAGCGCGAGAAGGGCCGCGGAGATAGAGTTGGGCTATGGGCAGATTGAAGTCTGGGCCTATATTTGCTTTTGGGCTTCATGAAAATTCATTTGTCTTAGCCCGGTGTCTGGCGTTCTGAAGATTCGTGTTTGGATTGGAATAAAAAAATTACGCAGATTTCCTTTCATATTCTCTGGTTTTTAATTTTTGCCCATCAAATTGTTGCTCCTATCTCTCATTTAATAAAAATTTGTGGGTTAAGGTACGTTTAATCACGCTCTACGAAATCAGAGATTCAGGTTCAAACTTCAACAAAGCAAAATAAAAAACGAATTTCGCAAGACAATGATTACATAGAAACTATGTATATTCGCACGTAGTTGCATAGAAACTATGTCTTTCTATACCTTAAGGCATAGTTTTGTAGGATAATTTAATTTCTACATAACTATGTTGGACAATTCATATTCTACATAACTATGCTTTAAGGCATAACTTTTATGTAATTTTGCGCAAATAGACATAGTTTCATGAAATTTTTGCCTGGTGATTTTTTTTTTTTACTCTGTCGGGTTTCTAACCCAGAATCTGAATTTTTACTTTATTTTTTTCGATGTCAGATATATTTTCGGCCACTTTAAAATAGGGTTGTCTAGTGGGTCGGGTCGATTCGATCCCGGCCCGATTAACGCCCCACCCCAGCCCCAAAAAATGGAACGAAAATGTAGGTAACGGGATTCGATCTCGCGAGCACTAGTCCCATCCCAATAGTCGTTGCAACAACGATCAAATTTCTATTTTGGCCGTTGTACAACGACTATAACGATCATTCCCTCCCCCTACCCCTTAATATTTATTTTTAACCCCTAAGTTATTATATTTACACTTTAACTCTATTTCTCAACTATAAATACCTCATTTTTCTCACAAATCTACCTACCATCTCTCAATCTATCTCTTTATAAGTCTACATTGTCCACTAAATATTATTTTTATTTACTTATTTGTATCAAAGTTAAAATTTTGTGACTGAAGTTGGCAACAAGCTTGTGGATCATTCATCAAGCAAAATTTTAATTTTCAACATCGATTATACGTCGGCATTTGGTATCTTCGTTCCTTCTTAAATTATTATTGTTACTTAATTTTAATTATCGTACTTAATCTCATTATCTTTAATAATTTATTTGCATAATTATAATGGAACGAATTGGATGTTTTATTTCTGATAGAGATACTAGGGGTAAGGGTGTATCTTCAAATAATCCTATTCCTAATCCCGATGATTTCACTCATATAGATGAAATTAATTTTTTAATGATATTAATATATCAGACTTTAATTTAAAAAAAATGAAGTAGACGATAATGAAGATAACACACACACTAGTGCACCTCCGGCTCAGACTGAGACTCAAACTGAAATGCCTCTTCTTCCCCATAGTATGAGTCGAGGCCCAAGACAATAAAAATTTAAATAACATGCATAGAATTTTTTGATAGGGACATTGATAATCAACTAACTAGATGTAAAATTTGTCAAGAAGTTTATAAATTTAAAACTATAAAAGGTCATGGTGGGACGGGAGGTTTAATGAGACATGTATCAAACTCTCACAAAGCAAGGTATAACCAATATCTGGCTGAAAAATCGGGTGTGCCAATATCTTCTGAGTTGCAGTGGAGGGTTTACCTTTTGCATTTCCTTCCTCTCCTGATTTTATTCATTACATTAGAGAAACGTATACTCATGCTTTTAACGATTTTTCTAGATCAACTGCTAGAAGAGACGGTTTTAACTTTGCACATGAATATCAACGGTATTACGTTATGCTTTATATCATTTTAATGGCAAAGTGTATATCACTTCTGATATAGGTCGTAGTACTAACGGTAATGATTATTTAACCGTTACGTGTCATTGGATAGATCAGACTTGGTCTATGCAAAAATGTATTTTAGCATATAGATATATTGATGATAGGCACACTGGATTATTTATTACAAGAAATATTCATGAAATTTGTGAATATTATGGAATTACTGGTAAAATTATGATTGTTACATTAGATAATGCTAATGATTATACTGTAAACCTTTTAAAAATTCGATTTACTCCATTTTTTTCCGATATTTTTTATATTATATGTGCATGTCATATTTATACCTTAGTTGTAAATGATGGCCTAAATTTTTTTAAAACATTCTTGATAAAGTATAATTTTTTATATAAACTTTATTTTTAAAGGTAATAAAATACAAAGACGCAAAGAGTATAAAAAAATTGATCATGATTGTGGACTACCTTATAGAAAAATTTCAGAAGAAGTTTCGACTAAGTGAAATTCTTTATATGAAAACCACTTATTGCTCACGGGTATAAAAGACATATAACTTTATTATTTAACACCCATAATCAAAGTCCAACAGATATGCTGGTAAATGATGATTGGGGAAAAATCGAAACTTATTGCATTTTTAGAGAATTTTTTTCTAGCTACTAAAGAATTTCTGAATTTTATTATCCTACTATTTCAACTATGTTATTTTATATAGCTCTAATATTTTTGTTACTTAATGAATATATGCAAAAACCAACTCACAAGTCATCTATTAAAAATGTTTATAAAATTAAAAAATATTTTTTTTCCTATTCCCACTATATATTTTATTGGTGTTGTATTAAATCCGACTATTAAAGTTGACGGTTGTAAAACACTTTTTAAAACAATTTATGAAAGCTTAGAAATACTTCCAACAGACTCAACTGAAGAACCAACTAACGAACCAACTAAAGAAGATGTTATGTCTATCATAACAATGAATGCAAAAAAAAATGCATACTCTAATATGATCCGATTTATAAGTAAGCATCTCTTGTAAAATATGAGCAACCCCAAACCCTTCTAGAGCCCAAACATCCATTTCTCCTACCCGTCGTCCCCCCCTGTTTGGCTCTTCCTCTAAGGGTTGTTGTGTAATAAGTGCATAATGTCCACTAGAACACCCATGGATTTTATCATCAACTTGATGAATTAATTTCAAGATATAAGGCTTTCATATATAACGGGTTGTTACCAACAAAAAAAATGCAAATAATCAACCGGATCCATTACAATCTTCTTCTACTTCACTGCAACTTAATAAAAGACATGTGATTATTGATGCTAGTGTTCATAGAATGTTTAGTTGTAAAATTTCTTCACAAATTAGCGAATTTGATGTTTATGTTTTGCAGGGTGTTGTACCTTACGAATCAATTGTCAATGAAGATGGACATGAAGAGTTGATGAGATACTGGAGGGAGAATGCGAAGATATTTCCGACAGTATCAAAGATGGCCTGAAATGTGTTGAACATTCAAGCGTCATCAATAGCGTCTGAAAGCGTTTTTTCTGCTGTACGATTTCAAATAAGATAACACAAACATTCATTAGCGGGAGACGGTTTGTAGCTTGAAGTTTTATTTAGAAATTGGATTAGAGCGGAGCGTAGAAGGTGAGGTCAACCGGAGATCAACGAAGAAGACGACCACAACTACAACAAAATCTTGTCTGAGGGAGCAGAAAGCGACGTCGAACAATTTGACCAACAACTTCTAATTCCAACTGAAGATCCCCAAGACATTATGAGGAAATTAAAAAAAGTATGATTAACTATGTAATTTTTTAATGTCAATTTTACAATGTGATTTTGCAACTTTTAAACACCGAAACAAAGTTGCAATTATGAAATTGTATTTCAAAAAAAAAATCTATGAAATAATAAGAGACACAAAAATAATCTTGAAATGTTTTTATTACACTATCTTGTTGAATTATTTAAGTGTTTAAATAAATATATATTTTTAAATTAAGTGTCTAAAAAAAACCAAATCCCGCAACCCGATCCATCCCGTCCCCCCAAATTTCGGCCCCTCCTCCGGCGGGATGTGTGACGGGACGGAACCTCTTCCCATCCCGCGTATCCTGAACCGCCAGTCCCGCCGGATCCAGTCCTGTTGGAACCCGTCCCAACCCGCTGGCCACCCTTACTTTAAAGTAACGAAAGGCAAAAATTAAAGACCAATGATTTGAGAAACAAAAATTAAAGACCACCCCGAAATAGGGGCATTCCTGCTAATGACCCGATTGGAATTAAAGGAGACTAGGTTTGTTTGGAAATGAATTTTGTTTTTAAAATAGCGTTTTGTATATATTCGACTTAATATATGAATTGCAAGTTTGAAAAAGCAATTTTGACTAGTTTATCAAGTGGAGAAAAACCCACTCAATAAATTTCTAAAAAAAATCAAGTTAAACTTTCAAATATCCTATTTCAATAAAAAAAAATCCAAATAAAGTAGGTATCAAATCCAAGTGTGTGATTTAGTTATCGATGAAGTATATTGAGAATAATGAGATCTCTGATTGAAATTTCGGAAGACCTAAAAATAATAGATGATATTTTCTTATATCATGTCCAAGCTTGGTGAATAGAATCACATGATAATTATGTGTGGGAGGTTCAATATATTCCGTAAAATCAATTTACGTATACTCGAATTGATTTTCAAACTGAGTTGAATATCATGATTATAAAATAAAAAAATAAAGTCAGCAGCAAATGTCATGCGGATGTGTAGCATGATCGCACCCGTGAAAATGGTCAACGTTGTACTAAGGGCCTGTTTGAATTGACGGTGGACAAAAGTGCTTCTGGCAAAAGTAATTTTGGCAGAAGTGATTTATGTTTGGATGCAACGGTGTAAAAGTGATTGTTATCGATAAATGATATTTGGATAGTTTTGATCAAAATTGCTTTTAAATGTAGAATTACCAAAATAGACATTTAGTCAATACATATAAATAAAAATTACTAATAAATGGAAGTATGTAAATAAAAATTACAAATAGATAATAGAATTTAAAGTGCAGTATAGTACTTAAATATTAGTAGAATATTATTACAATACTAATTTAAAGTGCAAATAGTATTTAAATATTATTACAATACTAATTTTTCATGTACTATATAATTTGATTGCAGACTAAGTCTCGAACGTGATCTATCTCTGATGAAGAAGCTATATTAAAAACCTGTGATTGATCCAAGTTAGATGATGTATGATAATCATCATTGTGATTTTTCACGCCGAAGGAGCCGCGACGCTCTTCAGACAATTCTTCAAAAATAATTTTTTTTTGATACTTTAACTTGAGTATATTTATTTCTTGTTTGTTCAAAATATAATGTATTATAGTAGTAATATTCAGAGTATTTGAAAGAAGACAATAGAAAAAAGAAAAGGATAATCCTCGTAAAATCGGACAACGTTAGGATGTTTGAGGAGTTTAAAGTTCCAATCTGCAATTACACATGAACAAATGTCAACTTTAGTAGTATATTTGATTCTTTTTAATTAAAACAGAACATGAGTAGTATATTTAATTTTTCGTAGTAATTATTTATAGATATTTAAAGAGGGTAATGAAAGTTGTATATTTAGATTATTTTTTTTAGTAATTATTTCTAGATATTTAAAGAGGGTAATGAAAGTTGTATATTTGAATTTTTTTAGTAATTATTTCTAGATATTTAAACAGGGTAATGAAGGTGAATAGTGTTGTTGATGAAAATTAAAGAGTGTAATAAAGGAAATGGTAAAATTCAAATTAAAATAAATGGTCTGAAAAACCAAACTAAAAATGTGAATTTTGCAATTTTCACAAAAATGGATACCCAGAAGTGTTGGATACCCAGAAGTCAATCCAAACAGGCACTAAGGTTCATTCAAGTTGTGTGCGATCAAAGTAAAAGGTATAAAAGTCTAACCTCGTTTTTTTTTTTTTTTGAAGGAACGCGTGCTACTCTTTCGAGTCGCATGGGGTAAACCGGTACGATAATAGCACGCAAACCACGTCGTAGATTAACCACACTGACAAGCCGTGTGTGATGTTCAACCAAGAAAGTTTATGCGGGGATCGAACTCGTGGCCTTGCGGTCATCTCTTCTTCTGGCTACATTCTGCTTGCGGGTAAAAGTCTAACCTCTTTGCTTGGTAATGTGGTTGTTGTCGTAATAATATTAGAATATATTCATGCACCTAATTTCCACTTTGATCAACCTAATAAAAGCTCTCTAATTTGGTGTATCCCACTCATATATTGCTCTATAGGTGACTACATCATTACTTCGACGCATTTCTACGTTGTGTTCTAATATGTATATATATTTTTATAGTTGGAGCAAGAAGTAATAGATAGGATTACATATTTGTATAACTTTTTGTTATAATAAAAAAACTTTCCAAGATCAATATGGTACGGTTTGACTTGATGATAATTGGTCGCTTCTTTATTCATATAATAGCAATAAAATATTCCGTGTAATCTCAAATGAAATTTGGAGAAGATAGAATGTACACACGTTTTGTTTCGTGAGGTAGAGACATTGTTTCTGATAGACCCTTAGTTCAAAAGAAATGAATTAGACACATAATTAGGAGTGTTCATGGATCGAGTTTTTCTCTAAAAGATAACCGAACCAATTAAGTCAGGTTTTTAAATATTGAAATCAAATCAAACTAATTAAATCAGTTTTGCGTCATTTCGATTTTTATCGGTTTTTTCATAACATGAGAATATAATTTCAAGTAGATATAAATTGACTATATATATTCCTGCACACATTACCAATTCAATACTCTTTGATAAAAGAAGTTATATCTATAGCTTTCTCCTAAAATTGTATGAATTGTCCAAAAATTTAACTATTTTCAATGAACATAATAAACTTCTTATACTAAATTTATTTCTTGTGATACAACATTCAACTACTTTTATCCCTCTTTATTAGAAGTGAAGTATTCAGGTTTGTATGTGGTATGGTTCAAATTTTTTATGTGACCCCAGCCTTCATATCAGGCAATGCGTTTTATTTAGTACAGGGCGAGGCATAAGCCTCGATGCATGGGGCGTAAGCTCAATGAATCTTTAAATTTTTAATTTTTAATTTTTAATTTATAATATAGTAAAAATATTATAAAAAAATTAATAATTAAAAAATAGATACATAATTAGAGAAACTCATAGAAAGCAAAACTTCTTAACTTTCAAATAATAAAAGATTCACAATTTCATAAAATATATCATTACTATACTATATTTACCTCCCTAAAAGAAAATAATCAATATTATAACTAAAACATCACTCAACTCTTTCATGAATAAATTAAAATTATTTTTAAATAGTGAATTAATAACCCCGAGCGTTGGTTGTTAAACGTGCTTAAGACGTACAATCGGACACTTAGTACGTAAGTCTTACATAACTAATCCCCACATATAAGCCCCGAGGCGTTTTACTAGTGCCCTCCTCCGCCCGGGGCGAATACCAAAACTTCCTTTTAAAACACACGTTGAAAACAATGAAAAAAATTGTGCATAGTCAATTTGTACATAGCTCAACCAAATAAATATCAAAATTAGGAAAAAGAATATTGGAGAAAAAAAAGACAGATATTTCCCTTCTTACATTGCCCTACTCCCCTCTTTTCGGGAGGCTGCTCATATGTCGAATACAAGATGCGTATCGGAGCCTAATAAATATGGCATATGGTAGATACATATATAAATATAACTATCATTATGTATTTTAAATATAACATAAATCACAATATAAAGTATTAAAACGGCTCAATATACATCTAAAGGGTCATTAGGTACGAAGGATAGATTAGCATTAATTTTATCATTTGTTTGATAAAAAGTATAAATTTATCCAGATAAACTTATATTTTATATCAAACAGAGTATATCTAGAATATCCACTTTATCCCGTCAAATTTGAAATTATTTTATTTCATATCACACATTGGATAAATTAGTTATAAGACTATAATCCCTGGTTCATAAAATATGTTATTTAGCATTAATAACTGTCATTAAAGCTAAATTAACTAAATCTATTTTGGTACTAAATAGAGTATAAATTTATCCTGTAATATCTATTGACCTTAAATTCCCCACTTTTGTCGTTAAATTACTGAAACTCACTAATCCCATCATTAATAACAAACACAAACACACCTCTAATTTATTATTGTCCTTAATAACCCAAATCATTTTCCGGTGGACCAACTTTTAGCCAACCTCAAATAATGAAGAAATCGACGGTGGGAGCCGCCGTGGTTGGCGCTGCTACGGTATGTGCTGTGGCGGCATTAATAGTGAACCACCGTATGCGTAAATCTAGTAAATGGGCACGTGCTATGGCTATTCTTGGTGAATTTGAGGAGAAGTGTGGGACCCCAGATGCAAAGCTTAAACAAGTCGCCGATGCTATGACCGTTGAGATGCACGCCGGACTTGCATCGGAAGGTGGTAGTAAGCTCAAGATGCTTATCACCTACGTCGATAATCTTCCCACCGGGTTGGTACTCTTTACATTGCTTGTATCGATTGATATCTAGTCTTACAATTGGCGAAATTAGCGGTGATAATTTGTCGTTAATGATTGATGTGGCATCAATTCATTGGTTGAAACTTGAAAGAAAAACATTTCTCTTTTGAGTAAAATTTGAACCTTTCTTTGGTTCGTAGGGATGGAGTAGCTGAGTGGTTTGGCTAACTTAACTTTCACCTTATCGCTTATCGCGTGAGAGTACGCCTCTCCCTACCCCCTATGTAACAAAAAATAATTAAAAAAGAATCTTTCTTTGGTTTTCAGTATTGAAGCTTAGATTTTTTCAGCTTTTATAGATTTTTTGACCTATAGATTTTTCCGGGTATTGGGGACACTGTTCCATAACATTTTGCTCCAGATGATCTTAGATTAAGTTGTAGGCGTATATTCATATCTCTAGTCAATCTGGACAAGCTAAGGAGAGTTGAATTTATTAAAATAAATCAGTCTTTCTCAATGTTGGTTCTTTTTCATATGACAAGTTGCGAAATGGAATTTTAGGATACTTCAAATTCTTTGTTTTCCAATGTTTTTTGTATCCTCTGAGGTTTATTAAACTACTCGTTGATGTACTATTACGTTGAGAGAGTTGTAAGCCAGCACAGAGATGTTGGAAAACTTTATACATAATCCACACAAGATTGTAAGTAAATCATTATACAAAGATATAAATCTAGAAGAATAGTAAGATACTTGATCCACTGTAATAATCAACTGAAGGAAATAGGGATCTTCTAAGTTTAGTTACTTTCTTTGTGATATTTCTCTTAATGGACAGAGAGGAAAAAATCTGTTAACAGACTTAGGGACCACAACAGCCTTTAAGCTAACAACTTCGGGCGTCTTTGAAAATCTTCTCTCTCAGAAGAGATGACTCTTCAGTTATGAACCCATAAAGAGTTAACTAGGTTTCTATGCCTATAAAATTCATACCTTATAACATAAGATTTATATATAGCCCATAAAAGTAACACTTCACTAGATAAAAAATGGGCTATTTTAATTGATAGCATATCTATGTACGATTATATCAAATGTGTGAGTCCACTAAATAGAGGATTTCTAACAAGAGAAACTTTATTAGCAGTAACTGAATTTTGCTCCAGCATAGAGTTACTCCTCAAATTCCCCCCGATATCCCCTAGACATATCTTTAGTTGAATTTGATGTGTAGAGCGTTGTCATTCCAATATGCGTTTGAAGTAAATTTCTTTGCAGTGGTTGTGATGTGTGATTTGCAACTATTGTTTCTATTCTGAATTTCAGTATTTTTTGAGAAACTGGTACGAATTCTGAATTTCAGTATTACAATGCTCTTTTTAAACTGCCAGAAGAGTTTACAGCCAAGTCGTGTTATCAAACATATTTATTCTGTATAGTGGCTGGTCTAAGCACATTGTAAACCGGGGATATGCTAAATGTTTGTTTCATCAATACCGTTTTAATTTAGTGATGAAGCCGGGGTCTTTTATGCGTTGGATCTTGGTGGAACTAATTTCCGAGCATTGCGAGTGCAATTGGGCGGAAAAGATGGTGGTATTATTCATCAAGAATTTGCTGAGGCATCAATTCCTCCAAGTTTGATGGTTGGGACTTCAGATGTAAGAACTTGACTTGTTGAGATGTTGTAGCCTTCTATATTTTTTAACTTCGTTTCTTTTGAGCTCTTAAAGTTGACATGATTTCAGGCACTTTTTGACTATATTGCGGCAGAACTTGCGAAATTTGTTGCTGAAGAAGAGGAAAAATTTCATCAACCTCTTGGTAAGCAGAGAGAACTAGGTTTCACCTTCTCATTCCCAGTAATGCAGACTTCAATCAGCTCTGGGACTATTATGAGGTGGACAAAAGGCTTCTCCATTGATGATGCGGTATGCATTGTCCTTGCTACTTTGTGTTTCCTATTTATTGTATTTCCTTTGTAGAGTCAACTATCCATATTAACCTTCATGACTCTCTATGTTATTCTCTACTAGTTCTGAAGAATAACTTAGAGAGTGAACAGTTTGCTTATCTTAGTACTGAAACAGCCTGCTGATTAATATTTCATATATGTGTTAGGCTTAGGGTGTGTTTGGATTAGCGGTGGGCAGAATTGATTCTGACAGAAATAATTTATGTTTGGATGCAACAATGTAAAAGTGATTCTTATAATTGATTTATGTTTGGATAGTTTTGATAGAATTACCAAAATGGACATACATATAAATAAAAATATACATATAAATAGATGGAAGTATGTAAATAAAAATTACAAATAGATAATAGAATTTAAAGTGCAATATAGTACTTAAATATTAGTAGAATATTATTACAATACTAATTAGTATTTAAATATTATTACAATACTAATTTTGCATGTACTCTATAATGTATTATTAAAGGAATAATATTATACTTAATAGTTATTTTAAAAAGTACCTTGGAATCGGTTTTCAGTTAAAATTGTAGAACACATTTTGCCGCATTTCTCGGGACTAGCTTCATTTAAAATTCTTGGACTAGCTTCATTTATACTAATAATACATTATAGAAAAAGGAATAATATTATACTTAATAGTTATCTTAAAAATTATCTTGGAATCGATTTTCAGTTAAAATTGTAGAGCACATTTTGCCGCATTTAAAATATTAATAATATTCGGTGTATTCGAAAGAGGACAATAGAAAAAAGGAGAAGGATAATCCAAATGAGTTACACTATTCTCATTCCTAAGTACGAGAAAGGTCCTAAAATTAACAATAGCATACTCAAAACAGAACATGAGTAGTATATTTGATTTTTTTAGTAATTATTTTTAGATATTTAAAGAGGGTAATGAAAGTTGTATATTTGAATGTTTTTTTAGTAATTATTTGATATTTAAAGAGGATAATGGAAGTTGTATATTTGAATTTTTTTTATTAATTATTTCTAGATATTTAAAGAGAATAATGAAAGTGGATAGAGTTGTTGATGAAAATTAAAGAGGATAATAAAGGAAAGGGTAAAATTCAAATTGAAATTAATGACAAAGTTGATTCTGGCATAATTGATTTTGGTCAGCCAAACATGTCAATTTTATGATTTTCACGAAAGTAGGTATCCAAAAGCTAATCCAAACATGCACTTAGACGCTAAAATATGATTGGCCTGAAAGAGAACTTTGATAATAGTAATTTTAAGATTTCATCACCATTTATGGAAGCAGGATTATTAAGGGTGCGGATAAGCACTGAATGTTATGTGCGACATAAGTTTGGCGCTTCGCCTTGTAGACGGTTTCAAAACAAGCACTATTAAAATTTGTATAAGAAAACTAGTCATTTCATCTGAATCAGATACTTCAGAACCATTTTTTTTTTCACATCATGTTTTACTTAACTGCAATTTTCCCAGTTCCATAACATTATCTTTTGGGTTTATGTTTTTTGCTTTTCATGGTAAAGCTCCAACAGATCTTGGTGCTTTTCTATGTTTTTTGCTTTAAACAATACTAATTGGAAGAGCTAGTATCGTTGTTCCTGTTCTAGATATTCAGTATTCAAAATTAGATCCCACATTTGGTTAATGAGTATAAACAAGTGCCACATCAAATATGCTTCCAGTGGATATATTCTATTCCCGCTATAAACAAAAACATATAACTTACTGACAAATGAATGGAAATCAATTGCTTCCATTGTGAAACCTGTTAATTCTATCCCGAGAAAAATAATCTTTGTTTATGAGATTTAACAAAGTGCAGAGCTAAGTTTGTACTAGTTGCTTGGACATAGGTTGGCCAAGATGTTGTTGGAGAACTCGAAAAAGCTATGAAAAGGAAAGGTGTCGATATGCGGGTCTCAGCTCTGGTGAGTTTATCTGGTGCCATGAAGGAATATTATTCCATTTAAGAGTGTATGGGGATAAAAGATACTGCTTAGTACTGCTTGGTTGTAAGATATTGATTTTGATTGTTGTTTCAATGAAAGGTGAATGATACCGTTGGAACGCTGGCTGGTGGTAAATATACACACAAGGATGTAGCTGTTGCTGTTATCTTAGGTACAGGGACCAATGCAGCGTATGTGGAACGGGTGCAGGCAATTCCAAAATGGCATGGTCCTGTGCCAAAATCTGGTGAAATGGTTGAGATCTTTTCAGTAGATATTGATCTACTTTTCTCTCTGATACTGTCACAGAAATAGCTGTTAAATGCATCTTGTGTTTCTTTCTAGGTTATCAATATGGAATGGGGTAATTTTAGGTCATCCCATCTTCCATTGACAGAGTATGATCATGCGTTGGATAATGAGAGTTTGAATCCTGGTGAACAGGTGATTGTCTATTGTTATAACTTCTTGTTGTAGGCTTTCTTTATGTTGCCACATTAGATGTATCTGAGGAATATTTCCGTTCATGCTAACAGATATTTGAGAAGATGACTTCTGGCATGTACTTGGGAGAAATTTTACGCAGAGTTATACTCAAGGTGGCTGAAGAAGCTGGCGTTTTTGGTGATGAGGTCCCTCCAAAGCTCAAGAATCCATTTGTATTGAGGTACTTCTTTGTAACTTCAGAACTGCTGTGAATAATCTCTTAATGCAAAAAAAAGAAAACCTAAAAAACAGATCTTCAGTAATTTAGTGGTAAACTATAACATCACCCGTGTTTCGTAGTATTCAACTATTCATTTCCTTCATGGTTATAAGGAGCTTATCATTGCTTTTCTGCTTTCCGAAGTTCCTTAGAGGCTACATGTACAGAGCTCAAGGGCCCATATTATCAACTAGCTTGGCAAATCCCTTTTCACCTCTCTAGTTGGCTGTTGGCTTAAGTGTTGAACTTGTAATTTGATTTTCACTTTGTAAAAAAAAAAAGGGCAGCCCGGTGTACTAAGCTCCCGCTATGCGCGGGGTCCGGGGAAGGGCCGGACCACAAGGGTCTATTGTACGCCGCTTTACCTTGCATTCCTGCTAGAGGATGTTTCCACGGCTTGAACCTGTGACCTCCATGTAATTTGATTTTCACTTTGTAATTAGATGAAATTTTTTCAAGTCAATATCAATTGCTCTCTAAGACATGTCTGGATAGTAACGAGTAAGGTGAGTGGAACATCACAGAGCTAAGCTTCGAGGAAGCATATTTATGTTTCTGGACAATCAATCAGTACTAAATAATGAGATGGTATTCGCATTTAGAAATCCTTCTCTGTAATTTAATTTTAGCTTCTAAGTTACTTGCATGACGTGTCTTTTCTAGTTTCCTTGGTCCCTGAAAGGGTCTGTCTTGTTTGTCGACATTCAAGCAGCTCCTGTGATTAAAAATGTTAAACAATATGCAGGACACCTGATATGTCTGCTATGCATCATGACTCATCCTCTGATCTGAAAGTGGTTGGTGACAAGTTGAAGGATATTTTAGAGGTACATATTGTTGCCTTTCAACACCTGCCAAAAAAAGTTGTTGCCTTTCATTTGTGTTTACTGAACCCGTTGATGGAAAAATAGAAAATAAAAAAAATGCCTCTTTTTTTCCTCATTGCCTATGGGTACGGCATATGCTATCCTTGTAGAGTAACTTTAAGGAGCATACACGGTGAGCTATATCATCTTTTCAATTCTGTGTCTCACATTGGAACAAAGATCGAAAAAGTTGAAACGCTGGATAAATTTTCTTTTGCTGTGAACAAAAACTGAAGAAGTATCACTGGCACAAATTATTAGGTTTTAGCCCCTAGGATAACATGAAACAATAAATCGATACATACACCGCAAAAATTATTCAACAAAAGTGCCTTAATGATAATCAAATAGAATAACTGCAGAAAATAAGTGAAACCAACTTTTAAAGCACCTACCTTAAAGCTCTGAGAATAAAATAATTTTAAAACTTTGTACAGAAATGAAGGGAGAAACACTTTGCAAGACGGAGGAGGAACTTTAGAAGGTCCAAGATAGCTTATTTGAAATATTATAGTAGCATTTCAAGATTTAAGACAATAGAAGTATCTTAGTAAAAAAATAGTTGTTTTCTTTTTCTTGGGATAAGGAAAAAGAGATGAGGTCATTTATATTCTTTCCATCAACAATAGCTCTGTAACTTTACTTCTTGATAATTTATTTTACATCACCAAACATGAATTCACACTAACTTTTATTCTGCCATTTAGATATCTAATACCTCCTTGAAGACAAGGAAATTAGTGGTTGAGCTGTGCAACGTTGTCGCAACACGTGGAGCAAGACTTGCAGCTGCAGGGGTATTGGGCATCTTGAAAAAGATGGGAAGAGATACGCCCAGGCAAGGTTGTCCAGAAAAGACAGTTGTAGCCATGGATGGCGGATTGTATGAGCACTATACAGAATACAGGATGGTCTTAGAGAACTCTTTGAAGGAATTGCTCGGAGAGGAATTAGCAACGAGCATTGTTTTTGTGCATTCCAATGATGGTTCTGGCATTGGTGCTGCTCTTCTTGCTGCCTCTCACTCAATGTACCTTGAAGATAAGTCTTAGGAGTGATCAATTCCATATCTTTGCTAGAGGAAACTACCTGTACCTTTTACATTTTGCCCTCTAGTATTTTATTTTATTCTCTCCTTTATTATACAACCAAATGAAGTTAATAATTTCCCCCAGCAGGTACTTCTACCTTTTTGTCTCTGGGAAATTTTTCCTAAAAGTGCCTACATAAGCACTCAGTTTTTAATCACTTTCAGCACTGTTGGTTCTTCCTTTTAAATTGGGGGAATTTCAGCAGAAATGACTAATGAGTAGCCAATTAGTTGGCTTGCCTGCCTGTTAATTAGCGCGACATGGATAAAGATCCTCTTATCCTTTATAATTTCAGGCATTAGCGTTTTTAGATTTGCTCTTAACGGTCTGTTAGAGTGTTCTGGGATTTCCAAATTAGAACGAGGATTGAGAGAGCAAAAGGTGAATCCTTGATGTTAATAGTATAAAACTGTGACCTATTGTTCCAAACTAGACATTACTATGAGCTTTTTGTAGTAAACAAATTGCTGATTAGAACATCTGAACCCAGCAATTGTAGAGGATTGGACTTTGGGCTAACAAACTTTAAAGAGTCTGCCTGTGAGTAATGAGAATGAAATGTGACTCAACTTCCTAAGTTTGTTTTCAAGGATCTTTAATACAGGTGACTGATTCTCAAAGTCATATCATTTGACTTCAGCATACGGATTTCATGTCTAATTTTAATTTAGAGTTTTCCTTTTAATAGTGGTGGGCTTTAAGTTAACTTGTGTGTATCTCGACTAATTTATCTAGTATACATACACGCAACTCTGCACAATAACTGCGTAAACTAAGAATTTCACTATTATCGTCTCCGCTGGGATTGGGATTGGAACAGTATTTCTATCTCTGTGGGAAAAAATAAGATAATTCCAGGTTAAAACTTTAGAAACTGAAAGTAGTGAGAATTTGTCGAATGGTCACAGGGAACAGACAGTCCTAAGAAAGCGATAACTTTTTTGCCTTCCAAAAACACAAATATTAGCAGTAATATTCATAATTTACATCATCTTTTTGCTTCTGCTACTACTTCTAAATGAAAAACTTCCAACTCCATACAAAACAAATCACTCTCTTCACTTTCACCAATCTCGTTAGCTCATTCATATCATTAGGTCAGCTATCCCTGCTGCTTAGTTCCACCTGAAACAAGCAAATCAGTAGTAGCACTAGCACCGATCAATTCAGTTCCTAGGCTCAATTTGGAGCAAAAGAATTGCAGTAAAAACAAATCGAAATGAGTAACAATTTGGAACTCACGAGTAAGTGTAGAGAGTTCGGAGCTTTTCAACACACGCAGCCTTTTCACAGTGGACACAAACATGCTGAAAACGTCACAAGTTAAACAATTAGAACAGAACGATACAACAAAAAATCTTTAAGGTAATTAATCTAAAAATCAATAACAAGGTTACACTAATATCATGTCATTGCTAAATAAATAGTGTACTGTAACCAAATGCCATATTAGAAACAAGAAATGGAGTTTCCGTTAATGCCGCACATGCAATAATTTGGCTTGTTAGCTAAAACTACAACTACGTCTCAATTCCAAACAAGTTTGGGTTCAACTATTGAATCCTTATTGACCATGTTTCTTCATTTAAATATATCTCAAACTAACACTATACACTAATACAGCAATACATAATTAAAAGATTCATTTTTTCTGTCCTACGTACTTTAGTTAAGAGCCAAGGAATTCTTCAACAGTAGAGATCAATAGATTTCAGACAGAAATGTGCAGCTAAAGGTTATCCTAATATAAAGAGAGCATTAAGCTATACTAGTGTCAGATTATTAAAAGAGAAAACAATAACCTAATTAGTGAAAGCATCAGATCCATAGATCATATAGAGATATAAGATGCTTACTGCCAAGGGACATCCCCAACAAGCATCCTGTCACCTTCATTATCCTCATATATTAGAGTATATTCCCCACTTCCGTCCAATAAACCACTTATCGCTTTCTCCCCTTCTTCCTTCTTCTCATTCCCACCACCAGTTGGATCATTTTGAGCTAATTAACGCAGCAGCAAAAATAAAAGTTAGAATATTTTTGTTCAAGAACCCCTTCTTAATATCAAAATTTTAAATGATTAGGCACAAATCACATGTTAGAACCCCGTCGCAGAAAAAAACTTGGTACTTAAGTGGGGAAAGGTAAAGGGACGAGCCCATTATCCACGAAGTGCGCCATAGACCCTCGAAAAAAATTGAATTTTTAAGTTCATGAACCTTTCTTAAAATCAAGATTTTAAATGGTTAGGCACAAGTCCAAGTCACATGTTGGGACACCATCGCGAAAAAAATCTTGATATTTAAGTGGGGAAGGGTAAAGGAACGAGCCTACTATCCACGGAGTGCACTCAAAATTACACATTTTAAATTGGAAAGAGTAGATAAGTAACCACCTGCAAGAAGGCCTCTAAAAAGTTGATCAACAGCAGAAGAGAGTTTGTCATAGCTGTCATAAGCTTTGAGATCTACTTTCCTTCCAATAGGAATACCATCCATGTTGATCTTAACAAATAATCCTTTCTGACATATTTCCATTGGTTTTTCGTTTGCACTCTTAATTGGGACCACCACATTTCGTGTCTCAGTTGCAGGTTCCACAGTGCTGCTACTTGCAAGATTCTTCCTGAATGAACGAATTGGAGGCCACCCCACCACTGGTGCTGGTGCAGTCCTATTTTTCCAATTTTTTTAAAGAATTAAAGAACACAAGTTAGTCACAAGAACAATATACAATTGCCCCCACCAACTTTAAATTATTACTAGTCATAAAAGTAGAAAGCAAACACTGGGAAATTTTTAAACCACTACTAAGACAGGGCATCACAAGCTCTCTTTGTATGTATAACATAAAAGTTTAAGGGGCTGTTTGGCTCAACGGATTATGTGAATTATCCCGATTTAAGTTTTGAAATTAAATTTATCTCATGTTTTGTTGGAAATATAAGCTAAAATCATTATTAAAATTAGAAATATCTAGATTATAGTAGGATATCATGGTTTCAAACTAAACGGGCCCCTAAGTTTTTTCCGCACTGTACAAATATTGGTTAAATTGACCTATAACAAGTAACTTTCCATAGTAAAGTTGATACAGTATACTTGAGAAGTAGAATGATAACCATAAATAGAACAGACTTTGAAGGACCGGTGCGGTGTATATAACTTAAATCCGTGAAATATGCTAAAATAAGGATTACATTTCCTAAATTTTGGTGTAATCAAAAGTTGTGTCATAATAACTTAAATACGTGATTATATGCTAAAATAAAATGGTGTGTACACGGAATGAAGTATGTTATAAGTAACACAAAAAGGATATGTAACAAACAAAATAAACACGTCTCTAATAAAGAACTATTTGCTTGACTAACACAACAAAACAAAATAGCATACTGTAAATATTATCAATGACCAGACAAATTAAAAAACCCAGGTGTAATGATAAAATTGAATAAACAAATACTCGTGCTTTTCAAATCACAATACACTATAACAGACAATATTATTACAAAGATGAAAAAGCATTTTGCATGGACCACACAAAGCTACTGACATGGTAAGTAATAGTGAATATCCTCTGTCAAAAAAAGTTACCTTTTGTGAGCTGTGTTGGGGACAGTAGCTTTTTTCTTGTCTGTGGTCTGCACATCTGTTGTTTTGGTGCAACCTGTGTGTGATGATTCTTGTACCGTTGATTGAAGTTGAAGAAATGATGAATATTTCTGGGCTTGTTGGTTTTGGTTTCCATTGTTGTTGTTAGTCTTTGAGATGTAACTAAAAGGGAATAGAGTTTCATCTTTTTCATTAGACCAATCTCCATTAGGTGGACCAAGCCTTAACTCCAATTTTTTCTCTTCAGAAGAATTTCCAAAATTTCTCGAATAACCCTCCATTTTTACACAATAATAAAAAATAAGACACGACCTACCAAACTTCCTGCATAACAAGAACAAAAATATTTGTTTAAAAATTTGTATATAGGAAAAAGAAAAGGTTATGGAAAGATGAAAACTAGTGTTTTTACCTTAATTTCAGACAGACACCCACATACTGATTGAGAAAAACAACCTTGTATTAATGCTCTAAGAAAACAGAAACAAGATGATGTTGAAGAAGCTTTGTTGGATGAGAGTGAGAGTGGGGTTTTATTTATGTTGTGAGTTTCAAGAGTATTAATGGAGAGAAGATGTGTGTATATGTAATGTATATAGAGGAGAGATTCCCATCACTTAAAGGGGCTAAAACAGCAAAAACGGAATTGGATCATAATGCACGCAACCACTAACCCCCAAAAATATTTTGTTGTTGTGTTTTTTGGTTCAATTTCCATATAAGCAAAGCGTGCTGTGCTGACCACTCTTTTTCACCTTTTTTCCTTATTTGTCTCTATCACACACGCATTTTTCTGAAGCCTATTAAGTGACTCAACTCTATAGGCTATACCATTATAGCCTTATTAGCACAGTTTCCAAAACATACTTAATTAGTTGATACAATGTATTTAATTAGTAAAATCATTCTGTAAACCCGTAAAAAGTCAAAGCCTCGTCAGTAAAAAAAAGTGTGAATAGTGGTTGCTTCTTACGCTGAAAGTCTTCAAGTAATGTTGAAGTAAAGTAAACTAAGATTAGAAAGTGACTTCATCCTTAATTTGGGGAGGTTTATGCTTAATTGTTACCAAACCCCGTTTAGGGAAATGACGCTAGTTATTAGTTTATGAATTTATGCGTACGTACAGTCCGTTAATAATTACACGGAATATGTCATGTTATATGTTGGGCATGCAATATTCAAATTCTCTCAAGTTAAGTGAGGAGTCTAATCATTCTCCATATGGAGACCAAAGTTTTAGCTTGGGATGAAAAAGGCTAGCTCCATAGATATAATAACTATTTTGTCGTATGACTTCTACCTATTTTACTTAACAAACGACATAACATGAATAGTTTTTTATATATAATTTTTTAAATTTATTCATGCGCAGATTTTCACTTATCATGTTTTTATAAACAAACTTATAATTAGATTTAGGTAATTTGACAGAATAAAATTAAAATATATAATACTCCATTAAAACTACTTTTTTACAATTACTGCACAACAGGGTAAAATCGGACCGGATCGAACCGATGATTTAATATTCAAAAAATTAGGACCGAATTTATCGGTCTGGTCCGATCGAAATTTTTTTCGGTCCGATCCGGTTATATGGACTAGGGATGTACAACAGAGTAAAACCGGACCGGACCGAATTGAGGACCGAATATTCAGAAAATTAGGGTCGAAGATCGGACCGAATTTATCGGTCCGATTCTTTTTTCGATCCGGACCGAATTTTGTACAGCCCCTACTGGAGAAAGACTAGAAGATGAATAGAGATAGAGACAGAAACAGGGGAGGATTTGCATGATCCGTGTTTTGGCAGTGAAATAAAAACATGCAGATCCCATGATTTTGTCCGATTCTATTCTTACTGTGCACACGCTAGCCTTTTTTGAGTTTTGAAGCCTTCCAAAGGCCACTCACTGTAATAACTTCCGTGATCATCGATCATCATTAAGTAAAGCCACTTCTTTTTGGTTTGACTAATTACCGTATTTTGTCTAATAGAACAGCGAATTGTTCCTCAAACTGTTCTTAGTCCACTTAGTAGGTTTTTTTGTTTCCTTAAAGTCAAATCATATTGGTCAAGCAAGCAATGTAGTATCAAGCATCTATTTACTTTCTTTAATTAATTTTGATTTCCGCTTAAGTTTGACATTAGATCTCTAATGTAGCTCCACGTCACACCTTTGAATTTAGACTAATTTAGGTACCTCACGTGTGGGTTCAATGGCAAGAAGCCTACCTGCTTTGGTCTAAATATTTGAAAATGAGATATATGTCTCCTTGTAGTATTAATAATATCTTGGTCAAGCAAGGAATTGTAGGCTTGTACCAATTGTTCATGACATATTGGTCGTGTTTTTCTCCATGAGCCTACATTTAATGTGTCTCATCATACCACCCCCTAAAGTCGATTGGTAAGTATACCAAATTGACATGACCTTAGATTATAGCCTAATCAAAATTAGTCCCAAAAGTGCTGCAAAATTATAATTTTAGTATCTTAATAAAGAAGAACAAAGTTGAAATTTATTAGTCGCATGAAACATTTTCTGTTAAAACTTAACGAGTGACTGTTATGAACTATCACTGGAAAACTGAAACTGCACTAAGCTTGAATCACTAATTAAGGTAAAAGATTGAATTTCGTCTCAAATATGTCCTTCTCCTTAGTCAATTAGCTCAAACTTACACTTCAATTATGAGAAAAAAATACATATAAACTTGATTTGAATTTGATATACAATCAAACCTCTCTAGCGTTTGTCCAAGAATTTAATGGCCGCTATAATGAGGTGTTGTTATATATGTATACTGACATTTGATGTTTAGATCTCTTTAAACTGTTATAGACGAAAGTACATAAAGAATTATTGTTCTATACTTTTTATGCTATAAACGAAAATAATATACTTGTTAGAGATAATGGTCAAAAATACACCTCAAGTATCACATTTTTTGAGTTTTCTGCCTAAACTATCAAGTGTGAGAGTTTCATACATAAACGTAACTATCACAATAAGTTTGCAAAACACACCTCAACTATCAGTTGTTCATTTTTCCTATCTAAACTATTACCTACTAGTTTGCAAAATACACATCAACTATCAGTTGTTACTTTTAATGAGGTGTGTTTTGCAAACTAGTTGTTGATAGTTCATGTAGGAAAAGTGAAAACGGATAGTTGATGTGTGTTTTGCAAACTAATTGTGATAATTTAGGTAGGAAACTAAAAAAAAAAAATGAGGTGTGTTTTTTACTATTACCTCTACTTGTTAATTTTAAAATTTAAATTGATTTTCATATCTCATTAATTAAAATTTAAAAGACTAATAGATTACAAATAAATTCATGACTAGCTGTACCATACCGCTAAAGAATTGAAATCTACGGAACACATGCTTTTAAAATTAGTTGAGAATTTAAACATAATTTCAAGTTTGGCGTAACAATTATACAATTGTAGATTGTTTCATAAATACCATTCTCTTGGTGATAATATAACGCTTGAATTGATGAAGAATTTTGTTCAAACTTTCGGCAAAAGAGAATTCAATAGCTTTCCATTGAAGGTTTTCTAAGAGCTTAACAATTTACTCTTCTATCTCATCCAAGTAGCAATAGGTTGATGCTCTTCATCAACACTTTCATTGTCACCTTCTGTACTTGTTGTCTCATGTTCTTTCACTCTAATCACTTATACAATAATCTCTTCATCAGTGTATGTTTCAATAATTGGAAGAGTTGCGTCAAACTCCTATAAGTGGTAGCATTCATTGCTTGATTGATATTATGAAATGAGATTTGGGTTATAACTTATAAGTGATGACACACTACCAACATCCTCAACAACTTATTACAAATATTATTATTACTTACACAATATTTAAGCATGATTGTTATAGATAGGTAATTTTGTGAGTTTCAAGGTGGTTACAAGGAAATGGGAAGAAAGTAACAACAACAACGATTACAATATGGAAATAAGAACAAGAAAGAACTACTACAAAGATTTGTTGAGTGGGGCAACTTGTCTCCAAGATAAAACAGCAATAAATAATTGAGCAAAGTAAACTCAAATATTTACTAAAAATAAGAACCTTTTGAGTGTGTGAAACAAAGATAGAGAGGAAGAAGTATTCAAAAAAACTGATTGCAAGCGTGTGTTCTTCAAATAAGTCAAATGCCTCAATTTATAGTGTGATGAAGATGACTTCCCATCTAGCCAAGTAATGACCTTTAATAGTCATGTAATGACACTTTTTGTGGGGTTATAATTCAGCAGAATAATGACTGAATTCAAGTGTCAAGTAATGGAGGAGTAATGCTCCAAGACCAGCCCAAGAGTCAGAAATTTTCTGTTTTCCGTCGAACTCACTGCCTCCGAAGCACCGCGGCGCTCAAAATCCAGTAACCAACCAGAGGTCACGCGCCGCGACCCTTGGGTGGAGGCGTCGCGACCCTTCATGGCTCCGTAGGGATTTTCAACTCGTTTCATCTTTTTCACACCGTACACTTCTTCCTTCATTTACCAATGTGATACCCTCGTCATTTGACCAATAATCGTCTATCATTTCATGTCTCAAACATTTTTGTATATGTATCAATATCTCTTTCACTAAGAAAATTTACAATCCTTGGTACAACGTGTGCACGTGTGTGGAAACGACGTTTCCGACGTGCGGGGGTCCAATTGTTCATTTTATAAAGAGTGTATCGCTATAATAAATGACATAATTGCTATAGGTAGATGTTATTATAGAGAATTAAAATAAAATATGATAAATTAATTTCTGAGAAAATCATAACGTTATAGTGAAATGTTATTACATTCGAATGAAAATTATAGAGATTTGACCGTAGTTTCTCCTTAGTACACGCACTTAAATTTGCCCCTCAATATGCCCTTGCCCGTGCCAATACTTTTATATATCATGCATGTGAAGGGTACAAGTACAACGGTCAAAGCAAAAGACGGGCTTTAGTGAGAAGGTTATCAAAATGGACACGGATGTTTAATTAAAGGACAGTTAGAAGAAATATTGCAAATATGTTATGAGAGTGGATTTTTTGGGATTTGGAAGAAATTGGAGTATCCAGGCAGGGTATCTGTCTGTGGACTGCCCTACTGTGTCTGTGTTTGGATACTGAGCAACGCCATCTCAACCTTTCCACATATTCGCTTTTACGTGTTTCTTCTCTTACATTTTTAAACCTTTATTAGTAGCAATTTCGACTCTCTCATTTTTGCTTCCGACCATCAAACACTTTTAATGCCTCTATTCCCCAAGTCGGCGGTCTATATATTATGTCCATGTCCTCCATTTTCCCTACTACAGTCTAGGACTACCCCGTATCTCCCGATTATATGTTCATTTAGCTATTTACATCATTTTTAAAAATATTTTCTCCGTTTTAATTTATTTATCTTGATTATTAAAAATAATTATTTTAAATTATTTGTCATTTTAGAAATTTAAGTTATAATTAATTATATTTTCTTTATTTAATGAAAATGACACATAAAAATAATAAATATTTATTAGAGACAGATTATAAATTAGATATAAGAGACGTGTAAATAAAAAATGCGACAAATAATGGAGTATTAACTTCTAGGCAAAAGTAGTTAATTTGACTAACATATACTTAATTAAATAGGTATTGATATTTGATTAACTAACCGTTAATAAGGACAAATTTGAAAAAGTAAGATAAATTATTCCTTAATTTGATTAATATACACGCTTTTTTACTCAAAAAAATAAATGCTAAGTGCATAATCTTTTTAATCCTGAGGGAACTACTCGTATGTATTACTCTACTAGGCAATGCCTGATCTGGTAATTAGCTGTGGAGATAAAATTTTCACCTAGAAAATTTACATTTATTACAAATATTTTAAAAATAATTTTATATATATAATATAATTTTTCGGTCAATAAAATAAATTCTCTTCTGCCTCCTAGGTTCGCTACTAGTGCTATCGATTCACAATTATTTTTCTTATTTCCACATTTAGTATTATCTGAATTTGTGCTTCATAGAGCTAATTAAAAGGAAATGCTTTCACCGAGAGATATTTCATTCTAATTTTTTAGTGCTCGAATCAAGATCTATAATTAAGAATGAAGAAATTTAAAAAAGTTTAAGAATATCTCGTTTTTATTAGCAATAAGGAAAATGTGCTAAGGAGTTTGGATTTTTTTTCACTCTCAAATTAATTACTAACAAAATATATATATATATATATATCAAAATGTTAGAGATATGAGATGTCATGAGAAGAGTGAATGATGAATGTGATCCATCAGGTCGGGGATTTGGCTCGACCCGATACAAAAATTCAAGGCCAGGGTCAGTGTTTTTCTGATTCGAGAGCTACATGATCCAAAAATGCGGGGATTCGATCACATGTAGGGTCGGACTAGGGTCATAATTTTTTAACCTCCCGGCTAGACCCGACCTCGACCCGCCACTGTCCAATCATAATTCATATGTGATGTAGATTTTATGTTTTAATGTGAAGCATTTGTCAAACTTTATATTGGTCATAACTTTGCGCTCGGATGTCCGATTTACCTAAAAAAAATATTGATTTTGCGTATTTTTTCGAGACGGGGTCGGACAAGACTAGCCGATTTCTCTAAATACGTCCGTCTTGCCAATCAATTTCACTTTTCCCCCAAATCGTTACTAATTTTTCCTTTTCTTCGCTAAATATCTCGCGATATATAATAGATTTCAACGTTCAAATTTCGTAATAATATTTCCGAGAATATCAATTTCATTATTGGAAATTCAATTTTAAAAAAAATTATCGGGCCCCGAGACAGACCCGACCCGTCCAAAATTCCACGTTTTTTAATTTTTAGGGCGGATCAGGGCCGATCGGAGGCCCGATGGGTTAGGGTCGGAATTTTTTTAGAAAAATAGGATCAGGATTGAACAAGTTGAAAAAAAGTCACCGACCCGAGCTTTGGACAGGTCTAAGTGATACTATTAGTGAGGGGGGCAACGCGTGATCCGTGGGTCAAATCAAAGAAAGCATCACAGGGCCCTGGAAAAGGTTGGCGAGTCCCATTATAGTCTTTGCATATAATGATGGTTATCGTTTGTTCTCCCAAATGGAGTTTTTATTGCAAGTTAGACATGGCGCACTACTTAAAATCATAAATTTTCTGATTTGGCCAAATATTATTCGATAACAGTGGTTTAGTAACTCAGTTGGTTGACTATCTATATCTTCTCTTTATCAACGTTTTAATTCCTTCGCCATTTTTTCCTTCTTCTACTCCCATATAATAAGCAATTTTTAAAATAAAAAAAAACTTGTAACCATGATTAGATTCTGCTAGGGTTATTTCTTACCACCCCCAAAGTCCAAGTCCGATTCAATGTATCCTGCTAATTACCCCAATAAAACAATTTATTCATATTCTGACCTTTCCCAAAATAATTAAACCAAATAATTCTTTTGTGCTTGATATTTTGTTTTCTACTTTAAGTGGGTCATATTCGGTATGATTACACTTTCAGGCAAAATATAGGAACTCAGCTGGCACAATGAAAGAGGATTGTTCTTTAGCTATAATCAAATTATAAATATGTCACCTTTTCTTTTTATGTTTGAACGGATGTCCTTTTAAATAATCAGAACGGAAAGCGTTTGAAGCTTCTTTACGAGGAATAACAATTTATTAATTAGAATGGAAGGAAAGATATGACATATAATTGTTACACGTCAACGTACCATAAAGTGGGTGGCCAATCATATCCTGCTTGCATGCTTAAAACACTAATTGACCAATTAAACATCTATGAAGATCATCAACAATACTAGTAGTGAGAAACATAATTAAGTCCTAAGATGAGACCATCAACCTAATCTTGGTTTTATTAATTTTAATTAGTATGCTTAAGTTAAAAATAAACTACTTTCTTAGTATAATAATATTGATATATCATAAAGTTGGTGTTGAGAACTGAGAGAGGCTGCTGGTGAGTGCCGACTGCTGTTTCTTTTGTAGAAGCAAAATATTTGGCCACGTTTTTTTCCAAATAGTGACGGTATGCATACATCTGGACAATATAAAAAGAGGACCACATAGCTTTTGTAGCACTTCATAGTAATATAATTGGCGTGGGGAACACATTTGGCCCTTAATCTTCATCTCATTAGTTGATAAAAGTTTTATGGTAGACCCCATCTATTCTTGATTTTTACATACGTGGATCTATCCGTTCCACACTTGCACTATATTTGGATTTAACATGGTAAAGCTCATTTACCTTACGAGCTCTCAGATTCAAATTCTATTATGATATCCTTTTGGTTAGGGAGGATTAACACTAGTAATTATTGAGATGTATCGATCCTCAGTTTCGGAGTCCTGCTCGACTATGAACTCTTCCACAAGTTCTATTGATATTGGTTAGTTTTATAATAGGATTTTAGTATATTCTTGTATTGATATACTATGATGTTCAATTATTTGACTGTATATAAATATATGAGTGCAAATAATTATTGAGAATCAATACAAATAAATTGTTTTCCTACACTTTTGATTACTCTCTATTGATCAAAATAAATTATTTATTACGAAAATCTAAATTAATTTTAATTAAGGACAGTGAATGATTAAACAAAAAGGTGTCACTCAACTAAAGCCTTTTTTTTTTTAAGGCGAATCGGCATTACTCTTTCGAGTACAAGACACAGAAATCTCTACGACGCAATACCGCAAACCACGCCACCGATTAACCATACTGATGCCCACGCGATGCGCCAACCAAGAAAGTTTATGCAGAGGATCGAACTCGTGACCTAACTAAAACCTTAAGCATTTGATGAACAGTAATTCCTTTTTTTTTTCTTCACTTCACTTATTGGCCTCAACACTCCATTACTATCCCTAAAAGATAAAGAAAAGAGATGTAAATATATTCGATATGTCCCTTCGCCTTTCTTCTTTTTCACGTTTCTATGTCATATGCTGCTCTCCATTTTTTTTTGTACTAATAATACTATTTCGTTTTACGCTCCCCTTAGGTCAAATCTACAGCACATTCCCACCACAACCACAAGCCTACTCGTTTCCTTTTCCAAGTGGCAAAGTGCTCTTCTTGAAAATAGTTCTAGATATTATGTTTTTAAAATAAACTGTTTTTCCACCAAACACAAAGAATGGCTTTTTTAAATTCTCGAAAAAACTAAAAAGACTAGTTTTGAATAATTTATTTTTTAAATCTTTTGGTGCTTCGTTTGAAAAAATAAATTTAAAGGAAATGCAAAAAAAAAAATTGCTTTGTTGGGTGGACAACATTTAGATTAAGTTAAAAGAGTGTTAAAACAAAAATATTACTCTCTCCGTCCTTATTTATGTGATAGAGTTTGATTAAATAAGAAGTTTAAGAAAGAATGGACGAATTTTGAAATTTGTAATTCAAAACAAGTCATAAATATTTATGCGACTGTAAATCATTTCAATAAGATAAAAGGAGAAGTTAAATTAAATTATTTTTAAATATATAAATGTATTATTTTTGATGGGATAAACTAAAAAGAAAAAGTGTATCATATATATTGGGACGGATGGAGTATTAGATTAGATGGGGCATGATAATTCACCAATTTATTTGTTCATATCCTTACTCTTAAAATGCATCAATACCATTAGGGTCATTATCAACTTTTGTTGCAGCTTTGTGTTGCGCCATCTTATGTTACTTTCTATCAACAATGGTCGGAACTCGAAAGTGCAGTCTTGTTCAGTTGACACTTTCAAAACTAGATAGCACATTATGTTCTTATTTATATGACCGCTACCTTTTTTATTTCATTCTATTTTGTTATTTTCCTTTTATCACTCGAGCTTATCTGGACGGAAAGTGCGGAGGAAGGGTCATAATGGATTTAACAGCGTGTCAAATTTAGCATATGAATATAATGTGCGGCCTGAGATGACGACCACAAGCGCCTATCAGATGCTTTACCTCGTGATTCAGATTCTCATGTCCAAATTAATCCATACAAGACATGTCAAAATATTGAAAATTTACTTTTTTTGTTTGGTATATTTATAGCCACTATAAAGGAAAAAACGTTTTATTAGTTTGTTGTTGGCTATAAGAAAATATACAAACAAGTGAAGATTGGCTTGAGTTGGACTAATTAGATTTATGAGTTGCCGCTCTATTTTGTTTATTCACACAATTCATTTTAACCCGTTTAAATTTTAACTTTAATTACGGCCCTAATCATATCTTTGAAGGAGGGGACGGAGACCTTATTTATGCAATATTGTTTATTGTTATTGGGAAAAAGAAGATTGATGATGAGAAGCATGCATGAGATTATCGGGGTTGGTGCAAAGCCTTTGATCAGTTATATTACTGAGAATTGATTAATTAATTAATTCAAAAAGGAGATCCATTGTATGTGCCAATGTCGGCCTTAAAGAGATATTAAGGATAATCTTAAGCCGAAGGATGAATCAAATAATTGAAAATTGCACCTTGTTCAACTGATTATTATAATGGTGTTCTTGGTTATGATTAACAGATATAATGACGCATCTCTTCCTTTTATTCTGGTGATGACTTGTGCTTTACTGGACCCTATTTAACAAACTTAAGTCAAGATTACACTTAATTACGCCGTATCTCACATTTTGAACACCCTCATGACCCTATGTAACACTCTAATTTTGATGAATAGAGTTATCTTTGTTGGAACTTGTATAAGAAAAAGACGTCTGTAGAACTACAACACAAGTGGAGACGAATTTTTATCTTAGGACATTGCGTAATTGCAGGCCTCTATCTACAAACAAGTTAGTATGTGATGTTCATACTGTTGTTTTCATTGTTGTTAATTTTATATAGTTAAAGTATCTATATAATAGTGTTGTTGAATTCAATTTCCTTTGAATTATTATATTATTGTGGTTTAATCATTGAATGTCTAGATTAGAACTAACAATCTAAGATAAAAATTCACTGAAAATTTATATTTTCTGACTGTGTGAAGCTTGCAAATTTTCAGAGAATACATTTTCCTGATTTGCAAAAGGATGGATCAATCTGGATCATCAATGGTGAAAACCCATGTGGAGAAATCCGAGAAATTCAAGGGTTCTGATTTCAAACGCTGGCAACATAAGATGTTGTTCTACTTGACAACACTTCACGTGGAAAACATGTTGACTGCTGAGGCTCCTTTGGCACTGCCAGAAGGAGAAGCGGAAAATGCTCTTATTGATGCAGAGAGAGCCGAAAGGCTGAAGGCTGTTGAGAATTGGGACACCCAAGATACAAAGCATGTTGTCAAGCAAGTGGAGGAACTCCATGTCTTTGTTCATGAATCAAAGGTTGAAGGCCTGGGCCTTAACCCGAATTTCCTTGTTGAGGGAATGGATTTTGAGCAATTGGTTCTTAAAATTCGAGTTGAAGAGTATAACTGGAAGAGTGAAAGGGATGATGTTGTTTCATTGGAGCCTAATGCCAATATGGTTGAAGGCAATGCTTCTAAGAACCAATTTATTTGTGTTATTGTTGCACAAGCAAACATGGTTACAAATTCAACCGATTGGTGGATGGATATGGGTGCTACAAGGCATGTATGCTCTGAAAAAGGCATGTTTTCATCTTAACAAGCCATCAAAGATGGAGAATCACTATTCGTGGGAAATGTCGCTGCTGTGAAGGTAGAAGGGAAAGGGAAGGTGACTTTGAAGCTCACTTTCGGAAATGATCTTGTGCTCACAAATGTGTTGCACGTGCCTGAAATTTGTAAGAATTTTATTTCTGGGCATGTTCTTAGTAACAAAGGCTACAAAGTTGTAATTGAATCTGAAAAATTTGGACTCACCAAAGGTGGGGTGTATGTAGGAAAGGGTTACCTCAGTGAGGGGCTCTTCAAACTAAGTGTTGTACCTACTCATGCAATTGCCATTATTAATGAAAATGCAGACATTGACACTGCTTCTATGTATATGGTTGATTTCCCTTCTCTATGGCATTCTCGATTAGGTCATGTAAATTATCGTTCCTTACAAAGGATGGTAAAGATAGGCATGTTGCCAAAATGTTCCATGAACAAAATAAACAAATGTGGGGTATGCATAGAGTCTAAATATGCAAACCATCCTCACAAATCTGTTGTGAAATCAAATGAAGTGCTTGGTTTGATTTATGTGATTACCAAGCAACATCTTCTCGTGGAAGAAAGAACTATTATATATCGGTTATCGATGATTGCAGTAAATTTTTCTATATATAATTAATACATACCAAAGATGAGGCTTTGAACATGTTTAAAACATACAAAGCAGAAGTGGAAAACCAATTTGACAAAAAAATTAAAATTCTAAGGTCGGATAGAGGTGGTGAATATAAATCTAATGAGTTCAAGGATTTCTGTTCCACTCATGGTATAATTCATCAAACCACTGTGTCATATACTCCACAACAAAATGGAGTTGCCGAACGAAAGAATAGAACATTGAAAAATATAATAAATTCAATGTTGGCTAGTTCGGGTGCACCTCTAAGTCTATGGGGTGAGGCATTAATTAATGTGAATATGATATTGAATAGAATTTCTCAAAAGAAAAGTGATCAATCTCCATACGAATTATGGAATGGAAGATTGCCTACTTTCAAAAGGATGAAAGTGTGGGTTGCCTAGCAAAAGTTCAAGTTCCTTTACCTAAGAGAACTAAACTTGGACCAAAAACAGTTGATTGCATTTATGTTGGTCTTGCCAATAATAGTGCATCATATAAGTTTTTGGTGTATCATTCCGATGTTGAAGGTATTCACACAAACACACTTATGGAATCTGCTGAAGTCGATTTTTGTGTGGATATTTTTCCTTTTAAAGACAGGGATAAAAGTGTTCATAATTCTAAGAAGAGGACACTGTCTCAAAATGATGATAATCTTACTTCATCGGTTCAAGAAGAAAATTCTGAACCAAGGAGAAGTAAACGTTGGAAAATGGCCAAAGATTTTGGACCAGACTTTATGACATTTTCGGTTGAAGGAGAACCTCAAACGTCTAGGGCTGTTATGGAATCATCCGAAGCACCTTATTGGAAGAAGGCCATCCAATGTGAAGTAGAATCCATTGTACAAAATAATACATGGATTTTGGTTGATCTTCCTCCGGGACAAAAACCAATAGGCCATAAATGGATCTTTACACGGAAGTTAAGACCTGATGGTACTATAGAGAAATATAAAGCTCGGATAGTAGCCAAAGGATTCCGACAAAAGGAAGATGTAGATTTTTTCGATACCTACTCACCAGAGTCTAGAATTACGTCTATAAGGACGCTAATTGCTATAGCAGCGATTCACAATTCGGAAATACACCAAATGGATGTGAAGACTGCATTCTTAAATGGTGAACTAGATGAAGAAATATTTATGGAACAACCCGAAGGGTTTGTTGTGAAAGGTCAAGAGACAAAAGTCTGTAAGTTGGTTAAGTCGTTATATGGACTTAAACAAGCGCCAAAACAATGGCATGGGAAGTTTGATAATACATTATTATCAAATGGTTTTCAAATAAACGAATGTGACAAATGTGTCTACATTAAGAAATGTAATAATGCATATGTCATTATATGTTTGTATGTTGATGATATGCTAATTATGGGAACAAATAAGGATGTGATTCATCAAACTAAGAAGATGTTGCATGTCACTTTCGATATGAAAGATATGGAAATAGCGGATGTCATTCTTAGTATTAGAATTCAAAGAAATTATGAGGGTTATATATTAACTCAATCCCATTATGTGGAGAAAGTCCTTAGAAAATTCGGACACTATGATGATAGACTGTTTGTTACCCCATTTGATCCCGCTTGTCACATTAAGAAGAATGAAGGTGATAGCATGTCTCAATTAGAGTATACGCAAGTTCTTGAAAGCTTGATATACATAATGAATTGTACGAGATCGAATTTGGCATATACAGTGAGTTGACTTAGTTGATACTCACATAATCTTAGAAATGATTATTGGGTAGCGCTAATAAGGGCACTACGATACCTAAAGCATACAATGAACTATGGGTTGCATTATACAAAATATCCTCCCGTGTTAGAATGATATTGTGATGCTAATTGGATTTCCAATCATTCAGAAAGTAAGTCCACACGTGGGTATCTATTTACATTTGGTGGAGCGTCGGTATCATGGAAATCATCAAAACAAACGGTAAATACGAGATCAACTATGGAAGCAGAGTTTGTAGCCTTGGATAAAGCTGCTGCAAAGGCAGAATAACTAAGAAACTTTCTAGAAGGTATTCCGTTGTGGACAAAGCCAGTGACCGATATTTGCATACATTGTGATAGTATGACTGCCCTGACGAGGGCAAATAATCAAATATATAATGGAAAATCAAGGCACATAAGGCGACGTCATAATACAATACGAAGTTTGCTGAAGAATGAAATAATTTCCATTGATTATGTAAAGTCAAAGGACAATATATAGGATCCTTTTACAAGAGAGCAAGTCATATTTACATCGAGGGGAATTGGCTCAAAGCCAATAAAATGAGTTGTGAACTGGTGGAAACCTTACCTATCATAATTGGACATCACGTGGTTTAGGTTCAAAAGGCAAACTAGCTGGGGAAGACTCAAGGAGCGTAAAACACACATATGCTCGTTCCTATGATGTACCAAGTGTGTTATTCCGTTGACGATATAGGGCTGAACTTCGGTTCTTAATAATATTAATAGTCATTGGGATAGTACGAACTATTTTTTATTAATATTACCTATGTGAGATTGATGTGGGGTTGCATCTGGGAGAACCGAGATGACTAAGTTCTCTACAAATTCTCATGAAGATAGGAGTTGTTCATGACCGAAAAGAACACAATCGTAAGAATTGAAATATGTTGGTATGATGTGTGTGATGCTTGTTGTCTCGATTTACTACAAAACGTGAATAGTTCAAGGCACTACGCCAACTATTTCACAAGTAGATCCGATAGGTACTCACTACGAGCGGTTCAAGTCCAAAAGACATCGTCTCTGATGCAGGTCATATCGCGTTTGAAAAAAATGATGATAAGTTCCTTTATCTTATTTTCTATCCACGTGTGGGGTATTGTTGGATGTGTGAATAGACAATGTGGGGTATTGTTGGAACTTGTATAAGAAGAAGATTAAAAGTGATCGGAAAAGAGCGCTGTGATTTTCAGGCACAGCGCCGCGGCGCTGAAACTTCTGCAAGCCTGCAGGAAATCCGGAGCCGCGGCGCTGCGTAACGGGATTTTTCAGTTTGAACCAAAAGTTGCAACTCTTCACATAGAGTCACAACCTTTGATGAATGAATGCTTAATGTCGAAAATAAATGTTATATAAGCGTGGTGATCACTTGTTAAGAAGATATACAACACAATTAACAAGATTAATCTTCAGATTTGAGAATCAAATCATTTTGAAGAATCTTTCTTGTTGCTTCTTCTTCTTCTTTCAAAACCAAATTTCTGAAGAACACATATAGTAGATTCGCCAGGAGTGAAGTTCTTGTGCTTGAACTATCACTCAGATAGTTGTATTTTCAAGGCAGACGTCCGTAGAACTACAACACAAGTGGGGACGAATTTTTGTCTTAGGACACTGCGTAATTGTAGGCCTCTATCTACAAACAAGTTAGTATGTGATGTTCATACTGTTGCTTTCATTATTGTTAGTTTTATATAGTTGAATTATCTATATAATAGTGTTGTTGAATTCAATTTCCTTTGAATTATATATATTATTGTGGTTTAATCATTGAAGGTCTAGATTGGAACTAACAATCTTAGGTGAGGTGGTTGTAAACGTGTAAAGGAATATATTCCACCATAATTACATATCACTAATATTTACATAATATATGGAATATATTCTAATATGGTGGGATATATTCCTTTACACGTTTACAGTGGTAATATTTGGAAAACTCAGAAGCTTAGCTCAGTGATCAAGGGAATTCAAAAATCTCCCAACGTTGTGGGTTTAAGTCTTGGTGACTGCATTGCTTTTACTGAGATAGTTCAGACATGTTCTGAGAAAAGACACAAATGTTCCAGTCAGGAAGTGTGAGAGGCTGGTGATAGAGGGTTGGATGAGAGGTAGAGATTGATCAAAAAAGTATTGGGGAGAGGTGATCAGGCAGGATATGGCAAGCCTTCAGCTTACCGAGGACACATGACCCTAGATTAGAGAGTGTGGATGTCAAGAATTAGGGTAGAAGGCTAGTAGTAGGAGTAGTAATTCTTACTTTCTTGTTGGATCAATATTATTTCCGCCATCCGCTTGTATTTTTATTTTAGTATTCACATATTTTTTATCCTTAGTTTTCTACTACAATTTTGAAGGAACTGCATTCCATGATTTATTTCATACTAAGAATATATATATATATATATATATATATATATATATAAGCCTATAAGATCAATCTATGGCTATGATGTTGAAAGACTATCCTAATAATATTATATAAATATGCTAATAATCCTATCACACTAATTACATAATATTCTCTTTAATTACATAATTGATGATTTTACATAATGGAGATAATGAAGGATAATCATATTCATAATGATATAATGATCCTTAACAAACTTATTGTCCCTTCTGTTTTAATTTTCTTGCTATCTGAATTTTGTTTATGTTGTACTTGAGTCGATGGTCTATTGGAAGCAACTTCTCTACTTGTCAAGGTAGGGTCTGCGAACACGCTATCCTCCCCATACTTCACTCGTGAAATTGCACTGAATATGTTGTTGTAGGCGGTAATATTTGGTGAAATATTCTAGATGCATGCAAGTTGATGCTAACACTATTATTATTAAAAAAATGTATATCGATTGTGTAAATAAATTATACTATTAATGTAGTTTAACTCATTGTAGCGTTTTTTTTTTTACATGTAATAGTATAATATTTTACTTGCTAAACGAGTTAATGTGTGTATATTGTCTCTACAAAAGAACTAAAATAGAGCGATACCATGGAATAACAGATATTTGATCATTTTCTAACTCGTCACTAAGCTCGCTTTCTCACTAGCTTATCGATAAGCCTACTACTTCCGAGCTTTTGAAATAATAGCTGTGGCACTCTCTTTCTTCTGCGGGTAAACCCTCGGTTTGCCCTCAACATATATTTATATTTAGTGGCCATTATGAAATTATTCTCTTTCAAATAAAAATATTTGTCGTTTAGTTAATTTAAGTTAGAGAATAGTTGTGGTGGAGATGTTAATTATAGTATGAATAACACGAGTGGCAGGACCACAATTGATTCTTCCGTCCTTAATTTAATTTTAACTTTTACACCAACACGACATGATATATCCTTTAATCAACTTTATCATCATTCAATTATAATGTTACAACGAAATATGTTTTTTTTTTTTTTTTTTTTTTTTTTAATCCTCGCCACTCTTTCTTCGAAGCATGCGCAGAACTTCTACCGACGCAATAAGACGCAAACCACGCCGCCGATTAACTACACTTCGGCAGCCACGCGCGATGATTCAACCAGAATGCGATGCAGGATCGAACTCGCGACCATGGCCCCGCGCTTCATCTGCTACATAACTGCATTCTCATGCGGTGACGAAATATGTTGACCGATAGAACAGCGGTTGTAGCTTTCATTGAAATCATAATATCGTTCTTGGATAAAGCCCATATACGTGTAGCTTGTTTTATTAAAGATGAACAGGCAAATTGGGTTTGTATCAACTTCATAGGCTCCCCCTCCCACCCACCACTAAATGAATCCATACACACTTGTGAAGAGAAAATTTCAAGTCTTTCTTCTGCGTGGATAGTCTAACTCTAACTTAAGATTTAAATTTTTTACGACTTAATTAGATCTTTAAGTTCTTAACACTAAATTCGTTATATTTTAAAAAATAGTGAATTAATTACTCATAGTTGTTAAAACTTTTGTGGTTATTCACGATGCATATGGTCCAGAGGTCCAAGATTTGAATCCTATCGTCTTTATTGAGAAGCGTTTTACCCTCAATACCGATGGGAACAAAAAAATGATCCGTTAATTGGATTGCCACGTTTGGAACTTTTTAAGGTTTCCATAATGGTTGAGTCTGTTACTGCGTGGTTTCGCAGTGTAGTTGTCGGTTGGCGTGGTTTGCGCTATTGCGTCGTAATTTCGCTTTGTGACTCGAAAGAGTAATACCATTCGCCTTCAAAAAAAAATGAATTTAAAGTTACATTTTTGCACGTGAAATTAAAGTTTACACAAATTATTATTCAACACAAAAATAATAAATTATCATTCAACACATGCGGCGGCCGGCAATAGTTGTTGAACGTCAACCGGACATCATGCAAAGGTCATTGTAACTTCTAAAAACAGGCTACCCCAGCCCAATGTGGTTCCCGCTCTTATTTACACGGACAGGCCCAGATTGTGGCCTAATTCCAAAGTTGAAGGTGGGCCTAAATAGTTGTGACTTGGGAGTATTAAGTTCACGGAATACTTTGTTTTGGTCGCGTTTTTACCAGCCTAACTAATTTGATTTTGATGGTCAATTTGGCCAGATTTAAAGCAATATTTATTATTGATCAATCAATGTCCAAGAAACAATGTGCCATTTGTTCTTTGAAGGAAAAATCTTTCTTATGAACAATTTAAGAGTTTAAGTAATATACATCGTTAATATTTATATTTATTAACACTATCACATCATCTTTATCTGTTATAGCATGTAACATATCTTATTTTCAAAATTATGAATCCCATATTTTAATAAAGATTACATGTAGACGTCCTTTTATGACTTGATGGTGTAAAAGAAATCTTAACACCGACAATGCATCTAACTTAAACTCATAATTTAATAGGTCAATTTTATAATTTTTGGTGCCATAAGTAAAATTGGGAAAACAAAATTAGAGGAAGTATAATACAGAGAGCCCGTTGAGAAAAACATCCATCGGGCTCGTCATTCTTTTGGGCCCTTCTAGTATGTATACTGCCCATCCATACTAAAGATGTTCATTTCCGTCGGATTTTTTTTTTTTTTTTTTTAGGGGAACTTACATAAAACACTATACTTTATAGGCTTCTAACTAAATTATAGCAACTTTTGCAAAATTATCGTTTGTATCTATTTTTAGAGTATTTTCAGATGTATTTAGATACATGTATTTGGTGTATCTTACGTTTTTGGGCGAGATTTTAATGGCACAACGTGGATGGATTTTGTTCAAAAATGGCAAATAAAATCACATATCCCACAAATCACACCTTTTCAATTTCACCTTCCATAATCTCACATGATTCTCTTTCATCACTCATAACCATGATGTTATTTATTCAGTTTCGTGTGTATTTGAATACACTGTTCAATTGTATCCAACCTTATCTGATGTCGGGTGTATTTGACTGTAATTGAATACATACAATCTTAGTCAAACAACACACAGTCAAATACATCTAATTTGCCTCAAAATACAATCAGCTAATACATTGAACTTATATTTTACGCCAAATGATAAAATACACTCAGATATGAGATACAAGAAGGAAAAGAAGTCATGAATTACAGTCAAATCTTTGGTCAAATATAAAAAATACACTCAGAAAATGACGAATACATTCAAATATACTCAAATATGATATACATGAAGGAGAAAAAATCATAAATTTCAGTCCAATCCCCGATCAAATACAAAAAAAAAAATACACTAAATGTAAACATGTATATTATAGAAACAATTGTATCCCTACCCATAATTAGAATATTTTCATACATTGTGTAAATATAATTATGGTAAGACTATGATTCCTCTTTTGTATAGGTTAAGATTCCTATTGTATAAGGGATGAACATTGTACTCTATATATACTTTGATATTAATGAAAGACTCAAGGAGATTAATATCATCTTACGGTATCAAGAGCCTAACACAAAACCCTAGAATTTTTCTTTGTGAGTCGTCACGACCACCCCCTGACAGCCCGCCGTACTCTCCTCTCCTCCCAACATTCTTGGTTTTTCTTCTTCTTTTCTCTCTTCTCTAAATGGATACTCAAGATTACGCTTCTGATTCTGACGCATCTACCTCCACAAATCCCACCACCACGTCATCATCCTCTTTTCATCCCGCCCTCACTGTTACCAATATCAAGAATTATATTCTCATTCTTCTTGATCAAGAAAACAGTCAGTATTCTCATTGGGTTGAACTGTTCTGTAATCATGCATGTCTCTATAACGTGCTTGACCACATCGACGACACTATTTCGCGCCTTTCGGAGGTTGATGAGTCTACTTGGCGTCGTCTAGACGCCGTCGTCAAATAGTGGATTTATGATAGTATTTCTCAAGATTTTTTTCTTACTATCATGAAATCTGGTGCCACATCCCGTGATTTATGGAACCGCTTGGAGGAAATCTTTCAAGATAACAAGCACACTTGTGCGGTGTATTTGAAGGAACAATTTAACAATACACGCCTTGAAAATTTCTCCAACATAACTGAATATTGCAGACAGTTGAAACTACTAGCGGATCAACTCTCCAACGTCGACACGCCTGTCTCGGACACTAAGATGGTGTTGCAATTGATTGCAGGCCTTCCCAAAGGCGACTATGATACATTAGCCGCCATAATTCAATGCATAAATCGCTTCCGCTTTAACAAAGCTCATTCGCATTGTTGCTCAAGAGACTCGCCACGCTAAGCGACGAGCATACTCGGCGTTAGTCGTCAAACACGCCTCAAGATCCAACACCGCCGTAAAACTCTCAACCGCAGGACGGGCGTGGTGAAGGATCGCGCAGAGGAGGCCGTGATCGCGTGGTAGTCGCGATGCCAGACCAATCAAGAATAACAACAAGACCTACAGATTCGATTCAAAGACGGCGCGCCCAACAAGATTCGTGATAACGCCGCAGGTAACGCCAGCTTCCAAAGACCAAAGAGCCTCGCCCATCGAGTCATCGCCTTCAGCTGTCTCAACAGGCAACAACCTGACAACAACTGGTACATGGACTCCGGAGCCACTTATCACCACACCCGGTCTGCAGGTAATATTCCCAAACTGTTTGGTTTAAAGCATCCTCAATTTGTGACAGGTGATAGTGGCCACCACATTCCAGTAAAGGGTTATGGTACATCCTACACACCATCTCCTCATCCATTCCACCTTTAAAATACCATATATTCCCCACATATAATTAAAAATGTAATCTCTATCCGCAAATTCACTCGTAATAACCGTATCCGTTGATTTTGACCCTTATGGTTTCACTGTGAAGGATCTTCATATGGGGACACCTCTTACGTGATGCAATAGCACGGGGGATCTCTATCCATTCACTCCCTTCTCTGCTGCCAGATCTGGCTCTTCCGTCTATCTAGCGGCCATTTCTTCTTCCACATGGCATAATAGGCTTGGTCATCCAAGAGCCCAGTTTTTAATTTTCTTAGAGATAATAATTTCATTACTTGTAATGGGAAGCTTGCCTAAAACTATGTTTCTTGTTCTTTAAGCAAACATACTCGTCTTCCATTTAAGTCATCCACTAGTGTTACTTTTGCATCCTTTAATATTATACATGCCGATTTATGGACATCACTTGTTGCTAGTTCTCTCGGTCATAAATACTATCTTATCCTAGTAGATGAGTTTTCTCACTTTGTTTGGTTGTATCCTCTCAAATTTAAATCGGAAGTGTTTGTCAAATTTCTTGAGTTTCGAACATTCATTCAAACACAATTTGAAAAAGGCATAAAATCTTTTCAGTGCGATAATGGTCGTGAATTCAACACTCTATGTTTCACCGTTTTTGTACTAATAATGGCATAATTTTCCGCTTCTCCTGCCCCCACACCTCCTCACAAAACGGTAAAGCTGAAAGAATCATCTGCACCATTAACAATATGATTCGCACTCTTTTAATTCATGCTTCCCTACCTCCATCTTTCTGGGTCTATGCTGCTAACATGTCAGAATACGTTCTAAATATATTCCCAACTAGCACCATTCACAATACGACCCCTACCGAAATTCTCTATCATAGAGTCCCCTCTTATGATCATCTCCGAATATTTGGTTGTTTATGCTATCCTAACCTTGCTTATACTGCCCCTCACAAACTAGCCCCCCGGTCCACTCCTTGTGTCTACCTAGGCTTCCCGCCGAACCATATGGGCTATCTATGCTATGACTTGTCCACTCGTCAGATACACATTTCTCGTCACGTCACATTCGACGAGACCACATTTCCGTTTTCGAATCTTAAAAAGTTTCAAAAACCGGATTACTCTTTTCTTGACGAGTCTGCCACCTCTCCCATCATCCTAAGTCAATTAGAGCATATCAGTTCTTCTTCAGCGTCTGCGCCGCGGCGCCAAAACTCCTGCGAACAGGTTCCTGATTCACCGTCGACAACGCCGCGACCCAGTGCTGAGGTGCCACGGTGCCAAAACATCAGAGAGGTCTGTTAGTCCTCCAGCGCCACGACACTTGACCTTCAACTTTACCTACAAAATAAGTAAAGCAACAAAAAGTGATAAAAAGATGCTCGCATAACAAGTTAGAAACTTATTCCTGGAGCAACCAAATTAGAAATAAAATAACATAATCAAATATATACAAATCAAATTAGAAATAGGATTAGATAATTCGATATTGAAAGCACGTCAGTCCTCGACAACGACGCCAAAAACTTGTTAGCGATATTTCGAATGCTCACGCAAGCGCACGCATCGTTCACAAGTAATATAGTCTGGTAAGACCGAATATCATCCTCAGAGACTGGTATCAAGTACCGATTATCTAAGTTATGGTTTCTATTTGGTGAACGCTAATTGATTTATATTTTTATCTAATAACTAAGGCTAAGTAATTGCAGAAAATAAACTAACTATGATAATACTTTGGTTTAAATCAGTTACGAAGGAATTAGGGCTTCCAAAATTCTCGACTATCCACTTTATTCAATCCTTAATGCAACTAGAATGACTTCTTCTTCTACGTTAAGATAGCGGTTAACTAAACTGTCTTATATTCCGGTTAGGACATATAATCACTCAACCCCAGTGCAGAACCCTTCTATATTTCTATGATATGATTTACCACATATGAGGATTAAGAACAGTAACCTATAATGCTACACAAGTATCGGGGTACTTTCGTCCGCGATTTTAACCTATTTCTAGTCAATTACAGCATATCCAAATCTCACCTTTCAGAATTTTGATTCAAAATCATATAGGTTATGATAATTAATGATCAATTAATGATCAAACATTCATACCAAATATTGACTAAATCTTAATCAAGCGAAGAAGAAATCAAACTACTGCATTAATTTATAAATAAAAGTTTCAAGCGATTCATAAGGAAAACCCTAATAAAGTATTTAGCTCCTAAACATCGTCATGTCAAGAATTAATACAAACCAACATAAACTGAATTAAAAACAAAGAAAAGAAAAGAAACTTGAACCAAAGTTGTCTCAAATCCTGTGTTGTAGCCTACTTTCTTCTCTCCCAAAGTAGATGTGAGATGTAAGATCCTAGATCAATAATGAGGTTAGGGTTTTAGGAATTTATAGCTGGGAAGAGTTGCCCTTTCGGATCCTGAAAACGTGTCAAAATTCGGCCCAGAACGTAAAAAATCCGCCTCGGCACCGCGGTCCTGAAGGCTGGCACCGCGGTGCCTAAAGTCCTGCAACTTCTCAGTAGTTTCAGCACCGCGATCCTGCTGATGGGCACCGCAGTGCTGATTCGTCTTTGCCCGAATCTCCAGTTTTCGACCTTTTTTGCTTCGGGACTCTCCTTTTACGCCCACTTTTCGCTTCTTTTCGCCATTTTGCCTTTTTGAACCGATGTGACTCAAAAGAAAGAAAAACAAACCTACTATTATACTAAACACAACAAAAACGAGTAAAATACCAACTAAAAATGACTCAAAAGGTGTATACAAAATATGTCTAACACCCTCTGCTCCAAACAAGTTGCTTTCATATACGGATGCAGATTGGGCAGGGTGTCCGGACACGCGACGCTCCACGTCCGATTTTTGTGTTTTTTTAGGGGATAATCTGATTTCTTGGTCTGCCAAGCGACAAGCTACCCTATCTCGCTCCAGTGCCGAGGCTGAGTAAAGAGGCGTTGCAAATGTAGTAGCTGAGATTTGTTGGCTAAAAATTTCATCGTAGAACTTCTGTCCTTTCGCGACATCTATTATGTAATGTGATAACATCTCTGTCATCTATTTGTCTCATAATCCGGTTCAACATCAGTGAACCAAGCACATTGAGATAGACCTACACTTTGTTCGTGAGAAAGTTGCACTATGCAATGTCAGAGTGTTACATGTTCCATCATCCTATCAGTATGCAGATATATTTACCAAAGGACTTCCCAGACAGTTATTTCTTGACTGCAGATGTAGTCTCAGCGTCCGGCCTCCTCCCGCTCCGACTGAGGGGGTTGTGTAAATATATATATTATAGAAACAATTGTATCCCTACTCATAATTAGAATATTTCCATATATTGTGTAAATATAATTATGGTAAGACTAGGATTCCTCTTTTGTATAGGTTTAGGATTCCTACTATATAAGGGATGAACATTGTACTCTATATATACTTTAATATTAATGAAAGACTCCCCAAGGGAGATTAATATCATCTTACACTAAAAATGCTCAACATCATGAAACGGGAATCAATCAAGTATGTTTGCTCCTCCACCCATACGAGAATGTGTCTGCATATCTTCATGCAAATATTCTGCGATAAAATTCAGAAATGAAATAATGATCTGGACGGTGACGGCAACGGTACACTCAAATTTGGGCAGTGCAACAGAGAGATAGATGGGGTGAGAGAATGGCGGTGCAATGGAGTGAGAAGGGTGAGAGAACGGTGGAGGAGGAAAGAGAGATGTGAGGGAGCGGATCTGAGAGGGAACAAAGAGAGGCAACAGAGAAGAGAGAGATGTGATAGAGGTAAGAGAGCTGATATGAGGGGAGACTGAGAGAGAGAGGTGAGGAAGAATACAATGGAATAATTTTATGTATTTGATATAGTTACTATATGTAAATTAGAAAATCACTTTAGCTACGAAATATAAATAAATTAACTAGTAGTTATTATTAATAAATATATAGTTATGGCAAGTAAATATTCCTTTTTAGTGAGGAAACATGTTCTCGTTACTACTTCCTGACTAGAAAGAAACAATCAGTATCAATTCGAACAGAAATGTTATAATGGTATTGTTAGTTATATTAGGGCTCGTTTGATTTGCGAGATGGGATAGCAATCTCATGGGATAAAATGTTGGATTATTTTCCCTGGTTTGATTGGTGGAATAAGGGATAGCAATCTCATGGAATGTAGTAAACTAGTGGGATTGGTTATCTCATATAAAAGGTGGGATAACTAATTCCATGAAATATCCTTGTCTATCCTATCGCGCATACCAAACGAGCCCTTAGAAGATACAGGGCGTTGAAAATGTCAATAAAATTAGATATATATATATAATCAATAAAAATATAGGATTTCACATATACACTTAGGAAACTTTCTTTACTCATCGCGGAAATTTTAATCAGTGTGACATTACGAAACTCTTCTAACATTAGGCCAACCAGTTAATAAGCGAATAAACAATAATAACTATGGCTCATTTCTAAATAAATTAAAACAAGCTATATGAATCATCACTGCTTCATTTTTCTGCCTTGAATTTGATGAAATTGCTTTTCGAAATGAAACAAATGTTTGACGTGTTGGAGTCTCGCATCAGTGAAATAATTGGTACTTGGATTCTTTATATAATATTGATCAATCTCCTTATGAATTAATTTTTGAAGTTAACTAGGCTCAAGATTCATTTTCTTAACATGATGTCTTGAGCGTAAGTCATTTTAATTTTAAATATTTCAACTCTGTGTATATCACTTGTTTTAATCAACATAATCATTATTTTATGTTTTTAAATACTCATAACGATTATCAAGATACTATCGATCTCCATGTATAATCTGAGCGGTCGACCGGTCGCCGACTGACTCGGTCGGCCCCGACCGACTCCACCCGACACGACACGACCTGTTATAAAAAAAAGCGGATCGGCTCGAACTGCGGGACAGTATGGTCCCGCCAGTTCGACCACAGCCCCGATCCCGCCCCGACCCCGACCCCGCCCCAAATCCCGCCTGATTCGACTTTGCACAAAATAGCCGTTAGACAACCATTTTACATTTTGGCATTGGACAACGGCCATTTTAGGCCTCCACTCCCCAACCCCTACCCCTTTATATTCATTTTTAACCCTATAAATACCTCATTCCTCTTCTTATTATTTTCACAAATCTTTCTACTCTCTAATCTCTCAATCAATCTCTAATTCTCTATACAACATTGTCTACATATTCAATCTATTTATTAATTTGAATCGGAGTGAAGTGGCAACTAGCTTGAGGATTATCTATCGAGCAAAGTTTCAATTTTCAACCTTCGACACACGTCGACTTACGTCTGCGTTTGGTACATTCGTTCTCTCATTAAATTATTATTTTGTTTTTATTTCATTTAGCACATTTAATTTCATTATCTTTAACTATTTATTAGCATAATTAAAATGAAAGGACTAAGAGGCGTGTTGGGTAAGGGTAAGGGTCGCTTCTTCAGTAGGGGTGGTAACAAGGGCAAGGTACTTCTTCTAGTATTCTGCTCCAGCTTATTCCTAGACAAGATGATTTTATAGATCCCGAAATGTTTCTGAAATACCATATGATCTTGACACAAATGATTATCCTGAAATTGAAGAAGATTTTAATTTAGATGACACTCTAGTTGATGATACACCTATTAATGAAGATGATGATGATACACCCACTAGTGAAATGCCTCTTATCCCCCCTACTATGAGACGAGGTCCCAGAAACGACCATTAAAATCACCAGTATGGAAATATTTTGATGTGGACGTAGCTAATCAAGTAGTATGTAAAACTTGTAAAAATGTTTATTCTTTTAAAATCGACAAGGTCACGGTGGGACGGGGTTTGGAAGACACCTATTGCAAAAACACAAAGCCTTGCACGCCAATACATTTTTGAAAAAGAACGTGAGAAGTCGTCCTCTCAATCGGGACAAGGTTCACATATCGATACTATCGTCCCGAGAAAGTACAGGTCAAATTAACCCATGACGTGGAGTCAGAGTTCTAAATACGATAAACATAAAGATAGGAAGCACTAGCAAAATTAGTTCTTTGTGGAGGGTTTGCCTTTTTCATTTCTGAATCTCCGGTTTTATTCATTATATTAGAGATATGTATAATCCTGCTTATAAAGGTTTTCCTAGATCAACTGTTAAAAGAGATGTATTTAAATTTGCATATGAATATCAATGATTTACGTTATGCATTATATCATTTAAATTGCAAAGTCGCTTTAACTTCGATATAGTCGTAGTACTAATACCATGATTATTTAACGGTAACCTGTCATTGGATAGATTATAAATGGTCTATGCAAAAACGTATTTTAGCATATAGATATATAGATAGTAGGCACACTGGTGAGTTTATTTCAGAAAATATTTATTCAAATCGATTATTACGAATAACCGATAAAGTTATGAGTATTACATTAGATAATGCATCTTCTAACAATTACGCTATTAGTATTTTAAGAAATGTTTTAACTCTTTTTCCAACACATTTTCATATCAAATGCGTGCCATATTTATAACTTAGTTGTAAAGGATGGTCTTTCACTTTTTCAAGATATTCTTGAAAAAATACAATTTGCTATACACTTTATTTTTAAAAATAATAGAATTCAACAAAGGAAAGAATATAAAAAAACTTGTCACGATTGTGACTATCTTAGAAAAATTCAGAAGAAGTACCAACTAGGTGGAATTCTTTATATGACCAACTAGTTGTTGCTTATGACTATAGAAAACCTATTACTTTATTTTTTAACGCCCATAATCAAAATCCAAATGATATGATTGTGATACCGATTGGGAGAAAATTAGAGAACTTATTGTATTTTTAGAAAATTTTCAACGAGCAACAAAAGAATTTTCTACTTTATATTATCCTACTATTTCAACTATGTTGTTTTATATAGCTATAATATTTTTACTTCTTAAAGAATATATGGAAAAACACGCTATATCATGCACTATTAAAAAATGTTTATGAAATTAAAAATATTTTATTCCTATTCTATTTATATTATTGGTGTTGTATTAAACCCGACTATTAAAGTAGAGGGTTGTAAAAGTCTTATTGAAAATATATATAATCAGTATGGACGCACTACCACCTCCAACTCCCAAAAATTTAAATGTTGAACCACCTATTCAACTAACGCTAGAAGAAGTGTTGAATAGCGTAGAAGATGAATGCAAAAGTATATCGGATTACCAAAGAAGAAAGTGCTAGTAACCAACCGACTTTTGTATCATCTTCTTCTTCAACACAACCTAAAAAGACAAGCGATTCGTGGCTAGGCCTAATATTAATTCTATTGAAAGCCTCGTAAATAAATGTATGGTAGCAGTGCTAACCAAATTAGTGAGTTCGATGTTTTTGTTTTCAGGTAATTTACCTTACCAAGCGCTTATCAATGAAGAAAAGGAAGACTTTGAAATATCGAGCGAATGAGAAGACATTTCCGACACTTTCAATGATGGCCCGAGATATTTTGAACATTCTGGCGTCACCGCTTCGAAGCGCTTTTTCGCAGCAGATTTCAAATAGGAGAGCACGTACACTCATTAGCCGAGACTTGGAGATGGCGGATTTATTCGGAGATTGGATACGAGTGAGCGGGCGAGGCGCACAACCGTAAATTAACGAAGAAGATGGCGACAACTACAACGACATTTTATCTGAAGGCATGAGTAGCGACGTGGAACAATTTGATCAAAATATACCAATTCCAACCGAAGAACCACAAGAAATTATAAAGAAATTAGAAAAAATATTTTCAAATTGGTAATTTATTTCATTGCAATTTTTAAATTTTTCTATGTCTTTCACTCTTTTGCAATTTTTTTCAACAACAGTACACTACAATGTAATTTTGAATCTTGTATATTTGATATTTCATATTTCAATGAAATTAATAATATAAAAGGCAAAAACAAATTTCTTGGATGTTTTTTTTACACTATTCTTGTCTTTGTTTAATTATTTAGTTTATAACTTTATACTTTATAGTTTATACTTTATAGTTTATACTTTATACTTTATAAATATATTATATATATGACTATATGAGTATAATACTATAATACTATAATACTATAATTATAAATTATAATACTATAAGTCTATAATATTATAGTATATGTATATTACATTAATGTTACTTTGTTAGTACTTAGTAATTTATTATTTTTAATTTAGTGAAGAAAAAAAAAAAAAAAAAACCGCCAACCCGTCCCGACCCGACCCGACTTCTACCCAACGGGATCGGGACGGGACATGGTATGGTCCCGCCCGACCCGACTTCTCCAGTTCGCCCCACTCGACCCGCCCCTTTTCTCCGCCCGACCCCGCCCGACTCGCCAAACCCGACTCAGGTCTGCCCCGCCCACCGCCAGCCCTTATTAATCTCTAATTCTTCTTCAAGTACTGTATGTTGTATTCCTTTAAAGTTTAAACCTAACCAAATGTAGAAAATGGTTAACTAGCTTTTTTAAAAGATAAAATCGTTTTATATAGATCAGGATAATTTTTATATAAAAAGAAATTGTGGCAAACGTGGGGAGGTCTAGTGCGCAAGGCGACAACATTTTAAATCTGGGAACAAATGTAACTTTAAGGCATATTATTTATACGATAAACTGCACTGTCTGAGTAGTTTGATTGGACTTGTGATTATTTAAATTAAAGTTGCTCTCAAAAAGTTGGACTGCTTTAGACCATCTCCCAACGAGAGATAATTGAAATTACTTTTATTTCCTGTCACATCAGATTATTCACTTGTCACATCAGATAATTGAGTAGTTTGTATATTACACATATAATAATAAAATTATAAATTAGTTATATTCATTTAATTTTGACACTTATCAAATTTATTATATTATTAAAACACAACAATACATGATTTTATTAATAAAGATAAAGTAATCGTACAATTTATCAAAAACACACTAAAACATTGATAATATTAAAATAACAAATTGAAAATTAATTTTCGGTTGTTCCAATCTTTTGCCAAATTCCAAACTTTTCGGTTATACGAATATTGCATACCAAAATTAGTTGACATTATATATGACATTTGAAAATTGGATGACATATTTTGAGAATTTTGTGGACGTTGAATGTTGAAATTTTGTAGTTGGTTAGAAAATATAAAAATTGGTGGAAGATTAAAATTTTGATTAGGATTCATAGTAAAAAATAACAAATAATTTGGAAGAAGATATAAATTTGGAGAAAATAGCTAAAATATTTCGGTGTTCAAATGAAGTAAACTTAGTCTCTTTTTATAGATTTTGAATAATAAAAAAATTGGTGTTTTTTTTTATTCGGTCAAATTATTGATCAAAAATAACAATTAAAATAGCGGTGGAAAATGAATTTCTGGCAGTCAATCGCAGACTGCGCGTTGCAGGAGACATTGTCTCCTTCTTCTTCTCCAGGAGCAGGAGACATTGTCTCCACGTGACAAGATTATCTCATATATATTCAATAATTTTCAATTATTTTCACATCACATATCACATTCCTTTTCTAGCTTAATTGTGTAGCACATATGACAGCTAGCTCATCTCTGATAACCTTATAAAGCAAAATTCGTGTTAATATCATAATAATAATAGCAAATATTTAATCTGATTTGGCCGTGCCCCACATGCATGGTAATGGGCTTCCAGCGAATTTTCACATGCACACAACGTGGGCTTTATGTCCCACCATTATAACTTTTTCTGGACTACACTATACTAGCTAATCCCCTTTTTTTGTTAATTGTAATTAAGAATATGAAAATGACATGAGAACTCTTGGTTAATTACCCTACCTACTCTTCTTTAATTCAGATGAAGAGTAGTTAAAGGCGAAAATGATGGAGGAATCATAAGGTCTTCATTACATGCTAAACAGCTTACATTTACTGTGACTTAAAATAATTGTACAATATATTTTTTGTTTATAATTCATAATACTATTCATGTGCTGATCTGATCATTGCGTTGCGGCAACGTTTTTTGTTTATTTGTCTGCTATAATATCTCTGGGCCAAACACCTAGATTTTTTAAAATAAATATTTTATGAAAAATAAATAAATACTTTTGGAGAAAATTAAGTTTGGCACTATTATTTCCCTTAAAGCCTACGGCGACGTATCAAGGATGATAGCTACTACTAACCTTTTGTCCTCTCCATCTTTGAACTGTTTGTGAATATAGAAGAATAACTATACAACTGCTCCCCTATTTCGTTCATCAAGCAATTTAACAACAATCCGAAGCCCTGCACCAATTTAGTGCTTGAAGATCCTTATCGCGGTGTGGGAGAGTTTGATCACAAGCTCAAACCCCAGGTACGCCTCCCAGATGCCTTCGCCAGTGGTGGCGTGGTTTGCGAGCTTACGTCACCCGGGGTTACTCATGCGCGCTCGAAGCGCATTATGCGGTTCGCCGTCACACAAAAAAAACAATTTAACAACAAATAATCTATCTTTAATGTGGTGCATCGGATCGGATTGATTCTTCAAGAAGTTTCAAGTTCGAGTCTTGAATATGAAAAAATCTGATAAGTAGTGCTTCGCCAAATGTGTCATACGCAAATTCGAATATAGTTATGCTCCAATGTGAACAACAGACAGCGGATGAGAAACAAAAAAATAATCTAAAAACACCATGTATATATAAAGTAAAAATTTGGAATCAATCCTTGCACAGTGAGTTTCTTGAAATTAAAACGAACGAAATAACATATGCATCAAATTTATACACATTACAAGTCAAGGACAAAAGGCAACTGGTTTAATTATATATATATATATATATATAAAAGGCAACTAGTTTAATTATACACTCACTAGTCACTAAGTTGCATCTAATCAAGGTTTTATTATGTCTAGAGAACACAAAAGTTAAAAGAGCAAAAAGGGAAAGTAATTATAAATGTAAGATCTTGAAGTGAAGTAGTAGAAAAAAAAGGGGCATGTTATGTTGCTGACACTTCCGCTAGCTGTCCCATCAGCTTAAATGATTTTATCTCTCCCAATATCACTTCATTTATTCATAATTACTTCTCTTAAATTCAATATTGACTACCTTACTTTTTCCTATTAAATTTCAAGTTTTTATAGATTTTTCCTTTAAAATCTTAGGGTTGGAGAATAGCAAAATATGATGTAACATCCTTTAAATTTAGTTAAATACAAACCTTAACATCATAATTATTTTTACTTAAAATTCTAGGATGGCCTCCAAAAAAATTCTATATTAGAATTACAATTCTTTTAATATTAATATGATGAAAAAATATGACTTAAATTGTTGGTCAAAATTCATGTAATTTGACTCTTGACAAGCGTAACAATTCCTGGGATCATAAAATTGTTGGTCAAAATTCATAACTTAAAAATATAACTTATATATTGGTAGGAAGGAAATATTTTCAAATTTTCTATGTTTGATTAGTTAAAATTGAAAGAGAATAAAGTACTAATACCATAATTATATTTGTACAAAAATTCTATAAATATTAATTAATATACAAATTCAATTCAAGTGGTATACACGATTTTGACTGAACCTTAACTTTTCCTGGAAACACAATCAGGAAATAATAAAAAAAAAATATTCACTTCATTCTATTTTATATGATATTATTTTTCTAATCATCTCGAAAAAGATTAAAATCTTTAATATTTAATTTAATCTTTAATATTTAATGTTGGTCGAAGGGAAAATTTGTATTTTATTAGAGTTGAACCATAGTCCAATAATAAAAAGAATATAAAATACTAAATTATTTTATAATTTCTTAAAATATCCAAATAAAATTGAATAACTATTTTTAATAGTAGAAAAACCTAAAAACTAAACGGAAAGAGTAATAAATATTTTAATTTAGTTAATAATATTTAATACAATATCTCTTTCAATAATTGTATTATAATTAAAATAATTTTATTTATTTTAATTATTATATTTTTTAATAATAACAATAAAATTGTTTAAAAGAAAGAAATAAAAAAAGAAATAGAAAAAAAATAAAAGTGAAAGAAAGAGAAAGTAAAAAGAAGAATGTGATGAGGAGACGGGAGAACGAGAAAAGAAAAGTGAAGAATAAGTAAAAAGAAGATATAATGAATCCTATATGAATCAACACAACTCGTTGCAGTGGATGTTTCTTCACACCAAACATTTATTGTAGAGACAAGTCCATAATTTCAACAGGATTTATGCACCATTACTTTTAAAGATTACTTTAGAAATTTTCAAACAAAAAAGAGACACAAAATTGTAGCACACTCGGTTCAATCCCTTGCCCTTAGAATTAAACAAAATACTTAAACAATACATCACTCATTATCGTTTAAGTGTGGATTCCCCTCAATTAATATTACATATATTTTAAGAATTATACACATAATAGATCAAGTTTAATCGAGTGATCATGAATACACATGACCCATTCTTTCTACCTAAATTGAAAATTCAGCTCTTTTTAATGCCCCATACGCATATACTCTAAAAAAAATAATGAGACATTAGTGTCAAACTTTTAATTTATTTTTATCTCGATTTAGATTTTAATTTTTAAAATATAATTTAGACAAGTAGAAATTAGATAATAACAGTATGTTTTATTTTAATTTTATATATTTAAAATTATTTGACTTTTCAAATAATAATGACATCATACAAATGTGGAACATAGAGAGTAAATTTTGAAAAATAATTGTCTCTTTTCTCGATAAGTGTTATTCAATGTTTTTGCATATAATTAGGGTTTTATGATATACTTTTAACATAGGGTTTTAATTGCTATGTTAAATCTTCAACTTGTGTAAGGGTGTCAAAATTGGTATATGTACATATATAATTAAAATTTGACGTACCTATACAATATAGTTTTTCGGCGAAGGGGTGTCAAGCGACACCTTCAGACAAGGATAGCTCCGTCCATGGATTTAGGGAGAATAAGATGTACATAACTTTACTTTTATCCAAAAAAGTTATTTTCGATTGATCCTTGATAATCCTTTTTTTTATTTGAGTTTAGGACCGGTAATGTGAACGAGTTCAATAAGGTGAAATAATGGTATTATAATATAATGTTAATAAAGGAGGTTAAGGGATTTACTCTTTTAACTGTATAATAATAACACTGAAAAAGAATCGAGAGTTCGAGACTAAGATAAACCCAAATAAAGAAGAATGAAAAATTAAGATTTATGTAGTTGACTCTTTAGGCATTTAAACAAGATTCTTGGCCATTTTAACGTGGGGTATATAGACAATGTTGATTCCTTTGGCTTTCTTGAATGTTCATCATTCTTACAGAGTACTTAAATTTTATTCAATGTTGATTAGTCACTAACCCAATAGTGGCAGTTTAGTCAGTGAAAGTGAAAAAATATGATATCCATTTCTCTGAAAAATCTCAGGAGTCATTTCTCCCTTTCCATATTTTTCCTTTTTGGTTGTTTTTGCAGTCTCAGAGAATAGTTACTTGGCGGATCTTCAACTCTTATCAGGATTGTACAAGAGAATGAGGACGTTGTTCTTGTTCAAAAATAGAAAATAGCACGGTTGTTCAACTGAACAACTTTGAATATAATGATCCGCGCATCCAGTCACTGAGTTGGTAATAAGTTTCACTAAAGACCTTGTTTTCAGCCATTACAAGACACCTCCCCTCCCCCCCCCCCACCCCCACAACAATGTGCTCTGTTCTCTTCTCCCCTCTACTTCTTTCCCTTAAAGATTCAACTATCTACAATTCTTTTTCATGTTTTTCTTTAAGTTTTCTATCAGTTTCTACTGACCCATTTCACTAAACCTATCAAAGATTCAATCTTCATTACAATGGATCATATACAATCAACATTTCTTGCAATACTTTGTTTGTCAACCATTTTCAAGATTGTCCCTTTTTGTTCATCATACCCTACTCCATCAAACTGTACGGACACAGGTAGATTATGTACTTCTTTCTTGGCTTTTAAACCCACCCCAGAACAGACCCTTCCAGTGATCCTAAGTATGTTTGATGTGTTACCTAATGATATAACTGTGGAAGGAAATGGTAAAGGTTATGTCTTTATAAGAAAGAACTGTTCTTGTGCTTCTGGGATGACTAAGTACTTGACAAATACAACATTTACAGTTAGAAAAAATAATGGATCTGTGTATAATATGGTTGTTGATGCTTATGATGGGTTGGCTTATTTTCCAACTAATTTTACAAGGGAGGCTAAGAAAGGGGCAGTGGTTTCATTGAAGCTCATATGTGGATGCTCAAGTGGGTTGTGGAATTATCTTATGAGTTATGTGATGACAGATGATGATACTGTGGGGTCTTTGTCTAGTAGGTTTGGGGTTAGTATGGATAATATTGAGACTGTTAATGGAATTGCCAATCCCGATAATTTCACTGTGGGATCTTTATACTATGTGCCATTGAATTCAGGTATGAGTTTCCTTTCCCCTCTTATGATTTGTTTTTTTCCCTATTAACAAGTATCAGTATTTTGATTTAGGATGATTTAGGAGCTACTTGATTAATCAAATTGTGTTAGTTGTAGTAAATGAGTGAAATTGAATTTTGAACTTTAGTTGCTGAGGAGATTAGTCAGTTTTTTCTTTATTTTGTTGTTGTTGTTGTGTGGGGGGAAGGGGGAGGAATTAGTCTCTGTGATAAAGAGATGCACAATCCTCTCTCAGGCAGGTCCGGAGAAGATCATCAACTACCTAATGTTTGTATTTGATAGTGAACATGAGAACTATGTTCAAGAACATCTAAAAAGCTCCAGACTTTCTGCACTAAATAGGCAAAAAGTTGATTAAAGTGGATGTAATGTGAATAAGCTTGGCACCCCTTGGGGCATGGCCAAAATCAGTTGGCTCCGATCAGTTAGAGAGTTTGGATTGAATGTATCAAAGGGAAATGTGTGTCTTAAATGCCCTATAGAATACATCAAATAATGTATTAGTTTCAAGAATGCATCCAATTATATAGCACAATGATTATAAAACATGACCTGTAAGTTTTAAAGAGGATCTGGTGTGAAGATGAGCATATGGGTAATATTATTGTGCCGTTTTATCTGAATAAGAGATCTCATGTGTTCAACTAATTCAATTCTTCTGCATGAAGATTGCTGAAGTATAGCTGAATGGTGTAGGTAATTGTTTTTTATTTCTTCAGCAGGATGTATAGGCCACTAGTGTATTAGCCATTCATCAAAAAGAAGTTCTCTTTCTGTGAATAACAGGCTATATGACTCCAACTATAATGGTTGTGTAATTTAGGTTAATCACGGAGATATGGTCCTTAAATGTTATGAGAAAGCATTTATTTTTATTTCCAGTTAACATAGATCACCTAGTGGAGCAATTATAAAACCAGTGTTTTAAGAGAAAATTTTATGGGCTCGCTGATACTGAATTCTGATCCTCCCTAAATGTTTGGTGATTTTCATTTCTTCACTGGATGGCTTGATAAGAAAAGTGAGAGGATTATGCTCGACAGATTTAAGTCTCAGTTCTGCGTCTTCTCTACTTATTTTTAGGTCCAATTTGTTCTTGATTGAAGGACTTTGCTACATACTTGGCAACTTTGTGAGGCTCAATGATATCTTGCATTTACTCATAGTCAATAGCTTTCCTAATAATCCTCTTTTGGTTAAAAGTACTCTAATTTAACGACTTTGTCTCTGCCCAGTTCCTGGTGACCCATATCCTGTGGAAAATCACACCGTTCCTGCTCCAGCACCTTCTGTTGCTGATATTACAGGTATCAATTCTTAATAGCTTATGGCCATTCTTACTTTCCTGTTGGTTGATATGTGTTTTTCCATCTTAATATCACTCAAGGACGATGGTCATGTAGTTTTACACATGCCATAGATTTAACTTTTAGTCATGGCAAGTTATTGTGCCCTTCTTTCTGTTGTCTGCATAAATCTCTGTAAATGGAACAAGAGAACTTTGTTCGCTAGCTGATCCAAGAGTTTGATTATCATTCTGCGAGCTATTCTCTGTTATTGCACTTAAAAATAGACTTCTATTTGACGTCTTAGCAGTCCACTGAATCTAGCTTTATTATATGACCAACTGTTGGCTGTGTAAAGATTTTACTCGTTATTCAGCTTTATGTATATCCCTATGTATGTTTAATGGTAAATGTCAAGCTATTATATTTCTTTTATGAGAAAATTTGTTAAAAGAAAATGAACGTTGTAAAGTAGGAGAAGGTTTCCTCATAATTGATATGTGTTACCTCAACTGTTTCTCAAATGTGTTCACTATATCATTGTATTTTTTCGTTTTTCATGACATTTTGAGTTTATATAACAAATCCACATTTCATCCATGCAGTAACCTTGTCCATCATTTAATTTGAAATGCTTTACTTTCAATATTTTGCTAAGTTCTTTTATGCTATGGTTGTTTTCTTAATTACAAAAGAAAATCCTCAGAAGTATTTCAGGACTGCATATCTTAACGGAATTTCCCACAGTAAATTTGTTTTAAATGGTTACCTTTCTGTTGCAGTAAATAATCTCCAATTTTCAACTGTGTCTGCAGGAGTTGAGGAGAATCATAAGAGTCATGCTATTTACTGGTGGATAATTGGGGGTTTGGGTGCTGGTCTTCTCCTGATTGCAGTCATTCTTGCTTTTGTTTCCTGGAGGTCGTCAAGTTGTTTTTCCAGAACTGAGAGAAGTCAAACAACAGGTTCCAATGAGAAGATTTCTCATAGGTTTCAGATTCTTCGAAATACAAGTTTCTGTTGTGCATCAGGAAGGTACATCGGGGACCGGCAAGAACCGAATGGAGAATCTAGTGAACAACAGGTGAATATTCCAAAAGGTCAGAATTTAGACATGCATGCTCTTGCGGTCTTTCTACTGATATTACCAAAGGTCCTTCCTTTAAATTCCTTCAAAATTTTATGCATGAGACCAAATCACTTGCTTATATGTATCAAAATGTGCCCGGCGTGTGTTCTAAAATCCATTAAAGCAAATTATAACCCACTCCTGTTATAGTCCTCCTGCTATAAAGGGGATGGGAAGTTGGGGAAAAAGAAGAGTTTGGTTCTACTTGAATGCATTTTCAGATGGAATCATAAAACTAAAACAAAGTTAATTCATAATACTTCTGAAATTGATAGACATGGCATTGATCAAGTTATCATAGCCAAATAGAAGGAAAATGAGCTCAAATAGGCTCTGGAAATTACTTTTTTTTCCACCTTGAGGGATACATGCCATAAAGCAAACTGCTATCCGAAGGTTATTAGCAGGGCCGTCTCAAACATTTTGGGGGCCCTGTTCTAATTTGTTAAAGTGGGCCCTTAATATAAGTAAATATACGATTTCAATAATCTGAATTTTGGCCTCCACATGCGCGCACAACTGAAACTGAATCACTTTACTTTGATTGAGCTAAGACCTGCGAATTATGAGTCTTTTACAGTAAATTTTGGCTAATACTACTTAATAAAAAATGAAAAAAAGGGGGCCCTAAATTTTTTTGTTTTTCGGGGGCCCTGTGCGGTAGCACATCTCACACGGGTCCAAAAACGGTCCTGGTTATCAGGAACCTCCCACTAAAGTTCAAATTGTGCCAGGATAAGTTGAAATTGCCAAGCCTATGCTGGCCCTAGTCCTTTACTTACTTAGTAATTGTGTGCCACTATGCTAAAAGGAGTAGTTTGAAAATGTTCCGAAGAACTTTTTCACCTTTGCTCATAATGGGGGGAATAGTGTGTGTATTATGGTTTCACTATCATGCAGGACTTCTCAAATATAATAATTGACTATTCTTTTTCAGAAAAAATTAATTAATTGACTATTTTGGGCATCTTGCAGTTATAGGGACTGATGTCTTTGACATGGAAAAACCTCTTGTTTTCGCCTATGAGGACATTCTATCTTCTACTGATGGATTCTCTGACTCCAATCTTCTTGGTCATGGAACCTATGGTTCTGTCTATTACGCCATTCTCCGCAACCAGGTTACTTTCTCTCTACTTTACCTATATTGATACATTTCCTATCAAACACCGCGTATTAACTTGCTTATCACTTCGGAACGTTAACCTTTCAGGAAGTTGCAATCAAAAGAATGACTGCCACTAAAACAAAAGAATTTACTGCTGAGATGAAAGTTCTATGTAAAGTTCATCATTTGAATTTGGTAATGAATACTTAATTTCACTGCAGCATCTTGAGTTTTTATTTTTGGAGCTTGATGATAGCGCTCCATCAATTCAAAAATTTGACTCCTGTCTTGGTATTATTTTGTCAAAGGTAGAATTGATTGGTTATGCAGTCAGTAATGATGAACTATTCCTCGTTTATGAATATGCCCAGAAGGGTTCTCTTAAAAGCCACTTGCACGATCCTCAGAACAAAGGTACACATCTTGAAGATAATTGTTAAGCTCAGAATACATTTTTTCCAGTTGCTACGGAAATGCCTCGTTACTGCTGTGTTTTGGTGAAAAAGCTAGATGATCTGACCTGTTATTTTGTGTAGGCCACACACCGCTCTCTTGGATCATGAGGGTCCAAATAGCTCTTGATGCTGCTAGAGGTCTGGAATACATTCACGAGCACACCAAACCGCATTATGTGCATCGAGATATAAAGACAAGTAACATCCTGCTTGATGATTCTTTTAGAGCAAAGGTTGTAGCATTTTGGTGCCCGAGTTTTCTCCTTTATGGCTGTCATTTGTCAAACCCTAATTCTCATTGCCTTTGTTTTGCAACAGATTTCAGATTTTGGTTTGTCAAAACTTATGGGGATAACTAATGATGGAGAAGCCTCTCAAACACGAGTTGTTGGAACCTATGGCTATGTAGCTCCAGAGTAAGCAACATAACCAACAATAAGCAATAACACAAACTGAAACTTGCTTCTCTCTGATTTTGTTTGTTTCTCTTGCTGTTGCAGGTATTTGAGGGATGGCCGGGCAACTAAAAAGACTGATGTGTATGCATTTGGTGTTGTTCTTTTTGAGATGCTGACAGGGAAAGAGGCCGTCACACGGACTGAAGGCAATGTGATGAAAACTGCAGAAAGACGTTCTTTAGTGTCCATTGTAAGTCTTATTGCTCACAAACTGTTCAGGCCTGCTTCCTTATGGATTCTATTTCCCAATATTGCCACTTCTATTCTGTTATGTGATTAGTAAAGATGAAATCGATTTAATCATACAAAATTAGAAAAGATCAAATTCACGAAAGCTCTGGAAAAATGTTTCCTCATATTTATCATGCATGGTTAACATATGTGATATGACAAGATGCCAACCATCTGTCATCTTTTATCACATTGGGAAGTTTACTATTCTCTGGTTCAGGGTAAGTTCATCAATTTCCTAAATGCTTTACTTTGAAAAACAATCAGAAATTCCACAAACTCATTGTCTATTGTTAAGTACATAGCTACATTGTTGTACTATGTCTATGTATAAGGTATACATAATGTGCATGCATTAAACATATACATGCACACACACACACACACATATATATATATATATATATATACACACAATTATATGCACACTAGAAATCGATTATTGGCAGTGAATAATGCTCTACATAATTGCAGATGCTGGCAGCTCTGAGGAGCTCACCAGACTCCACTAGTATGACGAGCTTGAAGGACCAGTTGGATCCCAGTTTGATGGATTTGTACCCTTCTGACTGTGTTTTCAAGGTATGTTACAGCATACCAATTCAACTTTGAATCAGTTCAAGTTGTGCCTCATCTACATTGAAACGGGGTAATAACGAGCATATAATTGGTAGGCATAGAGTGTTTCCCCTATACTGCTCTTAGTTATTATCGGCTAAGTGAAAATTAAATTTCACGACTTATATTTCATTCTGTCCTCCATGTTTGATGTGTTTACTTTGGTAGGTGGCTATTCTGGCTAAGCAATGTTCGGATGATGATCCAATATTGAGACCGGACATGAAGCAAGTGGTGATTACGCTTTCACAGATATTGTTGTCCTCTGTGGAGTGGGAAGCAACTCTTGCTGGGAACAGTCAAGTGTTCAGTGGCATTGTGCAGGGAAGATAGGTCCTGAGAGTAATCTCAGAATGCTGAGCAAAGAACTTTCATCATTTTTCCATTTGCTTGGTGTTGCCTTGCATCACTCATATATAATGTACATAGTAGTCATGTTATTTGAAGTCAATCTTCCCCATTTTACAGTCCAGTCACTTTTTTCCTATCATTCTTTCTCATGTATCTTTTTTCTTTTTTATTTACTGAGTAAATTCTCATATAGCGGATTTTTTTTTGGGATAATTACCGGGAGTTTAAGATGCAGTTTGCATTTTATATATTGTAAGAGTTTTCATTTATTAACCAAAATGTTGTCCATTCCATTCTATTGCTTGCAGATTGTATATTTTACAATGGTTTGTTCTTGTTTAATATGATTATAGTAATTTAAACATTTAAAAACTTATATTTTGTCCCTAGGGAAGCTCCTAAAATGTGTTACCGCTTGCCAATTTTAGGATGTTGGACATTTCTTACATAATGTGAAATACCAGACCATAGGAGAAGAAGATCGGCAAGGTTGGGTGTAGACACTTTATCCTGAGGTCTAATGAAATCTTTTTGGATTGGTTCATATAATATTTAGGTTACATTCTATATTCAAGGCAATTGGCTCAGACTAGCATTGTGGATTAATAGAGTTGGATGAACTCTTGGGGAAGGGAGGAGACAATGAGTGTGGAATAACATTTATGTAACTTGTTTTCCCAAATATTTCCTAATTTTCAAGAAATTTGTTTCATTTTAAAAAAAATCAAAATATTTTGACCAACCAAAATGGGAAGATTGAAAAAACATTTTCAGAAATTATCTGGAAAATGTTGTAGTGATTAGTTGGGGTTCTCCATGCATACAAAGATGACAAAACTATAAAGTTTACCATCATGATTACCATATAATGATAATATCATAGAGATAAAATACTAAGTTCTTCAAATCTAGCCATGGAGAAGACCAAATAGAAGACTAACTACTACAAACTTCACACAAGAAAATTCATCCCTATATTCTTTATGATTGCCTTTACTTGCATAGTGAAGCTAATACACGACGAGGTGGGATGAAAGATCTCCTGGAGTGAAGAACAGCCAAATTATCAATCAGCAAGACGTCACCTTTCTTCCATGGAATCGCGACACTTTCATCCTCAAGGATGCTTAAACAATCATGTACAACTTCAGCAGGCAAAGGCTGACCATCTCCAAAAGTGACTGCTTTCACTGGATCATTTCTAGCATCTTTCCACCCAGTATAAGCAGCTACCATGCTATTGAACCATATTTTCTGCTGCCTTTCTTGGTTGAATTTGATGCCTGATATAGGGCCCATTATGGTTTTAACTCCATCCTCGATCCATTCCAGCTTCATCCCTAACTTGGCAGCCCTGTTAAATGTCAGGCATTGAAATGGTTTCATAACAACATTAACCCATTGACCCTTCATCCTAGTGAAGAAAATGTTTTACAAACAACTGGAGTTGAATCATTGGTGGGACAATTATGCCCTCGCCACTAAGTCAAGTATACAGATTAAAAACAACAGTTATTTGTGGTAAAGGGTGGGGAGAGATCAGGGCAACTTAATTGGGGAAAAAATGGAAACCAACAAAAATGATGACCTTTGTTCTAAAGTGGATGTCTGTAAGGGAAAAGTATAATGCAGGATATTTTTGAAGTTTTCTTGTCCCAGAGCAAACTCATGAACAAATCAGCCTCTTATAGTCCAGCCACTTGCAAGTTGCAACCAAATAAGCAAGTAGGCAACAGTCTCGTCCGTCACATAAATATTATCCTTTCTGCCTTGTCTACTTTTTCTACCATTGCAGTCACCAGAGTCTTATATTTCATGACCTTATGTTGCTCAAATGGTGCAACGCCTAGAGAAACTTGAACCTTCCTCATCTCCAAAGCAATAGAATCAGATAAGCACATATACGAGGTAGTACAATATGACTGCTTTTAGTTATTTCACCCTTTGAACAATGTAAGGTTATGAAATCTGCTAAGTCAGGTGATAGAAATAACATCACGCACCAGCTCCAAAAGTAAACAATTCAACATCAATGTATGTTTCAGCAGCAAAAAGCAATTGTACAACAATTACGTTTTTTGTCATCAATTCCTTCCCCTATTTGATGCATTGAATATTCCCTCGCCATCTTTACCAATATATGATGTTAACTCAGCAGTTAGGGGAGTATATGGAAGAGCTTCAAAAGAACCCTTCTCTCCCCACCAATATGTAAGTGTTAAATGTTTGCATCTGCTAGATTTAAAGACAATAAAGAACATATATATAGAGCAAGAGAGGTATATGTTAAACCATCTAGCTGCTAAAATAGTGGGAAAAAATGTATTTCTTAGCAACTTAGCGACGAATTTAAAAAGACAACAAAGGAGCAAAGTACAAACCTTTCTTCAGCCACGCTTTTGTCTTTGGTTAAAAATGTTGATTTCCAGCCTCGGCCAATTGGGGAAGAGGGATCATCATCTTCACCTAATACCCTTACATAAATTAGGCCATGCTCTTCCAATCGCTCAACAAACTCAGGATACTTGTTCTTCATCTTCTCATATACAACATGACTGAGCACTATTGGAGTTTCTCCCCCACTTCCAGGTTCAACATCACAAAAGAAAAACAACTTTGATGGGTACTTGGGAACCTACTCCAGCAAAATAAAAATGCTAAATTTATGATCCAAAACAATTAACTAAAGAAAAGAACAGAGTCTTGATCTTATAAACAGACGCAAAAAGGCTATTATTTTCCTTTGTATAAAAAGCTTATGTTATATACGCCATCAGTTGTTTTTCTTTATATAAAGAGTTCAAGTAATACATACCATCAGTTACTTTTTAATACATCATCAGATCACCATCTGGAACCTATCGGAGCAGGTGATCTTGCAAATACCACATTTTAAGGAGGTTTAGTTGTAGATATCTTTTGACAGACCTATGATTGACCTACTAGTGTAAAAAATCTTAATTTGACGGAGTTTATAACTTTTACAAGTCTTGATTTTATAACCAGCAATAATTCAATCAGTTACACCTCAAATTCAATCAAAGGCACAATCTTTTTTTATCAATTCTGCTCTATAGGAGTTAATAGAATAACAAAGGAAGCACTAGTGATGGATGATATACCTGAGCCATTTCATGATGAAATGGAATTTTTTGATCAGGTGGGGACTCATTAGAGGTGAAGACACGGCCAACAACATTAGTACGAGGAGCAGCACCACCCACATACGGCAATTCCTCGTAGCCGAAAGCTTCAACAACGTCATTAAAGTCTGATGCTGAATTCACAGGAAAACCCCTGAAAAGAATAGCCCCAGATTGATGGAGAACAGACCCAATCCATGGTTTTTGTTCTTTAATTATCTGAGGCAGTTTTGCTTTAGTATGATCAACGTTTGGGTTCGGAGATAACACAGCAGGGAAAGGAACTCCATTGAAGAGCTTCTGTTGAGGTATTACAACTTGGGTCAACAAATTTTCCGGCATCTTTTTCGAAAATGTGTTTGTTTTTGCAATTATTGATCAATGGTTGAGTTATGTAGTACTAGTGTGCAGCGTCACGGCTGTACAAAATACGTCCATGTTCATTGAAAGGGGATTATGGAAATCTTAAACTCCCCCCTTCCCCTTTATCTGTGCAATATACAACTCCCCTTTTCACATTTTTGTTTTTTTAGATTTAAACTTCTTAATTTTAATTGTACGTTGGATATTAAAAAAATTATTTTTTCAAATTAAAATATACATATTTGAAAACTACTTTAAAATTATAATAATTCAAAATTCAAAATATTTATTAAAAATAATTCATTTGATTCTAGAAATCCAAGCACCATTAGAAAGAGTACTTGATTTTCTCTTCCTTTAAAAAATAACATGAAATAGAGCACCATTTACTCATACTGTCAAAACGACAACGAGAGCAGTAGTAACAAATAGTGGAACAGAACTAGCAGATAAACATTCAGTTAGCTTGAGTTGAGGCGACTACAGTTTCACTTACTTGACAATCTCTTTTCCGGTCAGAGATAGGAGAGAATTCAAAGTTTGCACGGACGTTTGGCTCTTTCACTCTTGGATTTAATTCTCTCGATATCTCTTTTTCTCGAAGCTCGTGCACTACTAACAGCCTCGCATTGAAGTTAAAGCTTAACATTACAGAATTATGGAACACCAAAAAAAAAAGGCAAAAAAATGAAATACAAATATTTGAAAGTATAAATAGATTTTATATTGAATTTGTCGAAACGTACCATATCAAATGATTAGTGAAATTGTAAATACTTGTTGAAAGCCAATCAAGTCACCATCAACATAATTAGAGAGAGGCAACCCAATGTGTTGATTATATGGTGAACCAACATTTAGCTTTGACGAGCTAAACTACTTCTAACATTCTATCAAACTGACCTGGATAAAAGATTTGAGGTGAAGTTTATATTAAATTATACTAATTTATTTTAGCTAAGTGATAAGTTAATGTGAGAATGTATGTTAAAATTAATTATGTCCCGTGATAATAATATATACGAAGACATATGTACATTAGTTTGGTGTAAATGACATGTTTGAATTAAACAACTAATAATAAATATATCTCAAAAAAAGTTAGCTTAGTAAATCTTTCAAATAAAGATCATCGTATCATTAACAACTCTTATCCTGCACATTTTTTAAATAAGATTTTAGTAAAAAGACTAATATGATCCAAACCAGTTACTCAGTCAATATTATTACAACTGGAAGTCGTAACAAGTGTTTTTTCATGTAAGAACGAGTTCTGACTCATGGACTTGATTTAGCTGTTAAGAGTATTAGAATTAATATCCAAACTGATCACATATACGGATGCAGACTGAGCAGGTTGTCCGGACACCAGACTATCCACATCAGGATACTGTGTTTTTTTAGGTGACAATTTATCTCTTGGTCTTCTAAAAGACAAGCCACAGTGTCTCGTTCCAGTACTGAGGCTGAATACCGTGTTGTGGCTAATGTGATGTCTGAATCATGTTGGATTCGTAACTTACTATTAGAGTTGCATTGCCCCATCTCCAAAGTCTCCCTGGTCTATTGTGACAATATTAGTGTCATTTACATGTCAGGAAATCCAATTAATCATCAACGCACTAAACATGTTGAATTGGACATACATTTTGTCCGTGAGAAGGTACCCGCGGGCAAGTTAGAATGATGCATGTCCCGACACGTCATCAAATAGCTGATATTTTCATCAAAGGTCTTCCGCTGATTTTATTTGAAGAATTTCGGGACAGTCTCAGTGTTCGTCGTCCTCCTGCTTCGACTGAGGGGGAGTGTTATAATATTAGAATTAATATTCTACTTAATTGTATATTAATTGTTAAGATTATTACTTAGTAGAATATCTTACTATTTAGTGTAGTGTCCTTCCATGTATGAAAGGTTATATTAAGATGATAGTCATAGGAGGAACATTAGGGATTATGTTATTAAATTACTCAAGCCGATATTTTCGCTTCCGCTTCGTCCACCACCGCTCGCGCGGAGGCTTCTCTCTAAGGCAGAACGCTCCCCTACCGATGTATTTTGACATCCCACTTTCTTTATCGGGTTATAATGATTTTGTGACTTTTTTGGATTCTTTCTCTCGTCTTACTACTGTTTATCAATAAATATCATTGGATGAGGTTCGTTTTATCCTTCCTTTGAGATGAATCTTAAAATTCCACCGATAAAGGTTCATCCCGAGTCACAAGAGCAATCTTTTTTTTATTATTATTCTTTTTTCTTTTCGTTATGGTAATGCAACGCAAGAGGTTGGAAATCAGATTATTTCTAATGATGAAAAGTAGGTAGACAATAGGCATAATTGATTCTTCTTATTTAATGTCTATTGATGTATATATTATTTCCTTTTGGAAATAAATAATTTAAGAAAAATCTTCCAAACTCTTTCAATATCTTCTACATGCACATGTGCTCGACTGGTTCACTTAATATCGTGTTGTATTTGTAATTTTTTGTTTTAGTCCACATTTTTCAAATACCCAAGACCTAAAGTTAATATATGATTTAATACCATTTTTAGTTTTGAAACAACTTATCATCTAATTAGTTAATTAACATTGCTGATTTTTTTTCAAATAATACAATGCCTGCAATTATGGAATCGTTTGGAGGAAATTTTTCAGGATAATAAGCACATCCGTGTTGTGTATTTAGAGGAGCAATTTAACAATACAGGTTTTGAAAACTTTTCCAATGTGACTGAGTATCGCAAATGCTTAAAGCTACCGACGATCAACTCACATCGCCGACGAAGCTCACATTAACACCAAACTGGTGTTACAATTGATTGCTGGCCTTCCTAAAGACGAATATGATACTTTGGCCACCATGATTCAATAGGCAGATCTGTTACTCAGCTTTAACAAAGCTCGCTCACAGTTGTTGCTCGAAGAGACTCGACGTGCTAAGCAGGATGAGCACAGTCATAAGACATTAGCGGTCGAAACGCGCCCTCAAGATCCAACGCCGCCAAAAGACTCTCAACCGCAGCAGGGACGCGGTGGAAAGGGTGGCAGGGACCGCAGCAGGGAGGTCAGCGTGCGGTCGCGGCCAATGTAATTAGCATCAACAGGATCGCAGAACAACCGGGCCGCGACTCGCCACTCAGATACAGCACGCGGCGCCAGCTCAGAGCCGCGACCGAGTCCATTCGAGTACCAAATTTCTACAATCCGTATTCTTACCTCGTTTGTTGGCCCCGCCGCCCACCGCAGCAGGTCCACTTCATGTAAGGTAAGGTTTTGCAGTCCTCATCCGGCATGACACCCACTGAGTTGGGACAGACATTCAACACCCTCTCCATGAAACAACCTGACAATACTTGGTACATGGACTCAGGCGCCACATATCACGTCACCCAATCTACAGGTACTATCCCTAAACTGTTTAGTTTAAAGCATTCTCAAAATGTTACAGTTGGTAGTGGACAACGCATTCCAGTTAAAGGGTATGGTACCTCATACACAACCTCATCATCCACCATTCTCCCTCAAAAACACCCTATATGCCCCACACATGATTAAGAACGTCATATTTGTCCGCCAATTTACTCGTAATAATTTTGTCTCTGTGGATTTTGACCCTTTTGGTTTTACTGTGAAGGATCTTCATACGGGGACACCTCTTACGAGATGCAATAGCACGGGAGATCTCTATCCATTCACTTCCACCTCCGCTGCCAGATCTTGCTCTCCCGTCACCTCTAGCGGTTGTTTCTTCTTCAACTTGGCATAATAGGCTTGGTCATCCAAGAGTCCCAGTTTTTAATTTTCTTAAAGACAACAATTTCATTGCTTGTAATGGGAAACTTGCCCAAAATTGCGTTTCTTGCTCTTTAGGCAAACATATTCGTCTTTCGTTTAAATCATCTACTAGTGTTACACTTGCTCTTTTTGATATTATACATGCCGATTTATGGACATCTCATATCTCTAGTTCTCTCGGTCATAAATACTATCTTGTGTTGCTTGATGATTTTTCACACTATGTTTGGTTATATCCTCTTAAATTTAAATCGGAAGTATTTGTCAAATTTCTTGAGTTTCGCAAGTTTATCCACACACAATTTGGAAAAAGTATAAAATCATTTCAGTGCGATAATAGTCGTGAATTCAATAACTCTATGTTTCACCAGTTTTGTACAAATAATGGCATGGTTTTTCGTTTCTCCTACCATCACACCTCACCACAAAACGGTAAAGCTGGAAGAATCATACGTACCATTAACAATATGATTCGCACCCTATTGATTCATGCCTCCCTCTCTCATTCCTTCTGGGTATATGCTGCTAAAATGTCAGAATACATTCTAATTATTCTCCCTACTAGCACTCTTCACAATATGACCCCTACCGAAATCCTCTTCATATAGTCCTCTCCTATGATCATCTACAGATTTTCGGTTGTCTGTGCTATCCCAACCTCAGTTCTATCGCCCCTCACAAGCTTGCTCCTAGGTCTACTCCCTGTGTCTTCCTAGGATTTCCGCCAAATCACAGGGCTATCTATGCTATGACTTATCGACTCGTCAAGTCCACATATCTCGTCACGTCACATTCGACGAGACCACATTCTCATTTTCGAATCTTCTAAAATTCCAAAAACCGGACTACTCATTTCTTGACGAGCCTTCCATCTCTCCCCTCGTCCTCGAATAGCTCGACTGCTCCATTCGCTGCCGAGCGACCTGGCGAGGCGCCGCGACGCCTGATTTCCAGTGAGCAATCTTCAGGAATACCGTCGACAACGCCGCGGCCCTGTGCTGAGGCGCCGCGGCGCCCAAACTTCAGAGAAGCCTGTCAACCTTCTAGCGCCGCGGCGCTTGATCCAGGAGCCGCGATTCCTCCTACAGCTTCGCCCCCACCTTCTCCTTAACCAACTTTACCCCCCGTCTCAGACACCACTCCGCTATCCACTGTCCCTACTCATCCAATGGAAACTCGTTCAAAGCATGAAATCTTCAAACCCAAAGTCCATTTCAACTTGTTTGCCCAAACCATCTCTCCACTTCCAAAAAACCCAAAATTGGCCAAACAAGACCCTAATTGGAATGCGACTATATATGAGGAATTCAATGTTTTAACTAAACAACACACGTGGGATCTAGTACCTAGACCTGAGGGGGTGAATGTAATTCGATGTATGTGGCTTTTTCGTCACAAGTTCAGAGACAATGTAGATCTTGAAAGGTATAAGGCCCGTCTTGTGGCTAATGACACAAATCAACAGGAGGGCATTGATTGTGGAGAGACCTTCAGCACAGTTGTCAAACCGGCTACTATTCGCACAGTTTTGAGCATTGCCATGGGCAAACACTGGCTGATCCATCAACTTGATGTGAAAAATGCATTCTTACACGGACCGAGAAACAAAGGTACACGCATCAACCGCACGGGTTCACCCATCCAAGAGTCCTCACTATGTGCGCCGCCTCCGTAAGTCATTATATGGCTCAAACAGCTCTCCGCGTGGTATGATCGCTTTGTCGTATATCTTGCAGATTGGGTTTGTATGCAGCAAAGAGTGATACATCACTTTATTTTTCATCGAGGTAGTAGCATCGCTACTTATTATCAGACGTGGATGATATTGTTCTCGACCGCTCTCATATAGATTGAAAACGAGATTATTGCCTGCTTAAGTCCGAATTTGCAATGACCGATTTGGGAAAGCCGAGTTATTTCTTTGGGATATCGCGACTGTGTCCGCCAATCACATGTTCTCGTGGTCGTAAGTACGCAGAGGAGATAATGCAGGCTAAGATGGCGAATTGCAAAGTTATGCCTACTCCAATGATTCAAATCTAAGCTCAAATCATGGATGGTGCTCCGCTTCCGATCCTACTCAGATAGGAGACTTGCAGTGCACTTCAAGATCTCACATTTACCGTGCCGACATAGCTTATGTTGTTCAAGAGTGTGCTTATTCACGCACGCCCTGCAGAGTCTCATTTCATCGCTCTTAAGCGTATCATTCGATACATTGGTACCTTGATTATGGTTCAGACCTATACCCTCTCGCGCCAAACAAAGTTGCTCATATACGGATGCAGATTGGGCAGGGTGTCCGGACACGCGACGCTCCACCTCCGACTTTTGTATTTTCTTAGGGGATAATCTGATTTATTGATCTGCCAAGCGACATGCTACCATATCTAGATCCAGTGCCGAGGCTGAGTACAGAGGCGTTGTAAATGTTGTAGCTAAGATTTGTTGGCTCAGAAACTTACTGTTAGAACTTCAGTGTCATTTCATACATACATCTATCAGGTAATCGTGATAACATCTCTGCCATCTATTTGTCTCATAATCCGGTTCAACATCAGCGAACCAAGCACATTGAGATAGACCTACACTTTGTTCGTGAGAAAGTTGCTCTAGGCCATGTCAGAGTGTTACATGTTTCATCATCGTATCAATATGCATACATATTTACCAAAAGGCCTTCCCAGACAGTTGTTTCTTGACTTCAGATCCAGTCTTATCGTCCGACCTCCTTCCGCTCCGACTGAGAGGGTGTGTAAACATGTAAATATAGGAAACAATATATTCCCTACCCATAATTAAAATATTTTCATATATTGTGTAAATATAATTATGGTAAGACTAAGATTCCTCTTTTGTATAGGCTTATGATTCCTATTGTATAAGAGATGAATATTGTACTTTATATATACATTGATATTAATGAAAGACTCCCTAAGTGAGATTATGTCACGACCCGATCCCGGGCCCGTGACTGGTGCCTTACCCCGGGCACCCTAGTGATACAACATCAGAGAAAACCAGCGGAAATAAAAACTTAAACATGAACATGAGACAAGATAATGAAACAGGCCAACCAAACGGTTACCTTCCAAAAAAAATATATATAAGCAACTCTTTTTAAAACGAACAATTTAATCCTTTTTACAAAACCCTGCCCACACAGTGCTACAGACCTCTAAGAGTTTATACAACAACTATGACGGGACAGGGCCCCGCCATACCCCTGAATGTACAAGAACTTACAGACTCAGGGTAACATACTAACAGATAAGCCTCCGAAGGAACGGAGCTTCCCAAAACGCTGAAATGAGATCCTAAACGCGGGGATCGACAACCGATGCATACTACCGCAGATTAACGCACTTCGGGCGAGGTCGATAACAGTACCAAGTATGTGAAATCAGAAATATCAGAATGAAATCATAATAGTCTATAAAAGCGGAGATGTGTATGATAACCAAACTACGCATACACATAACGCTTATATCAATTCGTGGTCTCACGCCACAACATCAATCACGCCATGAGTACCTTCTCACCGGCAATGCATGATATGATAACAACAAGACAAGAATCCAAATGGGAGCATACCCGCGCTACGATCGTGGTCGTGATGTCCAAAGTGGAACAAATAAGACAACATTCCAAATGGAAGATACCCGCGCTACGATCGTGTCGCACGCTCCGCGGAAACAATAAGACAAAGATTCCAAATGGAAGCATACTGCGGCGCTTACGATCGTGTCGCGTGTCCAAAGCGGAAACAATAAGACAAGATTCCAAATGGAAGCATACCCGCGCGCTACGTGATCGCACGATGTCCAAAGTGGAAACAATAAGACAACAAAGCGGTAATCAGCCGAAGATACCCGCGCGCCACGATCGCGGTCGTGATGTCCAAAGCGATTAACAAAGTAACACTATCAACAGAACGCATCTGCGGAATTTATCCGCCACCGCCGGCCACGCCCAAGTAAGTTCTCAACAAGTCATCCGAATTCTCCATCGAGAGACGCCAGAGTATAGAAACACAATTCTTGCACAACAAAGGCTATCACAACAAGCATAGGCAAGTTTCACAACAACAAGCATAGGCAAGTTTATACACAACTCGAAGTACTTCCATTTTATGCCCAAGTTCGGTTTTTAACCCTAAAGTACTACGTACGTTAAATTCCTTTTAAAGATATTTATTCCTTTTATAAAAGTCACCCGATACCCGTAGTATAAAAATAGAGTGACTTATATCTTTTAAGTAAACCAAAACAACTTCCATACTTTCTTTTTTAAAGTCAAGTTACCACGTTAAAACCCATGATAAAACCTTTCTTTTGTTTTCATAAGGTCGTTATAACCAACTTCCCATGTAGTCGTTATAAAACATTATGCTTTAAAACATTTTAATACAACACAATGCTTTTCTTTTCACTAAGGTTCCAGGTTGCCTAATTTTTAATTACGCAAGTCTCTTTTGAAAAGTTTCATAGTTCAATGTCTTAATCTCTTTTAAAACAATTGAGTAACATATACGCCATAAAGTAGTAGGTTATTCTTGTTCATAATCAATCTTATTAGCGACCATGATCTAGAAATGTAATATCATTTTGTCTCATCTTAGCTTCTATGCAGATGGAGGTTTCTACGGTTTTAATAATACTTAATTATTCAATACATTTTCCTTTATTAACGCCGCAGTTGGTTTGTCGATACACATTCGATTTCAAATCAAGAAACATTATTCCTTCCAAAAACCAAGTACTCATTACTCACGAATGAGGTTTCACACAAACATCCAGTCGGTTATAAGTCAAATCAGTTATCTTTTTAAAAATCACAAGGCTTTTTCTTATCTACATAAAGCTGTTATAACCCACTTCCCATAAAGCCGTTATAACCCTTTATGTTTTAAACCAATCAAATACATTTAACACACGACGCCTACCGTACTACATAGTTATACACATATCATGCTAGAAAGATAGGAAGAGGTTCACATACCTCGCGACGAGTATCGACTAATAGCAAAACGCTCCAAGTACCTCAAACCGTCTGCTACACTCTCACCAAGCATCACCCACACGTAGTACTACAACCTATAGAGGCCACAAAGCGCCTAATAATATCTTTAGATCTTACTGTAGAATATTCTACGTAAAATTCAAGCAAGACTCTCCCGCAACAGAAATCTCCTCCTCTATCGAGGCCGCCACCAAGCCAACCAGGGGTTAACACGCCTAACCTGACGCTGCATAATTCTACTCACAAGAATACTACATGCTTCATCGTAATACGCCCCATGTAATTACAATTCACTTCTTTAAATTCAGCTTAAGTCGCAAGACATCACTGTAAGTATTATTCAGCTTAAGTCAAAAGATATCACAGACAATTATAATGCTCAGACTATATATAGTATACATCAACTATATATTCCTACAACATGTAATTTCCAATTACAATAGAAGGTCAAGAGTGTTTACCTCGATAAGCCCAAAATTATCCGAGTTTATATGTCGATCCCGAGCAAGGTTTAGCTCCTACTCAAGTGCGCTAACCCGCTCCAACCAACCCTTAGAAGTTCTAACCAACTTCTACTTATAACTTCAACTACGGTGAAGATTTACTTAGGGTTTCGTTTTTGAGACCGAGGAAGTATAATGGTATTTTCTGGCTTTTGTACAAGTGTAACTGGGAATACTACAAGGTATTGGGCAAGGTATTTGGACATAACAACAATACTAGAGAGTATTTCTATACCACAAGGGTATTTATACGAGACAACTAGCAGTGGGTGTGACTCCCACTACCAAGCCTCAACAGCAGTGGGTAGGTTTCGCCAAGGGCCTCAAGAGGGGAGGTGTGGTGGACGAGATCACAAGAGGGAGAGGAGGGTTTGAGACTTAGAAAGATTGCTCAATTTTGGATGAAGAATGTCTTCAACTGTAGGGTATTTATAAGTCAAGTGAAAGCCAACCAACGGCCAAGATGAAGAAGTGGTGCAAGTGTAGGCTAGATTTCAACCACGCGACCTTATCCATCTACCACACCAACTTGCACAAATATCCTACTAACCCAAGGCACAAAAACGTGCCTTTGCTGCTTTGCCGCCCACTTCACGCCAACGCGAGGTGACACATGCCACCTCCCGTTGGTCCAAAATGTTTCGCCTCTAAAAATCCGCAAAAATTAAAAATGACATAGCCGAATTTTCCCTTCAAAGTGGAAACGCTTTAAAAACGACTCCTTTTGGTAGCTATGCACAAATTCGAACCTATGCCTACTTTAAGGCTCAAATTGTATACGTACGCCCTCACGTATATACTCTGGAAAATACGGGTATAACAGATTAATATAATCTTACAGATATTAAGTCAACACATGTCTAAAACTCGATGTTTTTTTTTAAAATATTTATGGAATTATCTTAAATGACAACAAATCCCAAAAAAGGGGAAAGAAATCTAAATTTGGTGAGCATGTGCTGTATGAGTGTTTGGATTGACTTATTTTTAAGTATTTTTGGAGATTTAAGCTCTTTTTTTTTTAACTTTTATATAAAAATTTTAAAGTGAGATTTTTCTTTGGAATAAATTTTCTTATACACACCATGTATATGCAATTATTTATTGGAATTATAAAATTCCATCATTCCCACACTCGTCCCTTAGCGAAGCTTAGTGCACATTCATTTTTTTTAATTTACTACTCCTATTAACATAACAGTCGGGCAGTTTTGTCCATTGAAACATCAAAAACCCTCGCCCTACCTTAAACCCTCCAATTACCTTTGGCACTGTAATGGCTGTTACTCCGACAATTCAGTATGTCACTCACATTGAGTCTTACGTTAGCTCTTCCACCTCTGCCGCACAGCAGGTACAAATTTTGCAATTTAATAAATCAAGAGTATCTAATTTCACTTATTGCGTCAACTATATTGATTTGAATTTGCAGGCTGCAAGCATTGATGCAATTGCTGTTCTTGTGAAGAATGACCTGTTAACTTTAGAAGCTTTGGTGGGTGACTATTAATAACATTTATTTTGTCTACAAATTGTTTTTCCATACTAAAATTTTGTGGTTGATACACACAGGTTAGGGAGATGGAGATGTATTTGACTACTACAGATAATATCATTCGATCAAGAGGTACCCTTTCACTTTTTCTTGATATACAGTAAAACCTCTATAAATTAATAACCTTGGGACCATGAAATTTTATTAATTTAGAGAGATATTAATATATCGATAAATTAATATTTTATTAATTAAAAGAGAGACTTTTTAAATTCAGCAAATTTAGTACATATGTATTGAAAATAAATGAATTCATTGATTATATTCATGCATCAACCAATTTTTTGTAACTAATTAAATATATTCATGTATAATATCAATTCATTGTATACAATTAACTATTATATTCATAGACGCATGTATCAATTCATTGGAATTACTTAAATAATGTATACATGTTTACATTAATTCGTTGCACTTAAATAACTATTATAGTCAATTAAATATATTCATGCATGATGAATGAAACATATATTATATAAATCTCAATATGGAAATAAAATAATTCATAACACCCAACCATGTCTTCTCATCTAAAAGACATCGCAAAATCATCCATGAATGATCAAATGTGTAAAGCATTATGTGAGTATAAGAGAGACCATCCCACATTCACTCAAAAAGATTTACAAGAGTGAGTTGATGAAAATATCGTTTGAAAGTTAGTCAAGGTACAATATCAAACACTCTCAAGAGATCATCAGAGTACCTTTCAGCCAACTTTGAGAAGGGTGGGGATATTAAGCGACACAAATCGGCGAAATATCCAGATATGGAGAAGGTTCTTTATGAATAGTTTCTTCAGTACCAAGATCGAGTCAACATGACCGGAGAACTTATTTTGGAGAAAGAAAAAGATATAATGAAGCTTTTGCATCCTCAACACCCTCCTGAACATCAATTTTCTCAAGGTTGGCTTGAAAAATTCAAGGTAAGATATGGTATTAAATCATTTCGTCGTTTTGGAGAAAGTGGTTCGGTTGACATGCAGGACATGGAAATGAAACTGGAGGCTATAAGGGAGAAAATAAACCAATTTCCCATGAAATATGTTTTTAATTCGGATGAAACAGGTCTGTTTTACAGGTTACAAGCTGATCACTCTCTTGCAACCAAACAACTTGAGGGAAGAAAGCAAGACAAAAAAAGGCTTACAATTGTTATTTGTTGCAACGAGGATGGTTCGGAAAAAAATCCTTTATGGATTATTGGAAAATATGCAAAGCCACGTTGCTTCAAAAATATCGTGGCTTTGCATATGTCCCAACTTGAGGGCAACGATAATGACAATTGATGTTGCTCATGTTGATATTTTTGAAGCAACGTGGCTTTGCATATTTTCCAATAATCCATAACGGAATTTTTTCCGAACCATCCTCGTTGCAACAAATAACAATTGTAAGCCTCTCTTTGTCTTGCTTTCTTCCCTCAAGTTGCTTGGTTGCAAGAGAGTGATCAACTTGTAACCTGTAAAACATACCTGTTTCATCCAAATTAAAAACATATTTCATGGGAAATTGGTTTATTTTCTCCCTTATAGCCTCCGCCATTTCCATGTCCCGACGCCAACCGAACCACTTTCTCCAAAACGACGAAATGATTTAATATCATGTCTTACCTTGAATTTTTCAAGCCAACTTTGAGAAAATTGATGTTCAGGAGGGTGTTGATCCTTTGCTTTCTCCAAAATAAGCTCTCCGGTCATGTTGACTCGATCTTGGTACTGAAGAAACCATTCATAAAGAACCTTCTCCATATCTGGATATTTCGCCGATTTGTGTCGCTTAATATCCCCACCCTTCTTGGCTGAAAGGTACTCCGATGATCTCTTGAGAGTGTTTGATATTGCACCTTGACTAACTTTCAAACGATATTTTTCATCAACCCACTCTTGTAAATCTTTTTGAGTGCATGTGGGATGGTCTCTCTTATACTCACATAATGCTTTACGCATTTGATCATTCATGGATGATTTTGCGATGCCTTTTAGATGAGAATACATGGTTGAGTGTTATGAATTATTTTATTTCCATATTGAGATTTATATAGTATATGTTTCATTCATCATGCATGAATATATTTAATTGGCTATAATAAGTTATTTAAGTGCAACGAATTAATGTAAACATGTATACATTATTTAAGTAATTCCAATGAATTTATACATGCGTCTATGAATATAATAGTTAATTGTATACAATGAATTGATATTATACATGAATATATTTAATTAGTTACAAAGAGTTGGTTGATGCATGAATATAATCAATGAATTCATTTATTTTCAATACATATGTACTAAATTTGTTGAATTTAAAAAGTCTCTCTTTTAATTAATAAAATATTAATTTATCGATATATTAATATCTTTCTAAATTAATAACATTTCATGGTCCCAAGGTTATTAATTTATAGAGGTTTTACTGTATGTAATTCATATTTTGGTCATTGTTGTTAGTTTTAATAATTGAAGTATTTGTCGAAAGGAAAAATAAGAAATAAAAACAATTGGCTCCTTAGAAGTGCTTTCTACTTTGGAAGGCAAGGAAATTCATCCCCAATTCACAGTTCAAATGTTGGTATGAGATTGAGATTGATTTGATTATTTTAGTATATTTGCTGTAATTTCTGAAAAAAATTGTGTTCATTCATTTTTGTTAAGGAGGGGTAAATTATTCATTGACAAAGACTTGACAACTGTATTCTATTCTCTTTCAATCAATTATCACGGTGCATTAGACTTGGGTATTTCCCTTACATGTTCTGCAATTTTCTAAACTAACTGAGAAAGTATCTTAGCTGTAAATCCATTTTGCGGTTATCTCAGTTCACCCATCAATCACACGGAGTAACAGAAAGCAAGAGAGCACCATTGCACCTTTTCTAAAGGCCTTTCTAGAAGTCAATACATCAGCTAGTAGTTCTAAAGTTCTTGCTGCCTTGACTTATTCAACTTTTGCAGCACTATGTGTCATTGTTGTTTGAGTGTGGGGTAGCATTGAGACCAAAGAGGGAGAATGAAGATTTTAAAGTGCATAGAGTTTGAGCATTTTAAGACCAGACTAGTTAATCTTCACATTATTCTTCATCTTTTTGATGCAAGTGTTTGGATAGGGATTTTAAGTGTGCTGCATACCATATACTCCCTCCGTCCCAAAATGATTGTCTTAGTTTGACTTGACACGGAGTTTAAGAAATAAAAAAACTTTTGAAATATGTGGTAAAAAACAAGTCTTACATATTTATGTGGCTGTAAATCATCTCATAAAGTTAAATTTGTTTCTATATATAGAAATGTGTCAATCTTGTTGGGACATACTAATAAGGAAAATAAAACAATCTTCTTGGGACGGAGGGAGTAATGTTTTTTGATATGTACAGAAAATTTATTAGAAAGAGCAATTGAGGGAAGTTGTACCACCTATGCAGTCCAGAGAAAATGAGATACCGACAAAACCGATAAATCTGTTAGGAACTTATTGCGCATGGTCTTATTGACTTGTTATCTACTGTGAAAAATCTAAAATCCTTGTTAAGCCAAGTGGGGACATAACTAGACAGACATTATGTGTTGCAAATTTGTTCATGTAACATATTTGCATTACGGTAATTATGAAACTCAATTTGTTGAAAAATGTCGGTGATGCCGATTAGCTATTCTGTTGAGGCATAGTAAATGTTCATTATTGGTTCCCAGAAATATTATGTGTATGTAAATATGTCATGATTAGTAGTGGCAGTAATGTGTAGTTTTGCATGTCCATGGTATTTTTCCCGTTCTTGTCAGTGGTTTTCTTGAGGTGTGTTTAAACCTATTACTAAGGTGCAAAACAAGATGAGGTTTTTTTTCTTGCTTAGGGGCACGAAGGTGTTCGTCCACCACCCACAGGGTCTGTTTTGAAAGCACTGAACAATAACTATTTAGCTTTGTTATAAATTTTCTCAATCCATTGTCCTCATGATTGTTGTTTGTGTTCATAGTTATTACTCTTGAATTTCATTTGCATTTTTTTATTTTTTCGCCTGCGCCTGTTGCAATAAAACCTTTTGCTTATTTGCGCTTTATGTTGAAAGCTCCAACAGATCTAGACATTTTTTCGCTATTTTCCTCTGATAATACTGTTATTTTCTCCATAAGTTACATTTTACCCTTCTATTCCTACATTTACTCTATGCTACATAACCTTTGTTCTTCCAGGTATCCTCTTACTTGGAGAACTATTGACGCGACTAATATCGAAGCCGTTGGGTGATACCGCAATAAGCAGCTTGATAGAATTCTTCACAGAGAGGCTGGTGAGCAACCATTTTAGCCTTAGAAAGGGAAAGTGCTTTCTTCATGCAATTTTTAGTCTGTAATTAAATTGTCTGTTAAAACTTTTTTCCTCTGTATAGATTTAACACCTTTACGATATTTGCTTTCTACAAAACAATATGATAAAAACAAGATACACGTTATTGCTTTTATCTGCATGTTGTGCTTCGTATATGTACCAAGTTAGTTCATTACTGGTGAACTACTGTTCTCAGAATAGGAACTTATGATGAAAAAGTTTCTATTATTGCTGAACTAAAATCTTAAAGCTTAATCTTATGAAATGAAAGCTCAACTGTGAAGGACTCTTAATCCTCTAATAGGAATATATCGTATTGCTATACTACCTGTCCAGCAATTTGGAAAAATTCAATCGCTGTGCGCACCATGTATCCTTACATTTTTGTATATCTGTTTTTTTAATTGGTTATCATCTGAGCTCTCTGAATAGATGATACTGTTCTTGTATCAGGCAGACTGGAAAGCATTGCATGGTGCCCTTGTCGGTTGTTTGGCTCTACTACGGAGGAAAAAAGATACTGGTATGATCAATAAGAGTCAAGCAAAGGCTGTTGCAGAGTCTTATCTGAAAAACCTGCAGGTGCAGTCCTTGGGGCTGCAAGACAGGAAGGTATAGTGATTGTACACATATAAATAAACTAGTCTTTCTACACCTGTTGGAAGTATCTTCAGCTAGGGAAATTTACTGTCTAATTCTTGCAGCTTTGCCTTCAAATATTGGAATGCTTATTAGACCGCTATCGGGATGCACTTTTTTCACTGGTAATAGCTTATACTTCTTTTTTCTTATTAGGTAAAGGTTTATATAATAAGTACCAAGAAGGTCGAGAGTTACAAAAGACTGCTGGGAATATCCATACAGTCAATTACAAGTTTACAACATCTCCCTAGTTTTTAATTCTTTTCAGTTAACTATTTGATCTTTTCGATAATTATAGCATGGTTACTGTTTGGTACTATCTTCAGTGATTTTGGGTAAGCAACAAAACAATATAACCGGTATACCTTTTTTTTGGATAAAGCGAAAGAGTTCATTAATACTACTCCAAGATGATGTTCTCTTTAGTTGTAACAATAACTAAACTTCCCAAGGCGGTGGACCAAACTATCTAGGCAAGTTGGTAGTTTCTCTTTGCACCAAAATACTAAAGAAACAAAAGAAAATCGTAACTTTCCCCATTTGCCTAAGCCCTGGTGAGCAGAGTTATCCTCATTTACTGGTCGGAGGTAGCATGTACGCTGTGAAGTAGTCAAGGTGCGCGCGTAAGTTGGCCAACCATAAAAAAAAAGAAAATTTTGAAATTCAATGTCGTATATATCTTTGTTTCTAGCTTTAGCTACTTTAATTTTCTGTCGCCCTTTTAAAGACAATTTCTTGAATTCATGATTAGGCTAAGGGGCCTTATAACAGTATGAATGAAAAAGGATTGTAGATCTTCTTCATCTAAGAAACATGCAGTGTAGATATGTGGCACTAATATTTTATAAGAAACCTATATAGCAGTCTCCAACATCCCATGTTATTATTTTGAGTATGATATCTAGTCTCTGTTTTACAAGCCTATTACTCCCTTCCACCTATGTATTTATTTGCTTTACGGTCCTTTACATGTTTAATTTTAATCTTTGGATTGTGGCCACCTAGGGTGATGATCTCGTTTATGGAATCTGTGAAGCTATTGATGGTGAAAAGGATCCACAGTGCTTGATGCTCTTATTTCATATAGTTGAACTGCTGGCACAATTATTTCCCGAACCTTCTGGTCCATTGGCGAATTATGCAGGGGATTTATTCGACTTTTTGGGATGTTACTTTCCTATCCATTTTACCCATGTGAGATCATTGAATTATAACGCCTGTCTGCCTCTGCTTTTTATTTGTTTTTTTTTCTTTATTTAGGAAATATATATCTGACTATGTTAGTTTGCCTCAACATTCAGTGAAGATAATTTTAATAGATCTCCCTGGAAAGCTGTAGTCTCAAGTATGATTTGGTAATTAAACAAAAAATGTGATACTGCTATCTTGTCTGACATCAATGAGAAACTGCTTTTATATCTTGTAGTATACCTTATTTATTCTCTTTGGGGTTGACGATACCATTAAAAACAATGTGTCTGGTGATTGAGACTCCATTTATATCTTGTAGTATACCTTATTTATTTTCTTTGGTGGTTGGTGATACCATTCAAGAATAATTTTCCTGCATTTGAAGGGGAAGTATAAACAAATGATTAATAGCCATAGACTTATGAGAAGGTAGCTAATTTATCAGGTACTATAGAGTATAGACTACGATCTTGTTATGTATCTTTTATAAGTGATTTATAGTCATTATTGTTCTCTCTCTCACCACCCTTTTTTGTACTTCACAAATTTATATTTGTCTTATTCTTTGAAATATCCAGCCTAAGAGTGATGATGTTGATGTAAAGAAGGGGGAACTCTCAAGGGCCCTAATGGTATGCCAATTTCTCATAGTGCTTTTATTAAAACCTTTGCTAAAGTGTCTTTTATAATTGATGTTATGCTTTGTATCTTCATACTAAAAACACTAACAAGTCAATCCATTTATAGATCAGAAGATCAAGGTATTTGTTTTGGAATTCACGTAGGATCCCCCGAGGTCTCAAATGATTGACTGTCCTGTGAACAGTAGGCATGAATTTATGAATCTCAAGAAAATGTAGATATTAATATGCTGAGTTGAGTTGCATCACTTTGGTTAACATATTAATTTATGGGGTATCAATTTTTTTTTCTAGTGGTGGTTTAATTTCAAAACAGCTGCCATTTTTTTCTAGTTGAGAAGAGAGTTCTCTTCTTCCAACTTTTCTGCAAGAGGTTAGCATAGTGTTTGCAGCTTAATTATGGGGAAGGCTCACATATGGTCCACAATATATGTACTAATATATTGTGATCTGATATGTCTTTATCACTGAAGTGGCATTTATAGAGCTTCTGCCTGTGCAGTGAGTCGCTTTCCCCTCCACCTATCCAAAAAAATAAAATAAAATAAAATTTTTAAAGAATTTAACTAAGCATTTTATGCATACATTGAAGCTTACCTCGGGCTTGTGACCTAGATCATGTGAGGTGCATCAAGGACGAGGACGATAAAGTACTGGTGGAGGACGCACATATTAAACGGAGGTGACATTCGTACTTCCATAAACTCTTGAACGAATTGAACGAAAAGGAGATAAAGACATTATGCCGGGAGATTTGGAGCAATTCGGAGGGTACCGAGATTTTGGATTTTGTAGAAGCATTGAGGTGGAGGAGGTTAAAGGTGTTGTTCGCAGGATGCGCAGGGTATGAGCGACCGGGTCTGAGATCCTAGTTGAATTTTGGAAGAGCACAGACAGGGCAGGTTTGGAGTGGTTGACTGAATTGTTTAATGTCATTTTTAAGACGGTGAGAATGCCCGAAGAATGGAGGTGGAATACAATGATTTCTTTGTACAAGAACAAAGGTGATATCCAGAGTTGCGACAACTATAGGGGTATCAAGTTGCTAAGCCACACTATGAAAGTTTGGGAAAAAGTCATGAAGATGAGGGTGAGAAGAGGCTTCCGAGAACCAGTTTAGATTCATGCCGGGGCGTTCGACTACAGAATTCCATTCATCTTATTAGGAGGGTATAGGGAGAGGAAGAGAGACGTACATATGGTTTTCATCGACCACGAGAAGGCATACGACAAAGTCCCTAGGGAGGTTCTATGAAGGTGTTTGAAGGTTAGAGGTGTACATGTGGCGTACACTAGGGTGCTGCCCTTCCCATACCATGCTAACGCGGGATGATTTGTGCACCGGGCTGCCTTTTTTGGTATATGCTTTCCAAATGTTAAACTGAAGGGCCTATTCCCATACATAGGAAATCTTAAATTATGAACTAATCATATATGTTGCCATAATTCGATCGAGTGTGTTCGTCTAGAAAGGCGATAAGTTAACGTACTATTCGCATTCACATTCTTATTGTTGTCTTTTCATTTTTCATACTCCAATTATATTCATATAGTATTATAATTTATAAGATACTTCAATTTCGGAGCTTTTTCCTTCCAGTTCCTTTACCTTGTTATTAGTTTTTAATTGGATTCTAACATACTTTTGCTGTTTTCCAGATGGCATTTGCTTCGACTCCACTTTTTGAACCCGCAGCCATTCCATTACTTCTTGAAAAACTATCTTCTTCTCTGTGGTCAGCAAAGGTTAAATCCAACAATTGCAATTTGTTCTATGTTATTATTGTTTGGGTTGATTACGTCTTAATTTTTAAATATTTTCATGGATTCTTGTGCGACAGGTGGAATCTTTTAAGTACCTTAGCTACTGCACATTGAAATATGGAGGAGATAGAATGGAAAAATACACAGGATCCCTTTGGTCTGCATTAAAAGATGCAATATTTACTTGTCCGGAATCCACTTTGTCAGTTGATTCTGTTCCAATAGATGGATTAGGTTTTCATGAGAGTGAAATTATGAAACAGGCCCTTGAACTTCTTCAGGTGCTTGTTCGGCAGCATAATGCGTCATTCTTGAGTTTGATTCTGGGTGATGGGGACATAAGCACATTTCTGAGCTCCTTTTCCCAGTTCGATGATTTTAATAGTCTTTCTACCCAATACAAGCAGAGATTACATGCAGTTGGGCGTCTTGTTTCTGTTTGCATCAAATCTTCTGGATCTTCCTGCAATAAAGTTTTTGAAAGTTTCTTTCCTCAGTTGGTGGATGCTTTAAGGCTCTCGGTTGAAAATTCCCACGAGACTATTCATTCAACTTTGGATGCAAATTTTAACTTTGGGGCCTTGTATCTATGCGTTGAACTCCTTGCTGCATGCAGACAGCTGGTAGTCAGCTCTGATAAAGTCACTTCAGCTCCTGATCTATCTCGTGACTCTTGGTGCCAGATACTTCATAGTTTCTGCACATCATTATGCAATGTTTTCTTTTGTCTCATTCGCGCCAGTTCTGCTGAAAGCACTCGGAATGCTTATGTTTGTACAGCAGGTAAGTACTTCTCTTTGACAAATGAATATGTTCTGCAGTTCTGCTAAGTGTAAGTTAATTGCTTTTGACTAAAGTTGTTCCCTTTTGGTGCTCAATTTGTAGTTAAAGGTTTGGAAGTCTTGGCTACATTTCCTGGAAGTTTTATTTCAGTGTCAAAGCTCATGTATGAGTATATCTTGCTGACTTTGACGTCAATCATTGAATCTGATTTCAACAAGAAGTTTCTATGGAAGGCAGCACTGAAAGCATTAGTGGAGATCAGCTTGTTCGTCAATAAGTATCATGAGGACGAGAAGGCAGCTAGCTTTAACAGTATTGTCAGGCAAAAGATTGTTTCTCTGATTTCTTCTTATGATTTAAATATGCCTCAATCACTCAAATTGGAGGCCATATTTGATATTGGAATGACTGGGAAAAGTTTCATGCTTAGTGCTGTAAGCGAATTGGAAAAGACTATATCTGCCAGCTTGTCCGAGATTTTTGTACGTACTGTTTGAAAACTCGAGGCTGTTACGAACTTATTTACCACATGCGTTGTCTGTTTAATTTTGGGGCATTGAGAAGCCTCCTGTTACTGGAAATGTCATGTACTTCCTAGTGTCATTCTTAAGTCAAGTTCGCTAGTGTGCTTCTTCCAGTCATCTGCATCCTACTTTAATACTTTAGCTTGTCTAGTACATATCTAGGTGTATGTTTCCATGAACTCCTGCTGCAACCGTCTAAACTACTTCTCTCTCTCTCATCTATCATCTTCAGTACACATGTAGGTGTCTCCTCCCATGAACTCCTGCTGAAAATGACTAAACCAGAACTGGAGAACCTTGCTCTTGAGCGTATCCTCCCATTCAACTTTGTTTCCTTTTACTAAAATCTTGCTTATATTAACAGAACAGCTTTCTCTTGTTGCAGGTCCGTGGAGATCAGCGGTTAGCTGAATTGACAGCTGGGCTTTTGGAATGTTATTCCAATAAGGTACTTCCATGGTACGAACTCAATCTCTACAATCTCACATTTATTAGCTTTCCATTCTATTCAATTTTTGTTCATGCTATTTCTCCCTATTGCATTTTCCATTCTGATTCATCCTCGTATGGCTGGCCAGTGCTTCCTGTTGATTGTTCTCTTGTGTGATACTTGATGCAACCCTGTTTCAAATTGGTTCACTAGCTTGCTTTTCCACTTATGCCCCCTTAAACGAAAATACTAAAAAAATGGGTTAATGACTAAGAACAACAGGAAAGGGAGGTCTAAAAAGTACACAGTATTTAGTTCTTTTCTCGACTTCTGTAGTCACCGTTTCCCGTAGCTCGGAAATGCTTGAGCAAGTGTCACACCCTAACAAAAGAATCTGCTAATTGATCCATTTAGAAGGTGGAGTCAGCCTACATGTAAGTAAGTTTGAAAATAATTGGATTTTTTGGCTAGAAGTTGGACTTAATGAGTTAAACAGCTTAATATTTATGGGTTTTTTCAATGTTCTTGGGCTAAGGTTTGACCTGTATGTTTTGGTTGCCTCTCAGGTTCCATTGTAATGGAGGTGCAGATGAAGTTTCTTTGAATCTTGCGGTTAATATTTTCTCTAAAATGGAAACTATCACATCTTTGAGTCTAGGAGCAAAGGGAAAGGTAAGCATAGCATATTTTTTGTTCCGTTTTCTTCATGCGTCTTGTACTATTCCAAGAAATATTTGGCTCATCTGTTTTTTCCCATAAGCTCGATGAGAGATGTGCTTAAAAATATACTATAATTTACCTTAGGAACTTCTGAGTGCAACAATGGCTGCAATGAAGCAATCAGTGGCAGGCTGTTCAGTGGAAAGCCAGGAAAAGGTTCTTCAGAAAGCTTTTGATGTGATGGCAACAAGCTCCTTTTTCCTTTCAAAAGATTTGATTCTAGGAACCGATCTCTTTAACAAGAAAACTCAACTTGGTCAGACTTCTGAGGTTCTGTCTTGTAGAGACGAATGGATTACTTCACTCTTCGCGTCAGTTGTAATTGCATTGCGTCCTCAAACTCGGATACCAAATATAAGACTGTTATTACAGTTGCTGGCGATGACTCTCCTTGAAGGTCATATTCCCTCAGCTCAGGCCCTGGGTTCTTTGGTTAACAAACTTCCTCCAAATATATCAGAAGAATGCAGTCTCGAAGAAGTTATTGATACATTATTCAAGAATGTAATATGGTGCAACATTAGTATTGAGAAAGAGGTCAATGATGGTGGTGCTGTGGATATGAGTAACCTGAAACTCAATAGTCTAAATGGTCATGCCATTGTTGGATTAGCATGGATAGGGAAAGGTTTACTTATGCGGGGTCATGAGAAGCTAAAAGATGTGACTATGACTTTCTTGAATTGCCTAGTTTCAAATGGAGATCATGGAAATTTGCTACCTTTTAATGATCAAAAGAAAGATTGCGCAGAGCAGCAAGTGCGTTGTCTCAGAAAATCAGCTGCGGATGCATTTCATATTCTTATGAGTGATTCTGATGCTTGTTTGAACAGAAATTATCATGCAAGCATTCGCCCACTCTATAAACAACGATTTTTCAACATTATGATGCCTTTGTTCTTACCTGCAATAGTAAAATGTGATTCATCCACAACAAGGTACGTATCAATATAGTTGAGAAATTTTCTATTGTTTATGTATGTGGAGCTTCACACTCTCCTTTTTCTATCTGGTTATGATAGAAACTATAATCTGCTGGTTCTTGGTTTCATGATGAAACATTCAGAAGCCTAAGAACGCCAATAGATATTAAGAGGCTTTTATCGTCTTGGTTAAAGTTTCTTGATTAATTTCTACTACCTTACTTAAAGAAGTTATTTCTATTTAATCTTAATGTGATTCTCTTCAATAACACTGAAGACTAGCTACTATCTTCTACAAAGTAGTGTACTAGGCAAGTTCTGCAGAAGTTTGTCAAATGCAGAAAGGGGTATTTTGAACTATATATTATAGGCATAAAGCCCCCCACCCCCTCCCCACCGGGGGGGGGGGGGTTGGTCTTCTTATCTATGAAATTTCAATGCTAATCTGAAAAAAGGGCAGTCCGGTGCACTAAGCTCCCGCATGCGCGGGGTCCGGGGAAAGGCCGGACCGCAAGTCTATTGTACGCAGCCTTACCTTGCATTTCTGCCAGAGGCTGGTTGCTAGTCTGAAAAAGAGAGAAAAAAAACAGGATTAAAAAACAAGCTTGCCCATCTTGCATGTCCCATTTTGTTTCCTATGTTCCGTGAGATCTTCACTTGCCTAAATACTTGTGTTCTACTCGTGTATAGGTTGTTTCTTGTGTATTTTAGAAGTTCAATAAGCCTTATTGAATGTTGAACATATCCATGTCAGAGCATACATGAATCCCCGTAACATATGCTTCCAAAGTTCTGTTGCCTTGCCTAAATAAAACTAGTAATTTTTTTGTTGGAATTTTAAGTAGCTACATCGTTTTCCCTGATTAAAGATTGAATGGGAGGACTTCTATCTTAAAAGTGCTCACTGTAATGAGTTGAATTTAACTGCTGTGGATTTGATCTAATGTTAAGCTGGCTTGCCTGTTTCACGCCCTCTTTTTTAAGTTAAATTGTTCCGCGATTTCAGGTGTTTTCTCTATCAAGCTTTTGCACACCTGATATCTGAAACTCCTCTTGCTGCTGTTGTTGGTGATGCCAAACAGGTGAGTGAGTAGCGCAATGACCACAACTATTTGGTTTTTATATTGTTGATGGTCAGGCCTGAGGTTGATTGCTTATGAAATTTATCCTTGTATACAGGTCGTTCCTGTACTTATGGATTGCTTCCTTGTATTGAGCAAGGATGTCTCTCATAAGGAGATAACTTACAGTGCCTTAATAGTTCTCTCTGGAATATTAACGGATAAAAATGGTAAGAGCGTTTGCTTATCTGTAAGAATTTCTTTTAGTTCTGAAAAGTTCTTTGCTTATTGACCACCATCAGTTAAGGACTTGCATATTTACTGTATCTTTCATGTTTGTACGTGTTCATCTTCAAGGTTGCATAAAGGAGTTAAAGATAGGCATTTAGCTTTGGATATTACTTGAATAATCTAGAAGAGCTTCACTGGCTGCCAATTTTGTACTTGCTTAAGAATTTTATTTGTGATTCTAGATGTAAATGGCATATCTGAATACTAGAGGGACCCTCCACCCCGGTTATCTCAAAAAACAAAAACTAGAAGGATCCTCCAGATACACCGGTCTGAAGGTGTATATAAAGAAAGGTGTAGTGTATAAGAAAGGGCCCTCATTCCAGAGTTCAGATTTCAGGCTCTTACGTGTCAAAAGTTGTACGATGTCAGTGGTAAGAGGGAGACATTTGGCCCAGCAATTAAGAGGACGCGACAGGATTTTCAAAAATGGCAGTTGCCTTTCCTGGAATTCGTTCCAACCATTAAGCAACCACAACATAATACAACAGTATTAAACAGGCTCTATATTAAATTCCAATGATGCCCCTGGACGGTAAGCATGTTGATAACAAGCTGTGTGCTATTTGCTCTTATAAGTAGTAGTAACTGCAGGAAACTGGAAAGTCTTATTAGTTTCACTATCTGGAGAACCTGTAGTCTAATTGAGCTTCCCAAAGTGCGAGTAAAAAGCTCTTTACTAAATCTTAACGAATTACACGTGTCTTTATCCAACTTAAGGTTAATCAGGTTATTTGGAGAAGTAGTGCTGCGAATGTTGCTCCTTTAGCATTTATGTGGGTCACTTGGAGGAAAGAACTAGTGGAGCTCTTCTTTTTTTATAGTCCTCGTCTGACTATCTTAAGTAGCAAAATAGGAGAGTTTTTGAAAGTGTAGAGACGAACTTGTACAATTGAGGAATAGTCTTTTATCCGTTATTTCCTTTTGGTGCACCCATTCAGTTTATTTGTGTATAGAGGATTGATGTCTTTTGTCAAAAAACACATCTTTCTGCAGGTTTTCTACTGTTTGGTATACTTCTTCTATACATGTGCTTTCAAACATTTTTAAAAAGTTAGTACTTTATAAAAAAAGGTTAATCAGGTTATGGTTTTCACGCCTTAATGTTAAATTTCGTATTTGATGGTTCTGTCATTCAATTTTCAACTTCTTCTTTTGTTGATGCAGGGCAAGAAAAAGCTATCGTAGAAAATGCTCCCATGGTTATCCGCAGACTTATTGAGCTCACATCTTATCCTTATATGATGGTAAAAGTTCCTTTCTATTCTTGGATTTGCTAACCCCCCCCCCCCCCCCCCAAAAAAAGCATGATATCCATGTCATGAGAAACTCAGTTCATGACTCTTTTTAAGGTCAAGGCAAAATAGCTCTCGTATACTAGCATTATACTAATAAGTAGAGAACGTACAAAGAAATTTGATTCTGTACGAAAGATACTCATCCTTTATACAAATTGTGACCTCATGTGTGCACCAAAGAGAAACAAGGAACATGAGTTGTTCCCCATATGTACAATTTTATTCTTTGTCCCTGCAAAAAAAATTCTTATTTCTCTCTTCTTTGCACACAAACGTACATGAGTGCTAGTATCGCCCTGTATCGCCCTTCGTCTTGTCCTCCATAATCTAAAGGTTCAGCTGAAGGTGCAATCACATAATGTGACATTGCCTGTCTATACCATCTAAAAAAATTCACTGTCTACCTGACAACAATGGTCCACGTCTTTGTTCAAATTTTCACACAAAATACCAAGTGGTATATGTAATTTATTTTTTGTAAAGTTTTCAGCTCTCAAAATGTTCCCTTCACTGCCAACCAAGTGAAGAAGCAATCCTTTTCTGGTAACATGAGAATAAAACAGATGGATGTCGAGCCGATTCCTCTCTAATCAAGATTGTTATAGTAGGATTAATAGCCCACTACTCCCAATTTCGCACCTCGAAGGCTCCTGGTTGTCATGTGAAGAATATTGTTTATGAAGTATTTTAATCGGACTCTGGAATTCTGCTACCTTTCAGTACAAATGGTTTTTTCTAGACCTAGTCCCGGTGAGTTTGGCCTTTTTTGTTACCAATAACCATCTATTTTGATGGATTATCATCTAATTCTGGTTGTTTACTGAAGTGATATGTAATTTCCACAGATAAGAATAGCAATGTTGTGGAAGTGATTGTTGTGCCACTAAAGTTGAACACATCCACAAGACGAGTGTCTCAAATATGCAATTGCTGAATGGATGTGCCATCATACCAGATTAATTTTTTTTCCAAATTGGTCACAAAAGATTGGATAATAAAATATGACCTCTGTGAGAAATAATGGGAGAAAATATTATTAAATTGTGTATCTACATCATTACATTGAGTTTTATTTATACACTACATTACAATCCTTTTCCATGTAGGATACTATATACAAATCCTATTTCTATTCCTATTCTAACACTACCTCAAGCTGGTGCATACAAATCATATGTACCGAGGTTGAGTGACTTGGTGAAAATATTCGCAAGCTGATCACTCAACTTCACAAATTTAGTAACAATATCTACGGAGAGTATCTTTTCTCTGACAAAGTGACAATCAATCTCAGTGTGCTTAGTCGAAATATCGGATTTGATGCGATATGAAGGGCCGACTTTGTTATCACACACAAGTTCCATTTGACTGATTTCTCCAAATTTTAGATCTCTAAGCAACTGCTTAATCTAAACTAGCTCACAAGTTGCTACAACTATTGGTCTATATACAAATTCAGCACTAGATCGAGCAACGACACTGTTTCTTACTCTTCGAGGGCACTAAATTACCTTCTATTAACACACAATATCCGGATGTAGAACGTCTCATGATCACTAAGTGGCTCCCTCTGTCCTGGCAGGAATTTAGCATTCAGATCCATAGGATTGTCAATGGGTCTACATCCCATAATTCATGTCTCAAGAATGTCTAAGGCATACTTGCATTGCGAAATAACAATACCTGATTTGGACTGAGCAACCTCAATACCTAGAAAATACTTCAATCTGCCGAGGTATTTAATCTGAAAATGCTGAAAGGGATGTTGCTTTAAATTAATGATACCATCTCCATCAAATAAGTACACAAATTTGGAGCGGAATACCGATAAAACACCGAGTGATCAGCTCTGATATCACTTGTTGGGATCAAAATAATTAGGGCGTTATGCGGAAGCTATCAAAATAAATATTTTACGACGATAACAAAGAGAAAATGTAAAAAGACTCGGACTATAATAAATTGGTTTGGTCAACCGACCTACATATGAAAAACTAATATAAAACAAAATCATAAAACTATTGAGAGAAAATCTATCCCTAAACAAGACTCTTTAAATGACTATAGTGGATACTTTTCTGTGTATTAGGTCTGGAGGATCTGTGATGGGTCATGTTGTGGAGGAATTAGGAGAGGTAAGATAGTAGAGGCCTTGTGATTCATATCCTGCACCAATCACATGTCCCGTACTGAACAAAAGAATTATTAAGAAATTTTACGTCACAATTTAGGGCACGTGTCAAACGATTGACAGATGCAAGATTAAAATGATAACCAGGGACATAAAGAACAAAGTTTAGAGTGATAGAAAATAGGGGGTTAGCCTTTTGATTTTGTTTGAATCCCATTGGCTAAAGTAATCGGAGGAAGAGACTGAATAAATAATATTTGACAAAATTGATTTGTTATCAGAAGCACCTGAGTACTAGACTGTGAAACACAAGTGAAATACTTACCAGCAACAGAAGTATTAGGTTGAGAATCGGTGACTGCTTGTAGAGATGTCTGCTTACTTGCTTATACCGAAGATATTCATTATATTCCCCTTAAGATAAAGTAAACCTTTGATTTCCTACCTTGTCAGTCTGAGCAACATGAGCGTTATTGGGTGGTTGACCATGCAGTGCACGACATACGTCACGAGTGTGTCTAAATTTATGACAATAACTACACTTAGTATCATTGGGTAGTGGACCATGCAGAGCACGCCATACGTCATGAGTAGGCCTGGCATCGAGCCGAGCCCAGTTGAGCTCGAGCCGAGCCTAACCAAGCTTTAAACTGTAACGAGCCGAGCTCGAGTCGAGCTCACCGAGCTTTTCTATATTTTGACCGAGCTTGAGCCGAGCCCGGTTGAACCGAGACGACTCTTTTTATTAAAAATAAAAAATATAAATTAAGAATGTCTATGATTGTGATTAAACATGCTATCATAAAAAAGAATATTTTGCATTATTAAGTCAAGAATATGATAATTTTAGCGGTAATGAATTGTTAAAAATAATATTCATATTAAAATAAAAGTATTATTTAGGAAATATACATAAAAAATATTTTCTAATTGCAAGTAGTAAAAAAGAAACGAAATACCATTAGATTTTCTTAATAATTGAACAAAACCGAACCAAACTGACAACAACCAAATAGACAAATATGTATTTGATTTGAATTGATTTTAATAATTGAAGAAACCGTTTAAATTAATTTGATTTTAAACAAAAATTGACTCAAACCGAACCATGAACACCCCCTACCATGTTTAAGTTACATTGTGGTTAAAAATTTACATACATCGAATACATATTAGTTATATAACTATTAAATTAACAATGTGTTAAGTTATATTTCTAATATACTTAATAATTGAGCCTAATGAATGGATATTATTTCTTACCTTGAGCCAATCGCGCCGAGTCGAGCTAGCTCAACCGAGCCCGAGCGTTGATCGAGCTTTGACTAAGTTGAGCCGAGCTGAGCCAAAATTTAACTGAAATCTAGATGAGTCGGGTTGAGCTTTTCTCGAAACGAGCCAAGCCGAACCGAGCTAAATTTAATCGAGCCGAGCCTCGAGCCGGCTAGACTCTTTGCCCAGCTCTAGTCACGAATGTGTTCAAAATTATGACAATAATTACACTTAGTTCGAGATCTTTCAAAATGACCTCCCCATTCGTTGATTATTCATAGACTAAGATGTTCGATTCTCTCTGGTTTGAGATGCGAAAACAGAAGAGTCAACCGTTGGTGATGAGACCACTATGTGATTAGGAGGCGCAAACGAGAGAATAGTTCATCAATCGTAGGAACTGTAGGACTAGCTAAAATTTAATCACGCACCGAATCAATGTCGGTAGAAAGTCCAGTAAGTGTAAGAACTAGAAACAATATCTGTCTTTGCTCTTGTTGTTTTTCAACGTCAGTAATGACTTGCATCAACGGTTCAAATTCCTCCATAACTGCCTGTACATGTCCCACGTAAGTAGACATATCAGATTCTTGTTTCTTTAAGTTGGTCATCCGAGATACCACATCATAAAATCGAGATGTCATTAGTATATAAAACACGAGCCTTTTCCTAAACTGTAATAACATGTCTGGAGCAACGAACAAGGGCATCAATTTGGGATCAATAGATCGCCACAGGAGGCTACATAATTGAGCGTCAACCTTCTCCCATTGTGCTTTGGCCTTTTCATCTATCTCACTAGCTTTTGCCTTTTCATCAACCACAATAGCCTTTTGCGTTAAGTGATCTTGAACACCTTGACCCTCGCACCACAACTCAACCGAGGAAGTCCAAGATAAATAGTTTGAACTTCCCATTAATGGTTCATAAGTAATCATAGGCCTTGAAGTTTCGATTTCCGTATTTTTTGGGGCTAAAGTATCAGATCCGAAAGACATCTTGTGAAATCTAAAATTTGTAGCCTAAAATTTGGAATAATAAATTGCTCGAATATGTGAAAAAAATCAAAATCGCAGCTGGAATCTGCAAAAGCAGTTTCTGTCGCCGGAAAAACTAGAAGTGATCGAATTCTAGTAAAAACTGTTGGGGTTTGGTCGAAATTCTTAGGCGACCTCACCAGAAAAAAATTAAGTTAAAAAAAGTGGCTTGAAAGACCCTCACGCGCCGACGCGTGGATTTGACTCGCCGCAGGTGCCGCAGCTTCAGGTGGCGTGTGAGCGCGCGTGGCAAGTCCTCTATCCGTACGTTTGGCTGCGGTTTGGTCGCCGGAGGACGGGGGATGTGTTGGTTTTCACACAACACTGATTAAAAGTGGTACTATGCAAATCAGACCTAGAAGTCGCCGGAATTTGATGCACAACGGCTGTCTTGACCTAATTGTTTTTCCCCGGATGTTTCTCACCTATGCTCGAAATTATGCGAGCAAATGTTATTGAATTGTGTATCCACATTATATTGAGTCTTATTTATAGACACTACATTACAATCATTTTCCATGTAAGATACTATATACAATTCCTATTCCTATTCTAACAACCTCATTCGTGAAGGTGCAAGTAGCACGTTGAAAATAAAATAAGAGAAAGTCGCTTAAGATGGTTTGGTCAGATACACGGGTCTGAAGGTGTGAAAGCATCAAGGAAAACTGTTAAAAGGGGATGAAAGAGAATTCAGACGGGAGCAAGTTGTCTTACAATTTCTTAGATCTATGCAAAATTAGGGAAAGAAAGAACATAATAGAAGAAAAAGATCTTTATAGGCTGTATCTGTTAGTTGGGAAATAGTGTTAGTTATGTCAGTACGTTTATTGTAGGTCCTATGCTTTCTAGGAGTTTTAAGCCTTATCATAGATTCTTATGCTAGTAGAATATCTAGAAAATTTTAGTACTTTTTATTTTGTGTAATATTGTTGAATTTAAATGAAGAAACATGGTCAGATTCATATAGCCGACGCCAACTTGTTCGCGGTTGAGGCGTCGTTGTTGTCATCTACTTCTGGCAAGAAATCTTGTAGATGTGCAGATATGTTAGTCTCAATGCGTATGACTTGTGTCTAAAAAAACTGATCCTACTTGCCACTAAACTTTTCCTGTTCTTTAAAAAAAAAAAGAGATGTTTTTTGCTCTGCAGCCCCCTTCTGGAGTCCTATTCTTCGGCAATTACCTTGTTTCAAGGGGCGTGCTTCTTTATACCCAAATCTCCATAAGAGTCTTTCACCCCCAACGTCGCCCCAACTCCTTGGAGTCTTAAAAATCCTGCCGAATCTAATAAAAAGTTCTTCTAAAAGTCATTTCGATTTACATGTGAGGCCATGGCAAGTGCTTGTAACTACATAAGCATGTGGGAATGATAGCAATTGTAGTCTTGTTTGGTTCTTCCTTTCCTCCCTCCTTGCAATTAAGCACCTAGTTGTTTAGTAAAATTTGGTGGAGTCTTTGATGAAATCATCTTCGGTCTTGTGGCCTTTCTGAATTTTGACATTTCTTAAAATTAGCAGGTGATCAGAGAGACTGCAATCCAGTGCCTTGGTGCCATGTCAGAGCTGCCTCATGCGAGGATATATCCCATGAGAACACAGGTTGGTGTTTGTAGTGTGAAATGCAATCATGATTTGATATACGACATTTTATCAGAAGATCAGTCCTGAAACACTAACTGAAAGCCTAACAATGGATGTAATAGCCTGTAATAAGTCTTTCACCGGTCGCATTTTCTACATATACAACAAGCTAGGCCCACATGATTTGTACGCACCGACTTGAGGGAAAACTTCCTGTCCCGTCCCGTCCCCTACCTCATTGCCATCCCTACTCAAATCATACAAGATATTCACGAAGGGACAAGGGGATGAGTTGTCCTAGTTTGCATCCCTTATAATCTGAGTTCTTTCATGTTCGTAAATGTATAATATGTGCATAAATGATTTTCATGAATTCCTCAGCGGTAAGGTTATAATAACAAATGGACCTGCATCATCAAGTATGATAATTTTGTTGATAATCTTCAAATTTGTGAGGGAAGTGGCATATCTATCTGCTAGAAGGATGCCACCGCTTATTTATCAGGAGTATGAGAGGTTATTCTTGTCTTTTTGATGAAGCCTGGATTTCCACAATGTGTCTTTCCGTATTTAGGTGTTGCAAGCTATAACCAAAGCTCTTGATGATCCAAAGAGAGTTGTTCGTCTAGAAGCAGTCAAATGTCGGCTAGCTTGGTAAGAGATTATAGATCCATTATTTCTTTACATTAATTATATACACATTAACGAGTTGAAACCTTATACATAATTTTTGGGGTTTTTGTTACTTTGTAGGGCTTCAATTGCATCAAGGAGTATTCACTTCTAAAACCACGCAGCATACCTCCTTGCAAGCCTGGTTGGGTAATATCTTTATCATGTTTGTCATCGATATTAACCTCAACTCACCAATGTAAAATTATTAGGCACATATTATTGCATAAATATGACGTGAGAAAATTCAATACTTCAGATGGTTGATACTTGATCCACATCTTCTATACAGATGGTTGAACGGGGTTTCCACATTGAGTTTTGCTTACCATGCTTGATTGCTTTTATGTTGACAGGATTGCGAAGATAAGCAGGCCTGCTACTAGATTCATGTGTTGCATCCTGGCAGATGGTACACCCTCTTGCTTCTGCGAAGATAAGCAGGCCTTCTGCTTCTACAATCAGCCCTCCTTGTTTTCTGTTTGTTTCTTAATTTAATTTCGCTGTGTGTGTGTGTGTCCGACATGTTGTCAATGACATTGGTCTTTAAATTTCAATATGAGGAAGTGTCTGGAGTCTTTGGCTGTTCTTCTATCGAAGTTCTTAAGTCACTCGGCCATCAATCGCGGTGTATCTGTTTGACAAAGGGATAATCCCTGGTCAGTGATCCGAAGGTGCAGCGGTTTTATTCCACCCCAGGGAGAGAGATTAACTGGTGATGCATCAATCTAAATGCTATCCCCTCAGTTGGATGCACAGACAGCAAACTGTAAATGAAAATTGTACTGACCTTTGTAAAGCTTGGAACTTGTTCCTAGCATGAATGTCATTCCACAACTTGGAAGCCCTGTTTCAACCGTTGTGGGTGAAGCTGGGTGCTTCAAAAAGTCTGGATTGAATTGTGAATCCCGCCATTCTACCACCATACATTGTATGTATTCATTCACTTTCCTTCAACCATTATTTCTGGGTACTGCCTTACTCTGCTTTCAGAGCCTGAGTTGTATCAAGAATGTTAGGAAGATTCTATTTTAGGAATAGTTTAAATCCTTGTGACACCACATTTTATTACGTGATTTCTACATGATTAACAGTTGATTGTTGTAAGAGGTGAGCGTTCAATCCCGTACTTACCTCCCCCGAAAATCTTGCTTCTGCTACTAACCTTGTAAACACTTAAAAAAACACAATCCATCGTCGTCAGACTTATCTTTTATCTTTGTTCTAATGTCTCAGTTGCATTTTTTTGCAGCAGTCTTCAAGGGACTTGAGGATCTTTTATATTACCATTCCGTTTAATTTTTACTGTACCTCTACCAAACTGTGAATTGTACTATTAACTTAAGACAGTAATGTGATGGAAAAAAGAAATATGTAGGCCGATAGTTGGCCTCGGCTTCCACGAAAAACTCTCCTTTCCAAATCAATCGTTTATGAAAGAATAAATAGCGTGTACTATTTACCTTGGCCGCTTATATTTTTTCGGGTAAATGAAACCCGAGTTCCTAATATATGTTGTTACATCCCTAAAGACTTGTCACAGCATAAATGAAGACCGTTTAGGAAGTGCAATATGCTTCCCTGTGATCTTAGATTTTGCAAGAAGGGCTATAGCTTGTTTAGCCAAACCTTAAAATCAGCTTATTTTGAAAAATATATTTTTTAAAAGTGCATTTCCAAATACTTTTGGTGAAAAATGTTTGTATTTGACTTGTCAATTTGAATAGCATTTTTGAGCGTTAATTAGTGTTAGGCCAAATTCTTAAAAAGTGCTTCTAGGTGTATTTTTTTTTTTTTTAATTTTTTCTTCTCCTAAATGCTTTGAGCAAACACTAACTTTGAAAAAAACCCGCTGGTCCAACCATGCTATCAGTCTAAAGCACAAACAGGCGTCGATGCAAAGCCATTATCCATCCTCTAGCCCATTTCTGAACACTGCTACAACATGCAGAAGTGCACAATGGACGAAGTGCACAATGGACAATTTTGAGAAAGCTGATACCGAGAACTAAAGCACAAGTTGCCAAACCTAATGTGAGATCTGTAAGGACGGCACGGTGTAGGGGAGACCACACATGAGTAACAGTCGGGCCAGACAATCATCACAGCATTTGCAAACTACTTGAAAGTTCAATCTTTTCATAGAGCAAAATTCAGATATGGTACAAAGCATTGTTTATTTATGCACCTTCTCTCATGTACCTACTCTCTCTTTTTCTTTTTTCTCCTCTGTAAATTATCTGATCAGCTTAAATAAATGTGAAAGAATCAATCAGACATATCGTACTCGCCACCACTAGATTCACCATCATGCATATCGTTCTGTTGTTCACTGACAGCATCTTCATGACTGATTCTTCCTCTCTTTGAACTTGAAACACTTCCCTTCAAAGCTGTTGTATAACCCTAGAAGGATCCACCAATGTCATAATCAGTTCAGTTGCAAAAAAAAATGAGGCAAGAGTCAGGCTGGCTTTATTACCCCTTCTTCTTTCAGTTCAATGGCAGCTACTGTTGGTCTCTTCCTTACTGTAACTCTCGAGGGAACTGGGAAATGTTCGACTTCATCATTTGATTTTCCCTCTCTAGCTCTCTTTTTTCTCAAAACAAGCTTTGTTGGAAGAGGCTGGATCACATCGCATCACATTCACAATGGGGATTAAGTTCAGGGTTAAACCACATATAAAGTTTTACAAGTAAAACACATTTTTTACCATGTAATGGGCCTCTGTTTCACCAAACGCCACAAGGTATGTAGAAGGATCATCTTTGTCATCACCTCGTACCTGCCAATGGGCACGTGAGGGAAATATTAATACAACTTAGTAATTTATCAAAGTATAAAAATGTAGCTGGGTTGAGTTCAGCACTCAGAAAAGGTACATACATCCCACTGATACTCCCGAACCCAAGAGTATGAGATGTCCTCGTTTTCATCATACAAATCCTTCGTTAGCTGTCACAATCCACAAAAAGTAACAGAATCATTAAATAAGATTTATGCCCATGAAATCAACTTTTCCATTTAAAAAGGATGTAATTTCACCTCATTTGGTGCAGGGACCATATATGCCAGAAATTTGTCCTGTTTATCTGCATCTGAGCTTGAAGCCACAAAGCTTTTCATAATGGCCTGCAAGGTGTATTGCAAATCAAAATTCATGTTCATTAAGATTGCTGACTTTGCCAGTCTTTCTTTCACATAGCAATTGCTCCTTCACATCTACTGACCAAAGGAGTCTTTCCCTTAATTTATTAACCTGGAGAAAGCATTACAAATTTGGAGAAAAGCATCTAATCAATAACTTCACCTGAGATTCATATGCATCACGAACAGTTTTATCCAACTTCTTATAGGTTTCTGAATCAGCAGTTGGAGCACTATCGAAATTCGCAAGCACAAACGGGTCTGGAATCCTGGAAAAGTAGAGCATTATTTGTTCATATTATCTCTAGCACCAAGAAATTGCCATATGATCTAATGACACATGAGTTTTATAGGGGAAAAAAAGGGAAATACATCCAGCCTCTGCTGTTTTCTTTTGACACGCAAACATTATTTCATTGATTAGGAGAGCAAACAAATTCCAGTATATGAGATGCGTAAGAAAAGATAACAATCTGGGGATCTCCTGTACAAATCCCATCCAATCATCTATACAAGTAGGATGTCTTGTGTACTCCAAGAAAATAAAAGTATACCAAACTCATTTGTCTACCAACAGTTATTGTAGAACAATTTCAGGATTTTTTCCGGTTGCATCTACACATGCCATAAATTTTAGAAAAAGTAAAGCAGAACGAGAGACAATGAAGGATATGTGACAAACAGAGAAAAGCTCCACCACAGAAGTCGGGTAACAATTTTTTTTGAAACTTGTGGTTTTGATATTTTTTGTGGCTATAAAATCATGTCACTAAGAGTAAAATGGAAAGTTTAAGTTAAATTGTTTCTAAATCTAGAAAGGTGTCATTCTTTTCGAGACAGACTAAAAAAGGAAGTGTGCCGTATCAAACGAAATAGAGGGAGTACTAAATTTCTAATTTCCTAATCGTAATCACTAAAACGTGTTCATTTTTAACGTTAAATCGTTAATTAACAATATTATTATTATATTATATTATTTTTCAACAATATTAAAAATGGTCCGGCCCTTCCCCGAACCCCGCGCATAACGGGAGCTTAGTACACCCTGCTGCCTTTTTTTTAAAATATTAAAAATGTAGAAGGGGAGCCTTGGAGTAACCGGTAAAGTTGTTGTCATGTGACCAGGAGGTCACGGGTTCAAACCGTGGAAACAACCTCTTGCAGAAATGCAAGGCAGCATACAATAGACCCTTGTGGTAAATCAAAACTTTTTGGTCTCCATGTTCCGGTCCCGGAAGAAGCTTATTTTTATATCAATAAATCCGGCCCTTCCTCGGACTCGGACACCGCACATAGCAGGAGCTTAGTGCAACGGGCTGCCTTTTTAATATTAAAATGTAGTTTCGCTCTCTTCAAGGACCCACGGTAACAACGTGTACGCCGTAGCGCAAGGAACTAAGGCACTGCCCATAAGGAAGGTTGCACAAATTTTGCAATAAAAGAGAACATTGTTCTCATAAAGTGTAGTTTTTTTAGAAAGTAAACAAGGATAGCTTTTTATTACTCCAATTAACATGATATCCTCTTCCAATTCAAAAATACCGCCCAGCTATGGTGAGTTTTTCCACATTGAGAATTGAGATAAACTTTTCCCCATCCAGACAAAAGGGAAAAAAATACTGCAAGCTGCAATTATCACATGATGATAAATAAAAAATAAAAGGAGAAACTAGTAAAGTTGTTGTCATGTGACCTGGAGGTCACGGGTTCAAGCCGTGAAAACAAAAATGCAAGGTAAGACTGCGTACAATAAACCCTTGTGGTCCGGCCCTTTTCCAGACCCCGCGCATAGCGGGAACTTAGTGCACCATGCCCTGCCCCTTAAAAGGAGAAACTAGGAAATGTCTGAGCCCTTTAAACATGCATATTAGAAGACAATACCACATTCTTTTGGATGAGGAGAAAATATAGGAGAATGCATCAATTATACTAACCATAATCTTATCACTGTCCCTCTTCTTCAACATATAGATATCTAACATGAAAAGGGAAGGAAAATGAGAGGAAGACTTACCGATCAAAGTCGGGAAAAAATGGCTGGACTTTGACAGGCTGCAAGCGATTGGTCGCATGAATGGGCCTTGACTTGCATGCCTCAAAAGAAGCCTTAATCTCCTGGATTTGTCTATCTCTGAAAACAGGGTTTGAGGAATACAATATTCAGGTCTCAACTATGTCTCACTATCTTAGACATGGATAGCATGGACACAGGAAGCAGAAGTAACCTATTGTTAAGATTCTCCAAAATGTTGCGGCCACCTCTGTTTTCTCGCAAGTCTTTAGCTTGCTTTTCAGTCAGAGACTGCAAATGGCATATTCAATTAATTAAACAGTATTTGCTACTCCTTGGAACACATTCTTTATACGCTATAATTAGCAGGAACCTGTTTTGCTGACTCTGTGCTAAGAGGAGAGATGTATTGTGTTTTGACCAGCCAAGAAACACCTTTGTCAGTTGGCCTTTCCTTCTTCTTTATGCCATCTTTCTTGACAGGGGTTACAACATCGTCATCACGCAACAACTCTTCATCTTCTGGAGCAAGCGGTATCTTTACACCCTTGGGAGGACTAAGCAAGCCCCCAAGAATGTAAACACAATAAGATTATTTTTCCATTAAAAATGTGCTACTTGAAGAAAAGGAGAGAGAGCATGTAACATACTTGTATATGCTGAGATCAAGAAGGTCAAGCGGGATTCCAAGGTCTGGTTCAACATATAGTTCAGGCTTGTGATTTTTCTCCAATGAGGTGATTTGGTACTTCGTAAATCTGCACACTTAAATGAATCGCCCTTAGAAAAAATGACAACAGTAACGCTCTGACGACAACCTGGAGTTTCATGTACTCCCTCCGTCCCAATTTATATGATGTAGTTTGACTGGGCACGGAGTTTAAGAAATGAAGGAAGACTTTTGAATCTTGTGGTCTAAAACAATCCAAAGATATTTGTGTGGTTATAGATCATCTCGTTAAGCGTAAAAGGTAAAGTTGAAAGTTAAATTGTTGTCAAATAAGGAAATGTGTCATTCTTTTTGGGACTGACCAAAAAGGAAAGTGTGTCATATAAATTGAGACAGAGGGAGTATCAAAAAATACACGAAGTGTGAGGTGCTGCAGAAAGGTGGAAAAGATATCAAGATGCCATCACTTTCAAACTACGCTCTGCCAAGCAGTCTTTTCCGTTCAATAATTCTTTCTATATATATTGCTAATGTATAGCCAAAATCCTTCCAAAAGCTCTTCCATATGCTCCATCAAAATGCTTATGGAGAACCAAAGGAGGTGCAGTCTCCCACTCCAAGGAAAAGAAGAAATTCAAATGCAAGTAGTACTCCGAAATGAAATCACGATGTGCGAACACAAAACATTTAAGCAACCTCATATAAGCTTTCTCAATCTATTAACTAGGACCTGCCTCGGACAAGCTTTGCTTCCCAAAGAAAGGACATGGAAAGGGAAGAGGAACCGGGATGAGCTAAACGTTTGCCTCCTCTAGTGCATATGAAGATAGTAACTACTAAACCAAAGGTCTTTTTTTTTAGAAAGAGATGTCAAAACCAAAGGTCATTTATTCCTCATAAATGTTAGTCCTTGCATTCAAACTTCAAATTAGGCTCACAAGCAATACTCAACTATAAATGCTCAACAATGTAACTCAACTAACTGCAAGGACCAACATCTAACATGAGAAATGTAACAACAACCATTAAAGCAATAGTCAATCAATAGGTAGAAAACAATATTATCCTTCAAAGATTACAGACCAAATTCTAGGCAAATTCCTGCATGGTGTGAATTATAGTGGGCGCGGCAATGCTGTGCAGCAAGCAAAAAACAACAAATTACATTGCTCGACATAAATGGTGAAAAGAAAAAAGAAGGAAATAGTTGCGGTCAATTCTATGTTGCTTGGACTCTTCACTTTCGGTGCCACACCCGTGTCGACACGACATGGGTGTGGATGTGGGATCTGTTCCCGATCTGGTCAAACGATTTTGGGTACTTTGACCAAAACTGACGGAGAAATTCCGCACACATCAATGATTTCTTTCATCAAAACAAAAGCTAAGGTGAAATTGAAGAAAATGGAATACCTTGTATATAGAAATTTTTATGTCACTCCTTTTCTTTTTATCTCCTTTCGTGATTTTTCTTCTCAAGTTTTTTCACATAATATCTCATAATTTAGGTTTTATAACTCTATTTTTAGATATTTGAATTACTTTAGCTGAAACCTCGTACCCCCGTATCCATATCTGGATCCGTATTCCCGAATCTTAAAATTTAGATCATGAAGGATCCGATCTCTATATCCGCACCTGTATCGGACACCCGCACCAGAGTCCGAGCAACTTAGGCGGCCATGTCCATTCTTACACCAATAGTGATAGCCTGGCGATTTCTGGATCAGACTAACCAGAGGTGATGGTTTAAGCACAATTCCAAATTAGGCATATGTAGCACTCCACAAAAAAAGGTTCAAGGGGAAAAGAACACGAACAGCGCTTGGGAATAATTCTGACGACTCTTACAAAAGCACACTCTAGATGGAACATTTCATCTACATATAAAGAGAATGACTTGCTTAGTTTGTTCTATTTTTGTCAGAAGATGCATTTGTGGTTAAATTGATTATCATAAATACAAGTGAGATGACCAGCACAACAAAAAGCAGAATCACATACCGATCTGGGTCTCTTCTTAATTTCAAAAGCTTTGGTTGTGCTGTTGGATCTGGTAATTCATTTCTGAATCTGCAGAGTACAGAAATTACATAACATTCAGCAATCTAATATGTAAAACAATGTGTTTGTCCCAAATGATAACATACCACAGTCTTTTCACAAATTATCCTGACTCAGAAAGGAACAACTTTAAAGAAATGACATAAGAAAAGAAAAGTCATTCAGCAGATAACTACATACACCTACCATCTGATCTACTGATGTCCATTAAGTTTATAGATCAGGTAACTAATCCAACGTAGAACAATTGGACATATAATGATCAAACAATCACTTGGCTGGTAATAAATCCAGAATAAACTAGTCTTACTTTAACTTGCAAAGAAATGTTGTGGGCTTCTTCAACCGGTTTTCTGTCCTCTCGCCACTTAGCAAAGGGGCAGTTCTTCTGTCAGCCATATGGGACGCGCTAATTGACCCATGACCCTTCATACCGGAAGCCAACATTTGTGTTTTCTGCAGAACCCTATTCTGTGATTCCTTTAATTGCTGCCTATGTTTCTCATCATGCATTTGCTTTTCTAATTCTCTCTTCTTCCTTAACCTCCTCTCTTCCTCAGTCTCAACCCTCCGTGAATGAGCATTGCCTTTTTTCACTGGCAATGGAGGAACAGAATGTCCTGGCTGTTTGTCATGCCTGGATTCACGCCAACCAGATTCTCGTCTTTTCTCTCCACTAGGCCTACTTTCATTACGCTGGTTCAGAGGGGGAACTGATGAAGGAGGTGGCGGAGGGGACGGTGGCTGAGTAGGCGGGGGAGGAGGAGGAGGAATAGCAGAATCTCCTGGAGGAGGGGGCGGAGGTGGATAGTACATCGGAGCAGGAGGGGGAGGAGGTTGCCCGGAAGGCGGTGGTGGAGGTGGATACGAAGAATCCGAAGGAGGAGGAGGCGGAGGTGTATACTGATTTCTCGCCGGAGGAGGAACGTAACCAGGGTGTTGATAATTCTGAGAGTAATTCTGCTGAGTATACGAAGATCCATCATTTATACCGTAACCCCAATTTTGCGAGTACTGACTTCCCCTGGATTGCGACGGCGGTGGCGGAGGGTTCTGATTCGACGGCGGCGGTGGCGCAGGAACAAAATTCGACTGAGACGGTGGAGGGAATTGCCTATAAGAAGCCATTGGACAACCCTACAAAGGCAAAAATGCAACCTAAAGCCCTAGGCGCCAAATAACCTCTACAATTCACAAATAAAGAATTTCTCTTTCCACTACTTCAGATTTATGAATCTATAACACACACAATCAAATTAAATCAAATCAAACGAACCCTAAATAAACAAATATTTTTGAAAATTTCAACTCTCATCAACGGTACATGACCATTCTCAAAATCAAAACACAAATTTAATTCGAACAACAAAACAAATTAACATCAATTTTGAGAGAATTAAAGTAGAACGAATTCCACTTCAAATTAACTTAGAGCATGAAATTTGAGCTAATCTTATCAAAATTGGTGAGAAAAAGAGCAACAATTTTGCTAGTTTAGTACGACAAGGAGCAGAGACAAGTGCCAGTTAAGTAACATTATATATAGTGGTCGCATATGGCTCTGGAAATTTTTGACAAAAATAAAATCAAATGAAGATTAAATTAAAATATTATTATTAATTTTGATATTCAATGTCCAAGCGAAATAGTTAAAATATTAATTATTTTCACCCGACCCGTAGTAATGAGTTAACAATTGAATTCAAGATGTTTTGCGGTCACCAATTTTAACATGCGCATATAGAACTTTACATAAGTCTTCGTTTACCTATACTATAGTGGTTAGAACTTGGATAGTCTTTTGGGTAAATATTTAAGCAACCTTTTATTCTTAAAAAATTACAATTGAATCCTGGATGACCGCTTCTACTTTAGACTTAAAACAAACTAATGAGCCAGATTTAAAAAAAAGGGAAAAGGGTCATATATGCCCTCAACGTTTAGGAAAAGATTTGTATTTGCCTTCCGTTAACGTTTGAGGTCAAATATGCCCTTTGTTAGTCCAAACCTTTTAAATTTACCCATTTTTAACGGATCTGACACGTGGACGACACATTGCAATTTTCCTAAAAATCTATTTTTATTCTCCCAAAATCCGGTGATTTTCGCGGGCTACAGTACCCTCGCCGAAAATTTGAAATTTTCGGCCAAACCACAGTAGCTCCGGCGACGTGTGATATACCGAAAGATTCGTCTCTTCACCCTCTTCAATTCTATACTACGCATTACCGTCTATTTCATCATCTTCTTTGTCAATTTGGTGATCGAACCCCTAACGGAGATTTGAATTTTCTGGCGTACTCCGATTTGATTCAACCTCTACATCAACTTAGCACAAATCGAAGTTCATAAACCTCCACGCCGATTGATTTTTCGCCACCGCTACAATCTGTCGGCGATCGGCGAAGTACGATAGACTTCGCATCACCTCGACGTCTGCACCCATCCATCACCTTCAGTTCTTACCCATTTTTCCGGTCGACCAAATCGGAAAACCCGTCTGGTTTTTTGCATTTTTCGGTCATTTAAGGTATCGACGAGGGCATTGGGTGGTACTATTGCGTTCGTCTCGTCATTCTCTTCAATATACACCCACCCCCGAAGTTCAACTGTTACTTTTTCGACGAACCACCAATTTTCATCCAGTTGTCGACGCCATTATGTGTCGTCCACGTATCTGCCACGTGGCAGATCCGTTAAAATGAGTAAATTTAAAAGGTTTGGACTAACAGATGATATATTTGACCCCAAACGTTAACGGAGGACAAATACAACTTTTTTCTAAATATTGAGGGCAAATATTACCCTTTTCCCTTCCCTATATAAATATTGACATTGATTTAAGCAAAATGTTGCTATTACTGTTCAAAGCAGTGTGGCATCGAAAGCTCTCAAATTCTGAATGTTCCTATAGACGAGATCAATAAGTGTTATATTTGTAACGCATTTACTTAAAGGAGCTCGATCAATTTCAATCTCATTTATAATTGACTTAAGTGCTACAATTAGTGACCAATGAATGAATAAAATATATATGTGATACTTCTTTTATTCCTGAGAAGAGTTTTGAAGGCGACCGAACTTTCCTTCACTGAAAGTTTAATGGTTTGAAGAACGTAGATTTCATGAAATCAAGCATTAATAAAGTTATTTTCTTTTTATTAGCTTTGTTTCCATTTTCATCCCTGTTTCAGTTGACGTCGAAGGCAAATGAAAAATGTCACTCAATCAATAAATAAGAAATATGACATTGATACTTACTCAAATGGCAGGGGAAGAAAACCGTCGTCCATTTCAGCACCAGAAAATGCAAGTTTGATCAAGAACTAGAGAGAAGATGCGAAAGAAGTGGTTCGGGTAGATACCTGACTATGATATTTATAGCACCGAAAAAATACCAGATTATAAAGTATCAACTTCTTACTGTTCCGTTCTTTTTAAATAGTTAAGTAACTTTTACTTTTTTTTTATTCATAAATAAGATAGACTCAAATTTTAAATTTCTAAAATATGATATTTTACTTTTGATTTATGATTTTTAAAGAGAAAAAAAAACATGAAATTGTCGTGTTTGTTGACATTCATTTGTATCAAGTGTTTTCATGCTTGAGTTACGTATTTAATTGCATGCATAAGTTGTTTTTGTTTGTAACAATAACACATAAAATATGAATAAAGGTGACATTTCCACCAATATCACATAATTTGGTAAAATTATTTATTGTGGTTATATTGCAGTGATATTATTTTCAGAAAAATATATTTTTCTTATAAAACTTAATGACTAGATTACGTAATCTATGATGTCGTAACTTGGATTTTCAAATTTACAACACTTTAATTGTTAGATTGCATTTGGATTTTCAAATTTACAACACTTTTAATTAATACAGTTTTTTTTTTTTTTTTTTTTTTTACGAAGGAACGCACCGCTACTCTTTCGAAGTGCGCACAGTAAAACCCCGCCGACGCATACCGCAAACCACGCCGCCGATTAACCACACTTTCAGTGCCATGCGCAAAGAAGGTTTATGCAGGATCGAACTCGCGACTATGGCCCCGCGCTTCATCTCTACACCAACTTGGCTACAATAGAACGAATAATGTTATAAGCCTCCATTCATGTTTGTATTTGCAGCACTTACCTCCTTTAAGATTTTAAACACTATATTTATTTCCTTTATTTTGATATTATTCTACAAAAATTAAGTTTAATTGATAAAGGTTATATATAATACAAGCTTACCCCTTTATAATTTAATTATTATATGCAAGATTTTGTAACATTTGCCTTACTTACAAAGTGTCGGACAAAAAATAGTCCGGAATGACTGATTAGATTACGGGTGTGTGAGAATAATGTGCAAGTGAAATACAATAATAAACAAGTAAAATGAATCAACAAGCTAGATCTAGAAATAAGTTATGAATAAAGCAAGAACAGAAGCTGAGAATGGTGTATTAGCTTGAGAGAGATCTTAGTTACAAGTTTAAGCGGAGAGAGAATACAATGTGTTTTTCTTCTCTTCTAAGTCTTGCATATTTAGGAGAAAACTAAGACTGTTATGACCCCAAAGTTGTGACGACGTGAGCCTAATGACGTCATCATGCCCACGCGCGCCGCGACACTCTGATCTAGGAAGATTGATGTGACGAGAGTTATGGGGAGTGGAGGACAGTTGTGAAGATCCATTAGCACTTTCAGAACCATAAAATTTCTTATATACGCTTAACGTCTCCGGATGCATTTCTACTCAATACATTAATAAATACAATATAATAATTTTTCATAAAACATGTACTTTGTAAACAATAAGCATCATATGTACCAAACAAAAAAAAAAGCATAGTGAAAATAAATGTAGAGTTGCAAGTTGCAACGCGGTCGGTCCATCACCCTATTTCATATTTCAAGCGTTTAGTTTTTAATGAATACCATAAAAAAAAACAGACGCCGTTGCCGGGGATCGAACCCGGGTCACCCGCGTGACAGGCGGGAATACTTACCACTATACTACAACGACCTTGTTGAAAATGGAGGCATAGCTTTGCTATTTCATATTACTAACGATGCTAACCTTTTTTTTGGTACATCAGAAATACTAAAAAGTTCTAAGATCATTCATAAGCTACACTACTCAAAGATGCTAGGAGCAAAAACGCCATTTCCTTCATTATATTCTCCCATATAAGAAAATCTTCTGCCTGTGTGTGACCTTTATTTGCCAAAAAAATCGACACACTTGTTTGCCTCTCTCCAAATGTGGATAATAGTCACGTTATAGACTTCCAACAGGTATCTGCAATCTTCAATGATTGTGCTTAAAGGATGAAGTTGTATGTTGTCCTGTTTACTTGACAGCAAGTTGGCAGACTGTTTTTACTTCGAATTCTCTATATCCCCATTGTTTTTGTTGTTTGATGCTCCATAATTCTGTGGTGAGGCTTGAGGTAGGTCTCATCTTACCTGGATATCCCAATATCCACTTCGGTTAAATTGAATACTAATGGTAGCGTGAAGACATAAACTGAGAATACTGCTTTTGGCGGAATTTTTAGAGATGATCAAGTGGGCAAAGAAATGCTTATTGGTTGCTTCTTGCTTTGTTTTGTGCATTAACATGTAACATACTCGATAGTCTGCTACTGGGGATTCGATAGAGAAGAGGGAAAGGGAGGAAGACAGAGAGAAGAAAAAAAGAGAATTAGGTTTGATATTTCTGAATGATTCAAAATGATGTTACAAGCCTATGTATAGATAGGGACTAAAATTGTAATTACTAAACAATACAATGTAAACTTAAAGGACTAGACTGTAAATGACAATAACAAAACTTAAGGACTATCTTGTACTAATAATAATACTAGTCATAATAATGAATTGTGACATTCCATTTCCCTTGAAAAACAACTTGAACTCCCTGATCCAGCTTGAATTTCCCAATCCTGCAACTGGCTTCAAAATGCAGCAGTTTCTGGAATTGAGACTTGATGAATGAGAAGCCTTCCCAAATTGCTTCTTCTGGTAGAAGGTTAGCCCACTGGACCAAGATTTGACTAACAGCTTTGTTCCCTTTCTTGATCATTCTTCTATCTATACTGCCACTGGTTCAGTCAGAATTTGGCCATCAACTGAACAAAAAAAGAAATGAAGATGCAGGAGAGTTCATCTTGTAATTTCACATGTTGCATCTGGTATATTTCATTATGAAGGGCCTTGTTGTGATCGATGAGCAACTCATACACATTCGGCTGACTTGGTTCCATTATAATTGTCCCTGCCTCGGTGTCGATCTTAGCATCAAACTTTGAGGTCCTAATAAGATTCACTATCCATCTCTCTGCCTCCTCGTGATTCAAGTTTAGTTTCTCAGCTAGAACTCCCATGTCAATGCGTTGATGAATGCGGCATTAGGTCTCAGAGGTCAAAAGATGAGCCTTTTCAAGGAATTCGTCCTTCAATGGAACAGAGTAAAGAATGTCAAAAACTCTTTTCCAAGGAATGGGTCATTCAATATTACCTCTTCGCACTCCTTCATCTTTTGTTGTGCTCCATCAAAATCATAGTTCATGTAAACACCTGCCAAAAACTCTGTGATGGGGTCTTTGCAAGAATATTGCTCCTGTTGAACAATCTTAATGAAGTCCTTAAATTGAGGTCTTCTCCGACATTGACAATAAATCACGGCCAGTATCGCAGCAAGTGGGGAGCACTTGTTTGAATGGCACTCAAATACGTGTCCTGATTAAATAGGTCAATGATTTGTGTTCTGCCATTGTCATGGTTGAAGAAGATGAATAGACTCCAGTGCATTAGCCATATTCTATTCTGAACTTGTTTCAATGTAGTCGAGAAACTCTTTGAGTCGATAATTTCCTTCAAGCAGTTTAGTTCCTCAAGTGCAATATTCCAGTTCTGCATTAATATCTCTGCAGCAAGCTATCCCAATGCGACCGACACTTCGCTACTTTTTGTACACAATGCTCGATCTTGCAGATAATCAAAGACACGAGTAGTTTCCACATTCAAACTGAAAGTTTTCATAAGGAAGCCATCGAAGGCTTTCCACAAATTGAGATTTGACCGTAGAATGATCGAATTGTATCCGAAGAACGGGGGGATACAAAAAGTCAATTTGATGTCATTGAAAGCCCAATCAAATAATCCAAACGAGAAAATCATAGCTTCAAAGCTCATCACTTCAATAAAGGCATTGAAGTCAGGAGGCTGACCCCCAAGTTTTTTCTAATGGATCCGCTTCAGCTACAACCTTGGCAACAAAAGCTCTGTCGAACCGACTCCTATTTCAATCCGTGCTGGACCGATCAATATACCAATAATCAAGTCTTCAGTCAACCAAAACGCGTAAAGGCAGTTTCACCACCTCACCTTAGGACCATGGGAACACCCGCAGAAAAGAACTCGCTCCGGGGGGTGATGGCTTAACTTACTCCCCATACGAGACCGGAAATGAAGCTAATTTGGCATATTGATACAATGCCTCTATCTGGTCTGGACCAATCTGATATCGCTCGTGGAGCAACTGAAGATTGTGCTGCTTGTCAACTCTCAACTCTTGGATAACACTGGAATTCTGCAAAAAAGTAATCCATGGGGCTGCAACTTCCTCAAGTGCTCTCAACCTTGCAACAACTATCAAATTAGGCTTGTATGTGGCCCCATTAATAAAAACATTTTTCTTCGCATCCATGTCATCCATTTAAGTAAGAAGCTTGTTCAAAATCCGATATATTGCTCTACCAGCATCTACACTACTGCTCCCACATCCTGGGGAATCATATAAAAGAACACCCTTTGAAGGTGACATACCAAGTTTCTCGAACTTCTCTGACTGCTTCACAGTGTATTGAACAGTCTTTGGAAGCTCTCTTTTGACATTTTCCTGTCCTCCAATATCTTCCCAGGAGACATTAGGCACTTCAACACTCGTTTCAGGTTATGCAATTGGATTACTTTTTCCTAGAGCAGTTTGGAAGTGCTCATTTGTGGTAGCTATTGAGTTCAATATTTCCGCATCAATGACATCCATTTTCTCTCTAATACACTGAAGTGCAGCTTCAGTGCATATAACAGTAAGGTCTGCCTCAACATAACTATGTGTATCTTTGGATATTCTTTCCAAATCGACTTCTTCTACAAGCTTCCTATTCTTGGTATGCATACGAAAAACTTCAAGACGTCCACCTTCCTCGTGTGTCTTCTCTCGCTTGGGAACAATTGCATAAATTTCATCAACGAATATAATAGATGGAACATTTTTCTCAGCTTATTCAAAAGCCTTCCTGAGATTGTTTTCAGCTCCAGTAAACTCCATCTCATCCATATCTTCATTAATGTACCAATGCAAGAAAACATTTCTTCGAAACATAGCTGAAACAATCCAATACTGGCCATGATGAAGATTAGCAGCACACATCATATTTTTTGTATCCCACATCTGATGTGTTAGCTCGAAAACATCCAATGCTTGATATTGCTGCGACCCTCTAGAAATGAGTGGAACAAATTCAACCATGAAGAAATGCACAACAAATTCCTGTGTTATCATGAAGCCTCCAGTTTCTGTTTGCCACCCTGTATCTGCTATAAGGCACTTTCCATCTCCTACCACATTGAAAAATCATCTCCATGTACTTGAATTTATTGGCTCATTAACACTTCCCCACATTGCATCATCAGATTCAGGTTCTAACCACCCAGTAAATTTCTTTCCATAAATCTCCATTTTATTCACCTCGGTAGCCCCCATTCCATACACATTCTCAAACATACATTCCTGAAACTTGGTAATGAAATTCCTATACTCATCATCCACAAACAACTTCAAAGCTCATACTCCATTATCCACAAACTCAACTCTCCTTTGATCTCCAAACATCTTTAATTGCATATCAGTCGAAACTTTAGCCCTGAAAATCTGCTTGAGTTTGATTGTCAGAGAAGGTGCAACAGCTTGCCCAGTGTCCATCAAAATATAGCCATAGCCCAGATGTGTCAATTCATTACTCAACAATTCAAATGACATATCCTCTTTTGCAATGGTTGAATCTGATTCAAGTGATAAGATTCTGGATAATTGCGTCCAAGAAGTAACTTCCGAAACCTTGATCAATTTCAACTCTTCCACTTCCTTTGACAAATTAGGTGTATGTGATACAACATCATTGCAAGCCATGAGAGGACTGTCTAGACCAAACCGAATCAATGACAATACCTTATCATCATTCTCTTCATCTTCATTGTTTGATTCTTTTCCCACCATAACTACTGGTTCACTCAAAAATATGTTATCATTAAAACCAATGACATTGCCATCATTGGCCAATTTATTGGGGAGACGCTCATCCAATTGATCCTTACACATAATATTATCCCCATTTGTTCTAAGTAACCGAAAATCAGCTAATCGCATTATTTTCTTCTTTTGACTACATTCATCCAACACATAATCCGCAATGTAACTAGAAATTGCAAGAGATGTACCGTGTATCTCAATTTCAGGACCATTACTATTAGGACTCTTGTCGAACCTGATCTTCTTTCAGATTTTCTTCCTCCGCATCTTCATGTTGAACTACCGTTAGCCCATTCTCAACCCTAACAACTGATTTTCCTTCATTATCATCTTCAATTTTCACATGTGAACATTCATCACGATCATCATAATCAAAATACCTCATACCCACTTTCCCGACGTAACCTCGACGGTATATATTAAAGAGGATTATGCGATTGTACCTTCTGTCGACGTTTCCTGTACTTTGAGGATATTTTCTGATTCGGTTTTCCAACGTAACTTTCATCTTGACGTACCCTTTCTTCTTCTTCTTAAATCTTGTCGTCACTGTATGATCATCTCGTAATGCGAGAAGCGGGAAGCGGCGACATAGTAATACCCGACCAGCACGGTTGGGTGAAATTGGGACCGATACTATAAAATTGATGGTCGTAAGAGTGATGATAAGCAAATTGCTGCTCACCGTACCCTCCTTGTGCTTCATACGAACCAAGCGACTACTGAACGTCCAGCGGAGTGAACAAATGCTCCATTCTCGATGATACGTTGAACATGGCAGCAGATTTAGGAGTTTTGCTACCTGAAACTTGGTCGACGTCGTAGCTTGATTGTAGAACTGGCCCGTGAGTTGGAATAGAACCGAGTGTGTGTGTCGCCGAAAAACTAGGATTCGAGTTCGTCTTTGTTGCTGGAGTCGTCGGTGCTGACTCCCTCGCCTGAATGATGTCCCTATCAATAATGAACTCGAATTTTCGATTTATTTCGCATCTGAATCTCGTCTTGGATTTTTCGCATCTCCGATGAGATGTCTCAGATGTTTTGTATCTCCGGTGAGATGCCCACTCCCGTCGTCGGACTGAGCTTTGATACCATTTGTAACAGACTCAGTAGCAGGGACTCAATAGAGAAGAGGGAAAGGGAGGAAGAAGGAGAGAAGAGAGAGAGAATTAGGTTTGATATTTCTGAATGATTCAAAATGATCGTTACAAGTCTATGTATAGATAGGGACTAAAATTGTAATTACTAAACAATACAATGTAAACTTAAAGGACTAGACTGTAAATGACAATAACAAAACTTAAGGACTATCTTGTACTAATAATAATACTAGTCACAATAATGAATTGTGACATAACATCTATGTAGTTCCGGTTTATACATACGTTTTGCTCCACAGTTTCTCCCATTGGCACACAATAGATGACTTTCGACTTAGTATATAAATATGATCATCCCGGAATATTTACATTCACAATACAACAAAAGTAACGAGGATACTAAAAACTTCTGCTCCCTACATAGGATTGATTGAACAGAGAAATTTGAAAGAAAAAAAAAAAGAAAAAGACATCTCGATGACTAGCTAATCTTCAAAGCGACATGGAATTGACTAAATTTTGTAGCAACAATTATCTTCCTTGACTCAGCAATAGCTACGGTAACTAGGGCTGTACATGCAACTCTCTGCATATGCTGCTAGGTTCTCCGGTTGTGGTAGACGAGTGGCCAAACCTGTTCGGTAAAAGAGAGGAACATCGATATTATATTTATGCTAGACATATATAAGGGTGAAGTCTTCCAGTGACAAGATTTTAGAGGAGAAAAATAGTAAAATACCAAGTTCATATGCTTTGGCTGCCACTTTAGCAGGCAGCAATGTGAGCTGAAATCTTCCTTGTGTTGGCAAATGGCGGGTATATAAGTCCCTTCTCAAAATTCTCTTCACTAACTTCTGCTGCTAAAGCTTCTGCTGTTCAGATGAAAGAATCCGAGATAGAAATGTAAGAATTTTTGAGGATGAAAGGAAATGTAATCTTCGGTTGTAGTTTTTGGTGCTCCAAGTTAAGAGTAACAAAAGACTTTTTGGGTGAGAAATGACAAAAACACTTCTTTTTTAGCTTGCACTTGTTTCTTTGGGCTTCAGGAGGATACTAAAAACTTCTGCTCCCTACATAGGATTGATTGAACAGAGAAATTTGAAAGAAAAAAAAAAGAAACAGACATCTCGATGACTAGCTAATCTTCAAAGCGACATGGAATTGACTAAATTTTGTAGCAGCAATTATCTTCCTTGACTCAGCAATAGCTACGGTAACTAGGGCTGTACATGCAACTCTCTGCATATGCTGCTAGGTTCTCCGGTTGTGGTAGACGAGTGGCCAAACCTGTTCGGTAAAAGAGAGGAACATCGATATTATATTTATGCTAGACATATATAAGGGTGAAGTCTTCCAGTGACAAGATTTTAGAGGAGAAAAATAGTAAAATACCAAGTTCATATGCTTTGGCTGCCACTTTAGCAGGCAGCAATGTGAGCTGAAATCTTCCTTGTGTTGGCAAATGGCGGGTATATAAGTCCCTTCTCAAAATTCTCTTCACTAACTTCTGCTGCTAAAGCTTCTGCTGTTCAGATGAAAGAATCCGAGATAGAAATGTAAGAATTTTTGAGGATGAAAGGAAATGTAATCTTCGGTTGTAGTTTTTGGTGCTCCAAGTTAAGAGTAACAAAAGACTTTTTGGGTGAGAAATGACAAAAACACTTCTTTTTTAGCTTGCACTTGTTTCTTTGGGCTTCAGGAGGATACTAAAAACTTCGGCTCCCTACATAGGATTGATTGAACAGAGAAATTTGAAAGAAAAAAAAAAGAAAAAGACATCTCGATGACTAGCTAATCTTCAAAGCGACATGGAATTGACTAAATTTTGTAGCAACAATTATCTTCCTTGACTCAGCAATAGCTACGGTAACTAGGGCTGTACATGCAACTCTCTGCATATGCTGCTAGGTTCTCCGGTTGTGGTAGACGAGTGGCCAAACCTGTTCGGTAAAAGAGAGGAACATCGATATTATATTTATGCTAGACATATATAAGGGTGAAGTCTTCCAGTGACGAGATTCTAGAGGAGAAAAATAGTAAAATACCAAGTTCATATGCTTTGGCTGCCACTTTAGCAGGCAGCAATGTGAGCTGAAATCTTCCTTGTGTTGGCAAATGGCGGGTATATAAGTCCCTTCTCAAAATTCTCTTCACTAACTTCTGCTGCTAAAGCTTCTGCTGTTCAGATGAAAGAATCCGAGATAGAAATGTAAGAATTTTTGAGGATGAAAGGAAATGTAATCTTCGGTTGTAGTTTTTGGTGCTCCAAGTTAAGAGTAACAAAAGATTTTTTGGGTGAGAAATGACAAAAACACTTCTTTTTTAGCTTGCACTTGTTTCTTTGGGCTTCAGGAGGATACTAAAAACTTCTGCTCCCTACATAGGATTGATTGAACAGAGAAATTTGAAAGAAAAAAAAAAGAAAAAGACATCTCGATGACTAGCTAATCTTCAAAGCGACATGGAATTGACTAAATTTTGTAGCAACAATTATCTTCCTTGACTCAGCAATAGCTACGGTAACTAGGGCTGTACATGCAACTCTCTGCATATGCTGCTAAGTTCTCCGGTTGTGGTAGACGAGTGGCCAAACCTGTTTGGTAAAAGAGAGGAACATCGATATTATATTTATGCTAGACATATATAAGGGTGAAGTCTTCCAGTGACAAGATTCTAGAGGAGAAAAATAGTAAAATACCAAGTTCATATGCTTTGGCTGCCACTTTAGCAGCAATGTGAGCTGAAATCTTCCTTGTGTTGGCAAATGGCGGGTATATAAGTCCCTTCTCAAAATTCTCTTCACTAACTTCTGCTGCTAAAGCTTCTGCTGTTCAGATGAAAGAATCCGAGATAGAAATGTAAGAATTTTTGAGGATGAAAGGAAATGTAATCTTCGGTTGTAGTTTTTGGTGCTCCAAGTTAAGAGTAACAAAAGACTTTTTGGGTGAGAAATGACAAAAACACTTCTTTTTTAGCTTGCACTTGTTTCTTTGGGCTTCAGGAGGATACTAAAAACTTCTGCTCCCTACATAGGATTGATTGAACAGAGAAATTTGAAAGAAAAAAAAAAAGAAAAAGACATCTCGACGACTAGCTAATCTTCAAAGCGACATGGAATTGACTAAATTTTGTAGCAACAATTATCTTCCTTGACTCAGCAATAGCTACGGTAACTAGGGCTGTACATGCAACTCTCTGCATATGCTGCTAGGTTCTCCGGTTGTGGTAGACGAGTGGCCAAACCTGTTCGGTAAAAGAGAGGAACATCGATATTATATTTATGCTAGACATATATAAGGGTGAAGTCTTCCAGTGACAAGATTCTAGAGGAGAAAAATAGTAAAATACCAAGTTCATATGCTTTGGCTGCCACTTTAGCAGGCAGCAATGTGAGCTGAAATCTTCCTTGTGTTGGCAAATGGCGGGTATATAAGTCCCTTCTCAAAATTCTCTTCACTAACTTCTGCTGCTAAAGCTTCTGCTGTTCAGATGAAAGAATCCGGGATAGAAATGTAAGAATTTTTGAGGATGAAAGGAAATGTAATCTTCGGTTGTAGTTTTTGGTGCTCCAAGTTAAGAGTAACAAAAGACTTTTTGGGTGAGAAATGACAAAAACACTTCTTTTTTAGCTTGCACTTGTTTCTTTGGGCTTCAGGAGGATACTAAAAACTTCTGCTCCCTACATAGGATTGATTGAACAGAGAAATTTGAAAGAAAAAAAAAAGAAAAAGACATCTCGATGACTAGCTAATCTTCAAAGCGACATGGAATTGACTAAATTTTGTAGCAACAATTATCTTCCTTGACTCAGCAATAGCTACGGTAACTAGGGCTGTACATGCAACTCTCTGCATATGCTGCTAGGTTCTCCGGTTGTGGTAGACGAGTGGCCAAACCTGTTCGGTAAAAGAGAGGAACATCGATATTATATTTATGCTAGACATATATAAGGGTGAAGTCTTCCAGTGACAAGATTCTAGAGGAGAAAAATAGTAAAATACCAAGTTCATATGCTTTGGCTGCCACTTTAGCAGCAATGTGAGCTGAAATCTTCCTTGTGTTGGCAAATGGCAGGTATATAAGTCCCTTCTCAAAATTCTCTTCACTAACTTCTGCTGCTAAAGCTTCTGCTGTTCAGATGAAAGAATCCGAGATAGAAATGTAAGAATTTTTGAGGATGAAAGGAAATGTAATCTTCGGTTGTAGTTTTTGGTGCTCCAAGTTAAGAGTAACAAAAGACTTTTTGGGTGAGAAATGACAAAAACACTTCTTTTTTAGCTTGCACTTGTTTCTTTGGGCTTCAGGAGTTAAAGGTGACCAAGTTGACGCAAGGTGTGAAAATCCAGCCAACACAAGGAATTGGAATATTATTTATTTCTACGAAACTACTTAGACTTGTGTTGCTCCGACTCTTCAAAACTACTACCGACAGGTGTGTGTCGGATCCTCCAAAAGTAGTGCACTTTTGGAGGATCGGACACGGTTGCAGCAATATTTGGGAGAGTAGCAACATAGCTGAGTTCAGACAATGTAAATATATCCGTTGTTTCAAAGTTGGAGGTAAGAAACTTCCAACTAAGAACAAACCTCTCTAGGAAAATTTAGGAATTGAACGGTAGATGGATAATTTGATGGTATCTAACAGAGTTGCTTACACAAACCTGGTTTTGCAGCTCCATATGCAACTTTTAGTAACATCAACTAGTTTTTCATACTATTTTTTGTTTTAGTTTTTTCCTTTCCTTTTTTTTTTGTGTGTTTTGAGCAGCTGGTTCTTCTACTTATTTATGCACCATCTGAGTGTAAAGGTATCAAAGACGCTAATTCCAGTAAAATGTGTAAAATAGCATATGCACAGAATTTTTAATCCAGAAAATCCAGAGCTAGAAGCATTTTCGCATGCCAGAGCCCAAAATCTCCATTCCCCCTCTTGAAAACAGCAAATTTAAGCTCGTGAGTCTTAATTATTTTTACTGCTGTTCTTTATTCCACAGATATATTTATTTATAGGAAAAGGAGAGAGAACTTAATAGCAGATATTAAAATATACATTTTGCAGAACTTACAGGCTGCCAGGAGCATATCACCATGAACGCGAATTGCACCAGATATTATCAGTCCCAGACCCAACCCAGGGAAGATATATGCATTATTTGCCTTAGATAATAAAAGAGAGAAAATTAGTACTAATGTTGTATATTAAATTAAAATGTATTTCAGAAAAAATGTTAAGCCATATGTTTTAACATTTTGGACCTGACCAGACACGAAGATTTTCCCTTGTACTCAACTGGAGCAAATGGACTCCCGCTAGCAAAAATGGATCGCCCCTGTATTGATTATGGGAGAATTATAGAACTGCAAAATTAAAACATGTGCGAGACAAGAAAATTGATAGATCAATACGAGCTTCATACGTAAAAAGTGGACTGTCCAATAACTTACCGCACTCCATGTATAAGCCTCTTCTGCGGTACATTCAGACTGTGCTGTTGGGTTGGATAGAGCAAAAACAATTGGTTTCTGCATTACAAACCATTTAGAACAAATAAGTTACTACTGCTTAAGTAGTTTTCTCCAAGAGTGATTTCAAGGAACAAGGAGGGAGTACCTCAATGAAGGTTGCCATAGCTTGTACCACTTCTTTAGTAAACGTCTTCCCAGCTCCAGATAGGGCTGTTAGTGGTTCGGATATACTCGAGAACCGGACCGAAACCGGACCGGTAAACCCGGACCGAAACCGGACCGAAACCTTAACGGTCCGGATACGAGTATCAAAAAAATACCCGGACCGATAAGGAACCGGACCGGTAACCCGGTAAAATACCCGGTAACCGGTCCCCCCCACCCCCCAGTCCCCCTCCAGCCAGCCCCCCAGCCAGCAAGCCCCCAGCAGTCCCCCTCCTGTCAGCTCTAATTAGTTGTAAATTGATCAAACTTTATATGGTCATAACTTTGCGCTCGGACGTCCGTTTTACCTAAAAAAAAAATTGATTTCGCGTATTTTTTCGAGACGAATAATCTCATATAAACGTCCATCTTGCCCCTCAATTTCACTTTTCCCCCAAATCGTTACGTTTTTTCCCTTTTCAAATCTAAATATCTCGCGATGTACAATTGATTTCAACGTAAAAATTGCGTGGAACCGCGTCCGAGAATGTCAATTTCAGTATTGAAAATTCAATTTAAAAAAAAAATGGCCCGACCCGGAAAATTCTTACCGGTCCGGACCGAGAACCGGACCGATAAGGTTTCGGTCCGGGACCGGTTCTCGTTCCAGGACCGAAACCTTACCGGTCCGGTCCCGGTCCGGACCGGTAAGCTTATCGGACCGGTCCCGGTCCGGACCGGTAAGCTTATCGGACCGGTCCCGGTAAGCTGATACCCGGACCGGACCGGTCCGATAACAGCACTAGCTCCAGAAGACCCAATCAAGACGGTTGGCTTAATTAACTGTCGCACAATAATGAGTTGAGAATGACACTGGGAAGGAGGGGTTGGGGGGCAGAGGGGGAGCGAAATTGGTAGGTGGTGATATATTCGTACCTTCACAGCATTCACCAGTTCTTTTACTGGATCATGGTCATGAGCCCAGGGCCTCTTAAAATGTTGAAGTGACTCCCTAGGAGACCTAACAATCAACCCTAGAGGAAGAATGATGTGTGGATGCTTAGTCTAACAAAGTAAGCTGATGGAAAACTGATAGAAAGAATAAAATATCTGATACAGGAGATTTTAAATACCTTAGAATCCACCATCCAGATTTTCTTGCGTGTCTCTTCTAGAGGGTCTCCAGTCTACACAAGGAAGACTAATGCATAAATCACTTGACAAATTTTGTTGTTATAAAGGTGGTTGAAACTTTTGATACAAGAGCACTAATCGAAACAAAGAGAAATTGTTTCCTTAAGGCCAAACCTGCTTTGACATCTCAAGAGCTATGAGTTCTGCTATCCCAGTACCAGCCTGCATTGTCAATAAGTGATTTAAGGAAATCTACAGACAGAGAATGGCAGGGATAACTAAAATATGATTAATAGCCTGTTTGGCCAAGCTTTTGGGAAGCCTAAAGTGTTTAATTTTTTCAACAAGTGCTTATTTTAGAAAGTTGATGTGTTTGCCCAAGCTTTAGAGAAAATATAAGTGTTTTTGAGTAGTAACAGAAGCTCAAAAAGTAGTTTTTCCCCCGAAACACTTTTGGAACATTGGCAGGCACAAAGTACTGCTCTCAACAACAACAACAACAACATACCCAGTGTAATTTTGTTGTTGTTGTTGTTGAGAGCAGTACTCGTGCTTGCTAATGTTCCAAAAGTGCTTCGGGGGAAAAGCTCTGCTCTAATACTGGCAAAAATGTTTTCAATTTGAGTAACCAAACACAAACTGCTACTCTCCAAAAGCAATTTTTCGAAAAACACTTCTGACAAAAAGCACTTTTCAAAATACACAGATTTTAGAAGTTTGGCCAAAAGGCTACAAATCCAGTTCAGTAACTGTTTAGGCCTTAAAGGTGGGCCAAAGCAAAAGTTGCATGTCAAAAGACAAGGCAAGGACTCTGCAATGGATGGAGCATGTGCTTCCCCAGCTCCCACGAATAAAAATGTATGTTGTGCCAAGTTTCCTCCCACTAAGTTCAGTGCTGCCATGAGCCCTGCAAGGACCACAGATGCAGTCCCCTGGAAGAAAGCGTAGAACAGTATGCATGCATCAGTCATACAAACAGCACTTTTATGACCACGATACAATAATTGAGTCCTTGTCTTACCTGAATGTCATCATTGTAAACAGGGTGGCTAGTTCCATACTTTGCAAGAAGGTCAAATGCGTTATGATTCGCAAAGTCTTCAAACTAGTGATGCATATCATGAAGTTAGAACACAAATTAAAGTTCAGTTTACATATGCAAATATTTGTCAGAAGACAACCAACATGAATGAGCACTTTCTCCCCGTAAGTCTGCTTGACAGCGGACATGAATTCATCCAGGAGTTCAGCATATTCGGAAGAAGCATCAAGTGAGAAAGTTAGGAAGATATACAACCATCTACAAGATGTACTCTAAGACCTAAACATTGTAGGAACTAAAATTATGAACCTGTCCTCTAGCTCTTCTTCGCCTGAGCCCAATGTAAAATTCATCTTTTAACAATTCCTCATTGTTTGTACCCACATCAATGGTTACCGGCAAGCACTGAAAGGAAGAAAGGATAATCAATCTACCAATTTTCTCTATCGGTTAGTTAGAGGAAATAGCAAGCAGATACTGCCTGTGTATTTGGGAAACTATAGAGTAACATGTGCTATATGCAGGTTTCTATGCAAAACGATGTGCAGAGAACAGTTAGATGCAACAGAGTCTCAGACCATATGACTATTTAACGTACTTTTTTCTAAATTACAGCTTCAATGTACAATATATCAGCAGTAATTCAACCCCTTAAACTAATAACTAACTTTGACAAAGTGTTGGTGAACTTCAATGAGATACAATATTTTTTGTGCAAGAAAAGCATCATGTCCATTTCTAACAACTGTTACATTTGCCATACAGAAGCTTACCGCTGATGGCCGAATGCCTCCAAGAGCGGTGTATAAAGAGAGTTTCCCTACTGGTATTCCCATTCCCTGTCAAAGATGCAATGATTGTCATTAATATGGCTTTAGAAACCTAAGAGAAATACGTGAGCATATATCTCATATGTATGTTTTAAAACATAAATAGGTGCATAGAGGAACTGCGAATATTACTTAAACAGGCAGAGAAATAGTTCTCTGTTATTCCTTGGAACTCACCTAAGATGATTACAAAGTGAAGTCCATACACAACATACCTGGCAACCTAGGTCCCCGAGGCCCAATATTCGTTCTCCATCAGTTACAACAATAACTTGAATTTTCTTCTCAGGCCAATTCTTTAATACCTCAAGAATTTTGCCTTTGCAAATGGCCATCACATTTCAGATTTAAATGTAATAAGAAAAACATTGGGGCCAGTAATTTGAGAATTATCTGTTGAATTTCAAACACATACTTTTCTTTCAAGCTGATAAAAAGACCTTGAGGACGTCTGAAGATGCTACCATACTTCTGGCATGCTTCGCCTACTGTTGGAGTATAAACTACAGGGAGCAACTCTTCTACGTTTTCCATAAGAAGCTTGTAGAATAGCCTCTCATTTCTCTCCTGCACCAAGATGCATAAAACAAGAATTTGTGTATTATGAGGCCAATAAAATTAGGCATATAGATGTAGAAAGACTTGATCCAAGTAATGATCCATTTTTTTGGACGTCCCAGATGTAACCAGACTCCAAGTATTATTCTGTCATTGTCTGTTTAATGCTCAACTTAGTACATTTCGACCTCTCCATAACAATCATCCTCTATAATAACATTTCACTATAACAACCTAGTTTTCTTTGGAACCGACTTTTATGTATGTTATATTCTATGTTTTCTACAACAACATCTGGCTATAACAACCTAAAAAATTCTTGCCCAGACAAACAATGTGTTATAGAGAGGTTTGATTGTATAACTTAACACAGAGCAGCAACTAATCATGAGCATCACATAGAGAATTAGAGATATTGCTACTACCTGAAGATCCATCATGGCCATGTACCTTTGCAGTGGTACATTATACTGACGCAGATTGTTCATCAATTTTTTAACCTGAGAAGAAGTTACACAATGATACAGTTAATTAGAGAGCTTCCATTGGGAAAACCTCTCTTAAGGATATGCAAAGAGCAATATGGAAAACCTGAAGCTCCTGATCGACAACCACAGGAGGAAGAAGACCAGGAATCCCTCTCTTTCTCGCTGAAAGCTAGCCCTTTGTTGTAGTGTGGACTCGCAACAATGAGTATCCGCTGCTCACCAAAGAACAGAATCATGTTTATAACGAACAATATTGAAGAACACTTCTCAGGTTCAATAAAATTAAGGAGATGAACAAGCATTCCATACTAGTAGTACTTCATTTTCAGGTGAGCTTATACAAATTTGAATTCCCATCCCCCCGAATTATAGAAATTACCCCAATTTTATGGTGTCTGTCATCTGTGATGGTGGTGCAAAACACAGAGGCACTATATTTGGAGAATACTGTCTACTTTGGGAATTACCCCGACTAATCCAGATTTGTGTTGCATACCATTCGGGTTGAGCCCGAAACCTTTAATTAATTAATTAATTAATTAAGAGAGTAGCTGTTTCATGTACAATGCGAATCCAGGATTTCAAGGTTCGATCTTTGGTAATATACACAACCCCTAACCATTGCTCCACTTGGCCTGATTTGAGCATGTATTCTCTAGGCCTGATTTGACCATGTATTACTTCAGTTAATATTAGTTATACTTTTAGAATTATACACATAATATATCGAGTTTAGTCGAGTGATCATGTGTTTACCGTGACCCAAAATTATACATAAATTCGCCTTTGTGTACCACATACCTTTATGGCCTGTGACACGGATTTTCGGACGGGGGAAGTAGCAAAATTAAAATTTCGGTGGAATGCTCTTGTTTAAAAAATTAGAGGGTTGTTGAAAGATGGTATTATCACTGTCCTAGCCAATAACGTGTAACAGACAAAGGGTCTGTTACTAAAGCGTACGAAGTGAAAGGGATAAGGAAGAGAGAAAGGAGATAATTATATATAAATATCCAGTACAAAGGCTGAATATATAGCCAAGGACCCATGATGCAAATACTAATTAATAATATAAGAAACTTAAGGACCTAACTATAATATTTAAACTATAGATTAATTTAATCTAGGGCTGGCGATGGGCGGGCCGACCAAATCCGTCAGGCCGACCCAAACCGACACCTGTATTAAAAAAAAACGGGACCGGGGCTCGAACAGGCGGGGCAGTATGGTCCCGCCAGACCCCGAGCCCCGATCCCGCCCCGACCCGCCCCGACCCGCCCCAAATCCCGCCCACTCGACCGCTGACAAAATAGCCGTTGTCCAACTACCATTTTACATTTTGTAGTTGACAACGGCCATTTTAGGCCTCCCTCCCCAACCCACTGCCCCTTTATATTTATTTTTAACCCCTATAAATACCTCATTCCTCTTCTTATTATTTTCACAAATCTTTCTACTCTCTAATCTCTCAATCAATCTCTAATTCTCTATACAACATTGTCTACATATTCAATCTATTTATTAATTTGAGAATTGGGAGTGAAGTTAACTAGCTTGAGGATTATCTATCGAGCAAAGTTTCAATTTTCAACCTTCGATTACACGTCGACTTACGTCGGCGTTTGATCTGCTCGTTCTCATTAAATTATTATTTTGTCTTTATTTCATTTAGCACATTTAATTTCATTATCTTTAACTATTTATTAGCATAATTAAAATGAAAGGACTAAGAGGCGTGTTGGGTAAGGGTAAAGTGGTCGCTTCTAGTAGGGGTGGTAACAAGGGCAAGAAGTCTTCTAGTATTCTGTTCGATTATTCCTAGACAAGATGATTTTATAGATCTGAAATGTTTCTGAAATACCATATGATCTTGACACAAATGATTATCCCGAAATTGAAGAAGATTTTAATTTAGATGACACTCTAGTTGATGATACACCTATTAATGAAGATGATGATACACCCACTCAGTGAAATGCCTCCTATCCTCCTACTATGAGATTAAAGCAAAGCGACCATTAAAATCGGTTGTATGGAAATATTTTGTGAGGGCGTAGCTAATCAAGTAATGTATGTAAAACTTGTAAAAATGTTTATTCTTTAAAAGCTGGACAAGGTCGCGGTGGGGCCGGGGTTTAGGAAGACACACTGTTGCAAAAACACAAAGCCTTGCATGCCCAATACATGATTGAAAAAGCGGTGAGCAAACGTCCTCTCAATCGGGACAAGGTTCACATACTATCGTCCGAGAAAGTACAGTGGTCAAATTAACCTATGACGGGAGTTGTAGGCCACAAATATGATAAACATAAAGATAGGGAAGCACTAGCAAAATTAGTTCTTTGTGGAGGGTTTGCCTTTTTCATTTCTGAATCTCGGTTTTATTCATTATATTAGAGATATGTATAATCCTGCTTATAAAGGTTTTCTAGATCAACTGTTAAAGAGATGTATTTAAATTTGCACATGAATATCAACAATATTTACGTTATGCATTATATCATTTAAATTGCAAAGTTGCTTTAACTTCCGATATAGTCGTAGTACTATGACGTGATTATTTAACGGTAACTTTGTCATTGGATAGATTATAAATGGTCTATGCAAAAACGTATTTTAGCATATAGATATATAGATAGTAAACACATGGTGAGTTTATTTGAAAATATTTATTCATCATGATTATTACGGAATAACCGATAAAGTTATGAGTATTACATTAGATAATGATCTTAACAATTACGCTATTAGTATTTTAAGAAATGTTTTAACTCCGTCTTTTCCAAAACATTTTCATATCAAATGTGCGTGCCATATTTATAACTTAGTTGTAAAGGATGGTCTTTCACTTTTTAAGATATTCTTGAAAAATACAATTTGCTATACACTTTATTTTTAAAAATAATAGAATTCAACAAAGAAAAGAATATAAAAACTTGCCACGATTGTGGACTATCTTACTGAAAAATTCAGAAGAAGTACCAACTAGGTGGAATTCTTTATATGACCAACTAGTTGTTGCTTATGACTATAGAAAACCTATTACTTTATTTTTAACGCCCATAATCAAAATCCAAATGATATGATTGTGATACCGATTGGGAGAAAATTAGAGAACTTATTGTATTTTTAGAAAATTTTCAACGAGCAACAAAAGAATTTTCTACTTTATATTATCCTACTATTTCAACTATGTTGTTTTATATAGCTATAATATTTTTACTTCTTAAAGAATATATGGAAAAACACCTTATCTGCATTTATTAAAAAATGTTTATGAAATTAAAAATATTTTATTCCTATTCCCTATTTATATTATTGGTCTTTGTATTAAACCCGCTATTAAAGTAGAGGGTTGTAAAAGTCTTATTGAAAATATATATACCGTATGGACGTACTACCACCTCCAACTCCCAAAAATTTAAATGTTGAACCACCTATTGAACTAACGCTAGAAGAAGTGTTGAATAGCGTAGAAGATGAATGCAAAAAGTATATCGGCATTACCCGTGAAAGTGCTAGTAACAACCGACTTTTGTATCATCTTCTTCTTCAACACAACCTAAAAAGCGACAAGCGGTTTACGTGGCTAGGCCTAATATTAATTCTATTGAAAGCCTCGTAAATAAAATGTGCGGTAGCGATGCTAACCAAATTAGTGAGTTCGATGTTTTGTTTTGCGAGGGTAATTTACCTTACAGCGATTATCAATGAAGAAGGAAAGGAAGACTTTGAAATATTGGGCGAGAATGAGAAGACATTTCCGACACTTTCAATGATGGCGAGATATTTTGAACATTGGCGTCGTGATCGCCACGAAGCGCTTTTCTGCGGTGATTTCAAATAGGAGAAACCGCACACTCATTAGCGGGAGCGGCTTGGAGATGGCGGTCTATTCGAGATTGGATACGAGCGGAGGCGAAGGAGTCTGATCGACGAGAGATTAACGAAGAAGATGGCGACAACTACAACGACATTTTATCTCAAGGCATGAGTAGCGGCGTGGAACAATTTGATCAAGATATACCAATTCCAACCGAAGAACCACAAGAAATTATAAAGAAATTAGAAAAATATTTTCAAATTGGTAATTTATTTCATTGCAATTTTTAAATTTTCTATGTCTTTCACTCTTTTGCAATTTTTTCAACAACAAGATACCTACAATGTAATTTTGAATCTTGTATATTTGATATTTCAATGAAATTAATAATATAAAAGGCACAAAAACAGCCTTGGGATGTTTTTTTACACTATTCTTGTCTTTGTTTAATTATTTAGTTTATAACTTTATACTTTATACTTTATAGTTTATACTTTATAGTTTATAGTTTATACTTTATACTTTATAAATATATTATAAATTATAATACTATAAGTCTATAATATGACAAGTATATGTTAATGTTACTTTGTTAGTACTTAGTAATTTATTATTTTTAATTTAGTGAAAAAATTAAAAAAAAAAAAAAAAAAACCATGACCGTCCGTCAGGCAGGCCGTCAGGCCCCCAGCGGGGCCGGGATCGGGGCGGGACATGTATGGTCCCGCCAGACCACCTCCGTGCCCGCCTCGACCGCCTTTCTCACTCACCGGCCGCCCAGGCCATGAGCCGATCCGGTGGGCGTCGACCAGTGGCCAGCCTTGATTTAATCACAATACACAATTGTGACATTCCATGATCCTTCAAATAACACTCATCATTCAATCCATTGCAAAGTCTGAGAATTGAGATTTGATGAAGTTGTAGTCTTCCCAAGTTGACTCTTCAGGTAGTAAGTTTGCCCATTGAACAAGAATATGAGCTTCTGCCCTGTTACCCTTCTTAATCATTCTCCTTTCTAATATTGCTATTGGTTCTATCATTGGTTGTCCTTCAGGTGAGCAGAATGGAGGATGGACAGAGGGAATGATGTGATCACCTATTCTTTTCTTGAGCTGGGAAATATGGAACATTGGATGTATTTTGGAGCTTACTGGTAGTGATAAGTCCAATTCTTTGAGTAATCTGATAAGGTCCATAAAACTTTGATGTAAGCTTGAGACTCTTCCTGATGGCAATGGATGTTTATAAGGTTGCAACTTAAGAAACACCCAATCTCCCACCTCGAACTCTCTCTTGTCAGCATTTACCTTCATTTTGTTCTGTGCTTTGATCAAATTCTCCTTCAGGACTTTTGTCATTATTTGTCTCTCTTAACAGTGTCCACCCTAGTACTTGCAACCAAATCAAGGGTAGTTGTGGAGGATCATAACCATACATAACCTTAAAAGGGGTCATCTTCAAGGTTGTATGATAGTTGTTGTTGTACCAAAAATCTACATGTGTTAACCATTTGTGTCATTCCTTTGGTTTGTGGCTAGTCATGCATCTTAGATAGTTTTCCAAACACTGACCATCTGTTTGTTGGTGATATGCTGAACTATAACACAACTGGACTTGCAAGAGTCTGAATAATTCTTTCCAAAAATTGCTGAGAAATATCTTGTCTCTGTCAGATACAATGCTCTTGGGTCACCCATGCAGTTTATATATGTTGTCCAAGAATGCTCTTGCTACTTGTGGTGCAGTAAAAGGGTGAGCCAGAGCAATGAAATGTGCATATTTTCTATATCTATCTATCACCACTAACACAGTATCCTTACCCTCTGATTTAGGTAAGCCTTCAATGAAATCCATAGATATGTGTTCCTATGCTCCTTCAGGTATGGGTAGGGGCTGCAACATGCCAGGGTATGCCACTTGCTCATCCTTACACCTCTGGCACACTTCACATTCTTACACTACCACTCTAACCTGCTCAATCATGGCTGGCCAGTAAAAAACTGCCTTCAACCTTTGATAAGTGGCTCATACTCCAGAATGTCCCCCAAGACCATTGTGGTTAATTGTTGCCTCAAAGAACCATTATGTCCCACCCATACTCTGCCTTTGTATCTCAATATCCCTTGTTGCAGTGACAGGTGAATGTCAGCATCAGGGCAAGTACCCAGGGTAGTGATGGCTTGTAATACTTCCTGGTCCCCTTTATAGCTTTCCAGAATCTCCCCAATCCATTTTGGTTGAAGTTGTGTCACTACCATGCAGTGATTTGTGTCTGTGCCAGCAACATTCTCCTTCTGATAATTCAGCTTTCTATATAAGGCATCAACAACTATATTATCACTCCCTTTCTTGTAGTGGATCTCAAAACTTAACCCCATCAACTTAGTTACTCCTTTATGTTGTAAGGAAGTTGTTATCTGTTGTTCCTGTAAGAATTTAAGACTGAATGGTCAGTTCTTATAATAAAATGATGTGGGTGTAGGTAGTGCCTCCATCTGTCTACAGCTTGAAGTAATGCTATCAGTTCCTTATCATAAGTAGACAGCCCTTGATGTTTCTTGCTTAGAGTTTGGCTCATAAAAGCCAATGGTCTCCTATCCTGCTTAACACAACACCAATCCCAGTATTGCAAGCATCAACTTCTAGCACAAATGGCTTGCTGAAATCTGGCAAGGCTAGTACTGGTGTACTTGACATGGCCTTCTTGAGCTTGTTGAAAGCCAACTCAGCTTCAGGATTCCACTTAAACTCCCATTTCTTCAGTGGATTAGTTAATGGCTTGCTGATGTGTGCATAATTCTTTACAAATTTCCTGTAATATTCAGTCAATCCCAAGAACCCTCTCAGTTCTTTGACAGTCTTTGTGTAAGAACAGTACAGGGGTCAGTACTCACCCCTTTGTTGTTGATGATATGCCCCAGATATTCTACTTGGGGCTGTCCAAAATCACACTTGTCCAGATTTGCATATAACTGGTTCTTTTGAAGTAGCTGCAAAACAATTTCCAAGTGTAACAAGTGGTCCTCCATGGTCTTGCTATATATCAAGATGTCATAAAAAAACACTAGTATGAACTTTCTTAGTTGTTCTTTGAAGACACAATTCATAAGTGATTGGAAAGTTGCAGGGGCATTGGTTAATCCAAATGGCATGTCTTTGAATTCCCACAGTCCGTGGTGTGTTCTAAATGCAGTTTTATGTTCTTCCCCTTCTTTCATTCTTACTTGATGGTAATCAGCCCTGAGATCAACCTTGGAAAACACCTTTGCTCCACACAATTCATCTAACAAGTCTTCCACCATAGGAATAGGGTACTTATTCTTTATGGTTAAGCTATTTAACCTCCTGTAGTCTACACATAATCTCCAAGTGGAGTCCTTCTTAACCATAAGTGCAGGAGATGCAAAGGCTGAATGACTTGGAACCACAGTTTCAGCTCTCAGCATCCTTGTAATGATTGCTTCAATGGCATTCTTTTGATCATAAGAATACCTATAAGGCCTTAGAGTAACAGGATGAGCTCCAGGGATGAGATTAACTTTATGGTCACAATCCCTTGTTGGGGGGCAATGCAGTAGGTTCTTGAAACAATTCTTGGTATTTTTGTAGTAATCTTTCAACATCAATGGACACCCTTTGTTTTCCCTTGTTTACCAAAAGTTCTGCTTTGATCATTGAAATTTCAGCTACTACTTCACAACTCCAACAGTGCAACATTCTTCTTAACCTCTTAGTGTCCACTGTTGTTACTCCAGTATCATCCTATTCCCCATACAATGTGATCATCTTCCCATTAAATAAGAAACTCAAACTGTGAGGTCTAGTGTGCAAGATTACAAGAGACACACATCTATCCAGTCCATCCCTAGTATTATATCACACCCCCCACTTTTAGGAGGCTGAATCTGAAACTGAAATGCTTACCTTGCATTCTCCATTCAAATGCTGGAATTTCTTCTTGGCAACTCATCTTCTGTCCATTAGCTACAACCAGCCTCAGTGGCTTCTTCATAGATTGTATAGACAGCCTTAACCTTCTGATAATGTAAGGGGTCAATGAATGAATGGGTCGACCCACTGTCTATGAGTATTGTTAAGGGTACTTACGCTTGCATACCCTATGATTTTGATAGTGGATACTCTTCCCTTGGTAGCGCTTATGCCCAGCAGAGCATGTAGAGAAACCTCAGCTTATTCCTCAGATTCTTCCAATGTCTCAGACACATCTACAAATTCCTCCTGTTGGTCTTCTTCTCCTTCCATCTCTGCCTCTTCCATAACATGAAGCAGTCTTGCTTTACACTGGTGACCTGGAGTGAACTCTCCTTACATTTGTAACACAATCCTTGTTCCCTCAATGCTTCTAGGTGGGGCGGCAAATTGTTTGGTTTGAATGGAGTTTTAAACTGTAGCTTGTTGGTATTGTGAGTAGGGTAAGTCAATTTAAATGGTGTTGGATTATTCTGGGCTAAGGCTGTTTTTTTTGTGGAATTTATTTGGCTTTTGGGGTAGGTAATTGATAATGGTTTAGGGTTAGGATAGGGAGAGTATTTGGTGGAATTAAAAGGTGTAAGTGCTTTGAAGGATTTTTCATACAACCGAGCCACTTCATAAGCATCTAACACAGTTGTGGGATTGGCCAATTTCACTAAGGGTTTAATTTCTGGTTTAAGCCCACTAATGAAACTAGCAACATAATGTGCCTCATTAAGCAGTGGATACAACACTGCCATGTGACTGATCAATTCATCAAACCTGTTTTGATATTGTTCTATAGACCCATATTGTATAAGTTTATTAAATTCATACACTACATCCTGGGGTCTTAAATTTCCGAACCTCCTCTGCACCTCGGTACAAAACTCGCTCCGATTCAAGACTCTACGACTCACAGTATAACCATCCAAAAAGAGATCCACCCTATCTCCAATGTGTACAACCGCATAATTCAATTTTTCGTGGTCTGGAATGTTATGTAATTCGAAGAACATCTCACATTTTCTTATCCAACTTCTCGGGTTAGCACCTTCAAATTCAGGGAAGTGGATTTTTGGCTTGATAATCTTGGGCTACTCAAAGGGTCAGGGATGTGTGTGATATTTCCAGTAAATGTAGGTGGTGAGGAAGATGACTGGTTAGGGTTTCTGAAAATGGGAGGGCTAGAAAACAAGGGGGCTGGTGGAAATGTAAAACCCCGACCCACAGTAAATGTCAACGGTGTAAACGAAGCATGAGAAGCATTAATAGGAGTTTTGCTACCTGAAGCGATGTCGGTTTCCGGTGCGACTAGTGGGGGTAATAGTCCTGCATTGTTGTTCGCAGGTGTCGCCGTCGGTGTGGTTGGAACTGACCCTCCCGATTGTGCTATGTTCAAGTTTGACAAAATGAGTTCGAGTTTCCGATTGGTTTCGCTGATTCCATCTACTTGCGTTTGCAAGGATTCAAACTTCTTGCATGTGTCATCGGCAAGTACTGAGAGCTGCGTTTTAATGGCCCTGAGATCGTCATAAACATGTTGCAGTTCTAGCAAAGTCGTCGCTGCCGGTGGTGGCTCTGATTACTGAAGCGTACAAAGGGAAAGGGATAAGGAAGAGAGAAAGAGAGAAAAAGGAGATAATTTTATATATTCTGATAATGAAATATCCCGTACAAAGGCTAAATATATAGCCAAGGATCCATGATGCAAATACTAATTAGTAATATAAGAAACTTAAGGACCTAACTATAATATTTAAACTATAAATTAATTTAATCACAATACACAATTTGACATAACATTACTCGAGTTGGCAACGGGTGTTACCTTTTTTTCTTACTACGGGTATTATCAAATTAATATTCCTGTGGTTTTACAATCTTAGTTTGACTTGCACAAACCCTAATCAAGGAAGCTTTATTTATTATGGTTCATGAACGTAATAGTTCATAATATATGTTAGTATTAAATTCCCAAATTTCACATGTTATGATACCACCTTGGGGTTCCTATTTGGCAGTTAATGGAACGAGGAAGATGATTTGTGATGTTCAGCAGAATCTAACCTAAGTCTAGTCTCCAGTTCGTCTAAGTTCACTTCTAACATCCAAGCAGCAGAATCGTAGTAATTTTTTTCTGTTTTAAGGAGAATGCTTGAAGCAGGTACTATGTTTATCCTATTGTAATTTACTACTGCTATTGTTTTGACATAATTTATCCTATTTTAGGTTTCATATTGCGGTTCTGATAAGGCTTAATTCAAGGCTAAATATACTAGGCTATGCAATTTGAAACCGAGTTCGTCAATTGGTGAAATAGGTACCGGTTAGTTTATGTAATAATTAGAACCTTAATTCTCCAAAAACGCTCGGCCAAGGTGGCAAATAATTCATGCAAATATAAGGAAAAGGATTGTGCAGTTCCATGTGTTGATTAGTAATTGTAACTTCAAATTCAAAGGACACGGATTAATTCTTCATGTGAACATTATGTATTACACACTCCGTGAAGTACAAAAAAAAATCTTAATTGTATATAAACACTAGTAATTTACAATTACATGTTGCCCTCTGGAAGCAGAGTTATTGCTTGCATTTTGGTGCTATTCAGAGAAGACTACACTTGAGTTTCATAACAATGAATATTCCTCAGTGCTACAGAAATAATTATCTGCAAAACTCCTAAATACAATACATACTAAAGATCCTAGAGGTGTACACCCTTTTTATGTCTCTTCCAATATTAAGGATAATATATAACAATTGCCACGAAATTTTGTGAAGAAATAGGTGGCTTCAGGCAATATTTACAAGCCTTTTTAACTATCCAAATCTATCTATCTAGTCTGGAAGTTCAATGTCTTAATAGCGTAAGAGTACATAAATGCGAAAAAGACTGCAAAACCAACCAAAACCACAGCAACTGGTGCCATGAAGTCCCGATCGTATCCGAAATGATCTTTAATGTAGTCCTTAATCATAGGGTTTGGAAACACTCCTGGGACTTGGATAGGATCCTCCACATCACCATACTGTGACACAATGGAACCGTAAACAGTCCATGCAACTGGGCAGAGCCAGTAATACCATATCCACCACTTGGGAATTCTCTGAGATGTTAATGAGAAAAGTAGTATTAGTATCGTCGCCGTGTTCAAGATTATTTTTATATGTTTGAATGCCTGTAAAGAAGAGTTGACTTACCGGTCTGGGGATGAAGAAACCAGAGAAAAGATTGAAAAGTGCATAGAATGCTGCAGCAAAAATCGCAGCTACTTGGTGGTTCGGTGTGATGGAAACGGTCATCATTCCATAGTATGTCCAGTATAGGAAGGAGAAGAAGGTTACAAAATAGAACCAGAAGAATTTAGCTGCCGTCCACTCAAAGCCCACCATAGCATACACTATAAGAGTATAGTATGTAGTTTGGACGAGAATGTATGGTATTTCCGCAATTACCTACAAGACAAATGTTTATAGCAATTACTAAGACCGAGTAAAAAAATATGTCCTAAATATATGATATGCATGCTTAATATGTGCTAGTTTTCTCTTTTTGTCTTCCCTGGTGTTAGTGATTTTACATTAGAAAATCTATATGTTGTTACAATTTAGTTGGATGATGCTTACTTGTGCCATAGCATATGGTAATGCTGAATACATCCCAGCAGCTCTTTCTCTATAAAAGACGGTTCTTTCAACAGCTACAATTGGTTGTACGGTCGAACAATTATTGATTCCAACAAACAGCACAGCTGCATACATTGCCCCAATGACTGTCATTAGATCACCACTATTTTGTCTGTAGCACAGAAAAAACAGAAGATGGAGTTAGTAATTGACCTTTTAGATTACAACAACAACAACATACCTTAAACAATCCCGTGAAATCTATGGGTTAATTTTAAATTAGGGGTAGACCTTTTACTGCCAGCGTTCCAGAAAACTGTCCCTATCAATAGTGCTGCAGCTAGACTAAAGAAGAATCTGACAAGGTTATAGTCTGGACTTCTCCAGTAAGTCCACCATTGCTTCCATAAGCAGGACTTAAACTGGCCCCATGTGGGCTGAGAAAATTCTGTGGTAAAGTTGAGGTCTTTGGATCCAGGAGGAGGTGTGCTCAACTCTTTGACAAGAGCCTTATTTCGTCTGCATGAAGCAACATCTATCATTAGGTTTTATTTTCAAATGTGCCAAAGACAGTTTGTTCACTCATTTTGACTTACTGATGCAAAGCTGATGATCTGTAGTATTCAGCAAAATCCATTCCTAGTCGAGTTTCTGTGGAAATTGAACTCGCCTCTAGCATCCAGGTAGCTGGATTATATTTCTCTTTAATTTTTTGAACTCCTGGAATTGCCTGCATTAGATAGTTGAATTAGTACACCTTTCGTTGACACTATAATAAAAAAATGAGGTGGTTCTTTAGTAATTTGAATGTAATAATTCAGGAAACATTAAGTACCTCGAAATACTCAATAATTTTCTGAGAATGTCGTCCTAATGGGCCTGCATAGATTACTTGCCCTCCTCTTTTCATAAGAAGCAGCTGTTGTACAGAAGAAATTACATATTAAAGAAAGGGGGCTTACGGAGCTAAGACATTTTTTTTCCAGACTGGATGGTGTGGAATTTAAGAAGATCTCGTGTTTTACCTCATCAAATGCTTCAAATATATCAATACTTGGTTGATGTATTGTGCAGACGACAGTTCTCCCAGTGTCTACTGTGTTTCTCACAGTTCTCATAACAATAGCTGCTGCTCTTGCATCAAGACCAGAAGTCGGTTCATCCATGAATATAATCGAAGGATTTGCAACAAGCTCTACTGCAATGGTCAATCTTTTTCTTTGTTCTGTTGACAAACCCGTAACTCCTGGTAGTCCTACAGTTGCATCCTTCATATTCTCTAGCTCAACCAGATCCATTACCTCATCCACAAAAATCTGGAAAAGGTTTCAAAGAAAAAACTCAGTATTTTTTGCGTCAGTCCAAGGGTTTACCCAGTGCGCACTTGTAAAAAAAGTAGCGGCTGCGGGTTCCCCCGTCATAAAAAAAAAAAAAAAAAAAACTCAGTATTTTTCCGATAAAATATTACAGTATAACATAAGGAGGTGTTGCTCCATACCATTTTATCTTCTTTGTTGACTTCTTTAGGGAGCCGGAGGAAAGCCGAATATATCAAAGACTCGTGGATAGTTACTTGAGGTGAGTGTATATCAGTTTGTTCACAATATCCTGAAACTCTGGCAAAAGTTTCTTGCTTCTTTGGATATCCGGATATTCTTATATCACCTTCAATATAACCTCCAGTCTTACGTCCAGCTAGAACATCCATCAGTGTAGTCTTCCCTGCTCCACTGACTCCCATCAGTGCTGTCAATACTCCCGGCCTAAATGCACCGGTTACTTCACGAAGCAATTGAAGTCTGTCCTCTGTCACTCCTTGGTCCCTCATCTCCTGAAAAATCATTAAGTAGGTTGAGCTGATTACATCTATAGTGAACTATCGCACTAATTAGGAGAAAATGAGTGGAAGGATATGGCTCTTACAGGTGGCATGTCAACAAAGTAGCTAACATCCTCAAAGGACATTGCCAGAGGGGTAAATGGCAGAATCATTCCTTTCTTTGCTGCGACACCATTTGCAGCCTCAAGATTTGCATCTTCATTTCTATGGAGGCCAGTAGAGCTGGTACGACTGCTCATTCGTCGGATTTCCATTTCTCCTGCAAAAGAATAATCTTATTGTAAGCATTACTTATATTCCCCAAGCATACTTTCTGCGATTGATGGGCTAAAAAACATACTTGTCTTGTTTCCATCTGCTGCAGATAAGGATCGAGGCAGATCATCTCTCATAGACTTGTTGATTCTAAGTCTAGGGGGTTCGGTGCTTTCTTGTTGATCAGCTTCCATATCCCTGGCCTGCTCTTTGGATAGTATAGCTTGTGGCTTGTTTAGAGCTGATAGGATGATAAAAGATCTAATAGGTTTAGATAATGCACCTGAATAGCAAATTGCATTGTACATTTTGAGGAGTACTTACGGCTGAGATTCATAAGGACAAAGGTGAAAAGAACGTTAAAGAGAATTGTGAACCCCAGAAGAGCAGCAGCACCAATCCAGAACCATCTTTGTTCAGTAAACACGTCAAAGTTTTTCATCACTTGCACACCCAATCTAGTAACTCCATCTGGGGCCTGTGAATGAATTACATTTGGTTATGAACTTCGACAAATCACATTGTTTCTTTCTGGAGTTGCATTATGTTTCACTTGATAATATGGTCAAGAGAGGTAAAAAAGACAAGGAGAACGTAGAAGCGAACTTACAAATTTGTTCATCCACCTTGGGGCAAACATTTCGTTTACAGTGAAGGCGTTGAACCCGTAGGAAAGAGGTGAAACCCAAATACCCCATCGCCACCAGACTGGAATTGATCCTGTTAAAAGTAAGCCAGCACTTTGTCAGTGATTGAAACTTCTGAAGCATTGCTATTGCTATATTCTGGCTGTAATTTGTTTAATTGGTAGTATAAAAAAAAACAAATAGCAGTATTCTCTTTTACATGTTAATGTTCTTCAACTAACCTCTAGGCAGGATGAAACCACCCAACAGGAACACAAGAAGAAGCATGAGTGCTCCACCAGTATTTGCAATAATCATAGTTCTGCAAACACCTGCAGTGAGCCTAAATAATCCAGCAGCCATTTGTTGGATCAGAAAAACCAACAGTGATTGCTTAAAGAACCTGATCAAATGAGAACAGCAGTAAACTTAATTTCAATACTCAGCCAAGGTACACATATTTCTCACTTCAAACTACCAAAGCATCTAGTTTTGCACATCTTTTTCTGAGATTCAAATATACAAATTGAAATGTATTGTGAAATGATTGTTGAGTTACCTGCTAGCTTCAGGGGCAAAACCGATGGTATAATATGTCATGACCATCCACACAATAGTCTCGAGCACAGAAATTGGAACCTTTAGGAGCACAGTTGGTAAAGTGAAAGCCCAAGGTGGATGAAAGAGAAGGTCCCTATGTTTGTAGAAAACAGGAAGCCTCTGTATGATGAGTGAGAGTTCAGAGAAACCATTGAACATATTGATGACCATTCCAAATAGGAGCGCACCAACGTAGGTAGCACCGTCATCTACAGTCCTGGTGTGCATTTTGGTCCTCAAGAACACGGTTGATCCAATGAGTGCAACGATAACAATTTGAACGGTCTTGAAAATGTAAACAAAAGAGTTTCTCTTGATCAATAGCCATTCTTTGTCAAAGTTTGCCTTTAGAAGCTGTAGTTTAGGGATAGTGTACTTCTTGAATATTAGAGCTGCAGGATGACTTCTTAATTTGTCATAGGGAACTGAGAGCTCATTTTCTATACGTAAGCCAACATGGAAGCGTTTGAATCTCTTTGCAAATTCAGATACTGAAATGTACTGGTATGGCCTATGTCTATTTGCCCAGTACTGCTCTTGGTCCTTTCTTGATGTAACCTATTCAACAATTTACATGTTGATTATGTTACAAATAGATTCAACTTATATGCACAACAAGTAATCTGTTTTATTTTTCAGGTTAATAATTCTTGTTATTATAAGTTGTCGCTCGAATCCTCCAAAAATGCCGCTGCAGTGTCTTATACTCCAAAAAAAGAGAACAATTTGGAGGGCCGGTGCACGCACTCACGACATTTTTGAAGGATTCGAGCAACATAGATATGAGTAGTTAGTTACTTATAATTACATCTTTTTAAGTAATCTGATAATGTAAAATTATTTTCCATTGCTAGTGTATATCAACTTATTTGAAGTTGTGGGTTTTGTAGGCCCATTGGTTTTAAAGCCCATTTGATGATTACCTCTTGCAAGAAGTCAGCAGTGCCCTTTCTCTCTGGACATTTAAAACCACAAGTTTCAAAGAACTCGAGTACATGTTCACGTGGGCCCTGGTAAACAATTTGGCCTTCAGATAAGAGAATGATATCGTCAAAAAGATCGAATGTCTCAGGAGCAGGCTGGAGGAGAGACATCAAAATGGTGGCCTCTGTAAGATGTACAATCTGCTGTAAGCACTTTACTATCTGAAATGTGGTTGAGCTGTCCAGTCCAGTAGATATTTCGTCCATGAATAGTGTTTTTGTTGGCCCAACAATCATCTCCCCTGTACCAAGCCCAACATTATTAGCCCATTACTACTCCATTTAATTTAGATAATGCACTGAATTTTGATTGGATGTCTACAATAAAATAAGTTTTTATTTATTTAAGAAGCGATTGATTAAAACTATGGGAAAATTTCATAGGTAGCGAGATTACTGCTCTTCTTTTGGCGAAAAATAGCGATATTTGTTTTCCTCTCAAACCATAGCAGTATTTTTCTTTCAAAACATAGCATATATATTGTATACACGCACATACAAAAATCAATGTATATATACTGATATATTGTATATACACAGTATGCACGCACATACAAGAACTGTGCCTACTATTAAACACTTTAGCCTTTCGCGGTTCTCCTATTAAACACGCTTACTAGTATCATTTTGAGGCGCTGTGTAAGGAAGTAGTTTTAATTACACATTAGTTATTTCAGCATATAGTCAAATAGAGTTAGGTGAAGTACATTTAGTTATTTCAGAATATAGTCAAATAGAGTTAGGTGAAGTACATTTTGGTGCTCAATCAACAAGAAAGTGCGTTAAAGTTGCGCAGAGCTACATGGGAGATGTGGTCTGGTAGTTTAACTCCTTTCATATTAAGTCAGCAGAAGCATTATTTGGTTCAAGCCTTTAGAAAATTGAGTATTCTTCTTCACAAGGTTGATTATATATCGCAAAATATTTAAAATTAAAAATCTTAGAACCTGTATTTAAACAAGTTATATGTACTTGCGTCGCATTCAATGTAATTTTAACATGTGTTATTAGCTTTTGTTTCCCAAATCATGTTTGTGATAGACATTTACCTTTTATTGCAGATGATTTAACCTGATAAAGGAGTTTAGAATTTAACCTGTAGTGACACGCTTCTTCTGGCCACCAGAAATGCCACGTATCATTTCATCCCCAACAATGGTGTCTCGACACACATCAAGTCCCAAAATCTGCACATATTTCTTTTAGTTCACCAACAAATCCAACTGCAATTCTATATATAGTTCAGTAAGTACTATTGTGTTTGTTTACCTAACACCTCTTTCTTTCCAAAATTGGCTAGCTAGTACTTTTTTTCTACTACGTACAGAAATAATAAGTTCTAAACAATCAATAAATATGTTTATTTTTTCAATTCAAAAAATCAAATCTCAAAGAGATCAGAGTGGTCCGTGATCTGTACTTATTAAAGATCTGAACAATAGAGTTGGTGAGTGTAGAAATTTGACCCAAAAAAAAATGATAAAATTTCAAGAAAAGGTTGGAGGAAAATAGAGGTAACAAGAAAGTGGTTAGTTCAGACACATCAAAACCTAATATTTTCAAAAGTCAATTACAAGTTATACTTAGTAAATGTCCCCCCCCTCTATATTTTTATTGCTTAATGAAACATAAATTGAAAAACATAAAGAATTTAAGAAGTGGTAGGGTCTCATTCTCACTTACCCTGAGTGTGTAATCAGTGATAAGGCTGTTTTCAACTCCCTCCATAGCAGTTGCCTAAATTACTCATTAAAAGAAACATAACAATGTTAGTATATTGTTGTGACATCTATGTAAGTGATTAAAATAACAAGTATTAAAAATTTAATTTCTTAGAACATAGAAAATGTAACATTGCTACAATGTCACTAAAAGGTTACCTTCATGAAAAGGTCGATTTCAGCCTCCGGGAAGATTCCAGCATCCCTTTCTCTCCTTGCAAGCTCCGTTAGAAGTTCTACGAATTTAAATACATATTTTATTGTATGTAATTAACAAAAAATAGACCGATAATGAAGCGATTAGTGACGATTGAGGAGTGAAAATTAAAGTACCATAACGAGAGCCGACTCCTTGGCATCTAGCAGAGAAATCAAGAGTTTCCTTAACAGTCATTTCAGCAACATGAACATCATTTTGACTAATATATGCCGATGTTTTTTGAGGTACAAATTCCTTTAGCCCGTGCCCGTTGTATGTGAGTTCTCCTCTAACCTGCTCCATAATTTTGAATAATTAACATGCTTGTTTAAGTTGATAATTCATTAATTTACTATAACATGTGTAAAATGTGAGTTAATATGAAAAGTAACTGACCTTTAAGCTAGGGTCTAATTTTCCAGCCAAAGCCAATAGAAGGGTCGTTTTCCCAGAAGATGGTGGACCTAATAGAAGAGTCATCCTGTGGAGATTGTGTTTGGATATGTAATGACAAATAGGTTTCCTCTCATTTTCATAAAGCAAATTAAATACTCTAGTTTGTTTGGCTTTTCCTTTTTAAATTTATGTGAATCTAGAATTTTCAATTATACATGATTAAAGATAGTGAAGTCTTACTTTATTATATGTAAGAAGATTATAGAAATAATAATTAATTACAATTACCTAGAGGGCTTGATTATCCCAGAAGCATCTTTAAGGATGGTAAGTTTTGTTTTCTCGGCCAAATTAATTCCTACACAACTCAAAGCTGATTCGGCAATGTTTCTGGCAGCGTTAGGCAGCGAGGGAAGAGCTCTGTCGCCGATATAGCAATCAGCCTCTATTGTTAAATGCTCGTACCGAACCTCTACTGTAGGAAGGGTAATCCCAACTCTGCAAACAAACACAAAATAATTTATGCATTAATTCTAAGTAAATCATCAAACTCTTCGAGATTAATATAAGTTATAGGTTTTACATTATCAGATTACCTAAAAAATAAATATATATAATAATTCAAAATAACTAACTTAAAAATAAGATAGATGGCCTGTTACAACATATTAATTAAAATAGTGTAAAAAAAAATACAATATATTATTGATGTATGTAAGTTAATTTTTATATTATTATATACGTGGACCTGTTCTAAATTAGTTCAAAAAGTAGTTAAACGAAGTTTTTTGTTTGCGATTGTTTGCCAGATAATAAACGTAGGGTGGAGAGAATATTTTCGGCAATAATTAGCTCAATTGACTTTTGCTATGGATTTATATGATCATGTATTTTTTTTTTTTTAAATGGTCCATACAGGTCTAATTCTTTGATTCCTAAAATGAAAGCTGCGTGACAATGTCACCGTCTCTACTTAACTTTTCCTTTGGTTTCACTTCAAGATAAAATCGAACTACCAGTAAATGTAAAATGGATAAAATTTGCAATATCTCAATCTTAATAAGCAAATTAAAATCCATCAAATTATTGTATACTGTTCATATTGCTCCATGAACACTTGTCTACGCCAACCCATCCCATACATGAACACTTGAATTTGAAATGTAAGATATATCCATAAAATGTGTACATGATTTGTTGAGGTTGGATATTGGACCCATTCTTATACTTCCACCAAAGACACTTGTCTACGCCAACCCATCCCACCCAAAAAAGAAATAAAATATCTTTTTTACCCAAAAAAAAAAACTCTCTTGGCTCCAGCTTTAGATCACTTATTTTTTTTATCTCCACATACATGATATATATTTGAATATATATATATATATATATATATATATAGTCATCAATTAATTATGAGTTAAGTAACATATATTTTTACTATATTAAATTATTTAATCATGACAAATTAAATTAGTTAGATATAAAAAGCCAGTCCGAATAAATATTTACCATCGCAGCACTAGCAGTGCTACATGCAATCATGTCCTTGGAAAATCATGTTGAAAATAGGTTTAAAAACAAAATTTGTTTTATATTTATATATATTTTTTGAAATCGCCTCAACATAAGGAAACCTTTTGGTATAATAACAAGTAACAGCTAACAACTAACAACTAACGAATGTAATTCAAAAGTTGCTTAAAAATGATAAATTTAAATTCTGAAAATATGATCCTTACTTTTTGAGTTCAATTGTTTTCGCAAAATTTCATGTGAAGTAGAAAAAATTAAGAATAAAATAAACTTACTTATCAATTCGATTTCTGAACTTCCTCAAAAACTTTTCATTATCTTCCTCAGCAACTCTGAAAAATCGATCAATGAACTCTTGGCGTTCATCCATTCCCAGATTCCGAACATCAACTTCCTTATGAACAACTTTTTTATTCCCTTGATTCTCGCTCTCCGCGAACGATTTAAGCACCGTCTTTCTCAATCGATCGTAAGTCGGCAATTTCTCTAACGCGGCCCACGTAAGTGCTTCTTCATCTTCTTCGCCGCGAGTACTTCTTCTACTCTGATTGAATACGTCTTCTACATTCCAACCTGCTCTGCTTCTGCTTCTACTCATCGTTCTGGTCAAACTACTCCTACTACTCCCCAGCCTCCGCGGTCCTCCATTTACTCTATCTCCTTCCATTTTTGCTATAACCTCAATAATCTAATCCTCAATTGGAAAAATTAGCAAAACAAACTAGAAATTAAGAATGAAGAAAAACAGAGCAGAGTGAGATTTTTCTCATACGGAAATGAATTGCGAAAAGCGGCTCTCCCCAGAATTCTATAATCTAGTATGGAATTATGTTTATTCACTTTAAATTGAGTATATCCCGCTAGGGTTGGGAAATCGAGGATTTTCGTAGGGATTTGGACATTTGATGAATTGATGTAAATAAATTTCAATTTTGGGAGTATGGAGATATGGGTCTCACGCTCTTTTCGTTGTGAAGAGGGAGTTGGAGAAATGGGTGTATGAGTCCATTTTATCTAAGAAAAGTTCATGCCTATTTATATAAATTAAAAAGTGTAAGGGTACAGGTGTACAATAGTTGGGTGATAGATAATTTACTATATCCTCCTCGGCCCTAAAAAAAATTGTCCTATTTTGATTAGACATAAAATTTAAAAAATAAAGAAATATTTTTAAAATCTGTGGTCCCAAATAAATCTTAAATATTTGTGTGATTGTAAATGATCTAAAGTTAAATTATTTTTAAATATAAAAAATTATCAATTTTTTTGATACAAACTAATAAGAAAAGTAGGTCAGTCTTTTTTGAGAAAATAGATTTTTTGGTATTTTGTTTCTCCATTTTTTATTTTATTTATTATGGCTTTCCAATTGCTGGTCTTGAAGTGGTAGGTATATTATTCTTCGGCAATTAAAAGTATCTCTCCTATTTACGTATGTGGAAGATTTGAATTCAAACATACATATTCAAATATTTTCCTCAGTTGCGTTGCGTTTGAGTAGTCACAAAACTATTTTAGTATGTTTAAATTACTAAATTTATCTGATATCAAAAATTATAAAATTAATTTTATATAAAAAATAATTGAATTAGCACTCAAAAGTGAAGTTTGCTGGTTAAGAAAGTGAGTTGAGAATCATCCGTGCAAGTCTTGATAGATAGAGTTACACAATATTTGTGTTGGTGGAGATAGTAGTTAGGGGTGGCAATGAGTCAGGGCAGAACAGAGCGGATCAAAATACATTTTCAGAAAATTATAATATGACAGGTAATAGGGCAAAACAAAAAAAAAAAATTCCGCTTAACAAAAAAAAATATATCAAATCAGCAATAAATCGAGAAGAAAGAGGAAATGAACAGCAATCCTAGATCTCTATCATTTTATTACATTACATATCATCAACCATCAAAACTCTATTACCATTTCCAGTAATTAGACAACCCTGGAGCCAATATTTGGAATGTGTGCTTGGAATTGTTTAAATTGCGTTTAGATTATATATTGGAAATATGGAAATTTGTGGAGCAAAATAGAAGAATGATTGATGAAAGCTTCTAGGAGCTTCAGCTCTTTTTGTTCTAGAATTTCAATCAAAAATAATTTAATAATTTTTAAAAATTATTGTGAATTTCATATTAAAAAATAAAAACAAAGAAAAAAATAAAAGATAGTATAAATTGGGCAGGCATAACATTTTTTTGAACAAAGCTAAACGAAGCAGGGCATGACGGATCAAAATCTTAGTAGGTCAAAACTTGTCCCGGCCTATTGTAATCCCTAAATTAGTATCCCATGAAATTTATAAAAGTTGCAACCTGATCCGAACACCGGAATTATAAAAAAAGAATTCATTGGACTACGTAATAATTTATTGAAAAATATAATTCACTCAATAATTGAGCATTGGTAACTAGGGTTGTCCAACGGGGCAGGGCGGGGCGGGGTCGGGATCTGGCGGGGCTAGGGGATAGGTAGGGGTCGGGGTCTGTCGGGGCTGGCGGGTGTGCCTCCACCCCGTCCCGATTCAGAGGGTGTCGGGGTTGGGGTCGGGGTGGGATCGAGTGGAGTCATTTTTTTATTTGCCTTTAAATTAAATAAATAAATAAATAAATAAATAACACACATACACAACAAGATAGTTTAATAAAAATATCCTAAGGCTGTTTTTGTGCCTCTTATATTATTCGACTAGAAGTATGATTTTTTTTTGTAATACAATTTCAAAATTGCAACTTCGTGATATTGAAAGTTGCAAATAAATAGCATAGTAAAAATTATAATTAAAAGAATTACATTTTAAAAAACACATTTTCTAGTTTCTTTATAATGTATTGTGGTTCTTCGGTTGGAATTGGTATATCTTGGTCAAATTGGACGACGTCGCTTGTACATCCGTTGGATAAGATTTCGTTGTAGTTGTAGTCTTCTTCTTCGTCGATCTCCGGTTGGCCGCACCTCCTACGCTCCGCACGAATTCAGTCTCTGAATAGAACTGCAATCTCTAATGAGTCTCCTGCCAATGAATGTATGTGCTTCCCTATTTGAAATCTTCCCCCAGAAAATACACTTTCGGACGCTGCTGATGACGCTTGAAACAGCAAAAATATTAGAAGAAACGTTTTCTAATGTAATAGTCATGACTTTATCACTTATGTCATAATAAACGCAAACAGAAAAAATATTTTCTTGAATAAAAATATCAGTGTGTCTTTCATCAATATATCTATATGCTAAAATACGTTTTTGCATAGACCGTTGTTAGGCGTATTTTGTATACGCCTTTTCAGTCATTTTTAGTTAGTATTTTCCCATTTTCGTTCAAATAAGTGTCGTGATAGGTTGTTTTTCTTTCTTTTGAGTCACAACGGTACAAAAAGGCAAAATGGCGAAAAGGAGCGAGAACTGGACAGAAAAGGTGCTCCCGAGGCAAAAAGGACGAAAGTTGGCAAATCAGGACGAAGAATTGTCAACACCGCGGTGCCAATATGCAGAACCGCAGTGTCATATTTACTGAGAAGCCACAGGATTTTCAGCAACGCGGTGCAAACATGCAGAACCGCGGTGCCATTATTACTGCGAGACTGCATGAGTTTAGGTACCGCGGTGCCGTTATACAGAACCGCGGTGCAGGTGCGGAAAATCTCAGTTCCGAAGAAGAATTAGCTAAGGGCACGAAATTTGGAACATATTTAAGCCCTAGGGATTAATGATATGGGGGAGGTTGGTCATTCTACAACATAACACAACACAAGACAACAATGGAGGCTACAATTGGAGACTTAGTTCGCAGTAATTTCTTTTCTTTCGTTTTTAATTCAATTTATGTATGGATTTTGTGTTAGTTCTTAGCGTGACTATGGCTAGGAGCTAAAACACTTTATTAAGGTTTTTATTTATGAATCGCTTGAAACTTCAATTCATGAATTAATGCAGTAGTTTGATTTCTTCTTCACTTGATTAAGATCTAGTCAATAATTGGTATGAATGCTTGATAATTAATTGATCACTAATTATCATAATATATATGATTTTGAATCAAGAACCGAGATGAGAGATTTGGATATGCTGTAATTGACTAAACATAGGTTAAAATCGCGGACGACAGTACCCCGATACTTGTGTAGCATTATAGGTTACTGTTCTTAATCCTCATATGTGATAAATCCTATCATAGAAATATAGAAGGATTCTGCACTGGGGTTGAGTGATTATATGCCCTAACCAGAATATAAGACCGTTTAGTTAACCGCTATCTTAACGTAGAAGAAGAAGTCATTCTAGTTGCATTAAGGATTGAATAGAGTGGATAATCGAGGATTTTGGAAGCCCTAATTCATTCATAACTGATTACAACGTAAATAGTTCAGTAATTCTTGCAATTATTCTAGTAGTTAAACAAAAAAAAAAACTCAAATATCGATTGCCAAATAGATAACATAAAATAGATGAACGATAATTAGAAACCAGTCTCTGAGGATAATATTCGGTCTTATCAGACTATATTATTTGTCAACGATGCGTGCGCTTGCGTGAGCATTCGAAATATTGCTAACAACCCTTTATAGTCTATCCAATGACATGTTACAGTTAAATAATCATGATCGTTAGTACTACGGCCAATATCAGATGTGATAGATACTTTTTCAGGGTAATGATATAAATAATAACGTAAATATTGTTGATATTCGTGTGCAAATTTAAAAACATCTCTCCTAACAATTGATCTATGAAAACCGTTATAAGTAGGATTGTACATTGATCTTATATAATGAATAAAACCAGGAGAATCAGGAAATGAAAAAGACAAACCCTCCACTGCAACTAGTTTTGAATTCTTCCCCATCTTTCATTTTATCGTATTTAGGGCCTCAATCGCTTCGCCATGTGGTCAATTTGACCTGCACGACTTGACAAGATGTGAAGTTTGTCCCGACTCAGAGGCCATTGCTGGCTCACCCTTCACTTGAGCCTTATATTCTTCCCACCTAGCTTTGTGTTTGGTATTCAAATGCGTAGTTAAACCTTCTATCCCGCCATGACCTCTTCCTATTTTGAATTTATAAATATTTTTACAAATTGTGCATCTAGTAGCTTCATTTTGTACGTCTTTATCAAAAAAAGCCCATACAAGTGATGTTAATTTTCGTTCTGGTGGACCTCGTCTCATATTAGGGGGAATAGGAGGTGTTCCAGTTTGAGGTGCATTAGTTGGCGTGTCATCTAGATTAGTTGGTGTGTCATCTAGATGTTCTAAATTAAACTCTTGTTGATTTTCAGAAAATAGCTCATCGTCTAAATCTACCGGTACTTCAGGAAAATTTTGAGTATCAATAAAATCATCCTGTATAGGAGGAATATGATGACTAGAAGAAGGACCATTGCCCTTGTCACCCCTACTAGAACCAGACATACCCAACATACCTCTTAATCCTTTCATTATAATGTATGCTAATAAATAGTTAAAGATAATGAAATTAAGTGCGCTAATTAAAATAAAGAAACAATAATAATTTAATAAATGAACGAATGTACCAAACGTCAACGTGTAATCGAGAGATGTTGAAAATTGAAACTTTGCTCAACGGATGATCCTCAAGCTAGTTGTCAATTCCCAAATGAATAAATTAAATTGAATATTTAGAAGACAATGTAAAGAGAATGAGAGATTATTAGAGAGATTGTAATTGTAGGAAGATTTGTGAGAAAGAATGAAGAAAAATAAAGTATTTATAATTGAAAAAATTGGGTTAAAGTGTAAATATAATAACTTAAGGGTTAAAAATAAATATTAGGGGAGTTGGGGGAGGGGTATTTGGTCGTTGCACAACGACCAAATTGGTACAAATTCGTCAGCAACCGCTAGTTAGAATCGGATGGGATGGGAAGAAGGTCGGGCGCAGTCGAGGCTGGCCTCGGCCTGGTCAGCGTTTTCATCGGCTCGTATCGGTACCGATACCGAATATCGGTATCGATACCGAGTACCGGTATACCGATACCAGTACTGTGCGGGGGTCGGTGTCGATATACCCCGCCCCGTTGGACAACCTTATTGGTAACTGAGAATGACATGTCAAATTATCTAAAAAATCTAGTTTGTCATAAGTATACTTTAAACTATTGATAGTTACAAAAAACATTAAAACTAAAAAACATTTATGTTTAAACGTTTTTTGTCGTGATATAGTTTTAGTTATTATTGCAATCCGGCAGTCTATTAGGTGATTTATAGTACTTTAACGCTTTATTTCACCATTCATATTTTTGCTATTTTATGGATATCGACCTTGGTGGACTTTAAATATTTTGTGCAACTAGCATTATAGTAGTTCGAAAGAAAAAACAAATGTCCCTTATTTTTGTATGGATTCGAAAGAGTTGAATTCAAACATGAAGGCTTAATCCACTTCTAAAATTAATGATGCTTCACTGGATTGGGCTTATAAGTTATAAGGTTGGTGATGGCGGCTCCACGTACATGGTCAACATAATCCTGCACCTTCTTCCTCTGATGTTACTTTAATACTATTCGTTAGAGAAAAAATTGTAAAATAGCATATTGTGAATTAACTGTTAAGAGTCACACATCAGAATGTGAACATGAACTCTTTATATGGACTTGAACAATTCTCACCATATAAGCTAGTTTTTGGAGTTGAGTTAGACTCAAGATCTATTCTTTACATGGTATCAGAGTCAGACTCATTCCAATTTTTTGTTCACTGATGTTGGGCCTCCAAATTATATTATACACACTCCAGTTAACATGGTTTGGACGTGCGGGTGGGTGTTAAGAGTCTCACATCGGATATGGAATAAGAACATGATTTTCTTATATGAACTTGGACAATTCTCACTCTATAAGCTAGCTTTTGAGGTTAAGTTAGACTCAAGATCTATTCTTTACATTAACTTGTTTAGAAAGAAAAAAAATAACGTGTTCTTACTAGGTACCATGGTAACACAGTAATTCTTTAAGTTTTTTTTTTAGGATTTAGAATAAGTTATATATACTAATGCATACCGAAATATGCTATCATTGAAGATTTAGTCATATCAGATTATTAATAATATTTCTCAAAATATTTACATGTAAATTTTAATTACCTAATAATAACGTGGCCGAGTAAATATATTTTATATTATCAGTAAGAATAACTTTTTTTGTAAAAAAAAATACATATGGATAAGAGGGGGAGGAAGAGGAATTACAGAGAGGAAAATACTTAATTAAATATATGGAGATTAGTGGAACCCTACCCACATGGTGCGAAGTTAGTCAGCTACCCTAATTTCCAGTAATTAATGCAATATTGACTGCTTCAAGAAAGAAAACATTGATGTTTGGTACGTAATCAGCAAATTAAATTATTTAAAATGTAATTATTTGATGCAGCCTGCCAAAACTTCCCCCACTCTTGCCTCTATATTATCTATTTTTAAAAATTATTTTCTGAAAATCATTTTAAGTGGAAAGGACTAATTTGAATCTGAACTGAATGTATCATATTGATTTCAGAAAATTCACATTTGTTTCTTTCAATGTATCACTAGTTTTTTTTATGACAAAGGAACCCGCAATAGCTATCCTTTACGTATGAACAGGGTAAATTCCGCTCATGTGTAATAGTTTTTTTTTTGTTGACGAAGGAACCCGCAGCCGCTACTCTTTCGAGTGCGCACAGGGTAAACCCCGGACTAACGCAGTAGCCTGCAAACCACGTCAGCCAGGTAAACCACACTTGGCAAGCCATGTGTGACAGGCTCAACCAAGAAGGTTTATGCAGGGGATCGAACTCGTGACCTTGCGGTCCCGCGCTCTACTGCTACACCAACTTGGCTACCCTTGCGGGTTCATGTGTAATAGTTCACAAATCACACAAGAGAGATAATTTGCATTAGGCAACACTACAATAAATTGGTTCAAAGAGGGCTGGAATATCGCCCCCTTAGATCAAAGGGGTCGATTTTTAGTCGCTCTTCAAGTCGTCTTATTACGTCTGTTGTATAAGATAAAAAATGACGATTTTTCAAGTCGACCCCCGCCATTTGGTAAGGACCAAAGAGGGCGACTAGAATCGCCCTTTTTGAGATTAATGAAAAAGGACGATTTCTTACCAAAGAGGGCGACAACAGTTGTCCATTTTGAGATTCATCAAAAAGGGCGATTGTTGTCGCCGCCTTTGGTAATGGACCAAACGGGGCGACAACAATTGCCCTTTTTTATGAATCTCAAAAAGGGCGACTGTTGTCGCCCTCTTTGGGATGGTTCGAAAAAGAGAAAAAATTAAATGCACCAACTGGATTCAAACCATGGTCTGAACTGTGATACTATACTATTCTACCACTAGACCACTAGTTATGCAACATTAATCACAACAAATACAATTCCCTGCCAAGAATCGAATCGGGGCATCCTCTGTGGAATTGTGTCATTCTACCACTACATCATCCATCAATACTTGTTATATTTATACTCTTCATAATCATAAATCGCTTGGATTCGAATCCGAATATTTCGGATATCCAAAAAATTGGATATTCGTAATTTTCGGATCGGATTCGGATATCAAAAAAATCGGATATCCGTAAATTTCGGATAATTTTTGATAGATTCAGATTCAAATATTTCGAATATCCAGAAAATCGAATATTCGTAATTTTTGGATAATTTTTTATCGGATTCGGATTCGAATATTTCGGATATCCAAAAAATCGAATATTCGTAATTTTCAGAACGGATTCGAATCCGAATATTTCGAATATCCAAAAAATCGGATATTCGTAATTTTTGGATATTTTCGGATCGGATTCGGATTCGAATATTTCGGATATTCGTAATTTTCGGATAATTACGAATCGGATTCGGATATGAATATTTCGGATATTCGTAATTTTCGGATCATATAGGATCGGATTCGGATCTGAATAGTTCGGATATCCAAAAAATCGGATATTCGTAATTTTTGGATAATTTCGGATCAGATTAAGATCCGAATATTTCGGATATCCAAAAAATCAGATATTTGTAATTGTCGGATCATTTAGGATCGGATTCGGATCTGAATAGTTGGGATATCCAAAAAATCGGCTATCCAAAATTTTCGGATCAGATTCCGAGACTTTGAGTTAAAAAGAGAATTAATCATGTTTGAAATTTTTAATCTTTAAAAGTAGATTTCAAATTGAACAAAAATTATAATTCTTAGATCAAGAAAGACGATTTTATCAAGTCGCCCCTTTTGTAAGGCAAAATAGGGCGACCAAACTCGCCCTATTTGGCCTTAACAAAGGGGGCGACTTGAGAAAATCGTCCTTCTTGATCTAAGAATTATAATTTTTGTTCACTTTTGAAATCTACTTTTAAAGATTAAAAATATCAATTAATATTAATAGTTTGTCAAATAATATATACAACACATGATGTTCTTACAAATATGTGCTTTTAATTTTCATAATTAATTAAATTAAAACATATCTAATTTGAAAATATACTATTATTTTTACAATATTATTTACAAATATGTTATTATTAATTAATATATTTTCAAGAAATAATATGTATCTTAAATACCTAATTTAATATATCATTTATAATGACACATATTTGTCAAGTATTAATTTTTATTTTTATTTTTAATTGTGTAATTACATATGTGACTTTTTGTAATTCTTAGATCAAGAAGGGAGATTTTATCAAGTCGTCCCCTTTGCTAAGGTCAAATAGTGCGAGTGAACTCGCCCTTTTTGAGATATATCAAAAAGGGTGAGTTTAGTCGCCCTATTTGGCCTTAGCAAAGGGGGCGACTTGAAAAAATCGTCCTTCTTGATGTAAGAATTATAATTTTTGTTCAATTTGAAATCTACTTTTAAAGATTAAAAATATCAATTACTATTAATAGTTTCATAAATAATATATACAACACATGATGTTCTTACAAATATGTGCTTTTAATTTTCATAATTAATTAAATTAAAACATATCTAATTTGAAAATATACTATTATTTTTACAATATTATTTACAAATATGTTATTATTAATTAATATATTTTCAAGAAATAATATGTATCTTAAATACCTAATTTAATATATCATTTATAATGACGCATATTTGTCAAGTATTAATTTTTATTTTTATTTGTGTAATTACATAAGTGACTTTAATTAGATTTGTAATTGTAAGATCAAGAATGGCGATTTTCTCAGGTCGCCCCCTTTGATAAGGACAAATAGGGCGACTAAACTCGTCCTTTTTGATGTATACCAAAAAGGGCGAGTTTAGTCGCCTCTTTGCCTTCTCAACCAGGGCGATTTTTAGTCGCCCTCTTCGCCTTCTCAAAAGTCGCCCTCTTTGGTTAAATAAATTTAAATGTCATTTCTAAAGAAATACAAAATCGATCTTCACTATTTTATAAGACAGGTCGGATTCAGATTCAAATATTTCGGATATCCAAAAAATCGGATATTCGTAATTTTGAATATTTATTTTATGGATTTAAATTAGGAAAAAATCTAAGAGGGTAATTTATGATGAACGAAAGTCTATAATGTGACTTAATTTGAAAGGAGGTATTTTAATATTTCATCTATTAGTAATAGAAACAATAGATCAAAATCGCCTTTAATTAAAATGTTATATATATTATCAACACTACAACAAATCGGTTCAAATATATATATTATCTATTTATATTTTGTAGTAATTTTTTTTTAATAAAATATGATAGATAAATTTAAACATCGAAACATTTATGAGCAGTGGAATAAAAGTTTAGAAATAAATTAAAATTTCAAAAGTAAGAAAAATACATATTTATTTATATCTTATTAAAAATAAATAATAAAATAAAATATTACTATGTGATAATATTAGTACATCATAATATTTATATACTATGATATATGCATTCGGTGAAGATTGAATGTTGGAAAATAAGAAAGAAGAAAACTAACATTTGAAAAAGAAAATATTAGAACGTGATAATATAATTTGCTATTTCATTTGTACTCATTATAACATTTTACTTGACCATAATATTATGTGTGATTAATTATCATAGGACGGATAACAACGGAGATGGAAAAATATGATATTTCTCATCGTATTTTATATTTTGTTCTTCCATAAGGTCTCAATTATTTATATCTTATTAAAAATAAATAATAAAAGCAAAATATAAGTGGAGCAAAAAGGGCGACTTGAAAAAGTCGTCCCTTTTGATTCAGACCAAAGAGGGCAACTTCAAGTCGCCCCCTTTGGTGATAACCAAAAAGGGCGACTTGAAAAAGTCGCCCCCTTTGGTGAAATTAAAAAGGGCGATTTGGTCCGAACTAAAAGGACATTTTTTAGTCGTTCTTTTTGGTTTAATAAAATCGCCCTCTTTGAGGCGATTTGTTGTAGTGCAAGTCCCGTTTATTTTGACGAGTTCGATCCAGAAGGCAAATCCTCTGTTGTCAGGGAATTTCGAACCTGAGACCTCCATAATGGAAGTCACATGCTCAACCAACTGAGCGATCCTTGCAGCTAATTTGACCAGTGGTATACCTTGTTCTTTTTATGAAAAAATTAAAGATTAATTTCAAATTATGTTATTAAGTCGTGCAAATGTCTACATTTACGTAATCAACGGAATATATGTATATATATTTTAGAAAAAACGCCACATTCACATTGCATTAGTTTGGTGACTGGATTCTTCTTCCACACCCACCATATAATGACATGCGAATTGTGAATCTAACGTTTGATAAATTAATAATTTATAGAAAGTTTTTGTTGTATCTTTCATTGTTAGTTGATCATGTGAGTGAATTATAATACAAAGTTAGAGTAGATAAATAGAGCTATCATAATGAATTATGAGGAAAATAATACAAGAAAAGTTGAATAATGAACAAAATAGGTTCATTTTATAATAGAAAGAAGTAAAGCATGTGGGTACATAATATATGCAGTAAGTCAGTAACTAATAAATATATATGTAGTTTGTTCATTTCATTTGAAAATTATTCTTGATAATTGAACTCGCAATGAGACATATAAGGTGAGAATTATAATTAGTGAGTGTCTTATATTCTTTCCCCCCTGTGGGAATGGTTTCTTCCATTTATGTTAAAGCAAATGAAGAAATTACTTAGTTCCTACATTTAAGGGGAAAGAACGTTTCTGCCCCCATCAAACCAAACTAATTACTCCTCCATATCCCATTACTTTCGTACTTGTTGAAAAAATTAAAATTTTATATCCGAACCCCCCCCCCCCCCCCCATTTTTATACTAACATGGTATATAAATATACTAAGATGATATTATGAAAAATGGTTTCAGTCTAGTCTTTCATGATATCATCATGGTACATAAATATACTGAGATAGTAATCATGGATGATCATGTTGGTTTATTTAAAAAAGACACACTTTTCTCGGAAAAAAAATATGATATCATTGTCTTATATACATATATTGTGATGATATCATGAAGGAATGCTTCAATCCTTAAATGAAACACTCATCGGGACCATAATACCATCGTGATATATAAATATATTGAGATGGTATCATGGAGGACTGATTCAGTCCTTCTCTTAGTCGTTCATGATACTGTCATGATATATAAATATAATGCGATGATATCACGGAGGAAGGGGTTCGGGCAGAGCCGTCTTTGGACACGTGCGAGTTGTGTTACCGCACAGGGCCCCCGAAATTTGATCTATTTTGAAATTTTGGGTGTGTTCGATAAGGGGGGAAATATTTTTTGGATAATATTTGTCAATTTTTCATGTTCGATTGGTCAATTTTTTAAAAAATAGTAAAAGAAACAAGTCCCCACCGTCCATAATTTTTGTCTATACAAATCTTTTATGATGGTATATGACGTACCGAACACAAAAAAAATAACTTATTTTCGTAAAAAATATTTTTTCTCAAGAAAACGTTTTTCATTAAAAAAATCCTTCATATCGAACACAACCCAGTTCCTTTTATTTTGTCATATTCTATTTACGACAAACTAAATTTAATTGGATAATCTGAAAGGCGACGTGGCATGTCCGAAAGCCCAAAAAATACATTTCATTAAATTCGAGTTTTGATTTTTTTTTTGCCACGAAAGTCTTAAAATATACACACCATTAAATTCGAGTTTTAATCTTTTTCTTTTTTGCCACAAAAATCTTAAAATACACACCATTAAATTTGAGTTTCAATTTCTAAACATCTTTTGCTATTTAATCTAAGTTATGGGGGAATACATTGAGGCTAGTAAGTCGATCTCTTTTTTCTTTTATTCAAGTGAGATCGAAAACATATTAATAATTTATTTTATGGATAGTTATATTATATCAGAGCTGAATATATAAGGTACTGCTTAATATCAATCCATTTCTGATGTGGAATAGACTATGGGAAATTTGAATCCACCTTTGTGATGTGGGTTGCCAAGCCCAACAACACCGACATATTTAGTGTATTAATTCCTTCAAGTGGGTTGGGGTTGCCGAGCCAAACAAATAACGGTTCTTGATGAAAGAGACCTTTCGACCTTCCTTTCTTTATTTTCCTTTGAAAATAGAAGGCTGCCTAGTATCAATTTCTTCAATATCTGGATATCTATTCAGCAAATGTATTAATATGTTATAGTGTTCACACTCATTGTGAGAAATAGTCAAATAGGGAAGATACAATTAACCATATAGTAGTATGCTTAATTGTATGGTTTGTGTTATACAAAGTGTTTGGCCCAGTGGCCATTTCATTAGGGTATTGCTGCTTGGGGTCTCGTGTTCGATTCTCCTGACCAGTGAGAGTGGAATTGTGTTCTCCCAAAAAAATCTCTCAATTAGTGGAAGGCCAAAGCGGTGTATACTAATCCGTATGATCAGCAGGGGGTGAGATTTTCTAGGGTATGGGGTCGTAATGCGGTGAAACCAGTCACTTTAAAAAGTTTACCCTACCTTAGTTTTACCCGCAAGAGTAGCCAAGTTGGTGTAGCAGTAGAGCGCCAAGTTGGTGTAGCAGTAGAGCGCGGGACCGGAAGGTCACGAGTTCGATTCCCTGCATAAATCTTCTTGGTTGAGTCTGTCACACATGGTTTTGCCAAGTGTGGTTAATTGACTGACGTGGTTTGCGGTATTGCGTCGATCAAGTTCTATGTCTTGTATTTCGACTCAAAGAAGCAGCGAGTTCCTTCCTAAACAAAATTGTATGGTTTGTGTTTTCCAACACAATCGTTCTTATGTTTCCATAAGCTTTTGATGGAATAGGACGAATAAGAGATTTACATGTTTGATTTATTTAAAATAATTATATATTTTTATATTTTAATATCATTATTTTATAGGCGATAAAGCACCATGAACTGCTTAAAACCACAATCGTTTTTTTAAAAGAAATTTCTTGTAATTTTAAGAAAGAGGGAGGTATACCACACAAAAAAGTGCATGTATACCTTCTTCACCTTTTCTTTGACCACGTTTAACATTTTTCAAACGAACAAGCATATATTGTCTTGTCGTTGTCTCTCTGCCGAAGATACACTTTAGCAGTTGAATTTGTCGGAAAAAATTACAAATATTCTTAAGAATATCTTGTTAGTGTAGACGTATGTATCTCTAAAAATTCAATAATTCTTTTATCATAAATTTAGAAGCATAAAAAAAACAATAATTAAAGGAAAGCCAGCATACCAATAAACAGCGCAAGGAAAGAATGTTCTTCTGTTTTTTGTGTCTTTTTCGAAAGACACTGATCAACATTTATAGGTAAAAGTGTATATTAATTTTCTCTCGTTAATATCAATATATATAATGTACAATATTCATCCCTTATACAATAAAATTTTAGTCCTAATTACAAGAGGTATCCTAGTCTTACTATAATTATATTTACACAATATATGAAATATATTCTAATTATGAATAGAAATTTTATATTATTTTACTATACACATTTATAAAAAGTATTCGTTATTCGTAAATGATAGAAGATTTTCCTCATTCTCATTCATCTTCTATGGTAAGAATATATTAATTAGGAGGAGGGATTCTAGCCTAATGTCTTCCTATTCTTATTCCTAATTATCTTCCAATTTAATGCATAATAATAAACCTATTTTATGATTGTAAAACCTACCATATATGCTAAGATATTACATTAATAATATTATTAATAGTAATTAATAATATTATATTATAACACTCCCCCGCAGTCAAAGCCGGAGGACGGCAAATGCTGAGACTGTCCCGAAATTCTTCAAATAATATCAGCGGAAGCCCTTTGGTGAAGATATATGTGATTTGATGTCGCGTCGGAACATGTAACACTCGCATTTGTCCGCGAGCCACTTTTCACGGACGAAATGGATATCTAACTCAATATGTTTAATGCGTTGATAATGGATTGGATTCCCGGAGAGATAGATGACACTAATATTATCACAATATACCATAGTAGCTGTCGAGATAGGGCAATACAACTCAAGTAATAGATTCTGAATCCAGCATGAGTCAGATACAACATTGGCAACCGCTTAGTATTCAGTTTCAGCACTGGAGCGTGAAACTGTGGGTTGCCTTTTGGAGGACCAAGAGATCAAATTATCTCCGAGGAAGACACAATATCCGGAGGTGGAGCGTCTAGTGTCAGGACATCCTGCCCAGTCGGCATCTGTATAAGTAACCAGTTTGGAAATGGAAGACAGGTAAAGGTATAATCCATATTCCTGAGTACCCTGTATATACCGCAGAATATGTTTGAGAGCATGCATATGCTCTTTCATCGGATTATGCATGAATAGACACACTTGTTGGACTGGATATGTTATGTCCGTCATGGTGAAAGTGAGATACTGCAAAGCGCCTGCTAGGCTGCGGTACAACGTTGAATCAACAAAGGGTTTGATAGAGATGACATTCAATTTGGACTTAGTGTCTACCGGTGTAGCCGATGGTTTGCAAGATGATATTCCAGCCCATTCTACAATCTTAGATGCAAACTTTCTTTGGGAGAGAAATAGCCCACTTGCATGTCGTGTCACAACAAATCCTAGAAAGTAGTGTAGAAGACCAAGATCTTTCATAACAAATTCTGAAGCAAGCCGAGACATAATACTCTTACTAAGGGAGTCTGAAGAAGTTGTCAGAATAATATCATCCATATACAACAGAAGGTAAGCTGTATGAGTACCCTGACGATAAATAAATAGAGAATTATCAGAACGACTGTGTGAAAAACCCATTTGTGACACAAAATCTGCAAACCGCTGATACCACGCCCTGAGTGCATGTTTGAGACCATATAAAGATTTGGTTAGCCGACAGACATGATTGGGATATTTTGGATCTCTGTAACCCAATGTTTGGTGCATGTAAACAGTCTCATTTAGGTGACCATGAAGAAAGGCATTTTTGACATCCAACTGGTGAAGCGACCATCCTTTGGATAGAGACAAGCTGAGAACTATTATGATAGTAGCTGGTTTGACCACTGGACTGAATGTCTCCCCACAATCGATGCTAACCTGCTATGTCTTTCCATCATCTACAAGACGGACCTTATGCCGCTCAAAAGAACTATCAGATTTTTCTTTATGACTAAAAATCCACACAGACCGAATTATATTAGCATTAGATGGACGAGGTACTAAATCTCATGTACTCTCTTTAATAAGAGCATGATATTCATCGTCCATGGCCATTTTTAATTTGGGTCTTTTAGAGCAGTCATTGGGTTACGTGGTAAAGGTGATTTGAAGACTTGGGTGTGAATGTTGTATTTAGTATTAGGTTTGACAATACCATGTTGACTACGGGGGACCGGGCGCATTGTTGGGCCAGTGGACTGGACGCCATTGGCCAAAGATGGTATAGTGGTAACTGGGCCTGGACCAATGGGTTGGTCGCCACTGGTTGGTGTCAATATACATGGGCTTGAAGGTGGCCCATTCAGTATTGTGGAGTTACCGTGAGATTTTGGTCCAGAGTTGATTGTTGTTGGAGTAGTGTTGGTGTCCAAGACAATGGGTTGGCCGACATTTGGTAAGGACACGGGTACTGGGCTGTGAAAGTTTGTTTCGTTAGTCACATGGGATGTACCGTTATTTGCTAATTTGCTGGGGCAGTGACCGTATTGTGGGACAATGGTGAGGTAAATAATGGGTGTATTCCGGCATCCAAAAACTCATATGTGGGAGATCGTGACGCGTGGATTTTTCTAAATGGAAATTGAGTTTCATCAAAGAGAACATGACGGCTAATAAACATCCTATTGGAGGATAGATCATAGCATTTGTATCCCCGATGATGGGAAAGGTATCCCAAAACAATGGATGGAGTAGATCTCAGTTGTAATTTATGGATGGTGGTGGATGGGAATAATGGATAACACAAGCAACCAAAAACCTGAGATGAGAATATGTTGGTTCTCAGAGGTATAGTAATTGAAGGGGTGTTTGGTGTGGTGTATTTTTGTTTGGTAGTATATTCAACAAATAAGTAGCCATCTGAAGTGCATGATTTCAAAAGTTAGGGGGAAGAGAAGAATGAGCAAGTGATGTCCTGACAATATTATTTATGGTTCGTATTTTTTGTTCCGTCTGACCATTTTGGGAAGAGGTGTGAGGGCATGAGAAACGAAAATTCAAACTATTGGTTTTGCAAAAATCCCAAAATTGTCTATTATCAAACTCCCGCCCATTATCATATTGGATGTTTTTTATATCCCTTTCAAACTGTTTTTGGATGAATGCTCTAAAAATAAGGAATGTGAAAAATACTTGTGATGTTTTCGATACGGGAAAGGTCCACAAGAATTTAGAGTAGTCATCTAAAATAAGCAAGTAATATCTATGCCCGGAAGAACTTAAAACAGGGGATGTCCAAATATCACAGTGTATAGTATCAAATGGCAAAAAAGTCCAGTTAGAGGATGACTCAAATGGTAATTGAATGTGCTTACCCAAAGGACAAGATTGACACTTATTAAACGTTCGTGTACATGAAATAGAATTATTGCGTTTGAGAGAGTTTAAAACAGACTCTCCCGGATGACCCAAACGTTCATGCCACAAATTGGAATTAAAAACAACAAAATTAAAATATTTCTTGTCCAAGTGTAGTAGTGAAGTAACCGGATAAAGATCTCTCTGGCTATCACATCTCATTAGCCGCGCCCCTGTCTGAAAATTATACACGAAAAAATCAAAAGGATCAAAAGCTACAGTAACCCAATTATCTGATGTAAACTTTCGAACTGAGATTAGGCTTTTGATTAATTGTGGTGCATGAATAACATTTTTCAAGGCTAAAGGTGGATTTGGTTTGGACAATGTAGTAGAACCATACCCTTTAATTGGAATGGAATGGCCATTTCCGACAGTTATACCATTGATTTGCTCAAATTAAAATAGGATGTAAGATTACCGTGGGAGGACGTCATATGTGACATTGCACCTGAGTTCATATACCAATTCGTGTCCGGTGGGTTAAGCCTGAGTGTATGCATGTCATGTTCAATATCCGTGGGTTGGCCCACTGATGAGTGGGCCTCGTGCCACACCTGAGGCCCAATAGAGGAAGTTGTCCCGCCAGTGGTATTGAACCCAGCCTCACTGTTGGGCTTGGAATAAATCGGCCCAGCAGTGGGCTGGGCATATCCAGCAAATGTATTATGTGAAGGCTGGAAAAATGCTGGAGAATTAATTATGGAATTGGGCCTGGCCCAGTTGGCAGTAGGGTAAAGACAAGGTGGTCCAGCCTAATTTCATTGAGGCCAGGTCCAGTGTGGTCTCGGTGGTTGCTGCCTGAAATGTCCGCTGGTGTTGTTGCCACCTTCGCGGCTGCCAGAACCGCCGCCGCCGCCGGAATTTCGGTTGCTCCCGTTTTTGTTGCGATTTCCACCTTTTTTATTCCCGTTTTGTTCTTTTTGGCCACGATTATTTAGGGGGGTTCACCATTATTTCCATCATTGGTGACCATGAACGCCGAGTCATTTGTGGTAGCAACCTTTTTAGAAAATTTTTGTTCTTCTAGGATCAACATAGACCTTGCTTTGTAGAATAACGGAAGCGGGTTACTTTGACGAATAACGGTTGTAACTCCACTATATGCCTCAGTCAGACCGACAACAAGTTGTAGAATCAAACGGTTGTTGGAGACGGGGGAACCAACCTTTTTTAATTGATCAGCCAACACTTTGAGGCGTTGACAATAGGCGGAAGCATTTGAGAAATCCTCCATATCAACAATGGAGAATTCTTGTTCTAAAGTAACCGCACGAGAGTTTTGATTATCATAAAAAACGTCCCGTAATCGATTTCAAGCATCAATCGCCTTAGAATCTGGTTCCATTATCGTGTGCAACAAGTCCGTTGAAATCGTTGCATATATACAATCAAGAATCGTGACATCTAGAGTATCCCACAATTCTTTTTCATCATGCGTAGTCAAAACATTTTCTTTGTCTTTTTTCCGAGGAAATGATGTGTTGAAGAACCCGGTGAGAACGACAATAAATTTTGAAAAGTTCCGCCCAAGAAGCATAATGCACAAGAACCCGGTGAGAACGACAATAAATTTTGAAAAGTTCCGCCCAAGAAGCATAATGCACATTCTCCATTTGTAAAGTTATGGGAACATGAATTTTGATATTAGATATTGTGATAAAACGATTTGGATTCAGACATGTTGATGATAGTTGGATAAACAAACAATGGAGAAACAAAACACAACTAAAGAAATTCAAAAAAGTTAGAATTTGAATGGTGCATTTTTCGGCTATGACATTTGGAGGAGAAGGCCGAAAATGATTGAGAAAAAAAATATTTTTTGTATTAGGAAAATGGATATTTTTCCTTATGCTCTTAATATCATGATAGAAGATTTTCCTCATTTTCATTCATCTTTTATGGTAAGAATATATTAATAAGGAGGAGGGATTCTAGCCTAATGTCTTCCTATTCTTATCCTTAATTATCTTCCATTTTAATGCATAATAATAAATCTATTTTATGATTGTACAACCTACCATATATGCTAAGATATTACATTAATAATATTATTAATAGTAATTAATAATATTATATTCTAACAGTAAATTTAAGCAGTTAGCTGGTTATACACTTTTGTTATTGGTTTAATTTACATAATTTATACACTAAAACATCATATATTTAATTTGCAAAATATGATGATACATTTCCTTTTATAATTAGAAAAAAATGAAAAACTAAACAAAGATTAAGATATGCTCGATATTCTACATTGATAAGTGAAGCGTACGAAGTTCAGAGTTACGGTAACCGCATATGATTTGATTAGAAAAATATTGTTCACCTACATAAGCATATGATATTACTCCTATAAAGTTAAGTGTGAAAAGGGATGAATATGAAGACCCTTTCAACTACAATTTTCAAGTCTTTGTCAGAAGTAGGTAAGTTCTTTTTTCTTCATATTTTTCTTAATTTATACAAACACTGTGCACTTTGACACTGAACCTATTGAGGACCCAACGTTAGACTTATTGGATTTTGTTTGTTGAATTATTGCAAAATATGTTGTTAGATACCCGACTCCCTTTGTCTCAAAAGCCATCATTATATATATATACAACAACAACAACATACTCAATAAAATTCACCACGTGGAATCTGGAGAGGGTAGAGTGTACATAGACCTTACTTCTATCTTGGTAGGTAGAGCAGTTGTTTCCGGGAGACCCTTGGCTCAAGACATAACATAATCACAATCAAAGCAAACGTTGCATAGCAAGATAAACGGTCATAGACAAGAAATTAAAGCTATATGAACATGCTGGTAATAAAAATCGAATACGCCATGGTAGCATATTCTGCCAAAAGAAAGCAGTAGCTAAAATAAATAATATAAACAAAGTAACTAGAGAACACATAGCCGCAGAAATCAACTACAGGGAATATAAAGCAATACTGCTTCTATAAGTGTGATGAGCTAATCGGGCCTACATTGCTCACACTACAACTATCTTTTTGTGGGCGTGAGTAGGACTACGCTCGACTATATACTACCCTTCAACCCTGATCCGTGTCCTCCACAAACCCCTATCTAAGGTCATGTCCTTAGTAAGTCGCACATGCGTCATATCCCGTATAATCACCTCTCCTCAATACATCTCCGACCTACCTCTACCCCTACTGAACCCGTCCAAAACCAACCTCTCACACCTCTGCACTGGGACATTTGTGTCTGAACTCATTCTCAATTCTCGACACATGCAACCCAGATCCACAACAATAAAATGATAAGCAAGATAAACCAGAGAATGAGAAGATTTACAGAAGAGGAAGCAACAAGAAAGAAGAGCAGAGAAGAAGATACATCGAGAATAGGTAAATTGTGGATAAGTGATTACGAGATATTGTATCTCTTTATATAGACATGCAAAGAGTTAGAATTGAGTCATTAACAAAATAACTTCCTTAACTACTTCTTAACTTCTCTTTAGTTAGTTATTTTGTTCTAACTAACTTATTTTCTCTTAATTATTTCTTACTTGTTAACAGTCCCCCTCAAGCTGGATTTCGAAAAATGTTGAGTAATCCAATCTGGGAGCATATGTATTGATGTTGAGCTCTATTTAGTCATTTGGTGAATAAATCTGCTGGTTGATTTGTGGTGTTGATGTATTCAGTTTGATTATCCCTTTTTGGATTTTTTTTCTCTTATAAAATGTAAATCTATTTCTATGTGTTTGGTTCTTTCATGAAAAACCGGGTTCGCTGTAATTTGTATCGCAGACTTGTTGTCTGTGTATATTGTTACTGGTTGTTTAGTTTTGACTCCAATTTCTTATAGTATCCCAAGCACCCATTTAAGATCAGCAACAACTCATGCTAAAATTCTATATTCAGATCCAACCGAACTTTTTGATATAGATGATTGTTTCTTCGATTTCCATGAAATCAGTGAGTCTCCAAATTTGATTATGTAGTCAGTGTCTGATTTCCTTATATTAGGACATGCAGCCCAGTCAACATCACAATATGCAGTGATTGTTCCTGTGATCTTCTTGATAACAATATTCCTTGTCCAGGTTGTAGCCTGATGTATTTTACAACTCTAAGGGCTGCATTTAGATGTGATTTCTTTGGTTGTTGCATAAACTGGCTTAATGTTTGGACACTGTATGCAATGTATGGCCTTGTCATTGTTAAATACAACAATTTTTCTATCAATCTTTGGTATAGTGTGATGTCTTCCAGAATATCATCATCTGCCTTTGTTGTTTCTGTGTTCATGTCCTGCTATTGTTGAATAAGATCATCATACTCTTTGGTGGTTAGTTTCATGTTGTAATAAATAGGAGTATTGATAGGTTTTGATGCAGCTAGTCCAAGCTCAGTAATTAACTCCGGAGCATATATTTTTTGATGCATTAAAATCCCTCTGTATGATCTTACAAATTATATTCCCAGAAAGTACTTTAGCTCTCCTAAATCTTTCATCTTGAATGCTTGTTGTAAAGCTTTGTCTCCTCAATTTGAGATAGGTGTTCTCCTGTAATCAGCATATCATCCACATAGACTAGTACCAAAATCAATATTTTTCTTGTCTGTCTTATAAACAATGAGTGGTCATACTGAGATTGTTTGAATTCCATCTGAACTAATGCTTCTGTGAGCTTGAAGTTCCACTATCTTGATGCTTGCTTGAGTCCATACAAAGATTTTATTAGTCTACACACTTTCCCCCCTTGGCTAATGAATTTTTGTGGGAGTTCCATGTAAATTTTATCATGGAGATCTCCTTGCAAGAAGGCATTGTATACATTCATTTGGTGTATGTTCCAATTTCTGAATGCTGCCATGGCTAGGATAGTTCTGACTGTAACCATTTTTACCAATGGGGAGAAGGTTTCTTGATAATCAATACCTTCTCTTTGGCTGTAGCCTTTGGCAACCAATCTTGCTTTGAGTCTTTCAATTTCTCCTGTTTCTCTGTATTTGATTTTGTATACCCATTTACATCATATGTGCTTCTTGCCTTCTGGTAGTGGTACTATGTCCCAAGCGTGGTTGTCTTGTAGTGCTTGTATTTCAGCTTTCATGGCTTCTACCCATCCTGAATTTTTTGAAGTTTCTATGTAATTCCTTGGTTCTGTTATTTCTGACAGTGCTGAGAGATATGCCATGTATTTGTGTGACAGTGGTTCATAGGATATATAATTTGCTATGGGATAATTGGTATTATGTGTCTTTGTGGTGATAAACTCTTTAAGTCATGTTGGTGGTTGCTTTATTTTGCTAGATTTCCTGAGGGATAGTTGGCCTTGTGTTGAGCTTTGTGTCTGGGATGTGTTTATCAGTGGTGTATGATGTGATGTAGTTGGTTGTATTTGGTTTATGGTGGTATTGTAATTTACAAGTTGTAGTGAAGCTTGTTGACCACTTTCTGTTATTTGTTCTATTCATGCTTATATATTCTCATGCATAGTGTTAGTAGACATAGGCGTATGTATATTTGTAGTACACATGGGCATATGTATATTTGTAGTACCCTCATCATTATGATTGTGCACAAATATCTTTTTTCTGATTGTTCTGTTTTAAAGGGAAACTCTGTTTCTCTGAATGTCACATCTCTGTTAACAAAGAATAGTTTGTTATTTATGTCATATAATATATATCCTTTCTGTTTCTCAGAATACCCCATCATAATACATGTTTTTACCTTAGAGGCTAGCTTATCATATATAGATGAATCATTTGCATATCACATGCATCCTATTACTTTCAGATGATTGACCTCAGGTTTCTTGTTATGAAGTTTTTCATAGGGAGTAATTCCAGTAACAGAGGATGGTAATCTGTTTATCAGATATACTGCAGCCTGAACACATATTCTCCAGAATTTTAAGGGAATGTTGGCTTGTAATCTTATAGCTCTAGTTACCTCTAATATGTGTCTGCGTTTTCTTTCAGTCACTCCATTTTATTGAGGTGTATAGGCACAAGATCTTGTGTATTATGCCTAAATTTAGAAACAAGTTATTGCATATATCATTCACAAACTCAGTACCATTGTCAGTTCTTATAATTTTCACTGTTTTATTGAACTGTGTCTTAACATTAGTGAGGAACTGTTTGATTACCACACATGTGTCTGATTTAAGCTTCAGTAGATATAACCATGTCATTCTAGTAAAGTCATCTACAATAGTTAGAAAGTATTTGCTACCAGTGTGAGTTTGTACTTTATAAGGACCCCAAATATCCATGTGTACCAAATCAAAGCAGGAAACACTTTTATTGATATTATTAGGAAAAGGAAGTTTGCATTGTTTTGCACATGGGGATACACTACATTTATTTATTGTACTAACTATTACATCAGCTCTAGCTTTGATTATTCCGCCTAATACAGTACTGGAAGTGTGTCCAAATCTTCTATGCCAAAGTTCTATTTCTTCCTCAGACAGAGTGGATTGTTCTTTGTTTTCTCTCACACTTAGTCTTAGCTTGAGGTGTTCAGATGATTGGTTTGTTGAGGGTTGATTTATCGAAGTATATAACCTATATTGAAGTCTACCATTCTCTTTCACCCTCCTATTGTAGAGATCCTGAAAGAGGCAGAAATCAAGATAAAATGTGGCTGAACATTTCAGTTCCTTAGTGAGTTGAGACACAGACATTAGATTAAATTTAAACTGTGGTAAATAGAATACATTATGAGTGTACTTCTGTGAGAGATCCTGCTTGATCCTATATGAGTACATTTACTAATTCTCCATTAGGTAGATGTACCTTTTTTATATTTCCATAACAATCTATTATATTTGTTTTATGATGCATGTCTAAATCAGAGACCATGTGATTTGTGGCCCCTGTATCAATTATCCATTTTCTAACAATATTAGCTACTAACGGACCGTTATTCATACCTACAACATTTGTTGTAGACACATTTAAGGAGTCTCCTTGATTTGCTTTGGTCTGTAGGTTCTGGTTCAGAAGTTGAACTATCTGTTCATATTGATTGTTAGAGAAACTAGGAGCTCCTTGACCATTCCACTGTTTTTCAGTGTCATTGCCTGTTGGTCCTTCATATTTCTCACTAAAGATCTTGCACCTTTTATTTATGTCAGATTGTTCTTCAGGTGCGTATACATTGTGAGTTACATGTTCCTTCCTTTTTGACTTGAAGTTTGGAGGATACCCCACAACCTTGTAGCAATAGTCTTTGGTGTGTCGTCTCATTTTGCACACATCACAGAATATATTGTAATTTTTTTTGGATTTCTGAAAATTAGTACCAGTTTTGGAATATAATGCAGTGGACTCATAACCACATACAGTCAGATTTAGATTGCTTGGTCCAGCCCCCAATAGACCAACAGATTTGGCTGAGACTGATTTCTGATTTTCATCACTGGTTATCATAGAGTAAGCCTTGTTTACAGAAGGCAATAGAGTCATTAAAAGAATTTGACTCCTTGCGTGTATGTAGTTTTTCATTCAACCCCATCAGGAATTGATATAGTTTTTGTCTTTGTAGGTATTCTACAAAGTCTTTGGACTTGGGACAACTACAATTTGGGAGGAACCAGAGATTGGAACTCAACCCATAATGTTTTCAATCTTGAGAAATATTCTGCCATACTAGAATTACCTTGAGTCAGCGTGGCAATCTCTCTGTGCAGATCATGAGTTCTTGAACCATCAATCTTGTCAAATCTTTCTTTAAGGTCCTCCCACACCTCATGAGCAGTGTCAACATACATGACTCCACTAAGCAGCCCATTAGATATTGAATTCATTAGCCAAGCTTGTACCACAACATTGACCATGTCCCACCGATCCCACAGACCTTCATCAAAGATTTCTTTCTTGCATTTCCCATTCACTAGGCCTAACTTATTTCTACCCAATAAAGTTATTCTCATATATTTGTTCCACAAGGCATATTTATCAGTTCTAGTGAGCTGAAAAGAAATGAGAGAAACTCCACTAACATCTGAAGATTGTAAGAAAAGAGGGTGGTTGTGATAAAAAATTATGGTGGTAGTAGTAATTCTTGCATTTTCTCTTTATGGTATGCTTGTGTTATCATTGTTCCCTTCATTAAAAGTTCCATTATCCACTGTGTATGGTATATTCAGACTCAAGAAAAAGTATTAAGAGGATTGAAAGAGATACACTACAGATTGTTAACAACAGTTTATTTTTCAGGTTCTTTGATACTGCTTTACAACAAAAGATATGTGAAGAATAAAGATAGAAGATGAAGTTGTGTATGCAATGTCTTAAATCTCAAGATATATGAAGATCATTGTTACCAGAAAAAGATAAAGAATCAGATAGGAAGTCAGAGAATCAGAGGAAAAAATAGAACTAGAACAAAAAAAATCAGAGAATTGTATTACAGAAACTTCACCAGAAATTAGTTGAGTATTTGCGGAAGTTGACATAGCAGATCGATGCTTTGATACCATGAACTCATTCTCAATTCTCGACACATGCAACCCAGATCCATAGCAAGAAGATGATAAGCAAGATAAACCAGAGAATGAGAAGATTTACAGAAGAGGAAGTAACAAGAAAGAAGAGCAGAGAAGAAGATACATCGAGAATAGGTAAATTGTGGATATGTATATTATTCAGATTTGAAGAAGTAAGTGATTACAAGATATTGTATCTCTTTATATAGACATGCAAAGAGTTAGAATTGAGTCATTAACAAAATAACTTCCCCTAACTACTTCTTAACTTCTTTAGGTTTAGTTAGTTATTTTGTTCTAACTAACTTCTTTTCTCTTAATTATTTCTTACTTGTTAACAGTGTCTCTCCTCTGCACATGTCTGAACTATCTCAATCTCGCTTCGCGTATCTTATCCTTCACCGAGTTCCGGATATCATTATATATATATATAAATATATAATGAACACATCTTTTTTCATGTCTTATTTTATAGTAGTATAAAGATAAGCTAATTAGTCATGATGTTTAAGAAATAACTTTTGACATAAAAGCCATATATGTGCAAAGTAACAATTTCATATGTCTTTTCATTTTTTCTAATGAGCGTTTATATTAAGTGACTTCCAACAAGTTATCTCATATAAATTAGGCAATAAAGGTTGTTACTAATGATTGTTATGAATTAGCTTAGCTTCGTCATTCTCGAGTAAGCATGAACCTATTTTTAAGATTTACCGTAATTTGCATGATCAAAGAAAATATTGAATGTTAGCACTGTTAAATTTTCCAACATCAAAGCTAGTTTTACCTTATATAATCCTATAGTTTTTGTGTGTTGATGACGAAGGATGATGCAAGAGTCCAAATTTGAGAGAAATGTTGACGACTGAGCCATCAGGTTGGTTGAGATCTTTTTGACTTTTAGTTACCCACAACAATAGTTGTTGCATAACTCCGAGAGAGTATCGTGGGCCATTGGGCTTGTTGTTGGTGGCTAGTTTTGGCCCATTATTATACCGACCCAGAGATAACGACCGCCCACTCTTTTATACCCGGAACCCGACACGTCACATATGCTTTCTTTAGTCTTGGCCCCAAGAGAGAGAGGATTGAAGTGAACCATCATTCACTTCATTTTAAGTTCTCAATATTATTGGGAAGATACTATGAATTCCGAATTTACATTAACGGTCATTTTGCTCTTCTATATTAGTTCAAAATTTCTGTCGTCTATGTAGTTCATCCATGGCAGGGCCGGCCCTAAGATTTGGATGTCTTAAGTCATTATAAATTTTTTTACCTCTCCCCCCAACACAAAAAATAGTTAACAAGTAGCTAGACTTACTTAAACACATAAACGAAAAAAATTAACATGATTATTAATCTAATATAATAAATATAGAGGTTGTAACCCAATTCGTAGTATCATTAATATTTTGAGGCCCATTCTCAACATTCTCATCATTGGTGTCAACATGATCTTCTACTGCTTCAATAATTTCATTCTCAACATTCTCATCATTGGTGTCAACATGAGTCATTATATCAACCTCTTCTGGTAACTTTTCAAAGTCTATATTTGTGTCTTGCCCCTCAGTATTTTCTCCGCCCTCAACATTATTAATTGGATTCACAAACCTATAAATACTACCGCCTTTAGCATATTTTTTTGTGAATTCATCCCTATCTTTTTTCTTCTGTCTATTTTGAGCACCGGACGGTTGTTTTCTCGTAATTACGGTCCTGATTGAACAATAAACAACTTAATATTACAGTCCTGATTGAACAACAAAAAACCTATACAAATTTCATATTATTATTAAACAACAAAAAACTTAGTAATCTAGTTACATACTGCTCATGAACCTTCAACAAATCCAGCAACAAAAATCTAAATTAAATAGAGAGCAAAAAGAAAACAAACAGATAATTTAGATTTAGAGCTATACCTGGCAGAAAATTTTTAAAGTGCTAGAGACATAGAGATTTGAATTCTTGATTTTGTTTGACTTCCTATCGACGCAGAAGTTCAGGTTGATATAAGAGAGTTATGAGAGACTCTTAGCTCATCTACAAAGGTGATGGAAACGAAACAGAAAGTTTAATTTCTGAACTAGCTAGAGTGAGTGGTGGAGAGAAAGCTTTTGTAAGCCTAGTGAATAATGATTTGTTATTTGAGTTTATATAAGGGATTTTATTAGAGATTCTTTAGAGTCCAAAAATATGTGAGGAATGTGTATTTTGACCCCTAAAGTTTTGATTATTGTTGTATTTAATAATGATTTTTTTTCCAAAAAAATATGCCTTAAATTTTTCCAAAAAATGATGTCCTAAGCCATTGCATTAACTGCTTTGGCTCCGAATCGGTACTGATACATGTGAGAGTTTGAGCTTTAAAAAATGATAAAAATCTAATCAATAACAAATGTATAACTCTTCTTTAGTCCCCTTCTCATCCATGTACTCCTAACTTAAAGTGGGCAATTGTTTTTATACTATACCCGTAATATTCAAAGCACTTCAAATCATTCACTATTTGACATTGGGCCATCATAGCATGTCAAAATGGAGGTGCTTCGTAATAAACATAATAAAGGTTTTCTCCAGAACGCCACAAAAGTAATTGCCAGATTTTTTTGCGTTGATAGTTTCATAAACTGCTTCTTAATAAAAATGATAAAGAATTCAGAACAACCTAAAGTTACAGAAATCAACAAATCCCTTATGCGACGTCCCATGGATAGTTCTAATACTGCTTAATTCTAAAAAAAAACATAAATTTCTTATAACTTAGAAAATTACATTTTATGTTCATTATTTTTTAACGAACAACAACAACATACCTAGTGTAATCTACACCGTGGGGTCTGAAGAGGGTAGAGTATACATATCTTATCTCCACCTTAATAGGTAGAACGGTTATTTTCGGAAGACCCTCGGTGTTCATTATTTTTAACGGGCACTAAAAAATCGAGTTAAAGCTACAATTAAATTGAAAAGTTTTAGTGACGTATGCATAGTTCAATCATTTAATGCAAGTGGAATGGGACACATAAAATGTGAAAACAAGTTAACAACTTGGCAAGTTTCAATATTGATGTAGCCGATACCAAATTAGTTGATTTCATATATGATGTAAAGTCAGTTTTTAACAGATATGAGATTGAAAAAATTCATCTTCCTTTCGGGGTCAAGTATGTGGATTGTCGGAATAGGTCCTAGGAAATGTGAATATCAAATTTGAGGTAAAGATTCTTCAAGTATTTCAACGAAACGATCAGCATGTGTTGGTCGTTTTCCAGCTCTACTCTAGTAGTTCTTATACTTCTACTAATGACTAGATTACAAACAAACTCGAAGCTTTAACTTTGCGTACTGTTATGGTTGAGATCAGACATTAGAATTTTTTTTAAACTTATGTTTGCTTTGGAATTCAAAACATAACCCAGAGTGATGTTACTTATCTTACTTAGATGTGGTACAATGAGAGACCAATATAGTGTTGCGACACGGGTTAATCTAACCTACTATTTTCGATACATAATACAAATTTATATAACAAATTCATTAAGTTTGCAATAAATTGTAGGCCCGAAAAGAATTGTGGATTCAATGGTAAACACTTTAATGATTCAACACTAAACTAATCCTGGATAGGTTCTGTACAATAACCACAATTTCTTTGACATTATATGTGAAAGAATTAGATAGGTACATCAAAGTGTCATGAGGTGTGACACATGAAAGTTTTACCTCTAGATAGTTGAGTTAGTTAAATTGTTGATCACGACTACAATTGAAGTCTGAGCATTATAAATCAAGGACAATGTGAATCAATGGAGAAGATATGATGAATGAAGCTGCAACAATTGTGATAAATATCGATCACAAATCATCCTTTATACCTTTTTCCCTCGAATGCACCAGGTTCATTATCTGTTGGATTATCTTAACTGGAATGAATGATTACACATTGTGGAGTAGAGCAATGAAATTAGCTCTATTAGGGAAGAATAAAATAGGCTTCATAGATGGAACAAATGAAGAGAGAAGCCTTTCATGGCGATTTGGCTAAACTTTGGGATAGATGTAATGCAATTGTAGTATCATGGTTGATGAAAAATGCGAGTAAGAATTTTCTCACTGAATGTTATTCAATTCCGATTCTCATATGATATGAGAAGTATTGAAAGATAGATTTGACAAAATAAATAGCTCAAGAGCCTTTCAATTACACAAAGAAATATTCACACTAAGACAAGGAACACTTCCAGTGTCTATGTATTATTCAAAGCTTAGGAATCTATAGGATGAGTATGATTCTATCATACCACCACCAACATGGTGTACTAGGTCTAAGGAGTTTATAGATCACCTGCAATACCAAAGAATGTTGCAGTTTTTAATAGAGCTTAATGACAGTTATGGTCAAGTAAGGAGTCAGGTGATAATGATGCAGCAGATGCCAAATTTAAATCAGGTATATGCAATGATCAATCAGGAAGAGAGTCAAAGAATAGTAGCAAGAACAAGCAGAATTTTGCAGGACACAATAGAGTCTTCTACCATGTTTACAGCAACAAGAAATGGAGGTGGAGGTCCAAGACAAAAAAAGTCATATAATTCTAATGCAATTTGTGATTTTTGTCATGTCATGGGACACATGAAAATATAGTGTTTTAAGTTGATGAAATGTGCCTTTTGCCACAAAACTGGACATGTACATGATGATTGCTACAAAGTACAAACTCAATGGATATCCAAAAAAATTAAAGAAAAAATAAAAAAAGCAAATGTGGTGACAGGAGGAGGTATGTCATTTGAAGACACCTGACAAGGATGTGAAGCACAATATCAACAACAGAACACAAGACTCACACAGAACCAGCTTTTTGGACAAAAAACACTACATCAGCATGAAATTGCTTCAAATTCATAATTATATTCACAAGGATGCTCACAAGGGTCACAGATCATGTCAAGCTGCAAGCCATATCAGTATCATCAAGAGATGTAAGTGACAAATAATCAGTTCACATCAAGCCCACACCAGCAACTTCTCAACCTACTAAAAACAACCATGGAACTTGAGAAACTGATGATGTTGCAAATATGGCAGGTACATTTAACATTGACACGAAGGCATTGTTAAAATGGATTATGGAAATAGGTGCAACTAATCACATGATTAGTAATCAGAAACACTTACATAATAAAAATATGATAGAAAATGCAGGAAAGGTGCAATTACCTACAGAAGATTCAGTCAAAATTTCACGTGTTGGTGACTATCACCTGGGAGGAGGTGATATTCTTAAAATTTTCTATGTGTGCCAACATTCAAATTTAATCTCATGTCTTGAAATAAAGGAACAAAATTGTAGTGTTACTTTCTTTCCTAAATATTGTGTATTTCAGGATCTCTCATCTTGAAAGATGAGGGTGATTGGTAACGAGGAATAAGGGTTGTACATATTGTGTTTAGACACACAGAATAATGGAGAGAAGATGTCTCAATGTCTAGCAACAACTCAACATGTAGATGCAATTGTTTGGCATCAAAGGTTATGACATGTACCTATGAATGTTTTTGAGGAAAATACCTTGTTTCAAGAATGATAATTCTTTCATATTGCATAACTGTGAAGTATATCCCTTAGCTAGACAGATTAGGATGCCTTTTCCTGTTAGTACCAGTAGGAAGACATGACATTTTCAATTGTTACATATGGATGTATGGGGGCCTTATAAAGTTGAAACATATAATGGAAAGAAATATTTTCTGACTATTGTGGATGACTACTCTAGATGGATTTGAATTTTTTAATGAGGTTGAAATCAGATGTGACTACCTTACTTAAGAATTTCTTCATTGAAGTGAACACTCAGTTTGATATTAAGATCAAAATGGTAAAATCAGATAATGGAATTGATTTTTTTTTAATCATAACTGCAAGGAGTTGTTTCTAATAATATGGTGTAATACATGAGAATTAGACATTTAACATTATATATTTCTTGTGAGTCGTTACAATGTCGAATTTTATAAATAAGACCAATGAATATATGGGGAACAATAACTTGAACACCGGGAACTAGCAAGATGATTTTAGCCGTTCAATTGGAATTATCAAATTCATTTTCAGCTAATCCCTCTATTTGCAATTACAAAGCAAATCTTGATTACCATACAGAAAGATGCTAGATTAAAATGTGCATGCTATGAATTAACAACATCAACTGAATTTACTCATTACAATAACTACCTCAGTGTCAAGCCATTTGGAATGGACTATATGAATTTTCTTGTTACTAGGGTAAAATTTTAAGTATGATAGACACATAAAAAGCCACAGCCCACGCAAGGCACTAAAACAACCGAATCAATCAGTTCTGTTTAACAGTCCATGTCCATGTGAGGCTTGCAATTATCTACAGTAATCAAATCAAAAGAAGAAAAGTAGCAAAAGGTACTTAGCAAGGAAGAAAAGAAACCATCATACCTGTAAAGCGGAGCTAGGACATGCCGATTCTCCAATTGTATGCAACTTTCCAAACATTCCCATCATTGCTTCTTTTTCTTTCCCTCTTTTATAATTCTACTAGTCTTTTCACCAAAATAACCACTCTGTTAAGATGTCAGTTTCGCCGGAAGCAATGCCGGAGAACTCCATCATCCATTTCCGTGCACCGCCGCCATCTCCGATCGCCTCAGGACGACGATCCTGCGTTATGAACGATGAAGTCCTCACGGAGTTTCTGCAAAATTCGCTAAGAGTACCAGACCTCGTGCTTCCTGATCGTGTTTTTCCGAGGCAAAAATCAATTCACAATCCATCGAAACTCGATTTTCAGTCACTAGCGGATTTAACTAATGATTCGATCTCGAAAATTCTGGATTCTGTTGCAACGATTGGGTGCTTTGAGGTGGTTAACCATGGAATTTCAAGGGATCTGATCAAGTCTGTTTCGTCCGTTAGGGACGGAATCTTCGGGATTTCACCGGAAGGAAAAGCGAAATTGATAAGGTCGTCGGAGAAGCCATATGGATTTGAGGAGTTTCACGGAGAGGAGGAAAGAGAGACGAGTGAAGAGTTTGTTTGGTACAGAGGCGATCAAAATCTCAAGAAGGAAATGGAGGGAATTTGGCCTCTTGGATTTTCGAATTTCAGGTAATTTAATTTATCGAGTTTGTCCATGCTTAATTAGGTTATAAGCTCATAATCATGTTGTTCGAATCTTTTAAAAATATTTTGCGCACTTGTGTCGAACACCTAGGTTTGTAAGCACATTCATATTAAAATTTTCAAAATAATTTTAAAAAATTCGAGCAACATAGCTCATATCTGAAAGTATGAGACAAACAAAAGACACATGCCTACATGTACAGGGGCGAAACTACACCTTATCAAGGATGGTCAGATAAACATCTTTCGCCGGAAAATCGCATCGTATTTATAGGTCAAATACTGTTATTTTTGCGGATATAGTATTCAATGAACATCCTTTAAACAACTGATTATCTTTATTCAGTGGTAAAAGTTATTCATACTGAGGCTCACTTCTCGAGTTCTATTTCGCCGTTAAGCATCCACTTTTTAAATTTAAATTGAATAAAGATGCTCTAATTGAATAAAAAGCTAGCGTCGTGAGTTCAACTCGAACAACTCCCACTAAACGCATACTTTTCGGTAACTTTTAAATTGAATACAAAAAAGGCTATTTAACAAATATGAAATATCTTTGGAATTACTTGGTAAAAAGCTGTCAAATTTACGAGTTGGTATGTCAAATTGGATCTCCACTCAACAGCAAATTTATCTTTTCCACTTTTACTTCTATTCTTTTTTTAGATTTTCTCCTAAATATTAGTCTGAAAGTATCATTAAAGATATAAAACAAAAATGTTTCACTCTCGGATCTTCTTGGATACATAAATAGATTAACTATTGATATAGTTAAATTAATATAATCATATATTAAATTTCAGCCAACACATATAAAAGTGATGCTAAAGAGATGTATATAATTTATAAGAAATGGTTTTAATTAAAGTATACGCTATTTATAAGAAATGGTTTTAATTAAAGTATACGCTATTTATATAGGAATATATTCCGAGTCGAAAGACTGTCAATGCAATCACACTCATCGTTGAAATCTAGTGATATAAATGTTCGAATTTCATATAGTTTGTGTCTATGGTGTAATTGTGCAAGCAAACAAACATTTACGCTTAATTAATTACTTGAACATATAGTATATGAAAACAGGACATCTTAGTTGATTCTTACTTTCTGCAAATTACAGCAAATACAACTTTTTTGTTAACTAGATTGTTTATAGTACGTACATATGCACAAACTAAAATCATTAATTAGTACGTATCAGATTCGCACGCGTGCTAAATGATGACTTTCATCATGAGATATTATATCATATTAGCTGATACTTCACCTAACCTTGTTGTAACTTGCGCACTAATAAGTAATAAAATTATTCAATTTTAATGACAGTGAAAATATGGAAAACCTTTTGGATGGCATGGAAGACATTGCTGGGAGAATCCTACAATTCCTGCAACAGAACACTGCTAAAAAATTAATTCATGAAAACTATGAAATGCTGGAGCAATTAGGAGAATTGCCTGCAACCTCCATCTGTTATTTACACAAGCATAAGGGATGTATAAAAGGAGATGAAGAGTACATGAACAACTTGAAGTATGATGTGATAAGAATGTTGATAAAAGGATCTGAATTTCCTCATGCACTGTGTTTGCATGTTAGCAATGGATGCTCAGAGTTCCATGTTTATTCCAAGAAAGGTTGGGTCTCTTTTCAGCCTGAAAAAGACTCCCTTATAGTCACCATTGGAGATCTCTTACAGGTAATTACGTCCTTAACGTATTTCCATGCTCGCGCGATAGTGACCTTGCTGTCAGGATCTACTGATTTTTTTTATATATATATTCTTCTAGCTTTTGGGATCAAAAGAGCAAATTGACATAGTGACGTTGCTGTCATGATCCACTGAGATTTAACTTATTTCGATACATCCCTCAGAAAAAGAGAAAATATAAAATTTAATAAAGCTTAAATATCAAATTGGTCGGAGGCCTAAGAATTATTTTCATTTTGTATGGTCTTTTGTGAGGCATATTTTTTCTTTCGGACATACATATTATGTTTTAAAACTAAAATTTCTTTTAACATACTATTTAGTTCACTTGAATAACTGTGATTATAATTTAAATTGATTGTGACCTCAAGAAAATACTTTTGTGAAAATTTGCCATAATGGTTCATTATGAGGGTCCTCATTTCATATGTTTAAGTTATAGAAACCTTACAAGCAACCCATCCCATTTACACTCCACAACCTTTAGCTTTTTGATCTTTCTTTACATATTTCAAGAACATCTGAAGGGCCCCCTTAACCCCCTTAAATGAAAACAAAATCATGTCAATCTTTCTTGGATTTGTAATATGAATCTTGAAGTCTTTATGATTCTTTACTTGTTTTTTTATTATATATTTTTTTTCAAATTTAATCTATTGATTTTGTTTTAGACATGGAGTGGTGGACAATTCAAGCATGTGATAGGAAGGGCTGTTTTTCAAGGTCAAACGGAGGACTGCGTTTCCATGGCATCACTAATTTCTCCTCCTAAGATCACCGAAGATTCAACTAAGCACGAAAAAGAGAAGACCCTTTCAATTGGGCAACAGATTATTATTGCTATAGCATTTGTACTTATTTACAATTTATTTATTAATATCTTTAAAAAGTTTTGAAGAAGTTCTATAAAGTGTCTGATACAAACATGAATACATTGGAGTCGTGGATTTCAGTTTGCTTTTCAATTTGTTTTTTTGTTTGTTATCTTAAAATGATATTAATCTTCCAGTCTTCTCATTAATATCAAAATATATATAAAGTACAATAATCATCCATTATACAATAGGAATCCTAAGCCTATTACAAAAGAGGAATCTCAGTCTTACCATAATTATATTTACACAATATATAAAAATATTCTAATTATGGGTAGAGATATAATTGTTTCTATAATATACATATTTACACACACCCTCAGTCGGAGCGGGAGGAGGCCGGACGCTGAGACTGGATCTGAAGTCAAGAAATAACTATCTGAGAAGTCCTTTTTTAAATATATATACATACTGATAGGATGATGGAACATGTAACACTCTGACATGGCCTAGTGCAACTTTCTCACGAACAAAGTGTAGGTCTATCTCAATGTGCTTGGTTCGTTGATGTTGAACCGAATTATGAGACAAATAGATGGCAGAGATGTTATCACAGTACACAATTGATGTCTGACGCAAACGACACTAAAGTTCTAACAATAAATTTTTTAGCCAACAAATCTCAGCTACTACATTTGCAACGCCTCTGTACTCAGTCTCGGCACTGGAGCGAGATAGGGTAGCATGTCGCTTGGCAGACCAAGAAATCAGATTATCCCCTAAAAAAATACAAAAGCAGGAGGTGGAACGTCGCGTGTCCGGACACCCTGCCCAATTTGCATCCGTATATGAAAGAAACTTGTTTGGTGCAGAGGGGTATAGGTGCAAACCATAATCAAGAGTGCCCTTAATGTATCGAATGATACGCTTAAGAGCAGTGAAATGAGACTCTCTGAGGGCATGCATGAATAAGCGCACATGCTGAACAACATAAGTTATGTCTGGCCTGGTGAAGGTGAGATACTGGAGTGCACTTGCAAGGCTCCTATACAGAGTAGGATCAGAGACTGGAGCACCATCCATGACACTAAGCTTAGATTTCGAATCAACTGGAGTAGGTGAAACTTTGCAATTCACCATTTTAGCCCTATACACGATCTCATCTGCATACTTAGGCTGACACAAGAACATGTGTCTTTTTCTTTTAAGTAAGCGGTATCTCACACGGGGTCAAAAGCATATATTATTTTCTTTCAGGATTCACTACGGAAGAGGCATTCACAGGGCTTGATACAAGTGTCTCCACCTATGTTAGTAAAGATGCCCCCTAAATGGGGAAGTCCGCCTAACCACCGGTTTTGTATGCGGTACTCCGTCACCGAGCCGTAGATCCACCCGATCCCGCCCTCATACCATTCCCTTCTGTTGCTATAGCCTCCATGGAGAAGGTTATTGGCAGACCTGGTCACTGATATCTCAAAAAGTAACTCAGCTTCCCCAAATCAGTCATTGCAAATTCAGACTTAAGCAAGATAATAATCTCATCTTTCAATACGTCGGAGGAGGTAGTAAGAACAATATCATCCACGTAAAGTAATAAGTAAGCAGTATTACTACCTCGATGAAAAATGAAGAGTGATGTATCACTCTTGCTGCATACAAACTCAATCTGCAAGATATACCTGACAAAGCGATCATACCACGCACGGGGGCCTGTTTCAGGCCATATAGTGACTTACGGAGATGACACACATAGGAGGAACTGCTGGATGGGTGAACTCTGGCGGCTGATGCATGTAGAATGTCTCTTTCAGATCCCCATGTAAGAATGCATTCTTCATATCAAGTTGATGGATCGGTCAGTGTTTGCCCATGACAATGCTCAAAACTGTGTGGATGATAGCCGGTTTGACAACCGGGCTGAAGGTCTCACCGCAATCAATACTCTTCTGCTGATGTGTGCCATTAGCCACAAGTCGTGTCTTATACCTCTCAAGATCTCCATTGTCTCTGAATTTGTAACGAAATAGCCACAGACAACGAATCACATTCACCCCCTCAGGTCTAGATACTATATCCCATGTGTGTTGTTTAGTTAAAGCATTGAATTTCTCAGACATAGCCACATTCTAATTATGGTCTTGTTTAGCCAATATAGGGTTCTTGGGAATTGGTGAAATGGTTTGGGCAGACAAGTTCAATTGGACTTTGGGTTTGAAGATTGTATACTTTGCACGTGTTTCCATTTGGTGAGTGGGGGGATAGTAGGAGGCTCTAAGGCGGAGGGATTTGTTGGATATAGAGAAGGAGGGGTCGACGCCATAGGAGGCACCGCGGTGCCTAGATCAAGAACCGTGGTGCTGGAAGGAGCCGTCAGAGGCGTCGTGGCGCCATGATCAAGGGTCGCGGCGCTGGAGGACTGACATACCTCTCTGATGTTTTGGCGTCGCGGCGCCTCAGCACTTGACCGCGGCGTTATCGACGGTGAGGAAGGAACCTGTTCGCAGGAGTTGGAGCGTCGCGCCGCTGACCCTTGGGGCCGCGTCGCTGACGCTGAAGAAGTGATATGCTCTGGTTGACTTAGGATGATGGGAGATATGGCAGGTTCATCAAGAAAAGAGTAATCCTGTTTTTGGAACTGTTTAAGATTCGAAAACGGGAATGTGGTCACGTCGAATGTGACGTGACGAGAGATGTGGATCTGACGAGTGAACAATTCATAACATAGATGTTATACTCCGTAGTTCCAGGGTATGTATGTGAGGATGTACGTACGAGAATACGACAGAAATTTTGGAAAGAAAGAAAGATGTGATTTTTTTCGACGGAAAAGTTTCCGATTTTTGTGAAGAAAAAGGTTCGTTAATGGGAATTGGATTCCCAGATTTGGTATTTGGACTTCTTAGATTATATTAGAATTTTGAGATTTTATTTTCGGAAATGGTCACGTGGGGCCCACGGGAGAAATTTACGGTTTTGTGGGGCCCGCTTTGTTTTTGAGATTTTCGGTACTTTGGATATTTTCGGAAGACGAAATATTTTGGACGAGTCGGGGGCGACACGTGTCACCCCCATGTGACACCTTGGCCGATTTGGAGGGACAAGTATCTAGCCACTTGTCCCTTGGCCGAAATGGCCTTACAAGTGGCAAGCCACTTGGCCCTTGTTTTCGTTGGCCATGTGGTGTGGTGGGACCCACACACACATGGCCCAATCTTGACCATACACTTACATGGATCTTGGCCCTTAATTCTTCTATAAATACCCCCTTAGTGCAAGAGTAATATTCATTCCACACTTAAAGATTTTCCATAGCAAAATACTCCCTCCCTTAGCTTGTTCTCGTTTTCCCCTCCCCCTCTTGTGTAGAAATACTTGGAGTTTTATTGTATAATCCCAAATACATTGGCCTAGTATCCCTAGTAGTATTCCAAAGATGTTTTAATACTAGGAGCCCGAAAATGCTACTTTATTCCAATAGTCGCAAAACGAAACCCTAGAAAATCTTCATAAGCTTGGTTGAAGTGTTAGGAGAAGTTGTTTAGAAACTTCTAAGGGTCGCTTGGAGCGGGTTGGAGCGTAAGGAATTGGAGCTAAACGTTGCTCATGATCGACTTATAAACTTGGATAATTTTGGGCTTATCGAGGTAATGATTTATGTCCTATTGTAATTGGATATTACGTCAGTAGTAGTTATACTTGAGTATATTATATTGGAAGGAGGATTATAAAGGATTGAATCAGATTTACATTGAATCGTATTCTGATGAGACTTGTGGAGTATTATTGTGAAGCAGAATTGAACACGTCCGGTTAGACGTGTAATCCCCTGAGAGTTGTTGGCCTGGTAGCGGGCCTTGATAGGGGAGGAGATTTATGTGGTTTCGGGGGGGGGGGGGGAGGTGCTGCCGAATTTTCTGTAGAATAAGAAATCTTGTATTTAGAATATTCTACGAAGAGAGCTAGAAGTTGATAGATGTATTGTGGTTATTATAGGTGGATCTTCTACGCGCGGCATACTTGACTTGGCTTGTGGTTTAAGCTAAAAAGGTATGTGATTCTTCCTATACTCTTGAGCATGATTGTTGTGACCTATATAGTACGGTAGACGTACGTGTGTGAAATGAATTTTGTTTGTTTAAAACATAAAGTGTTATAATGGCTTTATGGGAAGTTAGTTATAACGACTTTATGAAGATAAAAGAAAGATTTGGTTTTGACAGTAAAACGACTTGATTTTGAAAGTTAAGAGACTTGATCTTGAAAGATAAGAAACTTGACTTATAACGACTTGTTTTCGGAAAATGAGAAGTAACTTGATTTAAGTATAGGTTACTTGTTTTGAAAAGAGTAAGTTAGTTGGGTTTTAAAAGAGTATACTTGATGTTGTTCTAAAAGAAAAGCACTTGGTTTAAAAAGTATAAAGTACTTGATTTTAAAAGCCTTGTAAAGATTTTTACGAAGGTGAAGTAATTTGGTTTTAAAAGTAAAATGTGTTTTCTTTATATACTACGAGTATTAGTATCGTGTGGCTTTTACGTAACAAGAGGTCTTTATGAAAGAATGAAAGTATGTAGTATTTCGGATTGTTGATATAAAATGAAAGTACATTAAACTTGCCTATGCTTGTTGTGATAGCCTTGTTGTGCAAGTGTTGTGATTCTGTGCTATCGTGTCTCTCGGGGAGGACCGGTTATCTGATTGATTGTTGGACATACTGACGCGTTGGATTTTCCACGAGTATGCGTCCACTATTGAGTATTATCTGGTTATTTCTTTTGGACATCCGACGCGTTGGATTTTCCACGGTATCGTCACTATCGAGTATTATCTGGTTATTTCTTTTGGACATCCGACGCGTTGGATTTTCCACGAGTATCGTCCACTTTGAGTATTATCTTGTTATTCCTTCGACACGCCGACGGATGATCGCGGGCAGCCCAAATGGGATAGTTTCACGCCACGCTTTCCGAGGTAAGATGTCGGCACGCGGTCATTGTGAGATTTTGTTATTAGTCCACGGACCGCTAATCCATGAAGCTTGCCGCGTGACGAACAATCACGGGCTTGATTTGTACGTGGTTACGCATACACTTTAGATACTTGTCATGGTCATTTCTCGTGTATCGGCAGGCTGCTGGTAGATAGCTTGAGATACTTGCCTCGGTCATATCTCGTGAGACGGTTGGCTAGGGTACGTTAGCTTTGGTACTTGCCTCGGCCAGTTGCGTGGCTAGCTTTTGGATCCGTAATTAGCTTTACCTTGCCCGTGAAGTTTTATGACTAGCTTTTAACCGGTATATGGCGATTCTACTGCCCGATCGGTTTGATAGACGCAGCGGGATCTAGTGTTCGAGTTCACATACGGGTGTTGTTTTACATCATGTATCGCCGTGATGAGGAATGAGTTCCACGCACGAGTGATATTACGGCGTGAGACCCATAGTTATGTGAGTGATTATTCGGGATATCGTCCCTTACTTGACATAATCATACTTATTTCAAATGGTTTTATAAAATGATGAAATGTGATTTCATTACTGATTTCACATACTTGATACTGCATGACCTCCTTTCGGGCCGCGTTCATGCCGCAGTAGAGGTACATCGGTTGTGGATCCTCGCCATAGGATCACGATTCAACAGATTGGAAAGCTCCGTTTCTCCGAGGCTTATCTTTTAGTATGTTTCCCGAGTTGTAGGTTCTTGTACATTCTGGTATGGCGAGGCCCTGTCCGTCATAGTTATGGTTACATTCTTAAGTGCAGAAATCTTTATGGCGGGTGGTTTGTAAAAGGATTTAACTGTTCAGGTTGATATATATATGTATATATACATGAAGGCGACCGTTTTGGGTGGCCTATTTTCTTATGATGTATCTTGTTTCCTGTTTAAGTTTTTATTTCCGCTGATTTTCCCTGATGTTGTATCACTAGGGTGCCCGGGGTAAGGCACCAGTCACGGGCCCGGGATCGGGTCGTGACAATAGATATCCCCTATGGTTTGACGGGAAGCCTAGGTAGACACAAGGAGTGGACCGGGGGCTAGTTTGTGAGGGGCAGTAGAGGCAAGGTTAGGATAACATATACAACCAAATATTCGAAGATGATCATAAGAGGGTACTCTATGATAGAGAGTTTCGGTAGGGGTCATATTGTGAAGGGTGCTAGTTGGGAGGATATTGAGAACGTATTCTTACATTTTAGTAGCATAGACCCAGAAGGATGGAGGTAGGGAGGCATGAATCAATATAGTGCGAACCATATTGTTAATGGTGCGGATGATTCTTTCAACTTTACCATTTTGAGGGGAGGTGTGAGGGCAGGAGAAGCGAAAAACATGTCATTATTAGTACAAAAACGGTGAAACATAGAGTTGTTGAATTCACGACCATTATCGCACTGAAAAGATTTTATATCTTTTTCAAATTATGTTTGAATGAATGTTCGAAACTCAAGAAATTTGACAAACACTTCCAATTTAAATTTGAGAGGATACAACCAAACAAAGTGAGAAAAGTCATCTAGTAGGATAAGATAGTATTTATGACCGAGAGAACTAGCAACAGGTGATGTCCATAAATCGGCATGTATAATATCAAAGGGTGCAAAAGTAACACTAGTAGATGACTTAAACGGAAGACGAGTATATTTGCCTAAAGAACAAGAAACACAGTTTTGGGCAAGCTTCTCATTACAATTAATGAAATTATTGTCTCTAAGAAAATTAAAAACTGGGGCTCCTGGATGATCAAGCCTATTATGCCATGTGGAAGAAAAAATGATCATTAGAGAGACGGGAGAGCTAGATCTGGCAGCGGAGGTGGGAGTGAATGGATAGAGATCCCCGTGCTATTGCATCTCGTAAGAGGTGTCCCCGTATGAAGATTCTTCACAGTGAAACCATAAGGGTCAAAATCAACAGAGACAGAGTTATTACGAGTGAATTTGCGGATAGAGATTAGATTCTTAATCATATGTGGAGCATATAGGGTAAATTGTACACGATTTTTGGATGTGTTTAGTCAAATAGATGACTTTAAGATTTTGATCATGTTATTAGCTTCATTTAAATTTCTCAGTTTCTTTTCACTTGGACATACAATGTAAAAATCGAAAAGAAAATGAGACTAGTTTTCATAGAGTGAATAATAACATCTCATGGCTAAGAAGTTTGCATGTTTTTTTTTTTCATTTTGTAATTTTTCAAGATTTAAGAATGGAGAAGAAGATTTTCGTTCACTTCTTTTGTATCGGGTTATCGTTTCTAGTTTTACACCAATTTTTATATCATAAAACATACTTAAAGAGCTAATTAAGGAGTTCGTCTTACAATACTTAGCTTCTATTATTTAACGTAAAAAAATATTACAGAAATCTTATCATATAAAATCCAGTCATGTAACAATTAGATTAAACTAAAAGAGATAATACATAGAATTTCAGAAGACTATGAAGGTGAGTGTTGTAGGGATCTAATAGCTTAGTTGGTTGACTATCTGAATTTTTACATTATTGATGCCGGCTCGAATCCTCACATTTAATCTCCTCTCCATTTCTCCTTTCCCAACCCTATATATTAATAAAAAATATTTTTCTTAAAATAAGGTGAGTGTTTAATCCCTACAACGATGAGTGGTGGAAATGATATTGTATTTTGGGGAAAAGTGCAAATATATCCTTTAGCTTTTGTGATATAGAGCAAGTATACCCTCTGTTAAAAAGTGATTCATATATACCCCTTATCGTTACACAAATGGTATAAATATACTCTTTTGCTGATAAAATATTATTAAAAAATTATTTAGCTTACTTTTTAATTAAAAAATATCACGTGGCCTTAAAAAAAATCTATCCAATTTTTTTGAGTAGACTTATCTTTTTAAAGCCATGTGATAATTATTTTTTCTGCTGGGTTGAATCTGGTTCGTTTAAAAAAATGAGTGACATATTTGTTTTAAAGCCACATAGATATTTTTTGAAATGAATCAGACTCGAACCATCAGAAAAAAAATATCACCTGGCTTTAAAAAAATAAGTCTACTAAAAAAATAGGTAGACTTATTTTTTAAAAGCCTCATGAAATTTTTTTAACAAAAAAAGCTAAATGATTTTTTAAAAAAAATATGTCAGCGAAAAGAATATATTTGCATGTAATGATAGGAGTATATTTACACCATTTATGTAACGATATGAGTTTATATACACACTTCCTTAACGAAGGTTACATATACTCTATATCGCAAAGTAAAAGAGTATATTTATACCTTTGCCTTTTTACTTTTTACTTTTATGAGAACTTCAACGACATACATTGAAGATGATGTTACTAATTATACTATACATGTATACATAAATAAACGATGTTATTTATCACAATTTCTATAAATCATAATCATTTTGACCATCTCTGTCTTCTAAATTAGAGACTAATATAATTATAATGACACATATTCCTACCTTATACCCAACTTAAATGAAGAGATTCGGAGTATGATTATCAGAATATCTAAAATATGCGTTCAGATATAAATTGTCTAATTTTAAAATTTTAAAATTTAAAATTATATAAAAATAATATAAGTTGACATTATTAATAATTTAAAATGTTTAAAATTTTGAAAAACACGTAGTTAGAAAAGATGGTTAAATTTTCAAATCATAACACTCACCTAAATATAAAATGGTAGATATCGTAAGGGTGCATTTGATTCAGGGTAAACAGGAAAGGAAAAGGGAATGAATGAATGAAATTTCCTTTGTTGTTGTTTGTTTGGTCTTATTTTTTCATTCTCTTTACCCCTTTTCCACTTTCATTCCCTTTCCTTGACTCCTCCACCCCCACTAGATATTTGGATTCCCTTTCCCCAACCTAGACCCCGGCCACCCCGGACCCCCGACCTCGAATTTCGGTCTCCGGACCCCGGACCACCCAGAACTAAACATGTAGGAACAATCAGGTAATTTCTTTTCTTTTCATTCCATTCCCTTACTGAATGTGAACCAAACGCACCCTAAATGTATTCGTTACCCAATATAGCTAGCATTTCAGTTGAGTTTCGTTTGGTACTTGAATATTTGACTCGCTACAATTGTCGTCATACCTTGTACACGTGGCAACTATCTACCGGTGAATACGTACAACAGACACTAACCTGGGGCTTTTAATTATAGGTGACAAATACGTTTTAAAATTGAGTTGGGGTAACTCTAGTTTTTTAGTAGGGGTGATAAACTTTGGATTAGTGATTAGAGAGTTTTGACTCACCCCAAAGTTATATTTTTAACACTTTGATCCCAAGCTTTATTTTTTACACTTTGTCCCCAAGTTTTATTTTTAACATTTTGACCCAACCCATATAAACCCTAGATAGCCAAAAAACGCGCCAAATTTTCTGTTTGCCTGCGCTTTTCCACCATTTTTTTCTCTTCTTTTTTGCTTCGTTTCTTCTTATTCTTGCTGCTTCTTCTTGCTTCTTCTTCTTATGCTGCTGCTCGTTTCTTCTTCTTCTTCTTCTTCATCTTGACTGGATTTTGCTCAAGAAAAAAAACAAGACCACCTGATTTTGCTATTTTTTTACTAGATTTCATTTGTGTAGCACTGGGAATTACTTCATAACTCTTTCCATTGTTCTGCTTTCTTCTTCTTCTTCTTCGTCCGCCATTGTTGCTCAAGAAATAAAAAAATGTGACCATCCGATTTTGTAATTTTTTGACTGGATTTTGTTGGTGTAGCACTGACAATTACTTCATAAGTGTTTTCCGCTCATTTGGTAAGTACAACAATGTTGTTTTATTTCAATTTTTCACTTGGGTATAAATCTACCCAGGTGTTGCACTTGTTGCAACAACTCAACGATTTGTTGGAGTCAACTTCAGTTGTCTGTTGCAACAGATGAGTCAGTTGTTGCAACAAGTTTGTGATCTGTTGCAACATATGGTTCAGTTGTTGCAACTTCTTCAACAACTTCAACAGATTGTCAACTTGTTACAGCAGGTTTATCATCTGTTGAACATTTTTCAACATATGGGTAATTTGTTGCAGCATGTATCTCATTTATTGGAAAATTTCCAACAGATGAGTAACTTGTTGCAGCGGGTATCTCATCGTTGAAAAATTTCCAACAGATGGGTAACTTGCGCATTATCAATTTGTTCAAAATTTCAACTTGTTGGAAAGTTTATATCATCTGTTGGACATTTTCCAACAGATGGGTAACTTGTTGCAACAGGTATCTCATCTGTTAGAAATTTCCAATAGATGGGTAACTTGTTGCAGCAGGTATATCATCTGTTAGAAAATTTCCAACATATGGGTAACTTGTTGCAGCATGTATCTCATCTGTTGGAAATTATCCAACAGATTGGTAACTTGTAGCAGCAGGTTTATTTGTTGGGCATCTTCAACAGTCTAAACATTACTCCAAAAAAACTGAAGTTGACTCCAACAGATTAGTGACTTGTTGCAACAAGTAGTCCACTTGTTATAGATTGGTATGTACTCTCATGACCAATTTTTTGTTAAACAAAATATCTTCAGGTACCTCGAACACCACTAATAGGGGACTCAATAACAATTGGGGTTGATTGCCATGGTGAATGGATCGAGAAGAACAATCGATATATTTGGCGATGGAAGTGTAGTGACACGTTAGAGACGATAGCGATGACTGTTCAAAGAGATGTTATGTTCGATGATTTTGTGAACCTAATCATCACCTATTGCGAATTAACTTGTGAACCAAAAGATCTTTCCATCACTTACATGCACATCTTTTTTGAAAATCGGAGGGTCTTGCCATTAAGATAACTGATCAGGTTCGTTTGCGTGCTTATTTGAATGATGTAGCTAGACCCATTTTAAGGGTATACGTTGTTGGAAGCCCGATAGAGAACCACAATTTATCTCAAGACCAACAAGATGTGTTAAATGATGAATTAGATGTGGTGGATGCGGATATCCCAGATAATGGAAGTGGGGCTGACCCAATTCCTATACCCGAAGTTGCGAGCAATACATTGGGCACTACACAATCAATACAGTCTAGCCATGTTCAAGATAATGAAACAGGGTTTTATAAAGGAATGTCATTCAAGAACAAGGAAGAATTAGCCACTTGGTTGAAACTTGCTTACTTGAAGAAAGATTTTAGAATCAAGAAGGTGATTAATTCGCGTACTGTGTATTGCTTCAGATGTGTACATCCGGAGTGCGGGTGGTGGCTGAGGGCTGTGAAGTTTTTAAGTTCTGGCAGATTTTGTATTAGAACATACATAAAGCATCACACATATGGTTCTGAGCACATTACGAGTCATAATCCACACGCTACTGTGAAAGTCATTGGTGAATACTTCAAAGATAAGTTTCCTTACGGTAAAGGCCCATCTACAAAAGATATGAGTCAATCAATCCGTACAAATTTGAGTTGTAAGGTAAGTTATTTGAAGGCCTGGAAGGGCATGGAGACTGTAAAGGCTTTGACAAGGGGGACACATGAGCACGGGTATGCGGTGCTTGATGCGTACAGTTATATGCTTCGTTCTACAAATTCAGGAAGTAAGACGGCATTGAAGGTTGATGAAAATGGAAAGTTCAAGTACTTTTTTGTAGCCTATAAGGCTTGGATGTTTGATTTTGCGCAAATGAAAAAAGTCATAGTTGTCGATGAGACATTCTTGAGGAGCAAGTACGAATGAGTGTTGTTGTCAGCAGTTGCACAAGATGCGGAGAATCATATTTTTCCAGTGGCATTTTATGTAGTGGACAAGGAGTGTGATGCTTCGTACAGATATTTTTTTGAACAAATGAGAAGCTATAGAGAGGATACCCCTGAGTTGTGCATAATTTCTGATAGACATCCAAGTATCAAAAAGGCGCTTTCAATTGTCTTCCCTGCATGTCATTATGGTTTTTGCATGAGGCACCTAGGGGAAAATCTGAGAACCACCTTTCACAATGGGGTGGTCGTATCTCAATTTTATAAAGCAGCAAAAGCGTACAATATTGATGTCTTCAATGACCATTTCAATCAAATCAGAGATTTGGTTCCTGGAGCCGCCGAACATCTTGAACGTGCTGGATTCCACGGATGAAGCAGGGTATTCTGCCCCGGAAATAGGTATTTTCACATTTCTGTTTCCAACAAGTAACGTATCTGCTGCAACTAATAGGTAACTTGTTGCGGCAGATATTGTACTTGTTGTGATTTTTGATACAGTTGAGCCTCAGCCACATGTTCCAACACTAATATGTTTGTTTTGTTAAGTATGATTTTATGACGACAAACGTTGCTGAGTCGGTGAACTCAATGTTCAATGTTGAAAGAGAATTTCTCATTACTGCTCTATTTGATTCCATAAACATGAGGTTTACTGAGAAATTTCATGAGAGGTGTATGAAGTCCATCGACTCACCAACCATCTTTGTTCCCTTAATGGAAAAAATATATCAAAATTTGTCAACTTGGGTAATAAGTTATTGGCCCATCAAATTGCCAACTACAAGTTCAGCGTCATCGGCCACGGTTCAGTTGCAACAATCTATCTGCAAAGAAGATCTTGTACTTTTAGAGTTTTTGACACTGACAAAATACCTTGCCCACATGTTATGGCAGCGCTTCGAGTCCAATATGGTGAAGACTTTGGAAGGCGGATTTATGACTACTCATCTCCATATTACATGGTCAAGAATTACATAATTGCATACTATGAGGAAATGAATCCTGTGTCTTCTGAAGAATCTTGGGAAGTTCCTATGGAGATTTTAGAGAGAGAAATACATCCTCCACATGTTGATCCGAGCAAACCGGGAAGAAGACGGACAAAGAGGAGACGTGGAATCGGGGAATCACTTGCAATGAGGAAAACAGATGCTCCAATTGCAAAACAGGTGGCCATAAAAAAATTACATGCCCAAACCGAATTATTCCATAGTTGTTAAATTTGCAATGTCTTGTAATAATAATTACTATTGTTTGTGTTTGTGACATTTTATGAAATTGTTAGTAAAATTGTTTAAATGATATGTTGATCTTGCTCAAATCACCAATGTATGTTCTGTGGTTTTACAATTTTTGAACAGTTTTCACCAAGTAAAAATTCCGTTGCAACAACTATGTAACTTGTTGGGATTTTACCAATCATTACTCGAACTTGTTGCAGCAACTAACTTAACTTGGTTTTCCAACATATGGTTCAGCTGTTGCAATATATGGGTATCTTGTTGCAGCATGTATCTCATCTGTTGGAAAATTTAGAACAGATGGGTAACTTGTTGCAGCAGGTATCTCATCTGTTGGAAAATTTCCAATAAATGTGTAACTTGTTGCAGTAGGTATCTCATCTGTTGAAAAATGATGGGTAATTTGTTGCAGCAAGTGTGGTACTTGTTGGAAATTGTCCAACAGATTGTCAACTTGTTACAACAAATTTATCATATGTTGGACATTTTTCAACAGATAGGTAACTTGTTGCAGCAGGTATCTCATCTGTTGGAACAACAGATGGGTAACTTGTTGCAACAGGTATCTCATCTGTTGGAAATTGTCCAACAGATTGTCAACTTGTTGCAGCATGTTTATCATCTGTTGGACATTTTCCAATAGATGGGTAACTTGTTGCAGCATGTATCTCATCTGTTGGAAAATTTCCAACAGATGGGTAACTTGTTGCAGCAGGTATCTCATCTGTTGGAAAATTTCCAACATATGGGTAACTTGTTGCAGCAGGTATCTCATCTGTTGGAAAACTTGTTACAGCAGGTATCTCATCTGTTAGAAATTGTCCAACAGATTGTCAACTTGTTGCAGCAGGTTTATTATCTATTAGACATTTTCCAACAGATGAGTAATGTGTTGCATCAGGTTTATCATCTGTTGGACATTTTCCAACAGATGAGTAACTTGTTGCAGCAGATATCTCATCTGTATGGGTAATTTGTTGTAGCATGTTGCTTATCTGTTGGATATTGTACAACATATTAGTAATTTATTACAACAGATTATTGTACTTGTTTGACAGTTGCAAACATCTGCTGAGGTTGTATGGTTTGGTATATTTTGTTTAAGTTGTGAGTGAGATTTGTGATGGTTGTGTGTTTGTAGTGAAATATAGATGTTTCACTATAAATTATTAATCTGTAGTACAATATCCAACATATGATCAACTAAGCGTATACTTCCCAAATCGAGCGATCGTTGGTATAATTTGATGAGAACTACTTGATTCACTCATATTTAGGTGTAAACAACGAAAACCAATGATACTTATTGTTTACTAAATGTTCATAACCAATTTGATGGTATTCTGAGTCAAGACAAATGATCAACTAAGCGTATACTTTCCAAATCGAGCGATCGTTGGTGTAATTTGATGAGAACTACTTGATTCACCCATATTTAGGTGTAAACAACGAAAACCAATGATACTTATTGTTTTCTAAATGTGAAGCTATTAAACAGGTTACTCATTCGTTACAACAGATAATGCACTTGTTGCAACATATTATTAACTTGTTGCAATAACTAACCCATCTGTTGCAACAGATTACAAACTTGTTGCAACATATGGGTAAGTTATTGCAATTTTTTCAATAATTGAAAGATTTGTTGCAACAACTGACTCATCTGTTGCAATAGATCACAAATTTGTTGCAACAAATTATGTTATTTCCATCTGTTAAATCTAATTAATTATTGGAATAGTCAAATAGTATGAGATGTGATTGTTCTGAAACACTCCATATATAGTTCATACAGAAAAAGCTATATAGTGACATATAGTGATTGATATGAGACACTTCATACATAAAACTAATTATTAGTCATATAGTGGTATTTAATTTCTTGATTTAGATGACACTCAGGGTGTGTTTAGCATTTGGAATCTGTTGCAACAGATGAGTCAGTTGTTGCAACAAGTTTGTGATCTGTTGCAACAGATGGTTCAGTTGTTGCAACTTCTTCAACAGCTGTTAGATTTATCGCAACAACTAACTCATATATTGCAATAACGGAACCATCTGTTGCAACAAATTTACATCTTATTGCAATAACTGAACACCTAATATATACTTAAATTACATAATGTCATAAAAAACTCCTAATATATATTTAAATTGTTCAACAGGCCAAAAAATGCAAAATTAATGAATTGTTTATCAACTCATCTTAGGGCTCCAACATCTTTTCAATGACACCTAATGCAGATGGGTAACTTGTTGCAGCATGTATCTCATCTATTGGAAAATTTCCAACAGATTGGTAACTTGTTGCAGCAGGTATCTCATCTGTTGGAAATTGTCCAACAGCTTGCCAACTTGTTGCAGCAGGTATCTCATATGTTGAAATTGTCCAACAGATTGTCAACTTGTTGCAGCAGGTTTATCATCTGTTGGAAAATTAGGTAACTTATTGCAGCAGGTATCTCATATGTTGGAAATTATCCAACAGATTGTCAACTTGTTGCAGCAGGTTTATCATATGTTGGAAAATTGGGTAACTTATTGCAGCAGGTATCTCATCGTTGAAAAATTTCTAACAGATGGGTAACTTGTTGCAGCATATATCTCATCTGTTGGAAATTATCCAACAGATTGTCAACTTATTGCAACAAGTTAATCATCTGTTGGAAAATTGGGTAACTTATTGCAGCAGGTATCTCATCGTTTGAAAATTTCCAACAGATGGGTAACTTATTGCAGCATGTATCTCATCTGTTGGAAAATTTCCAATAGATGAGTAATTTGTTGCAGTAGGTATCTCATCTGTTGGAAATTGTCCAACAGATTGTCAACTTGTTGCAGCAGGTTTATCATCTGTTGGACATTTTCCAACAGATGGGTAACTTGTTGCAGCAGATATCTCATTTGTTAGAAATTGTCGAACAGATTGTCAACTTGTTGCAATAGGTTTATCATCTGTTGAAAAATTGGGTAATTTGTTGCAGCAGGTATCTCATCTGTTGGAAAAGTTTCAACAAATGGGTAATTTGTTGCAGGAGGTATCTCATCTGTTGGAAAAGTTTCAACAAATGGGTAACTTATTGCAGGAGGTATCTCATCTGTTGGAAATTATCTAACAGATTGTTAACTTGTTGCAGCAGGTTTATCATCTGTTGGACATTTTCCAACAGATGAGTAACTTGTTGTAGTAGGTATATCATATATTGGACATTTTTCAACAGATGAGTAACTTGTTGCAGCAGGTATCTCATCTGTTGGAAATTATCCAACAGATTGTCAACTTGGTGCAACAAGTTTATCATCTGTTGGAAAATTGGGTAATTTGTTGCAGCAGATATCTCATCGTTGGAAATTTTTTAACAGATGAGTAACTTATTGCAGGAGGTATCTCATCTGTTGGAAATTGTCCAACAGATTGTCAACTTGTTGCAGCAGGTTTATCATCTGTTGGATATTTTTAACAGATGGGTAGCTTGTTGCAGCAGGTATCTCATCTGTTGGAAAATTTCCAACAGATGGGTAATTTGTTGCAGCAGGTATCTCATTTGTTGGAAATTTTCCAACAGATGGGTAACTTGTTGCAGCAGGTGTCTCATCTGTTGGAAAATTTCCAACAGATGGGTAACTTGTTGCAGCAGGTATCTCATTTGAAATCGGACACCGGTATCTTCAGGCAAATCTAAATAGAACCCAAAACAGCTAGCCCTAAAGAAATCTCTAACCCCTGTTGCCGGAAAATGCCCCTAAAGGTGTCAAAGCCCCATTCACATGGTTGATCTAACCACAAAATCATCAGACAAATCCTTATTTTCATTCAGCGGCATCGTCACGCCGTATTTTTCAATGCTGAAACTCTTGACGACCTCCTCAATCGAAGGTCTATTGGGATCTATGACAATACTAGAAGACTCAACAAGATTGACATCCACATTATATTTCCTTTTTCTTCTTAACTTGACCAAGGTCTGATCTGTTGATTCTTCTTCTTCGTCATTGCCATTTTCAATTTCTGCATCTTCTTCACTTCCTTCATCCCCTTCATCTCCTTCTTCTTCACTTACTTCTTCTTCATCTCCTTCAGCATTTTCTTCATTTTCTTCATCTCCTTCAGCAGATTCTTCATGCCCAACAGAGGTGTCGTGGGTTTCCTCTCTTTCTGAAGCCCCAGTTTCACTAACTATTTCCTCGTCTGTTAATTCACAAATAGTAGTCACAAGTTTATCTAATGGTTATTGCACCTTAGCTCTTTTACTACTTTCTCCCTCAGTTGGTTTCTCTCATTTTCTTTTAACTGGATCCATTTTATCTACACACAGGAGATAGAAAAATAGTTTTAATTAGTTAGTGCAACATTCAAAGTAAAAAGGAAAAAGGAATATGTTGCAACAACTGATTACTTGTTGCAACAGATTAATAATATGTTGCAACAATTAATCAGTTGTTGCAACAAATTAATAATATCTTGCAACATATTATGTTGCAGCAGGTATCTCATCTGTTGGAAATTGTCCAACAGATTGTCAACTTGTTGCAGCAGGTTTATCATCTGTTGGACATTTTCCAACAGATGGGTAACTTGTTGCAGCAGATATCTCATCTGGGTAACTTGTTGCAACATGTATATCATCTGTTGAAATTTTTTCCAACAGATGGGTAACTTGTTGCAGCAGGTACCTCATCTGTTGGAAATTGTCCAACAGATTGTTAACTTGTTGCAGCAGATTTATCATCTGTTGGAAATTTTTCAACAGATGGGTAACTTTTTGCAGCGGTACCTCATCTGTTGGAAATTGTCCAACAGATTGTCAACTTATTGCAGCAGGTTTATCATCTGTTGGACATTTTTCAACAAATGGGTAACTTGTTGCAGCAGGTAAATTTCCAACAGATGGGTAACTTGTTGCAGTAGGTATATCTCCAACAGATGGGTAACTTGTTGCAGCAGTACCTCATCTGTTGGAAAAGGTCCAACAGATTGTCAACTTGTTGCAGCAGGTTTATCATTTGTTGGACATTTTCCAACAGATGGGTAACTTGTTGCAGCAGATATCTCATCTGTTGGAAAATTTCCAACAGATGGGTAATTTGTTGCAGCAGGTTTATCATCTGTTGGATATTTTCCAACAGACGGGTAACTTGTTGCAGCAGGTATCTCATATGTTGGAAAATTTCCAATAGATGAGTAATTTGTTGCAGCAGGTTGCTCATCTGTTGGATATTGTACAACAAATTAGTAATTTATTGCAACAGATTATTGTACTTGTTGTAAAAACTTACTGTAACAGATGGGTAACTTGTTGGAAATTGTCCAACAGATTGTCAACTTGTTACAACAGGTTTATCATCTGTTGGACATTTTCCAACAGATGGTAACTTGTTGCAGCAGGTATCTCATCTGTTGGAAAATTTTCAACAGATGGGTAATTTGTTGCAGCTGGTTGCTCATCTGTTGGATATTGTACAACATATTAGTAATTTACAGTGAAACATCTATATTTCACTACAAACACACAACCATCACAAATCTCACTCACAACTTAAATAAAATACACCAAACCATACAACCTCAACAGATGTTTGCAACTGTCAAACAAGTGCTGAATTTGCTGCAACAGGTAACCTCAGTTGTTGGAAAAATATGTCAATTTCAGGCAATAAATCAAACCGTTTTTGCCGAGCCTGATTCTCTATGGCATGGAGTGCAATGATTCTTTAATTAACATGGCTAAGAGTTCGAAGCCTAGAGAAATGAGCGGAGTTCCCCTCTGAGACGGACATTCTAATGGGAGTTTCTCAACTAAATGGTAGAGCTAGCTACTGATCAGTCGAATTGGCAGCAAAGAGGCACGGGAAGAAGGAGAAAAGAAAGTAGTTGCTTCTGAAAGAAGTAGGGCGAGTGTTTAAAGACCGGGTTATCTTCAACTCCTTTCCTTATATAATAAAGTCAAGCGGCCTCCGCGCCTCTCTTTCCTCCACCCAAGATGAGTGCTCTCCTATTCCGACTTCCCGCGTTTTACTGGGAATGATCGAACCATGTGAACGAATCTACAGGGGTTTGACATCACTCGTGACACAAGAAGGTCAGCTCACCAAAGGTCAGCAACGACGTACTAGCTGTTAATACATAATTAACAATCCATATCTTCGCCCCAGTCTTTTAGTACCCTATAATGCTTTAGCAAGAAAACACCATCAAATCTTCCTAGATTCGCCTCAATTGCTTGAATAAAAGCCCGACCAGACTATAGAGCCTAATTAACAAAGACTTGACTGGACGGTATTCACGACCGTTCTCTTATAGAACGGGTAAGCCGCAAAAGAATGTTCCTTCCTTAGTCACTCCGCGTACGAAGAACCGCAGCTGACTGCAGTCCCTGAGCCCGCAAGCCAAAAGTTTGACTATCAAGTGTTGGAGTTCCAGAGCACACTCTACCTTAGCGAGAAAATAAGCTTCTTCCGGGCTCCATATCAAAGAACATGGAGACCAATTAAGGTTGGGGGTGGCCCTACGTCGTTGTTCAAAGACGACCGGGGGCGACGACTCCTTTGCTAACAACCGCGATCTTGCCGCTTATTTCTAAAAGTCAGGATCGATTCATAGGAACCTCGTCCAGAAAAGAATTAATTGAATTGGAATCAATAGGTTTTCATTTGTGGTATAAACTAAAAGAAAAACGGGAATCAACAGTGGGCAAGCTCTTTCCCAAGTCGATGAGCTGTTTAACATTGGTGAAAAAGTCTTAGGCATCTTTCGATTAGAAGAAAATAGTTTACGTTGGGAATCGGCTTCTCAGCCTATGAAATTGTTGATGCATCGAATGCCATGGTTGGCTCTTGGGAAATGAAGGAAGTCTGGTAGTTGAGACTTCGCCCCTTCTTCTTCAGTAAAGCCGAGTCCAGTTTCTTTCCACTCCTTACAGTCTCGTTGCTTTCCACCGAGCCTTTTGCACTTCTTCTTTCTCTTTTTGTTCCCGCCTGCCGAGGACCTATGTTTTGGTCATTTTTGAAACATATTTTGAAACATATTTTGATTGTTGGTTTTTCTTCCTCACTCTCGTATAGGTTAACTTGGGTTGTTCCATTCTTAGGGAAGGATCCACTGGAAAGACTGCGCCCTCCCAATTCGAAGTTTTTTCCTGGAAGTTGCCTTTTTGTGGCCTCTTCCAAATCGTTGGATCGGGCTCACCTGTTGATTGTGTCGTTGCATGTTTTTTGGTAGAGCCCCCACCTCCCACGGCTACAGCCAGCACCAGGAGCCTAGAAAGGTATGATCAAAAGAGTAGAAAGAGTCTCACAGCTACGCTAGTTCGTTAGGTATAACGTGTTTCGGTCAGCTTTAAAGGCCAAACTAACCCAATCGCTTTTTAACATCAACAAAATTGCAAGCCTTTTTTTCGAAACAACAAGGAGAAGAACAAAAACAACACCAAAAACTATAATTTCACAACCACAACCACTATTTACAAACTCACAAACCCCAACAAGTGCAACAAATACACGAAACTACAACAAAACAAACAACATTCAAGAAAAATTCATGCTCTTCTTCATATCTCTAACCAAAATCATCATTTTCACACTCTAATTTCAAAACCCTAACTTTTGAACACCATAACTTTGATTTCAAAACCCTAACTGTTGCAACAAGTGGAACATCTTAACTTTTGAACCCAGTGAAGGAGAAAACTTTACCTTAAATGGCAGAGAATCAACAACAACAAAGACGAGAGAGAGAAACGATATTGTTTGAGCGTTTGAAGAAGAGGGAGGGTTTGAGCGTTTTGTTTGATAAGAGAACTGGAGAGATTTTTTGATTTTGAAATGTGGGTGATTTTGCAACGATATTGGTATAATGTGGATATTTTGGAATTTTGTAAAGGATTAACAATTTTTAAAATTACATTTCGGACCCCAATTAATTTAATCAGATTTTTAAGTGGGCTTTGACCTTGACTGGTCAAAGTTGTCACATTTTCTAATTAGTAGACTTTTTTTTGTCACCCTAGTTAAATCTTCCCACTAACCTCGACTCAGAGGATCCAACTCTTTCCCAATTAAAGCACTTTTACGAGTCATTAACTCTGCTTCTCTTTCAGGCAAAAAGTCCCAGAAAAACATACTCACCCGCTCTCTCTCTTATTCCGTGTTTGGGAGACTGAAAAAATGGCTGACTTCATGGAAACAGATGAACAATTACCTGATTTCACCTTAGCTGAGGTTAATTCAGTTTCTTGATTTCCCCTTTACATCTCTGCATGTCATTTTTTAATGATTTCGATTCCTTTTTTGTTTTTGTTTTGTTACATTTTACTTAGAAGAAAGTTCCCTTAACATACAGGGAACTAAAATCAAGAATGACCAAATTTAGATTAAATTACCAAATGTGGATTAATTTACCTAATTTGCTTCATACTGACCTTGCTATCCTGATGTTGTATATGCTTTACTTGAGCATGAGAATCTATCAGAAACAGTCTCTCTATCTGCTAAGGTAGGGGTAAAGTGTGCATAGACCCCACTGGTGGGATTACACTGGTTATGTTGTTCTTTGTTGTTGTTGCTTCATACTTAGGATTTTCAGTTTCTTTTAACAGGCTATGGAAATGACCACCTTGTTTAAAGGATTGAAAGAAAAACCAATCAATCAAGAGTTCTGTCAAGAACTTGCAACCAAATTTAGGTAAGTTTAAATTTGGGACTTTGACAATTTGAATTAATTTTCTACTTTTCTTATATCTTTTTTTTTTTGTTAATTGTTAATTTGCAGTTGTTCACCTTATCGTACTGGAAAATCTATAATAAAATGGGAACAGGTTTATCTCTAAACTTTCTCAATGTTTTCCCCTTTTAAGGTATTTTTAGTATATGGACCACCCTCTTACAAATTTTATTATGTTTTTGTAATGTCAAAGGTGCAAACTTGGTTTCTGAATAGGCAGAAAAAAGGAGAAGCTAAAGCCAATTGTGGACCTGTTGATGAGAAAGAACCTGATGTTCCTCGACCTCGACGAGGAAGAAAACCGAAATCTAAAAATACAAGTTTATCTCTAGTGGTTTCAAGAAAATACAATACGTGCAGTTACAATAGACTCCCAGATTGTGCATTTGACATGCCTCAGAGGCCCAAAGGTTACTAATTTCCCACTGACTTTTATCTGTCTAATGAATTGAGACTGCATATCGAGCTTTGGTTATTCAAGATCACATGTTTGATTTTTCTCTCACTTAGTGAATTAGTCATAGTTTACTCTATTCGTATCAATGTATGAATTACAGGAATTTACTTTTGAGTTGCTGAAATATAGATGATTATCCAAAAAAAAAAGGAATTAAAGATAAAGAAAATTCTTTATGTAACTAGCACATGATTACTAGTTTTTTGTGTAGATGAGCCACTGGTATCTTTTTCTCCTGTTAATCTGTTTTAACTTGTCATTTGGTTGAAATTCTCTCTTCTTATGAGTTCAGGCAAAAAAATTCATTCAAATGTGAATACATGAAATGCTTTACTGATGCCTAAAGTAAGAACAAGATATCAGGCCTTGGCAACATAGAGCTCCTTCAACTTGTGGTTTAAGACACTTTCTTGGTTCTATTTACTTTTTCTCTGTTTACTTACCTGTCGTGGTTGAATATAGAGATTCCTTGTTTACAGTGTCCTATTCTGGTATGCATGAGTTCAATGTCTTAACAAAAACTGGTGTATCATATGATTGATATATTTAAAGTGCCTTATATGTTGTAACTACTTGGTCGCTGTTACTTTCGAGCTCAGACCAATGTGCATTCTTCTACAGTTTCTGCAGCAGAGATGGCCAAAGAACTCTCAGGGTTGGCTTTTGAAGCTCTGTCAGCAAAGGATTTAGCTTGGTGAGTATTCAACATAGCTGTAGCCTTCTCTATATGACAAATGTTGTATCATTTCGCTGAGAGTCCACATGTTTTAAGTACTATTCTATTTCTCCTGATAGATCTCTGTAGTTTCTGATTTTGACTCAATACTATTGGTTTCGGGAAGTATTGCTTCTAGATAGCCTTTAGGTTGGAAAAAACTACTCCCTCCATCACAATTATATGATGTAGTTTGACTGGGCACGGAGTTTAAAAAATAAAGAAAGATTTTTGAATCTTGTGGTGTAAAACAAGCCATTTGTGTGATTATAGATATCTCGTTAAGCGTAAAGTAAAGTTTAAAGTTAAATTATTGTCAAATAAAGAAATGTGTCTGTTGCGATATTTCTAGATGCTTACGCAAGTGTACGTATCGTTCAAGTAATAAAGATCTGTAAGACCGAGTTTATATCGTCCACAGAGACTGATTTGTCAAGTACCGATTATCTATCCTATGGTATCTATTTGGTTGACGTTCTTTAGTTTGAGGATTATAACTAAGAATTAAAACTAAGTGCAGGAAATAAACTAAGATTATAATACTTTGGGTTTATAACAGTTACGAAGGGAATAGGGTTTCCAATCTCCTCAACTATCTACTTTTTCACGTGTTAATGCAATGCTAATGATTCTTCTTCTTATTAAGATAGCAGGTCTGTCATTATATTCCGGTTAGGACATACAAGAGCTCAACCTTGTGCAGAAACCTTCTATATTTCTATGCTAACTTTTACCACACAGGATGATTAAGACTAATAACCTTTAAATACTACACAAGTATCGGGGTACTTTCGTCCACGATTTTAACCTATGTCTAGACAATTACAACATATTCAAATCTCACCTTTCAGACTTTTGATTCGAAATCATATAAGTGATGACAATTAATAGCTAGTTAATTATCAAGCAATCATAACAATATTGAATAGAGTTTCAAGAAGATTCGATGGAAACCCTACTAAAGTAATTAGCTCCTAAACATTGTCATGTCAAGAACTAAATTACAATCCAATATAAACTGAAATAAAATAAGGAAAAGAAAAAGAACTTGAACAAGAGTCTCCAATTGTAGCCTCCTTCTTACCTCCAAAAGTATGATTGGTAATATGGTATAAGGTCTGGCATAATGAGCAGGGTTTTAGGGTTTTATAGCTGGTAAAAGTTGCCCTTTCGGACCCTAAAAACGTGTCAAATTCGGCCCAAAAATCAGATTTTCCACCTCGGCGCCGTGACCCTGCAGGCTGGTGCCACGGCGCTGAAATTACTGCGACCAAATCAGACCTTGCAGGTGTTTTGGCGTCGTGGCCCTGCTGGCTAGCGCCACGACGCCGGCTGCGTTCTGGCCCAGTTTTCGGTTTTTCGTCCGAACTTCATAGGCTTCATTTCTTGGATTTTTCTTGTGCAATTTCATCCTCAAAAGTAGTATCTTCTCCGTTATAACCGATGTGACACAAAAGAAAGAAAAATGCACCTAACACTATACTAAACGCAACATAAAAGAGTAAAATACTAACTAAAAATAACTCAAAAGAGTGTATAAAATACACCAACAAACACCCCCAAACTTACACTTTATTCACCCTCGAGTAAAGCACAAAATAAAAACAAAAATAAAAATAAAGACTCTATGAAATGGATCAAGTAGTTATAGCAATGTTTCTTCAAAATTATGGATGAAAGTTGAGATAATATGTTAGAACATACATAGCATGAATATTCAGCAATCTAGAATTTCAAGTTAGATATTTCGCAAATTCACTTAGATCATGATCAATGGAAATACAAACACCTAACCTATGCATGTCAATTTCGTTCCATCTTTCCCAAAATGCTATAGACCTGTTTACTTGCTATTCTCCACTAATCATAGACATACACATTAAAGATCATCAGGACTTTCAAGGGTTGTAATGTAGGCTTAGGCTGGGGTAGGTAAAAGTAGACATTTAGACTCACATTACGTACCATAAGCATTTTTCATTCAACTCTTTTTTTCCTTCTTTCTGATTTTCTTTTTAATCTCATACCTACTTTTCCCCTCTTTTCTTTTGAGAGAATGAAATACCTTATAAATAACAGGCACCCCAAACTTAGGCTTTTGCATATTTTTCATTGGGGTGCATCAAATTTTCACTCTCTTCTTGTTTCTCTTTTTTCCCCCCAACATTTTCCTTCCCAATATTTTCAATTATTACTGATGGTACAACAAAGAAATCATAGGGTGTCAAAGAAAGATCTTAATTGAGGCTCAAAGGGGCTGACTAGTGATACAATTCATATCATGGTAGGTAATGAATGGTAAGAAGGGCTATCAAAGAAATGCCTGAATCATCTCCCTAAACATGTACATCTTAACTATTTCGCCTCAAATAACAAACAACCAGATTTTCTAGACATTTTTTCAACATTTCTTTCCATAACTGACACACATAGGCTAAGCACTAATATCCAAATAATTAGATGTCATGAATTTTTGGCATATCTAGCTTAAGCGCACAGATTGTTGCTTTTAATTCCATTACATTATCCCACTTTATCCACTCAATATCTTTAGCAACTACAACATGCATGATCCATAAAAAAAAATCTTGACTAAAAAACACATAAAACAATACAAAGACAATAAAACAGACTCAAAAACAAAACAATGAAACAAAATAAGACACCCCTCAAACTTAATTGACACATTGTCCCCAATGTGTGAAGACTAAAAATAGGGACAACTTACTGACAAAACACAATGATAAAGCGAGGTGCAGGAGAAAATTCGAAATTGCACAACATCCTGGCTCTACGAAGTTTCAGCCGTGGTAATCGCATTTTGGCGCCACGGCGCTGTGCTCGATTTGTGTCTTTTCCCGCGTTTTTGATCCTTTTCCACTCAGGGTCAGTCCCTAGTCCACCTGCCATCAAAACATAAGACAAAACCCAAGACCGTGAGACTGTTCAAGATAAAATAAAACAAACTAAAACAAAAATTGAAATAACATAATTAAAAATATTGGGTTGCCTCCAAGTAGCGCTGTCTTTAACGTCTTTTAGCCTGACGCAGGTTACTTACTAAATCAATGGGGTAGAGTATCCCCTCCGCATATCCATTTCAGCACCATTTTCCTCCTCTTTCTCCTTTTTTTTTTCCACAGGGCTCATTTCAGGAGGGTTCATTCCCTTGTTCTCATCCACAACATCATTCACGGGTGCAAAATTCTTACCTTGTTGTAATGGTCTCCCACAAGCATCAATACTTGTGAGACTGTTCTCAGCTACACCCTTGTCAGCTATCCCAATGGCAAAGCAACTATGAAGTGGGTGGTCTGCAAACTTTGAATACCATTTCCTCACCTTGGACTCTGAGCTTTAACTCTCCCTTCTCAACATCAATAAGTGCCCTCCCTGTGGCTAGAAATGGTCTCCCAAGGATCATGGACATGTTGTCATCTTCCTCCATATCAAGAATGAGGAAATCAGGAAGGATGAATTTACCCACTTGCACCAAGACGTCTTCAATTATTCTTCGGGGATGTACGACTGAGCGATCTGCTAGCTGCAAAGTCATTGTTGTTGGCCTTGCTTCCCCCAAACTAAGTCTTTTGAACACCGAGAGGGGCATAAGATTGATACTTGCCCCCAAATCACATAAAACCCTTTTACATGTAACCTTCCCTATGGTGCAAGGTATTGTAGCAGGAAGGTAAGGTGCATTCTTCTACAGTTTCTGCAGCAGAGATGGCCAAAGAACTCTCAGGGTTGGCTTTTGAAGCTCTCTGTCAGCAAAGGATTTAGCTTGGTGAGTATTCAACATAGCTGTAGCCTTCTCTATATGACAAATGTTGTATCATTTCGCTGAGAGTCCACATGTTTCAAGTACTATTCTATTTCTCCCTCAGAGTCCTGTAGTTTCTGATTTTGACTCAATACTATTGGTTTCGGGAAGTATTGCTTCTAGATAGCCTTTAGGTTGGAAAAAAACTACTCCCTCCATCACAATTATATGATGTAGTTTGACTGGGCACGGAGTTTAAAAAATAAAGAAAGATTTTTGAATCTTGTGGTGTAAAACAAGCCATTTGTGTGATTATAGATATCTCGTTAAGCGTAAAGTAAAGTTTAAAGTTAAATTATTGTCAAATAAAGAAATGTGTCTGTTGCGATATTTCTAGATGCTTACGCAAGTGTACGTATCGTTCAAGTAATAAAGATCTGTAAGACCGAGTTTATATCGTCCACAGAGACTGGTTTGTCAAGTACCGATTATCTATCCTATGGTATCTATTTGGTTGACGTTCTTTAGTTTGAGGTTTATAACTAAGAATTAAAAGTAAGTGTAGGAAATAAACTAAAGAGTATAATACTTTGGGTTTATAACAGTTATGAAGGGAATAGGGTTTCCAATCTCCTCAACTATCCACTCTTTCACGTGTTAATGCAATGCTAATGATTCTTCTTCTTATTAAGATAGCATGTTAACTAATCTGTCATTATATTCCGGTTAGGACATACAAGAGCTCAACTTTGTGCAGAAACCTTCTATATTTCTATGCTAACTTTTACCACACAAGAGGATTAAGAACAATAACCTTTAAATACTACACAAGTATCGAGGTACTTTCGTCCATGATTTTAACCTATGTCTAGACAATTACAGCATATTCAAATCTCACCTTTCAGACTTTTGATTCGAAATCATATAAGTGATGACAATTAATAGCTAGTTAATTATCAAGCAATCATAACAATATTGAATAGATCAATAATCAATGCATTAACTATATGAAAGGATTTCAAGAAGATTCGATGAAAACCCTACTAAAGTAATTAGCTCCTAAACATTGTGATGTCAAGAACTAAATTACAATCCAACATAAACTGAAATAAAATAAGGGAAAGAAAAAAAACTTGAACAAGAGTCTCCAATTGTAGCCTCCTTCTTGCCTCCCAAAAGTATGATTGGTAATATGGTATAAGGTCTGGCATATTGAGCAGTGTTTTAGGGTTTTATAGTTGAGAAAAGTTGTCCTTTCGGACCCTGAAAACGTGTCAAATTCGGCCCAAAAATCAGATTTTCCGCCTCGGCTCCGTGGCCCTGCAGGCTGGCGCCACGACGCTGAAATTACTGCGACCAAATCAGACCTTGCAGGTGTTTTGGCACCGTGGCCCTGCTGGCTGGCGCCACGACACCGCCACATCCTCGCCCGCTTTTTCATTTTCGTCATTTTCGTCCAGAGTTTCATATCTTGGACTTTTCTTGTGCAATTTCATCCTCAAAAGTAGTATCTTCTCCATTATAACCGTTGTGACACAAAAGAAAGAAAAATGCACCTAACACTATACTAAACGCAACATAAAAGAGTAAAATACTAACGAAAAAGGACTCAAAAGAGTGTATAAAATACACTCAACAGTGTCATTCTTTTTGGGACTGACTAAAAAGGAAAGTTTGTCATATAAATTGGGACAGAGGGAGTAACTGTTAATGAATGACTTAATTTGCTTTCTCTTACATATTATTCTAACCTGCCATTTATATAGCCAAAGGTGATAAAATGTCATGGTGATATCTCATGTGGGGATCATGTCTAGAAATAAGTGTACTCAATAAAAGTTTCAGCTTGACTATGCTGGAACATCAGATCTCTTGTGGTTGATTTGTGCTGGTGAAAGCAACTAATGTATATCCAAGTTCAGTAGCTTTCTCGGGAATAAAACAATGACATGAAGAAATAAGAAGCTACTATTATCACCTGCTTGAGGATGGACTAGTGTCGTACATGAAACTACCCAGAGATGATAACTGACATTCCTTATCATAGTAATTGAGTGCCAAACTAGTTATGAGTTCTGATCTATCATGTTCTCAACTTCTGCCATTAAATGTCAAAGCCAATGAACATACCATACTGTAGAGGCAAGTCTTTCATACCTCGGATTGTGCGAGGCAAAAGTTGGCAACATTCTGTGGCTGAATGGTTCAGGCGGATAATTGGTGCTAGTGAAAGTATATGTATGTTCTAGTACTTTGTACACATTCGTATTTATATTAATGATGATTAATATTATGGCAATTAGCATTTGTTGAATTATTAGTTGATTGTTTATAATATTCTATAAATGCATCCCTATAGGTTACGTGTTTATTGATGATGTGAGAATTAATGTTATAACGTAACTCTTAAATTACCTCGACTAATGATCATCGAAATTGGGATATCGATGATATGCGATATGTCGACATGTGGTCTGCATCATATCCTTAGGGGATGTAGTATGTCTCACTTGCTACGAGTTATGGCAATTCGTGATGGACACATGAATATTTGTTGAAGTATTGGTATGCCCCATGATGATCGCTTTGTTATACGCTCATAATGTTATCGGCATGTGGGAGATAAAAGTCCTTAGACTTGAGGTTAATATCATCTTGTTTACGGAGTAATGTACTTTGATCCTGTCCTAAGCTCAAATGCCTTATAGGTTGAGACGCAACTTGTTTTGGGTGCATTACGAAATAGATTAAAGGTGGTATGCGAGCCAAGATTAAGATTCATTCCTTGAATATATATTCGAGTCTTCCGGCGCAGTCTAGGAGTTCCGTGAAGATCCTAATGTAATTAGTGACGATATGTAAGGCCTGAAGGGTAACACTAAGTCAAATGTTCCGTCGATTGAAAGATGTAATTAGAAGGAGATTATACATATATGTTCGGTTGATGATCAGGACATTAGAAATGGAAAATTGGCAGAAAATAGGACAGGACCGCGGTGCCTTATTTTAGGACCGCGGTGCCCTGTAACATGAGCAAAGCGCGTTCTCTAGTGGAACCGCTGCACATGCGTGTTCGGCCGTCCAATTTCAACCACCGGATTTTGCCGGGCCCCACCACAGAGACCCTAAGCCCTGTTTAAAACTATAAATAGAGGGCTTACCCTCCCATTTCATAATACACAAAACTTAAGAGAGGTCAATCTCTTCTAAAGCTCTGTCAGAATCCCTAACATTCATGACTTAGCAAATTACATCACAGTTCTCTGAACTTACAAATCGAGGGACGTTTGCGTGTGCACCCTCGGACTACACAAAGTAACAGATTCAATTGCTTGGCTGTTTGGTGCTTCAAATGTAAGTCTTCTGTTGAAGTTTTACATTTACTTTGTGCTTTGTATTTTCATTACTTATCATACTGCAGTTCGACCGTCGTCGGGTTTGAAACATAAATGTTCAAATTTCGCTGCGTGTACGAACCCGACGTAAACACATACAGTGGTATCAGAGCCAGGTTGTTTCGTATGATTTGTAATGATTTTAATGATAATATGGGTTATGATTTGTTTAGATCTATATTTTATGTATTTAAAAGCTTTAAAACCCTAAACTTTTAGAACACATGGTCCTTGTGACCTGTTAATGCAATTATGTATTCGAACAAATCAATCCAATATATAATTCTTCTAAGTTGAAATGCGTTATCCGGCTTAAAGCATGGTGCATTGAAACGAAGAACGAGAAGAAAATTGAATTTGATGGTCGATGAACATGTTGTTTTAATGGTGATGGTAATACAAGTGATATATCTGAAAGATCTGGCCCTAAATCAGTTTTAGGGGTTCGAAAATTTCGGATTTTGTGATTCTGGAGCACAACGGTGCCTGCTAGGGTTTTGTGGCGGCGCCGTGATTCCACAATTGGAAAACCGCGTGTCGGGCGTCTTTGCCCAGATGAAGCGAGCACCATCCCGTTTACGAGCCGCGCGCTGCTCATCCGTAAGCTTAAAATTAATTTTTCGGACAATGCGCCAAGGCACCGCGGTTCACTGTTAGATCGCGGTGCGACGATAATTAAGAGGCACCGCAGTGCCACATGTTAGGACCGCGATGCTAATTAATTTGCGATTCCGAAGCTTATCGCCTCGAAACCGCGGTACCAGATGAAATCATGCAGCATTTACGACGTTTTATAAAAAATAAAATAAATTCGAGAATCAGAAACAGAGACTTAAAAGTTTCAGATTCTAAATCTGGAGTTTAAAAGTTTCAGTTTCTGAAAACAAAGTTTTAAAATCGAACAGATTTGGTCCTTTCGGGCAAATATGTAATTAAAGAAAGTTTTCTGAAAGTTGATTTTAGGTTCTGGAAATTGCAAAAAGGTCCTAGAAGTTTGAAAATATTTTATGAAGTTTAGAATTGCATTTTTATGAATTTATAAGGGTTCAGAATTGAATTTTAAATTCTTAAGGGACTGAAGTGTAAATTCTGAAAATTTACAGAATTCCCGAAAATCAGAATTTTAAAATCAGAAAATGTTTAGGGACTCTTTGGCATTTACATAGATTATAGAGTTTAGACAAATAGACCCATAATTATCATTAATAGTATATTATTGAATAATATACAAATGTGCTAAGTGATTAAATGTGATGCATTTAAATTATTAGCATAGCATCCGCAATTATTATCTGGGTGGGCGGCGCCCAGTAATTGTTTAATTTCAAATGACCGCTATAATCGCTCGCAGATTCGCTACCACTATGTGATTAAAACCATATTTTATCATGTCTATTGGGTTTGATGGTTTCTCATCTAATTGTGTTTAGAAAATGCATGATAGGATGTCATATGATGTATGACTTGATTGTTGATCTTGAATGAATCCCCGAAAACCAAAAAAAAAAAATGTTCTCCAAACATTAAATACAAGTCTAATTATAACGCGTCGTCCATTATAATTGTTAGGCTGCTAAGTCCTTTTCGGCGATAAAAGTATTTATGCCAAAACATTTGCTCTAAGTCTAAGAGGACCAAGGCCCTTTCATAGATGTGTTTAAATGAAAGTAGATTATAAACTTTTGTAAGTATTTACACCAAAGTGTTTGCTTGCAAAGACTAAATTTACTTAGGCATTTAAACGCAGTCGTGTAATGGGGTTGGCTTGTTTAGATGAATCTTGACGCCAAAGTGTCAGACTAGTCTAAAGACGTAAGATTAAAGTGAAAAATATTTAATCAAACCAAGAGTTGTAGAGTTGCTTTACAATTGGTTGAGGACCTACCAAAGTGTGCTATTGAAGTTATCAGCCAAAGCAAACGCGGATATAGCATATGTTTGGACTTGGATCTTGGCCCATTATGACATTTATATTGATTTAGGTCCGTATTCTACCATGAGATCATAGAAAGTATGAAAAATAGTGGGAGCTAATTAAACAAAAGGCCATGTTAAATTAGTCTATAATGAATGTGTATAAATTAGGAGAATGAATGTTGATTGCATTTTCCTGAGTCTATCTATATCTTCAAAACTTCGAAATGTCGAACCTATCGTTGAAATGAACAAACTCACCGGACCGAACTATCTAGACTGGCTAAGGAAATTTAAGAATTGTCCTAAAAGCAAGAAAAGATAAAATACGTATTGGACAAAGTATTCCCCACAGTGCCCGTTGATGATTCTGCGAAATATGCCATATTTGATAAGGTAGCCTACCATAAGAACCTAGATGACGCCACTTCAGCACGGGGTCACGTTGTCTTCCATGTCAGTGAAACTACAGAGACAACATGAGAACATAGTCCCTAACGAGATGCTCGAACATTTGAAGAATCTCTATGACTCTCAGTTCCAAACTTTGAAATTGAGGTGTTAATAGAACTCTTCAAGTGTAAGCTACGTGAAGGGAGCCAAGTGTGTCAGCATGTGTTGAAGATGATAAGGCTGATAGAAAGGCTGACCTCGATTGACATAAGGATGCGGAGTAACGTCGCTTCCACCCTCTGCCGGAACTGCATGACATGTTAAAAACCTTTGAATCTTCAATTTCCAAGAGCAAAGCTGTGCTCATGATGAGCTCCTCTAGCCGGATCAAGCCGAAAGGTAAGGAATGGCAGAAGAAGAAGGGCAAGATAGTCACTGCGCCCTCAGCTATGAATCCTAAGGGAGGTGTGAAGAAGAAAAGGTGATTCTGGTCAAGGATGTATGCCTAACTGTAATAGGAAGTGCGTTGGAAGAAAGGACTGCACTGCACTAGGAGGAAGAGCACAAGATGCTTCTACCTCTAGTGGATAAGGTATGTACATCATTGAAATTAAAGTACAAAATAAAAGAGCTTAGTTAAATGAAAGAAATGCTACCTACCTATGACATTGCAGACTTGGTCATATCAATCAAACAAGGATAGAACGGTTGAGGAAATTAAATTACCTCGAACCATTTGACTTACAATCTTATGGTAACTGTGAATCATGTTTGAAAGGTAAGATGATCATTAAACCTCTTTCTGGAAAGGGGATCCGTGCGCGAGGTGCTGAGTTGGTACATACGACGATGGACCATTTTCGACTCAAGCTAGAGAGGGTTTCTCTTACTTCATCACTTTCACAGACGACTTATCAAGGTTTGGATATGTGTATCTTATGAGACACAAATCCGAGACTTTTGAGAAGTTTAAGGAGTTTAAGTGTGAAGTTGATAAACAACTATCAATGAGTATCAGGACTCTTCGAACTGGTGGGGGGATTACTTAAGTAAAGAATTTTTTGACTATTTAAAGCTTCATGGAGTTCATTCCGAATGGACACCTCCTGGAACACCACAGATGAATGGTGTTGCCGAGAGGAGAAATCGAACCTTGCTTGACATGGTTCGTTCCATGATGAGATTTTCAGCTCTTCCTACATACCTTTGGGGATACGCTTTGACCTCAATATATGTTCTAAACAGAGTTCCATCTAAATCAGTCGAAAAGACACCATATGAGGTATGGTGTGGCAAAAAGTCATCACTTAGACACATGAGGCCCTGGGGGTGTCCTGCATATGTCAAGAAGTTGATCACTGATAAGTTGAAATCTAAAAGTGAGAAATGTTACTTTGTTGGGTATATCCGAAGGAAACTAAGGGATACTATTTCTATCTTCCTGGAGAACATAAGATATTTGTTTCTAGGAACGCAACTTTCCTTGAAGATGAATATGTCTACAAGGATGAGAGTTGCACAGATATAAAACTTGAAGAAATTCAAGAAGATAACAAAGAGGTTGGATCCTTGCCCGATGATAAAGGCAAGAATTCAGTGGGAGCTTCTGGCGAAGATTGGGTATTTAGGGTACCTCCTTCGGCCAGTGGGAGTGCTACGAGGAGTAATGCAGAAATGCAAGATCTTCCTACAGACACTCGAGAAGCAAGTGCACCATTGCATTTCTCCCATTCGGAAAGACATAAAAATGATATTCCCGAAAGCTCTAATGTTGGTGGATCGACCATTCCACAGAACTACTCACGCATGGATCGCAGACAACGACTCAGAGTCTTCTAGATCTCATCGCCCTCCGAAAGACTAAATCTACTGTGGAAACACAAAGTGAGCTAGATATTCCGGATGACGACGAGCCTAGAACTATAACGGCAATGCTAGACATTGATTCAAGAGATGGCAAGCCATGAAATCCAAAATGAAATCTATGTATATCAATCAAGTGTGGAACTTGGTTGATTTGTCAAATGGGTTAAACCCATAGGATGCAAACGGGTCTTCGAAGTTAAGATTGACGATCCGCAAGGTTCAGACTTATAAAGCTAGACTAGTGGCTAAAGGTTTTACTCAGCGTCCTGGTGTGGATTATGATGAAACCTTTTCACCGGTGGCTAAGATAAAGTCTATTCGGATTTTGCTTGCAATAGCTGCACACTATGATTATGACATTTGGCAGATGGACGTCAAAACTGCATTTCTCAATGGTAATCTAATTGAGGAAGTGTATATGAAACAACCTGAGGGTTTTTCATGTGAGTCCAAACCAAATGTTGTGTGCAGGCTACATAAGTCCATTTATGGACTTAAGCAAGCCTCTAGGAGTTGGAACATTTGCTTTGATAATGCTATCAAGTCTTTTGATTTTGTCAGAAGCAAAGAGGATCCTTGTGTTTATTCTAAACGCAAGGATGAGGGTATTGTCTTCATTATAATATATGTTGATGACATATTGATAATGAGAGATAATAAGACCCTCATACAGTCAGTTAAGAATTGGTTGTCCAAGACCTTTATAATGAAGGATTTAGGTGAAGCCTGCTACATTTTGGGAATTAGGATCTATAGAGATATACCTAATAGATTGTTGGGGCTGTCACAGTCAGTCTACATAGACAAAGTGCTTAGACGTTTTTCAATAGAGAGTTCCAAGAAAGGCGGTTCTCCAATGGGTCAAGGCATCAAGTTATCGAAGAAATGGCCGCTTCTAATGCTATCAACTTGAAGCGCACGCAGGATCCCGTATGCTTGGCTATAGGATCAATCATGTATGCCATGACTGCATTTCAGGCCGATGTGGCCTTTGCACTTACTACGACTTGCAAGTTCTAGCGAGAATCTGGCGAGGAACATCGAAACAACAAGAGTATTCTCAAGTACCTCAGACGTACTAAAGATTACTTCTTAGTCTATGGTGGAGTTGATGAGCTGGTTGCCACTGGGTATACCGATGCTAGTTTTCAGACAGATGTTGATGATTTCAAATTTCAGTCTGGTTGCCTTTCATTTTCAACAGAGGAGACTGGAAGAGTTCCAAACAGGATACTACTGCAGACTCGACTACTGAAGCAGAGTACATTGCTGGATCGGAAGCTGCTAAGAAAGCTGTCGCGATTTCTGAGTTCCTGAAGGACTAGGGGTTGTTCCGAGTGCTAGTTGTCCAATAACCATTTATTGTGACAACATTGATGCCATGGCACAGACAAAAGGAACCAAGATCAACAAACAGAAACAAACATGTACCAAGGAAGTACCACATCCTGAGAGATGGTGGAAGCTGAAGATATCAAGATAGACTATATTCCACAGACAATAATCTAGCAGACCCGTTTACTAAACCATTAAGCTTGGTGAAACATAATGGTCATTTTGAGAACATGGGTATTAGATATGTTGGTGATTGACTTTAGGCCAAGTGGGAGATTGAAAGTATATTTATGTCCTAGAGACAATCTATAATAGGACACAATGTACTTTGTACACATTTGTATTTATATTAATGATGATTAATATTATGGCAATTTGCATTTGTTGAATTATTAGTTGATTGTTTATAATATTCTATAAATGCATCCCTAGAGGTTACGTGTTTATTGATGATGTGAGAATTAATGTTATAACGTAACTCTTAAATTACCTCGACTAATGATTATCGAAATTGGGATATCGATGATATGCGATATGTCGACATGTGGTCTGCATCATATCCTTAGGGGATGTAATATGTCTCACTTGCTACGAGTTATGGTAACTCGTGATGGACACATGGATATTTGTTGAAGTATTGGTATTCCCTGCTGATGTACTGTTTTGTTATATGTCTATAATGTCATCGTCATGTGGGAGATAAAAGTCCTTAGACTTGAGGTTAATATCATCTTGTTTATGGAGTAATGTACTTTGATCATGTCCTAAGCTCAAATGCCTTATAGGTTGAGACGCGGCTTGTTTTGGGTGCATTACGAAGTAGATTAAAGGTGGTATGTGAGCCAAGATTAGGATTCATTCCTTGAATATATATTCGAGTGAACACTGTGTACTCATATGGTATTATGTTGACTAAGTCATTGGTAACGAATGGACACGTTCGTGATACGGTCCTGTTGTCAACTAATATAGATGAGTTATAATAATTAAGCCATTTGGATAGACATTTGACAGATCCTAAGCTTGATTGAGTGTGTCATGAATGAAAGGATTTTATCTTCTCACATATAGGTTCAGTTCACATATTTTGTGTAGCTAAACTTTACATATTGGGTTCGTCTTCCGGCGCAGTCTAGGAGTTCCGTGAAGATCCTAATGTAATTAGTGAGGATATGTAAATGCCTGAAGGGTAACACTAAGTCAAATGTTCTGTCGATTGAAGGATGTAATTAGAAGAAGATTATCATATATGTTCGGTTGATGACCGGGACATTAGAAATGGAAAATTGGCAGAAAATAGGACAGGACCGCGGTGCCTTATTTTAGGACCGCGGTGCCCAGAACATAGAGCAGCACCGTGGTGCCTCTCTAGTGGAACCGCGGTGCCTGTGCGTGTTCGGGCAGTCCGAATTTCAGCCAGTCCGGGATTTTGCTGGGCCCAGCCCACAGAAACCCTAAGCAACCCTAAGCCCTGTTTAAAACTATAAATAGAGGGCTTACCCTCCCATTTCATAATACACAAAACCTAAGAGAGGTCAATCTCTTCTAAAGCTCTGTCAGAATCCCTAGCATTCCTGACTTAGCAAATTACATCACAGTTCTATGAACTTACAAATTGAGGGATGTTTGCGTGTGCACCATCGGACTACACAAAGTAACAGATTCAATTGCTTGGATGTTTGCTGCTTCAAATGTAAGTCTTCGATACTCTGTGCTTTGTATTTTCATTACTTATCGTTCGACCGTCGTCGGGTTTGAAACATAAATTTTTAAATTTTGCTGTGTGTACGAACCCGACGTAAACACCTACAGCTAGGTCATAGCAACTTGATGTTCTGAGCATAGAGTTCTACTGAAAGTTAATATGGACGTCGTAAAGGTTAACAGAATACTGTGAAACAAAATTCCTTTTCGATAGTAATAGTAGTTCCTGATATCCAATACTTCCTTCTTTGAGCAAAAGGAACTGGTTTGAGTTGCTTCTCTGCTTTCTAAGATTTCATGCAAAAGTTTACATTCAAGAGCTGTTTGTTCTTTGATCAAAGGTATGTTAGAGAAATTTGTTTATTTGCAGAAGTACTTACATATATACTATCCATCTATGTATTATTTGATAGATCATCTCTTTGGCTTTTGATTTGTTCTACAGCAGTTATTGAAAAGAACTTCTGATTTAGGCTTCATGTTAAGTACTAGCTCGTCCACAAAGTACTATGCTGCAGATCTAGAATTACATACTGAGATGTTATTAAGAGAAATCGCTCCATTTCTCAAAGTCACGAAGCACTTCGAAGCAAGTGTTCATTGCTCCTTAAAAGAAGTGAAGCGACACAACTTCAAAGAAGTGTGCGCTTCAGATATTGAGGCACAAAGCTTTCCTCTCTCAATACTCTTCATCGCTTTTTCCAATGTCTTTTTTCTGTTCTTTTGTTTGCGAAAACTCTTCTTTGGCTACTTTTTTTTCTCTGCTTCTTTCTTGATTTCTTTTGTTGAAAATGACTTTTGCTCTCCTTATCTGTGCGAGCCTCTTCTGCTGCTAGTTGTGCTTTGTACTTTTTCTGAAAAGCTAAGTACTAGTGAAGTGTTAAAAGTAATTAAATATGAACTTAAATGCTGCAAAGTGTATTATACACTGCAGATTCTTAGCGCAGCAGCAAAATGATATTGATAATGTCTGATGTGAACTACTTTTGTAACTTAGAGAACCTAAACAAGTAGCCGAACTCTTGTTTTGCAGGTACGATGTGGGCTCATTTCTCAACTTCAGAGTTCTTCGCACTGGCGAGCTTGTAAGATCTTTGTTCTGTCTGATCCCTTTTTTGTTTTCCTATTTGCCTAGGTGCACTGGCATTTAATCCTTAAATATGTCATTTGGTTCTTGTTTACCTGGAAGTTTTCGTAGTTTAGTGATCACGGAGTATGTTAGAGATTTAAGATTTCTCCTTGACCACTGTGAAGTAGGGAAGGTTTACATTGTCATGGACCAGAGTGAAGTAGCAATACTTTTGGATTCCGGAGTTCCTACTGTGAATTACAATGGATGTACGGGAATAGTATACAACTACCACAAGTCCTTTTAAAAGGATAAACAACAGTGAATTACAATGGTTAACAATCTTGTAGCCAACAAGAGTTGTGGCTATAGTAAACTTGTGAGTTCTTGATCCTCGTTCTAGAATGGTTCTTGAGTCTTCGTTCCAATTGCAGCAAGCTCCTTGATCTGATAGCCTGAAACCAAGAGACACTAAATCTGGTAGCGTTACAAGGGCGGCCTTTGTCCTATCCTATCTGCTTCTTCCTCTTCGTAGGAATGCAGAATTTGCTCCAAAAAAGATTTTCTTGATTTTCGTTTTTTCTTTTTGTTTATAGATAGATATATAATATAATATTATCTATCTCCCCCATACTTTCATATCAAAGTTGGGAATGATTGACTTTTGGATGAAAATAATAGCGCATAATGAATGGAGTACTTTGTCCTTAAGATAATATTGCCCCGTATAAATCTTTTAACGGTGATTGACAACTTGTCTTCCAAGATAAAACAACAACTAAACAAATGAGCAAATGAAACTCAAGTATTTCTCAAGAAGAACTTTTGAGTGTGTGAAAGGTATGCTAGAGAGGAAGTTCAGAAAATTTGAACTATACAAAAGTGAGGTGTGTCTACAATTGAGCCAAGGGCCTCAATTTATAGTGTGTGTAAGATGACCTCTCATCTAGCCAACTGACAATCAATGGTCATGTAATGACACTTATTGAGATGTTATTCAGCCAAATAATGACTGAATTCAAGTGCCAAGTAATGGAGGATTAATGCTCCAAAACCAAACTTTTCGTCATCCGTCGACCATCGCTTCGAACCGCGCAGCCTCGGTAGCTCATCGCCATCGTGCGCCGCGCGCGCTACTCAGGGGATGTCGCGGTCCTTTTTCCGACAGGTTTCGATCAGAGCACTTCGTATACTTCTTCCTTCATTTACCAACGTGGAACACGCGTCATTTGGCCAATAGTCGTCCATCATTCTATGTCTCAAACGTTTCACTTACGTATCAATATCTTTCACTAATGAAATTTACGATACTTGGAAGTGTGGAAACGACTTTTCCGACGTGCGATGCCTCAATTGTTCGAGTCATATATAAAAAAGGGTTATTTCGTATACTTATAGTAACTATTGTCACTTCTTTTTTGATTTTGATTTACTGTATTTGAAGCAGTTCGAATTCCTTATGATATGCAACTGAAACAAGTTGGGTTAAACTTAATTCCACATTAGTAAATTTTCAACACCTACTCCATAGATTAGAATCACTAATCATTCCCTAGGTTATTATGTGAAGTTACATATACACTCGTGAAATAAATAAATTTGACACCTCAAAATGCCGTGGAATAATGATAGAAATGCATGGGCAACTGAATTCGAAACACAGATGATGGACTCACTTGTCACTCAACATACATCTTAAAGTTGAAAAGCATTTACTAAAACAATATATATAGTGGAATGGGCTCCATATTAAGGCGCATGCAACTATTACTGTCATATCAACTGAATTCTACGCCAGACAGATTTTCTGCTTATAGTCTGAAATATTTTGTTATGCAGGAAGTCCGTGTAAGATTTGCTGGCTTTGGTAATGAAGAAGATGAATGGGTGAATGTTAAAAGGGGAGTACGTGAGCGTTCCGTTCCTTTACAGCCCTCAGAATGTGACAGGCTGAATGTTGGAGATCCTGTGATGTGCTTCAGGGTATCATTTCATTTCTCCAAATTTGATTAAAAATAGTAACTCGGTTTTTCGAAAAATCACCATAGATATCTTTAGAGTCAAGCTCCAAGTATTGTTATGTCCATTTCTGTAACGTTATATTCTGAATTCATAGGAAGATGAATATCTAGCAGTATATGGTGATGCGATGGTTGTTGATATCCAAAAGACATTACATGATAGTACAAGATGCACGTGCATCTTTGTCGTCCGCTACGACTTGGATAATGCTGAGGTAAATCATTGAATCATGGCATGTATTGGCAGTAACTCAATGTCAATAATAATTTTGTTTTCATTGTTATTGTTCTGATGCAGGAGAAAGTTGCACTTGACAAGATATGTTGCAGACCAACCTTCAACAATGGTGAAGTACACTAAGTGGTGCCAGTGAGCTTCGGATACCAGATGGTTAAACAAAAAAAGTCTAGAATTAGGAGGCCAAGTGTTCAAAACTTCAGAATACTAATCACAGGTTGTAAAGGGTGGAAGATCGAATTAGGTCTCAACTAGTGAATCGGTGTTTTACTACTAATCATAAGTTGTAAATTGTAATCGTGAATAACTCTAATCGTGCATAACTGTAACTCGACGGAGGAATTAAGCATTCTGATTAGGTTTGTCGATGGTTGGTAGAGCTTTGAACAGTGCATTTAAAAAAACAAAAAAGAGCCTCCGGAGCGTAATTATGCTGGAATTTTTATTATTCGTTTGGTTGTTCTTATTTTCTGCCCATTGTTTTATTTTGCCTATTTGCTGATTACAGGTTGAATGTTTATCAGACCACAATTTGAACTGACCAGCTACCTAGTAGTATTCTTCATATTGACCTAAGATGAGTTTAAATGGTACATTGTCAATAAGGATTAAAGCATAGTTGTTGTAGTAAAATCACTGAAGTTTACTTAGAAAATAAATGGCTTATTATTTAAAAATGATTGAAGTAATGCTAAAAGCAAATTAAATCTACAGGTAGGGGTTAAACCGTAAAATGATAGTATTCAAAATGGTACATTTATTTTCAAGTAAAACCAGTAGTATATCATATTTGTATCGAATAATAACGATTAAGACCAGCAAGCCCGTCTAGCTCAGTTGGTAGAGCGCAAGGCTCTTAACCTTGTGGTCGTGGGTTCGAGCCCCACGGTGGGCGCTTTTTCGTTTTTGACAGGTAAAGAGTCCAGCAGAATCTTCTGGGCCTCAGTTAAATCCAGGGCCCAAGATGGTGCTGAATGGATCAATGGAATGTCATCGGCCTCTTCACTTTTGTACGTCTCTTCTTTATAATTGTAGCCATTGGCCAAGGAAAGGAAATTATGGTGCGGACTGCTCTGCGTAATTCATACATCTGTATTATTTTTCTTTTGTTGATAAACTTACCTTTAAAAGTAGATAAAGTACTACTCCACTAGGTTTTGAGTTCGAGGACTTTGATCTCTCCTCTTTCTTTTTCATCTTTAGGTATATATCTTAAATTTACTGGTTCGGCTAATTTAAAATGTGATCAAGTGATTGCCACTCTTATTTCATCATATTTCTTCATAGAGGTTAAGAGTCAAGAGAACATGAATTTGATATTTGTTTGGTAAAATCTTTGATATCCGTAATTCACGAGTCCAACAATGTGAGTGTGATTGTCCTTGTTGTTTCATTTCAAGCTAACTTTACCCATATTAGAAATAGGTACTACATTATTGGCTGTGAACTTTCTATATTGGTCCCTTCTAATTTATGTGCAAGTAATACTGTTTTCTCACTGTTTGTGGGGGAAAAGGTAAATATAATCAAACAAAAGATGGATAAAGAAAAGGGATCAGTTGGGATATATTACAGCTCTCCCTAAGTGCGTCCAATCATAGAGGAGGAATTGGAGTTCATAAAAAAAAAGTAAAGAAGAAAGGAAAGAAAAGACAAACAATAATAATAATAAATACTCTGCAGACAATTTAAATGTTTGACGGGATATTATAATTGATAGAACCGTCATGCTATCACGATTCACTGGAATTCAACCTTTTACCACTCTAATTCATCCCTTCTCGAGGGGAAGAGAGACTTACATATAGTTTTTATCGACCTCGAGAAGACATATGACAAAGTCTCTATGAAGGTTCTATAGAGATATTTGGAGGCTAGAGGTGTATCTGTGGCGTACATTACGGCGATCAAGGATAAGTATGATGGAGCCAAGACCAGGGTACGGTTAGTAGGAGGAGACACGAAGCACTTTCCAGTGATGATGGAGTTGTACCAGGGATCAACTCTTAGCCCCTTTTTATTTATACTGGTGATGGATGAACTGACGCGACAAATCCAAGGAGAGGTGACATGGTGTATGTTATTCGCAGACGATATAGTCCTGATTGATAAGACTTGCAGCAGAGTGAACGCTAAGCTGGAGGTTTGGAGACAGACGCTGGAGTCTAAAAGGTTCAGGCTGAGTAGGACCAAGACATAATACTTGGAGTGCAAGTTAAGTAACGGGAGCGACCATAAGACAGGCGTGGATGTGAGGCTTGGTACTCAGATCATTTCAAAGAAAGGAAGCTTCAAGTACCTTGAGTCTATTATCCAAGAGAATGGAGAGATTGATGACGATATCAGACAACGTATTGAGGCAGAGTGGATGAAATGGAGGCTCGCATCTGGAGTTTTGTGCGATAAAAGGTGCCACCAAAACTTAAAGGTAAGTTCTATAGGTGATGATTAAACCGACTATGTTGTATGGGGCGGAGTGTTGGCCAGTCAAAACTTCGCACATCCAAAAGATAAAAGTTGCGAAGATGAGGATGCTGAGATGTATGTGTGGGCATACAAGAAGGGATATGATTAGAAATTATGATATCCGGGATAGAGTGAGAGTGACCTCAGTGGAGAATAAGATGTGGGAAGCGAGACTGAGATGGTTCGGGCATGTGCAGAGGAGAGACACAAATTCCCAGTGCGGAGGTGTGAGAAGACACGTAGAAGGGTAGTCGGTAGTTGAACGTAGTCCTACTTACGCTTACAAAATGGTAGTTGAAGTTTTATTATTGTAGGCTTGTTTAGCCTATCATATTAGTAGGCGCAATATTATTTTATAGTCCCATGTCGTTTGATTTCTGGTGCTATAGATTCTTTAGTGTACTTTGTTTATCTTATTTATCTGCGTTAGTTACTGCTTCTTTTTTAAGAATGTGCTACCATGACTTATTCTCTTTTGTTACCATCATTTTCATATTGCTTTAAATTATGTGTCCAGGTCTGACCGTTTTCCTTGCTTTGCTAGTATGTATGCTTTGTCTTGAGCCGATGATCTTTCGAAAACAACCGCTCTACCTACCAAGGTAGATGTAAGATCTGCGTATACTCTACCCTCCCCCAGACCCCACATTGTAAATTTCACTACAGTAATTACAAGTTTAGCTAGCGCCATACCTGTAGTAGGAGATACCATAGTGACTTGGCTTTGGGGTGGGTTCTCCGTGGACAATGCCACCTTAAATCGTTTTTTAGTCTTCATTATTTACTCCCCTTTATTTTAGTAGGCGCCAACGTTCTTCTGATCTCTATGCTGTGGGTACCAGACCGGGTCTTAGTTCCTCTTTATTTTTAGTCATTAGTGCCTTTAGCTTTAAAATGAATCTCAGATGTCCGCTCACAAAAGTCATTTATCGAGGAAGATGAATTGAATGCATACCCCTAGGGATATAATCTTACTTCTTGAAGCGAGCTACTTTAACTGTCAAAGTAGCGGGGCAACTCGAGTTAGACGAGAGGCAATGATGTAATTTCAAAGAGGCTCGACCGGACCCAAGAACCGGACAGAAGACAGGCCCCACTGTGATACCTCGTACAAGTTCTAGTTAATGACCCGAAGAAGTCACTAGCTTCTTGCTATCGAGCGTGCCTTAGCCTTAGTTTACAAGGAAGCTTTGCCGTACTTAGAAGATGGTTCCGAGGAGAGATAAAGAAAAATCAAAGATATAGTGATCGTGCCGTAAGACCTTGTTCCCTTCTACTTGAAGTTCTTTATTTTCCTTGGTTTTTACCCCACGGAGCGGTAGCTTGCTTACTTAGCGCTTGCGCTAAGGATCTAATCAGAGTCAAACTTGGATTTGAAAAGTGGATGATTGACTCATTCCATACTAGAAATAATCGCAGGAAATCCTTTGATGATCATTCCCTTGAGATGTTACTGCGGATTTTTCCCTACCCTATCGTAGGAAATTGCGTAGGAAAAGGAGTCCCGTACCCTTCTAATCGGAGAAGGTGCATTTCCTTCAACCTTTATGCTTTTCAACTTGAACAACTTTTCCACAGCAAGGAATTCTTTTTTTGTTGGGAGGGTGGATCCTATAAGAAACTTGCCCCTTGGAAGAATGGGTTATTTGCAAGAATTGGTAGAAGATATCCACGCACAGAGAAGGAGGGTGACTTTTTTTTATAGTCGAAATAAAGTTATTTGTTGTTGTTACATAATATTTAGTATAAACCTTCCTTAACAATGGTGTTAGTGGCCGTTTGGTTGGTCTGATATGAGATTTAATCACCGCATATAGAACTCCTTAATATAATATAGTAGTACTATGGTTGATGTTTTTTATTTCTTCATTAATAAAATATACATAAGTTATTTGAAATCTATCATATGAGGAGTTCAATAATTAGAAAAATAAAAAAGAAGAAGGAAGAAATGTGATTAGTGCAGTATGAGTTCAATAATTGAGCACTACTCTCACCAACACCATTGCCTAGACTCAAATTTCTTTCTTTCTGGACAGTCGTTTTCGCTTTTGGAGTTGCTTTTGCTTTTAGGTTTAATAGATTCATAATTACAATTTGTTACTATTGAAAAAACCTAATTATTCATTCTCAAATAAATTTTTTGTAGGTCACAAATGACTAATGAGCATACGTGCGGAAAATAATCATAAACAAAGCTGCCACTATGTATTTGCACACTTAATTTCTTTTTCCATCTTCCCCTCTAAGCGGAAGTGTTTCATTAATAACATCTCCCCCAAAGCAAAATAAAGAATTATTGTGGCGTGATAAGTATTTTCTTAACTTTTATTCCGTACTCGAGCTCTGAATATAGAGTAGTGTTTATTACAGAGTATTTTATCTTTTAATGTGGAACTCTTCGATACGAATCTGAAATTAATTAGGCGGCCCTAATACAGCTATCAAATACTTAATGAAAAATAAAAAAAATCCCGAGAAAGCGATTAATTGAATTATTAATTTCCACCCAACTTAGAGCATGTTTGGCCTAGAGGTAAATCTGCTTATTTTGAGAGGTGTTTTAAAAGTGTTTTTAAAAAAAAGTATTTTTATTAAGAAGACGTTTGTGTTTGGATAATTCATTTAAAAAGTTCTTTTGAATGCTTTTAATAAGCGAATTGTGTTTGGCTAATCTTCTTAAAAAGTATTTTTTGTGTCAAATTACAGAAAAGGATAAGTATCAATGAACGTTTACTATCAACATTATTTTACGGAGAGAAATTATTTTAAATATTTATTATTGAAGACTTTAATTAACTTTTTATTTTTATTTAATTAAAATTTAAAAGTACATATAAAACATTTCAATTAATATAATACGTAGATAAATACAAAATATATTAAATATTAATTTAATATCATCACAATGATTTAAATCTACTAAAATTAATATTGTAATATTTATGCTAAGACTATAATGAGAAGGAAATTGGTAAATATGTATTTATGGTAGGGATAGTTTTGTCATAGAAAATAATTTTATGCTTCTCTCCAACCGCAGAAAAACTACTTTTATTTCTACTTAAAAGCAATTTTACTAATTGGCCAAACAACTCAAAAAAAAATTAAAAAATAATACTTTTAACCTCAAAATCTCTAGGCCAAACATACTCTTGTTCAATGCAAATTGTGTTTAAAGTTGATACATTTGGACTTCTGATTATAATTTGTTTTGAAGACCTTTTAGTGCGGTAATGCAAAAACAAAAGTTGAATGGGTCGCAAGAGAAAACCTAGTTTGATATTTTTGTACTTTTATTAAAGTTGGTGGGTAGTTGTGTTGCGGGGCAAGTCTTAGCAATAAAAGGCTGTACGTAGTGTAACTTTTACAAAAGCCACCTTGTCTCTTTTTGCATGCAACCTTCACCACCCTTGTATAGCTATTTATAGATTAAAGAATTTATAATATCGTAAATACAAATACTTTTAGTAAAATAAATACTTAATAATAATATCGTAAGAAGGCTTAGTGTTTATGATGACATAATAAATTACACATGATAGTATGATACACATACCAGCTGAAACTTACATCACTAAATGCGTCTAATTTTCATCTAATATTACAGTTATTATTATAATAGTATTATCTAATTCTCAAATTTTATTATTAATGTCGTTCATTTTTACTTTGGTTATCCTTACTAATTATGATGTAAGTATTTTCTTTTTGCAATATTTTATCATAGCTTATTTATTTCCATATTTTCTCAAAACTGTTTTAAAAAACGATTTCTTTTTTTTAGCCTAAGGTCTATCGAAAATAACTTCTCCACCTCACAAAGATAAAAATAAAGTTTGCGTAAATTCCATATTTTTTAGACTCCACTTATGGAATTACACGATATGTTGTTATTGTTATTACTACAATTATCTCGTCATTTCTTCTTCCGCGCGCCCTTCTTGTTTTGGTCCTTGACATGCACCTTGTTTTCTTCAAAAACATAGCATGCATGCAAGGCACCTTTTTTTTACTTCACTATCATGATTCATGCACATCTAAATTGGCGTTCCACTTTTTATATTTTTAGAATGAATAAATACCTGTACTGCAGTATCCTCGAACATATTTTGCCTTTATTACTATTTATATGTTTGTTATTTTGGTCAATTATCAATTTCTTTATTGGATAGTTTGACTCGCAATTCTCAAATGGAGGAGGAAGTAATTCCTTTATGTTGGGTTTTGATATTGGTGAATGGAAATGATGGGATGAAAAATTAAAGGGAGTAAAAGACTCGTTTGTCCCACATCGAAAAAAGAGAAGGAAAGAGAGGTGTATATATTACATTACACCTTCTCTAGTTGCTAAAAGGGTTGAGAGGGCAAGGACCCCTCGCGCTGTCATCGCTCGCTTGCTCGGCTCGGCTTCGGCTTCATTGATAATCTTTTTGGACAAATATTTTTGTTTAATTAATTATTTAATTAAAAATAAATCCAAACGGATCGACCCAAGACCCGCGACCCATCCAGTTTAAGCCCTTTCTTTTCGAATTTCCCTCCAAAATTTGGTGACTATTCTGAATGGTTGCAAACATTCAGAATTCAGTAACTCCAAAACCTATAAATTCTTGATTGTTCCAAGAACTTATTCATTCAATTCTTCTCTGAATTTCAACATTCAACTCGAAAATTTTGTCTTCTTTCTGTGTGATATACCGCTGAAGTGGTTCATTGTTACTGCAATTTGGAGTACTACTATTCTGGTAAGATAATCGTTCTATCCTGGGAGGCGATATTCCGTTAACCTCGAGTACTGTGAGGGGAATAATTTACTTAAGGACACACTTTGAACTAAGTGGGCTCGATTACATTCTAAAATTATTTTCCAAAACAGATTCTGTTTTCGTTTATTGTTTCATGATCAATTTACTATTAAGTAATGTTTATATCGTGTAATCTGTTTCACTAAGTGATTAACAGATTGTGTTGAAACATTATTTAGCCAAATACAGATTATTATACGAACAATCTTAAGGAAATTATGATTATTTTATTTTAATCTGTATTCTGGTTTGGAGATTAAAATCTGTGTGGTTTTCTACTCCGTATGAAATTTCATATTCTAACTTGAAGACATAAAAACTTCGTTGGAATATTAAAGTCCAGGAAAAAGTGTTTTCCAAAAGGAAAAAAAAAAGTGTTTTCCAGAAAGAAAAAAAAAAGTGTTTTCTTGTATGTTGTTTGGAGACTAAAATCTTCGGATTTTCTACTCCGGTTGAGATTAAAGTTTTCATAACTTTCTACTCATTTGGGTACTTGATTTGAAGATATAAAAACTTCATCAAGTATACAACATACAATCTACTGCACTTCGTTTCAAGCAATTTTGATTCGGTTTGAAGAAATAAAATCTTCACCGTTGTGTATTATATTTGTTGCTATCAAAATTGATTCGGTTTGAAGAAATAAAATCTTCACCGTTGTGTATGATATTTGTTGCAACAATTTGAAGAACATAAAAACTTCATCGTTCTGTTTAAGGAGATTAAAACTTATGTAGTTTTCTACTCCATATGAATATTAGTATTCTGACTCGAAGATATAAAAACTTCGTTGGAATACTAAAGTTTCATAATTATACTACGATTTGAAGAAATAAAATCTTCATCGTTTAAGTTTATAATTCGACTGCGATTTGAAGAAATAAAATCTTCATCGTTGAAGTCTGTGAATTAATTGCTATTTTGGTTTTATTAATTAAAACAGTTTATCGATTTGACTGTGACAAACAATGACAATTGAAACTGGAACTACCTCTGCAAATATTGCACCAAATACATTACTACAACCCGCATCGCAGCATTCACCTACCGAGAAACTCGCGAGTTCACTCTGCTAACTTTAAAGGATGGCAGCAAAGAATGTTCTTTTGGCTTACCACCCTTGGTTTGCAAAAGTTCACTAGTGAGGACCCTCCCGTGCCTGCCGCCGACATGCCTGACAACCAGCAGTTCATGGTTACTAAGGCTTGGAAACAGGCTGATTTTTTATGCAAATGCTACATTTTAAGTGCCTTAGAAGATGACTTGTACAATGTCTACAGTGCAGTAGAGACTTCCAAAGAACTATGGAGTGCACTTGAAAAGAAGTACAAAATGTAAGACGCTTGAAGAAGTTTGTGGTTGCCAAATTCCTAGACTACAAAATGGTTGATGGAAAAACCGTTGGAACCCAAGTTCAAGAGCTTCAACTTATCTTCCATGACCTTATTGTTGAAGGTATAGTAGTGAATGAAGCATTCCAAGTGGCTGCAATGATTGAGAAGTTGCCGTCTTCGTGGAAAGACTTCAAGAACTATCTTAAACACAAAAGAAAGGAAATGAAGTTGGAGGATCTTGTGATTCGTCTCAAGATCGAGGAAGATAACAAAACCGTTGAGAAGAGGTATCGTAAGAGTTCACCAATTGAAGGGACCAACATCGTTGAAGATGCTGCTCCGAAAATGAACAAGAAAAGAAAGAGGCCTTCTCGAAAAGAGAAGGGTTCTAACAAGAAAAAGTTCAAGGGAAACTGCTTTAATTGTGGGAAAGTTGGCCACAAAAGCCCAGATTGTCGTCTCCCGAAAAAGGAAAAGGGAAAAGGATAAGCCAATATGGTGGAAAAGAATGACGATCTGAATGATCTGTGTGCAATGCTGTCAGAGTGCAATTTGGTTGGAAACCCAAAGGAGTGGTGGCTGGATTCTGGTGCCACTCGACATGTTTGCGCTGCAAAAGAAGCATTTGCAATCAATGCTCCCGCTGGACCCGAAGATGTACTGTTTATGAGAAATACTGCAACAACCAAGGTTGAAGGATGTGGGAAGATACTTTTGAAGATGACTTCCGGCAAGGTCCTGACTCTCAACAATGTTCTGCACGTTCCAACAATTCGAAAGAATTTAGTTTCATTGATCGCTCGTCAAAACGTTTAAGTGTGTGTTAGTTAGTGAGAAAATTGTAATCGTAAGAATGATATGTTCATAGGAAAGGACTACCTCACCAAGACCTTTTCAAACTCAATGTAATGGTTGTTGGCGGTGATTAATGAAAATTCACCGTCTTTACTTATCGAGTCAAATGATTTATGGCATGTTCGTTTAGGACATGTCAATTACAAAACCTTGCGAAAATTGATCAATTTAGAAGTATTGCCTAAATTCGAGTGTAACAAATCAAAATGTGAAATTTGTGTTGAATCTAAGTTTGTTAAACATCCATATAAGTCTACTGACAGGAATTCAAATCCTTTAGACTTAATTCACACAGATATATATGATATGAAGTCAATACCATCTCGTGGTGGGAAAAATATTTTATAACTTTCATTGACGATTGCACTCGATACTGTTATGTGTATTTGCTTAATAGTAAGGATGAAGCAATTAATGCATTTAAGCAATACAAGAACGAAGTGGAAAATCAATTGAATAAAAAGATCAAAATGATTAGAAGCGATATGGGTGGTGAGTACGAATCTCCTTTTGCAGAGACATGTTTGAAATATGGAATTATTCATCAAACTATTTCCCCTTACACACCACAATCAAATGAAATCGCGGAAAGAAAAAACCGAACATTAAAGGAAATGATGAATGTCTTACTAATTAGTCTGGTTTACCGCAAAACTTGTGGGGGGAAGCTATCCTTACAGCTAATCGAATACTCAACAGAGTACCCCACAGCAAAACACAATCTATTCCATATGATCTATGGAAATGAAGAAAACCCAACTTGAAATATTTCAAAGTGTGGGGGTGTTTAGCGAAGGTCCAAGTTTTTTTGCCCAAAAGGGTAAAAATCGGACCAAAAACTGTGGATTGTGTTTTTATTGGCTATGCTACAAACAGCAAAGCTTGTCGGTTTTTGGTTCACAAATCGGACAATCCCGAAATTCATGTTAATACGATAATTGAATCAGATAATGCTGAATTCTTTGAAAACATCTATCCGTATAAAACTGAATGTGAGTCATCAAGTGAAAGATCTAAACGACTGCGGGAAGAACCAAAAGAAAGTATACCAAGCAAAGAGGATCCAAGGCGTAGCAAACGTCAAAAGACATCTACTTCATTTGGACCAGATTTTGTAACATTTTTGCTTGAAAATGAGCCTCAAACATTTAAAGCAGCAATGTCATCTTCTGATTCAACATTTTAAAAAGAAGCAGTCAATAGTGAGATTGAATCAATTTTAAACAACCATACATGAGAATTAGTTGATCTTCCTCCTGAAAATAAACCTTTAGGATCAAAATGGATTTTTAAAAGGAAAATAAAAACTGATGGCACTATTGACAAATATAAGGCAAGACTTGTTCAAATGTTATAGACAAAAAGAAGGCCTTGATTACTTTGACACATACTCGTCGGTAACAAGAATAACGTCTATTCGGGTGATAGTGACACTGACGGCCGTATATGGTCTTGAAATCCATCAAATGGATGTCAAGACAGCTTTCTTAAATGGAGAATTGGAGGAAGAAATTTACATGGAACAACCTGAGGGTTTTGTGGTTCCTGGTAAAGAAAGGAATGTGTGCAGACTTGTTAAGTCACTTTATGGACTTAAACAAACACCCAAACAAAGGCATGCGAAATTTGACCAAACAATGTTGGTAAATGAATTTAAGATTAATGAGTGTGACAAATGTGTTTACATTAAAAATACTTCAAATCATGAAGTCATTGTTTGTTTGTATGTTGATGACATGTTGATAATGAGTAAATATATTGTCGATGTAAATGCTACAAAGTGTATGCTCGCTAGCAAATATGACATGAAAGACTTCGGGGTTGCTGATTTGATCTTAAGAATTAGGATTCATAAAACTCCACAAGGTCTAGCATTATCACAGTCACAATATATTGAAAAAGTACTTGACAAGTTCAATTATTTAAATTTCAATGTTGCAAAGACTCCAATTGATGTAAGTTTTGCACTTCAAAATAATGAATGTGAAAATGACTCACAATTGGACTTTGCACGTATTTTGGGAAGTTTGATGTATATTATGAATTGTACACGACTAGATATAGCATGTGCTACAAGAAAACTGAGTCGATTCACGAGTAATCTCAATCAAACTCATTGGATGGCAATGAAACGAGTCTTGGAATATTTACAACGCACCCAAAACTATGCTTTGCATTATAATAAATATCTCACAGTACTTGAGGGATATAGTGATGCAAATTGGATCACCGGATCGTTTGAAGTTAAATCCACGAGTGGATATGTTTTCACCGTTGGCGGAGGAGCAGTGTCTTGGAAATCATCAAAACAGACATGCATCGCCCGCTCTACAATGGAATCAGAATTTATAACTTTAGACAAGGCCGGTGAAGAAGCTGAATGGCTCCGAAATTTCTTAGAAGATATTCCATTCTGGCCCAAACCTTTGGCTCTTATATGTATACATTGTGACAGTCAAGCAGCAATAGGTAGGGCAGGGAGCGTAATGTATAACGGAAAATCTCGTCACATACGACGGAGACACAATACCGTTAGACAACTCCTCTTTAGTGGCGTTATCACAATTGATTATGTAAAGTCAAGAGATAACGTGGCGGATCCGCTTACAAAAGGCTTATCTAGAGATGGAGTTAGTAGATTATCAATGGGAATGAGGTTAAGGCCAAGGACAAGTCATCATGGCGGTAACTCTACCTAGCAGACTGGAGATCCCAAAAGCTAGGTTCAAGGAGATCAAACAAAGTTGTGACTGACGGTTCAACATTGTCAAATAACTCAACCCATTCTCGGATGAAGACAATGTTCAGAAATAAGGATAAGACTTTATGGCTTGTTAATGAGTTAATAAAGCATTAAGGGTTTTTAATGGTTATCTAAATCTGGCAATGTATGACCAGATAATGTGGCTATAGGACCACATGTTTAGAAATCACCTATGTGAGTGTTAAGTGTAAGCCGCTTTAAAGGGGAATGCCGATGAGGCCCATTCTCTATGCACTCATGAGACCAGGCGGTGTTCATGGCTGAAACGAACACAACCGTAAGAACCATAAACGGTTGAGGGTTGATTGTGTGTCTTATGTTGTCTAGGTATACAACAAAGTTCGATAGTTCAAAGATATCAAATCTACCGATTGATCGAGTATATCCAATATAAGTTCACTACGGAAAGTTCAAAGGGAAACCTACTTATCCAGATGCAGTCAATTCTCGCTTGTATATCACACTCGTCCGTACATTCTTTTGTCTTATAGCCATTTCCCATTCATGTGGGGGATTGTTGGGTTTTGATATTGGTGAATGAGAAATGATGGGATGGAAATTAAAGGGAGTAAAAGACTCTTTTGTCCCACATCGAAAAAAGAGAAGGAAAGAGAGGTGTATATATATTACATTACACCTTTTCTAGTTGCTAAAAGGGTTGAGAGGGCAAGGACCCCTGGCGCCGTCGTCGTCGCTCGCTCGGCTCGGCTTCGGCTTTGGATTTGAATTTGGATTTGAATTTGTCAAAAGATTGATTGATAATCTTTTTGGACAAACGTTTTTGTTTAATTAATTATTTAATTAAAAATAAATCCAAACAGATCGACCCAAGACCCGCGACCGACGTCCGGTTTAAGCCCTTTCTTTTCGAATTTCCCTCCAAAATTTGGTGACTATTCTGAATGGTTGCAAACATTCAGAATTCAGTACCTCCAAAACCTATAAATTCTTGATTGTTCCAAGAATTTATTCATTCAATTCTTCTGAATTTCAACATTCAACTCGAAAATTTTGTCTTTTACGTGTGATATATTAGTTGAGTGGTTATTTATTCAGGAATTTGGAGTACTACTATTCTGGTAAGATAATCGTTCTATCCTGGGAGGCGATATTCCGTTAATCTCGAGTACTGTGAGGAGAATAATTTTCTTAAGGACACACTTTGAACTAATTGAGCTCGATTACATTTTGAAATTATTTTCCAAAACAGATTCTGTTTTCGTTTATTGTTTCATGATCAATGTACTGTTAAGTAATGTTTATATCGTGTAATCTGTTTCACTAAATGATTAACAGATTGTGTTGAAACATTATTTAGTCAAATACAGATTATTATACGAACACTTTATTTACCATACAAAAAGCTTTGATTAATTTGCTTAATTAGTCTCTCAGTGAAAAAGATGAAGCATGACAGAAGCGTACCCTCATCTTACGTTAAACTTTTCACATTCAATATAATTATATCTCTTCGGACTGAAATATTTTAGGCAACTAAACACAAAGTTATTATCTTCTCCAGAGGGCACGACTGCATTTGAATTTGCGCCGAAAATTAAAGTCTCACGTTAAGGAATAAAGCTTTCCCTAATAAATGTAACTCTGTACTCAATAACAATCAAATACAAAATGTCTTGTTAAAAATGAATGAATACTTACCACTACAAATATACAATCCTTATTGATATCTTTTTATACTATCAATAAATATTAGCATGTGATATCATACATATCACTTATCATCACTTGCAAATTACCATTTAGGAGTAATAGTTATCAAGATTTCATGTAATTAGTTAATAAGTAACCTTATTGTGTAAATTTTCTTTTTACAACATACGTCCAAGATATTAAGGGGAACGATAACTACTAACAAAAATATTATAATTAAATTTATAAAAACAAAATATAATTTTATCAAAGATTCAAAATAACATCAACACAATAAAAATACAATATATAAAAGAAAAGACGTACCTAGAATTAAAGTGATGCCCTTTGTTCTTTTAAAGACTTGAAATCAATAATAATTGAACAGAGCTAAAGCTTTCAGCTATCTCTTTTCAATATAAACCATCATATTGTCAGCAAAAAAATCATCCTCCATCTTATTACGCAACCCTGTCTTGATTATATTCATTGCTGAAAATGATATTTCTGTAGTAGCCGTAGAAACTGGAAGAGTTAAGATAAGATGGATTATCTAATCAATCAAGTAATATGTATTTATTTTTCCTGCTTTTTTTAAAGCTTCACACAATTCAGACACAGTTGACAAGTTATTCAATTTTGAATGACTAACAACCTCAAGAATAAAGTGTTGAAATCTCAAATTTATTTTCTCTTGCTCACTAAATTCACTGGATAGAATTTTTCTACAAGAGCACATATATCATCCATATTAAATGCTTTGTAAATATCTTTAGGAATCAAACTATTGCTTAGGCTCAAAAGCTCCGTTATTTGAACATTAAACATGTGATTCAATTCCTGCAATTGTTGATCAATAGTAACACAAAAGAGATTCATTCTAAAATGTTGACTCACTTGGATGTGATCCTTCTGATGATGAGCACGACATTGACGCTCTATATAAACATTATTACAATTAGAAGAATCAATATCATGTTGTTTATAAAATAATATCACATTTTTCAATATATAAAAAACAATTGAGGGGCCACAGCCCCAGCCCCTACTAAGATCCCCCACTGACAACATATATAAGTGCATAGAACTTAAACTGTGAGAAATTAAGGGAGAGGTCTAAGGAACAACCATCAAACTTCGATATGTTTTTAGTTTTACATTTTTTATAAAAAAACTGAAAAAGCACAAAAAACATTTGCAGTGTTATTTTCTTTACTCAAACCATAGAAGGTTATGTTGACCCATTTCATCCTAACCAATTGAGTGGATCAGATTTATTTCTTTGTATATATATATTTATTTCTTTGTATATATATATTTATTTCTTTGTATATATATATATATGTGTGTGTTCTTCTTACTTGTAAGTAAATTACGTATATATTGTGTATGGAGGTTATCATTGTCGTGTGGCCATATTTGATAACTTCGCCTGTAAGATATAAAAAAAAATATATGTTGCTGGTTTTGAATAATCTTCAGACAATTCCAACTATTAACGACAAGAAATGTCGAAAGTTTGAATGAGTAAACGAAACGTATTACATTAGTAGCAGACTTGCAACTTTAATTTATAAAGATACTAAATTGAAATAATACTTATTCAACTCCAAAAACATGGCCAATTTCAGTAGCGTAAAAGCTCAATCATGGACAAGGGTGTCCACCTGACTTTATATTAGACTTCATAAATTTTAATTGCTTGCTTTAATTTTAACCATTGGGCCAATGATTAAAACCTTTCTTCAAATTAATCATTGACATGATTGAAATATGTTCTTGAGTTTATCCAATTTCACCCTGACATTCTCCTAATCGTACGTAGTGTTTAATAAACATTACTCCTTCTCCCTTGTTCAAATTATAATGTGATACACTTTACTTTTTAATTTGTTAAAAAGTATATATTTTTATATTTAAAAATAATTTAACTTAAAACTCTTTAGACCACAAGTTTCAAAAGTCTTTCTTTCTTTATGTGCCTAGTCAAACTATATAAAATAGTTGGGACGGAGGGAGTATTAGACAAGCGTCCACGAAAAAAAATCACTTAATTAACCAAAAATATTGACTAACAATGCGTTTGATATGGAAAAAAATCTATTTTTTGAAATAGTAAGTCGGTTTTACTTATTTTCTTATCAAACAGAAAATATTGTCCAAAAAACGCTACATATAATATAGTCAACCATTGTGATTTGTGAGGGTGGGGTAATAACGGGGGTACATCATACATGGGAGTGTTGGGTGTAGGGGCGGTATGTACGTTAGGGGCAGGGGTACCACCTTATTATTTTTTTGACTTATTACGATTGATGATGTCTTAATGAACAAATTCACTGTTGGTTGTAGAAAATAATTGCAACATAGTTGCTTTAATGTGTCAATCTGAGTATTCTCAATCCCATATCAGTATAATAACTAATGGCTGCTAATTAAAACATGACCATTGCTTTGCGAGCACCATTAGTCAAATAAATTTAAGAAGTCAATTCGTGACAAATTTAAATTATTGTCTGGGAATACGACCAACTATATAGTACATTAAGGTTGGACTAGGAATTAGTCCAAGTGATTAATGAAACTTAATTCCATAATCAAGGAATAATTGTGAAGATCATATATAGCTCAGTTTTACTAACTGAAGCAAGGGAAATATAATGGATTAATGAAACGGTAAGCATGTAAAAAGTTTAAGAAGCAAGTTCAACAGTTGACAAGTGTCAATAAACAACATTATTGATCGCTTTCATACTTTCACCATGCATATATAAATCAAAGTTCAGGCTTTTAAATTATGACAAAAAATTAGTAGTATAACTCCTACAAATTAACAATATATCTTACCTGCAATATTTAGCGAGAACTGACAAAAGATCGTATCCAACTATCCATTAGAGATCATAATGAAAGAGAATATTATTCTTATTAATATAAAATATCTAATTATGGAAAATAAATATATTTTTTCCTAATACAAGACTAATATATTTTCCTAATACAAGACTACTACCATAATTTACACATGTACAAGAATTCTACAAATATGATAATATTTTGAACAATGTATATTGAGTCCAATATACACGGTATTTTATCACACCCCGCAGTCATAGCGAGCGGTTGTCGTACGCTAAGATTGTCCCTAAAATATTCAAACAGAACTAAGGGAAGACCCTTAGTAAAGATGTCAGCAATTTGGTATAGCGAAAGGACATGCAAGACACGTACTTGTCCGCGGGCTACCTTTTCGCGAACAGAGTGAATATCCATCTCGATATATTTAGTGCGCTGATGTTGAACTGTATTCTCAAAGAGATAGATTGCACTAACATTATCACAGTAGACCATGTAGCTTTCTGAATAGGAAAGTGAAGCTCTAATAGGAGATTACGCAGACAACGTGACTCAAACACCACGTTAGCTACCCCTCGATACTCGGCCTCTTCACTGAATCGCGATAAAGTAGCCTGGCGTTTAGCCGACCAACAATACAAGGAATTTGCCATATACCAACGGCAGAAATCCGTAGGTAAAGGTCCAAAAACCGTTGGTATAGGTCATAAAACCTATACCGACGGAAGTTTAGTTCCGTCAACTTTGATTCGCTATACCAATGGCAAATTAGCCGTTGGTATAGCCAGTGGCGGATCCAGGAGTAATAATCTGGTGGTGCAAATTATGAAGTAATAATTTTTTGTGTAGCAAAAAAAATAATTGCGAGGCAATGTACGCATTTCCGTTTTCTTACTAACAATCAGTGCCCAACCGACAAATGACAAGTTAAATAAAGATGGTGCTTATCAACATGATGTAGAGACCTTGTAATTGTAAGAGTGACGCAAAGAAAAATCGCAATGGTAGCATAGACAAACCGCTTACAATTATGCATAAATTTTTAAAAAGAAATAAAGAAAGAACGACAATGGCAGACTAAGCTCCCGCTATGCGCGGTCTTAAATAATAAAAAGCTTGTAATAATAAAGCAAACCATCGCACTTATAAGCTCATTAATCTGCAGCAAAGACAAACATTCATATTCATTCATTACCTGGTGTAAAAGATCCCAAAAGCTAACATAAAATGAGTACTTAGTAAAAAAAAAAAAAAAAAAAAAACTGGTGGTGCAATTGCACCACCATGATTATAGTATGTCCGCCAATGGGTATAGCCTATACCTACGACAGTTTCTGTTGGTATAGATCTGATTTCTTTTATAAATAATATTTTTGCTTCAAATAAATATTTTTTTAATAATAAAAAATTGAGAATATTTTTTATATGCACCACACAAAATTTAAAGTAAAATAAAAGAAAATTTCGATTATATTATCAAACTAACAAAACAACATTAATAACATCAATAACAAAAAAAAGACAAATATATAGGTATACATACAACACAGAGCTTCTTAGTGGCCTTAATAGCAGCCTTCAAGTTCTCCAAAGTCTCCTGGTGAATGGTGATAGTCTGAATCACCCCATGAAAAATCAAATCTTGCCACTACCAATACAACAAATTAAAATCAAAATACATCATTAATCAATACATATCCAAGTATAAACCCAATAAACAAATAATATAAATTTCAAGAATTATCAGACATTCCAGCTTTTAGACAAGCCGAGATAGCTTCAACAGATCGAGATTTAGGACCCAAAGTCCCAACAATCTTAGTCATAGCCTGGAAAAAATTCTGCAAGATTCAAAAACAAACAAACCCCATCAAACAAAAAACAATCTTTAATGAAACCAACACATGAAAAAATTCTGCAAGTTTCAAAACAAACAAACCCCATTAAACAAAATACAATCTTTAAGCAAAAACACATGAAAAATTATGTTTTGAAACAAAGTAAGAGAGGATGCAACACACGCCATGACTGCGGACATCGGATTGTAAATTGATACTATAACTATACCGAGTCGCCCTTCCATGATACGGGTTGAATGTTCTGAAAATGTTGAGATTCCCGATCCGATTTCGGATTCATGGCCAATGTTGGTGGTCGATGGTGTGATGTTTAAGAGGAGTGTTGTGCTGGTAAAGAGGTGTCAAGGGTGATGGTGTTGGTGGAGTTCGTCAGAGTTCGTAGCTCCGGCGATGGGTGGCGCCGACGGGAGAGATTTTGATGAAAAGGGAGAGTAGGGTTTTTAGGGGGGAAAGGGCATGCGGCTGATTTTTGGTGGGTGAGGGAAATAAAAATGGATTAGGGGTTAAAATGAGTTTGGGTTAAAATATAAAAGAGATATCCATATTTGCCCTATACAAACGACCAAAAATTTCAGTAGGTATATGCTATCTATACCAACGATTTTGTTGGCAGTCACTAAAAGTGTCCGTTGGTATATGACAAATTTCTTGTAGTGCAAGAGACCAAGTTATCACCAAGAAACATACAATAACCAGATGTCAAATGTCTAGTATCTGGACATCCACTCCAATCAACATCAGTATACGACACGAGAGTAGATACAAATGACAGATATAACTGCAGACCATAATCTAGAGTGTCGTGAATGTAATGCACAATGCGTTTAAGAGCATGTATGTGCTCGTCCCTCGGATCATACATAAATAAACATACCTGTCGCAATGCATATGTAATATCATACCTCGTGAGACTAAGATAATGTAGAGTCCCTGCAAGACTATGATAGTGAGAGTGGTCCTCGTAAGGTGTGCTAGACGTAGACTCAACTTCAATTTTGTGTTAACCGGAGTAGGAGAGGACTTACAGGATGACATCCCGACTCTCTCAATAATCGCAGCCGCATACTTCCTCCGTGATAAAAATATATCACATGCATGATGTGTCACATCTATACCCAAAAAATAACTCAAGAACTTCAATTCTTTCATAGCAAATTCTGAAATGAGAAAAGACATGATAGACTTACGCAAGTTATCAAAAGAGACAGTCAATATATTATCATCCACATATAACATAATGTATGTCAAAGAAGTACCACAACAATAGATGAACAAAGAATGATCAGACCTGCTGTGAGAAAACCTAATAGTAGACACGTAATATGCAAATCTCTTATACCAAGCCTGCGGGACCTGTTTAAGTCCATACAAAGACTTCTTGAGCAAACATACATGATTAGGATGAACGGGGTCTCTGAAATCAAAGGGCTGGTGCATATATATTGTCTCCTTGAGATCACCGTGTAAGAAAACATTTTTCACATCCAACTGATGAATGAGTCATGTTTTCGAGAGATCTGGACTAAGAACAATGTGAATGGTTGTCAGTTTGACCACCGGAATAAACGTCTCTCCACAATCCACGCCAACCTGCTGAGTTTGATCATCACCTACAAAATGAGTCTTATGCCTCTCAAACAACCGCTAAAATTTTCCTTATGAGTAAAAATCTATATAGAACAAATAACATTGACACCAGGAGGACGGGGCACCAACTCCCACGTCTTATTTTCAATAAGAGCATTATATTCATCATCCATGACCATTTTTCAATTCAGGTCATGAAGAGCAGACACCGGGTTACGTGGTATGTGTGATTTAGTGACATTCGAAGTGAAATTAAAATGTCATTTTGATTTAAAAATACTCTGTTGTCTACGAGTAACGAGCGCTTGCCTCAGAATAGAAGTGGACTGGACTTGAAAAGGTGTCAGATTATCTCGGGACTGGCTAGCAGGCAGTGGGCCTGCTGACGAAAGTGTTGGACTGACATCATGAGATAGTGGGCCAGCAGTCAGTGGGCCTGCTGGCCGAGAAGTGGGATTCGGGCAAAGAGACATTGGTTAATTGATCTTACATATGTTTATAGTAGTATCTCTGTAACAGAAAATTTGCTTTGCTTTTTTAGTTTAGTGGAATCACGTCGGTCAAATTTCGCTCCATCAATGTCTTCGTGGGGTATTAATTCCCGTTGACATAGTACCATAAGATTCCATATGTTACAATTCGAGTTTGGTCCACAAATAATGAACTATATAGAGTACTCCATAAATATTATTTCATTCGTCTCAAATTATTTGGTCACTTTCCCTTTTAAGTCAACCGCGATTAAAGAATCTGCCTTTAGCTCCGTGGCTCTAGCCGGCAAAGGACAAGGAGAAGTCTATACTGACATTTCAATAGGTCAAGCAAGTCCGCTGGCAAGCCTGTAGGCTATTGGCTTCATCCTATATCCCTGTTCGGGAAAGCTCTTTAGAACTACTTACTTGCACTGCTCGATCTACTATGAAAGAAGCTGGAAAAGATCTTCTCGGGGGCACGGTTACGAAGTGAGAGGCCGGGGGGCAGGGAAAAGAGTCGAGTCGATCAGGCTCGACGATCGGGAGAAGCAAAATGAAATCTGAATTTGGCCGAAAAAGAAGCAAGGCTATGGATACCATAACCGATCACCTCGATAAAGAAGAATCTTTCTAAATCACTTCGTGTCAGCTGGGCCTTCAAGCATCCGAAATACGCCGGGATTGAAAATGACATAGCGTTCCTGATAGAAAATGACGACTCCTTAAAAAAAAACTAATATACTTGTTGAAAGGAAAGGTGTTTTAGCGGCTCGAGCGAAGGAAAGAGAGGCGTGAAAAGCTATTTACTATAAACGTCCAAAGAATACCAGTCGTCCAGCTTAGAAACCATTGAACTAGCTGTCGGAGAAGGGGAACTTCAACTAAGAAAGAAGAAGAATAAGAAGTGCTGGAAACCCCAGCGGTTGTTCGGCTGCGTACTCCCAAACGCCCTTAAGAAATCATAAATTAGAAGGGTATTTTTATTATATTACCCTTATCTCTATCCAATTAATTGTACACTAATTAATATTAGTTACTTTAAAAATAATTAATATTAAGTGCAAAATAGGAAAAACTTAATCTTATTTTTAGAAAGTGATTTCAACCTAATCTGGGACGGATATTTTTAGTAATGTGGCCAAGTAATATGGGACGGACTTAATCATAATTAATTAACGTACATATTCTGACAGTGGCGAATTCAGAATTTTCATTATTGGGATTCGAAAAATAAAAATGTAGTATCTGATATTTGAACTTAAGACCTTAAGGTAAATTTTGAACCCCTAAATCATTGAATCAGCCACTTCTCTTGTATTTAGGGTATTTAAATTTTATATATATACATAAAAAATAGAAGAGACCTTAAATATAAGGTATAATATTTTACCGAAAATGTTCGGTGAACACACTCGGCGGACCCTAGTCCCTAAATCCGCTCTTGCATATTCATCTTATTAAATCACTTAACTGTAATAGTCGAATACATGTGATATTGTGTAGAGTAGTAGTTAATTGTTTTTCGGTAAAAATGATTTTAACCAAAAATACAATTAGCGATTTAATTTGTATATAAGAATTTAAAGATAAGTAGGCCGTATTCGATTTGGAGACTCTCTTAAACGACTTCGGGATGACTGATTAGATTATGGGTGCGTGAGAACAATGTCCAAGTGAAATATAAGCAAGTAAAATGAATCAACAAGCTAGATCTTGTATATAGAACAAAACTTAGACTATTATAATCCCATAAAGTTGTGACGACGTGAACCTAATGACGTCGCCGCGACAATCTGATCTACGGAGGCTGATGTGACAGAAGTTGTTGGGCGTGAAAGATAACTGCGAAGATTCGTTGGGATCTTCGAAACCATGAAACTTCTTATATTCGATTAACGTCTTCGGATACTATCTCTACCCAATACATTAATCACTTTAATTTGCATTATAGTATATGGTCAACAAACTGAACAATTGTGATAGGGTGTGTTTGTATTAGCGGTGGACAAAATTGATTCTGACAGAATTGATTCTGCAGATTTGATTCTGGCAGAAGTGATTTATGTTTGGATGCAACAATGTAAAAGAGACTCTAATAATTGATTTATGTTTGGATAGTTTTGATCAAAATTGCTTTTGAATGTAGAATTACCAAAATGGTCATACATATAAATAAAAATATACATATAAATAGATGGAAGTATGTAAATAAAAATTACAAATAGATAATAGAATTTAAAGTGCAATATAGTACTAAAATATTAGTAGAATATTATTACAATACTAATTTAAAGTGCAAATAATATTTAAATATTATTACAATACTAATTTTGCATGTATTCTATAATGTATTATATAAATAATACATTATAGAAAAAGGAATAATATTATACTTAATAGTTATTTTAAAAAGTACTTTGAAATCGGTTTTTAGTTAAAATTGTAGAGCACATTTTGCCGCATTTCTCGGGACTAGCTTCATTTAAAAAATTTGGACTAGCTTCATTTATATTAATAATACATTATAGAAAAACGAATAATATTATACTTAATAGTTATTTTAAAAAGTACATTGGAATCGGTTTTCAGTTAAAATTGTAGAACACATTATGCCGCTCTTAAAATATTAATAATATTCGGAGTATTTAAAAGAAGACAATAGAAAAAGGAGAAGGATAATCCAAATGAGTTGCATTATTCTCATTCCTAAGTACGAGAAAGTTACTAAAAGTAACAATAACATGTTCAAAACATAACATGAATAGTATATTTGATTTTTTTTTTAATAATTATTTCTACATATTTAAAGAGGGCAATGAAAGTTGTATATTTGAATGTTTTTTTAGTAATTATTTCTAGATATTTAAATAGGATAATGAAAGTTGTATATTTGAATTTTTTTATTAATTATTTCTAGATATTTAAATAGAGTAATGAAAGTGAATAAAGTTGTTGATGAAAATTAAAGAGGGTAATAAAGAAAATGATAAAATTCAAATTAAAATTAATGTCAGAATTGATTTTTGCTAGTCAAATATATTAATTTTTTAATTTTCACGAAAATAGATATTCAAAATTAATTCTGGATACTCAAAAGCTAATTCAAACACCCAAAGAATAATTTCTAACTGCCCACTGTAACTGTTACGCTCCAGCTTTTACTTTTTTGCTTATCTTATTTGCAGACAGAAAAAAAAACAGAACGGAGTCACAAATCAAAAATAAAGAGTCAAAGAACTACAGAAAATTATTGGATTCAAACTTTCAGGACTTTAAGCCACTGAACATTTATATTTCATAGCATTACAAATAAAAAGAGAAGAATAAATGGAAAGATTTCATCACAACTATAAACTAATAGGACTATTATTATTTTTTTACAATTTCCAAAATGTGCCCCAATAGAAAAAATAATCCCATGAAAGCAGAAATTTATATATGCAATAAAAGCATATACAGTCTTCATAGCTCCCAATCTTGTTCCAAATTTACAACACTGAAACACATTTAGCAGTTCCCGCGTCGTTCTTCGTTATTGCATTGGCCAGCGTCCACCACATGCATGAAATTCTTAATAGAAATATCGACTTGCGAGAGAGCTTAAATTAAGCACCACCAGGCGAAGCTTGCCGCATCAAATCCCTATAGAATTTCGAAATAAATTTCTCAGCAGCTTCATCAACTTTACTATCTTCTTCAACATTTCTCAACGGAAAAGGCGAGTCAGTAATTCTCAGTTGCCTAACCGTCGGAGTAGGCCCAAATCCTGGCAAGTTATGCGCCGGCGATGCATTCACACTCTGAATCATTTCCAAAGCATTCATTACAGCAGCATTCATCACCACGACATCATCGTCAGCCGTCGGCGGCGCGTGTGCACACGGAAAGAGGTGCTTGCCGCGCTTGTTGAAGTTGAATGGAAGGTGAAAAGCTGGGTTGTTACTGCAACTGAACTCGTACTCGCCGTCTGAAGCGCGTGGGAATACGGAAGGAGTAGTTGAAGAAGAAGCTGACCATTGGTGCGTGTGGTGGAACATGAGATTTTGAAATGCGGCTTTGCTAGCAATTTTTCCACGCTTCATTATTAAATTGAAATCGAGCATGAATTTCTTCTTTGATATGCCTCTTCGTAACATGAAGAAAGCTACTCGCACTATGTTCCAGAATTTCTTTGCTATAACTGGCAGATTTTGCTCCATTTTTTTCACCTAAATTCTGATATATTCGAGAGTTTTTTATTTTTAGGATTTGGTTCGATTGAGAAAGATGGAATTTGTGATAGATTTGATGCTTTGAAAGAGAGGGAGAAGAGAAAAGAAATGTTTTTCGAGTTGTTGGAATGGAAAATGGGAGAGAATGTATAAAGGGGTATTTATAGTGCTTCCCTAGAGGAAGAGGACGCACTAATGTTAATAATAATTTTGTGATAGGAATTATAAGTGCCTTATTGTTATGTTAAAGTATGGGTGGCCGGCGGGTTTGGGCGGGATCGGGGTGGGACAGGATTGGGGAGGGGCGGGACTGGCGGACTGGACTATCGGGCTTGGCCGATGTCCCGTCCCGGTACCGGTCCCGTCTGGAAAAGGAATCGGGCCTAGCGAGTCGGGGCGGGCCGGGATCGAGTCGGGCTCGGGATTTTTATTTTTTTGCACTTAATTTTAAAAAATAACATATATTATATTATATATATAAACAACTCAATAATTGAACAAAATAGTGTAATAAAAACATCTCAAGACTGTTGTTGTGCCTCTTATATTATTTAATAGAAATATATTTTTTGGTAATACATATACAATTGTCAAAATTAGAACTTTGTGGTGTTGTTTAAAAGTTGCAAATAACATAGTAAAATTACAATTAAATAAATTACCAATTTGAAAATACTTTTTTCTAGTTTCTTCACAACGTCTTGTGGTTCTTCCGTTGGATTTGGTATTTGTTGGTCAAATTGCTCCATGTCGCTACTCATACCTTCAGATAAGATGTCGTTATAGTTTTCGTCGTCTTCTTCGTTGATCTCCGGTTGACTGCACCTTCTCCGCTATGCTAGTATCAAATCTCTGAATAACAATCTTCAAGCTGTCCCCGGCTAATTAGTGTTTGTGCACTCCTATTTGAAATATGCCGACATAAAAAACGTTTTCAGACGTCGTTGATGACGCTTGAATGTTCAAAACATCTCGGGCCATCATTGAAAGTGTCGAAAATGTCTTCTCATTCCCCCTCCAGTATTTCAGCAAGTCTTTCTTTCCTTCTTCATTGACAACTGCTTGGTACGGTAAAGTACCCTACAAAACAAAAACATCAAACTCGCTAATTTGGTTAGTAGTGCTACCACCACACATTATATTTCTGAGGCTTTTAATACAAGCCGCATAAACAACATATCTTTTTGAAGGTTGTGTTGAAGAAGAAGAAGAAGATGGTATGAAAGTCGGTTGGTTGCTAGCACTTTCTTGTTAGTAATATCTATATACTTTTTTTCATTCCTCTTCTATGTTAGACAACACTTCTTCTTTAGTTTGTTCAATAGGTGGTGGGACATTTAAATTTGGAGTTGGAGGTGGTAGTACCGTAGTACTGCTCTACAATCATAAATATTTTCAATAAGTGATTTACAACCGTCTATTGTAATAGTCGGATTTAATACAACACCAATAATATAAATAGGGGGAATAGGAATAAAATATTTCTTTATTTTCATAAATATTTTTTTAATAGCTGATTTTTTCATATATTGTCTAAGCGGTAAAAATATTATAGCTATATAAAATAACATAGTTGAAATAGTAGGATAATATATACCGAAAAATTCTTTTATTGCTTGAAAATTTCTCTAGAAATACAATAAGTTCTTTAATGTTTTCCCAATCGTTATCTACAATCATATTAGTTGGATTTTGATTATGAGCGTAAAAAAAAGTTATAGGTTTTCTATAATCATAAGCAACAAGTAGTTGTTCATATAAAAAAATTCACCTAGTGGTACTTCTTCGAATTTTTTTCTATAAGGTAGTTGACAATCGTGACAAGTTTTTTTTGTAATATTTTTTCGTTGTATTCTATTTCTTTTAAAAATAAAGTGTATAACAAATTGTATTTTTTAAGAATATCTTGAAAAAATAATAGGTCATCCTTTACAACTAAGTTATAAATATGACACGCATGTTTTATATGAAAATTATTTGGAAAAGATGGAGTTAAAACATCTTTTAAAACTGTAATAGCAGAATTATTAGAAGATGCATTATCTAATGTAATACTCATAATTTTATCAGTTATTCCGTAATAATCGCAAACTAAATAAATATTTTATGAAATAAAATGACCAGTGTGCCTGCTATCTATATATCTATACGCTAAAATACGTTTTTGCATAGATCATTTATAATTTATATAATGACAGGTTATCATTAAATAATCATGGTTGTTAGTACTACAGCCTATATCAGAAGTGAAATCCACTTTGTCATTAAAATGATATAATGAATTACGTAAATATTGTTGATATTCATGTGCAAATTTAAATACTTCTCTCTTAACAATTGATCTAGAAAAACCATTAAAAGCAGAATTATATATATCTCTAATATAATGATTAAAACCAGGAGATGAAGGAAATGAAAAAGACAAACCATCTACGACAACTAATTTTGATAATGTTTCCCTATCTCTATGTCTATCGTATTTAGGGCCTACAATTCCCCCTGTCATAGGATTAATTTGACCATGTACTTGGTCCGGGACAATATGTGAACCTTATTTCGATTGAGACAGCGCTTGCGTACCATCTTTTCAGCCTTGTATTGGGAATACTGTTAGGCGTATTTTGTATACACCTTTTGAGTTATTTTTAGTTGGTATTTTACTCGTTTTTGTTGTATTTAGTATAGTAGTATATTTGTTTTTCTTTCTTTTGAGTCACAGCGGTGCAAAAAGGCAAAATGGCAAAAAGGAACGAGAAATTAGCAGAAAAAGTGCTCCCGAGGTGAAAAGGACGAAAGTTGGCAACTCAGAGCAAAAGATTTGAATATGTTGTAATTGACTAGACATAGGTTAAAATCGCGGACGAAAGTGCCCTGATACTTGTGTAGCATTATAGGTTACTGTTCTTAATCCTCCTATGTGGTAAATCCTATCATAGAAATATAGAAGGGTTTTGCACTGAGGTTGAGTGACATTTGTCCTAACCGGAATATAATACAGTCTAGTTAACCGCTATCTTAACGAAGAAGAAGAATCATTTTAGTTGCATTAAAGATTGAATAAAGTGGGTAGTCGAGAATTTTGAAAGCCCTAATTCATTCATAACTGATTACAACTTTATCAGTTTAAATCTTGAAATTATTCTAGTAGTTAAATAAAAAAACAAACAAATATCGATTGCCAAATATAACATAAAATAGATGAACAGGTACTTAGAAACCAGTCTCTGTGAACGATATTCGGTCTTACAGACTATATTACCTGTGAACGATGCTTACGCTTGCGTGAGCAGTCGAAAAATCACTAACAAGTTTTTGGCGCCGTTGCCGGGGACTGTCGTACATCTAATATCGAATCATCTATTTTTATTTCTACTTTGGCTTTATTTTAATTTTATTTTAATTTTATTTTTTACTGTTAGAACCGTGTGTCTTGATTTGTTTGTTGATTTTGATCTGTTTCAGAAATTTAGTGTATGCGAAGTAGGAGAGGAGCAGATACACTTGTTCCCTTCAACCCTGAAATCGAAAAACTGTGCAAGCAAAACAGGCGTAAGAAAAGAATTGTTGATTTACTAGCCATAGAAAATCAGCAGAATAACAACAACGGGGTATCCGAGTAGGTGTTGAATAATGAGGTACCAGCTGCCATGAGACAAGTCCCACCATATGCAGAAATGAGCTTGAGAGATTATGTTCTGCTCACGGTTACTAGTGCACAAACATGCATCAGACTCCCAGCTATAGGGGCCAACAACTTTGAGATCAAGTCAGCCATTCTAAGCATGGTTCAGAACACAGTACAATTTGGGGGACTGCCATCTGAAGATCCCCACATGCACATTGCAAACTTTCTGGAGTTGTGTGTCACTTTCAAATACAATGGCGTTACTGACGATGTCATTAGACTTAGGCTATTCCCGTTCTCACTGAGGGATAGAGCCAAAAGCTGGTTGAACTCACTGCCTGCCAACTCCGTCACTACCTGGCCCAAAAGTTTCTAGCAAAATTCTTCCCTCCTTCCAAAGCAGCAAAGTTAAGGGGAGAGCTGAACAACTTTTATCAGGTGAATGGTGAATCACTCTACGATTCATGGGAGCGATTCAAGGATCTGCAAAGGAAATGCCCACATCATGACATTGAGAAGTGGATGTTAGTCCACATTTTTTATAATGGGCTGAGTGGTACTACTCGTACCATCATTGATGCTGCAGCAGGGGGTGCTTCCATGAGAAAGAGTGCCAATGAGGCACATGAGTTACTGGAAGATATGACTGCCAACAATCATCAAGGGGCAGATGACAGGTCAGTGACCAGCAGGAAGGCTATGGGCATACATGAACTAGATGTCATCACTGTCCTGAACGCACAGGTGGCCCTTTTGACGAAACAACTGCAGCAGAACACCATGTTCGTGAATGCAATCCAGCTGCCTGTGAATTATGAGATTTGAGGTGGACCGCATACTTTGACAGATGCACAACGGTGGACCCTAATAATGTGTCAATGGAGCAGGTACATGCGGTTTGGAACTTTCAGAGGCCTTATAATTCCAACACATACAACCTAGGGTGGAGAAATCACCCTAACTTTTCGTTGAGGAACGATCAGCCTCAGCATCAACCATATCAAGGTGGTTACCAGAACCAGCAGGTGCAAAATTAGGCCACTTCATCCCAGCAGTTTAGACCACCTATACAACAGGAGAAGCCTGATGAACTGAGAGTTGCATTGGTTACACTCATCAATTCGCAGAATTAGTTCATGTCTGAAACAAGGTCCTCTCTCAGGAGCTTGGAAACACAGGTTGGATAACTTGCAAAGATGGTAACCAACAGGCCGCAGGGCACTCTCCTAAGCAATACAGAGGTAAATCCTAGAGAGCAGTGTCAAGCAGTGTTGTTGAGGAGTGGAAAGCAGTTGGAGCAGGTTGCTCCCCAGCCCGCAGTGATAAGTGAGAAGGAGTGTGAGAAAGCAGCTGAGGTAGAGAATGAGGGGGTCACTGAGGACCGTCCTACAGTTGAGACAGCTCCACGAACACCTTTGAGGGAGTACGTTGATAGAATCTCTTACCCTCAGAGGTTACAAAAGAAGGCAATTGACAAGCAGTTCTTCAAGTTTTTGAAAGTGTTTAAGAAGCTTTACATAAATATCTCCTTCATTAAAACACTAGAACAGATGCCATCATACTTTAAATTCATGAATGAGATACTTGGAAAAAAGAGAAGGCTTGAGACAGTATCTTTGTGATGCGGAAGTGCGGCCGTCCGCAAAAGAAACCGCCTCTGGTGAAGGATCGAGGAGCTTCACCTTGCCCTGCACTATTGGTAAGGTGTCATGCAATAACGCGATGTGTGATCTACATGCCAGTATCAATCTCATGCCTTTGTCTGTCTTCAAGAGATTGAGTTTGGGTGAAGCCAAACCAACCACAGTGAATTTGCAGTTGGCCGACCGAACCGTAGTGCGCTCCAGAGGCATAATAGAAGATGTGCTGGTCAAGGTGGGAAACTTCTTCTTCCCAACAGACTTCCTCATTCTTGATATGGAGGAAGATGATGAAATACCCATCATTTTGGGGAGATCATTCATTGCAACTGGGAGAGCCCTGATTGATGTAGAAAATGGATAACTGAGACTAAGGGTTCAGGAGGAAGATATGGTGTTCAAAGTGTTCAATTCCACCATTGAATCTCAAGCCATCAACAAGTGTTTCGCCACAAGACAATCGACATGAAGCTCAGCCAATACAGGCCAAAGCTAGGGAGATCATTCATACAACGGTGAACCCACAGGCCAGCAAAAATGCTGAAACAAAAATGAATGCCATGAAAGCCGTCGAACAAGTAAGTCTTACTGAACCCCCTCATTTGAAAAAGAAAAACAGAGTGAGAAAGAGGAGGATGATTTTGAAATGGATAGGTAGTGAGGTTAAAATACCCCAAGGATTTAATGAGTAATCTGCGTCCAGCTACAAGACGTTAAAGACAACGCTACTTGGGAGGCAACCCAATTTTTAAATTACGCAATTGAGTTTAATTAGAACAGTCTCACTTTTGGTATTTTGTTGTTGTCACGACCCGATCCCGGGCCCGTGACTGGTGCCTTACCCCGGGCACCCTAGTGATACAACATCAGAGAAAACCAGCGGAATATAAAACTTAAACAAGAAACAAGATATATGATCATAAAACAGGCCAACCAAACGGTTACCTTCCAATAAAATATATATAAACAACTCTTTCAAAACGAACAGTTTAATCCTTTTTACAAACCCCGCCACAACAAGATTTACAGCACTCTAAGTGTTTTTATAGAACATGACGGGACAGGGCGCCGTCATACCCCACGAATGTACAAGAACCTACAACTCGTGGTAACATACCAAAAGATAAGCCTCCGGAGAAGCGGAGCTTCCCAATCTGTTGAATCGTGATCCTATGGCGGGGATCCACTACCGATGTACTCTTACCGCGGCATGAACGCAGCCCGGGCGAGGTCGATAACAGTACCAAGTATGTGAAATCAGAAAATATCAGAAATGAAATCATAATCTATATAAAAAAACAGAGACATGTATGATAACAAAACTACGATTCACAACATAAAAGCGATCATGTCAAGTCGTGACTCACGCCTCAAGTCATCACTCAAATATAACTATGGGTCTCACGCCCACAACATCAATCGTGTTCGCATCACGGCCGCGTGCCGGACTGCGCCGGTGTAGACATGCCCATGATGCAACAAGAATAACAATGCCCCACGGCCACATGCCCGAGTGCAGACGGTAGACACGCCCAAGTGACATTATCAATAATAATACCGGGTGATTAACCCCGCCGCACGGGCCACACGCCCGACTGCGTGCCGGTGTAGGCGTGTCCATGTAACCACAATAACAATATATCGTGTAATCAACCCCGCCGCACGGCCACATGCCCCGACTGCGTCGGTGTACATGTCCACGTGACATCAACATCAATATACCGCACAACCAAAGGCTATCACAAACAAGCTCAAGCAAATTACCATACTTCTAGACTTTTATAAAAGATCCACTCCTTCCCAAGAAGTCACCGATATCAACACTTGCACAACAAAGGCTATCACAACAAGCGTAGGCGAGTTACACAACAAATGTGCATAGGCGAGTTACACACAACTCAAGGTACTTCCATTTCGTATCAAAGTCCGGGTTTTAACCCTAAGTACTACGTGACGTTAACTTCCTTTTAAGAGATCCATTCCTTTTATAAAGGTCACCCGATCACCGTAGTATAAAAATAGAGTGACTCACATTTTTAGGTAAACCAAAATACTTCCCTTTTGTAAAATCAAGTAACAACATTATTTTCCAAAAGTTCAAGTTTGCCTAATTTCAAATGCTCAAGTTTCTCTTTTTAGAAGGGTTTCATAACTCATAGTCTTAATCTCTTTTAAAACAATTGAGTAACATATGTCTTGTACGTGAGCCGTTTATTCTTGTTTACAACAATCTTATTACAAAGACCATGATCTAGGAAATGTAATACAATTTTGTCTTATCTTAGCTTCTATGCGGATGGAGGTTTCTCTGGTTTTAATAACAATTAGTTAATTGTCAATACACCTTCCTTTATTAGCGGCTTTGTGGTTTGCTCGACACTTATTCTCATTTCCAAATCAAGAAACATTATTCTTTTTAAAACCAAGTACTCATTACTCGCGAATGAGGTTTCACAACACATTTAACAAAATGTTAATAACCAAGTAAAACAAGTTAAGTCTCTTATCTTTCAAGATCAAGTCTCTTAACTTCTACAATCAACAAACCAATCTTTTACCTACATAGAGTCGTTATAACTAACTTCCCATAAAGCTATTATAACACCCAATGTTTTAAACCAACCAACTCATTTAACACATGTACGTCTACCGTACTACATAGTTTACAAAACATCATGCTAGAAGGATAGGAAGAGGTTCACATACCTCGCGACGATTATCGATTTTAAGCAAAACGCTCCACAGTACTGTAACCTGGCTAGCCGTTCCACTCTTCAAGTAGAATACGCTACTCGTAGTACTTCCACCTATAAGGCCACAAACGTCTATTAACTTCTAACCGCACGGTTCCATATTCTACAGAAAATTAGACCTCTCCCGCAACCGCGTAAATCTCCTCTCTATCGAGCCGCCACCAAGCCAACCTGGGGTTATACGATAACCTGACGTATACAATTCTACTACACAAGAATACCACAAGTCTCATCTGATACACCATGTAATTACATTCGATTCCTTCTTTAAATTCGGGCTTAAGTCAAAAGACATCACGCAAGCTATGCTTAGTTCTATATATAGTATACCTCAACTATATAATCCTACCATATGTAATTTCCAATTACAACAAGGGGACAAGAATATTTACCTCGATAAGCCCAAAATTATCCAAGTTATAAAAGTCGATCCTGAGCAAGGTTTAGCTCCTACTCCGTGCGCTCCAATCCGCTCCAAACAACCCTTAGAAGTTCTAACCAACTTCTACTTAAATACTTCAACCAACTATGAAGATTTCCTTAGGGTTTCGGTTTGAGACTAAGAGGACAAAAGGTAGTATTTCCGGGCTCTACGATAGAGGTAACTTTTGGAATACTACAAGGTAAAGGCTAAGGTATTTTGGGCATTATAACAATACTGGAGAGTATTTCTATCAAGAGGGGTGTATTATACGAAACAACTAGGCTAGTGGGTACCCATCTACCAACACTACTAAGGGGAGGAGGCCTCTACCAAAGCTTCTCAAAAGGGGACCTCTTGGGCGAGAACACAACACAAGAGGAGGAGGATTTCAAGACTTAGTGAAATTTAGGATGAAGAAGTCTTCAACAAGAGAGGGGTATTTATAGGGAAGCCAAAGGCCAACCAATGGCCAAGATCAAGCCATGTGCAAGGCAAGTGTAAGGCCTTGATCAAGCCAAGTGCACCCTAACCCTACACCCCAAAACAAGGCACAAAACATGGCACCAAACATGGCACAAAGTAAGGCACAAAACAAGGCACCAATCGGCCAAGGCCAAACCGCTTTAAGGCGTCCACTGAGGTTGACAAGTGTCACCCTCTGGTTGGCCCAAAATTGTTCCGTCGCTCGTAAAAATCCGAAAAAATACAAAACGAAATAGCCGTAATTTTCCCTACGCAAGCTCTGTAAAACGTTTCGTCGAAAAACGACTCTAATCGGGTGTTGTGCACAAATTTCGAACCTATGCCAAACTTTAAGTCTCAATTTTTAAACGTGCGTCTCCACGTACATACTCTGGAAATACGGGGTATAACATTCTCCCCTCCTTAGAAACATTCGTCCCGAATGTTCCTTCTCAAGACGGATATCGATGAAGTTCCTCTAATAAGTTGCCAACGCCACAGCTTGGCCACGAAAATAACACACGTTCCCTTCCTTCCTTACTCGTCGTGCGATACCACTTTTGTTACTTTACCACGAGGTTCTAGTGTCACTCTGGCGACCCAACAAATGGTACCGAACTGCATGCGATCCCTGAGGTTCTAGTGTCACTCAGGACGTGCCATACTTCCCATCGCTCAGCTTCAAAAGCGGAGTCACTACCTCCAAACTTGGTCATCTTACTAACCTCGATCTTCTTTAAGGCCATTCCGGCCTTCACGAACCGCTCGGTCGAACATATCCACGAACTCATACGATGGTCAACTAAAGCGGGCCTAGCATCCTCGTGACCTACCACTGGCGGGACCACCTAATCGACCCCAAAATCGGGCCGCGCGGGTCGACCATGAGCGCCATCAACCCGACCCACAATCGCGCCGATACTTGCTCCTCAAACGGAACAATCTTACCTAATCAAGTCCGAAAGCTACCACTTCCATCTCACACTACCCACGGACTTATCACACAAATAATTCCCACGCACTACTTACTCTGATAAGGGTCAAACATGAAATAAATCTTTTACTCAAGACGACCTTACCTCTAAGGTCTCAATCGTGACATAGTCTAAGGTTCATACTTACCATGCCCCCATACTTACCCTTCTACAATAACCAGGGGTCTAAATCACATTTTTGCACAAAGCTATCTGAACATAACACTAAACACATCAAGATACAAAACTCTGAGAGGTTAAGGATATACTGTATCCACCGCGTCACTCTAATCATAGGCCTGCACATGCATGGCGCATAAGCGTAGAAGGTGATGAACCAGCCACCGATCACGAAGGTGAGTCGTAACATCCGTGCTTCCTCGTCGGACGATTCTTCGTAAAATGGCCTGCCGCCGCAAAGTAACAAGCTCCTGGCACCACGACACTCCCGAAATGCGGTCTACCACATCGACCACACCGGCGTAGGGGTGACCGCGTCCGCCAACACCCTTACTTCCATGGAAACACGAACCTCGAGCCACGACCGCTCCGAATACTGGATGCTCTGAAGGTTGTGGAGGACCACTCTGCCGGGCGGAGGTACAAAACTAGTATCTTTCGAGGCGGTCCGCCTCGAAAGTCACCAAAGGACCTCGTTGTTCAGCCTCTTCGCGATCTTGGTCATTCCGTCGACCTCTCCGTGCCTCACATCCTAGTGCATGAGCTGCACGCGGGCAATGTCCATGCTGGTGAAGAGCTACACTCGAACAAGCCTCTGTCAAGTAATCATCTAGCCCGGTGGCGTGGCGGTGCACTCTATCCTCCATGGTTGCCACTAAAGCGGGGACATACCGAGCCAACGAGTCAAACTCCACGTTGTACTCCCGAACCGCACGCCTCTCAAAGATCATAAACTGTTTACCGCGCCCTCCTCATCTGCGGAGGCAAGAAGTGAGTGAGGAATGCCTCGAGAACTCGTCCCATATCACTGGAAGCGTATGCTCTCCCGACAACTCTCACGAATCAAACCACGATCGCGGTATCACGCACCGATGCGAACCTAAGACCACCGACTCGGTCTCGAAGCCTTGATCACTCTCACGACCACAGAATCGCCGGATGAACTCCTGCGGATCATCCTCGTGCCTCGACCCATAAAACTCGGCGGGCTATAACTCGTAAAGTCCCGTAGCCTCAAACTATCTCGCTCGGGGTGAACGGCATCGGTGCTACAGAACTGAATCGCCAGATCCAATTATCCTCATATCTGCCACGACCGACCAGAATCGGGCCATCTCTTTGTACCCCATCTCATCTGCTCCAGCCGTGGGACTGGAGGCTCAGTATCGTGGTCTCGGCAGCCATCGCTGCGGTTCTAAATCTTTGGCCGTGGCGTCGCAAAACTCCCCGTCTGAAGCACAACCTCAGTCTTGTCAGGCTGCGCCTCGTACTCTCAGATCTCACTAGCGGCTCCTGCTGCCTTGCCGCTTCTGGGCTCGTTGCACTGGCGGAGGCATAATCGTAAAACGAGATACGTCGGAGGGTCCAACTTACAACACGGCTCTAAGGCACGATCTCGTAATGAGAAGAATGGAAACTAATCCTAAATGTCTGCGACCTCGATTATAGATGGTGCACAACACATCGATAATCAAGACTCTACTAGACACGATGCAGACACTTTCCGAGGATTAAGCGCTCGATACCACTTTTGTCACAACCCGATCCCGGGCCCGTGACTGGTGCCTTACCCCGGGCACCCTAGTGATACAACATCAGAGAAAACCAGGAATATAAAACTTAAACAAGAAACAAGATATATGATCATAAAACAGGCCAACCAAACGGTTACCTTCCAATAAAATATATATAAACAACTCTTTCAAAACGAGCTTTAATCCTTTTACAAACCCCGCCACAACAAGATTGCTGCACTTCTAAGAGTTTTTATACAACATGACGGGACAGGGCCGAGTCATTGCCCTGAATGTACAAGAACCTTCGACTCTGGGTTACATACCAAAAGTTAAGCCTCCGAGAACGGAGCTTCCCAATACGTTGAATCGTGATCCATGGCGGGGATCCACTACCGATGTACTCCTACTGCGGCATGAACGCAGCCCGGCGAGGTCGATAACAGTACCAAGTATGTGAAATCAGAAAATATCAGAAATGAAATCATAATCTATATAAAAACAGGAGACATGTATGATAACAAAACTACGATTCACAACATAAAAGCGATGCATGTCAAGTCGTGACTCACGCCTCAAGTCATCACTCAAATATAACTATGGGTCTCACGCCCACAACATCAATCGTGTTCGCGTCACGGCCGCGTGCCGGACTGCATCGGTGTAGACGTGCCCGTGATGCAACAAGAATAACAATGCCCCACGACCACATGCCCCGACTGCGACGGTAGACACGCCCAAGTGACATTATCAACAATAATATCGGGTGATTAACCCCGCCGCACGGCCACACGCCCCGAGTGCAGCCGGTGTAGGCGTGTCCATGTAACCACAATAACAATATATCGTAATCAACCCCGCTATACGGCCACATGCCCCTGACTCGTGACGGCAGGTATACGTCCATGTGACATCAACATCAATATACCGCACAACCAGGCTATCACAAACAAGCTCAAGCAAATTACCATACTTCTAGACTTTTATAAAAAGATCCATTCCTTCCCAAGAAGTCACCTGATATCAACACTTGCACAACAAAGGCTATCACAACAAGCATATGCGAGTTACACAACAACAGGCATAGGCAAGTTACACACAACTCAAGGTACTTCCATTTCGTATCAAAGTCTGAGTTTTAACCCTAAGTACTACGTACGTTAACTTCCTTTTTAAGAGATCCATTCATTTCATAAAGTTCACCCGATACCCGTAGTATAAAAATAGAGTGACTCACATTTTTAGGTAAACCAAAATACTTCCCTTTTGTAAAATCAAGTAACAACATTATTTTCCAAACGTTCAAGTTTGCCTAATTTCAAATGCTCAAGTTTCTCTTTTTAGAAGGGTTTCATAACTCATAGTCTTAATCTCTTTTAAAACAATTGAGTAACATATGTCTTGTACGTGAGCCGTTTATTCTTGTTTACAACAATCTTGTTACAAATGACCGTGATCTAGGAAATGTAATACAATTTTGTCTTATATTAGCTTATATGCAGATGGAGGTTTCTACTTGTTTTAATAACAATTAGTTAATTGTCAATACACCTTCCTTTATTAGCGCTGCTGTGGTTTGCTCGACACTTATTCTCATTTCCAAATCAAGAAACATTATTCTTTTTAAAACCAAGTACTCATTACTCGCGAATGAGGTTTCACAACACATTTAACAAAATGTTAATAACCAAGTAAAACATGTTAAGTCTCTTATCTTTCAAGATCAAGTCTCTTAACTTCTACAATCAACAAACCAATCTTTTACCTACATGTAGTCGTTATAACTAACTTCCCATAAAGCAATTATAACACCGTGTTTTAAACCAACCAACTCATTTAACACACGTACGCTCACCGTACTACATAGTTTACAAAGCATCATGCTGAAGGATAGGAAGAGGTTCACATACCTCGCGACGATTATCGACAATAAGCAAAACGCTCACGATCAGAATCGCTAGCCGTTCCACTCTTCAAGTAGAATACGCTACTCGCGATTTCCACCTATAAGGCCACAAACGTCTATTAACTTCTAACCGCACGCCCATATTCTACGTAAAATTCAAGAAGACTCCCCGCAACCGCGCAGAAATCTCTCTCTCTATCGAGGCCGCTACCAAGCCAACCTGGGGGTTATACGCCTAACCGAACGTATACAATTCTACTACACAAGAATACCACAAGTCTCATCTGATACACCCATGTAATTACGTCGATTCCTTCTTTAAATTCAGGCTTAAGTCAAAAGACATTGCCGCAAGCTATGTTCAGTTCTATATATAGTATACCTCAACTATATAATCCTACCATATGTAATTTCCAATTACAACAAGGGGACAAGAATATTTACCTCGATAAGCCCAAAATTATCCAAGTTATAAAAGTCGATCCTGAGCAAGGTTTAGCTCCTACTCCGTGCGCTCCAAACAACCCTTAGAAGTTCTAACCAACTTCTACTTAAATACTTCAACCAACTATGAAGATTTCCTTAGGGTTTCGGTTTGAGACTAAGAGGACAAAATGTAGTATTTCCGGGCTCTACGTATAGAGGTAACTTTTGGAATACTACAAGGTAAAGGCTAAGGTATTTTGGGCATTATAACAATACTTGGAGAGTATTTCTATCAAGAGGGTGTATTATACGAAACAACTAGGCTAGTGGGTAAATTTCTACCAACACTACTAAGGAGGGAGGCCTCTCACCAAAGCTTCTCAAAAGGGGGGACCTCTGGACGAGAACACAACACAAGAGGAGGGAGGATTTCAAGACTTAGTGAAATTTAGGATGAAGAAGTCTTCAACAAGAGAGGGGTATTTATAGGGAAGCCAAAGGCCAACCAATGGCCAAGATCAAGCCATGTGCAAGGCAAGTGTAAGGCCTTGATCAAGCCAAGTGCACCCTAACCCTACACCCCAAAACAAGGCACAAAACATGGCACCAAACATGGCACAAAGTAAGGCACAAAACAAGGCACCAATCGGCCAAGGCCAAACCGCCCCTAAGGCGTCCATTTGAGGGTGACAAGTGTCACCCTCTCGTTGGCCCAAAAATGTTCCGTCGCTCGGAAAAATCCGCAAAAATACAAAACGACATAGCCGGAATTTTCCCTACGCAAGCTCTGTAAAACGTTTCGTCGAAAAACGACTCTAATCGGGTGTTGTGCACAAATTTCGAACCTATGCCAAACTTTAAGTCTCAAATTTTCGTACGTACGTCTCCACGTACATACTCTGGAAATACGGGGTATAACAGTTGTGTGGTGATGCATGTGAAAGAATGGGACATGAAGCAGGAAAATAACTGTTACACCCCGTAGTTCAGGTCATGCGTTTGAGTACGTACGAAAGGGGGGTAAGACTTAAAATTTTCAAAGGATAGGTTGACGGATTATTCCGGGTGGGTCTTAGTCAACTTTGAGGCGGGTTATGACCCGGTAAATTGAGAGTTCCTAAGTGTTTCAAAGGCCTAGGGCATAGTTCGTTGAGTCTAGATTCCAACGCAACCACCCGTTCGTCGATAGGACCTCGGAGTAGAAAGTTATGAGGGTTACAAGTTCGGCGCAATGGACGTAAATGTTTTTCGCAAGGCGGCGTGGCGCGCGCCGGATGCAGGGCCGCGGCGCCAAAAGTTTTGAAGGGTCGATGTAGTTACAGCGCCGCGGCGCCGGGATGGCAGGGCCGCGACGCCGAAAGTACGGAGAGGTCGCGGAGGTTTCAGCGCCGCGGCGCCGGGGCGGGAATTTTGGGCGGAAAAACTTAGAAAAGTCTGATTTCTCTTTTAAAAAGGGCATGGGGGGGTGACAAGTGTCCCCCCTCATCTGATTTTGCTTGCATGGCTTATAGACTTGGTCATCTCTCAAACATCTTCCTCTCTCTAAAAATCAGCTCCCCCTTCTCTCTAAAAACCCAAGAAAAATCTGAATAGTTTAGAACCAAAAAGGAAGCTTGTAGCTAGCTTGTTGGCATTGTTGTGGTGGTGTTCTTGGCAAGGAAGCTAGCAATATTTGGAATAAGTTTGGGCTAAAACTTTAAGGTAATGATTCTTCCTTTAGATTTAGTTTTGCATGTTAAGAAGAAAGAACTTGTGGTAGTAAATAATGCTCTTAGAGTCATTGCATGCTAGAAATGTGTTTTGGATATGAAAAATGGGTTAAGAAGAGTTTATGAGCATGTTGAAGCCTAAAAACTACCTTAGGATTGTTAAGTGAATTATTGTAACTTGGGGCAGAATTTTACACACCCAAGTTTAGGTGTGTAATCCCCTTTGAATTGTTGGATTGATTGAGCTTTAAATGTGGCGTTGAGTGTTAAAAATCGGCCTTTGAAAAGGTGGCAAAGTGAGTAGAAACAAAGGAAATGCTGCCCAAATTTCCGTAGGATTTAGTGGCTTTGAGTTTAGATTATTCTACATTGAAATTAGAGGTTAATAAACGTATCATGATTATTATAGGTTGAAATATTACTTGCGGTAGTTGAGCTTGGCAAGCGGATTGACAAAAGAGGTATGTGGAGCTTTCTTATCTCTTGAGCATGAGTAGTTTGAACTATATAGTACGGTAGACGTACGAGTTTTAAATGAAGTAAATCCATTTGTTGTACTTGACTTGTTTTAAGAAAATGTCTAAGTTGGTTGGGTTAGAGAGTTAACCCACTTATTCCTAAGTAATGGTTTAACCTAAATAAGGCAGATAAGGATTTCGTGACATGAAGAAGTATTACGGAAATTGTGTAAGTTTGATTTGAAGTATAAGTCTCTTGGTTAATAAAAAGAACGAAATCTTTTGAAACATAAGGAGTTATAGCGGCCTTATGGGAGGTTAGTTATAACGGCCCTATGAAAGAGTATGGACGTCTAAAGCTTTAAGGCATAAAGTTAGTATAACGGCTTTATGGGGAGTTGTTTATAATGACTTTATGGAAGGTTAAAGAGTTGGGTTTTCTTGAATAAGGTCATGAAAATGAGATTCATTTTGTATGTTAATGAAAGCCTAAAGAAGTTATGAGTTACTTGACGCATCTGCCATGATGAAGGATTCCACGTATGCTCCCATTGTTCGATTATGAGTTACTTGACGCATCGCCTTGATGAAGGATTCCACGGGTATGCTTCCATTGTTCAGTATGAGTTACTTGGACGTACCGCCAGTGATGAAGGATTCCACGGGTATGTTTCCATTGTTCAGTTATGAGTTACTTGGACGTACCGCCAGTGATGAAGGATTCCACGGGTATGCTCCCATTGTTCGCCATGAGTTACTTGGACGCATCGCCATGATGAAGGATTCCACGGGTATGCTTTCATTGTTCGCCATGAGTTACTTGGATGTACCGCCGATGACGGCGATTCCACGGGTATGCTTCCATTGTTCAGTTATGAGTTTACTTGGATGTACCGCCAGTGATGAAGGATTCCACGGGTACGCTTCCATTGTATTTGATTTATGAGCTTCCTATTCTTCATGCCGTGTAGCATATGATTGATGTTCTTATTGATGGTAAGGCACAGTAAAAGGTAATTTGATTTCATCCCTGATCCCAGCTTGTTTTCAGACTTATGTTTTCATTACTGATTTTCGGGCCACATACTGGTACCGCCAGATCAACTCCTTCGGCTGCGTTCATGCCGCAGTCGAGATACGTAACTTCTGGTCCGCACTCTTAGGATCACTGCTCATTCTCCGAAAGCTCCATCCTCCGAGGCTTTGTCTTTGGTATGATTCCCGAGGTTATTTACTGCATAATCGTGGGTATGGCGGGGCCTCATCCGCCATCGTTATTCCTGAGGTCCGTAGTCACGTTTGTGGTTTGGGTCAGAATGATAAGATGTCTTTGCTTCACTTTCGTTTAAGTTATTTTATGAAAGCGCGCCTTATCACCACTAGTGATGTTCACCTTATACAGATTTTTGTTTCATGTATGTTCACGCTATTCTCTCGATGCTTACGATAGGGTACCTTGCAGGTACCGCGCGCCCGGTCGGTCGTGACAATAACGCTGGAAAACACTGAATCATGAGTTTCAGAATCGCGGTGCCATCATGCAATACCGCGGTGCCGAAAGATCAGAGCGACCACAGTAGTTTAGGCACCGCGCTCGTCGCAGATCGCGGTGCACAACACATTTCCAGAAAATAAAAAGCACTAAAATGGACAATGCAATATCCGCCGCCATCACCATTATTTTGGATCGCTGTATGTCTGTAAGTCGTCCCATTTGAATTTTTGAGTCTTTTACACATTTGGGACAATGTGTAATTTAAGTTTGGGGGGGGGGGGGGGAGTTTCATTTTATTTTATTTTTGTGAGTCTTTTGTTGTTTTTGTGTTTTATGTGAGTCAATTATTTTTATGACCATGCATGTTATGCTTATTTGGAACGCCTAGTGAACTAAGTGAGATAATGTAATGGAATGAGAAACTAAAATCTGTGTGCTTAAGTTAGATATGCCAAAAATTCATGAAAATTTGATTATTTGGAATATTTGGTGCTTAGTCTATGTGTTGTCAAGTGAAAAATGTATGTGAAGTCTGCTTGCTTGTTATTTGAGGCGAAATAGTTAAGATGTACATGTTAGGGAGATGATTCAGGCATTTCTTTGATATCCCTTCTTACCCTTCATTACCTATCCTGACAATAAATTATATCCCTAGTCAGCCCCGTTGAGCCTAAAATAAGTTGTTTTCTTTGACACCTCATGATTCCCTCGTGTGCCATAAGCAGTAATTGAAAAATTGGGATGAAAATAGTGAAAAAGGAATACAAAAAGAGAGTGAAAAAGGGATGCACCCCAATAAAAGAATGTAAAAGCTTAAGTTTGGGGAGTGCCTATATGAATTGATTCATGCTCTCAAAAAGAGAAAAGTGGAATGATAGGTATGAACTGAAAAGATTACCAAAAGAAGGACAAAACGGTTTAATGAGAAAAACGCTTATGGTACGTTAATTGAGCCTAAATGTCTACTTTTGCCTACCTCTGCCTAAGCCTACATTACAACCCTGAAAAATCCCGAGGATCTCTAGTATGTATGTCCATGATTAGTGGAGAATAACAAGTAAACAGGTCCATAGAACTAAATGAAATTGATACGCATAGGTTAGGTATTCATGCTTTCATTACTTATGATTGAAATGAATTGGCGAAATATCTGACATGAAATTCTAGATTGCTAAATTCATGTTATATTTGTTCCTACATATTATCCCAACTGACATTCATGTGTTTCTAAGTAACCTTGTGCAGCTGCGTGATTTGAGTCTTTGAATTTTTTATTTTTGTGTATTTGTTTTTGTTTTGATCTTTGTTCGAGGGCGAGCAAATGTTAAGTTTGGGGGTGTTTGTTAGGCGTATTTTGTATACGCCTTTTGAGTCATTTTTAGTTGGTATTTTACTCATTTTTGTTGTGTTTAGTATAGTAGTAGGTTTGTTTTTTCTTTCTTTTGAGTCACAGCGGTGCAAAAAGGTAAAATGGCAAAAAGGAACGAGAAATGGGCAGAAAAAGGTGCTCCCGAAGCGAAAAGGACGAAAGTTGGCAACTCATAGCGAAAGAAAGCGATCGCGCCACTATCAGAACGCGGTGCCATATTTACCGCGAGCCACAGACTTTCAGCGCCGCGTTCCATCAGCAAGATCTGCAGCCAATTGTCTTTGAGAAGTGCGCAGGAGTTTTGGCACCGCGGTGACGGTATGCAGAACTGCGGTGCCAACGCGGGAAATTTCAGTTCCGAAGGCAAATTGACTAAGGGCAAATTGGTTCATAAGACACGAAAATTAGAGGATATTTAAACCCTAGAGATTAATGCTATGGGGGAGGTTGGTCATTCTACAAGACAAAACAACACAGGCGGATTTGGAGCTACAATTGGAGACTTTGTTCTACGTAATTTTCTTTCTTTCGTTTTTAATTCAGTTTATGTATGGATATTGTGTTAGTTAGTAGTGTGACTATGGCTAGTAGCTAAACACTATATTAAGGCTTTCCTTATGAATCACTTGAAACTTTTATTCATGAATTAATGCAGTAGTTTGATTTCTTCTTCACTTGATTAAGATTTAGTCAATATTTGGTATGAATGTTTGATAATTAATTGATCACTAATTATCTTAACCTATATGATTTCGAATCAAAAATCGAGAGGAGAGATTTGAATATGTTGTAATTGACTAGACATAGGTTAAAATCACAGACGAAAGTACCCCGATACTTGTGTAGCATTATAAGTTACTGTTCTTAATCCCCCTATGTGGTAAATCCTATTATAGAAATATAGAAGGGTTTTGTACTGGGGTTGAGTGATTATATGTCCTAACCGGAATATAAGACAGTCTAGTTAACCGCTATCTTAACGAAGAAGAAGAATCATTTTAGTTGCATTAAGGATTGAATAAAGTGGGTAGTCGAGAATTTTGGAAGCTCTAATTCATTCATAACTGATTACAACTTTATTAGTTTAAATCTTGAAATTATTCTAATAGTTAAATAAAAATCTCAAACAAATATTGATTGCCAAATAGATAACATAAAATGGATGAACGGTACTTAGAAACCAGTCTCTGTGGACGATATTCGGTCTTATAGACTATATTACTTGTGAACGATGCGTACGCTTGCGTGAGCAGTCGAAAAATCACTAACAAATACCTAGCTGAGTGTTTTTTTGCTAAGTTTTTCATTAAACCCCCGTCCCACCATGATCTTTTTCAGTTTTAAAACTATAAACATCTTTACAAATTTTACATATAGCTACTTGATTATGTACATCCCTATCAAAATATTTTGATGCATCTGATTTTAATGGTTGTTTTGCTGGACCTCATCTCATACTAGGGGAATTATGAAGTGTTCCAGTTGGAGGTTCACTAGTGGGTGTTTCATTTATATTAATGGGTGTGTCATCGTCTAAAGCATCTTCTAAATTAAAGTCTTGTTCAGTTTCAGAAAATATCTGGTCGTCTAAATCATATGGTATTTCAGAAAAATGTTCAATATCAATAAAATCATCTTGTGTAGGAGTAGGACTAGAAATACTAGAAGAAGCACCCTGCCCTTATTACCCCTACTAGAAGAAGTCTGACCTTTACTCTTACCCAACATACTTCTTAATCCTTTCATTTTAATTATGCTAATAAATAGTTAAAGATAATGAAATTAAGTGCGCTAAATAAAATAAAGATACAATAATAATTTAATGAAAGAATGAATGTACCAAACGCCGACGTAACGTCGACGTGTAATCGAGAGGTTGAAAATTGAAATATTGCTCGATGGAAGATTCTCAAGCTAGTTTCGAGCTTCACTCCCAAATAAATAAATAAAATTGAATATTCAGTAGACAATGTAGATTTGTAGAAGATAGATTGAGAGATTAGAGAGATTGCAGTAAGATTTGTAAGAAAAATGAGAGAATTATGTATTTATAGTTGAAAAAATAGATTAAAGTGTAAATATAATAACTTAGAGTTAAAAATAAATATTAAGGGGTAGGGGGGAAGCAAAAAATGATCGTTGCACAACGGCCAAAATATAAAATGATCGTTGGTCCAACAACTATTTTGTGCAAAGGGAATGGGACGGGCGGGACTGGGATAGGTCGGGTCTTGGAGGGACTGAGGCGGGACCGGGCCTGGCGGGACGAGACCATATCCCGTCCCGATTCGAATTCCGATACTGTTATTTTTTTTATTATTTCGTGCTCGGGGCGGAACCGGGCTGACCGGCCCGTTGGCCACCCATATGTTAAAGTAACACATTGAGGCGGTCCACATATTTCAATATTTTATTATCTCAATTAATAATGTTAGAATTAAGTGACGATTTGTCCAGGAGTTGTTTTAGAAGAAGAGGTTTAACTTGTTAAGTATGAGAATAATCAAGTTTATTTTTCGACTCACCTTTCACATGGTTCACTTATTTTGAGATAAATTTCAAATCACTATTACTCTTTATTATTTCTCCGTGAAGTAAAAATAATAATATGTTGTATAGTACTTCTCAATTTCCTCGAATTTTAATTGTCCTAAACCCTCTTGAAAGTTCTAAACCCTCTTGAGAATACTGAACTTTATATGATTAACAATTCTCACCCTATAAAAATTTGTTTTGGGGTTGAGTTCTGTAAAATCCATTCTTTACAGAAATCAAACATCAAATATTATATTCCTTCCGTCCCAATACATGAATTTTGAGAGTCAAAACATTTTTTTCTTAATTTTAAATATAAGTTCAAATGTTTTATAAATAAAATAATATATTTAAAAACTCTATAAAAAAAATACTATAAATGTGCATAGTTAATTCACAACGTATAAAAGGAGTTTGAGAAAATTATAATAAAAACAAGTTATTTGTCTTCCCAAATTAATCATCCAGATATAAATTGAGTAGTATAGTAAGTACTTGGTTAAACTTGTCTTTTCCGAGTGTCGTCTGTCAGCTCCCAAAATCTAAATTTGTTATTATAATGATCACAACATTGAGCCGTTTGAATTACTTAGCAAGAGAGGTTTCCCCAAACACGTGGCCCTTCCTGTCAAAGAAAGGAAAGAACCTCCTGCAAATTTACCTAACCCAAGAAATCCCTCTCTTTTCTGTGGAAATAATCTCTGTGGACGTACCCACAGGCCACAACTGTAGGAAATAATGAGGAATTCTTAAATTCACCCATAAGCAGACATTACTTTGAGGCTATCTGGACTCTATTCTAATTCGTAAAAGTAAGTCTTTAATTGAGCTAAAACCTGCGAATTATGAGTTTTTACAGTAAATTTTAACTAATACTACTTAAGACAATATTTTTCGAGGTAATTTCAGGTCTACTTTGTCTCCTTTTAACACCTTCGCTTATTATAGTTTAGCACTTACAGAACGGTGCTAAACACATGACATGTCCAAACTATCTCAAGCGACATTTTCGTATTTTATTTTTAATGCGCTATTTACATCTTTTGACGAATGTGATATATGACCGCATATCCCTAAGATATTTATCTTGTACAAAATTACATCCGCATAAAATATTTTTGATATTAATGTGTCACCCACAAGTGACCAATAAGCTAAACTTAAATGGTTTTTTCTTTGCCCTTAAATACTTTAACCTATTATTAAGTTCTGTGATTGGCAATATGTACATAATGCGTATAGATCACCCATCTGAATTAATTAAAGCGCATTTTGATCGTCTATAATGTACTGCAAAGCTTTTGAAATACTCAAAATCGAGAACGTTTGAACAATCAAAATATTCATGAATACTTTTTCCCGGTTGACATAGGAGTGTATATGAACCGGATTGATTCGAATTTTTCAAATATCAAATCAAATCAATTGCATCGGATTTTTAAATTTATAAATCAAATCAATAAAAGTCGAATTTTTCAACCTCGGGTTGTTTGGGTTTTTTCGGGTAAAGTCTTCGTATAAAACATGTATAACTTTTACTTCAAATATTTATTTAGTTCTAGTAAGTTATAACTATCTAATTAAGATTTTTTTTTTAAATGTGAGAAGAGAGATGCCATTATACTAAAATATTGAACAAAAAAAAGTAACCAAATTGCATCTATAAAATGATTATAATCTAAAAGTACTAAAGTCATGCTATAATAAATACGCCTAATTTATAAGGCATATAGAAGATGATCATAATTTAAAAGTACTAAGTCATGCTAAAATAGGTACGGCTAATAAATATTAATTATATGATTAAATATTAAAGAAAAATAAAATTAAGTTATATATTTTCACTGTCTAAACTCTAAACCAATACAAAACTAAAGAATAGATATTCAATATTATTGTCATTTCTAGTGTTAGATTTGAATTTCTTTTGTTTTTGTTTGCATTACTATTTATTTGATTTTTTAGGTTAATTTGAGTTAGTAATATCTATGAGCTATAAAATTTATTGGATCATTTAACAAATATTTTTGAATTTTTTTACATATAATATCGGGTTGATTTGGTTCGATTTGATTTTTTTTAGTTAAAATCAAACCAAATCAATGGTGGCCGGTTTTTTATTTTTAAGACCAAATCAAGTCAAATCAAATCACTAGTCGGATTTTTCTCTGGCTTGGTTTGGTTGTGGATTATCGATTTGTTGCGGTTTGTCGATTTCGTTTGTTTACCCCTAATTGTACCTGTTGGAAATACCGTCGATATACATACTAAATGTCCATGATATACAAGTGTTATACACTTGCCCTGCTCTTTACACTTTGCTGTTTTTCCTTTATTGTTGTCATTCCTTACATTCCTAGCCTAGCCTAAGTTTGGTCTCATAAGGGCATTTTGTGCAAATGACCCATAGTATAAAACATATGTTTGTGGAAGTATTTTAGTTAATCAGAAATATAGAAAAGTTCACGCACACCTCCTTCTTCATCCTTTCTCGTCTTCACCATTTGCGATGCAGTTCACTGTGAATTCACGATCTTTGAGCTCACGCAGAATCGATCTCCGTGATTCTAGGTTTTATCACGGTATCGAGCGATTGGAGGAATCGATCTAAGCAAACGACAACAGAATCGTAAACTTGTAAATTACATTCTTCTGATTCACGAAGGTACAATTCATCTCTTCGACTAAAAGTGTTCAATATATTAGTAAAATCTGCTATTCGATTGGAATTATGGAAACCACTACAGCAATCATAGATGAAAGCTCGAATTCTGGTTGTGAGATAATCGACCACAATCATCCTCTATACCTGAGTGCAGCAGAACGGCGGGTGTCTTCGCGAGTTGACATCCAGTTAACAGGGATGGAAAACTATACACTATGGAGCAGAGCTATGCAACTAACGCTATTAACGAAGAACAAAATTGGATTCGTAGACGGATCTGTGAAGCGTGATACATATGGATCTATGCATACGAGGCAATGGGATAGGTGCAATGCCTTAGTGATGTCGTGGATTATGAAAAATGTCGATAAAAATCTTCTTAGTGGAATTTTGTATCGATCCAATGCTGCTGCTGTTTGGAAGGATCTAAAGGAGCGATTCGACAAAATTAATCTCTCTCGAGTGTATCAGTTAAAAAAGGAATTATCAATGCTGAATCAGGGGACATCATCGATTGCACAGTACTACTCCAGATTGAAGGATCTATGGGATGAGATTGACTCGATTATACCACCTCCTACCGCGAATGTTCAAACTCAGGAATACATCATCATTTAAGCAACCAGGTATTGGAGTTCCTATGGGACTAAATGACGGTATAATCAAGCTAGAGTCACATATTATTAATGTCTCAACACCAAGTGTAAATCAAGCCTATGCCATGGTGGCACGGGATGAAAGTCAAAAGCACATCTGTCGCCAGGAATTCCGCCGGAAGGTATGGCAATGGCGGCGTAACTTCATTTAATAACACCAGAAATACAATACATATGCTATTGTGATCACCGCCGCGTGAAGGACCTGACGGGGAAAGGCATCCTGAATTACTATACTACTGTGATCACTGTAAAAAACAGGGTCACACTATGGAGAAATGCTACAGGCTTGTTGGTTACCCTTCTGATTCCAGAGAAAAAAGGAAGGTTGTTAATGCAGCCATTGGACCACAAATGGAAGCCAACAGTCCACAACTATCTACATACGGCAGGATCAACTTGACACATGATCGACGACTGCGCACCGGATAAGCTACACCAATCACGGTGTTATGGCTCGGGAAAAAGGACGGTATGGATCATCATGCACTGCAAAGGTGCACATGGCAGGTAAATATGAGCACACCAAGATAATGATAGATATAGTGGATAGTAGACTCGTGCTACTAACCATAGTTCTGACAGGAAAATGATTGAAACACCTAATCCTTCAGACAATCTAGGACATGTGCAGCTACCTACTGGGGGCATTGCTCAAATCTCACAAACTGGGAATTGTAGACTAACAGGAGGTGATGTATTAAACCATGTACTTTGTGTGCCAAGCTTTCAATTCAACCTACTTTCAGTATCCAAGTTAACTAGGGAATTGAATTGTAGTGCAAGATTCTTCCCTGACTTCTTTGTCCTACAGGATCTCCTCACTGGGAAGGTGAAGGAGATTGGTAAAGAAGTAGATGGTCTATATGTCTTTGGAGACTGAGGCGGGGCAGATTGGTGACAGGCGTGCACATGACACAAAGCTAATTCGGAAGGATCGAGGGCTACATGGCATAAAAGACTAGGGCATGCTCCTATGAGTGTCCTTAGGAAGATCAAGATCTTTAATAATGATAAGTTTAGTTTTAATATTCCACACTGTGATGTATGCCCTATGGCTAGACAAACCAGATTACCCTTTCCAGCTAGTGATAGTAGAACTACATCTTCATTTGAGCTTTTACACATTGATGTATGGGGACCATATAGAGTTCCCACATATACTGGAATGAGATACTTCCTTACTATAGTTGATGACTTTACCAGGTGGACCTGGATTTATCTGTTACACATTAAATCAGATGTGCCAAGTATGCTTAAGGACTTGTGTGTTATGATCAAGACACAGTATGGTGTGGTTGTCAAATCCATTAGATCTGATAATGGCTCAGAGTTTATTAACAGTACATGTAGTGACTTGTTTGCCAGATTAGGGATTGTCCATCAAAGATCTTGTCCTTACAGTCCTCAACAGAATGGACTAGTTGAAAGAAGACATAGACACATCCTAGAATTGGCAAGGGCTATCAAGTTTCAAAGTCACCTACCAAATAGGTACTGGGGGGATTGTGTGGAGGCTGCAGGGTACATCATGAATAGATTACCTTCAGTAGTTCTGGGAAACATCTCACCTTATGAAAAGTTATATGGGAAGGCTCCAAATCTGTCTCATATGAGGGTCATTGGTTGCCTTTGCTATGCAACAAACTTACTTGATCGGACAAATTTGACACTAGAGCAATAAGCGGTCTTGCTTGGATATTCCTCCAAGCATAAAGGATACAAACTATTAAATCTATCTAACAATACTCTGTTGTAGCGAGAGATGTTACGCCCATGAAGATTTGTTTCCTTTCCAGCAAAAGCAGCAGGTACTTGGACCAGAGCAGCAGGTACTTGGACCAAGCCACACCATCCATTTAGAGGCTTCTGGAGATGGTTCAGAAATTTCACTGGTGATCTTTCGGTGATGGGACTACCTTTCATCCTTTCCAGGAAAAACAACATTACTCCAGAATTGCTGATCTTGCAGATCAGTCTCATCAAGTTGAAGTTGCTGAAGGACATCCATCCATGAACGCAGAGGTTCTGATCAATTTGAGGAAGCTCATCATTGATGATCGCGATCTTTGAAATTGCACTGAGCACGAGGTTGAATCATCTCGAGAAGATCGGATAGGAGCGTAGCGACTGCATGGATGAAGGACTTTTATGGAGCAAATAACAGCGAGAACGCTTGTATCCTATGTCAAATAGTCTCACTTACATGGATTGTGCGCTAGATATCAGAGTTATATTGCAAAAATGGGATTTGAGAAGGAGCCAACATCATACTCTACAGCAGTTCAGGATACCAGATGGCTGGAGGCAATGAAGGCTGAGATGAAGGCACTGGAGGACAATAACACTTGGGAGGTTCGATCTTCCCAAACACAAGAAAGCCATCTGACGCAGTGGTCTATAAGATCAAATACAAAGCTAATGGTGAAATAGAAAGATTCGAGGCAAGGTTGGTGGCTAAGGGTTACAATCAAAGGAAGGTGTTGACACAAGACACCTTCTCACCCAGTAGCAAAAATGGTTACTGATGAGGTAGTGGTCTCGATTCTTGCTTCGGAGGTTGGGACATCTATCAAATGGATGTCACAATGCATTTCTCGAGGATCTCAATGAGGAAGTATATGACCGTGCCACGGGGCTTTGATGATAAGCGAGTAGAGTATGCAAGTGGTCAAGTCTTTATATGGCCTAAAGCAGGCTTCTAGGCAGTGGAATATTAAGCTCACTACTGCCCTAAAGAACTCAGGTTTTGTCCAAAGCCAACTGGACCATTCACTACTCACAAAAAGGCTGGGAAATAGAATAGTGTTGGTGCTCATCTATGTGGATGATCTTGTCATTCTTTGGAAATGATAGTGCCTCATTCAATGCACAAGACATCACTTCAAAGAACTTCAAGATCAAGGACTTGGGGACTTTAAGATACTTTACGGGTTTTGAGTTTGCTCGAAATGATAGTGGAATAGTCGTCATCAAAGAAAATATACTTTGGGTGATCTCGATCTTGGTCTCTCGGGGAAGCCAGAAAGACCCTATAGAACTTAATGCCGGTGACATCTACAACTTATGATCAATGCATTCTGCGCTTTCTTGCACAACTCGAATAAAGATACACTTCTTGGCGGATCGGTAGCTACCAAAGCTTATTGGGAGGCTCTTATACTTGACAAACACGGGCGACATCTCCTTTCTTTGTCCAAAGCCCGAGTCGGCCTTCAAAGTCCAAAACATCTCATCTTACGGCGATATCGTATAGTCGGATACGAAACAAGCACTGTGCAGGAATTTTTATGCGATGGGAGAGACACCAATCTCACGACTATTGTGATCGCGATTGGGCCTCCTGTCTGTCTGAGAGAGGTCCATCACAGGCTATTTAATATTCTTTGGTTCATCCCTCATATCGTGGAAGTCGAAGAAGCAACCTACAGTGTCGAAGCTCGGTGAGGTGAGTATAGAAATCTTCATGCGGCGATTGCGAAGTGGTGTGGCTTCTTTGGTTTATTTCTTTGGTATGCATCCATCTCCACCTTCCATACGATGTCTGACGATGAAAGTCGGCCTTGCAGATTGCAGCCAATCCGGTCTTCCATGAGAGAACCAAACATATTGACATTGACTGCCACTTCATTCGAGAGAAAATCCAACAAGGATTGATATGCACTGCTCATTTGCCCACAGCGGAACAACCGGCAGATGCGCTCACAAAAGGACTCACTCAAGGTCGGCGACTATCTATTATCAAGCTCGGCCTCAAGAATCTGTTCTTGGACCCTAGCTTGAGGGGGCGTGTTGGAAATACCGTCGATATACATACTAAATGTCCATGATATACAAGTGTTATACACTTGCCCTGCTCTTTACACTTTGCTGTTTTTCCTTTATTGTTGTCATTCCTTACATTCCTAGCCTAGCCTAAGTTTGGTCTCATAAGGGCATTTTGTGCAAATGACCCATAGTATAAAACATATGTTTGTGGAAGTATTTTAGTTAATCAGAAATATAGAAAAGTTCACGCACACCTCCTTCTTCATCCTTTCTCGTCTTCTTCACCATTGCGATGCAGTTCCTTTGTGAATTCACGATCTTTGGGCTCACATGCAGATCGATCTCCCGTGATTCTAGGTTTCTATCAGTACCGGGTTTAATTTCTTAATTCCTCTCTCTTAATTATAAATACAGTTGTTTCCAACCAAATAAATATTTAAAAAAGCGTAACATAACAAAAAAAATCATGCATTTTAAGCTGAGCATGCGTTTAATAATTAATTTAATTTGCTAATTTTTAACTTGGGGGAGTTTCCCTTCCCATGCTTTTGTTTACACTTTTTGAAGCTCTGAACACTTTTAAAAGTGATTAACTAAATATAGTAGCAATACTTTAGGCTGTATTAGTGAAAAAGGCAAAAAGATTTGCAAATGGGCGTTGTCTCTGATCAATTAAGTTACCTAATTAGACCTACTTTGCATTTGGAGTACTGTACTTCTTATCTAAGTTTGTACCAAAGCCAAGGACTTCCCTTTTCTGCTACAGAAAATAAAAGAAAACCCACTACTTATGATTTTTTTTCTTACAAATTTCACGTGTTCTCTGCTTCTATAACTGTAAGGCACAAAGTAATATATTCGTACAGCATTTTTGTTTTTATTTTTCTTCTTGATTTTGATATATATAAGAGTAAACGAAAAGATAACTAACAGAAGATTATCCCCTTGCAGATGAGATTTTTAGTACTAAACCAGATTATCCCCTTGCAGATTCTTGTTCAGTTGTACTCGTGGATGTAAGGTATATTACAGTAATACTGTTAAGAGTCTCGAAAATGGAATGAGAATTTTAACTCCTTATGTCCAAGTTCATTGTAGGAGTCAAAATTCTCACTCCATTTCCGATGTAAGACTCTTAACAAATATTTTTCTCTTTCTAAAAAAATAAATAAATTTTGCTCTGAAATGGAATGAATCGCAATCTTTTACTATTAGGGGCATTAAGACGAAAGGCCCAATTCCATGTTACAAGTTCTAATAGCCTATAGACATCTTAATGGGCTACGTGAGCACTTCCATATTACAGGCTTCTATAGACATCTTAATGGGCCGCCTGAAACAATTCCATACTACGGGCTCATGTAGACATCTTAATGGGCCGGCTGAATCTTCCTTATACCTTTGTTATTCAAATATAAGATTTAGTTACTTTTAGGGTGGAAAAATTAGTGCATGAAAATAGAATCTCGCCAATTCGAGCAAGTTTGAGCGGGTCAATGACCCCTTCATTTAGTACTTATTTAATTTTGCTCCACCCAATTCAACTCATTTAAATGTTAGATTAATATGTATGCATGGAAAATCTTGTCAAAATATTTTAGAATTATTTTTGTTTGATGTGTTATATAAAGTCATAATAAAGAAAAAAAATTGGTAATTAAATAAATTATAAGAAAATAAATAACGAAATTAAAACCTTGTAAGGGTTGGGCATGTTGTGATATGACCATCGTTTAGCCCATTTTAGCCTAATCTAATTGACCCCAAGCAACCTACGCGAGTTTAATGACCTGCTCATCTATTAACTCAATCTATTTTGACCCGTCCAAATTCAGAACCACCCACCATTTGACACTTCCCAATTTTATAATAACTGGCAATCTCAATCACGGTTTATCATTTGGTTTACTTATGTAATATATATAATACTTTTACCCCTTCAAATGCTATCTATAGATAATCACGTTCACTTACTCTTTAATTGCATTCATCACCTCCACATGAATAGAAAGGAAGAAATCGAGTATAGATATTTCTCAACTTTGGACATTAGCCATGAGAAATTTTAAGTGTACGTATACTTTAGCATTAAATTAAGCTCAGCCACAGCCAAAGTCTACCACATTTTGCTTTAACAAAACCAAGTAGAGGTGTACATATTAGCTCCAGTTTTCACCAGCATTAATTAATTGATACTTCTTATAATTGTTCTCTCATATTTATGACGAAACTTTATATTCTTATACATATTTCAGGAAACCTGTGATTTGATAGAGACATTGTTACATCTTTTCAGTTACTACTCTAAACGTACAACACGAACGATAAGTTATATGTGTAACATGATAACTACTGTTTCACGGGAATAAAGGGATATTCGTAGTAGGTAAAATATATTTTTGGCTAAAAATAACTTATATTGAGTGGTTAAAATAGGCCAACGTGTGATGTCAAACAAGTTGATCTCTTTTTTCTAACTTTTTATGATCTCTTTTTTCTAACTTTTTATGATCTCTTTTTTCTAGTGGCTAATGATAGACTCCATAACTTTTAATTTTATAGTTACGAAGACGTAAATCCTCCTCATTAACCTTTTAGTAATAATGGACGTTTAATTTATCGTAAACATGTATATTATAAAAATAATTGTATCTCTACTCATAATTAAAATATTTTCATATATTGTGTAAATATAATTATGGTAAGAATAGAATTCCTCTTTTGTATAGGCTTAGGATTCCTATTGTATAAGAGAAGAATATTGTACTTTATATATACATTGATATTAATGAAAAGACTCTCAGGGGAGATTAATATCATCTTACATGGTATCAAAAGCCTAAAACAAAAACCCTATATTTTGAGTTACCGCCGTCGCCTTGCACCTATACCCCTCTGCACCAAACAGGTTGTTTTCATATACGAATGCAGATTGGGCAGGGTGTCCGGACACGCGACGCTCCACCTCCGGCTTTTGTGTTTTTTTAGGAGATAATCTGATTTCTTGGTACGCGGCGGCGGACTACCCTATCTCGCTCGATCAGAAATTTGAGTCTGAGCGTTGCAAATGTAGTAGCTGAGATTTGTTGGCTCAGAAATTTACTGTTAGAACTTTAGTGTCCTTTGCGTCAGGCATCAATTGTGTACTGTGATAATATCTCAGCGAACCAAGCACATTGAGATAGACCTACACTTTGTTCGTGAGAAAGTTGCACTAGGTCATGTCAGAGTGTTACATGTTACATCATCCTATCAGTATGTAGATATATTTACCAAAGGACTTCCCAGACAGTTATTTATTGACTTCAGATCCAGTCTCAGCGTCCGGCCTCCTCCCGCTCCGACTGAGGGGTTGTGTAAACATGTATATTATAGAAACAATTGTATCTCTACCCATAATTAGAATATTTCCATATATTGTGTAAATATAACTATGGTAAGACTAGGATTCCTCTTTTTTATATGCTTAAGATTCCTATTGTATAAGGGATGAATATTGTACTCTATATATACTTTGATATTAATGAGAAAACTCCCTAAGATAAATTAATATCATCTTATATTTATATTGCAATCTGGTGCATAAAGCATCTCGCTTTAGCAGGGTTCAGGAAGGGCCGCATCTCAATGCTATATTCCTACCCCAGAACATTGGAAAATACTATTTTAATCTCACAATTAATAACAGGAAACATATACGACGTGCACTGTCCAATTTTCAATTGATTTTAGATAAAGATTCGTTTACTTTGTAAATTGTAATATAAGTACGTAACACTTACAAACTATAGAAAAAGTAAATAGCTTAATAACTTTTTAAATAATGTTGTCGCAGAAATAGTTTAATTGTTAAAATCAATTACGTCACAAAAAAACGAGAGGATAAACTATCTTGTAAACAGTAAATCATGAATATTTATGCGTATAGAACTTTTAATCCACATATGAAGGAGGACAAATATTAATTTATTCGTCGGCATTTCTTTCTTTATTAATCTGTAATATACGTATCGTACGTGATGCATACTGAAATCAATATTGTTTTTGTCTCAATATAATCTTTGTATTAAGAGGAAAGTGTGGCACAAGATCATGCAACGTGAAGCCTCGCAAAAATGGGAAGTATAAGCTACCTCATTCAATATATACTTAATACCTCTCATCAACATAGTTACTAAGTAAAGTTATTCAGCTCTTGGACATATAAAAAGTAATCGCCAAGTATTCTTGCCTACCATATTTTAACCTGAGAGCTCTTCATTAACTACTAGATGCACTACAACCTTTGAATGCTTTTCTCATTATTCAGGTTACTAATTTTACTTGAATAGTTACATGTCAAATATATCCTCAGACTCCATATTATTGAATTTCACTGAATATATTATTATAATAATATGTCAATATATATATAATTAAACTCAATGAAAAATCTAGCACATTCAAAATAACTCACACAAATATAAGAGAAATGAAAAGTGACATGTAAGTTCCCATGTAGGGGTGGTCAGTGGGTCGGGACGAGTTGGGGCGGGATCGGGGCGGGGCTGGCGGGGCGGGTCCGAGCCGGACGAGATCGAGTCCCGTCCCGGTTTTGGTCCCGTTGGCTAGGGGGTCGGGGCGAGATCGGTTTGGGACATTTTTTTGCACTTAATTAAAAAAATAACATATATATAAACAACTTAATAATTGAACAAGAGTGTAATAAAATATCCCAGGACTGGAAAAGATGGAGTTAAATTATTTTTTAAAATATTAATAGAAGAAGTATTATCTACTGTAATAGTCATAATTTTATCAGTTATGCCATAATAATAGCAAATAGAATAAATATTTCTGCAATAAAATTATCAGTGTGTCTATCATCTATATATTTATACGCAAAAATACGTTTTTGCATAGACCATTTATAATCTATCCAATCCAATGACAGGTTATCGTTAAATAATCATGACTGTTAGTACTACGACCTATATCATAATAGATACTTTGCCAGGAAAATGATATAATGAATAACATAAATATTATTGATATTCGTGTGCAAATTTAAATACATCTCTCTTAACAGTTGATCCAGGAAAACATTTATAAGCAGAATTATACATAAAACCAGGAGATTTAGAAATGAAAAGGACAAATCTTCCACAACAACTAATTTTGCTAGTGTTTCCCTATCTCTATGTTTATCGTATTTAGGGCCTACAATTCCCCCTGTCACAGGGTTAATTTGACCCTGTATTTTGTCCGGGATAGTATGTGAACCTTGTCCCGATGGAGAGGGCGCTTGCGCACCCTCTATGTGTCTCATTAAATCCACGTCCCATCATGACTTTGTCCAGTTTTAAAACTATAAACCTCTTTACAAATTTTACATATAGCTATTTGATTCGTTGCGTCCCTAGTAAAAAATTGTCATGCATCTGATTTTAATGGTCGTTTTGTTGGACCTCGTCTCATACTAGGGGGAATATGAGGCATTTCAATTGAAGGCGCATTAGTATGTGTGTCATCTACATTAGTGGATGTGTCATCATCTAGACCATCTTCTAAATTAAAGTCTTCTTAAGTTCCAGAAAATATCTCATCGTCTAAATCATGTGGTATTTCAGGAAAATTTTCAGTATCAACAAAATCATGCAGTCTAGGAATAGGATGACTAGAACTAGAAGAAGTACCATTACCCTTATTACCCTTACCCGTAACATACGTTTAAATCCTTTCATTATAATTATTCAAATAAATAATTAAAGATAATGAAATTAAGTGCGCTAAATAAAATGAAGAACAATAAAAATTTAATGAAAGAATGAATGTACCAAACGCCGACGTAACGTCGGCCTGTAATCGAGAGGTTGAAAATTGAAATATTGCTCGATGGAAGATCCTCAAGCTAGTTTCGAGCTTCACTCCCAAATAAATAAATAAAATTAAATATTCAGTAGACAATGTAGATTTGTAGAAAGATTGATTGAGAGATTGTACGAAGATTTGTGAGAAAGATGAAGAGAAAATGAGGTATTTATAGTTAAAAAATTGGGTTAAAATGTAAATATAATAACTTAGTGGTTAAAAATAAATATAAACGGGGTAGGGGGAGGCCAAAAATGGCCGTTGCACAACGGCCAAAATGTAAAATGGTCGTTGGTGCAACAACTATTTTTGTAAGGGGGGGGGGGGGGGGGTTCAGGCGGGACGAGGCCATGTCCCGTCCCGGTACCGATTTTTCCTTAAACCCGGTCCGGGTCGTCCCGACCCACTGGCCATCCATACCCATGGTCCACTACAAGTCGAAACTTTCCAGCTCCCCACTTGAAAACAAGTAGCAGCCAACAACTATAAATAGCAACCTATTATCTTCATGTTTTTATATCCTTAGCCAACATTATAAATCTCAACACTCCATGCACCCTTACTTCTACTGAAATTACTACTCCATCAAATCATTTGCATGTCTTAATTGACACATTGTTGACAATATCCACCAAACTCAGTCACCAATTTGCCAAAGTACAATATTTTTTCTTCTAAAGAAATGGCACCTCATGGAGAGACTATTGTCAGTGCCAACGTTCGAACAAACATCCTTAGTCAACCACCTCGACTCTCCAACGACAGCCTAAAAAGGACAATGTCTGAAATCTCATACGAGTGGATGAACAATGAAGACACTATCGATGCAAATCTACCTCCAATATCCGAAGTAGAAAACGCGAAATGTGAGTGTTGTGGCATGAGCGATGAGTACACGTCCGAATACATTGGTCAAATTCGAAAAAAATACTGGGGCAAGTGGATATGTGGGCTTTGTGCTGATGCTGTAAAAGAAGAAGCCCAAAAGAATGGAGGCAAAAATGAAGAAGCATTGAGTACTCATATGAGTGGTTGTAGCAAGTTTAACAAATTTGGTAGGGCTAATCCAGTTCTTTATCAAGCTGAGGCAATGAAAGAAATGTTAAAGAAGAATAAAAGGGGAATTATGAGAGCCAAATCAATTAGTCCAAGGGACAGAACTATGAATCCAAAGAAGGGTGGAATTACAAGAACTAATAGTTGTATTCCTGCCATTACTAAAGAGATGAGTGACCTTAATATAGTAAGCTGATCGATCAGACGCTTCCTTGAGTTGTGCGTTCTTCAATAACGTTTGTACTACGAGCATCTATATATTTTTTTCTATTTTTAATGGCTAAGCTTTGGAGTAAACCGTTATTACCTCTGTGAGGACTTTTTGGTTTGTCCAAGTTTTTAACCTTTTCTTGATAATGCTATTAGCTTTTAAAAGTTGTGTTCATTCGCACTCAGCTTGGATATTTGTTATTAATATGTATATACTATTAAATCTTGTACAATGTACTGGTATTGATCTCAAATCTTAATCAACGTTCTTTTTGCTAACATACGACATGAGAGTAGTACTGATAAGCACCCTCTCTATTTTCTTAGCTTTTACTAGTAATTTTGCAGCAAGCATATAGAAAATAAACACTTTTTTTATATTGTATTTTACCCTCCTCCTTATTTAGTCAGATACCTCTTTTAAGCTAGATTCCATTCTAAAACAGCTGCCATGCACCTCATTTTCTATTAACTAATTGATATTTTCTTTGTTTACTACTCCCTCTCCATCCATTTTTACTTGTCCATTTTAACTTGACACATTCCTTAAGAAACAATAAATAAAATGTCAATTTATTATATCACTCTTAACTATTATAGATCGCCTAAATAATTAAAATCAATCAAACATACTTTAGAAGTGGCTAAGTTGTGCAGCCATCAACAATTTCTTGAAGTTTCTCACCCAATAATTAATAATAAGAATAAAATAAATATGAAGTGGTAACTTATGTATTGGTTTTTCCAAATAAGACAAGTAAATGTAAACATCTATTTTTAGTATAGTAAATAAATAAAAATGGACGGATGGAGTATATATTAGCAAAATTATATATTGCCGCGGACATTGATTATTAATCCATTTTGCCCCAGCTTTTGTACCCTAAAACATTTGCTCATGTGTGACGAGATAAGAATTGTGCAATTTTAAGAATAACGATACAAAGACATGATTGTTCCTACCAGGTCATTCTAGGCTTCTGGCGGACTCATTTTCTTCCATTAATGTCACATATCGGCTATGTTTCTACATCTGTATAAAGTATTCTATAAATTTTCCATTTATATGTTAAGATTCAAGCATTGTGAATAGTAATGTGTAGAACGGGAATATAACAACAATAACTATTTGTTAAAAATCTGGAAATGATCAAGTATGAGGGTTTGCTGAGTCGACCAAATGCTTGATCTATCCTTAAGATAATATTGCCCCGTATATCCTTTCAACGGTTGTAATGACAACTTATCTCCCAAGATAAAATAGCAATCAAACAAATGAGCAAAGGGAACTCAAGTGTTTGCTTTGGAAGAAAGATCTTTGAGTGTTTTGTGATTGCAAGAGATGAAGACAATTTCAGAGAATTATTGAGTGTAAGATGTCAAGTGTGTTTCCAAATGAGTCTTATGTCTCATTTTATATTGTAGATTATGACCCTCCAAATGAATAAGTAATGGCAATGAATGTCATGTTAATGCCTTGAATTTGGAGTTACAATTCAGCCAAGTAATGGCTGAATTCATGAGCAAAATAATGGAGAGTAAATACTCCAAAGTCAGCCCAAGAATCAGTTTTTAATTCACCTCCAACGGATTGAAACGATCAGTCGCGGCCGCCGGAGAGGAGTCACGGCCGCCGGTTCGATAACTCACCGAACTGAACGTCAATTAAGTCACGGCCGCCCGGGGCGTCGCGGACCTTCAATTCGGTGAGTTCATCGAATTGAAATGTCAGATGCGTCGCGGCCGCTGGGGAGGCGCGCGACTTCTCGATTTCATGGTGATTTCTGATTCATTTCATCTTTACACATTATACACTTCTTCCTTCATTTACCAACGTGAAATCATTCGTCATTTGGCCAATAACCGTTTATTACCTTACGTCTCAAACAATTCGTATATGTACAAATATCTCTTCCATTAAGGAAATTTTGATCATTGGCACTACGTGTGCACGTGTGTGGAAATAAGGTTTCCTATGTGCGGGGCCCCAATTGTTCGATTCATAATTAATAGGATTTACTTTATTTCACGTTCAATAAATATTTCCAACAATTCCCTCTTGAAAGAGATTTTGGTGCACGCATATGGTGTCTTTCTAGCAATCACTTGGCGGAACGATGTTGCATCCGGAGAGGTAGCCGGAGCTTTGAACCTTCCATAGTAGAATACCATCAGACATATTTACTGCGCGGTGAACGTGATGTCTTGAACCATCAGTGTTTAGTATATGTCAAGACAATGGTACCAACACAACACCTTTCCTACTCAATCTTTCTAGTGTTTTGTCCATCGTGGGTCGTGGACGCCCTTGGATTCTTAAGTGCGTTCATTTGAGGCGACCTGTCCTCGCACTTAAATAGGTGATTTCCTACAAGGTATCCTGTAATACCCCGCTACACAACCGTTAGGAACCATTAAAAATTTCACCAACCTAACCTCAACTTTTGAGGATCATTAAAGGTTTGAAAACTTATCCTTTACCCTTCTTACAGGTGGTATTTTTGTCTATCACGGGAATGGCCTTGGATTATGTTTCTTAAGAAAGACACATTATCCGAAGTGCTCTTGCTTCCACCGAAGCGCTCACGGAACCTTTACAGTTTAGTTTTTCCATTGAACCTCATTCCTGGGATCTCCAGTTTGTAAGGTTGGGTGTCCACTATATCAGTTCTTATTGTTTGGGTTTGAAGCCCGTTCCCCTAGACGGGCAGAACAACTGATCTTTGGGTATTCCCTTCGTCAAGGGATCTGCGATATTTTCCTTAGATTTTATGTAATCAATGGAAATAATACCCTAGGTGATCAACTGCCTAACAGACTCATGTCTCCGTCGAATATGACGAGACTTACCGTTGTATATTGCACTTCGTGCCCTTCCTAGAGCCGACTGACTAACGCAGTGGATCATTACCGAAGACACGGGTTTATCCCAACATGGGACATCCTCTAGAAAACCATGAAGCCACTCAGCTTCCTCTCCTGCTTTATCTAAAGCGATAAATTCTGACTCCATCGTGGATCGGGAAATAAAAGTTTTCCAAGAGGATTTCCAAGACACAGCTCCACCACCGATTGTAAAAATATATCCGCTGGTGGACTTGATGTCGTCGCTATCAGATATCCAGTTTGCATCGTTGTACCCCTCTAGTACCGCTGGATATCTTGAATAGTATAACCCGAAATATATCGTGAATTTTAGGAACTGTAGTATCCTGTTCAATGCTTTCGTGATCCTCACTAGGATTTCGAGTGAACCTAGCCAATTTATTGACTGCATAAGCGATATCAGGTCGAGTGCAGTTTGTGATATACATCAGACTATAAATCACATGCGTATATCGCTCCTGGTGTACGGGCTTACCCAGATATTTGTCAAGTTTTTTACTTATATCCAATGGTGTTGATACCGGTGAACTGTCGAACATCCCAAATTTCTTCAGTACATTCTCGATGTAGTGAGATTGAGATAAGACCAGTCCATTAGATGTCTTAGAGATCTTGATCCCTAAGATGGCATCTGCAATGCTCATATCTTTCATGTCAAAACACTGTTTTAACATGTTCTTAGTCTCTAGGATTATTCCATGACTGCTTCCAGTGATCAACAAGTCATCTACATATAGACATATCATGACGAAGGATTTGACATTTCCTTTCATATAGACACATATCACGACCCGACCCGACGTCCTAATTGGACGTCATTACTGACTTGTCACTCTTAATCGATTTAATTCCGAGATCTATAGAAATTTCGGCAGCACAACGCTGCATCTACAACATATCCCTAAAATAGGCGAGCCGACAAGACTGCCTTACATAACTAACTGATATATCTCAACGGGCTAGCCGACTAGGCTGCCACCAAATAACATCATGTAAACAAAGAAACAATAATAATAGGCAAGCCGGCAAGGCTTCCCCACTATACACGGGAACATCCCAAAACAAGCACAATTATACAGCTAGCTCAACCGCATAAACGTTCTACACAAGTCCAAAACACATCTATCACCCACGACTGTCTACAGACCTCTAAGAGTATGACAACGACATAAGACGGGACAGGACCCCCGTCGTGCCCATAAATATGTACAATCAAAATAGGAGAGGTTTTGTACCAAAATAATTGGCTTCGGAACAATGGAGCTCTCCAACAGCTGAATAGATGTCCTAGACTGGAGGGTCACATATCTGAACACCAGGACCGGCGGGCATGAACGCAGTTGTAATCCCCGTAGTTCTGGCCATACGTGTGAGAGCGTACGAAAGGAGTAAGACTTAAAAATTTTCGAAAGCTAGGTTGACGGATTGTTTCGGACGGGTTTTTGGTCAACTTTGGGGCGGGTTATGACCCGGTACATTGAGAGTTCCTAGGTGTTTCAAAGGCATAGTGCGTAGTTCGTTGAGTCTAGCTTCCAACGCAACCAACCGTTCGTCGATAGGACACCGGAGTAGGAAGTTATGGGAGTTACAAGTTCAGTGCGCAGACGGACATAAAGGTGTTTCGGGCAGGAGCCACAGGGCCGCGGCGCCGGAAAGATCTGAGGGCTCGCTGAAGTTGCAGCGCCGCGGCGCCGGGAAGCAGGGCCGCGGCGCCGGAATGTCCTGGGAGTCGGCAGGAGTTGCAGCGCCGGCTGCAGGGCCGCGGCGCCGGTTTCTGGTGAGTGGAAAATTCTGCACTGTTTTTTTTTAAAAGAGGTCATGGGTGGGGGACAAGTGTCCCCCCCCCCCCCCCCATCTGATTTTTGCATGTCTTATATATTGACCAAGTCTTGAAGACTTGGTCATCTTTCAAATCCTTCTCTCTCTCTAAGCTAAAGCTCTCACTTCTCTCTAGAATTCCAAGAGGAATTCAAAGCTTAAGGAAAATCTGAAAAGTTAGGACAAGAAGGAAGATGTGTTTGACTAGTGTATAATGGTAATATAACAACTTTATGGGAAGTTGGTTGTATTGGCTTTATGAAAGGTTACTAAGGAAAGGTTTACTCCAAGTAAAATAAGTACGGATAAAGGATTTGAATTTGTGGAAGACAAATTATTTTTAAGGCATTAATGGCCTAAGGTTTTTAAAAGAGATGAAGTCACTTGATTTTAGAAGTCTATTGTATTTTTAAAGGTAAACGTAACTTGTTTGAAAAGTTGTCGTGACTTGATACTACGGTTATTAGTATCTTGGGAGTTTTACATAAAAAGGAGTCATTTTTCTTAAAAGGTTTAAGGAACGTGGTACTTGGGTTAAATTCCCGGATTTTCCTTTAAAATGACATGTAGTGCCTTAAGTAACTAAAATGAGAGGATGTACTAGAAATGTTATTAAGGAGTTAGGAGATATTCTTAACTTGCTTACGTTTACGTTTTGATAAGCCGGTAGCGCTTATGTTATGTATGATAGCCGGTTGTGCTGATTTATGTATTATATTATTATTATTATTATTACTATTTATGACATGGATTTGCTACCCATGATGCGAGTGCGGCGCTTGTACTCATGCGGGCCCACAGGGTCCATGCGGGTGAAATAGTCTCATGCGAGGCGGATGACCTCATGCGGGTGAAATAGTCTCATGCGGGTGAAATAGTCTCATGCGAGGTGATGACCTTATGCGGGTCCGTGATGCGCGTTAAGATGCACACACTTTAAACGCAAGTGCACGTTATCGTGACAAGTAGTATAGTCTTTGATAAGACCGAATATCGTCCACAAGGATTAGGGTCCAATTACCAACTATCTATTTTCTAGTATCTATTTGGTGAATTTATGATTGATTGGTTGTTTATAACTACGAATTATAAAAGCTATTTTAACTATCAAGGTTTTACTTCAGTTGTGATGAGAATAGGGCTTCCATGTATCCTTACTATCAGCTTATGCTACTTACCAATGCATTAACTCATGGTATTCTTCTTTAGGAGAAAGCAGGTTTACGAAATCGTTTTATATTCCCGTTAGGGTTATATAAACACTCAACCCCAGTATCGCACCTTACCTAACTTTCGATGATAAGAATAACTTTATAGGAGGATTAAGAACAAAAACCTAGTTGACCGTCACGCACAATGCGCAAAATTAGGGTTGTTAAGCCTCTCATCAACGCTACATAAATAATTGAGGTATTTTCATCCCCAATCCAAGAATGTCTACCCAACTTACAGCATATTCACAATCCCCTTTTAATCTGATTAGAAATCATATAGTGATAATTAGTTGTCAATTAATTACCAAGAATTCAACTCAATTATTGGATAGATCTCTCAATAAGAAAAATAACCATAAACATGCATTAATTTATAACATAAGTTTCTAGTAATTCAACATGGAAAGCCCTATAAGAGAATTAGTTCCTAGCCATAAAGATGACAAGAACTAATTCAAAGTTCATCATGCAAAAACAGAAATAAAGTAAAGAAAAGGAAAAGAAAGTACTAAATTAATGGTATCCAATCTCCAATCTCCAAGCCAAAAGTCTTGTGTTGTGCAAGAAGGGGAACCCTTAAAAACTGCCTAGGGTTCTCCTTTTATAGGCTGAAAACCGCCTCAACTTTTCCCTGCAGGCCTGGCCCAAAATCCGTCTAAAAACCTATTTTTTTCGCGTCGGCGCCGCGCCTGCGCGCGCGGAAGTTCTGCAATCCGTCGCTTGTTTGGCGCCGCCCCGATATTTGCTGTCGGAGGCGCGCGGCCGCATCTCCCGTGGCTTCGGATGTGTAGCGCCGCGCCGCTGATCGTTCGGTAGCCGCGGCGCTATATCTTCTGCCTCTGCGATAGTGGCGCCGCGCTGGATCTTCGCACCTTCTCGAATGATGGCGCGCGCTCGCTGATCGCAGGAGGCGCCGCGGCGCCGGTCTTGATTTTTCCCTCGTTCGTCACTTTCTCTGTTTTCAGCTCTGGCGTCTCCTCTTTTGCCCTCTTTTTGCTCTTTTTCCGCCATTTGGCCATTTTAACCACTTTGACTCAAAAGAAAGAAAAACGACCCTAATACTATACTAAACATAAATAAAATGAGTAAAATACTAATTAAAAATGACTCAAAAAGTGTATATAAAATACACCGATCAAATACCCCCAAACTTAACCTTTGCTCGCCCTCGAGCAAAGATAGAAAGAAAGAAATAAAAGACTCAAGAAACGAAAAATAAAAGACTCACTGACATTGATCACTTTTGATGCATTTAGTGTTATCTAGAAAAACATGAAGGTTAGCAGAATAATATGCAGGAACATGTAGCATGAAATTTTTCAGCACACTAAACGCATTGAGCTAGATATTTCGCAAACTCATATTTATCATGCTTTAATGGAAGTCAATATACTAAATCATGCATATAAATTCAAAAAAATCATATGGCATGCTTACTTGCTATTCTCCACTAATCCTGGATATGCATAAAAGAGATCTTCAGGACTTTAAGGGTTGTAATGTAGGCTTAGGTAGGGGTTGGTAAAATAGGCATTTAGGCTCATTTTTGTGTACCATAAGCTCTTTAGCTTTTCAGTATTTCCCTTTTCTTTTTGTTCTTTTCTTCACTTCAATTCTATCTTTTTCCCTCTTTTGTTTTGGGAGAATGAAGAGTATTATAATAACAAGCACCCCCAAACTTAGGCTTTTGTCTCTTTCTTATTACTTTTTTATTGGGGTGCAACAAGCTCATTCACTCTTTTTGTCTCTTTTTTTTAACACAATTGATTCCACTACTTCACATTTTTACTTATGGCACAATCTGTGGGAATATAGGGTGTCAAAGAAGAAGTTTCAATTTTTAGGCTCAATGGGGCTGACTAGGGATACTTTTAAAGTTCGGGGTAGAAAAGAGTGGTAAGAATTGGCTATCAAAGAAATGCCCAGTCATCTCCCTAACATGCATATCCTAACTATTTCGCCTCAAATAGCAAGCAATCATAACACATAGGTTTTCATAATTTAGCATGCACAATTTAAGCGAAGCTCAAATGTATGATTTTTGTGAGTTTTTGGCATATCTAACCTAGGTGTTTAGATAGTTGCTTCTAATTCCATTACATTATTCCACCTTCCTTCACTAGGTGTTTCTAGCAACTACAGCATACATGATCTTTGACAGGCAATTATGACTTAAAAAGAAAAAAAAATTGTGACTCAAAAAATAAACACAAAACAAAATAAAAAGACTAAACTGAAACATAACAAGACACAAAACATAACAAGACACAAATAAAACACCCCCAAACTTAAATCACACATTGTCCCCAATGTGTGCAATACTAAAAAAAAATGGACAACTTACTGACACAACACAGCGGTCATAATGGAGGTCTAGGAGGAAAAATTCTGGAATTTGCACGGAAATATGGCTCTCTGAAGTTCGGGCGCCGCGCTCGAGATTCGGCATGCGCTGCTAAGATCGTGGCTCTTACGAGTTCTGGCGCCGCGCCGATTCTCAGCGCGCTGACGATCGCTTTTTCCTTTTTTCAGCGTTTTGCTCCTTTTCCTGCTTTAGCTTTCACCCACTGTCATCCAACAACACAAAGCAAGAACCCAAGACCGTGAGACTGTTCAAGACAAAATAAAATAAAATAAAGACAGAAATTAAAATAACATAATTGAAAACGTTGGGTTGCCTCCCAAGTTGCGTTGTCTTTAACGTCTTTTAGCCGGACGCGAGTTCCTTACCCTTAATAACCCTGGGGTGGATTAAGCCCCCAACCTATCCATTTCCTCCACATTTGGCGTTTTTTTTTTCTTCTTTTCTTCTTAGCATTATCAGTAAGGGGGAGTTCAGGAATACTTACCTCCTTTAGTGGCCTTTCAGCAAACCATGCCTGCTTTCTTGGGCTCATCGCTCTTTGGTTGACTTGTATTGGCTCGCATGGGGGTTTGATGGTGCTGATTGCAAAGCACCCACTCACTGTTGGTGGCTCAATGACGTGTTTAAAAACTTTAAACACCATTTCTTCATACTCCACTCTTAGTGTTAATTCTCCTCTTTCAACATCAATCAAAGCTCTCCCCGTTGCTAAGAATGGCCTCCCCAATATGATAGGGATTTCTGCGTCTTCTTCCATATCAAGAATGAGAAAGTCTGCAGGAAAGAAGAATTTTCCTACTTTCACAATCACGTCCTCGATCTTGCCTCTTGGGTGAACCACTGTCCTGTCGGCTAGTTGCAGGCTTACTGTGGTTGGTTTGGCTTCACCCAACTCCAATCGTTTAAATACTGATAGGGACATTAGATTTATACTTGCCCCTAAATCACATAGAGCTCATTGCAGTTACCCGCCCATGCAAGGTAGTGTAAAGCTCCCTGGATCTTTTAGCTTTGGTGGCAACTTTTTCTGCAAGATAGCACTACACTCTTCTGTCAGTGCTACTATTTCGTATTCTGCCAGCTTCTTCTTTTTCCCCAAAATCTCCTTCATAAACTTGAAATAGGAGGGCATTTGCTCTAATGCTTCTATGAAAGGTATGTTGATATGTAGCTTTCTGAATGTCTCCAAAAATTTGGAGAATTGTTTATCAACCGCCTTTCGCTGTAGTCTCTGGGGGAAAGGGATCTTCTCTGTATACCTTCTCCGGAGTTTTCTCTCATTGGGCTCTCAATCACCTTTCTTTTTCTAACTCGCTTCTCAACTACTCGTTGAGCGATCACGCTTCCAACTGTCTTCCACTTTCTCAACCGCATGCTCGACATCGCTTCCTGATTTACCTCTGTATTGCTGGCAATGTTCCATGTGGCTCTTTGTTTGCTGTTTACTACTCGACCCACTGTGTCTCCAAGTTTCGAACGAGGATCTAGCTTCATGAGCTGCGTGCGTCAGGCATTGGCAAGTCTTTCACCGCTACTTCATCGCTTTTCTGCCGCAAATCGTATTGAAGGCCGTGGGGCTTGAGCGGTTGCCTTTTCGCTTGCATCGCCCTATACCGATTTTGCGCCACGACATCTTTTCACGCCGTACGGTACGATTTTGTTGCCACAGGTATTGGTTCTGCGCCGGTTCTCGATTCTGCCTGGTCTCCTCTCCATGAGAAATTTGGGTGGTTCCTCCACCCTGAGTTATAAGTGTTGGAGTAGGGGTTGTTCTGTTGCCTCTGATAATTACCGATGGCCTGACACTCTGCCTGTTCCATGGGTATATTGTTGGGATCCTGTCACGCCCCGACTTTTCCTAAGTCTTTACTTAGGGCGTGATGGCACCTGGACAATTATTTTCCACCAGGAGCACCATTTAATTCTCTTTATTTAGAAATTTATACTTATATTCAAATACGGAGCTATTAATAAAAATAACAATAAAGACATTTGTTTATGATTTTATTGAAAATATAACGCGAGCCCATGCTCGTGCAAATATTGTTTCTATATAGACATACTGACAAATATTATTCTAAGTTGGAAGGGAGACCATTCCACACGGGCATTTCCCGAGACACTGGAACTGACATTCTGAACTTGACGAGTACCAAGCCCGAAGCAATGGACTTGGTATGACAAGAGGTCATGGACGATCGCTAGCCTTGGCGTGGAGCCTTTCCTCTATCATGCTTTCTGAAACATGTTAAATAAAGAGTCACCTACCATCCAAAGTGGTGAGAACCTTACCTCGCAATTCAAAGTAACACCACAATATTCCAAGTGCAATCACATTATAACGTAATAAG